>OZ030006.1:61816131-64216131 GCA_964023405.1 Apodemus agrarius | reverse complement strand
AAAAAATGTTGGCCGTGGTGTATGCACGTGTAATCAGCTCCAGGGATGAGGAGACAGACAGATCTGTGGCCATCAGCAGAGCCAAATGGCAAGCAAGCTCTCGGACAGTGAGAGTATCTGTCTCAAAATAAAAACAAAACCAAAAAGAATGATACCTGAGCATTGACACCTGGGAAAGCAAAAAAGACCTAGGGAGTGGCTCTCTGCTGTTTTTATCTCACATTTAAGGAAAACTGCCCCACTCTCCAGACAATATGTTGTTAAGACTCTCAACCCGGCCCCTTTTAGCCTGTCCTGTCCCCAGCCTAGAAGATTTAGAAGCTTTATTTTAGGGCCATCCATGTTTTGTTTTTGTTGTTGTTGTTGTTTTGATTCATTCATTTATTTATTATTTGTAAGTACACTGCAGTTGTCTTCAGACACACCAGAAGAGGGTGTCAGATCCCATTACAGATGGTTGTGAGCCACCATGTGGTGGCTGGGATTTGAACTCAGGACCTTTGGAAGAGCAGTCAGTGCTCTTAACTGCTGAGCCATCTCTTCAGCCTCTCGTTTTCTTTTTCTTTTCTCTTCTTTTCTCTACTTTTCTCTTCTTTTCTCTTCTTTTCTCTTCTTTTCTCTTCTCTTCTCTTCTCTTCTCTTCTCTTCTCTTCTCTTCTCTTCTTTTCTCTTCTTTCCTTACCTTTCCTTTCTTCTTCTTCTTCTTCTTCTTCTTCTTCTTCTTCTTCTTCTTCTTCTTCTCCTCCTCCTCCTCCTCCTCCTCCTCCTCCTCCTCCTCCTTTTTTTTTTTTTTTGATAGTCAAAGTCAGGGGTCACCTTCACAGGAGTGTTTCATATCTGATCATGTATTAGAATAAGATGAACAGTCTTTGGTCATTTCAAAGGATGGCAAAAAGATTAATGCCTTAAGAGTGTACAAGCTACCATTCTTGTGGCTATGACCAAATATCCAACAAGAAGCAGCTTAGAGAGGTTTCTTTGGGCTCGTGATTTGAGGGGATATAGTTCTTCAGCGACGGGGAGGCCTGCAGCAGACTCTGTGGTCGACGGGGAGTGTGGGGAGGGTGTGGCAGCTGCTTGCTCACATTTCCGGAGCTCAGGAAGCAGAGAGGGCCAAAGGTGGGCGTATCCCCCAAGACCCACTTCTTCCAGTGACACCTCAAGGCTCCCCACCTTCCCAGACAGACTGTTGGCTGGAGGTGTTCACATACAGGAGCCCCTGGGGCAGGCTCACGTCCAAACCTTTAGCTAAGACACACCCAAGTTCTTTGAGGCCAGGTGTGTATAGTGTACAGAACCCGTAGATTAATGTAGGGAATGGCAACCAACACAGGAAAAGAGCCAGTGTGAGGTCCCATGCCTGTGACCCCAGAACACAGGACGCTGAAGCATATGGAGGGTGAGCATGAGGCTGGGCGGGGCTGCAGTGAGACCCTGTCAGAGCCGAGATCAGAGCAAACACCCCACACAAAGGAAATAGAGAGAGAAAGGAAATACAGAGAGAAAGGAAGGGAGGGAGAGAGAGAGGGAGGAAAGAAGAGAAAGAGGGAAAGAGAGAGAGAAAGAAAAAAGAAAGAAGAAAGGAAGGAAGGGAGAGAGGGAAGGAGGGAGAGAGAAAAAGGGAGAGGGAGGATAGAAGGAAGGAACAGAGGGAGGGAGAGAGAGAGAAAGGAAGGAAGGAAGGAACAGATGGAGGAAGGAAGGAAGGAAGGAAGGAAGAAAAGAAAGAAAGAAAGAAAGAAAGAAAGAAAGAAAGAAAGAAAGAAAGAAAGAAGTAGAGCAGAAAGTCTTGAATATTTCATGAATGATTTGGATTTTGTTGTCAAACTCATTTGCCTTAGGTATGTGCGTGTATATCTTTGTGTGTCTATGTGTCCATATACCAAAATGTGTCTTTGTGTGTCTATGCTGTGTCAACATCAAAAATCTTTTTTACTTATTTATTTATTTTTACTGTTGCACATGGCTAGTTTCTTACTATTAGTCAAAAAGCCTATTCTAATCCAAACCACAGACCTTTGGGTCATCTCTCTCCACTTGAAGCTTATCAGTCACGAGTCTGAAATCTCTTTGATCAGCCAAGGCCAGCCCACTGCGTCCTTGGGGCCACCACCCTGGCTGAGGTCACCATTATCTCTGCCCTGACTGATTGCGCTGCCTCCAGCCTTATCCCAGCCATCCATTTTCCACACTGCAGGATCTTCCCAAAGCTGAAAGTTGATCTCCGCTGCTGGAGAGTGAGCTGAAGGCTGCAAGGGGCTGGGGGGGGGTGGTCAAGGGGTTCTCAGCTGCGGTTAGGAGGAAGCAAGACACCGGTGAGCTGCTGTATGCCAGGCTTGGAGGACCACAGGGTGTGTGGCAAAACACTAGAAGAAAGGCTATCGTGTTATTCTGCCATGATGGAGATAAATGACAGTGAAAGCAGGAGTGAGTAACCTTGGACATTACACAGTGTAAGGATGCATCATTGTTAGGCAAAAATCATCACATTTAAGACTGTACTATTATTATGATGATTTTAGAGCCAATTCTCTCTTTCTACCGTCATGTGGGGTCCAGGGACTGAACTCAGGCTGTCCGGCTTGCACAGAGAGCACGTCTACTCAACAAGCCCTTCTTATGCTTGTTAGCATTAGTTAAAAGAAAAAGACAGCACACAACTCCTCCTTGCGAGACTACTTCTCACTTGTTGGTAAGCCAAGGATTGTTCTCACTAGCTCCCTACTCCTCCCAGGCACAGCACAGGGACGGAGGTCTTTAACTGCTTTTGTTTGGTTTGTTTCCCCCCCCCCATTTTTTTCTTTTTGTGCGGTCATATGTGTGTAAGTAGACTTGTGTGCCTTTGAATGTGAAGGTCAGAGGTCAACCTTGAGTATCATTCTTTGGGGATCATTCACTGTTTTCCTTGAGATAGAGTCTGCAACTTACCAAGCAAATCAGACAGACTGGCCAGCAAGCCCCGGGACAGCCTGCCTGTCTCTGACTCCACTATGCTGGGATTACAAGCCCTTGTTACTGCACGCGGCCTCTTTACATGGGTTCCCAGCATCAAGCTCCCATCCCATGTCTGTCAAGCACTTCTCTCCTCTCTGTTGGAATAGTGTGGGGCTTTCTGGAAGCCCTGGCTGGACTTAGGAGGACGATGCAGTGGTCTGGCTCTGGGTAAGCTTTAGGAGTGATCTATCTAGGCCACAGTTTCCTGATCTACAAACCATCAATAATAGTGTTATTGACACTCTGACAGGGTTGTGAGCTTTCTCACTTAACAAATGTTTATTGGGTACTTGGTATAAGCAAGGCCCTGACTTGGGTGCTTGAGATATGTGTATGAACCAAACAAAATTCTCTGTCTGTACCAATTCTAGAGGAAGAGGGCAGACAGGAGCATAAGGAATGGCTTGCCCACAGTGGGCAGGCAAGTCTGTGTTAAATGTATCATTCAGTGCTGGGCCCTTAGGGTATGTGATATTTGGGCAACCCTTTTGGGGAACAGGGGTGAGAACAGTCAACCTCCAGCCATGGGAATCATTTCAGCAAAGTTACTAAGGTGTGTCCTATGGATCTCTAGGAACAAGTAAGGCCAGAAAATGAGTGATGGGTGGATAGTGGAGAGGTTACATGACCTGTGGGTGAAGGACCATGGAGCCTCCAAGGACTTCTCCTCTGAATGACATGGGAAGCATGGTAGATTTTGTTTTTGAGATAGGATCTATTTTAAAAGCCCACATTGGCCTGGAATTTGCTATCCCTTATTGTGACAATTCTGGAAATCTGATTTTGTTTTTTAAAAACCAGAAATACTATAAGAATATGTTTTTGTTTTAATCCTAAGTGTGGGGATATAGGGCTGTTTCAGACTGTCACAGCAGCTGACTATGATTTACCTCATGCTCTAGCAGAGATGTGATATTTGCCAGCTACAGATAGTTTCTGTGGTTTTGTTACATTTGGAGTTCTGGGAACTTTTCAGAGGATATATGTCATAGGGTTTCTATTCCTGCACAAACATCATGACCAAGAAGCAAGTTGGGGAGGAAAGGGTTTATTGAGCTTACACTTTCACGCTGCTGTTCATCACTAAGGAAATCAGGACTGGAACTCAAGCAGGTCAGGAAGCAGGAACTAATGTAGAGGCCATGGAGGGATGTCACTTACTGGCTTGCTTCCCCTGGCTTGCTCAGCCTGCTCTCTTATAGAACCCAAGAATGCCAGCCCAGAGATGGTACCACTCACAAGGGGCCCTCTCCCCTTCTTCACTATTTGAGAAAATGCCCCAGAGTTGGATCTCATGGAGGCACTTCCCCAACTGAAGTTCCTTTCTCTGTGATAAGTCCAGCCTGTGTCAAGTTGACACACAAAGCCAGCCAGTACAGTATATAAATGCTCAGGCACTGAGAGGTAGGGTTGTTGGTTGTTCAGGGAGGTTCACTGCAGTTTGTTTGTAGTTGTGCTCAAAGAAGTAAAAAAAAAATTAGATTTAGGGATCTCTTTCTCTCCTCTCTCCTTCTTTCTCATCTATCTCCTGATAAGGGTGGAACTGGTGGGGATAAAGGGTGGGGAAAGAAGAACACTAAGTAGCAAAGACCATCCCCAATCCTCCTGCCTCTGCACTGGGACTGTCCGTATGTCTCATCATGCCTGCTCACAGTCATGTTTTGAATAGAGGTGCATCTGGAGCCTACTTGTTTTTGGGGGGTCACTCTGAATCAGTGCTTAGAATAGACTGTGGGGAGCCAGGACACAGACAGGAAGAAAAACTTGGAAAAACATAACGATAAGAAGAGGGGTGATCTGTGTTAGTGGCCAGACTCCGAGGGAGACAGAGTTTGTGTGTTTGGGAGATAGAGTCAATAGGATTTCCTGATGGGTTGGGAGAATGTGATCCTTGATCTTTATTGTCAGCTTGACTGGATCTGAATCACGTAGGAGATACACCTAGACATGTCTTTGAGGGTGTTTACAGAGAGGTTTAACTGAGGAAGGGAGACCCACCCTTAATGAAAGCCGAGCCATCCCATGGATGATCCTAGACACACATTCTCTCTCTCTCTCTCTCTCTCTCTCTCTCTCTCTCTCTCTCTGTGTGTGTGTGTGTGTGTGTGTGTGCCTCCATGTTTGTGTATTTATATCTGCTTTCTGATTACCAGCTGCCTCATACTTCACACAACACATGCCTTCTCACCATGGTAGACTCTTTCTTCAACTAGTGAGGCAAAACTAGCACTTCCTCCCTAAGGTCCTTCTAGCTTTGGTCTACAGGACAGTGGCTAATACAGAGACGCAAGTCAAGGATAACACCAAGAGTTCTGAGCAGCTGGGAGGATTGTATTGATACATTTAAGATACTTAGAACACCCTTGGCAGCAGCACTTGAGATGACTTCATGTCGCTCAGCCAAAACCATGTCCACCTCACCTTCTCTTAAGGGTCTGAGCCTTCTTACCAGCTCCTCTCGTGACCGGGAATTCTGGGTCCTTCTCTCTACACCCTGCCCCCATCCCTTCTCTTATTTGTCTGCTAGAACACAGACAACTCCTGAAAACTCCTTCTGAGGGAAGCCCCATTGCCTGGATCTCATTCCCATGCACTCATACAAATAATTCATTTCATTCCCACCTTTTATATGTATAAGCCAGAATAATTTTTAAAGGAATTTTAAAAGAATGGCTGTTAAGAGTCAACACAAGTTCACGAACAGCAAGTGGTGCCAAAGTAGCTTCATTCTCTTTTCTTTCCTAGAAACAGATCTGTAGATGTGGGAAACAGAGCGTTTATGATTTACTTCCAAGACATTCTTATGGAGAAGGAAGAGAAATGATGGGTGGGTAAATAATTCTTTGGGGTATTTTTATGGCTGTTAGAACAAAGACAGACAAACTCTACCAATCTGGAGTCAAACGGAAAACCATAGGCTTCTACATGGAGGCTAACCCAATTGCATATGTTATTTGTTATTGGCATAATAAACTACTGATTTGCAGTAATCAAAGCTGAGATTAATGTTCTGAGGAGCATGATTGGACATCAAGCCAACTATCACCCGAGCCAACAGACGCTGACTCCAAATCTGTCAGAAACGTGTAAGAAAGAAAAACTTTCTCATGAACACAGATGTAAAATCCTAGCTAGTCTGATCCAGTGACAAGATAGAGTCTATTTATCAAGATCCAAGGGGGCTTAGTGAAGGAGTGTAGGCCTTGAAAGGCAATCAAGTATGACTTGTTAACACAATAAAGGAGAAGAGTGCATACAGTCTCAACAGGTAAGGAATATCTAGTAAATTTCAATAGCCATCATGAAATAAAATCTTAGTGGACTATGACTAAAGTGATATGAAATATGTAAAACTTTGAAAAGAAGAACCAAAGCTGTATTTATTATAGATGGAGTGGAGAAATAGCAGAAAGTTCATGGAGGGTCTGCCAACATACTCTCTGAATTAATACTAAGACCGCTGAGTGCAACTAAAACAACAACAACAGCAACAGCAACAGCAACAGCAACAGCAACAGCAACAGCAACAGCAACAGCAACAGCACCACCACCACCACCACCACCTCCACCACCACCACCACCACCACCACCACCACCACCACCTCCTCCTCCTCCACCACCAACCTGTCTTTTTTTTTTTTAAATGCACCAGACTGGTTTCAAAGTCTGCCTTTGCCTCCCAAGTGCTGGGATGAAAGGCATGTGCCACCAAGCCCAGCTGGAAGATTGTTGAATTGTTAAGGAACAGTTGTTAACAAATGATATACAAAAACCTCTAAACTAAAAATCTAAGGCATTGCTAAGAGGAAGAGGAGCTACATGACCCACGCACGGATCTGGAAAATCTAGGTCATTGATAAGTCAGTTTTTCAGAGGTCGACAAGTTGGCTCGGAACTATATGCAGAGGATTAGAACACCTGAAGGTCAGGAGAAATGATACTTCCACCCATTTATTGCACTGGTAGAATGTTTATCTGTGGGTATATGAATTTAGCTGTGGGTATACAAATGTACTGGGACAAACACATCAATCAGTGGCACAAAACAGGATCCAGAAATACACACACACACACACACACACACACACACAGAGACACGGCACCTGATTTATGAAAAAGTTATTTACTAACACAGGAATTGGATATCAAAATGATCCATATCTTCACCTGAAAGTCATCTGGAGATGGTGCGAACGGCCAAGCAAATGACATTTACAGAATCGTTGCACAAGCTTGGAGGTGGGCAAAGGGGATGCCGCTAGAGAATTTGACAATCTGGACTTTATTATCAAATGGTTACATTAAGAAGATGATCAAGGGGGCAGGGGGGTAGCTGAGCTGGTAAAGTATTTACTACAGTCGTGAAGACCTGAGTTCGATGCCCAGGACTGGTGTGATGTCCATATGGCTGAGTCTCAGCAGTGGAGAGTGGAGACAGGGGGCTTGCTGGATAGGCAGCCTTCACTAATCACGAGTGAGAGACCTTGTTTCAGAAAGCAAGGTGGGTGGTTCTGGGGGAGCAGCACTCCACATAGAGAGCTGTATGTGGATATGGGCATGCACATGCGCACGCACACACCAAACACACACACACACACACACACACACACACACACACACACACAGAGAGAGAGAGAGAGAGAGAGAGAAACTAATCAAGAAACAAGAAAACTTCAAACAAGAAGGAAGCTATTCTCACTGCATTTATCTGACAAGAGATTCAGATCATATAAAGACAGCAATTAATTAGTCAGGAGAAAAAAATCAAACACTTAAAAAAAAAAAGTGGACAAAGACCTTGCAAGCACAAACTGGGATATTCAAATGCCAGGTGTGCATTGAAACAGCGTTCAATATCATTGCTCATTAGAGAAATGCGCATTAAAATGGCAGCGGCATGTCACTACCCAGCCAGAAAGCAACGGAAACAGCAGAGGGTGCAGGACAGGTAAGGTGGAGAGCTCCTCCTCAGACTGCAAGGCAACCGCAGACTCAACCGTGCCGAAGACACTGATCCCGGGTAAGCAGGAAAGCCAAGGGCACGTCTGCTCTCTGACTCAGCTGCTCTGATCCCAGGAACATGTTCCTAAGTGCAGTTCCTTCATACGACCTTAACAATTCGACTGAGAACCTAGAGGACCTAGCAACTGCCTACATGTCGATCAACAGGGGAACAAATGATCTTGTATATATCAGAGAACTATATAGCAGTAAACAAGACGGATTGCACTTATTTTAGTATCTGGTTAGAGATAAATCTTACAGACACATTGAGAAAAAAATAGCCGGGACAAAATGGCACATCCTGTAAGTTCTCATTTACATAAGAGTCAAGGATGAGATAGATATTCAAGTCTGTGGCAATAGATGTTAGAAAAGTGGTCACCTTGGGGGGCAAGGATGAGAACACTGGGAAGAAGCATAAGGGGACCCCCTGTCCAGCACAGAAGAATAAGGGGACCCCCTGTCCAGCACAGAGCATATGGAGACACACACCCTCCGCCCTCACCCAGCACAGAATCAGCTCTGAACCTCGAATTGACTGTCATCTGCGTGTGCACATTAAGTTTTGTAATCAAGATTTCTATATTAAAGTTATGCTAACTAAAAATAAATAAACAGTGTGCCAGATATCTTTGATTTGTGTAGACTGGAGTGAGATGAGTAAACACCAAATGAGAATCAACATGGATAAGTGGAAGGCTTCAAGCTGGGATCTAAAATGTATCTGTTCAGAGTTGGGATAGCATCCAGCAACTCTTTCTGAAGAGGCCTTAATCAGCAGCGAGCTGACTGGGCTGTGCCGGGCCGTCACTGGCAGGAGAGGAAGCTTGGTCCACTTTCCTGATAGAGCCCTCGCTCAGTCTCAGGAAGTGTCCATTGTGATGTGCGATAGAATTGGACATCTGTCACTTCAGCTATGGCTTTCAGACATGGACCACAATTTAAGAGCTGAATTAATTCCCTTGGCTAATTCAGTGGTTTGGTTTTCTTTTTTCTTTTTTATTCCATGGTGCTAAGATAGCACTAATTAGACCTAAGATAAGCACTCTACCACCGAACTGCTTTTGACTCAGATTTTCCATCCCCTGCACGTGACTGAGGGTGCCATTTTTCAATGTCTACATTGTTGTCACCTGCCGGGTCTCCAATGACCTCTGCTCACACCAGCTTCCTTGTCTCTCCCACAGTTCCTTGGAGGCCAGGTAACAGACTGCTCTTATCTAACATGGATTCCCAGCAGGTTCTTGCAAGGTGTGGCCACTGTTTGGACCTGTAGGCCCTTGGGTCTTCTCAGCCTAAAAGAGGCAGGACATGGAATAGAATTGCAGGCAAGCAGAGTGATGGAGGTTACGACCTTCAGGGGTGCCAGGCCATGTGGGAGGTCACTATTTGAGCATTGCTAACCGGTTTACTGTTACGCCTGTCAAGTTAGCTGCAGAACACCTCCAATATATAATGTACCATGGTTACCACTGCCACCAACCTTTCTGATTCCCAAATAATCTCCATGGTCCTGTCTGTTTTGCTCCTGGTTATGTGAAACCTTTGACGTGTTCACTTGTTAGATTCTAGTCAAGTAGGCTTCTCAATCCTGTCACTTCAGTTCTTCCAATGTCTCTGCTTGAGGTTGTTTTTCATGTATGACCACTGTGATCTGTGCAAAGATTTGGGCCAACTATAGCTTATACTTCGGGGTAGAAAACTATACACTTAGACCTTCTATTAGCCCTTCACCTGACAGCAAGGGCCCTTCCCAAGTTGAGAAAGGGGGCTGGGACTTGTCAAATTCTCTCTCCTGTGGGAATTTTTCAATAGCTGTTTGCAGAGCCCCTAAGTAAAATAGCACCAGAGATAGACAAGGGTGTCCCTGACACAGCGCCTGTTGTGCTTGGCTGGGACAACATTTTCCTACGGGACCCGAGAGAGAGCTTGTCCCAGCATTTGAAGCTTAGAACGGCTGCATGGGATGTGGTAGGGTTCCAAGGTGACCTGTCTCTGTCAAACACTTTGCTAATCGGCCGGCCCAATGCCACCCATATAGGAAAAAATCCAAGGCTCAGAGAGGTCAAAAGACGGACAGGTCACATAGCTAAAAATCAGTTTACAGTTTAAACCAAGATTTTCACCTCACGGATAGACAACTGCTAAGAAGAGGGGAACGTGGGAAGAAGAAAGGGAATGGTAGAAAGTGGAACGGAGGTGGGAAAGAATGCGGGTCAGCCCTCGCCTATACAATGACGTATTCGCAGGCTAGCACCAGCTGTCAGCCTGGCAGGAGCTAAAGTCATCTAAGAGGCACACCCGTGAGCATGACTGGGCGGGAGTTTCTGGACTGGGTTGACTGAAGCGAGCCCCACCCCAAATACGGGAGGCGCGGTTCTGTGAGACTAGGTCTCAAGCTGCATAAAAAGAGGCAAGTGGGCAGATCGCCAGCAGTTGCCCTGTGGCTGGCTGCCTCAAGTTCCTGTGGCCACGCCTGCCTGCCCTGCCCCCCAGCCCCACCCCCCAACCCCGAGTGCTACGATGGACAGTACGCTGGAACTGAGAGCAACGACAGATCCCTGCTGCTTTGAGTCACTTTCATTGGGGCGTGTTGTCCCTCAGAGGAAGATGGTGGGGCTCGCTTGCTTCTGGGGCTCACTTACAGTTCACCCCCAAACTCTAGACATCCATTTCCTGGTTGACACATTGGTGTCTACTTCCACCATCGTAGATGCCAGAGAAAGAAAGCACGATTATAGAATTAAGGTTTTACTTATTTATTTAAAAAAAATAAACTTGATTCCCTGCTGAGCCCAGAGTCTAACAGCACCCAAGATACGAGACGGGTGAGACGGGTCAGCGGGAAGCATACCAATGACCAAGCCTGATGTTCTAGGTCAATCCCTGGGACTCACACGTTGGAAGGTAGGAACCAACTCCTACAAACTGTCCTCTGCCCTCCACACATGCATCGTGGGACCTCCCCCATCGCTCCTCCCACAGGAAAATAAATGTAAAAAACATTTTAAGACCAAAAATATAAAATCATTGCAGCAACATTTTGAAATTTAGAAAGAAGTGTTGTGAGGCCAAGAAAACCTCGAGCATCCAAATCTATGCCACTTAGACCCGCCCGTTCCTGCATCCAGGGCCTCGTGGCTGTTCCCGCATCTGGGGCCTCATGGCCATTCCTGCATCCCGGGGCCTCACTGCTCAGGCCCTAGAAAGGCGATGTTCATCCGAGTGTGTACTAACCCATCCTGTTGTGAAAACCCCTGCAATGACCGTCTCCAGGACCAGTTGTGTCTCTGCTAAAGTCATGAGCTGGGAAGCTCATGGCCAGCAAGCAGGCCACCCGGTGTCATTTCACCCAGAATGTCCAGGACATCGTGCATTGCCAAGTGCTTCACATAAAACAAAGAGGCCTGCCTTAACAAAGAGAGGGAGCCAAACGGACAAGGTTGTTCCTGTACAAGGTTGGGTGCTCGCTGGTCTCACTGGGTGTTTGAGCTTCCAGGAAAAACTGCCTTGCTCAGAGCTCTGAGCCTATCATGAGGGTTGACCTTTCTTTATTATTGTATTATTATTATTATTATTATTATTATTATTGTTATTATTATTATTATTTTCTTACTCACTCTATAGACCAGAACGGCTTCAAACTCAGAGCTCTACCTGCCTCTGCCTCCTGAGGGATGGAAGGGATGTGTCACCATGCCTGACTGGGTTGACCTTTCCTAAGAAATGTCCAAGGAGAGTTGAGTAGAGGGAGAAAAAAGAAAGAAGGAAAATTTTAAAAAAAGGCAACTTTTCAGGCTTGGCCAAAGAGACAAGAGCTTCCTTAGTGCATATGCGGCAACCGTTCTCACCACGGAAATCCGAGAGCCTCTTCCTAGCTGCTGCCTTTAAGGGACAGACAGGGACCAGGAGCAAATGGATGGATTTGTCAAAAGCTGTGGGAGGAAAGGCACCTGCTGTGGGGCTAAAGACAGATTGAAGGGGGCAACTTTATGGTAAATGGACTAGCACGGGATCCCCAAAGCCTCAGCACAGGTGGGTCTGACCTGCTGGTGGCTCTCACTGGAGCTTTCTGGACTGTTAGTGCTTCACGGGACTGCTGCCCTCTGGGTTTCTCTGAACACTGTGCCACTTGGATACAGAAGGGTAAAGTCTCCAGGGACTAATTTGCCTCCTGACCTTAGCCATCTCTGCGGCCACGGTGTGGTCTCATGGAGACAGCCACAGGATGAGTGGATGAGGCGGTCTTTTGAGAGGTTAAATCTAGGGCCGTCAGGGCCCTCAGGGTTTATGGTCCAAGATGAAACCACTCACCGAATCAATCATGTGGCTTTAGATGAGACAGGTGTGATTCGGCCTGTCCCTAGAGAGGTGGTCTCTGAGCTATTCCTAAGGGCCTGAGGGCTGGTACTCACCGCTCCACACACATGCCATGACTTTGTCTCCCTCCTCTGCTCCATGTCCAAGCTGCCAGGACAGGAACCAGTGTGCCTACAGCTCTAGCTCCCCAGTGCCATTTTGGGTGAGAACTCAGCACCAGGGCAACATGTTAGATGATGGGACACATCTCCTTCATATCACCAGCCAACTGGAACAACCAAACATAGGCCTAAGACCAGCTGACCTCATCACCCTTCCCAAGAAAAATCCCATCGCTAGTTGTGGATATTTCTGCCAGCCTATGTAGACCCGACTCCAGTTTACATTAATATTCAAAACAGAACAAGCCACCCTCAAGTTCAGGATAACTCAGAAGAAGGAATTAAAAATATTTAAGTAAAAAATGCCTAAGATCCAAGCTGCTGGGATGGTGGAGGTTCTACAAATTCTAAGAAGATTGATTCGGGGTTAATGATCATCTCGGGGTTCAAGGTTTAGAGGAGCTGTCTCAGGCAGTACCCGGAGTGCCCACTGAGGTAGAGGGTTAAGGACAAGATGGAGCCAAGACGTGCCTCACAAAAAATCTGAGGGTAAGTGTGATGTTAAAGCGGCCACGTTTGAGTCTGAACTAGTCTGAATAGACTAGTCTATTCAGCCCAGCATTTTAGAGTTTGAAAAAAAAAAAAAAAAAAGAATTATCTCCCGAACCTTTTCTCATAAAACAGACTATTATCATGCGGCTCAGGCTAGCTTTGAACTTGTTACTATCCCACTTCCAACTCCTGAGTATAGGAATTATAAGCATGTGCCTCCATGCCCAACTGAAAAAGAATCTCATTCAATGATTTTCTTTTTGGGTTCAATATTTACTCAGAACTGATGTGTGTTGGAGTCCCCTGCCATGTCACCTCAGCTCCATGGGTCCCCCGGGAGCTGCTCACAGCTCCCATCAAGTTCCAGGGCTTCACACAGCCGCGCTCCACCAGCCTGTCCTTGGAGCTACGGGACTCAAAAACGGGACGTGTGAGCAGCGGTGGACTCTCAGCGGTGGAGAATGAAGCGATGTGTTATTTAAGTTCCTTTTCATTTAATGCATCAAACTAATATGCCGAAGTGTTTCTGTATCACAAGGGACCTCTTGGTAGATGCTTGCATGGAGTAAGCGTTTAATGTTTACCCAGTGAATGTATAATAAGCTGAACACTTAAGTAAACATGGCTTATTAAAGGGAAGGAGGCACGGTGTGTGTGGGGGAATCACGCCTCACTGATCTCCTTGAGTTCTCTGAGCGGATAAGTAAGCCTATGGAGAAGAGGGAACCACAGAACCCGGTTTAATCTGACTTTCAGAAACCTGTGAGGAAATCCCTTTCTAATGACTGTGTGGGGTTTTTTGTTTTGTTTTGTTTTAAAGTGAGTCACTAGGGTTGTTTTATCATGAATATGGAATTGCTTTAAAGACCATAAACAAAGCTGAAGATGCGCAGAAGGAAAATTATCTCCAGGGTTTCCTAGAGATTTAATCTACGACGGGTGTTTGTAAATGACCTTGCTGGGAAGGAGGTAGGGACTCCCCAGGTCCAGGGAGGATCTGGCCTGTGGACACTGGAATATTCCACTTGGATTCAGAAGAGATATTGTATTACTTGCCTTTCTCATTGCCATGGCCAAATACCTGACCCGAGATAACTTATTCTTATTGGTTGATTCTCCCTCGTGGTGTAATGTGAACTATATCATGGTGGGGGAACCATGGTAGTGATAGCAGTTCACCATGCTGCGGCAGGAGCGTGAAGCTACTTGTCCACATCTCGGTAGACCAGAAAGCTGAGGCAGACAGCCTTCTAGTTGCTAAGACCCACTCTCCAGGGACCCACTGCCTCCATCCAGGACCGCTCTTCTGAAAAATTCTACAGCCTTCTAAACCAGTATCATCAGCTGGGGAGCAAGTCGTCAAACACATGGGCACACGGGGAGACATTTCACAGGCAAACCATGACAGTCGCTATGTGTTTGGACCATAAAGGGTGGGGGGAGGGGGGGAGAAAACAAAAACAGTCGTTAGGCTTGAACAATAAACCACTGACTGAGTCAGGACGAAAGCCAGAAGTCCCAGACCGGATCAGTAGGTGAGCGAGAGTCTACTTCAGAGAAGGAAAATGTGGAGGAAGGCAGAGAAGGCTTCCTGGAGGAGGCAGTATCTGAGAGCCCTGAAGAGCAGATGGGTTTTATGCAGGTGCTGAGGAGGCGGGCAGTGGGTACTGAGCAATTGTTGGACCCGCCACACACTGTGCAGGGCCACCGCTCCTGTGAGCGGCGCCATCTAACTTAACAGCAGCCTAGTAGGGTGGCTTGTATATCCCCAGTTTCCAGAGGAGGAACAAGAGGCCTTAAGAAGTTAGGAGCTCACGTTGCTAATAAGCACAACCCCCGTCATTACATTACCTCTTATTGTAGGAATTATCAGCATGTGCAAAGATCTAGGAGACTAGGGGGAGACCAGAGCGGCCAGGATGACTTGGGGGGTGTGGGGTGTGTGACAGTACTGGAGAGATTAGATTGGTGCGTGTGGGTTGTCCCTGACTTACAGATACTCTTCCAGCTTCCACCAAACCTGAGCTCCTCCTCCTAGTTTGGGAGAAGGAAGTTAAAGAGGGCCAAAACTTAGTGTGGGAGAGAAGCTGACAGGAGGCCAGGGGCGACTTTATTCAGTGGTCTCTGCTACAACAGTGCACTGGGTCTGTTTGCACCACACACGCCTATCAGAGAGCAGCCTTCTTCAGGGCCAGCTCTGCAGCCCCACGAATGTCTCAGGTGTGGTGGGAGGTCACAAAGAGACTCACAACTCTGATGCCCATGCCACCTTCGGGGGCTCAGGCACACTCAGGGAGCACAACAGGAACCCGTAGGTTCCGGTTGCCTGCTTGGGTGTGGCTTGCTGGTTTGTGCTCGTTGACGTATGTCCCCTTCACCTGCCATCCTGGCTGGAAGCATCAGGTCCCAGCAGGCCAGAGCTCACCAGGGGCCTTTGGGCGAAAGAACGATCATTCTCAGAGCAGCAGGGGACAGCTAAGCTACTGTGACTCCTTTCGCCACTCCGAGGGCACAGAGGCAGGGTGCCAAAGGCCACTCGTCTCTAGTGCCCTGTGGGGCGTGTAGCTGAGCGCAGTGCTCTGGGGCTAGAAGATGAGCACATTTGGGGTTTAGAGCGAGGGGTCAGTTACTCTGTTTAGCTTCGATGTGTAGAAATGTCACCCGAGACTCCTCTTGTGGTAGTGAAATACAGAAAGGGCTAGACTTGAAGTGGGACGTGACCTTCATACCTCTGCCCATCCTCAAGTTAGTCTGTGACTGGGCTAGCCATGTAACCTCTGTAGGCCTCAGTTTCCTTGTCTGTGAGATGGACGGGCTCACGGTATCGATCTTATATATCATTTTCATCTTATGTGTATGAGTGTTTGCCTGCATGTTTGTGCAGCACCACGTGGGTACAGTGCCGGCAGAGGCCAGAAGGTGGCGTTAGATTCTCTAGAACTGGAATCACAGAGAAGTGCACTGTCCTGTGGATGCTGAAAGCCACGCCCACTTCCTCTGCAAGAGCAGCAAGTGCTTTGAGGAGCTGAATCTGTCCACCTCTTGTGTCTCCTTAGGATGATCAAAACCCTGCTCTGGATTGCTCACGCAGTAGAGAAAGCAGAGGATGCCTGTCGCCTGTCATTTTGTGGCTTCATCTCAAGCATCCGTGCAGCCTTAGGTAAGTTTTCCCACCTGAACCCTGGATGACCCCTGCCGTGCCACTGCGGGAGCGCCCCATGTGGGCGGCAAATGTCTCCACTGCTCTGCTTCCTTCACAAGACCCGAGGGGCCTCGTCCTTGTGAAATCAGCATCCTCACCGTGCCTGTCCGATGGTGGGTGTGCACAGGGTTGCTAAGTGGTCATCAAACGAATGAATGCCATCTCTGCAAGGGTGGCAAGTGAAACCTGGGGCTGGGGCGGCCACTCGGTGGCTAAAACGCTTGCTGTGTGCGTGTGAGAGCCTGTGTGCAGATCCGCGGGCCTGAGAGCCTGTGTGCGGATCCGCGGGCCTGAGAGCGGATCCGCGGGCCTGAGAGCCTGTGTGCGGATCCGCGGGCCTGAGAGCCTGTGTGCAGATCCACGGACCCCGGTGAAGTCAGAGTCAGCAGCACATGTCTTCAATCCCAGGGTTTCTACGAGACAGGAGGTGGAGGCAGAGGAAGTCCTACAAGTTCACTGCCAGCTAATGGTGTGTGCAGCAGCAAATGACAAGAGCTTCTGTTTCAAATAAGGTGGAAGGCAAGAATAGACAGGCGCCTGGGGTGACCTATGATCTCTGCATCTCTATTCACACGCTGTAGCCTGCATGTACCCACACTCGTACACTTAAACATGTACATGCTCGCTCTCTCTCTCTCTCTCTCTCACTATCTCTCTCTCTCTCTCTCTCACACACACACACACACACACACACACACACACACACACACACACACAGAGTTTTTAATTTGACCTGGTAAGAGATAGCTGAGATACTGTGGTTGTCAAAATCCGCCCAAGCATCTGTTTGTTAATTCACCCGAGACTCTCTAAGAACCAACATGAAGGTCACTAACCTTTTTTATTACAATTTCTGTCTCCTCCCTTTGAGGAAATATGGACAATACTAAGCACCACTGTTTCTTCTATTTGGAATTTTTTTTCATTAGAGGTAAAAAGCAGGAGAAGTGGGCCGGAGACTTGAATTGGCATCGGGGTCCTCTGTAGCCTCCTGCTGCTAATCCGTGGGGGCTAATTTCCCTACTGATCTTGTTTCTCTTTCTTCTGTAGCTTACATGCTTCCTGAGAAAGATGTAAGCACAGGCCCTCGAAGCTGGCTCTCCCACTGCTGCTTATTAACCTTGCTTGGTGTTTCTCGGTCACGTGGCCTGTGCCCCGTGGCTCCTCTGGCTTTGAACACGGCTTTAGCCAACTCCCCTGGCTGTAGCATTTCTACCAGCTCCGATTTCTCGTCTGCTCTAGTTTCCTTGGAATGTTTCCTAGGTGTAAATGCCACCTTTACAGCAGTTGTGGGCATTCCTTGGAAACTTTGAGAAGTTTTGAGGGGAGCAGACCTTGGCCCCGTAGAAGCTATTTAATTTGCTTCTTGTTTGGGGCGGTTTGAGTGAGAATGCCCCCCCCCACCCCTGCCCCAGAGGCTCGGGTGTTTGGACACTTGGTCCCAGTCACGGGCTCTGTTTGGTAAAGTTGTGGAGCCTTTGTGAAATCTTCCTAGGAGAAGTACGTCACTGGGGAAGGGCTTGTGGCAGCACCTCGCCTCCTGCTTTCTCTCTGCTCCATGCTTCCATCTGAAGGTGCCAGCTGTCGGCTCCCCATCCGGCCGCCATGTCTGCTGCCTGCTGCCCTGCTTCCCCGCCGTCACGGACTGACTCTAATCTCTCCAGGACTGTAAGTTAAAATAAACTCTTTCTTCTACAAATTGCTTTTGAACATGGCGTTTTCTCACAGCAGTAGCGACAACAAGTAACTAATATCCTTGTTGGTGTGATAAGAGCCCCAACCAAAAGCAATTTAGAGAGGAAAGGGTTTATTTTAACTTGTAGCTTCTGCTATCACCGGGAGTCAGGGCAGGACCTCAAGGCAGGAATCTGGGAGCAGAAACCCAAGCCGAGACCATGGAGGAACACTGCTTGCTGGCTTGCTTCCAGGCTCGTGTCCACCTACCGTCCTTGTATAATCCAGGGCTACCTTTCTAGGTGAAACTGCCCACAGCAGGTTGGGATATCTGACATCAACTAACAATCAAGAAAATGCCCCCACAGACATGCCCACAGGTCAATCTGATAGAGGCAATTTTTCGGCCAAAGGTTCCTTTTTCCTAAGTGTGTCAGATTGTCAACCGAGGTTAACTCTCTCAAACCACTCCTCCATACGCATGTTCATGAGGCTGGAACAGAGAGGGAAGGAACCACATACCATTCTGTTGGGAAAGTTACTGAAGTTCTCAACCAGCACCTGCTTGATCATGTCTGGCTCTGAAATGACAACGTACATCCGACGGCCAAGATAGTACCTAGGACGGAACAAACAAAACTGTTTTCAACTCTGACACTGATAGTACCCATTTCTCCTGCCCCCCAAAAGAACTCACAGTGGTTTAGGATGAAGGGTGACTGCTAAGTGGGGAGTTAAGACATGGAGCTTGGAGATCACAGGCTCCGATGGTAAGACATGGAGCTTGGAGATCACAGGCTCCGATGGTAAGACATGGAGCTTGGAGAGCACAGGCTCCGATGGTAAGACATGAGCTTGGAGAGCACAGGCTCCGATGGTAAGACATGGAGCTTGGAGAGCACAGGCTCCGATGGTAAGACATGGAGCTTGGAGAGCACAGGCTCCGATGGTAAGACATGGAGCTTGGAGAGCACAGGCTCCGATGGTAAGACATGGAGCTTGGAGAGCACAGGCTCCGATGGTAAGACATGGAGCTTGGAGAGCACAGGCTCCGATGGTAAGACATGGAGCTTGGAGAGCACAGGCTCCGATGGTAAGACATGGAGCTTGGAGAGCACAGGCTCTGATGGTAAGACATGAGCTTGGAGAGCACAGGCTCCGATGGTAAGACATGGAGCTTGGAGAGCACAGGCTCCGATGGTAAGACATGAGCTTGGAGAGCATAGGCTCCGATGGTAAGACATGGAGCTTGGAGAGCACAGGCTCCGATGGTAAGACATGGAGCTTGGAGAGCACAGGCTCCGATGGTAAGACATGGAGCTTGGAGAGCACAGGCTCCGATGGTAAGACATGGAGCTTGGAGAGCACAGGCTCCGATGGTAAGACATGGAGCTTGGAGAGCACAGGCTCCGATGGTAAGCAGTCGTAGATCTGCGGTGCCACCAACGCTCTTCCCATCAACACTGTGGACTGCCACCTTGTCACAGAACTGGACATTTAGATGAAATACAGTCCCTGACTCAGGCAGCTTAGGAAAGGCAGGTCAATAAATGCCAATACACTAATGCAGGCTACCGAGATCTAGCAGTAAAATGGAGGGGAAATGGCCGAGTTTTCCAAATGTGAGAGATGTGCATTTTAGAACAAAGACATTGATTCTACCCTGGAAGAATAAGCAGATGCTTGTGAGACTGTGTGGATAATTAATCCTGCTTCAGGAAGCCTGAACATTGTGCAAGGAAGTTCAGCAGATACAGCGTATGAGACACAGAGCCGGCCCCAGCCAGTCACCTGATGCTGGTGAGCTCTGGCCAGAGGAAGTGCTTACAGATGTGGTTTATCTTTATGGACATATGGAGAACCCAACCTACCAAGACCCAGTCCCTGCTTTCGGGGGTGGGGGTGGGGGTGGGGGTGGCGGGGGTGGGGGTGGGGGGTGGGGGGCTTCATCTGATGGGGATAACAGAATGGCAATCAGCACACAGCAGCATGTTCTGGCTGGCGTGAGATCAGAGGTCAGTGTCTGGAGGGTGACATGAAGAATTCCCAGAGATGGTTCCCAAACTGAGTTTCTGAGCCAGAGTTGGTCCGGGTAGGTGGAGGGAGAAGAGGTGTGAGTGGGCTGGGCAAAGGCGTCAGACGCATTAGTACTGGGCCAGCCCCCCTCCCCCTGCTTAGGTAGCACTGTGAGTAACTAGAGACCGACTGTGCACAGTGACGCTGAGTAGTCACGGGGCCACCAGGCGTGCTTCCAGAGTGTGGGATGACATGTTCCCGGGTGTCACTGGGCGGCTGGTATAGCCTGTTCAGACCACCATGGGCCAGACTTTCACAGGGAAATGACATTACAAAAGTGCAGCTGAGCCTGCTCTAGCATTCTGACTTAGCTTTCGTAAGCCAAAATGGCATTCATTTTAAAATCATTTCCCCTATCACCAAATAGGGGAGAAAATAAGAAAAGAGGGGCCAAGGAGGTGGCCCAAGTGGAAAAGTACCTGTCACATATGCATGACGACCTGAGTTCCGGTCCCCAGCATGCATATAAAGAAATCTGGGTGTGGCAGTGTGCCTCCAGAACCCCAGGGCTGGGAGAGTGGTGTGGAGACGGATGGGTTCTCAGACTCACAGGCCAGCTCTCCTGTGAGCCCCAGGCCCAGTGAGAGAGCGTGCCTCAGACAGTGGAGTGGAGAGTAGTTAAAGCTGACGCCCAGAATTGGCCTGTGGTGGCCACATGCTTGCACACACATGTGCACCCACATGCACACGTGCATAACACTTGAGTGAGACGCACAGTGGAACACATGTGCACATTTTTTAAGGAAGAGAGATTTATCTGGTTCCTATTAAGCACTCAGAAAATATTCAACCAAGCGATCATATTTTACAAAATTGTTAGGGAAGTCTGCGGACCACAGGAATTCAACAGATGTGGCGCGTGGACGAGGAGGCCACCAACTAGTTTCTTACTGTTTTAGAACACTGAAAATAGCCCAGTCCAGCCATAAACCGACACTTTTCTAAACTGTGTGGCAGGTGTCACAGACTCCTCTGAGAACACGAGCGAGCTGTAGGTGCCCAGCCGAGAACACACCCTTACAGAACACTGTCTGCATCAAGGAGGGTCCAGACCCTTCACCTTTACCCAAAGCAGGGCTTCTCGGATTTAAAGTGTACGTTAAATCACCTTCCTGTGAAGAAATTCTAGCTGAAAAAAAGACTATAAAAATTCAAGAAGAAAAAAAATCGAGCCGGGCGTGGTGGCGCACCCCTGTAATCCCAGCACTTGGGAGGCAGAGGCAGGTGGATTTCTGAGTTCAAGGCCAGCCTGGTCTACAGAGTGAGTTCCAGGACAGCCAGGGCTACACAGAGAAACCCTGTCTCGAAACAAAACAAAAAAAAAAAAATCAAGGAACCAAATGACCCTCATATAGGGTAAACACAAATAAATACACACCAAGGAGCACCACAACTGAGCTCATGGAGACCGATACTCGCAAGATAGGTAACAGAGCTTGTGCAAAGGTGAGGATCTAAGTTCAGCCCCCAGAACCCACCATGACACCAGATGCATCAGTGTTTCTATAGCCCTAGTATGTGGAGACAGGAGGATGGCCGGGTGGCTCAGCTCCAGGTTCTGTGAGAGACCCTGTCATAAGATGGGGGAGGGACAGCGAGATGCTTGCAGCCCTCCTTTGGTCTCTGCACACACAAGTCCATGCACCTACACACATGAACAATATACAAAGCAGGGGAGAGGAGGAGGGGGAAGGGAGACAGACAGACAGACAGACAGACAGACAGACAGACAGACCCAGGAAACTAGAGGACTGGAGATGACTCAGTTGACTTGCTCAATACTAAAATTAAGTTCGGATTCCTAGAACCCATGGGAAAAAAAAAATCTGGGCACGATGGTGCATACTTGTAATCTAACACTGAAGAGGAGGAGACAGGAGAACCCTTGTCAATCTTGTCCATCAGTGAGCTCCAATTTCAGTGAAAGCCTCTGTCTCAAAGTATAAAGTTGAGAGAGAGAGAGAGAGAGAGAGAGAGAGAGAGAGAGAGAGAGAGAGAGAAGAGGAAGACATGCAGCATTGACCTCTGACTTCCATGAGCACACAGGTGCATATGTACAGACATGCACCCATGCACAAGCATGGATATAGATACACAGGTCAAAATCATAAGGTCGGAAGGAATTGGTGCATTGTCAAGTGGTAAAAACAAACAATTTTCCATTATCTCTCTGGGGAATTTCAGGAGACAGGTTTTAAAAAGCATTTTAAGGAGAACGGTAATTAAGAATTTATCACTAGCAGATCTACCCTCGGAGGAAGGCTAAGGGAGGGTCTCCAGTGAGCAGTGAAATGATAACACAATAAACTTCCCAAAACAAAGACACAGAATGGGCAAAGTGTATCAGGCTATCCCTCACAGAATGGGTAAAGTGTATCAGGCTATCCCTCACAGAATGAGTAAAGTGTATCAGGCTATCCCTCACAGAATGGGTAAAGTGTATCAGGCTATCCCTCACAGAATGGGCAAAGTGTATCAGGCTATCCCTCACAGAATGGGTAAAGTGTATCAGGCTATCCCTCACAGAATGGGCAAAGTGTATCAGGCTATCCCTCACAGAATGAGTAAAGTGTATCAGGCTATCCCTCACAGAATGAGTAAAGTGTATCAGGCTATCCCTCACAGAATGGGTAAAGTGTATCAGGCTATCCCTCACAGAATGGGCAAAGTGTATCAGGCTATCCCTCACAGAATGGGTAAAGTGTATCAGGCTATCCCTCACAGAATGGGCAAAGTGTATCAGGCTATCCCTCACAGAATGAGTAAAGTGTATCAGGCTATCCCTCACAGAATGGGTAAAGTGTATCAGGCTATCCCTCACAGAATGGGTAAAGTGTATCAGGCTATCCCTCACAGAGTGGGTAAAAGGGAACAGGCTATCCCTCACAGAATGGGTAAAGTGTATCAGGCTATCCCTCACAGAGTGGGTAAAAGGGAACAGGCTATCCCTCTGCCCACACACTTAAAGTATGTTCTATGGCTAAAGCAAGAGCTAAAGTGTCAACTCTGGTGAGTGTACTTGGAGGAAACACTAGAGAGAGTTACATTCTGAAGTAAAGAGGGAAAAGGACCAGCAGGGAAGGTTTCCACATGGCGCCCAAAGGGCAAGACTGCCACACTCATAGACCAAGATAAATTATGTATTCATATTTATGCAACTACTAAGAACATGATGCAAAATTGTAAAAAAAAAATCTTGATAAATCAAAAATAGGGTGTGTGGTGGCTCAGCCTTCAGGTGTACGGGCTGCTCTTGCGGGGGTGGGGGGGGAGGGGGGACCCCGGTTTGGTTCCCGGCACCCCCACGGCAGCTCACACTCACGTGTAGTCTGATGCCCTCCTGCACAGACCCTCCCACATGCCCACACACTGGACAAGGGAGGAGCGGCATAGGGGGACAGGAGGACAGGCAAGGGAGTGGCAGCTGACTGATGGAATGTACAGGAAAATGCTGTCGTGGACACACTGCTTTCCCTGCTGATAAAAAATACTACTAATCAAATACAAATATGGTAAAAACAGTCTGAACAGTCCTGTGACCGCAAAAATGGAATTCACAGTCTTAAATTTCCAGGCCCACATGGTTTTAGTAGAGAATGCTTCTAAACATTCACAAGCAAATAACAATAGCCCTCTGCAGTTTCTTCTGGAAAGTAAAAGCTTGGAGCATGGCACAGCTTCACTTCCAAGGGAGGGGTTACCCTGATTCCCAGACAAAGACAGTGAAAGGAAGCTGTGTAGACCAGTGCCGTGTGTCTTAGACACAAAACCCCTCCACAAATCAAGTCCAGCAACGTGTAAAAATATTCATGCACCACAGCAGCTATCATCTTTGTTCTTCATCAGCGTCCACTTTTCTTTAACAAAATTCCTTCTTAATAAATCCCATTTTTGTCTCATTAAAAAGGAAAGAAAGAAAACTCGGCCGTCAAAATGGCTCAGCAAGTCTGATGACCTACGTTCAATCCACAGGATTTACATAATGAAAGGAGAGAATTGTCTCTTATAAGTTTGCCCTTGACCTCTACAGGTTTACACACATATACCAGCACATGTACGCATGCATGTACACACACATATGCAGGCATGCATGCACATTCACATACACATATGCACAGGCATGCATGCACATTCACATATGCACAGGCATGCAAACACATGCACACACATGCACGCACACACATACCCATGCACACACACATGCATAGTTACTTATCTATTGCTGTGATGAAACCTTATGACCAAGGCAATTCATATAAGAAGGAATTTAGTTTGGCTGATGGTTCCAGGTGGATAAGCATTCCTCACGGCATGGAAGTCAGAGCAGGAGGCTGAGCGCTCACACCCTCACCTGAGAGCACAGAGCAGAGCATGCTAACCACAAGTGGTGGGAAGATTCAAACCGTTAAAGCCCCACCCCCAACCGGTGACGAATTGCCTCCAGCAAGACCCCATCTCCTAAAGCTCACCAAACAGCACCACCACCTAAGCCTGTGGGAGACCTTCTCGTCCAAAGGGCTACAGCACAGATGATCTTTTAAAACTTTAGAAAAAATCCGCACAGAACCAACCTGAGATAGAGCCCACTGGAAGAATATTTTCCTAGCTCAAGAGGTCCTAGATTTACTTCCCATCATAACAAAACAAGCAAAACAACCAACCAACCAACACACACACACACACACACACACACACACACACACACACACTATGTTGATGAAAGAAATCTAAGAACCCCTATGTAAATGCATAGAAAAATCATGTTCATGGTTTGGAAGACACCACAAAGGTACAATACTCCTTAAACTGGTCTGCAGATGTGATGCCTTTCCTTCCAAGAATTAATATAAGCAAAGACAAACTTACTCTAAAGTTTGTACAGAAAGACAAAAGATTAAGAATAAATGATTTTTTTTTTCTTGAAGAAAGAAGCAAGAGAAACGAGTATACCAGCAACTTGACTATAGCAGTTGAAACTACAGTATTGGCAGAGAGAGATAGATACATTACATATTTATTCTATACAGACACACTCATATGTGCATATATAAATGGATAAAATCTGAATAATCTCTGTGCGTGAACAGAGTTTCACCTGCTGGTTTTGATAACTAGTTACAGTTTTATCTGCATGTGTTATAGATCGCCAAGGGGTAAACTAGGGTAAAAAAAAGACACTGGAGCTCCCAGTACATCTTAGTTTATTTATTTGCGAATTCCTACGCATCTATAATTCTTTCAAATTAAGACAACGGCTTACAAGTCATTCAGGAAGTTGATAAAGTTTAAAGACATAGGCCTGTTTTCGGCCAAGCCTGTTCTACCAAGCTTGGGTGGACCCCAGAAACCTACAATAAATACCTGCTCTCAGATTCCAATGCAGGAAGATGACCCCCCCCACCCCCGTCACCCACCCCACCCCCCCTCCCAAGACAGCACTGGGAACCTCAGCAGCCGGCCGAAGGCAAGAACGGAGCATTCAAAGAAAGATGGGTCCCACCCAGGCCTACCAGGCCCTAGACTTGGGCAGGAGTGGGACCAGTCACCTCTTATTTTAACAAGCTCCCAGGGGACTCCCATGCCATTGACAGTGAATGGACTGGGGCCCCACCTGACAAATCTTGATCTGTGAGCAGAGGACACTGCCCATTCGTATTTCCCCAAATCCTTAGATGTAAAAGAAAACCAGTTAGACTCTGGGAGACACTCATATTTTGGCAAGATATTTGTATTGAGTTTCTTATGATCAAAATAATTTTGTACACCCTTTGGATTTTTTTTTAAAAAGCAAAATAATACTTGTATATTCTGGTGGAAGGAGCCGCCACGGGAGTCTTTCCGTATTTTTCTAGTAATATTACTAATGCTAAAACCAATTTTGCAACAATTCCTTTAGAATTGCTTCAGAGCTGCTTTGCGAGCCTCGGGAGGAAACTGGCCCCATTTTACATGTAAATTGTGTAATCTTGTGAATTTATGCTTATAAAAATGCTCATCTGTAGTTTGAGGAGCTCCTGGCAAGATCTTAAATAGAGAAAAATGTATTTGACTTCCACAGTTGCGGCCTTCCTTTCTGGAGTCTGGGACCAGATTTCTGAACTCTGTAGGGTTGGAGGGCGGCTTCCTGGGGAGAGGTGGTGAGCAGGCTCACAAGGAGCTGCTCCAACCCTACAGAGTTCAGGAATCTGCTCTCTGTGTTATTTTTTATCATGCACTTTGACTAACTGTCTCTTCAAAAACCTCTGCTGTATTTAATCTTCATTGGGAGGGATGCCTTCCCAGGTGTGTCCAGGGGGGGGACCTTCAGGGGCTAATTCGACCATAAAGGCCTTCAGGGGCTAATTTGACCACATGGATGGTTAATGGGTCACACTGAGAGCAGATCTGCTATAAAGGCCACCTTGGTAGCACCTCCAGGATGAACACTTTTCACCGTGTGATGTTCTGTATCGTCTTAGGACTCTGTGTGGAATGCCCATCTGCATCTGGTTAGAGCCTCTCTGCCTCCAGAACTGTAAATTGGAGAAACCTTTCTTCTTTATAACTCATTCAGTCTGAAGTGTTTTGTGATAGGAAAATAATATAGAACAATAATGGTATGTATTTTCCTGCTCCCTGGGGTGGTGCGCTCAGCAGGTGGGATCCGCACTCACCTGTCATGGAGGACAACAGGTTTTAGACACAAACTCTTCAGACTATGTTGCAGCTGAAACATGGGAGTAAAATCTAGGTCATCATTATAATTCCCTATTGATTTAATCCTATCAATCCTATTAAGTTAGAAGGAAATATGGTTCTTGGAAGTTAAGCTGCTAATAGGGTGCAAAGAAACATCCCAAACCATGAAACTGGTCAGTGATGCGTGGCGTGGTTGTGGGTCTTTCTCAGAACCATCGTGGTCGCAGTCACTAGCACTGGTGCACGTTTCCTGCTGCCTCTGAACTTCCCACACTAGCTCCACCGCCACATCACATTTTGAAGAAGATGGAAGAGGAAGTCATTCTACTCACTTCTAGAACAGGAAACTAAGACTTGCCCAAGACAAGGACTGTCTGACCATGCCTCAGAGCTGTCCCTCTCCAAGATGGCCAACCTTCCCTCTCTCCCTAGGATAGCTTGGCCTGTGAAATCCAGAGCAAGCAGGTGTGCAGAGAAAGCCAGTCAGATTCCAGCCATACTGACGGTATCTTTCCCCCCTCACTGACAGTCTTATAAAGGTGCAGTTAGAGAGCAGATTCTTGCTTAATGGACCAGAAACCCCTTTCCAGCCTAATTAAGGAGGTGAGGTCTTGCTCCCCACTAATCCAAGTTGCACGTTGACTATTGTAGGGGCAAGAAATTCATAACCAATTATTCATTTATATTTATTTATGCACATAATAATTTGCTTATTCAACCCCAAAGCACCTGGTTGAAGAGAAAATGTAGGCAAACCAATGAAGATTGGGCAGTTAAAAATAACACTTATTTGACTTGCTTAATTGGTGGTTTTCTTTTATTTTTCTCTTTAAAAAACTGACCAGTCTAACCAAAATAGCACTGCTGCCTTCTTTCTGGGAACCATGACAAACAAGACTGTTGTCATTAGCCTGGGGGCTGCCTGGCCAAGTTCCAGAAGGGACTGCCTCTGGCAGGGGTGACCAAACTATAGGGCTGTTCATGGGATGGCAGTGGAGACATGTCACTCACAGTCACATGGAAAGGCCAGGCTCCACAGCTAGATGGAGGCACACCCTGTAAAAATAGCACCGTGGGTCTGTTAATAAATAATAGTCCAGTCCAGCATTAATTAGTACATTCAAGAAGTGTGTATTGAGGACATACTCTGCCAGGCATCCAGCTGACAAATTCTTGCAAGTCTGGAGGAAAATGTACTGGGCATGTATCTGAGGCAGAGGATTGTGGGCACTTCCCCTTTTCTCCATAGTTGTTTCTTTACTGTCTCAGGATTTTTGAGGTGAGCTCATGACTTTTGGAGGAAGTAGGAAGGGGTTGTTGCTGGGTTGGCCTACTGAGGCTGTCAGGGGTCAGGGTAAGGTGACAGTGCTGTGTCTTTGGGACTCCGATCCAGGCCTTGTTCATAATTAAAAGCTGTGTCACCTTGAACAAATCAGGTCTGCGTGGAGGTCCTGGTGAAGGTCAGCAGGAAGCGGGTCAGCAGTGAAGCTGCTGTCGGTGTGGACCGTGAACAGTGACGGCCCCTGACAATGAGAAATGAACTTCTGGGTGCCCATGGGGGGAGGGGTTCCCGATAAAAGCCTGACACCCCCACGTCAGCAGAAGGGATCTGAACATGTGCATGATTGACAGGGTCTGCAGTGCACCACCAGACACCCGGTATCTAACAAACCCATGCCTCGGAGACAGCCTCGCTTCCTAGCAGTAGAAGGTGCTAAGGCAGCCGCTGTCCTGGCCTACACCTCACCATGGCTGGATACAGAAACGTCCGGAAGCTCCGCGGGAAAAGGTGGCCACGTGCTCTGGCAATGGCTGTGACTCACAAATTCCAACAAGTCCAGAGAAAGTTAATGAGCGTTTGCTGCTCTCGGTCATTTGGCTCCAGCAGCTCCTCTGGACTCGCGGCTTCCCCTGGGCTAGTGGCTTCCCCTGGGCTAGTGGCTTCCCCTGGGCTAGTGGCTTCCCCTGGGCTAGCGGCTTCCCCTGGGCTAGCGGCTTCCCCTGGGCTAGCGGCTTCCCCTGGGCTAGCGGCTTCCCCTGGGCTAGCTTGTCCTCTTGGCATGGCAGCCCCCACAGTGCTGTAGAGAAGCTCTAGTTTCCATATTACAAGTGGAGGGAGCGGGAATCACCTTCTAACCCCATGCCAACTGTGTTTGAACCTTGCTGCTTTTACTTGCGGTGGCTCTCAGTGGGGGTGGGGTGGGGTGGAGACGGCATCTGTTTCTACAAAGCCAATCCCCACCAAGAAGGCCAGACCTACCTTTTGGGGACAGAAGGTGAGTATGTCACCTCATTCACTGTAAACTCTGATGGGTTTCCATTATTTGAAACAGTTTCTTGACCTTTAACCAGGGCCCTTCTGTTTTCCTACCAAAGTTCATGGATTTCCTTCTGATTTTGTTGTTTTTTTTAGCCTCAAGTTTATTTGTAAAAACAGAAGGACATGTCACTCCCTATGGCCAAGCATTCAAACATATGAGTCCAGAAGGTGCAATTCTATTCAGACCACCACAGGCAGTGTCTTTGTTTCCCTTCCAAACCAGATGATAACTTTCTTTGAGCAGAGACTGCAATGACACTCTCTTGTGGGGAGAAATGGCGGCCTCCGCCACCACTGTCGTCTCAGTGCTACACACAGGCGGACATCACTATTGAGTAGACAGTCCTAAAGAAGGGCCAGCGGGGAGCATTGCGGGGCTAGGACGACCATCCCCACTGTCTCTGCCACAGGAAGATAAGTAGACAAGCCCTGAAGAGTCAGGAGCGGTCACAAAGTGGGTGTCCGTCCCCAGGATGAGCAGAGAATTGGAGGGGGGGGCGCATTGCTTTTGGATCTATTGTCACTGGGCAAACCCTTCAGAACCTAGGCCACCGTCTCTATGTCTGGTCAACGTCACAAGTCTTGGATTAAAGCAGGTTTTCACCCTTCTTGAGAACATTCCTGCTGACTGCTACGAATATGCATGTCGGTCACTAGGTGGGTTCCTAAGCATCAGTGACAACAGGCAGGCTAATGGGGTCTGGGGTCCCATATGAAGCTACCCTAGAAAAGGTCAGAGACCCATGGATCCACCGGGGTAGGCCTGAAGAAGAGGAGTCCTCGTTCTGATTTGCCTTGTTCTTTCTCAAGCTCACACCATCTTCTGCATGCTTTCCTAACCAACCCCACCCCGACCACCCCCACGGAAACACGGATGCGGCTTGTTCTATGAGAGGGGTGCCGCTGCGATGGTATAGTGTGTGTATAGTGTCTAGGTTCCCGGGTAGGGGGGTTTCCTGTGCTTCCCAAAAGGCCCTCTCTGCCAGGAGTCACAGGTCCGGGCAACAATCTACTTCTGAGTCTGTGGCTCAGAGGCAGCTGTTCTCCACCGTTTCTGGATGTGAGCAGGAAGATAGCCTCCCGGCTCCAGCCCTCAGAGTCGTCATCTGAAAGATGAAGTATCCCCTCTCCCCCCCTTCCGCCCCCCCCCCAGTCCTGGTGAGTTACGACTATATTAAGTTATAGTGAATCTTTCTTCAAAAACAAAGCGATGGCTACAGGAGAGAATTGGGCAGCAAGGGAAAAAATATCTGAAACAAAACCTATAATGATAAACCTCCCTCCTCTATCGAGTCTATCCGCCCACTTAATTTATTCAGTTAATAAAACGTATTCCCCAGAGGGGGACAGGCAGAGGTAGGCTGCGAGCCAATCTGCTCGTGTGAGTGGGGTATGTATGTGTATCTCATAACAATAAAAAAAAAAGAGTAATTAAGAGATGTATTGAAGTGTGCAGAAATCCTGAAGGACACAGAAGATTCCAATTCAAGTGAGTGTCCTTGGCGCAAATTTAATTCAACCGGGAATAGATAAATAAAAATAAAGAAAAAAAAGCCCAAAAACAAATTCAGAACAGATGTTAGGCAAGCTATTTTTTTCACAGTAAGAATCATAAACATGAAAAACAGCCTATAAGGCAACGTTGTTGATGCCAACAGCATCAAGCCACTAAATAAATAGTTGAATGGTTCCACGGGGACAAAGAAACATTAAAATAGTCATTTGGCTGTCCCTGAATATCTCTGCTACATGTTATGCCCATATATATATATATATATATATATATATATATATATTCTTAGATAATGGAGAGAGACTGTGTGTGTGTGCATGCATGCATGTGTACGTGCATGCATGCACATGTATGTGTTCCAACCCTCCTATCACATAGATACATATAGAATATACATTTACCTGAAAGTGTATGGCAAAATCACCTGCCACACAGGCTCAGAATACAAATAGAGAATTTGGTAAAGAGCATTGTTACATCTGCAAAGACAGTGAAACCAGAAGAACCCAATGCCAGGGAGGGACGTGCTATTCTGAGCTGTGTGTGTGACAACAAGAAAGGGAAATTTTAATAAGAGATTCCGACATAACTGGGGAGAAACAAGGTCAGGGAGTATTTTTCAAAGACTTGTTTATTTATTTTATGTATACAAGTGCACTGTCACTCTCTTCAGACACACCAGAAGAGGGCATCAGACCCCATTACAGATGGTTGTGAGGCACTATGTGGTTGCTGGGAATTGAACTCAGGCCCTCTGGAAGAGCAGTCAGTGCTTTTAATTGCTGAGCCATCTCTCTAGCCTCAGCAGGGGATATTTTTAAGCATATAATATTTAAGCATAATAGTATTTTAGAAAGGGGAGAAAGCTTCAAGATGATCACTTACACACACACACACACACACACACACACACACACACATACACACACTCTATACCTAAGGTAATAAGTGCAAAGAGAAGCGACAACTGGACAGGATACACCATCTCCCAAGAACACCCGTTACTCAGGAGGATGCACCAGGGCAAGGATTCTCTGGAGACATAAAAATGAGAGGATTCACATACCCACATGCAGGGCCTCAGGGACCTAGCCCTGAGCAGTTGTAGAAGAGACTTCTAATGTCTAAGGTCTCCCCCAAGATGCCAACTGACTGTAAGAAGTCTTTGAAACTCAGGCTAGAGTAGTAGAGAAATCACCATTGCACTCCTGGATCCCTGATGGACCTACCTCAGGGATCTGGGTGACCTTAGTGACCTCTGAGTCCCACACCAATGGATCTGTCATCTAGGCAGGTGCTCAAGTATGTTTTAACGGTGACCAAATGGCTGAAAGATTCATGGGACTTCCTGGCTAAGAATAGCTGGGTCAAGACCGGATGATGGCTTCTAATCCTGTACTTTTTGTGGTGCCCTAAGATGACCCCCGAGAGGTAGGCTATGGGCAACGGTGACACTCTGGGAGCAGGATGTGGTTTGGGAGACCAGGAAGGACCTAACTAATTCCTTTGCTAATGGACCCCGACCGGTCCCACCAATACACCTTTCCTTCATTCACACTTCAGATCCCAAGATGGCCCTCCATAGTATACCTTTCACGGTTTTGTACTTCAGTGGGCTAGCTCCTGATAAGGACAATTATGATCTCTCTTTCTCTAAGCTTTGGTTTTGTTTGTTTTGTTTGTTTGTTTTTGTTTGTTTGTTTGTTTTGAGACAGGGTTTCTCTGTGTAGTCCTGGCTGTCCTGGAACTCACTCTGTAGACCAGGCTGGCCTCGAACTCAGAAATCCACCTGCCTCTGCCTCCCTAGTGCTGGGATTAAAGGTGTGCACCACCACCGCCCAGCTTAAGCTTTGGTTTTAAGAGGAATTTCTCCCTGTTCTTTTTGTCTTCTAGAAAATATCAATTACCCAAATTAGCAAAATAAGATCTTCCTAAGGTTTGAGGTTTCCTTGGGGATAAATTTGTTGTGAAGAAATTTGTACCAAGAGGCAATTCATTTAGTCACTTAACAAATATTTACCAAGCACCTGTTATGTGCCAGACACTGCTCTAGGTGCTCAGAGTAACAGGATGGGCGAGAGAGAACTTCTTGTTGTGGAGTTTATATCCTGTCAAGAGGACTTGACAATGAACAGACAATCATGTTGCATGTTGTAGGGGCAAATATCCTAAGGCTCAGAGATTCTGTCCAGTGTCTCGGGGGAAAGTGGAGTAAGAGAGCTTCAGATGAACAGATTCATAGACAGTGGCTAGTCTTTTTTTTTTTTTTATGTTTAGATTAGCATAAAAAGCAATGGCTTCTTGTTGGCATCTTCATGCACACACGTGTCACTACAGTTTGTTCTCATTCGTGTCCTTCCTTGACTGCCCTGCTCGGACCCCTCCCTCTCTCTAACTGGCCCTTCACTTCTCTATTGATCCTCTCTCAGTTTCCAATCACATGGATCCAATCACCCTCCCTAGCTCCCACTTCTCTTTAGACTTTTTTCTTCCTTTCTTGAGATCCTCTTTCTAGTTTCATGATCTACACACACACACACACACACACACACACACACACACATACATTTGCACACTTACATGCTTTAAAGTCTATGTTCCCCCAGAGGGAGAGCACACTGCCATTGTCTTTCTGGTTGTCTGGCTGATTCACTTACTGTAATGGTTTCTAGATATACCTGTTTTTCTGAAAATACCATGAGATAATTTTACAGTGGTTGAGCCTGATTATCAACTTGATTGCATTGAGAAATGCCTAGGACGTTAATAAGGCACGCTTTGGGGTGTCTGTTTGGGAGTTGCCATTGGACCACAAGGGTCCTGCCTTCATCTATTTACAGATGCGAAGTTTGAACAGGCTAGAGAGAGGTGGTGGGCCCTGCAGATGGTGGGGCCTCATTGGGGAGAGTGTCGGACTCTGTCTTTGAAGGCATATCTCCCTGGAACCTTCCTATATTCACTTCGTTTCTTGGCCACCAAGGTCAGCAGCCTCCTCTGGCCCCTACGCTATGCTGCTTCAGCACAGAGTTGGCCATGATGGCCTTGTAGTAGTTACTTTCCTGCTGCTGTGACACAGGTTCTAGAAGGAGTTCCTTTTGCTTTATGGTTCCAGAGGAGGAGACCATAATGGTGTGGACGGCATGGCAGCAGGAGCAGGAAGCCGAGAGGTTGTGTCTTAACCGCTGACAGGAAAAAGAGAGGGCGAACTGGAAGCGGGGTGAGGCTACCAATTCTCAAAGCCCAGCCCCAGTGACGTACCTCCTCCAGCAAGGTTTCATAACCTCCCTTTCATAACCTCCCAAGACCGAGTCACCAACCAAGTGCTTAAACACGTGAGCCTCTGGGGGACATTTCCCATCCAAACCACCACAACTCTGAAGCCACGAGCTAGGTTGCTTCACCCGGCATTCTGTCCTAACAGTGGGACAGCAAAGGGATACACCATAAAGCCCCGGGCACGCTGCTTACCGCAGGTGTGGCCTCTTCATCATGGTTCTGAATGAAAAGATCGGCTCAGCCAAGTTTGAGTACTGTTGGGTGGTTACACAAGAGACTATATTGGAAGGGTGTATCCTACTCTTAAATTACAACATCTGATATGGCGGTGGGCCCTGGGAAGGGTGATAAGGATTTCTTACAGTCATAAAAGCAAGGGAGGCAGCCCGTAGTGTTATATCATGGCTTCATGAAGAGCCTCAGAAAAGGATGTCCGGAGAGGCAGTAGCACAAAGGATAGGTGGGAGACTTGGGGGCTGGGCAGCAGGGAAATGCAACAGATTAGATGAGAACACAGCACCTTGATGGAACCTGAAAACCTTAGGCCCAGCGTAAGACCTGTGAGCTCTAGTGGCCGCAGATGCTATGCATGAGATGATAATACTCCGTCTGTAAAGTTGTGCAAACATGCACATCAAACGTCATGATGCCATGGGATGGATGACTGGCTAACGGAGGTCGGGAAGGGAAGGAGAAAGGTAAAAAGATTAAAGGAGGCCAGTTTTCCATATTCTACTTCCAAAAGATATTATGGAGAACAAGAGTCCTGAAATCAAATAAACACTCTAGCTTGAGTTCTCGCCTGGAGAGTTTCCAAGCGTGTTACTCCACGAAGCTCACTGAGATAGAGCAGTAATGAGGTGTGTGTTCCTTGGACTCTGTCTCCACCATTTGACTAAGGAGAGGCCCTTCCCTTTTATTTTCCATGTGGCCACCATGTGATTGTTGGTGGAAGTGGTCCAAAGGACATACTTTGGGAAATAAGCCCATTAGACTCTCAAGGGATTAGGGACAGAAGATTCCAGAGTCCAGACACACCCTGGAACTCCCAGCATTCCCTTCTCTTTCCTCTTGTAGAAGGTGATCCTGAGAGTCTCCCATTCCTAAGTCACATTGGACCCACTGTCATTAACAGCCCCTGTACTGTCTGAAACGTTTTCACCCTCCAAACTTGTATGTTGACATTCTAATCCCTAAGGTAATTATATTCAGAGGTGAGCCCTCTGGGGGTAATTATGTCATAAGGGCAGAGTTCTTTTAAATGGATTAGTACCCTTTGTAAAAGGATTCCAAAATTGTTCCTTCACATCTTCCATCACGCAAGGACACCCATGAACCAGAAAACTAACGCCCACTAGACCACCAACCTGCCAGTGCCTTGATATTGAGCTCCCAGCACCAAAACTGTGAGAATACTCTTCCATTATTTATAAACCAACCAGCCTATGGTATTTTGCTATGGCAACTTGGCTGGATGAGGCACGTTCCAGCTGATGATGGCAAACACGACACCCTCTTCTCGGTTGCCATGTGCGGTCTCTTCACTATTACGGGCCACCATTTATCCTCCGAGCAGGTTGTGACAAAATCCTGGATGAAGAATGACTTAAGGAGGGAAGGTCTGCTCTGACTCAGCTTGACTCTCCGGGCCAGCCAAGCAGGAAAGGGATGGGCGCGGAAGCTTGAAGTCGATGCTGATTGCTGTGTCCATGGTCAGGACAAGCACCGATAAATCCGAGCGCTTGACTGGCTTTTTGCTTATTTACTCCAGGATCCCAAGCCGTAAGATGATGCCACCTGCATTTAGCCCACTCTAGAAACCCCCTCATTTGACATGCCCAGGAACAATCAGTATTCACCACCACAGAACTCCCAGCCAACATCAGTGGTTCAGGTCGATTCACCTTCATTCTTATAGCCCAAGTCTTGCTCAATGCTGCTCTTTTTCCTACAGAACATTTCTCCTGTAGCATTTTCCATCTGTTTTGTTCCCCATTTCTGATGATCCAAATCGCTGTTTTCTCACTAAGCCTAAGAGAATGTTCACTGTGGATACCCAATATCCCATTTCCCCAGCATAACCCTTTTCGGCTACTCTTTTCCCTTCTGTCCTAGCCAAAATCTCTACACGTCTTCCAAAGCTTGAGTGCCTGGGTGCATATTTCTCTGTGGGCCCCATGGCTTTTGAAGACATGTGGACTAGTCACTTTTGCTCAGTGACTATGTTTTTGCAGGGACTTTGGAGTACAAAGGAGACATCAGCTTGCCTCCTTCATCAAATGCTCTCAAAGCTGGACTAGGCATCTATGGAGGAGCTCAGAGGCTGCATCAGCAAGTTGCCAAACCTGGCCTTGACAGGCTGAGAATGAAGGGCCCAGCTCTGGGAGAGGCGTTGCACATGGAACATAAACAAGAACAAGAAGAGAGACCCAAATGAGCACCTGGGGAAGAGGAAACTGCAAGGGGGTAAGGCAGAATGGAAGACACAGAGGTTGTAAAGGACTCAGCAGAGAGGAAGGAAGAGGACAAGGAGCTCAGGGTGGAGACTGCCTGGGCTTACTAAAAGGAGCTGAGAGTGATAATAAGGCTAGCTTCCTTTTTGTCTTTGTTTTGTCAAGTGCTAGCTGGTTCACACCTAACGGAAAGTTGGAAGGGAGCAGGACTCACTGGGTCTCATGTTCCCATCAGAAATGCAGGGTTTGCATTGGCCAGTTTTGTTCCAGGATCTTTTGCGAGGAAGTACATACATTTCCTCTGGAGTTTATTCTCAAGGTTTGACAGCAATAGTTACAACCTCAGCATGGTGGAAAGGAAAGGCTAAACACTGCTACAAAATATCTTCCAAAAGGTAAAATGATGGGGCTACTCTAGGGGAACAACGCGGAGAGCTAGAGCTCCCCGCCCCCACACACAATCAAAGCAGAATTGCTGTCTGATGCTGTAATTCTTCTAGGATGAATGCTCTAAAAACGGAAAGCAGGAACTTGAAGAAGCATTTGCAAGCTGGTGATCATGGCTGCATTATTGAACTGAAGGCAGGATCTTGGATTTATACTTGCACACCCACAGTCATGGCTTTGTTGTTTACTGAAGCCAAACAGTAGAAGCTAAGCAGTGTCCACCAACAGCCAAACAACAGCATGGGGGATATATCCAGTGTACAAGGTTTTCTTCTTCTTCTTCTTCTTCTTCTTCTTCTTCTTCTTCTTCTTCTTCTTCTTCTTCTTCTTCTTCTTCTTCTTCTTCTTCTTCCTCTTCCTCTTCCCCTTCCCCTTCTCCTCCCCCTCCCTCCCCCCTCCTCCTCCTCCTCCTCCTTCTCATCCTCATCCTTCTTCCCTTGAAAAGGAAGAAAATTCTGACACATGGGACAAGGTAAATGAGCCCTGAGGACATCTTCCTGAGTGAACTAAGAGAAGTACTGTGCAATTCTGTCAAGGAGATGGAACGTGGGATGGTAGTTGCCAGGGGCAGGACGGGGTGCAGAGAGGTCAGTGGTCAGTGTTTGTTGCAGATGACATTTCAGTTTGCCGGATGAAAGCGTGTGTGTGTGTGTGTGTGTGTGTGTGTGTGTGTGTGTGTGTGGTGCATGTGTGTGTGTGTGTGTGTGTGTGTGTGTGTATGGCGGTGGTGACTGTAAAACTCTGTGAACCTGTTTAGTAGCACGGAGTCACACGATAAGAGAGGGTCAAGATGGTAAATTTTCTCGTGTATATTTTATCACAATAAGAAATGCCCTTTAGGTATACGGCCTTCATGCTGTTTCAGTATCTGGCTTTGTCCGAGAAACAGGGACCATTACAGGCATCCTTCCAGGTGGGTGCGTGGAAATTCACCCTTTCCCATCTCAGATGAGACCATTGTTCTGTGAGTGCTCCTTATGGCACCGAAGCCCTGGCGGTCATCAACAGGTTTGGATTTGGAGGAGGGCGGGACTCAGGATCCTGAGGAGGAGACTAAGCATTCTATTGGGCTCCCTGCTGAGGAAAAAGACTACAGACTGTTATCTCCTTCAATGATTTGGGGAAACCAACTCTAGCAGAGGATGCAAAGACTTGAGGGAAGGGAACGTCTTTTTGGCTGGTTAGGGGAGGCTCTGCTAACCACTGCACACAGCTGTGGACTGGCCGTGAGGCCGAGATGGGAACTTGGAGAGTTAGAACTCTAAAGGAAAAGTCGATTCCCTCGTAGCTACCTCTTTGGTGGGTCATATGCACCAGGCACTGCATTAACAAAGCAAACTGCTGAGGGGGGAGGGCAGGAGACCCTTGTCTCCACCATCTTATTGAGAAGGGCAGTTTCCACTCACTATCAACCTGCCTAATTCCCCTGCATCTAAGTGGACTGGCACCCAGAGTTGCTGACCAGTTACAGCTCAAGAGACCACAAAGCCCACATCCAGGTTGCATGCAACGACAGGCTGGGTCAGAGCAAAAGTCATTAGGTTCCTCTTTAGAAAAGGCAAAAATAGGCTCGCCAGCTAGCAGTGCCTCCCTGGTGGTTAATGTGGGGTCTGGAGAATGTGCCAGAGAGCCAAACCTTTATAGATAGTCCCCTCAACTGAGAACTGATCCCAGGATGAAAAAAAAAAAAACCCTCATTTGTGGGTTACAAAATCCTTCCAGTTGGAGGACAAGAGAGAGGAGATGTTGTTAGGAATGGGGCCTTGAGATGCCAGGAATAATCAAGGAAGTTATTTTAGTAGTTAAGTTTCTATTATCTGCCCCAGGCATGGAGGCATCATAAAACTTGGTGGTGCCTTGCCAGGGAATTGCTTTGTGTGCATAGCTGTGGAAATGTTACACATAAGACTGATCAGGAATAATTGGAATGTGTGGTAAACAACTCAAACTCTCCAAGATTTAAGGGTCCTAGAGGGGGATAAAAGGAAAACTCAGTCCATTTTAATGAAGAACACTGATCATTCAGAAGTTAGTAGAATTCTGCACACGTCTGATGGATGGCATGTGACCTTGTCTGTCTGAGCGTTTAGGCCAATGCTTGGGGTTGATTTGGTTTTAGACATTTAGATTAAACAGTTCATTTTCTCCAGTGAGCAACAAGGGATTGAACTGTATTTTAAATCATTCGCCGGTCCCCTCCTTCTTGCCCTCCTTCATCACCCTTGTCTTTAAGGGTTTTATTTTGTTTTGCTGGTTTTGTGCATTTGAGACGCGGCATAAAAAGTACTTCAGGGCCTGGGGATGATTCTGATAGACACTCAGAATCTGCAGCCTAGATGGGCCTTGAACTCATGACTTCCCTGCCTCCACCTGTTGGAGACTAGAGTTACAAGGCACAGGCTAACAAGTCTGGATTATTCAGAATTTTTGAGAAGTTGAAGAGGATTCTTAGTTCACCAATTTTTGATGAGAAAGAAACTTTAAGTTCTATATGATTGACTGGTTTCTGCTTCTTTGAATTTACAAATGATTTTTTTTTAATTACAAGAACAAAGACGGTCTGTCCATCTTTTTGGACAGAATATAAATGCTGTTTAACTTCTCAACTAATGAAAGTAAAAAGCTACCGGAATTGTGTAAATATGTGCAATTCTTGAGACTATGCACAGGGGTTCTTGACAGGAGACATTTGCATAAAGCGCTGCATTATCAGGACTTATTTCCAGAAGAGAGACTGCCTTGACAAATGTCACAGTGATTCATGACAGTGTTATGTAACTCTATTATGCATTTTGGGTTGAACAACTTGGATTTGTTGCAGGTACAATTCAATTAAATGTGGAATTTTTTTTATTTGAACTGATTAGGTAGAGACAGAGCTTTTTACAAAGCTCTAATGTGAGCCAGTCTATTGTTTGGGAATACATCTGTGCAGGTTGTCATGTGGGGATAAAGGAGTTATTGATGCTACCTCTGACTGTCACTGTGGAGGCGCGCCCTCCCTCTCTCCCTCCCTCCCTCCCGCTTGAGCCTAGTATGCGCCTCTCTGCAGTAGATCTGGCTACAGACATCAAGGAAGACAAATGGGGAGATGTGTAGCTGTCTGCTGGCTCTGTGGTGCTCCTCAGCCCTCGGGCCCCACTGTGGACCAGAAGCTACACCATCCCAGGAATGCGTCAGGAGAGCAGTTCCCTTGGTCTGGATGTCCTGTTGACAGGATGGGCATTTTCCTCTCGGGTGGTACTAGGAACAAGGGGCTGGATTCTGAGTTTGGGAACGCTATGCTCTGACTCAGACTGAGCCTGCACGTGTGACTCCTCCCTGGGCTCAGAGCCTATCTTCTGTTCCCACCAGCTCCCTTTTCAGGACCCAGGGGCCTCTCACTTGAGTTCTAATGTCCAAAACAGGCTTCCTTGGCAGCTGCGAGACTGGTCACGTGACTACTATCAGGTGACCTCCCTCTCTAGGGGCAGCCTTCTCCTGCACATACCACTGTAGCCTGTGCTTGCTAAAACAGGGAGCTGCCGTTTCTCAGCCTTCGTGTGAGTCCAGCCCGTAGCCTGCAGGCTACATGTGTCCTAAGACATCTTGGAATGAAACCAGGCACATCTGTCCTAGTGTCGTGGCAAAAGAGTGGGCACACGTGGCACACTGCAGTCCCCAGCAGCTGCAGTGACCTCACTACCCAGAGCCCCATCTGCTGCTGTCCTTAATCCACGCCCCCCACCACCACCACCAAAAGGGGACAGTTTCTAGGTCACTCTCTCTACTGCCCCATTTCCTTGGGATTTTAGCTATATACTTGGAGGCAGGAAAGCCACCCAAATTCCTTGGATACCACTATCTAATGCAAAATAGCTTAGATTTCGTACATTGCCAATTAATACAATATTTCTGTGAGTATCTTAGCTGGAAAGATCCTGGGCTAGGGCTGAAAGTAATTTCAGTATTAGCTGAAAGTGGGGTTTTGAAGACTAAGAAGAATGATGCTCTCAGGCAGGGGGTGCTAGCACTGGGCACAGAGCCAGGTGTGCGCGCCCCGTCTCCCGAGGACCAGCTCTGCCACTTGGATCTGCTGCAGCTGTCCACTGTGGACGCTTGCTGGCTTTATCTGAGCTTCCCCGGAATCTTAAGTCCCCAGAGGCTCGCGGCTCTCTCTCTCTCTCTCTCTCTCTCTCTCTCTCTCTCTCTCTCTCTCTCTGATGTTTCTTCTAACATAGACTAAGAAGAGTTCTTTCATCACCTGTGGGATGTTGCATAGTTCCTATTACCTGGAAAAGGCTTTCGGATACCACCTGGTTCTTTGCTTTTGACACACTAACGGTTATGCTGGTTAAATTTTCTCAACTTGACACAAGCTAGAGTCAACTGCCAAGAGGGAAACCTAACTGAGGGGTTGCCTCCATCAGATTGCAGTAGGCGTGTCTGTGGAACATTTCCTTAACACTGATGTGAGAGGGCCGAGCCCACGATGGGCAGAGCCACTGCTGGCCGAGAGGTCCCAGGTAGTACTGGAACGCAGGCTGAGCGAGCCAGCAAGCAGCATTCCTTTATGGCCTGGCTCGGGTTCCCGTCTTGAGTTCCTGCTCCAAGTTCCCTTTATGAGGTACTGGAAGCTGTGAACAGAAATAAACCCTTTGTTCCCCACGTTGCTTTCTTCCTCCTACTGACCACAGCAGTATAAAGCAAACTAATGCAGTGGAGATAGAATTGTTTACTGAGTCGCGAGCAGCTTGCATTTGTCTTCTTTTTCATGAAGTTTTCCCAGTGATTCTTGGAGTAAATAAGGCAGTCTTCTACAAAACTACTGCTTCCTACGTGTGTGTGTGAGTGCTCCCTTCGTGTGCGTGTGAGTGCTCCCTTCGTGTGTGTGTGAGTGCTCCCTTCATGTGCGTGTGAGTGCTCTTGTGTGCCATGCAGTCTGGATCACAGTGTGGTCAGTCATCTGTTTACTGAGGTTCGTCATTAAACAGAGTGTCAAGGTCACTGATCCAGTTCAAGTCTCTCATTTACCTCTAAGCAAACAGGGGAAGTGAATGATTGGCCTAAATCCATTAAGCTAACAGGTGGTGGCCAGAAAGAGTGGGAACTGAGGGTTTTTTTTTCACCCTCCTCTTCTACCACATTCTGTTGAGTGCTTCAGAGACGGAATTAATTTATTTTTGTTCCTTTTGAGTACGAGTCACAAAATACACTAGTCATCAAAAAATACAGCGTGTTTTATGGCTATTGCTACATAGAACCAGCATAGCTGGCCAGCAAGAGCTGAACCGATAAATAAAATGAAATGTTACACACACACACACACACACACACACACACACACACACTGGAGTTTGTTCAGCCATAGATGATGATGAATCTGGTAGAGCTGGAGATCATCATGTTAAGCAAAATAAGCCAGACTCAGAAAGACAGGTATTTCAAACCTTCTCTCATGTATGGAATTTAGACTTAAATGTAAGTATTGGGAGGATTGTGATGAGGGAAGAGGAACAAGACAGGGTAATTGGCATATGAGGGAGGTGGATGTATCGCATATGCGCAGCACCCAGGGGTGTGTGTATGTGTGTGTGTGTGTATGTGTGTGTGTGTGTGTGTTTGTGTGTGTGTATGTGTTTGTGTGTGTGTGTGTATGTGTTTGTGTGTGTGTGTGTGGGAGTCAGAGTGACAGACACAGAGAAAGAGAGAGAGAGAAAACTATTTAAAGGGAAGAAGACAGCCGGGCAGCGGTGGCTCACGCCTGTAATCCCAGCACTTGGGAGGCAGAGGCAGGCGGATTTCTGAGTTCGAGGCCAACCTGGTCTACAGAGTGAGTTCCAGGACAGCCAGGGCTATACAGAGAAACCCTGTCTCAAAAAAACAAAAACAAAAACAAAGGGAAGAAGAGAAATACTGAGAAGAGGGAAAGGGGGCAGGAGGATGAGAATCAAGTATGTACAAGGTACGATTACACACTTACAGGAAGATGCCATAATAAATCCATTATTTTGTATGCTAACCAAATATTTATACTAAAAAATATCTGCAGCATCCATCACTTCTACTTTGTTACAGAAAAAGGATGCACGGCAGGAGATAAATGTGGTAAAAGAGTCGGAAACTCAAGGATTCCAGCCAGCTCCAGAGACACCCGTGGATGGAGACCAGAAGACAAGATGTTCTGCTCAATAAAGAAGAACAGAGGTTTGGGGAGCTCTCCCATCAGGGGTGGCCAGAGGCTATGACCTGGGGGTAAGTAGAGAATCAGTTCAGATGTCATGGAAACATGACTCTAACAAATTTACCTATTTCCTTTTGGTCCCTGAGGACATTTACCTGAGGATAATTGTCTACTGATCAGGCCGTGCGCTTGACTGAGATGCGACTGTCTTGCTGGCCACTTTCCCCTGTTCTCAAGGGTCTCCTGCCTGTTGTCAGGGCAGGCGCTTGATAAAATAATGCTCCCTTACATTCTGTCTTAGTTAGGATTCCTAGTGGTAGGATGAAACTCAACGACCAAAGGCAGCCTGAGGAGGAAAAGGCTTATTTCTGCTTATACTTCCGTATCAGAGTCCATCACAGAGGGAAGTCGGGGCAGGAACTCAAACGGGAGGAACCTGGAGGCGGGAGCTGATGCAGAGGCCAGGGAGGGGTGCTGCTGACAGGCTTGCTCCACATGGCTAGCTTGATGTGTTTTCATACACGCCCAAGGGCCAGCTGCCCGCCAGTGATACCGCTCCCTGGGGGGCGGGTCCTCCCACACCCATCACTAAGGCAATCCTCCATAGGCTCACCTACAGGCCAGTCTTACAGGGGCATTGTCTCAGTGGTGGGTCCCTGTTCTCAGGTAACACTAGCTTGTATCAAGTTAACATAAAACTAGCCAGCAGCTATGCAATAGCAGTTATAAAACTCCAGGAACTTAAACAATGTGACCTTCTTTCCGGCCTAGCATCTGTGACCCATGAGAATATTAAGATGTGATTTATAAAACAACACCCAGTGGCTATGGCCTCAAGGCCACCAGGTGTCTCTCTCTCTCTCTCTCTCTCTCTCTCTCTCTCTCTCTCTCTCTCTCTCTGTTCCAGCCTCAGTTGGCCCGCTCTTCACCCTTCAGCACTCCTCAGTGGAGCTTGGGGCGGTCTAATGGTGAGGTTGGTCTCCGGGCCCCAGGAGCTAGGCTGCTGTGTGAAGACTCATCTCTGCGAGCCAAAGATTCCACCTACCTCACACGCAGAGTCACATTTTCAAATCCAGTGTATTCGGATGTCTCACAGCCTGTGTGTGTGTGTGTGTGTGTGTGTGTGTGTGTGTGTGTCTGTCTGTCTGTCTGTCTGTCTGTGTCTGTCTGTCTGTCTGTCTGTCTGTCTGTGTGCCTGTCTGAAAGCCATTGTCCACCACAGCCCAGTCTAGCAGGTTCCACCCTTCCAATCCCTTTGACTGCCAGGGTTCTTGTTCTTCCACGGCAGAACTGTGGAACAAGGGGAGAGTTCCAGGAACTCTCGCTCACGTTGGTGATCTCACCCTCTGACTCCACAGAGCTAACCTCTCTCTCTGCCACTCCCGGCCTTCACCTTAGTAAACGGACACAGTGGTTAAAGGCTCTTTTATCAGAAGTCCACACGTCAGTCACTTTCAGAGCACAAACACTCCTGAGAGACAGCACGGTGGTATCCAGCCTTGAAGCAACCTTACTAGCACCACCACAAAGGCCGCACTGTCTCCCATCCGCACCCCGAAGCTCTCCACTATCTCCCTGCCTCCTGACAAGCTGCCATCAGGTCACTCATGCTAACTAACCGGAGGTGTAACCCCCCACGTTAGAGGCACAGGCGACGCCCCCCCTTCCCCTGGTGTGACCTTTGAAGCTGCGTGTCAGCCCCTCCTTGTTGAAGGAATATTTGCTCAGCACTCTGTGATTTTTCCCCCAGCACGAGGACCCATAGTTTCCTAGAGATTGATTGCTTCAGGTTCTCATAACTGCAAAGGCACCCTTGGAACACCAGCTGCTGCCAGATACAAGGAGTTTCATACCAACCGTTCAAATCAGAGTACCCAGAAAGCAATCCAGTCCAGAGGATATGTCAATAGAACAGAGGAGTCAGAGGTACTTATAATACAATCCTGAGTAATGATGTGTGAGAATGTGATACTTTAAACCACTTAGAAAAGGGTGAGTTTCTGAGTAGAACCACCTGGAAAAAAAATGTGTGTATCTTACATGAGTCCGCTTTCTGAGTTGGTAACAAAACACCCGAGCTAATTAACTTACGAAGAGAAAAGGCTTCTCTTGCTCACTGTTTTAGAGTTCTAATCCATGACCAGGGAATCCATGGCTCTTAAGTGCCTAATGAGGTGCCTGATAGGAGCAGGGAATGTGCCTAGCAAAGTGATGTGTCCATCTTGTGGCCAGGAAGAAAGAGAAGAGGGAAGGACTAGAATCCTACAGTCCTCTGGGAAGGTGTGCCCAGAATGCCTTTAAGGAACCCCCAGCAGGCCTACTTACTAAAGATTCCACAGCCTCCCAATATCACCATGCTGGGAACAACACCTTGTACATAATATTAAAGGACTACTTGCTTTAATATGTAAAGAGTTTTTATGAATAAATTAGGAAAACACAAACTCAAAAACAGAGTGGCAAAAAAAAATTCTCCATAAATACAGTGAATTTTAAATGCATAGAAAAATGTTCAAAGTTGTCTAAGATAAATAAATGCTAGTTAAAGTAACAGCAATAAGGCCATCAAATGCTAATGCATTTCTGACCACTTATTTTAGTGTCAAGTATGTGAAGAATCAAATTTCCCTATGATTTATTTGTGGAAACATAAGTTGAGATATGCCCTAGAGAGAGTAATTTAGTAATATCAAAATGAAAAATGTAGATAGTGGCTGGCCTAAAAATTCCATTTCTAGGGATTTATCCTACGGACATACTCAGGCAAGAAAGCAGTGTTGTATATTTGAGAGTGTTCACTGCACTGTTTGTGAAAGCAAAAGGCATTGCTCAACTGAGAAATCATTTTTAAAGTCAGTGCGTTTCCATACAGTTAAATCCTTTAAAAAAAAACGATGTAGCATTTAATAAGGAGTGTATCGAAGGAGAACCGTGTCCCGAAGACCATTAATGAGCGCAGCGGGGAGGGAGAGCAGCGCTTACCCATCGCGCAGTACCCACACGGGGAGAAGTGGGAGACGAGGGCCGCCTCGGGGGTGGAGTGGGCACGAGCTAAGCGTGTATCCACACCCCCCTTAGTGCTCGTGAGCCACGCGTGGCGTTCATGTTTGCTTATTTACAACTTAATGTCTTAATGGGGATTCGGGAAGTTAGCCAACAAGGCTGGCTTCATAGAGGGACCCAGGTGCAGGGGTGCCAGGTGCCAGGAGTGAGCCCGGTGTTCTGGTGTTCCAGCAGGGCGCCATGCTCGCACCAGAGATCGAGATGGAAGTGGTGTGGAGGCGGGAGGGAGTGAGAGCGGGCTGCGGAGCGAGCGGCTGGGAGGCAGACGGGGCGAGGGAGAGGGGACCCGGCGCAGGCCTGTAGTTGTTGCTAACGAGCTGAACGGAGGCCCTGTGTATCCATAATAGTGCAGCACGCTAAAGGATCCTTATTTACCGAATTATATATAGAGTCTGTCCCAAACCGGAGGGGCGCCATTTCTACCCCGCTTCTATTTCACCATCAGTGATGATGTCGATGTCATTCTTGAGGGCATTGGAACGGAATATAGTAATATAGCTCGGAGCTGATCCTCAGACGCAAAGGGATTATGGGTAATTATTAATTGCTTTAAGGTTATCCAGAGCCATAGGCTCCTGTCATCGTCGTCTTTTGTGGCCAATGTACTGCTGGGCAGGTCAGAATTCACCTGGCACCAGAGGCAGGAGCTGAGCAGTGTGGACACAGGGCTCCCTGGTCCATACTCATATTCAAAGAAGGATGCAGTTTACACAGACCTAGCAAAGCCACATATACACATAATCAGACACTTGATGTCTGAATGTGATAGTGATAGTGACAGTGGGAGTGAATGTGAGAGTGAATGTGAGAGTCATAGTGAAAAGGAATACAATAGTGAAAGTGAACCATAGTGATAGTGGATGCAATAGTGAAAATGAATATAATAGTGAAAGTGAATGTGATAGTGAAAGTGAATGTGATAGTGAAAGTGAATGTGATAGTGAACGTGATAGTGAAAGTGAATGTGATAGTGATAGTGACAGTGGGAGTGAATGTGAGAGTGGTAGTGAAAGTGAATGTGAGAGTGAATGTGAGAGTCATAGTGAAAAGGAATATGATAGTGAAAGTGAACGGTAGTGATAGTGGATGTAATAGTGAAGATGAATATGATAGTGAACATGATAGTGAAAGTGAACGTGAAAGTGAATGTGATAGTGAAAGTGGATGTGATAGTGAAGGTGAATGTGATAGTGAACGTGAATATGATAGTGATCGTGAATGTGATGGCTACAGCAGTGAGAATAGACTCTCTATCCCTCTAGGCAGAATCCTTCACCAGCAATGCCTTCCTGGAAACAGAAGTGGGAAGGGGGAAGGGCTTAGGCCTCTTCCAATTAGGAGTCCCCAATTCTGACCAAGCGACAAGCATGTAAGGTCCTAACACCGAATCACGGCCATCTCAGTGACTTCAAGAGCAGTAGAGACCCTTGCTGTACATATCCATTTCCCCCGCAGGCTGTGCTGTCACAGGAGGGCTCAGTGCGGCTCTGCTAAGTACTGAGGCGTGTCTACTAAGTACCGCAGAGTTTCACTTGTCCCATGAGGAATCAAACCTATTTGATTTTTTCAAGTCTGAAGAGGACCGTGATGGACTCTAGATGCTAGTCATAAAAGCAGCCGGAGAGATCAACGCAATTTAAACAGAATTGTTTCCTGAGGGGAAAGGGTGCGGGCCTTTGTTGTTCATGGTCCATGGACCCCTTTGACACTCTGAATCAGAGAGGCCATCATGCCAGAGTTAAGGATCAAGAAGTCTTTTGGGTGAGTCGGGAGCTTAGAGAGATGCCATTTCTACCGACCGCACACTGAGGGGGCCTGGGAGAGACCGGCGACGCAGCAGGAAGTGTCTTATGACCCATCATTCTTTCTACAGGAGAAAAGGTTGATGGCTTTGTGTGAAGAAATTATTCCATCATTCCCGCCCCCCCCCCCTTCACCAGAGGAGAGAACAAAGAATTGAGATGATACTGCAATTTTGATCTCTACAACCTCATTTGAAATCATTCTCTGTGATTTAGGTTTTCTGGAAATGAAAAGGATAAATTGTGTGAACTTAGTTAAAGTTGGAAAGAAAAGTTGATTGGATAGCCTGTTGTCAAGGAAACCAATCTCTCTCTCTCTCTCTCTCTCTCTCTCTCTCTCTCTCTCTCTCTCTCGTGTGTGTGTGTGTGTGTGTGTGTGTGTATGTGTGTGTGTTCGTGTCCTTTATACTCTTCATCTGACATTTGAGGATAACTCTAAGGTACTCAAAGCTTCCACACTGAAACTGTATACAAGGGAAAGAAGAATTCTCCAAGAAAGTAATTTCTAGAATTTAAAACTTGGGAGACTCTTGCCTGACTCTGGTGGAGACGGCAGTCCTTTGAACCAGGTCTGCTGTCCTAGAACATAGGTGGTCACTACAGTCAGGGTCAGGCCATTGCACAATGAGGGTTGAAAAGGTAGCAAGACAGCGTTAGGGCTGGAAGAGAGGCAAATGAGTCAGCCCCTCGATGCTTTGGCGAGTCTCATGCTTACAGCCAGAAGCTACCTGTGAAAAGTGAAATTCCAGGCGAACTCGGAGACCACAGAGAAGGAGGAGGAGCTTATCAGTTAAAGACAATTGTCACCTGCCCACCACCCCATGGGAGGACCACACCTCCCCATTCCATCAGCACCAGGCTTGACCAAGGGACTCTGAGGCCTCACAGTGCCCATAGCGAGCTCCCTGCTCCAGTCCCGAGTTTGGCCAGGAAGCTTGCCTTGACAGGAAGGGTGCCAGCAAGCATGCTCCCCAGTGTTCCTTGAACCCTCTCTTGAATCTCTGCTTTTTCATGAGAAGACCCTGCCCTAATGAGGCTGATCTTCCACAGAGGCTGGGAAACATGAGAGGCGGAGCTGAACAGAGGAGCCCCCTCCCGGATGACACAGGGAGCCCAGAAAATCCTTCCAACCAGGCCACTGGCTCTTAGGACAGGCAGCCTCAGCCAGCTCTCAGATGCACGCTAAATGATAGGTTGCTTATGTCACTGAGTTTGGGGTGGGGGGAGTGTGTTAGACACAGCAGTAACAGACATAGACATAGAAGAACATCTACTATGGCAGCTTAACCTGCTAATTTCTCAAGGCCCTCCAAGACGGTAGAAAGTGGGTAGACCACGTGTTTCCTGCATAGAGCCATGTCCGTGCATATTCCAAGCCAATACCTTTCCAAAGCAGCACTAAGAGAACCAAGGTTGAGACCTTTGGGGCCGAAAGGTTTCCACACAACAGAACTCATCAGAACAGGCGAATAGTACAACAGAAAGTTAGCACAACTAGAAAACTGTTAGCCTGGAGATCCAGGAAAAAGCAACTCAAGGTCACCCAGTGGCTGTGGAGAAGCCTTGTGAGAACACACTGAGAGTGTGGGGACCCTCGTGAGCAGAGACCCATGCGGAAGAGCAAGAAGATTCAAGTCTTTCAGAAGTTGAATATAGAAAGTATCTAAGCAAAGATTTAGCACTAACATTCTTGAATCATCAAAAGCTTTAAGGAGGGGCTGGAGAGGTGGCTCAGCAGTTACGAGCACCTGCTGCTCTTGCGGAGGACCTGGGCTTAGTCCTCAACACCCACATTTGGCTTAAAACCATCTGTAACCCCGGTTCTAGGGGAGCCAATGCCCTCTTCTGGCCTCAGTAAGCTCCCGCCTGCATGCAGTACACATGCAGTCATACAGGCTCACACACATGCATGTAGATTAGAAATAAATAGCATAAAAATAATCCAAGAAAAATACTACTCAGCAATTAAAAACAACGAATTCATGAAATTCTTAGGCAAATGGTTGGATCTGGAAAATATCATCCTAAGTGAGGTAACCAATCACAAAAGAACACACATGGAATGCAGTCACTGATAAGTGGATATTAGCCCAGAAGTTCTGAATACCCAAGACACAGCTCACATATCAAATCATTCTCAAGAAGAAGGAAGGAGAGGGCCCTGGTCCCGGAAAGGCTTGATGCAGCATTGTAGGGGAGTACCAGGACAGAGAAGTAGGAGGAGGTTGATTGGAGAACGGACAGAGGGAAGAGGGCTTATGGGACTTATGGGGAGGGGAAACCGGGAAAGGGGAAATCATTTGGAATGTAAACAAAGAATATAGAAAATAAAAAAATAAATAAAATAAAGGGAAGGGCTATGTTACTTTTGTGGCCACAAGGATGACGAACAAGGGTGACCATGTGTCCCAGTGTCTCCGGGACAGGATTGGTCACACTATTGTCATATGTCATTAGTCACAGAACTCATTTTCAGTGTCAGAAGTGTTCCCAGTTACCTGACAATAATGTTACTGTTAGCAGGCACACCTCACCCACGGGATGGAACGAGACATGTCCAAACAAGAGCCAGCTCTCTGTAGTGTGAACTGTAGGGTATTTGTTCTTCTTAGGCATTTTCAAAAAATATTCACAACAGTACTGTGCATGAGAGTCCTACTACCGTCCTAACTTCCACATCAGTTCAACATGAGAAGTAAAAGCATGTAGAAGGGAATATGAGTCTCCTCTTACCCACACAGTGGCCCGTATCGCTCTCGGAGTTCCAATTGGCTCTCCCAGAAGCCCTGGAGTGAAAAAACAAACAAACAACACTGTAGTAAGAATAAGACTGAGTAAAATTTCAACACTTCCAACTTGTTAAGAAAAAAAAGCCTAGAACAGCAAGAACACAATTACATAAACAATAAAAGAAGAATCACTATTATATTGCATTGAAGTGCTGTAGAATATTGAGTAAAGAAATGGCTTTTTAAAATATTGCTGAGTAAAGCTCTCAGCAGCTCTATTTAATGGACAGAAGAGACCACGGGCACTTAAGTTATCCGCGTATAATCGCTGCTCACACATCTGAAAACTATTTGCTTTCACATCTACAATATTCCCCTCGGGTATGCCTCATATTTGCCAAGTCTCCTTTCATGACCCATATGTGTGTAAACTTCCAAATCTACCCAAATTATCACAAATTCTGAATTCTCATGATCTGAGTTAAAGGTCCAAACACGAGACCCTCAGCATGATTCTTCATAGGCAGAAACTCTAGGGTACCAGAAGATATGCATGGGGCAAAATGGGTGGAGGCGAGAAAATGCTAGACCCCTTGTGCTGTGGAGATGGAGCTGTGTATGTAGACAGGGGGCATAAGCGGGTATGGGGGAATATCACGTGGGCAAGCACTGAGAACCGATAATGTGAGATCTGGTGGGAAGGACACACACACACACACACACACACACACACGCATATGTATATGTATTTTATATATAAACATGCATGTGTTGGGAGGGGCTGGGTGAAAAATACTAGATTTAAGTCACAGGAGTGAAGGGTCAGAGAGCTGATGGTTATGATGGTTAAAGGAAGTGCGTGTTCTGAACGGAATCATGCCTGGTTCCCAGTAACTCCATACTTCACGATGCAAGCCTGGGCTATAGCGAGGAAAGCCCAGTGAACACCATAGCCTGTGAATTCAGGGCCACACCCGCAACCAAAGACTGCATCCGGTTGAGGAATACAGAGACAGACACAGTCCTCCCTAGATATTAACCCCTGATTGCTTATCCAGGACTAACTGGCCAGCCCTGAAGACACACACATATAAGTAACACTAAGTTGTTTTTATTTATAAACTAAAGAAGAGGTCATGATCTGGAGAGGGAACAGGGGAGGCATGTGGAAGATATGTGGAGGAAAGGTAGAAAATGATGTAATTATATTTTAATTAAAAAAAAATAAAAGTACCTCAGGTGGATGCCCAAAAGATTAGTATGTCTAAGTTTTTAATAAACCTCTCTAATGATTTGACCTCCCTGTTAGAAAGAGGCATGGTGTTGCAGTATCTGTAAAACAAACTTAGCTGTGTTCTAAAAAAAAAAAAAAAAAAAAAAAAGCGGGACAGAATTTATATACACGAGGAGAAGAACTGAGAGGAACTGATGCAGACATTCTTCGCGTTAGCCATCCCAGGTCCTCCCTACGTGACAGCTATCTTGTCTGCCTCCAAATGTTAGTAGCAAATTAATTTTACTTAACTGGCTGTGACTGATCATATCATATCGCCCCCCCCCAACCCTGCAATGTATGGAATTTATTTTCGTCCAATTTCCTGTGTGATTTGTTTGTTCTATTTTGACACTTTTAAATCTCTTTACGCTTGCTTCAAGAGGGCGTAGGAGGTCTGTTGGAGTGATGGTGGGCTTAAAAGTCGTGAACGGGGCACCCTGGAGGGAGAGATGAGAGAAGAGGGTGTTTGAAAAGCTGGGAAGATAGACATGCCAGCAACAAATGGTGAGCCCAGAGAAAGAAACAGAAAGAAAACTGGAAAGTGTCAGGCAAGGGGCCAGATGTGGGTCGTTCTCCGCCTAGGGAGTGGAGCAGAGGCCACGGGGGGAGGGGGGGGGCGGGGGAGTCCCAGCATCCTGCCAGGGTTGCTGCCTCATCAGTATGCCCAAATTAGCCCTTCCTGCCCTTGTATGGCAATTCGCAGGCAGGATCAGGCGGTGGCGCCTGCTGTTGGTCCGGGTGCAGTGTCCCCACAAGGTAATCGGGCCTCAGAGAGGAAAACCAGTGGCAGTAAAAAATAACACTCAATGGCAGATACCGCGTCCCTATCTACAAACGCCCGATCGTCTCCGCAGCCATGTCGCTCGGATGAGCTGAAGACCAGGGGCTTAAAATAAAATATCTTCTCTCCGAACCAGCTTCCCTCCCCAGCCACTTCCTCCTGTCACCCACAGCCATTGTGTTTGCTCCGCAGGGTCAACCTTTGGCTGCTGCCTCCCTCTTGTCCCCCCCACCCCACCCCCCCACCCCCCCGAGTCCTCTGCATCTCAGTGTCACTGGAGACCTTACTTAGCCACCCCTGCTCTATTCTCAGGACTGTCATTGCCTCCCTGCACAAAGCCCTCACCCCCTCAGCCTTGATGTCCACCCCAGCATGGCTTCTGCAGCCCTGATCTCAGCTCTTGACCCTGGCAGTCTTGCCTTTCAGGATGGGCCCTCTGCTCAACAATGGTCTCAACTGGTTCCTGGTTGGACCTTCCAATCCGGAAATACGCCAGCCCATGCGTCACACACAGCTTTGTTCTCCCGGATTCCCTCGTTGTTAGCCTTGGTCCCAGCAGGCTGTCTGACGACCAGTGCCACCATACCCACACGGGTGCCCTCTCCCTGGCGGGTCTGTCTTTGTCTGTAGCTACTGCAGGACTCCCTTCTCCAGGAACTCCCCAACAACGATTCCTCCTTGGTGGTTCTCCCTGAAGGAAGTTCGAAGTTGCTATCTGCACTTCCCAATCCAGCTCTTGGCAGAACCCAACTGGTAGTATACACCATTGTTGCATGGTGACCTTGAGAGTGTAAGTAGCTTCTACTTTTGCATTCTAGAGAGTGTGTTTAAATACTCAATAGGTTGGGTTTAGGGCGGGTGGATGAATGAATGAATGAATGAATGATGATGAGTCACAGGAGATGAGTCATCATCATAGCATAAGCTGGAGCTTAGTTGGTAGAGTGCTAGCCTAGCATGCATGCACCAAGCCCTAGGTTCAATCCCCAGCACTGCATAAGCTGGGCGTGGTGGTGTACCCCTGCAATCCCAGCACTCAGGAGATGGAGGTAAGAGGATCAGAGTTCACAGCCATCACATAGAAAGTATAAAGCCAGCCTTGGCAACCCTTCCTCAAAAGTAAGGGAGGGATGGAGAGAAAGAAGAAGGAAGGGAAGAAAACATTCTAATGGAGAAGAATTCTTCCTGTTACATGGATTCTTCATGTGGAGATCACCCTGACTCCCAAAACATGGACAGAAGCGGGAATCTTGTGAAGAAAACCCATGTCTCACCTGGCGGAAAAACATCAAGTTTCCAACAAAAGGAGAGGGCTTGGGGTGTCTGATGCCCAGCTTCTCCAGTCTTGAGAATGCTGATGTGGAGTACCTGGGTGGACAGAGAAACGAATGTTTAATACCAAGAAACCGATGCTTGTAGCCATGTAATTGGGCCTGTTATGAAGAACAACTATTGAGTTCTCTTAGTGAGGCCAAGAGAAGTTCCCAGCGAACACATCTGAGGACTCAGGGGCAGGGAACTAGCAAGAAAAGAGAAGGGTGAGAACTCAGGAGTGCCTCCTGATGGGCCGATGGGATCTCTGAGGCCTTTGAAGTCTGAGATGCCTCAGAGAAAGGTAGTCTAACGGCCCCCTCCACCAGAACTCTTCATCTCCACACAAGCACCTCAGCTCCTCAGCCTCTCAATCTATCAGAAGACAGAGCAAAAACTTACCGAGGCAGAGAAAAAGCTCCCTAGTTGTCTTAGTTAGGGTTTCACTGCTGTGCACAGACACCAAGACCAAGTCAACTCTGATAAGGACATTTAACTGGGGCTGGCTTGCAGGTTCCATTATCATCGAGGTGGGAGCATGGCAGCATCCAGGCAGGCCTGGTGCAGGAGGAGCTGTGGAGAGTTCTCTATCTTCATGGAAGGCTGCTAGAAGACTGACTTCCATATAGCTAGGATGAGGGTCTTATGCCCACACCCACAGTGACACACCTACTTCAACAAGGCCACGCCTCCTAATAGTGCCACTCCCTGGGCCAAGCATATACAAACCTCCACACTGGTTTTTTTTTAGGTTAAGGCCGACCCCCTCTTCATATATAAATTGCTGCTCACCACATCCCATGGCCTTGTTGAGAAAGCAAAGTGGGGGTGGAGGCACCTCCTACCGGAGACTGCCTTACCCCACGTCCAGTCCTTGCCGGGCTCTGTTTCCTGCCTAATTCCATAAGGGAGGCAGATCCTCTTCATCCCAAACCAGGAAATGTGGCCCAGCAGGGTCTGTACTACTTTTCAGTAAGGCTGTCCAAACACTGGGATTAAGGGGTATTTCAGTTTATGAGAACAGAGAGGTGACATAGTTAGAGCCAGAGCTGGCTTGGGCGAACCTGCCATATGGCCTCATCCCCACCCAGCCAGACAATTAGGTCAAAAGTTCAGCTGGTTCGGAAAAATTAGTGAGTCAAACTGGGTGTTTAGCATCATGCAGAGATCAGCCAAATCCCAATTTAGGAACAAGAAAAAAAATAACAAAATAGCCCTCCAGTCTGGTGACTGATGAATACTAATGATCACAGCACTCTGCAGGGAGAAAGACGGGGGTGTTTGCTTTATCCTCTGACCTGAGGAAAGTTCAGCAGACCCTCCACTATCTGTGTGGCCGGAGACACCACCTAAGTACCGTTTACGTAAACATAGCAATGTGCCTATGGCTAAGATAGCCATGAGGGAGAGCCAGGCAAGGCAGACCGGACCGCGAGGCCTCCCACCTTCTGAAAGTACTGCCGGCTTGAATGGCCTCCCAGAACATCCCCATTAGACAACACTGGAATGGGATCAGGAAGCACACACAGAGCCCAGTGTGAATTAGGTAGATTAGCCACACCCACTTTCCTGCTCATTAGCATGTGTGCCAAAGGTCGAGTGTGGAAAAGGAAGCCTTTCGAGAGGTGATGGTATTTTAAGTGACTCCCTTTGTCCCCAAAGGGAGATATCTGAGAAGATTCAGAGCTATTGAATGCTTCCTTTTACACTCTCAAATCGGAGATTATGTTCACTTTTTCCCATCGGTTTTTTTTTTTTTTTTTGCAAATTATTTTCTAAATATAATCTCTGATGGGGAGAAAGAAATATGAAGATCTTGGGCCACGTAATTACATCTTAATTTAGTAATTAGATGTCTTGATTGTCTAATTAAAGGACAAGAAGTCTGTACCTAATTACACATGCTAATTACTATGCAAGTCCGTGCCCTCATTATGTAACTGCACTTAGAACACTGCCTGTGTGTCTCTGCACAAAATTCAGACATTTTCAGCCATATGGCACCAGCAGAGTGTGCCCTGTGCACAGTCACACATTTCCCTTGCAGCCTGAACTCTGGGGCAGAACGTGGGAGTCTTCAGCCAGGGAGTAACCAGGTAAGGCCTTCTTCATCAGCCAGAGCGGCTGAGCCCAGATCTGCAGCAGGAGAGTACCACTACCAGCGCACAGGGCAGGGTTGCAGCACAGGCACAATTTGTGCCCATCCCAACTCCCTCTCTGTAACCTGTTTCCACGTGCTCTGGTTCCTGGGTCCACAGACTGACCTCCAAATGTCTCCTCGGATGCCCAAGTCCACATATTCCTTCAGGGATAGGGTGATAAGTTACAAAAGACAAGTTGAATCCTGGCCCCCAGGACCTCAGAACCTGACTCTGTCTGGAGTTAGGGTTGGTGTGAACGTCTTTTGTTCATACTGAAGTAGATGGGACCTCGAATCCAAACGAACTGGGATCGTTGTCAGAAGATGTACATACTGTCCACCTCCCCCGATGGTGTGACGAGAAGCAACCTGAGGAGGAAGGGCTAATCTAGCCTCACAGTTCAGCGGGATCCAATCCCTTGTGAGGGAGAAAGCGGGAAAGCAGAGCACTCAGGTAGTCGACTGTAAGCAGCAAGTGTGTCAGGGCTTTGAGATCTCAAGACTGCCCCCCCCCCCAAACTCACTTCCTCCGGCAAGGCTCCACCTCCTAACAAACCTCACCTCCAATGGACAATGGTTGGTCAAGCCCATGAGCCCATGAGGGAGGTTCCACATCCAAATAACAACAAAATGGCCGTGTGAAGACAGACACACAGAAAGGAAGCCAGATGACCGTGAGGGCAGAGACCAGAGGGACGCTGCAGCTGGCCAAGGGAGGTCAAAGGTCATCCGAAACCTTCCAAGACAAGGAAGGGTTTCATCCTACGGCGTTCAGAGGGAGCCTGCCAACACCTTGATTTCAGACTTCCGGCCTCTAGACCTAGATGGTTTCCGTCAGTTCTCTGACAGCACAGCTGTGGGAATTGTGGATCACTCACAGAAACATTCCAGGCAGCCAATGAAAATATTTTAAATTTCTTTTTCTTCCTGTCATTTTTCAACATTGTCATTGTGTAAAAGAAATCTGTCTTTTGTGTCATTAAGTTCTGTGCCATCCAACAAAAGTACAGGTGGCCCGAGATGGCGTCGTGAAAAGCAGGTAGTAGGCAGCCGCTGCGCCATCGCCATGTTGTGATATTTCGAACAGCTTTCCTTTGACAGGGATTAATGGAAATATGCCCACCATTACCATTCCGGACATCTGTCATTGTTTATAGTAAGGATACTTAAGTCAGAAAATGACGGTAGACGTACACATTGCCCCACATTAAAGCCTTTGGTTTAATTTTCACAGCTAAAGCAATCATCACAGGCTACCGCGCATACATCTTGCAGCGCCACTGGCGAAGCTTAGGGCATCCCTTCTCAAAATAACCCGGATCATATGCGTTGTTTTTACAATAAAGCTAAGTTTGAAAGGTTACAGGCTGCCCAGTCTTTCATCTTCCTCAAAACCAAGGCACTCTCTGAATGGATTGTATGCAGGAACATGCCCATTGTTTAGACAAAGAAGCCACTTGGGATAAAACAGGGTGGGGGTGGGGGGTTGTTATTGTCTGAGACAAGATCTCACATAGCCCAGTCTGGCCTCAAACTTGTTATATTGCTGAGGAAGACTTACAACTTCTCATCCTCTGGTGGGAGTGCAGGTGTGTGCCCCCACATCTGGACAAGCACCCTATAAACTGGGCTCCACCCCAGGCCTTAGAGGATGCTTGATGGGTTAGGTCCAATAGACTGAGGGCTGGAATGACAGAAGCCAGCCAGAGGCCAGGCTGGCCTGCAGGTTCCCTCACCGCGTGTCTTACGCAGCTTGCTATCCCCAATCTCCTTCCGTTCAGATGCGGATCTTTCTCTTCCACTGGACCACTTCTGATATCATGCAAACATATATTTCATTTATATTTCCCCATCTTAAAGCCCGGGAGCAAATGCCCACAATTCCACTCACAGCCTTGCCTTTTCTTCCCTCCCGTCAGCAGAGTTTCCTGTAACGGAGACGTAGGTGCCCTTCCACCCCTTCAATACGGTCTCCGCCAATTCCAGCTACGCGCTACATCCACACGGCGGGAGAGGGCTGCTCTTGTCAAGGTCGCTGATGAGTTTATCTTTCTCAACCCCGTGATCCCCTGACAGTCTCTTCACTTGAATTCTCAGTGGTAGTTGCTTGTCTCTGAGCACTTCTTTGGGGACGCTGTTCCCTCTTTATTTCCATCATGTCACCCGCTACCCATATGGGCTGCTGGTCCCCTTCCTTCTGTTGACCTGCCATTATTAAGACTGTTGACAAGTCAACACCCCTGCGTTTCTGACTCTATCTCCGCTCTCTCTGTCGCACTCCCATCCTCTTTATCCAACTCCCAACACAAATGTACATCTTAAATGTCTAGTCAATAACTTAAACGTTAACAATTGTAGTGGTTTGAGTTGAGAAATGTCCCCCATGGTCCTGGCATTTCAACCCTTGGTCGCCAGTTAGTGGTGCTGTTCAGGGAGCGTTGGGTGATGAAGACTTGCTGGAGGAAGTATGTCCCTAGGAGTAGGCTTTGGGATGAAGACCCTCAGGTCACTTCCAGCTCATTCTGTCTGCTTCGTGCTTGGTTGTAGTATGAGCTCTCCTCCTGTCCCTGCCTCCATGCCTGAGCCTGTACCGCGCCTCCAAGGTGTGATGGCCTCTTACTCCCTGAGGAGGATAAGCCCAAACAAACCCTTCCTTCTACCAGTTGCTTTTGGTCCTGTTGACTTAGCATAGCAACAGAAACATTTGCAATACAATTGTCAAATGTAACTATTTCTATTGCCTACTTGGTTAGATTACCAAATACCTGAACTTTGGTGAGGCACAGCTGTGGTGTGCTAGTGAGAAATTCTAGAGAGGTTAGCTGAGGAGGAGGAGGAGGAGGAGGAGGAGGAGGAGGAGGAGGAGGAGGAGGAGGAAGAGGAGGAGGAGGAGGAGGGAAGAGTCTCTCTTGAGGCTATGTGCTGTAATGTTGAATACTGGCCCCCAAGACTGGTTTGCCCCCCAGGGATGAGAGAATCTGCATATAGACTGAAGCTGTGTAACCTTGCCCTGCAAGTTATCCCTGATTGGTGAAATGCCCTATAGCTGGGCAGAAGATAGGGGTAACCATAGGGTAGCTGGGTAAGATAGGCGTGGGTATAACTAAAGCAACAATATTTAAATGTTAAATAAAATAACAGCAATTTCCATTTCCCTCTAATCAATTGCTCCCCAGCCCTTATGACTGCAGTTCATGAGCACGCAGACCAGTGGCACAAGCTGGACACCTCAGAGACCTGGCAGGTTGCATAATTGTTATAACTATGACTCCCCCTCCTAACTGGAAATTAGACACCCCCATCCCATTTGGTTCAGGCAAAATGGTGATTGGCATTCAAGACCAGAGTGTTGAGTCTCAACCCCAGCCAGACAAGGAACAAAGACCTCCCCCAGCCCCGCCCAGCCTCTAAGAGCTGCCATCTCTGCTGATACCTAGACTTTAGACCAACAAGGCATGCCTGTGCCAAAGAGGAGCAATTCAGTAATAATTGCCGTGACTCGAAACATCAAATATATTTACATTCATGAGTTCAAAATGATACAGGCATATGGCGCCATCTTCACGACATGTGTAGAGACTAACTTCTGATACCATATTGAAGATTCCCCCATTGTTGAAAATTGGGGGGGAGGCATTTTCCAGCAGTGGTGGCACACAGCTTTAATCCCATCACTCAGGAGGCAGAGGCAGGCAGATCTCTATGAATTCGAGGGCAGCCTGGTCTACAGATTGAGTTCCAGGACAGCCAGAGCTACACAGAGAAACCCTGTTTCAAAAAACAAAACCGACTTTGATGACCATTACACAGCCAAGTAGGTAATAGCTTTCCAGAAACAATCATAATTTGAAGAGAAGTCACCAGCTAATGGTAATGAATCCAGAGGAGTAACTTAGTTTTCCATTTTAATCCTAAAGTCTTCAGGCCAGGAAAGCCAATAGAATCAATTTGTACTCACAAGCTTAATCATCTTACTCTTCCAAATCCATTCGGGGTGTGTGTGTGTGTGTGTGTGTGTGTGTGTGAGAGAGAGAGAGAGAGAGAGAGAGAGAGAGACAGAGAGACAGAGAGAGAGAGAGAGAGAGAGAGAGAGAGAGAGAGAGAGAGAGAGAGAGACAGAGAGAGAGAGAGAGACAGAGACAGAGACAGAGACAGAGACAGACAGAGAGAGACAGAGACAGACCTGCCAAATTCTGTCATATCCTTGTCTCACCGGTACCATCACCTCCCAATTCCTATTCTGTGCCTTTTTTTTTCCCAAAGGAATATTTATGTTGTTATGACCTTAAGTGAAAACCAGGACTGCTTCCATAAGCAAATGATAATAAGTTCCATACAGTGACAGACTTAAGAGGCACGCTTACACTCTCTCACAGGCTATGGGCCACAGCCACCGTTTTGAGAAGACAGGACTCTCAAGGCACAGTGTAAAATGTGGTCTATTTATGGGGCTGCCCATGGCCTGGCTGATGGCTTGACCTGACCTGATGTCCAGAGACTGGCTAATGAGAGCTCAGTCTTTTCTCAAAGCTCATGTGGCAGCGTGGGCAGGGTGAGCCTCTGTGTCCTGTCATAGTGCCACTACTCCAAAGAGCTGAGCTGCTCTGCACTTGGCCTTGGGTTTAGTCCAGGCTGTGTTCATGGTTTGTCTGCAGGGAGGGAAGAAATGCAGGAAGGAAGGCCTGTGTGGCCCTAGGGGCTAAGATACCCAGTACACTAGGAATGGAAAGAGCTGCCAGGCTGGTAACTATGCCCTTTGTGGCTCTCTGTGTGTCCCACTCACGAGCACTGTCCCAGATGCTGGGTGCCAGGCCATCATAGCGACCCCTGCCACCACATCCTGGGTCCAGGCATTCACAGCCTAGACAAGTTCAACAGCAGACAGCAAAAGTGAGTTAAGCAAATGCATTGGAAAGAGGCGGCCCCTGCCAGAGGGCACATCCTCGGTTGAAATCTATCATTTCTATTTCAGTTATTCTGCTGACTACTGAACTGTAGTTATGAATCAGAAAGTATGGTTAATGGTGCTAAGTTGTTTCCTACCAAAGCTACCTTGGAAACAAACTGAAACAAAACAAAAACTCAGGGTCTCTATAAGGAGGCCTTCTCTCTAGGGCGTCATAAACCAAGAGATGTGAGCATTACATTATAGCCAAGGGACACAACATAAAGGTACCTGAGGAGGGATGAGATGCAGGAGCCACAGATACTGTTAGAAAAGCTTCAGGAAGAGAGCCTGGCCAGCGAGTATGTTCTTCACGGGCACCACAAGGGCAGAAGGTGTGGGGTAGACTGGGCGGCTCAGGAGGGGCTGGCGAGGGAGGCCTGAGCCAGCCATCTTGTCTCGGGTCCCAGCTCTCCGACATCACAGATCTAGCCATTAAAGAATCCTGGGACACTGCCCTACCTTTCCATGCAGTGAGAATTGAAGAAGACTGAGCCAAACAGAGGAGCCGTGGTGTGAGTACTTTGTTCCTAGTGTAAAAGCAGAACAAAGCGCTCAATGATGGCAGAGTGCCAGTTAAGTGGTTTTAATTATGAAATACTCCTGGGGAGGGTGATGCGGCTTTTTAAAGTATTGTTTATTTATCTAACTTTATCTAGACTAAGCTACTCCATCGACCAGAAACCGGTGATGATAGATGTTACTTAAATAGATGGGCAGATGATAGGTTGACAGACACGTGATAGATTGGTGGATGATAGCTATTAATTGAGCACGACATATCACAGAATTGCTACTTAAAGCAGTGTAAGGTTTTCTGTGATTTTTTTTTTTCTTAACTCAATCGTGCAATACTCAAGTGTGGACTTTGTAGATGACAACATCATTTTACAATGTCAAGAGGTTGGATATCACTTGTGGAATGAGAAATAACGCAAGCTATCTGTCCCTTGACTGTCACATGCACCTACAAACGCTCACCCTTGTGTGCACATGCACACACATGCACACACGTACATACATGCACACACACATACACACATACCTCACAGGAAGTTGCTTCATTGTATGAATACATTATAATTATATTTAAATGTTTTATCTTTATATGTATGTGTGTGATCTTGCATGAGTCCATGTGTACCACATGCATGCAGAACTCAGAAGTGTGCATGGGACACCCGGCAATGGGAATTACAGATGGCTGTGAGCCACCATGTGGGTGCTGGGTCCTCTAGGAGTGTCCCATGCCTTCTTAACTGCTGAGCCATCTCTCCAGCCCTACAATTAGCTTTTTAAAGGCTAACTCTTGCATCTGGGCAGCTGATGGGTCAGCAGACAGTAGTGCAGACATGGCATCCACAACAGCCTGTGTACAGCCCCGACCACACCTGGCTGATGCTAGGAGCCCAAGTCTTGAGTCAGAGTAGCATCTGAGACCTCGGATCTCCTTCCATCCTCCAGCACGGAGTTCTGCAACCCCACTTAGAAAACACCAAGGTAACAGAACTTTGGACAAGCAAAGGGTGCAGGGGACAGAAACCAGGTTACTGAGCTTTTCAGAAGTGAAGAAGAATGCAGTCACCTCAGATCAGAGGGGACATCACCAAGGAGGCACATAAAGGACCTTGTTCCTCCAGAAAGGGTCAGGGCTGAGACCACAGCCTCAGAGGCCGTTTCTCGATGTTTACCAATTAACAGGCTAGCCTCACAGATAACCAAGGCCTGAAGGTAGTGGCTTGTTTAGGTAATTGATGATGTTGTCCTCACTGGGGAATCTTAGCACATCAAAAGCTGTTGAGAAGCCAAAATTCACCTAGAGTCTTTATTAATCACGTTGCCAAGCTCAACAAAGACCCTCTCGCTTTGCTAATGATCCCAGATGGATGAGGTAGCAGCCCTCGGTTAAATAAGGAAGCTGTGGGGCTCTTAATTAATGTATCAAGGGGCTCAGGCACGCATTTTCACACGCTTTAGTTTCATGAGAACAATGGGAAGGGGAGGTAGAGCAGGTATTTTCCAAACTTCTCCGCGTACAAGGAAAATGAGTCCCTGGTTCCCCTGATGTTCACGGAAAGAGATCTAGAGACTTTAGTGGACCATAGGATCAGAGTGGCTCTGTCTGAGTTTGAGGAAGTTAGTCGTGGAGAGTGGTGGCTCTGGTAGCTTCAGCACTTCCTCCTGCCCTGAGCTTGACCTCAGTACAGCGACCTCCCCCCCCCCAAGCCTCCCGGAAGCCTTCGTGATGCTTTACCGTGTCCCTCTTTCCACCTTCCAGGGCCTCAGGCAGCTCAACTGTCCCGTGAGCCTTATCACACCTCAGACCAACTCAGGTTCCTGACTGGCAAGTCAGTACCACAGAACAACAACAAATGCTCGGGAGATGGTGGATTCACTGTGGTATTAGTCAGGCCACACAGCACAGCCATCTTTAAAAGATTAGAGACAACCGAAGGCCACTTGGAGTCAGGATGGTGTGGGGCTGTGAAAGCCACGGAATTAAAGTAAATGGTCCTTACAAAGCAGGTATGCCTTACAGAAGAGACAGGTAAGAGACTCCTCTATGAACACCAAATGCGGAATCCAGGGGTCCCTTTGGTCTTAAGGAAGCCACGATGACTGTCTTCCAGCCTCACCCCTCTTAGACTAGGGTTATCGTGCACATTTCTACTTATACTGACCTGTTTCCTGTTCTGGGCTGAGACCTATACTCTTCTCCAAGGCCAGGACTAGAGGAAATTAAGAGGGACTAGAACACAGCTGAGGGAGGCCCTCCCTCTCGGGGCATGTGACCACACCAACCCTGTGCCTGGGGTCCACACCCTGGCAGCCTGTCTCCCGCCTGCCCCTTCCTGGTGTGTCCACCATCCTCCACTCGGCAAGACCCACTTTTTCTTTGGTTTTCTGCTCCTTTCTGCTCTTTCCTGGCCACTCAAAGGGCTTCACAGCCTCCCCAGTGGAGAGGCTTGCTGGAGAAACTGGGAGAATATGGGACGTGGTTTATCAGAGCGCAGTCCTGCCAACGTTCATGGCTTATTGGATCTGAATCATCTCCAGCCTGGTGGGTTAGTCATCTGAAGCTAATCCTTTGTTTTGATGAAGTCCTTAAAGAACCCTAAGAAGACGTCATGCAGGAGGGATATCTGTCTCACGTGAACTCCGCCAGACTTAAGGGGGATCCCACAGAAAGCCACAGGGGCCAAGCCTCCTGTGCCCTACTGATTAGAGAGCCCATGATGAGTCTTCTCTGGGCAGGGAGCACCTTGGAGTTCTTCCTAGACAGGCAGTCATATCCTGCTCTTCCCCATCAGTGGGACGTGCTCCTATCATGTCCTGTTTGGAGGGGACAAATCTCTCCCTCCATCACTCCCATAGGTCAGATCAGCCACTGCGCCAGTGGAGCCCAGACACTTGAAATCGGGACACAAACATGTGGCCTGTGCAAGAGAGGTAAGGCAAAGTCCTTTGGCCAGTTGAGTGAGACATCTCCGGCCACCCAAGGTCGGTACAAAGAGGTCTAGTTCTCACTCGGTTGAGATGTGACATGGTCTGCATGGCGGTGAGGTTTGTAAAGTCAGGCTGTAGCTACTGCCTTTAACCTTGTATGATACACTTGTCATTGGATACATAAATAATGATTGTGGCACAGAGATGATTAAAAAATAAAAACCGATGCACAATGTATGTAGTAGCCCTACATGTCCTGGAACTCACTATGTAGACCAGGCTGGTCATGAACTCACGTCATGGAGATATCTGTGCCTGCCTCTGCCTTCAGAGTGTTGGAATTAAAGGCTTTTTGGATGCCTACTAGGTTAGATACAAAGGAGTCATTTTGTGCAGCCATGACAACGTCCAGTGCCTCTCCCCACTCCCCATCCAACCCTTATCTTCCCACCTGTATCAGTGAACTACTGTTGACTTCTCCCCCACAGACCTAAGTGACTTAAACCAACACACATCGATATCCCATCATTTCTGGGAGGGTCCTGAGTCCGATGCAGAGGAGCAGGGTAGTTTGGGGTCAGGGTCTCCCAAAAAGCCACTTGAACAGAGATTCTGTTGCTGTTGGGGGGGCGTTGCTTGTCATTTTGGCTGTTTCCTCTGACTAAAGAATCCTAGAGAAGCAAAAGCCCAGGGTGAAGTGTGAGGCTTTCATAACCTGCTCTTGGATGTGACAGGCTCGTTTCTTGGACCCACTCACTCCCCCGGTATAACAGGGGTGGGGAGGGGAGGAGACTACGGAAGGCCAGGAGTCCCAGGCCAGCGGTCATGAGGGGCTACCTCATCTTTGCATCCCAGCAGCCACAGAGGCAAAGCACGGGCGTCCTCTTCGAAAGCCTCGGAGGAGTTCTCCCACCCTGTCGTGTCTGTGGTCATTCCCTCCCACAGGCGTGTTGCAGGACTCTTGCCACATTTGCTGTCTTGGTGCAGCACCAAGAACCGTTACATGCCACCACACAACCAGACCGATCTGCTCAGCTTTTCCTAGAAAAGCAGCATCAAGGGGACTTCAAACGAGAGTGTATGGCCATGGATTTGAAGATGTCAGAGGTAATAATAGGGTGATAGTAGCTGGCAGTAATGAACTTTATTAAGTCAGGCATGATGCTGACCTGGAGGAGAAAATGGTGAGAGGTGAGAAGATTGTGCCCTGCGTTTTATTCCTCTTGTCGTGTGTGAGACTGAGATCAGATCTCACTCTGTAGACCAGGCTGGCTTGTGTTCACCATGTAGCCCACAATGGTCTAAAACTTAAGGCAATCCTCCTGCCTCAACCTCCCGGATGCTAGGATCACAGGTAACCTGATAACATCATGCCCTGTAATGTCCACCAACATCCTCACTATACTTAAACTTCTCTCTGCCTCCGTCCTGACTCCATACCCTCTCTGAGTCTATATCAGAATGTCTGCCCTGTAAGGGCAATAGTCTTGGGTTTGGGGCCCCTCTAACCCACCTTCGCTGGATTATATCTGCAGAGACCCATTTCCTAATACAGTTGCATTATGAGGTTCCAGACAACATGAGTTTTAGGAGGGACACTATTTACCCTACTCCAAGGGCCATCAAAACTTGCAGTTAATTCACATGTGTATATAGTGTATGTGCTTGGTATGTGTGGGTATGTTATTTGTGCAGTCTGTGTACAATGTATGTTCATATGTGGTGTGCATTGTATGTGTGGTGTGTGTGCATATGATGTGTGTGTTATGTGTTATATATAAAGTGTATAATGCATATGTAGGGTATGTATATTATGTTTGTGGTATGTGTGGCATGTAAATATATGTGCAATATATATGGAATGTATGCTATATGCGATGTATGTGATATGTATGTAACATGTATATGTAGTGTTCCTGTGGGGGATATGGAGGAGTGGTTACTCTGTGTGTGTGTGTGTGTGTGTGTGTGTGTGTGTGTGTGTGAGAGAGAGAGAGAGAGAGAGAGAGAGAGAGAGAGAGAGACAGAGACAGAGACAGAGACAGAGACAGAGACAGAGAGACAGACACAGAGACAGAGACAGACAGACAGACAGAGACAGAGAGGGATGTGGGGTGTGTGGGGTGTATGTGCGGTGTGGAAGCAGTATCCTACTACCCCAAGGACAGAGTTAAAGAGGCAGAAAGAAGCCCCACTCCAAAGCCATCTTGTTCTGGGCTCACACTCAGTGTCCTACTTTTCCCGATTTCTATTGGTTTTTCTGCATATTATTGACAACACTAACCTATATTCTAGGTGGCTTCGTCAGCGCTCGTTTAGAGGCAAAAAAGACAGAGGTGCCTGGTGTCTGATCCTGGATCGCAAAGCCCCTGCTGCTCAGAAGGGAGAAGGGACAACTCACATGGCAAGGAAGAGCATGGAGTGTGACATGCCTCTCTTTTTATCTTTGAAACTCAAGTAAAAGTCACTGTGTGCCACAGGCCTGGGACAAGAGGGTGTCTCCTTTCTTCTGAAAGCCAGTAGCCGACACCCGGAGTTCGTTACAAGAAATAAACATTTTACCCTTAGTGACCCAGGATGCTCTCACACCCACGAGGCTGTAGAAGCGTCTCGGCACTGTTTGTGTTTCAGACAGTTCTTGGCATAACTACATCCATACATTCTCTGCCTGGTGCAGAACAACATCCTCCACCACAGCTCACAGGGCAGCCAGGATGTGCCTTGGCTGCCGTGTGTCAGACGCAGCAAGCACGCTGCACCCAGGTTCCCCGGCCCGCCAGCTTCAGACGTGCCTCTTCTCCTCTGCCTGTCCTAGACTGGCGTCGCGCGCTCAGGGTTCCCTGATCCCCATCAGCCACGGCCCTGCCCTCTATCGTTTGTGTGGCTGGAAGTTCCCAGGCTCAGGCCCAATCTGAGTCCTACACTGAATTCTGGACTGCTTCAGGACCTCTTGAGGCCAGCTCTCCACAGCCAAGGCCTGCCATGACCCACTCCGACAGTGTCTCAGCTGGCAAGATCTCTTCAGGATCGGGTTTACTGAGATTCACTATTTTCATTTATAACCAAATTTCAAATGTCCATTAATCTTAAGTAGGCTCTTCTGTTGTGTTTTGTTGTGTTGTGTTGTGTTGTGTTGTGTTGCTGTTTTGTCTTTTGCCAAAGACTCAAAATGTGTAATCTTGGACTTGGAAAAAGGGGTGTTTGAATGCTATCAATTCTTCAAGGCTTTCCTGTATCAAATTATACAGTAGCATTCTTGGCACGGGCAGGACCCCTGCCTCCCATTACAGGGTGGAGTCTTTTTCCTCAGCTCAGAAGGCAGCTCTGAATCAAAGCCTCTACCACGTTGCTGTCTTTTCTTCTGTGTTCTGTATTCTTGCAATGGCCCAGGACAGGCTTCCTCAAACCTCAGCCCTCTTACAGCCGCATAAAGCAGGCACATCCCACTCTCCACGCAGAACAGACCTACTCCAACTAAGACACACACCATGGGAAAAACAAACGTGATTGTGACCGAGTTCAGGGTGGCTTGTTGTACAGCACTAGCTGACTGATACAGCTACAGCCACTTAGTTTCTCTGGACTTTCATTTCTGCATCTGTATAATGGAACCACTGGATCATAATCAGTAAACCCAACCTTTTTACTCATGATGCACAAATAGTGGCTATGCCACATGCCCAATAGCTCCAGAAACTAAGCACGCTAGAGACTACGACTGCCAGCATTAGTGGTCGGGAAGGATGGGAAGATTTTAATTGAGGGTATGAACTTGAGACATATTGGTGTTCTTAGAGTGAGTTGTTACAGTGGGACATGAAGTCCCCCTGCAAAGCTGTTCTGATCTGAATGCCTCCCATAGGCTTGAGAACCTTGACACTTGGTGACGCTCTTTGGGGAGGCCATGGATCCTGTAGAAGAAGGTAGAGCCTTGCTGGGGGAAGCACATGGGGACAGGGGGTGGCTTATTGTCTCACCCCTCCTCCTCTTGGCTTTCGCCACTTCCTGCTTCTGGCTGCAGATCCGAGCTCTCCGCTCCCTGCTTCTGGCTGCAGATCCGAGCTCTCCACTTCCTGCTTCTGGCTGCAGATCCGAGCTCTCCACTTCCTGCTTCAGCCGACACGCTTGTCTGCTGCCATGTCTCCCAACCATGATGGACTCTCCTCTCTCAGGAACCCCAGGCCAAGACGAACTCCATCCCATAAGGAGTTTTTGGTCCTGGTGTTTTATCATAGCAGCAGAGAGTTAACTAATACAGAAATTGGTGCCAGGACCGTGAGGTATGGCTAACAGGGTCCCGACCACATTCTTTTGGGCAAGATTGTGGAAGGAGTTTGGAACCTTGGGCTGGAGAAGCTATTGAGCGCTTTGAATTTACTGGGCTGTACTGTAGGAGCCGGTAAAAGAATGTGGCAGGTAATGCAGATGGCGAAGCCCTGGCTTGTGGAATTTGCCAGAGGAAAGTTTGAGAGTCTTTAAAGGACCCTATCAGGGCCATTTGTGTGATTTTTTTTAATTAATAATAAGTGACTTCTGCTGGGCTATAGCTGAAGAGTTGCCTATTTACAAGAAGACTAGCACCACTGAAGCCCAAGGAGCATTTTCATGATTGATGATTGATGTAGGAGGACCCAGCCTGCTGCGGGTGGTACCACCCCTGGGCAGGTGGTTCTGGGGAGTATGAGAAATCAGGCTGAGCAAGCCATCGACAGCAAACCAGTAAGCGGCCCTCCACGGGCTCTGCTTCAGTTCCTGCCTCCCGGTTCCTGCCCTGCGTGAGTTCCTGCCTTGAGTTCCCATCACGATGGACTGTAACCTGCAAGCCAAACAACCCCTTTCCCGCCCCCTGGTTGTTTTTGGTCAGTGTTTTATCACAGCAACAGGATCCAAGCTGCAAAAAGAGCTGAAAGGTAAGTTGGCAAGTTGGAGGCCAGGCAGGTAAAAAAGGGTAAAGGAACCAGGCAGGTCCTCTCAAGCCACTCGGCTGGCAAGGGACGGAAGGATGGAGTGAGTAGTGGGTAGAGTATACATCTGGGTAAGTGGTTGGTGGTGGGTTGTTTGGTTAGCAGGCTGGTTGTCTGCTTAGTTGCGTGGTTGGTTGGTTGGTTGGTTGGTTGGTTAGCTGGCTGGACTTGAGATTTGGCATGACATAAAAGATAAGCAAAGGGTAAAGGAATCTCTTTGGTGGCCTGATAAAGGATGAGGAAAGACAGGGCTTAGGCTACCATGAGCAGGGAACGCAATACCTGAACTACGAGAGGGAAGAGGAAGGCTCCACAGGGGTTATGTGCCAGTTGGCCACACACCATTTGCTCTTCTCAACCCCAAAGGCAACCAACGGAAGGACGATCCCATGAAAGGGGAAAGTGCTCCTTTCTTCCAGTCAGGTGATGAATGTAAACTCGACATGAGGAAACCTGAACAGTTTCTAGGGCTCGGACTGAGTTGGGGGACTGCGTTGCAAAGCAGTTTTTTGGGACTTGGATTTTGGACTAGGAGCTGATGGGGGTAAGCATAGCCGCCAGTGGGTTAATAGCAGCACATGCTGCTGGTATAAAGCATACTGTTCAGAAAGCCCTCGCTTCCAGAGAGATGGGGACTTACAGCCACCTCCTCTTCACCATATGGGAAATAAAAGGTTCAAAGCTGGCTGTGGGGCTCTGAACTGCCTTTCTTCCGAGAGAGAGAGAGAGAGAGAGAGAGAGAGAGAGAGAGAGAGAGAGAGAGGGAGGAGAGGGAGAGAGAGACAGAGAGAGAGACACAGAGAGAGAGACACAGAGAGAAATACAGAGAATGAATGAGTGAATGAATAAACATGTATACACACTTAGGTAAACAGTATCTTGCCTAGATTGCCTAAGGTCTAAAGGTCATAAGGTCAGTCAGGATTTGAACTCAGATCATCACAAAGCCCTAGCTCTGAGCCATTACATTATGGAAAGTGGGAAAAGCAGGTAAGAGTGAGGTGTCTGTGAACTGGCGAGCTGCCAGTGCACTCGGGAGTGCACCGTTCTCCTAGATGGGCTCACCTGCCCACTTTGTCCCCTGATGCTGCCTCGTCTTCTCTCTAGTAAGTAGAGCAGAGACGAACTTCAATCCACACCACAATGTAGCCTGAATTGTAATGGAAAAATCTCTTAAGATCCAGAAGAAATCTCATCAAATGGGAGGGGGTGGCTGGTCCCAGTTGTGCACAGCCAGACTGAGTGTTAATCTCTAGGATGACAGAGAGTCAAAGAACAGTGACTGGGTGCTCACTGATGTCCCACAAAGTCCTACAAAGTGTGTCTTTCCATTCAGCGCAACCAACCAGATCAGACGCCTTCTGTAATAATAGGAGCACACTGAGTGCTTGGCCCAACACTGAGCATTCCAGTAGAGCAAGCAATGCCTGCCCCCCCCCCGGCCTTGGGGCCCCACCTTCAGACGGGGAAGCTGCTGGGTAATGAGGGAGAGAGGTGATAACGTGCAAGGAGACAAGAGCCTGAGGAGGCAAGTGATGAGGCTGTCCACGGAGTGAAGAGGTGAACTCCCCACCAAAGGAAGGGAAGTCGGCAGTAAGCTGTGGAGCATGGAGTACCTGAGAGCGAGAGTGAGAACAGCCGAGAGGTGGCGGGGGCAGGGGCAGGGATGCCCCAGCAAGGACAAGTCCCCAGGAGCCCTCAGGAGCAGGGGAGAGTTGAGTTGAGAGAAGGTACCCAGGGAAGGATTTTGTTCCACACTGAGGTACAGTTGGCTGCTTGTGGGGTCTCCTGATTGCAGGTGCACAGTGAATCTGAGGAGCTGGAGATGGTAAGCAGGGTAGGGGGCTCCCCCCACCCCGCCTCAGAGGCTTTGGAAGTCCTCAGCTGTAGGAGAGCAGCTAGATAAGAAAGCACAGGTCCAGGGCCGCCTAGGAATCTAGCCTGGCTGGATTGGTGACTATTTGGCTGTAGGAGTCAGAGACAGGGGTGGGGCGGGGGACAAGACAGAGTCCCCGAGAACAGGTGTGTGGCTAGGTGGTAAGTGTGAGTGTGCAGAGACGTGGGGGCCACTGAATCTTCTCTAACCCACGGGGAAACGAGAAAGGAAGCGTGGCCTGCCCAACATCCCTCTGCAGGAGAAATTGGTCCCTAAATGAAAGGTGTGGCTGCTTCCCAGAGCACAGCTCTTTTCCTGAGGACTTTCTGTCCTCAGCCCCCATCACCCAGTGACCGTATGGTCACTACAGTGCCCGTTGTGTATGTGTGCGTTCAGAGAGGGTTAAAGGGTATTACTGATTCTACTCCCCTCTCGTGCTTTGCAGCCTGTGGCCCACTGTTTATTGATTAGTGAAGGTGGGGGGGAATGGTATGTGAGGTATTTTCCACATCTCAGGGAGCCTAATGTAAATTGTGCATTTATTGACAATACGAAGGTGCAGGTTAGCGAAAATGTCACGTCCTTTTTGCTCAGGAGCCGGACGATAGCTTGGCCCACCAACGCTGGCTCTGTCATTGATCAGCCCTGCTCCTTGGCATAGCTTCCGATTGGCTTGAATCTGAATAATTATGGTGGGAAAGATCAATCAGTCCCTACATAAATACACATTGTGGTAGGGACAACAGAGCACTGGGCCTGCGGGGACAGTCACACCAACAGTGGATGCTGGTGAAGAGTTTAGACGCTGTTGCTCTAAACGGCTGGGGCTGGGGATCAACAGGGCAATGGAGGGCCACGCCTGCCCTTCGATGATGCCCCTCTATGGGTCTTAGATGCCGCCTCTCCCCTCCCAGGGGGCCAGGGTGCTCCACCCTCCCACCACCTCCACCACTGACAGCCTCGGCATCCCCCCCCAGCCCATCTTTCCTACTCTTGTTCTCTCTTGTCTAATGATTTATCTCCCTAAATTCGTGGGACTGCTCCCCACAGCATACCCATGAGGCAGACCAGTGCACAGTCCAGGAAACCTTTGGCTTGAAGGAACAGAGAATTTATTTACTCTTTCAAGTAGAAGACATAAGCAAGGCAGTCCGCCAGGTGCTGAAAATACAATGGCCTTACTGGGCACAGGGGAGAGAAACTTGCCCCATCCTCCCCTGCACACACGTGCAAGTGCACACGTGTGCACACTAGGCCATAGGCATGACAGAATCGCACGAGGCGAGGGTGCTGTCTCGGTTGGGCATCGCAGTGATGACTGACGTTTGCCGAGCAGCCATGAGGTACTGTGGCCTTAACCCAGGTGCCACCCTCAGGATACAGTCAGGTCGGAAGCCAGGATAGGTGTGGATGACAACATGAAGCTGTAGCATCTCGAGAGAACAAGGCAGAAAGACAAGGCTCACTGCTGGCTGGTCTGGTTGAAGAGACCTTTACAGAAGGACACTAAGCTGGCTTTCGAAGGGTGGGCAGGATGTAATGGCCTGCCCGGGGGAGGAGGCCTGGCAGCAGGGCTTGTGGGAGAGGGGGGTGCCGTGTGGTGGCAGGAAAGGACAACAGGAGAAGATTTTAGGGTGTTCTCTGACGAGAATGTGGACCACCTCAGATGCGGTGTGGCGAGGCGCTGGCCCTCTCTGCCTCTTTCTCCTGGGTGTCTTTGTGCAATGCTCAGGAGGTAGGGTGTTAGTGGAGGGGAAGTCACTGTTTCTAGGAGGGTGGCTTGGCTTTTTGGATCCCCTCTGACACCATTTTCCCATTTTGAAAAAAAATTAGGGGACTAGCCTCTTTCTGAGTCTTTGTTCAGGAACTGACTGTTCATGGAGATGAAACTTAAGAAATATATTGTGTGGGGGGATAGATAGCCCAGTAGTATGGCCCGGAGCTGGACTCTGCTTAGGTTGGTGACAATCTAAAAATGCCAAGGGCTCCAGAAGAATCCTGGCCCCACAGCCCTGCTCACCCCAATAACAGCATTTTCCCTGCAAATTATTCCTGATGTGAGGAACAAGTCCCTGCAAGGCTCCTGGGGTCCCCAAGGTCTAGTACTTATTTTAAATGGCAAAGGATAGCCTATTTGTTCTTGGGGTATCTGGGGATGGGGAAGGAAATACTTTGCAGCTCTATTTCTGGGAAAGTCACTTCTTCCTAAGCGAAGAAACATCAAACAGGTAACCAGGTACCCCGGTGAGACACAGACTTAAAGCCGACAGTCTGTTTTGGTGACGTAAGCAGCAAGGTTCTTGGTTCATTTCCACCTATCATGCTTTTGATGCCAAACGACTTCCACAACTAGTGTGTTTGGATACTCGGTTCCCTATGGAGGGACTGTTTTGGACACATGTGGAGCCTTTGGGACTATGGCCTATTAAACAGAAATGGGTGATCACTGAAGGTGATAGTCACTCCAGATTCCAGCCTGAGTTCCAACTTACTGATCCACCAAGAAGTAAAGTAGCCATGCTATAAACTCCTACCACTATGGGTGAGGTGCTTCTGTGGCCCCCATGAAGGAGGAGTCGTGAACCAAAATAAACCTCCCCCCTTCAATGCTGCTGCTGTAAGTTATTTGGTCATACTACACAAGAGCAACCGATGCCCCTGCTTCAAGGTTGGTGCTACCAAAGGTCTCGGTTCCTTCCCAGAGAAGGAAAACAAGGATGGAGAATTGTCTCAGTCAGTAAAAAGGCATCCCAAACAGCATGAAGACCCGAATTCAGATTCCCGGCATCCATGTAAAAAGCCAATCATGCCAGCATGCACCTGTAATCCCAGCACTGGGAGGAAGCAGAGGCAGGGGGATCCCTGGTGCTTACTGCCTAGCCAGCCTGCCCAAGTGGTGAGCTTTGGGTTCATTCAGCAAGAGTCTGTGTCCAGAGGGTGGTGGTGGTGGTGGTGGTGATGATGATGGTGGTGGTGGTGGTGGTGATGATGATGATGATGATGATGATGATGATGATGATGATATAGAGTGGCTGAAGAAATGGCTCGGCAGTTAAGAGCATGTATGGCTCTCGCAGAGGACCCCAGTTCCGTTCCCAGCACCCACATCTGGAGCCTCACAGCTGCCTGTAACTCTAGCTCCATGGAAGTCAATGTCCTCCTCTAGCCTCCAAGGGCATCTGCCATTACCACCCAGGTACATGCACGTAATTTTTTTAAAATGAAGGTAGAGAAGCAATTGAGGAGGACAACGTGATGTTGGCCTTTTGCCTTTGTACTCACATGTGTGTACAAAAACAGAAAGAGAGAGAGAAGAAGAAGAAGGAGGAGGAGGAGGAGGAGGAAGAGGTGGAGGAGGGAGGGAGGAGAGAGAGAGAGGGACCACAAACAATGAGAATATTGCCATAGTTTTCTAAACAAAATCAAAACCCAGCCTCATCTGCCCCGTGAATTTGGCTGTCCACTGGAATTCAGTCTTCTTCAACTGGTTCATTTGCCTCCATGAGCAAATAGAGTCCAGCAGCCTTATTATTTATAATCACCTTTTATTTGGATTGCAAATACTATTAGCCAGTTTAATTACCTATTCGCCAAATTGGGAGCTATTTTTAAGGACCAATCCACTCGACACAGATGCTTTGCCCGAGGGCTTCCCAGAGCCCACACCCAGACACCTCAGGTGGCTCCCCGCAGCAGAGGCCTAAGGCCCCGGGTTCTGATGGTGGCAGCTCTGCAGTGAGGACTCAGCCTATCAGGGAAATGCCTGTGAAGGTCATAAAATGCATCTGGCTGTATACGTCCTGGTGCGTATGCTAAAATAATCAGTCACGTTGCTTTACAGTCACACCTCGTACTCCCGTTCTGGAAAATCAATAAACTGAGAAGAAGGACGAAGCCACCGTGCATGACTATTGAAAAGGGAAAACAAAACAAACAGCCCATAATATTCTGTGGGAATAGTCCTGAAGGAAGGACCTAGTTCTCATAAGCAGGCTTCATTTTTATCTCCACACTCATCAGTGCCTTATTAAACTGAAGTACCCAGGAACAGATGAAAAAAAAAAAATCAGAGAGAAGGAGCAGGGTTCATCCATGTCTGCACACTCCGAGGCACGGGGATTTATCCACGGCCTTTGAAACGTGTTCCTAAACTGTCCACTGTGCACACTCCTAATGGGCTTTCCACGGACTCTTATCACCTCTGATGGGCCCCTGCCGGGATCCTGCCCCGCCTGAGAGCTCTCCCTCCTCTCCCCTGCCCACTCTGTTCCTCCCTACGTCAGGCCCAGCTGAAGGCCCGGCTGCCAACATCATGCCTGACTGGTGGGTGACTCAGAAGGACTGACAGGGCTGGAGACACAGCTCAGCTATAAAGGTACTTCCCTAGCACACGTGAGGCCCTAGGTTTGATCCCCAAGACCGTGTAAAGCCAGGCGTCGTGTACATGGTTGTCATGGCGGCAGCACTTAGAAGATAGAGGCAGGAAAGTCAGAAGTTTAAGATCATCCTTGACTACACGGTGAATTTGAGCTATATGAGACCCTGTCTCAAGAACTAGCAAACAAACAAAGCAGGCCAGGCATGCTGCTAATCCTAGCACTCAGGTGACAGAGGCAGGGGGATCTGCGTTTAGTATTTCCCAGTCCATAGCCACAGGCACGCTCGCTCACACGCATGCGCGACAGCTGCACTCCGCCAGGGTCCACCCAGGGCTCGCTTAAGCAGTTGTTTTTCAGGCATTCCCAGTCCACGTTCCAGGCGCGTCAGGGCTACATGTGAGACCCGGTCTCAAAAAGCCAAACAAATAAAGAAAAATAGCAACAATAACAGCAAAAGGCTAGGGGTCTGGAGATATGGAACAGCTGTTAAGAGCACCGGCGGCTCTTCCTAAGGACTTGGGATCCAATCCTCAGCACCCACAAGCCACTCACAACCTCCTGTAACTCCAGTTCCAGGGGATCTGACTCCCTCTACTGGCTTCCTCGGGTGCTGCACGCGGGTTGTAAAACACTCATAAACAAAGAGTTTTAACTAAAGAAACAGTAAAAGCAAAGACTGAGGGACTGGGCCTGGGAGAAGAGAAGTGATAGTCATTCACAAAACTCCAGAGGAGGGCCCCATTGCTTCTGGGGTGTATTTCCAGATTCCAGGGCACTCTGTCAGGGCCAGGAGCTGCCAGTTTGAAAGAGTAGGAAACCCTGACAAAAGAAATGATTGTCATTTGTGGGTCATTTGGGGTTTAGCTAATTCTGCAGGAGCAGTAGCTAGGTCTACATAGACACACGCCAAACAACACCAAAGCCGTCGAACCCGGATCCAGAGGCTCAGCGCGTGTCTTTGCTGCTGGCTACGCCATGCCCACGTGCTTGGTAGCATCCCCGATGGGTGGCAAGGGCGCTCACAAGCCCCTACTTCTGCCACCTTACTGCCCAAATATTCTGCTGGCTGCTCCTCCGATGTTGAACTTGGAGCCAGAGCTCATTGTGGACCCTAATTTTGCCACTAAACTCCATAGATCTCTCATCTTGTAGGGAACGGTATACCAACCCTTGGCCCCTCCGGGTCTAAAAAGGGTCATTTTAATCTTTCAGCCTCTCTGTAGTATCTTCACTTTCTAGCAGCCCATGACACACCTAGTCATCTTCCCCAAGGGAAGGGCTTGACTTTCCCTCCTGCCATGGCCGCGCACAACCTTATTACTCCATCAGGTGAATGTAAGAGTGCCAGAGTTGAAGTTAATGAAGTTGAATAGGGCCTTTTTTCCTGCAGGATTTTCCAGAGCCCTTGATCTTCTACGAATCTCAAAGAAGGGCGGGTCTACCTTAAGTCTAATATTCCAAATATGGTTAGGAACCAAACCACTGGGAGGTGACCAATCTTCAGTCTGTGAATACTGTGAGCCTGGACATCTTTTCCTCCTTCCTTTGATTGTATCAGAAATCACAGGTGTCCCTCAAGATCCCCCTGGCCTGATTTTCAAGAACCCCCCAACAGACATCAAAACACAAAGTTCTCTAGTCCCTTCCAGAAAATGGTCCAGGCTTTGTATTTAATCCGTACACATCCTACTGTATGCTTAAATCACCTCTAGATGACTTATACTAGCCCACATGATGGGTGGACAGGCTAAACAGATACTACGCTTTATCGTAGGGAATGATGGCAGGGCAAAGTCTGCGCATGCTCAGTACAGGTGCAAGCAGCATTGGCCGAGCTCCATCTTATGCAAATGATAGGCCAGGTAAGCAAAGCTCAGTCTGGTGATGGGCGGAGACTCGGGAACCGTGACGTGGTAGGAAGGAACAGGAGGAAGTACCACAGCATCACTTTGTGCTGGTGGATCCAGTGTAGTGTCTGCACGTGACCAAGTCAAATGTGCTTCCTGGGGTTCCCACCGTCTTTGTTTGATTTTGGTTTAATATTTTAATCTGAGGTTGGTCAAACCCCACAAACCCAGAGCTGCACATATGGAGCACAGACCATAATACTTTCCTGCTCTTCTGTGCTCCGGGGTTCTTGTCTGTACCCACATTCTACCCCAGTGGCTTATCTTAAATATGTCCTGGCTGGAGATAAGGCTCTAGAATTGGAACTCGTTCTCCCATACAGAAAGCAAGCTCTCTTCTAAGAAACTTCTGAACACGGGGTGGGGTTTTCCATGAGAGCCTCAAGTCCTAACAATCCTCAACCACGTTTTAATTTAAACTAGCCTTAGCAGTGTTTATCAGCACACCACCCCACTTGGATTCCTGTGTCAATGAACTGGCTCAGACCTCTGAACCCTGGAGCTGAGCTTCAAACACAGCCTGACATCAAAGCCCGTCCACCTTCCACCTTAGACCCCTCCACCTCACGGTCTTCATATGTGAGCCATCTTCATACCGCCTTCCATGCTGAGCGCACCGCCCTTCAAATTTCCCCACACAAAACTGTGACACCTCAGCCGGGCAGTGGTGGCACACGCCTTTGATCCCAGCACTTGGGAGGCAGAGACAGGTGGATTGCTGAGTTCGAGGACAGCCTGGTCTACAGAGTGAGTTCCAGGACAGTCAGGACTACATAGAGAAACCCTGTCTCAAAAAAAACAAAACTAAACAAACAAACAAAACAAAAAGTAAAACAAAAACTGTGACACCTTAGATTCTACCCCACCATGCCCAAAGTACGCATCTGCTTCCTGTGTCACCCTGTACTTGGTGAAAGGATCAATTAACTTCCCACTCTTTTTTTTTTTCTAAGTATTCTTTTAGAATACTTAAATACCTCATACTCCTTTAAGAAATAGGAAAGCTATAGAAAGACTAAGAGGAGGAGAGGAGGAGGAAGAGGAGGAGGAGGAGGAGGAGGAGGAGGAGGAGGAGAAGAAGAAGAAGAAGAAGAAGAAGAAGAAGAAGAAGAAGAAGAAGAAGAAGAACAACTTCCCTAAAGCCATTGCTGAAAGAAGCCTATTATTAATAGTTGGGCTATTTCCTCACTCTTTCTAACAGGATAAAGAAATCTTTATCTGCCCCAGGAATCCAGCTACCAGGCCTGAGGCATTGCTTGAAAGTTGAAACACACTAGCAGTACTTACGGGTGCCCTAAGCAATATTCAACTCAACTTACTTCTTAGAGTAAGAATTTCACAAAATGATGTTCTTTGCCCCGGCCCCTGCCATCTCAGTGCTGGGTAGAAAGCCAGGCTGCTGTTGGAGCTGCACAGGGCTCCACCACTGAGCTGTGCCACCAAGAGAAAGGGAGTTTTAATCTAATGGGGATAAGACAATGGCTTAGTGGGTCAAGAGCTTCCTGGGAAGATATGAAGAGCTGAGTTTGGATCCCTGGTATTAAACAGAAGAAAACTGGTAGGGTAGCCAATCAGGCTGAGTAAAAGACCCTGTTCTAATACATATGGAGCAAGGTAAGAAGTTACGAATGTACACACACACACACACACACACACACACACACACAGTTTATACAGTGTGTTAAACACCATGCTGTAAGCTTCATATCCTTGTCACTAATATCATCGATATCCTCAACTCCGATCCCCAGTCCTAAGTGAAGCAGCCCCGACCCCATGATGCCCCAGATGACTCCACTCAATCAAGCATCCGTCCATTTAAATGAACATCATCGAAAAATCATACCAGTTCAGTTTGGGAGGAATGATCAAAAAACATCACCCCCAGCTTATAGCAGTCTCTCTTAAATAAAATGCTTTATTTTTGTCTTTCCTCCAAATCCACTCATATACTTAATAGCCATTTGCTTATTATCACTCTGGTCTCTGCTCTATAAGGTAAGTGGGGCAGTGGAAACCACGCAGCTGACATCATTCTAAAGGCAGGCACCACGCTGCCTCCGCCGGCACACGTGAGGTCTCTGGGAAGCAAGTGAGGCCCATGGCAAAAGGTTTGGGTTTCGCAGCCATGAAGTCTAACAGAAGGCCGAGGGGGAAGGGGCTGGCAGAGACGCAGGGCCCTCTGCCAGCATGTGTTAGACATCTATGTGCCAGGCATTGTGAGCAGAAGAGGTGGGCTGAAGAGGCTGCTGGGGGGGGGGGCTCTCGGTGGCTTTGGAGGAAGACAGGAACTATTCCAGCAAGACCCCCCCCCCAGCTTAGCGCTGAAGGAGGGGCAGAGGTAAGGTTTCCTAAGCAAGGAGACTGGCCGTGCGCAGCATGAAACAACTCAGCACTGTGCGGCTCGGTGTGACCCGTGCACGAGGAGACGCTGGGGACATGAGGTGGCTGCAGTGACAGAGGCCGCTGCGAATCTGGAGCTGATAAATAAGGACATGTCCATTTGATGTCATTAGCAGGGTCTGCGTGCCATGAGCCCGATGCTTCGGGCATCACCGTGACCGTGAGAGAGGAGATCCTGTACACGGCCTTGCAGAATTCCCAGGCTGGAGGCGACAAGATGAAACTCCAGGGTCCCTGGGGCCTTTATCAGTGAGCTCAGCCCTTAGACTCTCAGTTGCAGTCTCCCTCGGCTGATGGAATAGCTAAAGGGGGTCGGTTAGGTGTACCCAAGCCTCACCCCATGGGCCGCATATGGCCAAGGGTATCTGTGAATTCAGCCCAACAGGAAAACATTAAACTTCCTTAAAACATGAGATCTTTGTGTGTCATTTTCTTTTGTAACAGGGTTGCATAGTTCTCAATTGTGAACTTAATAGATGACAACATTTTGTGCCAAATACCAAAAGGCTAGCCACCCTCCCTGGAAGACAGTCCCATAGGACACGCCACTCTCTACAGACACTCAGGTCCAAGATGACTGTGGTGGTTCCTCTATATGTCATACTCCTGGCCTTTGGTCCCCTCCCCTAGAGACACAGTCCCTCCCACACATATAATAGGAGATGCAGCCTGAGGGTGGGAAGCCCTGCTGACGCCAAGCCGGAGCTGCTTCTCATGGCTGCCTAGAGTCCTGCCTGGAATAGGGGTGTGAGGAGCCCAATCATGGCCGTTATTAGACCAGACGGAGGCACACACACACAAGGGCACTGTGACCACGGCCATGCTCACTGATGCTTCCTCCCAGCAACGTTCACCCTGGCAGACACGGAGCACGCTCCTCCCCCCACCCCCACCACAGCCCTGGCTCCCTGTCCCTGGCTCACCTGATCCAAATCTCCCCATCCCCTGACCTCACACTCAGGCCTCCCACCGTGCGGGCACACATTAACAAGTCGATAAATATTTCTGTGATAACAAATGGAAGCTAACTGTTACTTCCCAGTCACCACCTGTGCTCCGAGCCTCTCTCCTCCCTCGGTGTCGTTGAACCTAGCTATTAATAGGGCCTGGGAGTAGATTACACATGCACAGCTGCCTCGCTGGGCGGCGTGTCCATGAGTCTCTGCGGAAAGCTGATTGGGAACACCCAGCTATGCAGCTTATCAGGCAAGACACGGGGGCCCCTTTCCACCATCAGGGCAACGGTAACATACACGACCCTCTCCTTCGCTCATCAAGCATTCATCGAGGCCGTGCTATACATCAGGCGCAGAGCTGAGAGTTAAGAATTCAGGAACGGAAGAGACTCAGGGAGGGGATGTAGACATGTGTATAAGGGTCCTGATGCTGCAGGACCGCCTGGAAGACTCAGGCGGCCCAGGCTCTGAGCATCACAGAACATAGAGATAAAGAGAAAGTAATTTAATAAGCATTTCTTTTCTTTTCTTTTGCCCTTTCTTTTTCTTTTTTTAGACAAGATCTTATATAGTCTGGGTTGGTTAAGGCTGATTTTGAGCTTCTCATCTTCCTGCCTTTACCTCCCCCAGATCTGGGATTCCATACAGGTTACTGTCACCACACCCGGTGTGCATGGTGCCAGGATTCCACCCCAGGGCTTTGTGCATGCAGGCAAGCGCTCTCCCTACACCTGAGCTATAGGCCCAAATTCAGAACGTTATTAAGAAACGAGAATGCACATAAAGCAAACTACTAAAGACGTTTCTTTTTCAGCGTGGGTTTTGAACCTAGGACTTTGCACACACTACCCGTGTGTCCTTCTCATGACCTGTCCTCCCCACCCACCCACACCCATGCTTTCCTCTGCTCTTAGTGGGAATTACAGCGGATGACATCTGTTGTGCACCTCCTGCGTGCCTCAGACTTTGTGTTGGACTCCACAAAGCATCAAAACACACAGAAGTGGGCTGTCAGGGTTTGGGGCAAAGGGTTACCCTTTGCTCTTGTTCCCACACGTGGCTGGTTTCAGTGCCAGATAAGCTATGCTGAGACAGAAAAGTTCAAAAACAACAAAAAAAATTAAACCAGTTAAAAACCAAAAGAGCACTGGGCCCGATGCTGGGCTTCAGAGCCAATTTCCAAGAAGTCATTTCATCATCAGAGAACATCAAACGCGCATTCCACTTCCTGCTATGCAAATTCCAAAAGAATAATACCTTGCATTTGCATAATGCTTGATGTTTTTCAAAGCGCCTTCCCAGTTATTAATCTACAGGAGGCTTTATTACCACTAGAAACATAAATTGAAACTCTCTTCCAGCTCTACTTTTTTTTCCCACTTTCCCCTCAAAACCCAGAGACGCCTAAACCCAGGTGTTTGGGAATCCGTGGGTAGCTCCAGGAAATGTAAGGACCCGGCTGGATAGACACAGATGTAGCATATTGTGAGGTCTTTCCCTTCACCGTCATCACTGGGACCAGCTTTTAAAACGCAATGTCTGCGGTTGGACTAACACGGACACAGGGGGCAATACTGGAGCTCAAGTTCAAGGCTTCCTCCGGGTCCCCAGCGTCACGGGCTCTGCACCTGGCACCTAATGTGGCACCCAACCCCTTCTACCACATATTAGAAAAGTAGGAAATTTATTCTACCGCTTTGTCCTTAGACCTACAGACATCTCTGTCGCCAGCAAAGTTAGTTTGCCAAAGAGCTTCCATATCTTGATGAGACCCAAGAGGCTAAATTCGTTGTAAACCCAACATAAAGAAATAATTTTGAAAAATAAGGAGAGCGAGTATGTCGGGGTCGGAGGCGGGGGAAGCCCTTCTAGTCACACACACACCCCCATGCTTTTCCAATCCCGTTCTTTTCCCACTTCTCTCAGACTTAATTGTGTGTGGCGTTCCCAGTCGCCGAGTCGCCAGCATTTCCTGACACTTGAATCTCATGCATTTTAGCAAAAGATTAACCTGACTGTTTGCTTTTAATTCCGAAGCTGTGTTAATACTCAACTCCCTCTAGATTAGACAAGGAGAAAAACACACGCCCGCAGACCCCACCCGGCACCACAGGCTCCTGGGCTGACATTTCTACTGCCACGGTCCCTGCGGTTGGCCGCACTTACCATTTCAGGAGGGTCAAGAGAGCCACGCACAGAGTCACAGTCACTACAGTGCCACTGACTTCGAACTTGAGAAGCCCCAACACTTCCATTGTTCCTCTGAGACTCCCCGGAGGGGTGGTTCTCAAGAGGAAAGAGGGTGCTGATCTCCTGCCCTTATAGGAGTCGCGATCTGTATGTAGGTGGTGGAGAAAGAAATAAGTAGTCAGCAGAACGTCCCACCAAGTGAGTCCCCCAAAGTGCTCTTTCTTAGCGTGTGCCTTTCTTTATAAAGAGGAAGGAAGCAGAGGGAGAAGAAGCAAAGGGCTTCAGGGAAAGGCAATGAATCAGCAGCTTTATTTTCCTGATGACTGTGTTGTCAATAAACATTTATGTTAGCTTCCCCAGAGACAGGAGCAGACAGACGGGCCTCGTGGTCATCAAGAAGCAAAATGGTTGTAACCATAGACTGCTCCTGGGGTAAGCACTCCTCAGAGAAAGACCTCCTCCAAGATTTGCCTCTCTACACCGTTGTCGATCTGTACTTCAGTGGTGACATAGACCAAGGCATTCTGAGTGTCCCACGGACTCTGCGGGCCCGGTAGAAAGCATTGTCTGCTTTGTAGCCAGCCACCCCCAAGTTCACAGGATGCAAGCTCCTGACCGAGGGGCATGCGCGGAGTGTTGGAGCAGACCATAGAGCTTGCCTCCGGTGAGCCTCTCAGCATGAGTCGTCGGGTTTCTTGGTTGTGTCAAAGCTTACTCATGGGGTGGGTTGACTCTTCTAACTCCGATCTGACTTGATGAAAGACACTGGGTGATGTTATTTGCTTGTTAGTCAGTATGTTTCAACCTAAAGATAGATCAGAAGGTTGGGTGAGCAGGGAAGCGCTCACCATGACGTCATTCAGCCATTCTTACAGCGTAAATGGGGTCAGCATCTGCCATACTCACAAACGATGCTGGCCCCCGACCCTGGGAACTGTCTTTGCAGATGGATGAGCAGTCTACAAGTGAAGGAATAATTGCCAGTGGAGAACAGTGTCGTGAAGTTCCCAAAAATGGAGTTGTGGGGACAGCCTGTGGGGTGGCCTGCTAGGAGGTATTGTGGGGAAGACTCTAGGAAGAAAAGCCACGGCTGAGATTTGCCTGTGAAAGAGCAGTTTGTCCTGTAGAGAGCGTCAGCAGAGCATAAAGAGGACATGATGGAGGCCTGGAGGTGGGAGTGGTGGGAAAATCTTCCTGTGCTTTAAGTACTACAGTAAGACCCGTGAGCCTAGAGTGTGGAGGGCCCACCGCAGAGGCCCTTTTCTCTGCTTCTTTTCTCTGTTGGGGAAAAGAGCAAATGTCCTAGAGGCCAGACACACACACACACACACACACACACACACACACACACACACACACAGCCATCTACAGAATCCCCGCTTTATGTCCCGCCCACATTTGCATTCATCTCGGTCTCTCAGGCTATGGCTGAAAGAGTCAATGTCAAGAAAAGCAGAGAGGTCAGTTTAGAAGCCGCCACCTTCCTCCAGGGATGTGGAAGCTCTGTCTAGACTGGGGAGCTAGAACGGAGCTGACCCATGGGGATGAGATTCTGGAAATGAACACTTCAGAAAACCTCAGTAAATCGATGATCAAGTACCAGCCCTAACTTCCGGACCCCGAGTGCGACAGGGTGCCATACAGAGATGGAGAAAGCTGAGGGAAGGTGCTCAGGGGTGTGTGAGTGCACTGTCAAGTCAGCACGAACCTCGGTTGAGAATATAAACCACAACGGTCAGTCCCTGTAATGCCAGCTGCGGAGATCCTGAGGTATGCCAGTCACGATAGTCCCCACGCCTTCATATGTGCTCAAACTCATTCAACCCCCATGCTCAGGCCTAGCAGAGAAAGCCTGGGGATTAGTCCCATTTTACAGGACAATAAACCGAGGTAGCATGGATGTGTGCTATTAAAGACTCCTCATCAGATGGTGATATTCAAATGTGGAAGTCACCCAAACAACCCTGGCCATGAATTACAGAAGGATCACTGATTTACCACTGGAAATGAGAGTGTGCAGTTCCCAAGCACTAAGGCCAGTCCTGGTTCTCAGACTGCCCTGCCTTCTCATTTTGGATGCCTGTGTTGCAGTCCCAATCCAGTGGCCCACCTGCATTCTGTGATGTCAGCAGGCCTGTGCTCTCTCTCTCTCTCTCTCTCTCTCTCTCTCTCTCTCTCTCTCTCTCAGCAGGCTTCTCTCCACAGGGTCAGATGGTCTGGTATCAACTTACGGAGCTACCATGCAGAGCGCCAGCTAGTGCTATGGGAGGAACGGCAGGTTTATGGCCTCAGGCTCAGGGGAGGAACGACCTCAGATGTGACTGAATTCAGTGCACATGTCAGAGTAACACTGATGGAAAAAAACAACAACATATATACATGTGTGTACACACACACACACACACACACACACACACACACAGTGCTCCCTAAGGAGTTCAAGGTGAAATAAGCTTGAGAAAGGCTGGTGTAAACATTAATCAGTAAGTTTATTTACTGCAGACTGTAGCCCGGCTCGGAGCTAAGAAGCTGCTGGTACGCCCTGGGAATGTTGAGTGGGATGTGGCCAGCCGTATAGCTCAAGTCTTTGACCACAGAACCCTCCTTCAGGGGCACTTCTTAACATAGTTCGGATGGAGTACCCTAAGAAACTTGCTCTGAGAAATGTTGATCGTGGTAAAGTCTTATTTACAGAGAGGGAGACAGAAACACAGAAAGGGAGGAGGGGCTAGAATAAGGTCCCATAGTTTTGTCGTGGTATAAGCTAGCTCGTCGATTCCACCCGAATGTGTCTGTGATATCCCCCTAGGGTGAGGGGTGCTCACTCCTGGCATGCCCCCTCCCCCATGCTCATTGCCAACACTTTGGAATGCAAGTGGCTAGCCAGAGATATCCAACTTCCTGAGGGACACTAACAACTCCCCTAGGGACACTAAGTTCATGTAACATGAACATGGGATCTTGTAACAGTTCTGGAGGTCTCCCTAGGAGACCTGTGATCTGTAGAAACTGCAAATGCTATGAAGAGATACTGTCCTGGTGAGTTTCTGTCAGCTTGACACAAACCTAAACGTACCTGGAAAGAGGAATTCTTAATTTAAAAAATGTCTCCATAGGACTGGCCTAGAGGCACATCGGTGGGGTGTTGTCTGGATTAGCGATTGATGTGGGAGGGCCCAGCTCACTGTGGCCATGCTGGCCAGATGCTCCTGGGTTCCATAAGGAAGCAGGCTGATCAAGCAAGCCATGGAGAACAAGCCAGCGAGCAGCACTCTTCCGTGGCCTCTGTCTCATCTCCTGCATCTAGTTCCTGGCCTGACTCCCCGGGATGAGGGACTACACACTGTAAGATGAAATGAACCTTTTCCTCCCCAAGCTGATTTTGGTCTAGGTGCTTTATCACAGCAATAGAACACTAAGACAGACAGCCCACACCCTTTCTCTGTTTGCTGCAGGACAGAGAGAATAACCAAGGACTGAGAGAAGTAAGCTAGCCAAATTGAAGTAGAAGGGCCAGAAGTAAGTGACCTAAAGGATTTTCAGTGAGAAAGTAGCATCATTAAGGATTTATTAGGATTTTGAAGTCCATAAAGCAATGTAGGAACATTCTGTTGGCATATTAAGGTTCTGCCCCTAATATATCAATATTTTTTCCATGTGGGAAAAAATTCTTATAGCCATGACATTTTACCTACTGTGATGCATTCCCGTCTACACTCCTGTGATGTGCACCCACTTCTGTGTACCATCCAGAGAAAGGCATCAGTTGCTACTCATGGCTCTATGCCGTGGATACTGGGTGAGTGGATTAGCCGACCCTCTGCAGAGTGGCATTCACGTTGTTTTCAGTTTCTTGACTTCAAAGGATCTCCCAGAAGTGGGCTAAGGATGCAAAAGCAGGTGTTGCCCTCTGTCTAAGCAGCATGGCTTCCTGGCCCCTGACCCTGAGAGCCGTGTGTGACAGGGTCCCCTGAGACCACATAGATGGCGGCCCCACAGAGCATGTCCCTTGTCTCCACACTCTGTCTCCTTTCCCCCCTACCCTGAGGCAGACATCCCCCCAAAGTTGAGTCAACTGTTTTGACTTAAGTCTTGTGTTTCTTTTTAAAGCTTTTCCTCCATAAATTCCGTGGTATTTCCTCCATATTCCTGTGTTTAAAAACTGCATGTGTGGATAAGAGGTGCCTTCCTTCTCCGTGGAAGGTTCCCAGCTGCTCAGTGCTAAGACTGGCTGTCTCTGACAGAAAAGCAAGGAAAAGCAAGACAGAGGCAAAAAGAGGAGTCCTCAGGGAGCACTCAGAGCCAGGCTAGCCCTGAGCAAAGGTTAGCACTATGCAAGCGCCTCTCTCTATCACCTCAGGGGGACCCTGGGAAGAGACAAGCAATGGTTTTCATTCCTGGGCTCCAAGCTAGAGAAACGGGGAGTCAGTGATGTCAGACCTGTCCCAACCCTGCGTGAAAAATCAGACTCAATAGATTCTGACTCTAAGCCCATCAGGGTTTCTTTCTTTCCCACAAAAGCTAATGGAGTCCAGTCTAGGCCTTGGAATACTGACCCTGTTTGTATAGTCAGTCCATGGTAGGAGATTTGGTTTTCTATGAGGCTGGCTTCTTTGGAATGCAGAGTTGTGCAGTTACATAAAGTGGTCTGTTCCACCTCCTTGCAGAAGACAATAGGGCCCCTTGGGAAGACTCAAAACCTCGATTGTCCCAGTTCAGTCTTATCTCCCCATTGACCTCTAATATTTTAGACTCACTCTGGCCAGTTTTGGAGAATGCACTGGCAATCCCTAGGCATTAGGTACCAGGAAGAGAATCTTATCATGCAAGAGTCAGGTCTTGACAACAAAGATTTCATCTCCAAGAACGGGCAAAGAGACCCTAATGCCTAAGTTCCATCAGCATTACAGCTTTGGGGACATGAGTCCACACAGAGCAGAGAAGGGATAAAAACCAGGGGGAAGCAGACGGGAGAGAGGTCTGAAGTCAATGAGCCTGAACATCAAGAGTGATCTGGGGTGTGCCGGAGCGATCTGGGGTGCGCCCGAGCGATCTGAGGTGTGCCTGAGTGATCTGAGGTGTGCCTGAGTGATCTGGGGCGTGCCCGAGTGTTCTGGGGTGTGACCTACAGAGAACACAGCTGAGACGGAGTCAAAGGCTTTGGAAGCTGGAGATGGACAGCAAGATACTCTCGGGCCAGATCACGCAAGGCATTGTGGGCCAGCCAAGAAGTTTACACCTCATTCTAGAGTCCTAAATAATCGGCAACAGGAGGTAAAATTAGGGGACAACCTGATCACAGTCACATTTGCTTCTAGAAGCATCCATCAGCAGGTAGATAGGATGGTTTGCACCTTTGAGGAAGAGTCCAGCCTTGAGGCCATCAAGGTAGGAGAGGATGCGCTGGGTGAGTCGGAAACTTGTTAGGAGAGTTAGCTTTGAGGCACTGGAAAGGCATAGTGGATAATAGTATTATTCTGTGAGCTGGGTTGAGGGGCTAAAGGATGTCAAAGATAATGCCTGACCTTCTAACTTCTCCCCTGAGTCCCTGATGGTGTCCTGCAGCACAGTGAGGACATGGGGGGCGGGGGAGTCCAGGAAGGAGCCCGGGTAAGGAAAGGACCGTGGCTCCAGTGTTTGCATGCTGAGCACAAGAACATAAAGGACCTCACAGGTAACAAGGCCGGGGAAGAAGGCAGACCTGTAACAGTGAGCGGGACCTGAGGCAAGAGAAAGGCTTCTCTCTGCAGAGACATTTGCATGTGATGGGATGGTGAGCCGTTAGAAAGCAAAAACAGAAACTCAGGCCCCTGCAAGCACAGAACCCGGAAGTGGGCCGAGAAAGACCGTGAAGATGGCTCAGTTGGTAAGATGCTTGCTGTGCAAACAACAGAATCCAATTTTAATACCCAGAACACACACAAAGGAGCCAGCTGTGGCAGCACAAGCTTAAAGAAAACCCCAGTGCTGGAATGGTAGGTAGAGGCAGGTTGAATCCCTTAGGTCTGCTGAGCAGGCAGCATGTCCGAGAAAGTCCCAGGCCAATGAAAGACCCTGTCTCAAAAGCCAAGGTAGAGGGTGTCCCAAGAAACAACACCCAGCAGTGGCTTCTGACCTTCTCTCATACATGTGTACATGTGTGCATGCACACACACAAAGCCTGCACATGTGCACATATGTGCACACACACACACACACACACACACACACACCACCATGCACACATGCTGTAAGGAAGGGCAGAGAGAAGTCTGGGAATGAGAGGAGGGTGGATTCCTGAGAGCAAGAAAACCACAGAGAAGCCATCTTCAGTGCTGAGACACAGGAACCTTTTTGTTCCTGAATGGCCTCACACTGTGGCTCTCTAACTCAGATGGTCTTAGGAAGTTACATTGCTCCTCCAAATCTCAGTTTCTCCTCCTTCTCAGAGTTGCGGGGACAGGTATGTGCTCTGTGTCGCTGGCTTAGCAAAACTTCAACCCAGCAAGCACTCGACACAAGCAACCTCTGCTTGTCTTCTCCAAAACCACAAAACAGGGCGTGGCCAAGGTCATTGACTGCCCAGAAGGGCCCAGTGCAGCGGCTTCCAACATGTCTTTGGATTTGGTATTTGGGTCCTTACGGCTACCCTCATGATGGCTTTGGGCGTGGTGTGTGTAGAGAGAGAATCAGAGCTAGAGAAAAGTAGGCTTAGCCAGGGCTGAGCCAGGTGCCACTGTCTGGTCCGAGGATGTAGCACGCATTTGCAGACTTGTGAACACACAGCCATCTGTGTGTGTTCCCTGCCTGTGATAAGGGCAGAGCTCTCTCTTTGCTTCGGGGTTGCTATGGAGATACAGACAGGTGCATAAACAGCTTTAAGGCCTATGTCAAATCTTGATTTTGTATTGGTTTGTGAGGGCAAGGACCATATTTTCGATCTCATTGTGCGAGCACACCGCCTGTCGCACGGCCGTCTCTCCTCCCTGCCTGTCATTAGCATCCTCGGGCCGACCGCTCCCCGGTCTGTCCTCTCCAGCTCCACTCTCATTCATTCCCGAGTTTCAGACCAATATTTCTAGGTGCCCCACTGAGTCCTCCCCCGACCCCACCCCCACCCCCCATAACTATCTCACAGATGCTGCCAGCTGGAAATATCTAAAACTAGACTCATGGCTGCAGCTTCCGGCCCCGCTTCACCTCAGCCACATTCTGTCTGTGTAGCTCCAGGCCTTACCCTTGGCACCTCTCACCACAAGTGACGCACCAATCCCTTTGGGGTCTGCCTACCAGGCCTCCCTCAGTACGCCCGCGGCTGCTCTCCTCCATCCACTGGTTCCTTAGCAGCTGCTCTGTCGGACAGCAGCCCAGGCCACGAGAACCCTGATAGGCCAGCTGAACAGGATTCTGATCCCACTGTGCTTGCATTCCGAAAGACACCCATTCCTCCTCCTCTGCCAGGTCTGTGCTCCACGCTCGTGTCTCTTACTAGTCTGCAAAGTCTCCCCCTTTTCATTCATTCTCCAGACCGTGACTCACTGGATTTGCACAAGGTGCTGACTGCCATCGCCTTGTGGGCCTGAAAAATGGAGAGAATGCTGCCCCCCACCCCAACAAGGCCGGATATTGGACTGGGCGCTGCAGGAGAGATGAGGAGTGGGGGAGCCGTTAAAGAGCTTCGGGCGGGGCAGCGGGGAAATGCTAGTTAGACCAATTGCCTCCTGTCGGGCCTCGTTATTGAAAATGAAATTTGGCTCATCAGATGAGAGTCTAACACCCTCGCTGGCATCACACGGGTCCTTCCATCCCACGGAGGCAGAAGTGACACGATCACTTAGATTCTGACTGGGTATGTCATCAGAAGGCAGTAGACAGTGTTATCAACCACAGGCTGCCCTTGATGTCGCTCTCCAGATACGGCCAAGCCTGCCGCCCTCACTTCCCCATCTTTCCATCCATATATGTCACCCACGATCTCAGCCTGTGAGCTGTTGGCACTTCCTAGATTGCCGGAGACTCTCTCTTGGCATGTCTCATGGCCGAGGGTGGCCACTGCTGACAATGAGGCCCGCTTTGCCTACGAACATGCAGAGTCAGCGGATGGCTCAACTGCCTTGCGGCAAGTCAGAAGAGCTCTCGGCACGTTAGAGCCAGGAACCATTTGTCACCTCCCAGGCACTGAGGAAACAGACTGTACGCCTGGAAAGCAGACTCTACAGAGGTGGACAGCAAGACCACAGTGGCCTTCCTTATGCTGTCAGCACGGGAACAGCCCACCACAGGTGAAGAGGGCACCATAGCGTCTACACAGGGCCGGTGCTCACAGAGCAGAAGATGGGTTATCAGTCAGGACTGGAGGCAGCAGCTGCCTCCAAGAAAACCATCAGTGCAAGCCGGGCGTGGTGGCGCACGCCTGTAAACCCAACACTTGGGAGGCAGAGGCAGGCGGATTTCTGAGTTCGAGGCCAGCCTGGTCTACAGAGTGAGTTCCAGGACAGCCCAAGCTATACAGAGAAACCCTGTCTTGAAAAACCAAAAAAAGAAAAGAAAGAAAGAAGAGAAGAGAAGAGAAGAGAAGAGAAGAGAAGAGAAGAGAAGAGAAGAGAAGAGAAGAGAAAAGAAAACCATCAGTGCATAGCAGGACCCTGCTGTCCCCAAAGAATGACATGGAGATTAGAATTGGGTCTGGGGGAATCGTAGGGAGAAAAATGTTGTAACAAAGATCTGCTAATCCTTAATAGTGTACGGAAATAGACACAGAGTTGCCATTCACATCATGGTCCCAGGAAGGCATCCTGTGAGCAGCTTCCACACAACGATTAGAGATCCAGGCTCCCTTTATCCCGTAAGCTTGTCCCTCAACAGACCCTCAGATGTCCCTGCAGGATCATCCATGGCTAACTAGCCGATGGGGTGAAAGAGAAGGGGATTCTGGGAGGTGGTGCTTTGCAAGTCAGGCCTGGAAGAAGGAGAGATCTCTGCCACTCTTTGCCTTGGCCTGGATTCAGACCTGTGGCCACGCCTAACTATAGAGAAGGCTGGATGCGGGGTCAGGCCTAAGAGGAGAAACCATTAGCTTAGGGGATATAGAGCATGCCTGTCCCTGGCAGGGAACCCCGGAGCGACACAGTCAACTCCAGGGACTCTTCTGTGGGACAAGCCACTAGACCAGGCTAGCCACCAAGACTGCATCTGCCTCGGCACTCCAGGAGACAGGCATGGAGAAGTACTAGCTCCTGAGGAGATGCTGTGTCAACCCTCAACTTCCCAACTGCCTAGAGGCTCAGCTGAGATCTGGGCTCTGCTTTATCCAACCCCCAGGAGCCTGCCCCCAGCCTCATAGGGACCCTGGGTCTGTCTGCCTGTGATATTCATCTTGGCCCACCTCACAGAGTCTCTGGGATCTGGTACTGCCTGAACCAAGGCTCCGTTCCCCCGCCCTAAGAACAGTGTGAACTGAAGAGATTTGCTCTAAGGCCACGGCTGGAGCTCAATGACAGAGTGCTTGCAAGCATGTTCCCTGGGCTTAATCCTCAGTATTGTCAGAGAGGAGAGAGAGACAGACAGAGAGAGACAGAGACAGAGACAGAGAGACAGACAGAGAGACAAAAAGAGACAGAGAGACAGAGACAGAGAGGCAGAGAGAGACAGAGATGAGACAGAGAGGCAGAGAGACAGAGAGATACAAAGAGACAGAGAGACAGAGAGACACAGACAGAGAGACAGACACAGACAGACAGAGACAGAGAGAGAGACAGAGAGATACAAAGAAACAGAGATAGAGATACAGAGAAAGAGAGACAGAGAGACAGAGAGAGACAGAGAGGCAGAGAGAGAGACAGAGAGATACAGAGAGACACAGAGAGACAGAGAGACAGAGACAGAGAGACACAGAGACACAGAGAGACAGAGACAGAGATACAAAGAGACAGATAGACAGACAGAGAGAGACAGACAGACAGAGAGAGACAGAGAGGCAGAGAGAGAGAGAGAGAGAGAGAGAGAGAGAGAGAAAGACACCCTAGTTCATGAACTTATGACATCCCTGGGTCACCTACACCTTACCCTCCCTTCACAGGCTAGGTTCCTTCCTATACATCTTCATTATTTAAGAGTAGATGCCCCTTCAAGAAAGGTCCCCAGAACACCCCAGAAAGCAGGGTCTGACCATTTTTTCCCTACCAGAGCACCCCAAACCTATACTACCGAGGTTACCTCTATATACTTACACTCCAAGCATAGTCTAGGCTTCTAATGGAGACTATATCTGACCCAGTGTTGTTCCTCCAGTGGCCCGGAGAAGACTGCTTGTCACTCAGTAACCATTCACAGAATGCAGAATGAGTGAAGGAATGAATGAAACGAACTCTTGCCTGTGTTTTAGGTAGCTGCCACCAGGTGGCAGTAGTGCTCTTTGGGTTATGAGGGTGGGTGGTAGCAAATTGCAGTGTGTTCCCATAACCCAACCAGTGGGGACATTTTTCTAGACAATAGCCATCAAGTGACTACTCAAAACTAGATGTCCTAAGAAAGCTATAATGAGTGAACATCCAGAAGGAAAGACAGGACCGTCGTGTTCTGGAACCGCCGAAGCCTCTCCACAGAGCATTCTCTAGGTTGCACTATTTAACTCAAAGACCCAAGCGAATCTACTCTAAACCTGAGCATTAGAAGCTTCCCATGGCTGTTCCGGACTCACTGTCTCTGCTTCTGCTCGCTTATCTTATCAAGAGTTCCCAAGTGGACCCTTCTGACTGGAGGCAGGGTTCACAAAGAAGGCTAATGAGCGATAAGGCTGCACTCAGGGAGGTGCAGGCAGATGGAGGCCTCTGGATACGAGGCCAAGGAGCGTGGACTTTACCCTGAAGGTGCCAGACTTCTGGTGAAGGTGCTAGTGGGCGTGTGTGTGTGGGGGCAGGCCCACAAGAACCACAACGTATGCACATATTCAAGCCCATGTGTGAAAGGAGGGAGAGATGGGGAATTAGTGGTGTTGGGAAAGACACATGCTAAACAGCTAGGGCTGTAGAGGCTCAGACAGGAGACCCACACAGCTGGAGTCTCATAGACAGGGCTGAGGCTACACCAAGGAGACAGTGTATGACAGCCATCTTGGGCAGGTTCTGGAATGTCCCTCAACTGGAGAGACTGAAGACCCAAAAAGAGTGCCCCAGCAGAAGCCTGGGCTGTTGGACAAAAGAGAACACGGTGTACATGACAAAAACACAGAACTGCTTGTCACCATAGAAAAACACAGGCCTTCCTTGGCTTCACGGGACCCGTAGCTTTTTTATCCACTGAAAAACTGTCCTGTCTACTCTGCTCCCGGCCGAATGCTGCGGAGCGAAGTCCCACCCCACCTGTGAGGACACACAGCCCCGAGGGGAAGACCTTAACGCTCCAAGACTGCAAGCAGGAACCAGGGCTGCACCCTCTGAGGGACATGGGAAAGATGGAGGCCATTTACTTTTGTGTTTGGTGGGCAGAAAGGCCCGACGTGGCCCTGTGTGCACAGCACACGGTCATACGTCTAAATGCGTTACTCAAGCACACGGAGTTTCTAGGACAACCCCGGGTGTAGATGCCTGTTTGTTGAGAGAGGGTTCAACCTCCCCAGGGTTCTCCTGGTTCGCTCTCCCATCCTCTCAGAGAAGGGGGGGATTCTGATGGATGCACAACTGGGTCCGGCTTTACACGCGTTCTGGGGATTCAGACTCGGGCCGTTGGGCTTATTCAGCAAGCGCTTTGCTCACTGGGCCTTCTCCTCAACCCCGAGGACGGTTATGTCTAAGGGGGTCTCCGAGGCCCCTAGTCTCTAGGGCGCTGGCTCTTCAGCTTGGTCTCGTGGGACTCCCCTGCAAAGTGACATTTGGGCTGCACAGCAGCGCTTCAGACTCAGTAGGCCTAGGCTGAGACCTGAGAATTTGCATTTTAGCAACTTCCCAGGGGCAGCTGCTGCTGATCTGGGCTCCTTGTGAGGATGCTGTGCTCCTCGGCCCTTCCCGCCTCCCTGGCCTCACAGCAGCCAAATAAAAATACAGAAAACACTGGCCGAGACTCCCCCTTCCCCCCCCCCCCCCCCCCGCCCCGAGATCCCAAAGAACACCTTCTCTCCTCCAGGTGCCTCTCCCCAAGCCCTGGGCATTCCCTGACTTTTACTGCCACCACACTCCTGGGAACAAGTGTCTTTAACATCCCCCAATAACATTATACAAAGTTCTGCAGGAACCTAAGAGTGTCCTTTCCCTCCGCACAGTAGTAGAAGATGAGGTAGCATAAGGTGTGTGTGGGATGGGTGTAAATATGGGTCTAAAATCCCACAGAACCGCATGACGGAGAGGTGCTGCCAAGGTAAATTAATAAGAAAACAGTTGGGTGATGTTTACCAACAACATCAGTTTGGGGCGCGTGAACTCAATTGCGTTTGCTCCTTGAAATAAGCTGTCGATTAGAATGATTCATGTCAGAAGACGCAGCTTTTCCCCCATGGAATGGACCACGCTCTTCTGTCTGCTTGGTCAGGCTACCCAGAAATAGGAAAGCTGCCAAGGTAAGGTCTGGGTGCCTCATAGGGCTGCCTTGCAAAATCAATCAAACTCTCTCTCCACTCACACACACACTCTCCTCACACACACACTCTCCCCGTGATTCTCTTACAGCCGTAGGACAGTAGTGCAGCGTGGACTTGAGGCAGAAGTTGGGCCGGATCTAGGGTTAAAGGACCTAATGCCATCACCCAACCAAGACACACGGAGTATCCACCGGCTAGCTAGGGGAGGGCCCGGGGACCAGGACAACAGCCGGAAATGGAGATCACAGGGTGGAGCAGCCCGTGAGGTCTTGGGTCAGTGGTAACAATGGCAGTTTTGGGAAACACCCGGGGACCACACAGACACTCTGGGCACCGAGTTAGCCATCCATTCTCATCGAGTATCCCTGACCCCAGGTGGCTGGCTCTCCGCTTGAAAGCCTCCCCCTCCTCAGAAAGCATCGGTCCCTGGGTTGCTTGGCTTTGGCGTTGTCGTGTTTCTCCCTAAGTCAGGAGATGCCAGGACTCTCTCTGGAGCTCTGCAGAGCCCTCTGTGCCATCGTGTACTAGCTCTCCACACTTGTTCTTTCATCCGATGGCCACGGCGCAGTCTCCTGACCCAGGCACAGCTGGGATGAGAGGACACTCTGCCAGGCTGTTAAGAGGCCAGCTCAGCCACCAAAGTGAAGACAAGGCCAGAGACTGCTGCAGCCTTCTGACCTGATGGTGGCCATCGTGGCTGTCACGGTGGGGAGAGTAGTCAGAGCCCAGTCACCCACACGGGCCATCTCCCCGACAACTTTGAGGGAGGAAGGAAGGAAGGGACAGAGGGACAGAGCCATCGGCTCCAAACTTAAGTCTTCGTGAAGAACAGACCAATAGCCCAAGCTGCAGCCGAGGAAACGAGACACAAGCAGAAGTTTGGATGTGGCTTCTCAAAACGCCAGCCAGGCAGAGGCAGAAGGATGACTTCCAGCTACGGGGGTGGGGGTGGGGTGGGCGGCTGATGTGGTCTGAATGGAGCGTCCTCAGGCCAGACAGGAAGCACAGAGAGGCGCTGTAAAGGCAGCACTGAATCCTATCACCTACCCCAGAGAAACACTTAGTTGAAGGGAGACAGACAAGGATAGAAGCAATACCCAGCCGGCAGAAAGGAAGAAAACACTTTCTTTGGTGAGGGAGGGAGGCAGGAACCAGGAGGTCAACCTCCTTCCTCCCAGTCAGCTCTCATTAGGAACAGATCCCAAATGTCACAGCGTTCTGTATCTGTCTTCACAGAACCTAGTATTTGTCAGAGTTTAATGTGAATCCAGACTATAATCATCTGGATAATCCCTAGTCCTTGCGCTCTAGAGCTACCAGAGGCTAGAACCACAGGAAGGAGGCTTCAGGGGCGAACTTACAAACAGGCAGTAACAGGGACCAGGCTGGGTATCTGTGGACAGTCTGAAGACTATAGGATATAAGTCTATAGTGGGTAGTTTTTCCAAGAAACAGGGTCTAAGTAAGAAACCTCTGGAAAACCCAAGAGCCCTGGACTTATCCTCTACCCTCAGACTTTCCAGGAAGCCATAATCAACTCAGTAGAACATGAATTTCACCAGCCCTAGACCAGAGACCCAGAGGGATTTTGGTTTCTTTGGGATTTCGTTTGTTTGTTTGAGGCTGGGGGTATTTTGTTTTTAGACAGGGTCTTACTATGTAGCCCTGGCTGTCCTGGAACTCAGTATGTAGACCAGCCTGGTCTCAAACTCACAGATATCCACCTGCCCCTGTTTCCTGAGTGCTGGGATTGAAGCAGTGCGTGCCACGCCGGGCCCTGTTCCTTTATTTTTGGTTTTAGCTTTTTAGATAGGGTCTTGCTACACAGCTCGGACTGGCCTCAAACTCGTGACCTTTCTGCGTCAGCTTCCCAAGCACTAGGCCGAATCTGGGTGGTCTTTGGAATACTGGATAGAAAGGATTCATACCGGCCCCTGCCTGCCCCCCACCCCACATCCTACAATCTCTTCCCCCACCTTTGCTTCAAATAGCACGAGGGCCTCCCCAGGAGGTCACCTTGCAGGCACAGTCCAGAGGGGGAGGGAGTGGAATGTCTGTCCTCTGTTCCTGGAGGCTGAGCCGGCATCCAGGTAATCTGCACAGGGGTGCCCCAGCTCTTCGGCACAGGGGTGCCCCAGCTCTTTGTCCTTTCCAAGCAGAAATGGGAAGGTGGAGTCCGGATCACCAACCTATTCCACCTCGCTTCTTCTTACCTGCTCTTCATCCTCGGCTCCTCCTCTTGTTTCCTGAGAACGGTTCTTTCTTCATTTAGGCACAACCCACACAGTGCACGGAAGGGCGCAGAAAGACGCTTTGGCACGCAGCACACAGCCAAAGCAAGCGCAAAAGGTGGTGTATTCCTTACATCTGTCTGAACTTAACATTTAGAATGAACATGCGTTGCCTCTGAATGTGCAAGTGTGAGTGTGTGTGTGTGTGTGTGTGTGTGTGTGTGTGTGTGTTCCTGTGTGGGCAGGTGCACAGGTGTGTGCTCATGTGTGTGCTTGCATGCAGAGGCCAGAGGACAACCTTAGCTGTCATTCACCAGACAACATTCATTTTGTTATATTTGTTCGCATGTTTATTTTAAGACAGGGTCCCTGACTGCTTGGGATTTACCAAAGAGGCTTGGCTGGAGCCAGAAAGAGTCTGAGAATCTGCTTGTCTCTGCCTCCTCAGCCCACCTCTGCCTCCTCAGCCTTCTCAGCCTCCTCTGCCTCCTCAGCCCGCCTCAGCCTCCTCAGCCTCCTCTGCCTCCTCAGCCTCCTCTGCCTCCTCAGCCTCCTCTGCCTCCTCAGCCCGCCTCTGCCTCCTCAGCCTCCTCAGCCTCCTCAGCCTCTGCCTCCTCAGCCTCCTCAGCCTCCTCAGCCCACCTCTGCCTCCTCAGCCTCCTCTGTCTCCTCAGCCTCCTCAGCCCACCTCAGCCTCCTCAGCCTGCCTCAGCCTCCTCAGCCCGCCTCAGCCTCCTCAGCCCGCCTCAGCCTCCTCAGCCTCCTCTGCCTCCTCAGCCCGCCTCAGCCTCCTCAGCCCGCCTCAGCCTCCTCAGCCTCCTCTGCCTCCTCAGCCCACCTCTGCCTCCTCAGCCTCCTCTGCCTCCTCAGCCTCCTCAGCCTCCTCTGCCTCCTCAGCCCGCCTCAGCCTCCTCAGCCTCCTCTGCCTCCTCAGCCCACCTCTGCCTCCTCAGCCTCCTCTGCCTCCTCAGCCTCCTCTGCCTCCTCAGCCCACCTCTGCCTCCTCAGCCTCCTCTGTCTCCTCAGCCTCCTCAGCCCGCCTCAGCCTCCTCAGCCTCCTCAGCCTCCACAGCCTCCTCAGCCCACCTCTGCCTCCTCAGCCTCCTCAGCCCGCCTCAGCCTCCTCAGCTTGCCTCTGCCTCCTCAGCATTGGCATCACAAGCATGCACCTGGGTACTGGGATCTTTTTTTTTTTTTTAACATGATTTCTGGGCTCTTAAAACTCATCTCCCCTGCCCCTGACATGTAGTACTATTATGATAGGAAGGGGGATCTGAAAAGTCTTTTGGCTTGGGTCAGAGCGTCTGATTTGAAGACAACTGTTCTGTGGCTGTACATCCTCTCCCCTAGACTATGACAGAAAAGGTCACCCCTGCAATGCGGGGTCCATGCGTCCTTGCTTGGTAGGAATTCAGCCTTGACCACACAGTGCGGAACGTCTCAGCCTGTGGCCTTTGCTTTGGAGAGCCCTCCCGCCAGCCTCTTACGGTCCTGAGAAAGACGTCAGCTGTTTTGGCATTTCCCCATGTGGCTGCTTTCAAGGGTGGCAATAAGAAACCAGTGTAACACACTGAACTGCCACCCGTAGGAGACTGCTCTGTGACAGTTATACAGAGCCCAGCGTCTGAGAGCCCGGAATGTGGGGCCGGGAGCCACTGGGCCTAGATTTACGACCATCCCTACATTTCAGCCATCTGCTTCAGGCATGGACCTGGAATTTATGAAAGGCAATTGCTCTGGACGGTACAGGTCAGGAAGTGCAAGGATGGGGGGAAAACCAACCCACCTCATGGAGACAGAGGCATGTGGGCCAGTTTCAGGCTTTGCTGCTTTCAGAGAGGCCTTTCTCATCCTCTGGGACACTACACATACGATCGTAAAGCAATCATGTCTGGTGTCACATGATCTGGAATATCCCTGCCCGGGTCCCCGGTAACCCCATCCTCGGAGTGGCCTCTGGGTGCCTCTTGTCGGAATGGAATGGCACGTTTCTTTTTATTTTTATTCTGTGTCTTTCTTTTTTCCCTCAAGCAATTTGTTGCACAGTCTTTCTGAAATTTTTTGAAAGATTATTACTTTTTAAATTGTGTGTGTGTGTGTGTGTGTGTGTGTGTGTGCATACACATACCCAAGGAGGCCACGAAAGGGTGTCCCAGGTGTCTGTAGGCCTCCGATGTGAGTGAGTGCTGAGAAGCAAACCCGAGTCCCCGTGTGGGCGCCCCATGTGCTGTCAACCACTGAGCCATCTCTCAACCTGCTCAGTCTTTGCTCTGTGTCCAGATGTTGACTCCAGAAGTTAGCTCCACCATGGCTCTCTTCAAGGGATCTGGCTGTACTATGGAATCTGCAGACCAGCCTCCGTCAGCTAGCTCAGACCCAGATAATCCTCCCAAGCAACGTCCTCTCCAAGACGGGAGAACCCGCTCCTTCCCTTTCGACTTCTCCAGTGGGGACGACCTGGCCTGCGCGGCTCTGAACGATCTCATTCAGCCAGCTCTGTACTTTCGTAATCTGAGCAACGAGTAGGTGGAGGCAGAAGGATCTGGGATTCCAAGTTATCCTCAGCTACGTAGTGAGCTCAGGGCAGCCTGGGCTGTGGGAGACCCTGTCTCATGCAGTAAGCTAGCGTTTATGGGGAGATGGCTCCATGGGGGAAGGGCTTGCCACAACAGTGTGAGAGCCAGAGTTCAGATCTCAGCACACACATGAACTCGGGGCTGCTGGGACGGTCTGCCTGTCAGTCCAACCCTGGGATGCAGAGGCAGCAAGGTCCCCGGGCAAGCTGCTTACTTAGGAGTTGCAATGGTGAGCTCCCTCCCGGCTTAGGAGAGGACCTGGCCTCAGAGAACAAAGTAAAGACTGAATAAGGACATTAATACCTGGCCTCTACACACATGAACACACATGTTCACGTGCACCCACATGCATCTGTGTCTACGGGCATTCAAACGTGCATGCACACGTGTGCATGCTAATACACGTGCGTATGCAAACAATAACCAGTCTCGTTGGGGAGGCTCCCAAGTGTTCTATATACCTCGTCTTTGGATAGGGAGCTCAGATTTCTTTTTAAAAAACCTGTATCACATGTAATTAGAGAGAGACACAGACAGAGAGAGACAGAGAGAGACAATGCAGGCACGTGCTGTGGCACACATGAGAGTTAGAGAAAACCTTACTGAAGCCAGTTCTGTCCTGCCAGGTGGGCCCTGGAGGGCAAGCTCAGGTCACGAGACTTGGCAGCAGGGTCTTCCCCCACTGAGCCATCTCGCCAGCTCAAGAAGCTAACATTCTTGGAAAACGTCTGCTGATCACCAAGGTGACCACCAAGGTAAACCCGGGAAAGGGTGGCTGAATGCAGAGAATATGTAGATCTATGCCTATCATAAGCAAGAAATAATCTTTCCACATACAGAGAGATTTTTGACATATCTAAATCAAAATTGGATAAGGTTGAATCCAACTCTAAAATACGCTTTGTTTTTTTTTTTTTTTAAAGATGCTACTCAAATTTGAATGAAATTTGAAAGAAATCCATTTTTGGATTTTGCCTTTCAGACTGAGGCCCTTTGTAGATATAGAATCTTTAAAACTACAAACTTTTCCTTAAGGAAAAACTCTGATCTCTCTCAGGTTTCAGTGACACGCAATTTCCATAAGATCGGAGTCTAGATGAACTGGCCTAGCTTGAGGCTATGTGAGATGGTTAGTTTTAGCTCTGTTATGGTTTGCTTTTAAATATTTATTTGTGAAATATAAATCTTGCTAAGACTGAAATCTGTTCTGGAGAGGCGACGGCAACTTTGGCTGTTGCTTAATGGAGCTGTTATATCTGCTCAGAAAACAAAAAAGATTCTGTTTTATAAACAAGTCATCCTTGTAAGGGATGAAACAGTTCTAGCAGATACACAATGATGCATTCCTGGTAAGATCTGAGCTAAATTTCTGTAGATGTCTTACAACTTAGGAGCCCAAAGATACCATCCCATGCAATTAATTGACTGAAAAAAATATATAAGTCTCTTGGAAAAGGCTTGGAAATTAGAGTCTATGTCACCATAATAGCAAGCATCTTGTTGATATCAATGATATCAGTAAATCTGTGAATTATATTCCATGGCAGAGGTTAATACAGCGCCTGTCACACAATAGATGCCCAATCACGGTCTCATTCTGTCCAGCAGGTGACTAATTCTCCCTGATGGACTATTCTGGCTTTATGTCCATCAGGAAGTGATTTTGAAATCAATTTTCATTCAGTAAAGAAAGACTAGACCGCTGCTTGGAATTCCATATCGCATCAGATGTAGGCCCACTTTAACTGGTCATCGTGGTGGTTCTTTTTCAGGTACCAGCTTGACTGGGCTAAGGGATACCAGGCTGGCTGGTGTAGCATTATCTCTGGGTGTGCCCAGGAGAAACTGGTACAGGAGTTAATGACATGAGTGGGGTGGGTGGGCCCAGAATGTGGGCGGATCTGCTGTACTCCTCACCACAGAGCTCAAAGACAAAGGGAAAACAAGTGTGCCTTCCTTCTCTGTCTCTGAGCAGAGACTCTGTCATCCAGCCTTTAGGCTCAGAATTCCAAAGTCCTTTGCCTTTAGACCATGGACTCAGTGCTTACCCCTACCTTACTCTAGTTATCAGGCCTTTGGCCCTGTACTGAGATCTCTATCTCACAGTTCCCTGCTTATGAGATTTTCAGACTTGGGTTGAGCAAACTCCTGGCATTGCTAGGACCCCATGTTCCAGACAGCCTATCATGGGACTTCTCTAGCTCCAGGGCTCTTGGACCCAGTCCTCCTAGTGAGCTCCTCTTGTCTATCCTTCATCCATCCACCTACCCACTCACCCAACCCCTTGACTCCGTTTCTTACAAGAGCCCTGCCTAAAACAACCACTTTCCCACAAGTGATGAATTTGTATTCGGTAGCCTAAGCCATGACAGTCATGAGCATGGAGATCTCATGTCTGGAAACCAGCTGGAAGAGCAACCCTTATCCTACTCCAAATAGATACAAGTAAACTGCTCCTCCTCGTGGACGCCTGGTGAGAGGGCCTGCCGTGGATCAATTTCCCAAGTGATTAGGTAGAGATAATGAAATAAAGATGTTGCAAGCATAAAATACCCACTCCAGGCCTACTGTGGCGTCTATCAGGCACCATAATGGCATGACAAGAGGGAACATGGCCTCTGATGTCAGGACGCTCTTGTGACAGGAGGAACAACAGGCCCTTGTCCTCATAACATGGTGAGCGGGTGGTTATGAGTGGGGGAGGGGCACTTCCCAGCTCAGCCGACTCGGCTTAAGAGCAGAACGACCTTCAAGGCCAGGAATCTTCCAGGTAAGAGACGAGATGCGCCGCATCCACAGCTGTCTACAACAGGCTGAGAGAAGACTAGTACTCCGTGTTTTGGAATCTTACCAGCTGGTTGTTAAGTGTAACCATTGTTAAAAATTAAATTGTGTAAATGTATAATTAAGTGGAGAAATAGAGATAATAAATATTAAAGTGCCCTAATTATTTTACTACATTTTTACCATTATCTCTGCTCTGGGGAGATCCTTTTAGGTTTGTTGCACCTGGTGGAAATATTATCTAATGATAGTGACTGTATCTCTCTCTCTCTCTCTCTCTCTCTCTCTCTCTCTCTCTCTCTCCCTCTCTCTCTCTCTCTCTCTCTTTCTCTCTCTCAAGTCCACAGACAGGCACACCATGCTTGTATTAAAGACAGGTCATGGTGGAAGGGTTTTCACGAGTGAAACCAGGAAGTGCAAAGGACCGAGAATTAACCCCTGTACAGAAGGACACTGTGCTAGTGTCTCTCTTCTTTACCCTGACACAAGCAAGGTAAGGAAGAAAGGGTTTCTTCTGCTCACACTTTGAGGTGATAAACTCCAGCATGGCTGGGAAGGCATGGTGCTGAGAGCAGCTGTAACTGTGGAGACAGAAGTGTGAGGCAGCCAACCAGAGTGTCCATAGTCAGGAGAGAGACAAGTTCCGGTGCCGTTCCTCCTTTTGATGCAGTCTGGAAGTCCAGCTGTGGGATAGCGCTGCCATGTTTGTGATGGGGCTTCCTGCTTCACTGTGCTTCCTAGGCAGATGGAAATCCAAATCAAGTTGGCAATGAAGAGCAGCCATCACAACCACTTACCGGCAGACAGGACCAGCTTGCACGGGAACCCTAAGCTGTTCAGGAAGCTGGGAACCTAAGGAAGCAACAACAGGCTAGTTGTCCAGAAGGCCCTTTGGGAGCCTTTTGAGAAACGGGAAGCTTGTGGTTTCAAGGAACCTTAGGAGAGAGAAGCGATCATCATTGCAGACATGTGGGAGGGGTGTTGGGACAGGGTCATTTAGTCAGTAACTCAGCTAGAGGAGGAAGGAACTAAAGGTGACATTGAGATTAGATGCACTCAGTCAGCATGCAGGAGACAAGTCCTGTGAGAGAGAAGGACTTGGTGATTGTTGACATGTGGAGTTGTGGTGTCTGACCTGGGAGACCTTTGGTTGACAATATCCTACAACTAGCTATTTGGGCAGCTTTGGAGACATCTAGGCTGCACCTCTGAACCAGACACCAGGTTTTCAGATGGCGGTGAAATCTTTAGAGGCATAATGTTATTTAGGATGTGTGGAGAGTGGGCAAACAGACCGGAAGAGCAAAGAGGGGTACAGGTACAGGTATATGCAAAGAGTGTAGTGAGAGGCAAAGGGGGGGGGCAGGACTTCCAGAAGCAGCAAAGAAAGAAGGATTTGGTTGGTTGGTTGGTTGGTTGGTTGGTTGGTTGGTTGGTTTTGGTTTCAGTTTTGGTGTGTATAAGTGATGTGGTATGTGTGTGTGGAGTGTTCACGTGTGTGGTGTGGTATTTGTATGTACTTGTTAGGGTGTGTGCACACTTGTGCATGTAGGTGCCCATGCACACATGGGCAAATGGAGGTCAGAAGTCTGGGTGTGCCAGGCATCTTTCCTTGATTTCTCTCCACCTCTTGTTTCCTCCAGTCTTATCAAACTCTTGATGTCAAAAAGGCCTGGACCATGTATATCTTGGAAACCATTCTTTATCTCCTAGCACAAGGCTTAAGGCTTAGCACAGCGTCTCTCACAGAACCTAAAGCCCTTCAATTTAGCTAGCCTGGCTGGCCTACGATCTTCAAGGACCCACCTGTCTCTGCCCTCTCTCCTCAGTGCCAGCATTATAGGATTATTTTGTTTTGAAGACTGCTAAAACTATTTCTGAAATTGATTTGGAGTAATAGAAAGAACCAGGAGGGAGAAATATGAGAAAGAAAGAAATGTCAATGAGACAGCGCAACAAGCTGAAGACAATCCCCACAGCACATTGCTAGGAGGTGAAGAAGCCCAGGCTGGAGCGATGACTCGGGCATTAAAGACACGCACTGCTCCTGTAGATAACCTGAGTTTAGTTCTTGGTGCCCATGAGGACAGCTCACAACTGCCTGTTCTCCAGTTAGAGGAGAAGTGATGTCCTCTTTTGGTCTCCTAAGTGTATACACACACACACACACACACACACACACACGCACACGCACACGCACACGCACACGCACACGCACACGCACACGTATGCATGCACACATATGCACACACAGGGATGAAAATAGATTTCCTCATATATATGAAGAATCATGATAGAATTCCATTAATAATAGGTTGGCTTTTGGTTTTGTCTTTAATAAAAGAAGAAATTAAGCAACCACTGGGAAAACACTGAAATTTACGCAATTGAGATGTCAACTAGAGGGAGCAGAAGAGGACCCGAGAAAGGCACAGAGAGCTGGAGGACGTAGGGAGAGGGTTTTGTATGAGAACCATTGAAAAACAGTAACACTGAGCCTTGTGCTAGGAGATAAAGGATGGTTTCCGAGGTACACATGGTCCAGACCCTCTTGACATTGAGAGTTCAGTGGGCAAACAGACAAGACACGGGAAACAAAGAAAGTAATTGCAAATGACAAAATATACAAAGGAATAAAAAAATAGTAATAAGAATGGTGGTGGGAAGTGGCTTTTCTGGAGACACTTAGGCAAGACCAGAGAGATGATGGGTTCTGCCAGCCAAGCAGCAGGATGAGGGCGGACAATGAGATGCTTCTCCTGAGAGAGAGCCTGTCAGGAAGCCAGGAACAGGGATGGTGGGACCAGTGTGAAACTCACAGACATCCAGGTAAAGGGAGGCTGGCAGGGAGCTGGGCAGGACCCTGGATGTTTTGACAAAGATGTGGGACTTTACTCTGGTGCAGTGAGAAGTCATAGCTTGCACTGAGCCTGACTTGCCCTGGAAAAGATCTCTTCTGACCACAGTGTAGAGAAAGAGTTGGAAGGACAGAGAGGGGCAGGGAGGATGGGGTATGTTATGCTTATCAGAGGGTGTGGGGCTAGCTCCAGTGAAAGTAGTAACCATGGAGATGATGAGGGGGGCAAGGTAATACTGTAGAGGTACAAGCTACATACAGAACTGTCTACGGAAGAGGAGGGAGCACAGAGTGACCCCCAAGTCTCTGCAAACTCGTGTGTTTAGGGGGCCATAGGAGATCAGTAGAAACTGTTTCACTGTCTAAGTTGCATGAGGCAGGCTGGGCTTCCTGCTGCAGAGAACAAGGGGACCTCAGAGGGGGACCTCAGAGATTCTAGGATTGGAAGCTGTGTTAGGCTCATTGTTCTAGGTTATGCACAGGCTGAAATAGTGAGTCTAATGAATGAAGACCTGGTAAAGGAGGAACTTAAAAGATAATCTAAGACAAGTGGGCAGGCTATGAAGGTCCAGAAGAGAGAATCAACCAGGCAGGTGGAAGGTAATAATACTGATGTCAGGGCAGTGGTCAGGCAGGATATAGGCAGAGGGATGCCAGTCAGCGTCCTAATGGTTTCCAGGGCTGGTGAGGCTCCCAGGTGCAAACGCCTAGCTATCAATTGTCCTCTAGAACCAGAATGACAGTGTTGGAGCCAGCCTGGCCGGCAGATGGACCACATCCTAGGGTCACCAAGGATGAATCTTCCTTCCCATATAATGAACTCAGTCTTCCTTGGCCTGTAGTTATAGCTACTTGGGATGCTGAGGCAGGAGGATCACTTGGTTTATACAGTAAGTTTAAGGCCATCTTGGGTAGTAAGCACATGACCCTGTCTGCAAAATGTAAAAATGTTTGTTAGTTTTTCAGGGCTAGGCATACAGCCCAGTGGTAGAACACTTGCCTAGCATATGCAAGGTCTTATAGGTTTAATACCTAGTACTAGAAAATGAAGATGGGGAGGGGGAGGAGGGACAATGACGCTGGTGACAGCGATGATGAGTGGAATCTAGCAATAGTCACTGAGCATCTACTCGGTGGTTCTCAACCTGCGGGTCTCGACTCCTTTGGGGCTGAATCATCCTCTTTCACAGGGCTCACACGTTAGATATTTACATTATGGTTTATAACAGTAGTAAAATTACAGTCACTGAGTAGCAATGGAGTCATGTTATGGTAGGGGTCACCACATCCTAAGGAATCATATTAAGGAGTCACAGCGTAAGGAAGGTTGAGAACCACTGCTCTGCTCTCTTGTACTCGGCATGATCAATCTTTCTTTAAAAATTAGTTTCTTTCAAGGTCTCCCCCCCACATTTCGGAGGCAAAGTTCAGGTCGTGCATTTTCGGTGGCACATAAAAACTCTATCTGGACCGTGACCATCAAGATTTGGGAGCAAACACCGCCCTCTTTGAGCTTGGATGCCTGACGTTTGCAAAGGCGCTGATCTCCCCTGCAGAGGGATTCTAGTCTCACACGGCTCAGCACCTCCATGGAAGACGAGTTTCCGTCGTCAGGGCTGCTGACCGGCATTTTGTTTGCTGCTCTGCTTTCCTCGCACACTTCGCAAGCCAGATGGCGGGCAGCGAGCGATGCAGTGAACAATGTACCTGCTTCCCTGAGGGGAAGCCCGGCTTGTCCCACCCAGGGCTCCCTGGTTTCCTCCGGGTACACTTCCTGTTCTGATGACTCCCCACACCACCCCTCCCTCTCCTCGAGTCTATGTGCCTGCACACACACACACACACACACACACACACACACACACACACGAGCTTTACTTCACCCTGCTTTATTTCAGTGCTTTCTTCTCTTCCTGCTTCACCAACTTCTTTCTTTCCCTTCTGGCTTGCTTCTTGTTATCTTTCTCAGAATTCCTGCTTCATCTGTCTGCTCCCCCACACAGCTCAGAGATTCAGGGCGGGGGGCCCTTGCCGGAGTCTCATTGTTTGATTGCCCTCCCTGACTTCTGTCTGTTAAAGAAAAAAAAAATCTGTCATCAGAGCTTCGAGACGGCCTGGATTCCTGATACACTAAGATTTATTGTGTGTACACAATGGCGACCCCCAGGCTAAGCACTTGGAATGCAGAGCATGAGTGTTCTGGGAAGAGTTTAAGGGCCTCTTTGCTTTGGTTGGTAAACACGCTGTTCATAATTATTTGAGAAGGTGATAGATGGAATCAAATAAACTTTATTCAGCCAGACCAATGCTCAGGTTCCAGGGGGATTCTGTGAGTCTGGTGCAGCCCTTCTGTGGTGCTTGGACACAGTCTCGGCTGTAAGTGAACACTTCAGAGCGACCAGTAGCATCTGCCACTTCGGTTGGCTAATCCTCCTCTCTCTGCCTCCCTTCCAAATACAGAGTTCCTGAACAAGCAAAGAGCTGGTGGGGCCTGTTTATGTGGGACAGAAAATACAGGTCGACTGGAGGGGAAAGCCTGATCCTTCCTCACAATGAAGCAACTTCTAGCCACCAGCTGGGCTCTCCATGGTTATCAGGCAAGGCACAGAGAGTTCGGTTTTGTCTCTCAGTTCAGCTGTTTTAGTTGCCACATAAGATGATGTGAGATGAGGGAAATGGCAAATTCTGTGGCCCAAGTCCTGCCTGGCTTTCCTTGAATTCATTCAAAGAATTAGTTGCAGAACCTTGCAGATACTGAAACCTGAAGACATCCGAGTCCCTTGTGTAAAATGGTGTAGTGTTTGCTTCAGTGGCACATGCCTTTAATACCAGCACTCTGGGAGGCAGAGGCAGGCGGATTTCTGAGTTCAAGGCCAGCCTGGTCTACAGAGTGAGTTCCAGGTCAGCCAGAGCTACACAGAGAAACCCTGTCTCAAAAAAACCAAATCCAAAAAAACCAAAAAAAAAAAAAAATCTTCTATACATTACTTATAATATCCAATACCATATGTACTGGCTAGTTTTGTGTGTCAACTTGACACAGGCTGGAGTTATCATAGGAAAAGGAGCTTCAGTTGGGGAAGTGCCTCCATGAGATCCAGCTGTGGGGCAGTTTCTCAATTAGTGATCAAGTGGGGGAGGGCCCCTTGTGGGTGGTACCCTCTCTGGGCTGGTATTCTTGGGTTCTATAAGAGAGCAGGCTGAGCAAGCCAGGGAAAGCAAGCCAGTAAGTAACATCCCTCCATGGCCTCTGCATCAGCTCCTGCTTCTGACCTGCTTGAGTTCCAGTCCTGACTTCCTTTGGTGATGAACAGCTGTGTGGAAGTGTAAGCTCAATAAACCCTTTCCTCCCCAACTTGCTTCTTGGTCAGGATGTTTGTGCAGGAATAGAAACCCTGACTAAGACACCATACAAACCTAAGCAAATAGTCCTAGATGGTGTTACGTTGTTTAGAAATAATGACAAGAAAAGTTGGGCGAATTTAGTGTGGATGCAAGTTTTAAGGAATGATCGTCGGTTGAATTCATAGATTGGGAAGCTGTGACAACAGAGGGTTAAGAACAGGTTGGGTGTAGTCACAGGAGGGACATCTCCTTGGTCAGTCACCTTAACTTTTTTTTTTTTTTTTTTTTTTTTTTTTTTGGTTTTTCAAGACAGGGTTTCTCTGTGTTGCCCTGGCTGTCCTGGAACTCACTCTGTAGATCAGGCTGGCCTCGAACTCAGAAATCTGCCTGCCTCTGCCTCCCAAGTGCTGGGATTAAAGGTGTGTGCCACCACTGCCTGGCAACCATATTCTTTCAAAGTTGAAAACAATACTGTGAATTGGCCTCCATTACTAACTGAGCTGACTACTTCTGACTACAAATATTCATCTCATTATAGGTAAATGTGGCTTGTCCTCAAAGTATCTATTAAGGAGACAAAAACAGGGCTAGGTGGTGGTATCACATGCCTTTAGTCTCAACACTTGAGAGGCAGAGGCAGAGGCAGAGGCAGAGGCAGAGGCAGAGGCAGGGGCAGGGGCAGGGGCAGGGGCAGGGGCAGGGGCAGAGGCAGAGGCAGAGGCAGGGGCAGGGGCAGGGGCAGGGGCAGGGGCAGGGGCAGGGGCAGGGGCAGGGGCAGGGGCAGGGGCAGAGGCAGAGGCAGAGGCAGAGGCAGAGGCAGAGGCAGAGGCAGAGGCAGAGGCAGAGGCAGAGGCAGAGGCAGAGGCAGAGGCAGAGGCAGAGGCAGATGAATCTCTGTGAATTTGAGACCAGTGTAGTCTACATAGTGAGTGAGTTCCAGGAAAACCAGGGCTACATAGAGAGACCTTGACTCAAAAATAAGAACAAAAGCAAAAGTAAAACAAAGCCTCTAGTGGCTATTCCTGGTTGTCAACTTGACTATATGTGGAATGAACTACAATCTAGAATTGGAAGGCTCACCTATGATCCTAATCTGGAGGCTCAGAGATATAAGTTTCTGACCTGGACTTAGCATGGAGATCTTGAAGCATGGATTCCAGTTCAAGGTCATCTGGGATTAAAGGTGTGGAGACATGCACCTTTAATCCCAGATTATGGCTATGGATTCTAGTTCAAGTTCATCTGGGATTAAAGGCATGGATACACACACCTTTAATCTGGGCTATACCTTCTACTGGAGACATATATAAGGTCATTGAAAGAAGGAAGACTCATTCTTCCTTGCCGGCTTGCTTCGTGGGACTGAGCAACCGCAAGATCCTTGGACTTCCATCCACAGCTGCTGCTGACTACTGTTGGGGAGTTGGACTACAGACTGTAAGTCATCGACAAATTCCCTAACTACATAGAGACTGCCCATACAATCTGTGACTCTAGAGAACCCAGACTAATACACCCTCCAAAAATCAATGGAGAAAAACAACCAAAAAGCTAGCATCGAAAACAACAACAGAAAAAGAATAAAAAAGCAAAGCCCAGGACTGAGGATGCATCTGAGTTAGGAGAGGGCTTGCCCAGCATGCATAAAGTCCTGGGTTCAATCCCCAGGATTGCATGATTTAAACATAGAGGCGCAGCACTGTAATCTGTAAATAATTGCATGACTGTAATTAGTAAGTAAAGGCAGAAGTGTCAGAAGTTTGAAGTCATCCTCAGATCCACACTATTAAGTTCAAGACTTCAAGAAAGAGGTGGGGCTGGAGCTGAGTCTCCTTTAATGAAGGGCTTGTGGGGAGAGTCTTCCGACCTAGGTCTGATTCCCAGCACCTGCAGGACTAAGGGAGACATCGGACTTTGACCTCTCACCTCCACACAGCCACACCCATCTGCACTGAGGTCCTCTTCCTCCGGATGGGAAGATTCCGCAATTATATTATCGTGGAATTTCTTCCTATCAAAATTTGTGTGCTAAATGCTGAGCTTTTCTTTAACATTGGAATTGGGAAGGACCTGCATCTTGAGAGTGTATCTTTCTTTTTATATATTTTCTGCCTTAATTTGGTTGGTTGATTTTAATCTCCTAGTTATTGTACCAATATTCTACCAAGTGGCAAATTTAAGTGAGTTCAAACAGCAGCCACAGCCTATAGAAATGCAGGTTGCATGAAGGCATAACATATTTTCCTTTTAGTTTGGGGTTGTCTTGCTTTGTTTTGGAACAGGGCCAACTCTAACCTATAAAAGGTTTTGTTTTTGTTTTAGAATTATTTCTTTATTTCATCTATATGAGTACACATAGCTATTTTCAGACACACCAGAAGAGGGCGTCAGATCTTGTTAGATGGTTGTGAGCCACCATGTGGTTGCTGGGAATTGAACTCAGGACCTCTGGAAGAGCAATCAGTGCTCTAACCACTAAGCCATCTCTCCAACCCTTTCTTTTTTCTTTTTCTTTCTTTCTTTCTTTCTTTCTTTCTTTCTTTTCTTTTCTTTTTTTTTTTTTTTAAGGAAGTAGGAATAAGCATTGGTTTGCTTAGGACTCACCATGTAGCCCAGGCTATATTAGACTTAGTAGTTTTCTTGCTTCCATCTTTCAACTTCTGGGATTACAAGCATGAACCAACACACCAGGCTCAGATAGGAAATCTTTACCCCTGTGGTTATTGGTGGTTTCAGTCAAAATCTTCAGATTAGTAGCAGATTTATTTTTCAGGCAAATGAGCAGAAAACACAAGAAGTTCTCATTCGGCCTTTTGCGTACCCCTCCTCCACCTCATGCAGCTTTCACCCTACCATTAATGTCTTTTATTAATATGATACATTTGCTACAGCTGATGAACCAATATTGACAGAGTACTACTCTGTTGTTTACATTTAGGGAGCATTCTTCCTGTTACATATACGTTCTGAAATTTTTACTAATGTACAGTGATGGCTCTAATACAGCAAACAAGAGTAGTTTTACTGTGCTAAAAGTCCTCTGTGCCCCACCTCTCTGTCCCTGTCTCCTCCCATTCATCCTGACAGTTGAGGACTGGTCTGGTGTCTTTATCCGTCCCAGCTAGAAGGATCCAGTACCGTGGCTTTTCACAGCGGCTTCTTTCTCCTGGTGGCAGGACTCGTGGGTGCCTTCTGTGGCTGGCTTGTTTTCTTACTTGCTTCGCTCCCTGGGTGATAGTAGATGGTTGGGGTAAATCATGGCTCATTGTACAGTTATCTTTACATCCGTGCCCTAGTCTGTTCTGAGATCTGCCATCACAGAGCCTCGGGCATCTTCTTCTACCACTCATCACCTCGAGGTTTTATTTTTTAGATTTATTTATTTATTATGTATACCGGATTCTGCCTGCACTTATGCCTACAGGCCAGAGGTGGGCACCAGATCTGATTATAGATGGTTTTGAGCTACCATGTGGTTGCTGGGAATTGAACTCAGGACCTCTGGAAGAGCAGCCCGTGCTCTTAACTTCTGAGACATCTCTCCAGCCCTCATCACCTCATTTTTGGAGGAAAAGTCTCTTACTGAACTGGACCTTTTGGCTAGACGGGCTGGCTAAAGCTCTTGAGACACTTATTTCTGCCCAGCCACTATGACCCTCATGCTAGGGTTACAGGGACTTGCGGCCAGTGCCCACTTTTCTGTGGAATTTACCCTCTGGTGCTCTTGAGCTCACAAGAGCTCCTACCCTCTGACCCATCTCTCCAGACTGTTTATTTTTTTTTGAAACAGGGTCTCCTGTAGCCCAGATTGGCCTCAAATTAACTACATAGCTGAGGATGGCTTTGAACTCTGACTCTTGTGCCTCTACTTTCCAAGTGCTAGAATTAGAGATATGGTTCACTATATCTGTTTGTTTGCTTGCTTGTTTTTTTTTTTTAATTAACAAGGATGCCAACTCAGATGCTGGGCCAGCCACATTCCATAAGAAATTGGATTAATAGCCAGAGTCTTTAACCTCTGAGACTTGAAGGGGGAAACACAGAAAAGAAAATGGCCAGGGGCAAAAAGGCTGTGGCTGAGGCCCGTAACCCTTTGACTCTGCCAGGGTTGCCAGATTTAGAAGAATCTCTGTGTCTTGGACATGGGGAGGACACAGGTCTCAGCCTTGTGGTTCTATGAGTTACCAAGAGTTATCAGGATCTAACAAGTCAATCCACTCCAACCAAGCCATAGATTCACAATGATTATTTCCCTCCTCAAAATCAGAGAGTCTATATAGTAACAACATACAAAGAGAAACAGAACCCAAATATTTAGGTGTAGAATACTTAGTAACCTTTGATATATCAGCTGCTAATGTAGTAAATATTGAGGGGTTAACTTGCTATATGTGGAATCGCCATCTGTGTACTATATCCTGATTCATTCAGGTACCCTGTTCCACTTGGGGAAAAAAAAAGTATCTTCCTAGTGGAACACATGTTGGGACACACACACACACACACACACACACACACACACACAGAGAGAGAGAGAGAGAGAGAGAGAGAGAGAGAGAGAGAGAGATACATACATTGTTTCCTCCTTGCTTCTTTTTGCTACATTTCACAGAACCCACCTGCTCACATGAGCCATTATAAAATGCATCTTTGTTTTGAAATTTTTAAATCAAGAATTTAGCTATTTCTTTATTCATTGTGTGTGTGTGTGTGTGTGTGTGTGTGTGTGTGTGTGTTTGAGACAGAATCCCACTATGTAGTCCCAGCTGGCCTGGAACGTCATATGTACATCAGGCTGTCTTTGAACTTACAGAGACTCACCTGCCTCTGCTTTTTGAGTGTGGGGGTGAAAGGAGTCCTTCACTACACATATTAAAAAGTCCAAAGTAAGTATGTGATCATTAGGAGAAGTGAAACAAAAGCCAGAACTCAAGGATGGAGAAAGAAAGGTTCAGTGTCACATCTCTGCCAACATCTCCGCCCTGCCCGTAAATGGCTAGATAGTCAGAGGGTGGTGTGTGTCGGCCCCTCAGCTTGCCGCCAGGCTTGTGCAAAGACACAAAACACCACCGGGAAGTCTCACATTTCTTTTATAAATATCATATGATACATCTTACTGTGAAGCTTACTTCATCACTAATATATCATGGACACTTCCCCTTGGTCAACAGAGGGAGCGCAAACTCATTATTTTTAGAAGCCATATCATATTTGATCATTCCCCAGCCGCCTTTGTGGTTAGACAGAGTCACAGCACTGAGTGTTGCCCAAGTAGTGTGGACAGAAGATAGGACGCCACTCCTAGGCCTGGCCCACGGATTCCACCCATGGAAGGGGGTTCATTTTCTTCTCCGTCTGCCAGCTGGAAATGACGTACTGTAAGAATCACCCACGCAGGTTGACTGGAAACCAGAAACTTCCATTGTGTTTGATGTTTGTATAATCCAGATTATATGTCAGTCAACTGTGTAGTAGCCTCGCACACAATGACAAAGGATCACATTAATTCATAGAAATGTAGTCTGGAGTGCAGCTACTTATCTATGCGATTAAATACATAAGCACAAGGGAGAAGGATCGCCTGACATTTAGACTCATTGCACTAGAACATAGTTTAGTCAAAGCGAACTCTAATTTTCTTTGTTCAAGAGTTGAGGACCTGCTTTCTTTTTGAGTGCCATTTTGTGTTCTTTCTTCCTGTTATTCTCAGAAGAGTAGAAACTTTCTAAATAATTATTCCAGTTTTGAGGGATATTTATTTGTTTGTAGGTTGTGTTGGGTTTTCCCTCCTTTTGATTTTGAGACAGATTCTCACTCTATATAGGCTGGCTTGTAACTCAGCCTCTATGTAATTCAGTGGGCTTTGAAGTCATGACTCCTTTCTCGGCTTCCTGAATTCTGGGATTAGACATGGGACCTGGCTTGTTTCCTTTGCTTTTGCCTTAACGGTGGCGTGAATGACAAACGAAAAGATGGTGGAGAAGAGAAAGGGAGTGAGCAGGACTTAAAACCATTACCTGTGGTGTGGATGCTTCTGCTTCTGTCTTAAACCTGAACAAACCTCATCCCCCCCCCCCGCCCCACGTGTTTCCCATGTGTTCCATCAGCTTCATGGCTGAGACTAACCCAAGATCTTGACGAAACACTGTGGGGTAGAATTGGTTGTCACAAGTTTGAGGGGCAAAAGGGAACAGTTCAAGAGAGGTGTGTGTGGTGGAAAAACAGAAGCACAAGGAGACATTTAGCATTGGTCTGTGGGCCGATCCAACAGAGCTGCTCAGATCCACTGCCACAGTTGGGATCAGTAAGGCCTGATAGAGAAGCCAACCCAGCCCTAAAGATGTTCTAAGAAAAAACACAATTTAGGATACATGGATTCGAGGATGTACAAAAGAGACCATCAAATCACACCCGCTGGGCCATGTGTTTCCTTGGTCCATCAAGCCCATGAAAACTACAGGCATTTTTGTGATTTCTCAAACTATTACAAAAGCCCTGAAGGTACTGTTCATAGTCCCCCAGAGACGAACTTACTACTATTATTTTACTAAGTAGACATAGTATCCAACTGCCATCTAATTCCATATCTCTAAACCCATAGATTAGTTCCGGCCCTCAGACCTCATCAGAGAAGTTTCTTATTTTTTTAAAGATGTTATTTTTATGTATATGAGCACCCTGTAGCTGTCTTCAGACACACACCAGAAGAGGGCATCGGATCCCATTACAGATGGCTGTGAGCCACCATGTGGTTGCTGGGAATTGAACTTAGGGAGGACCTCTGGAAGAGCAGTCAGTGCTCCTAACCACCGAGCCATCCATCTCTCCAGCCCGACAGGTTTCTTTGTGCTGCTGATGGGAGTTGACACAGTGACACACAACTGATCAAAGTACAGAGGATAAGTGTCAGTGGCGTGCTCAGCATCAAACAGAACATCTTTATGACCACCACCACCCATTAAGGCTCAAGGACCATCACAGAGGAGGAGTGGAAGGGCTGTAAGAACCACAGAGGAAGAGAGACGGGAGCTAAACAGGGTATAATAGGGCCACGGGTGAACCCACAGCAGCTGCACAGGATGGAGCCGGTTAACATTCTAGCACGAGGGAGGGGGACTAGCAAGGTCCCACCCCTAGCCGAGGAACTATAGAACTGGCAATTGCTGGGTGAGTTGGGAGTGGCTTTTGTTTTGTTTCTCTTCTTCTTCTCTTTTTTTAAGGCTATGGCCCCTGGCAGATTGAGCATCCTCCGATGGATGGCCCTGTGTCCGTGAGGATATGGGGAGTACGAATAGGATTTGGTGGGGAGGGGAACAGAGTTGGGAGTGGTCAGGGAGGGGGAATGGATCTGGGAGAAGTTAGGGTAAATATGATCAAAATACATTGTGTAAAATTCTCAAAGGATTAAAAAATTTATTTTATTTTATTTTATTTTATTTTATTTTATTTTATTTTATTTTATTTTATTTTATTTTATTTTAAAGAAAGGACAAAGGTGAAGTCCTGATGGAGTTCTGAGGCAGGAAAGAATGACACCTGATCACATGGTTGTCACATACACAGAAGTAGAGAATGGGGGCTTGATGATAGTTTATAAAGTGACTTCTTACTGAGACTTAAAACATTAAAGGTTTTCCAACTATTCCCTCCCAATTTTGTGTCTCTCTCAACTTATACTCCTGTTCAGAAATATTCACTCATCCTCTATAGTTTTATTGAATTAAATTCAAGTTCCTCTTCCTGGCGCTAACAGCATCCCCAGTCCAGGGTCAGCAGACTATCTGGTCCCACTTTGCACCTATTAATGCCTAACAGCTCTGTGCTGTCTGGGCAGGGCCATCTCCTGGGCACGGGTGTTTGGATGGCAGGTTCATCTCTGCATTCCCGGCCTTAACCCCTAAATCCTCCTAGTTCTTCCCACCCCACCCCACCCCCACCCCAGCCATTCCTGGCAGTGCTGCGCGCTGAGATCAGCATCACAGTCCTCTTCTGTACAGTCACCTGCCTCTTTACTTCTCAAAAGAGCAAGTGGATTGCGCAAGGCAGCTTGGGGGGTGGGGGGTAGAGGCTGGGGGTCCACAGTCCTTAGGGACTGAGCACTTCTCTACGATCGCAGTCTTGACATGTAGGTGTTTCTGAGGCAGGAAGTCTTTAGACTTCACTTTGAACATGATTGGTCTTGCTGGATGTACTACAATCCCAGTAGTACTCAGAACCTGAGGCAGGAGGATCACAAGTTTAAATCCATTTTGGCTTACATAAAAAAAAAAAGAAAAAAGAAAGAAAGAAAGAAAGAAAGAAAGAAAAGAAAAAAAAGAAAAAAGGATGAGGATAGGAGGAGAAAGGGAAGAAAAAGGAGGAGGAAGAAAGAAGGAAGAGAAAAGAGGGACAGGTCTAAAGTCCAAGAATGGATTCCAGCCCTACTGTCCTTAGGTTTGGGGACATGTATTTGGCAGCAAGGTAGAGAACCAAGGCCCGGGCCAGGGGCAGGAGACCTGTTTCTGTGCTGCACTCTCGGTCTCTGGAGGATATGGAGTTGCTAGGCAAAGCTCACGCTCTGCAGGAGGGTACCAGTGCACTGTATGTGGATTGGTTTATGAGCTGTGTGTGCAGACAGGCAGTCTTCTATATCTGAGGATCCTGGCAGATCAGGATTTTTTTTTAACTGAATCTATATTGAACATGTCATTGTTTTTTTCTAAATAGTCTAGTATAATGGCTCCTTAAACAACATTTACATTTTATTAGTATAAGATCCAGAGATGATTTAAAATGTACAGGAAGAGGACTGGCAAGATGGCTGGGCAGGTAAAGGCATGTGCTCTTCAAACCTGAGAACCTGAGTTCGATCCCCAGAGCTAACCAAGGAAGGAGAGAACTGACTCTTGTCCTCTGACATTCACACATATTCTATCATGTGTATACCTGTGCGTACACATATTATACAAATACAACAATAAACAAATAAGTACATTAGATAAAGCTCTTAATATTTCCCTGCTTCGAGGTTCACTAAGAGACCTTGTCTCAAAAACAAGAGGGAACATCTCCTGAGGAATAGCACTCAAGGTTGGCCTCTAGCACGGGCGTGCATGCGCGCGCGCACACACACACACACACACACACACACACACACCCTTAGTCATTAACTATACAGACTTCAACTCTGGAATGTCTTTTGAAACTAGCAATGTCTACTGTCCCTTACCATCACAATGGCCCCTCCTGTTGTCTCCTTGATGTAGGCCTCTTTGCAGTCAATAAGTTTTTAACCACCTGTAGGCGAGCTGGTGGCTGCTTAGCTTCCCATGATCTCTGAGCAAATCTCAGCTCTTTGACTCTGTTTAGAAAGCCTTGCCTGATATGCCCTTGCTCCTCTCTGACCTCCCCTCCCCCGTTTCCCTTCAGTGGCTCTCACCAGCCTGCTGGTCAGCCCTTACACTTTGAATCAGCCCTACTGAATGTCCTTCTGCTGAGCCCTATGACCTCTCATTCCACAGAGTGTTCCTCCCGAACACTAAGGGTTTGGTGTTCATGTCACTCCCTCTGTGTGCTCCTGGGTGTGGGCAAAATAAGAGGGCGGCCACAGCCTTCTTCTCCACTAACCACCAAAGAGAACCCTTACTATGCCCAATTTCTTCACCCCTAGAAAGAAGGTGAGAGTTTACTTTAATCCACAGGAGGAAGCCCTGGGATAGCTGGGGGTGGAAAAAGGAGATTTCCTAACCCTTGGCTTGTATTGTGAATTCAGATCCTCCTTGGTATTGTTCCAGATGTGGAGAAAAAGGAGGGAGAGAGGGTGCAGGGGGGAGGGGGGAGATTTACGTGAAGTTCAGTGGGATGACCTTTTTCCTTCTTGACTCTGGCTGTATGCTAAAAGTGAAACCGGTGGGCTGCAGGAGTCCCCTGCGTCTTGCACCTTGTCGACGGCTCATCAAAGCACGGTCATGCTATCTTGGCTGTAACCTGTGTTTACTTGTCTTTTTGCCCCCTCCTGGAACACTAGTACATGCAAATCACAGGACCAGGCATGTAGTAAACCCTCAAATGATTGGCTAATAAATGAAAAAAAGAAGTAAAATAAAACACAACAAGCAAAATAAAAACCCAAGTCACAGAAAAGTTAACAAATAAGCCAGATGCTCCAGATGCCGCAGAGCCTTCTCTGTAGTCATCACATATCAGTGAGCAGAAAAATCCAGGTACTGCATGGAACTTACATCTTAATAGGAACAATAAAAAGCGAAATTTAAAAACAAGAAATAAGTAAATAATGTATGATGTTAGAAGACTATTAAGTCTAAACAAAAACAAACAACAAACAACAACCAAAACAAACAAACAAACACACACCCGGGGAACTAGGATAAGAATAGAATTTTGTTTTTCTTTTTTAACACAGAGCCTCTCCACATAGCCTAGACACCTTGAACTCGCTATGTATTGCAGGCTGGCCTTGAACTCAAAGTGATGCTATTGCTTCAAGCTCCCAAGTGCTGGGATTATATGTGTATGGCATTGTGGTTTAGTTTTTGCTTTTGTTTTGTTTTGTTTTGTTTTTAGTTTTTTTAGTTTTTAGTTTTTCTAGACAGGGTTTCTCTGTATTGCCCAGACTATCCTGGAACTCACTCTGTAGACCAGGCTGGCCTTGAACTCAGAAATCTGCCTGCCTCTGCCTCCCAAGTGCTGGGATTAAAGGCATGTGCCACCACTGCTTGACTGGAGAATTTATATCTTAGAGTCTCAGATCCACAAGGGTTGGCTCATAGATTAGCAATCAGGGGGCCCTATGGATTTGAATAGACAGAGGACTGGGACATTTTTCTTTTCATTGACCTTAAAACCTCAAGGTTGAATCTAGCATCCTACAGCAGACTAACTATAAGTTTGTTACCAGCAATCACAGATTTTTCAAAAAAATCTTTTTGGTGCTGGGCAGTGGTGGCACATGCCTATAATCCCAGCACTTGGGAGGCAGAGGCAGGCAGATTTCTGAGTTCGAGGCCAGCCTGGTCTACAGAGTGAGTTCCAGGACAGCCAGGGCTACACAGAGAAACCCTGTCTCAAAAACAAACAAACAAATCAATAAATATCTTTTTGGCAACTGTTAACAGATATCTTGAACTATTGTTTCTATTCATTGTTACTTTGTAGCTATTGGGCATCTGGTTAGATCTTGTTCTTTAGTGTATCAATAAACAGATACTTAGTAACTATGTCAATAAATAGACTTAGTTTCTTTTGCAACTCTACTATGCCTTTTATTTCCCTCACTTTAAAGTATCTCTTTGAAGCCTTTAATCCCAGCACCCAGCAGATCAGGAACTCAAGGTTATCTCCAGCTATACAGAGTTCAAGACAGAGCGCTGTCTGAGACCCTTTCTCTCAAAACAAAACAAGGGTTACAAATAGTAGGAAAAGAAAAATGGGTTCAAGCAGAGGATAGCAGAGGTGATAAAACAGGTTGTTAAATGATGTGGGCAGAAAAGGCATCACCTGTAACGCTCCATGGGCCAAAGTTTCTAGCACATTCTTTCCCTGGCCATCCTCAAGCCATTGCCTGGCTCAGAGTCAAGTGCCCTGTGGTGACATCTTGTTGCTTACCAGCTAAAAGGACTGAACATTCAAAGGCTTGTTTTCATTTTGTTGAGACAAGATCTCACTACATTGTCTAGGTTGGCCTGGAATTCTCTACATAGCACAAACTAGACTCAAAATTGGGAGGGGGGGCTGAGATGGGCAATGGGGGTGGTACTGGGTATTATTGAGCCTGGAACACCATGTATATGCAGCAGTTCCTCTGCCTCTGCGTTCCCACGCCAGCCCTAGCTTGGGTCTTAATCTTTCTCCTCCTCATGAGTGCTGGGATTGGTGGGGTGACAGGCAGCCAATGTGGGGAGTCAATGCAATAAAGTCAGAAGGAACAAGAAAGTGTGTGCTGTGTGTGTGTGTGTGTGTGTGTGTGTGTGTGTGGTGTGTAAGAGAGGGGGTGGGGAGAGAGAGAGAGAGAGAGATCTTTTTGTTGTTCTGCTTTCTATTTAAGAATCCACCTCAAGGAGATAAAATAAAGTAGCTCAAATCAGCCAGGCAGTGTCTGTCTCCTAAAGAAAAGATAAGCAAATTGGCAACTCCGACTGCTGATTAAGTACCACCCAGGGCAAATGGAATGTGAATGGAAGATATTGCCATATTGCAAATTATTTAAAATTCCAATTCATCTCACACATACAGCAAAAATTCCTCAGGATTCCGTGACAAAGGATCCTTTGTTTCTTCTAAAAATTTTTTTCCTTTTATTTATTTATTTATTTAAACACTTTGAGGCTGTAGAAATATTTTTAAAGAGCTACATGTCAACTGTGATAAAAATACTATCAAGAAATGACAAAATTGATTTCTTAAGTAAATTAAGATGCTATTAGCCGTGAGGGGATTAGCCGTGAGGATGGGCTGTCCTCTAACAGGAACATTCACGGAGAGGTGTCTTCCATCAATCAGATCAGAGATCAGCACTTTCACAGCTGGTTCATCTCCTCACCCCCACCTCTCTGACTCCTCAATCCTCCAGCAGCAACTAGTATCCCATCCCACCATGACAGGCTGAAGGAGGGGGGTGTGGGGGGGGTGAGGCAGACTCTTCCTAGGGAATATTCTTATCAAAACCGCTAGCCCAGTAGCCTCAAATTTCACCTTTTACCTCCTTGGCTAGAAACAGGCCACTACCCAGCCGCCACTGCGGCGTGATTGCTTTACCAAACTGACTGAGATTATCACTCCTGGGGCAGGCACATTTTGCTATTCAAATAAAACCCAAGTTGCATACTTCATGGCTCTGCTCCATAGAGAAAAAGCTCCGGGAAACTAAGCAAAAAGAATCCTGAAACTTCGAAGCTGTGGAAATATGTGAACCTTAGCTAAACTGAGAGCAAGGGGCCCCAAGACTCAACTGGGGTCTTCCTTGCATTCAGTCACTCCCATTTTGTGTTCACAGGTCACACTTTGGAGATGGCTCGGAAATGTACCCTTTTCATGAACTCAGCATGCTTGTCAGGCCCCTCCTTCGTATCTGACACTACAGCACTTCACAAATGCCTTCACAAAGTGCTTTTGTCCTCTGCTGATTTCTACCAGCGCAGACATCACTATCCCATTCCACAGATGAGGAAAACTGAGGCTTACATAAATTTCATTTTGGTCTACTTGGGAGTGATAGAATGGAGCCCTACACATCCCTATGTTCCATTCTTGTTCAGCTGTTTCCAGAGAGGGAAAGGTAAAACATTTAAAAATGAAGCAAAGCATTCTATTCCTGTGTGGGATGGGATGGGATGGCAAAAATGGAACCAGCCTGTGCTTTGAGGAGACCGAAGGCAAACTGCTGGATTGCACATGGGGGTGTCAGACAGGGCTTCCTGAGAGAACTTCCAGGGGTTTGAAAGGATGAAGAAAATAGATGGGAGGGTGTATGACGGGACCGAGGGGTGTGTGGCCACTGCTCGGGACACAGGTGGGGCAAGAGTGGAGGACGAGATTGGAAGGTGGGTTGGGCCAGATGACAATGACACTCAAGTGTCTGTTTAACGCAACTAAGGTTTACCGAGCAGGGAAGGCAATGGCTCATCTCAGAGCAATGGTGTGGCTGGATTGCCGGAAGACAATTTTATCCACAAGGTACATGCATTCAAGAAAAAAGACTGGAGTCAGGCTCCAGTCTTAGTGGGGCTGGCTGGATGCTGGCAGTAGGGAGGGGGACTGTGCCCCAGGGGGAGAACCTGTAAGAAGAGAAACAGTGGGGCAGTACTGTGAGGAGGCTGTGGAAGCCCCGGGAGGATGGTGGTTCTCCAACACGAGTAGATGAGCTCCATTTGGTAGAGGTTTCTAGAAGGCTGCTGGAAACGCGGGGCTAGAGCTAGGAATGGTCCATCCGTGCAAGGATCAACCTGCAGAACGCACACAGAGGCTTGTCAAGAGTGAGGGAGCTGAGCAGAAGAGCTTGTATTGATGTAGTACATCAAGGATAAGAGCAAAGAAAGCAGTGCGTCTCCCCTCCCCTCAAAGGAAGTAGCTACATAGTATCACTAGGTAAATCTATGCCAGAGGGAATAAACTAAAATGCTAATCCACGTACCAACCCTGGATTCCCGAGTCAGTGGGCTTGGTGCATGACCTTCGTCTCCAGTTATCTCCTGTGGGGTTTGGATGCAGGTGGCTCAAGGGCCACGACTTTGACAAACAAAACCATATAACCTCCCTGTGTGACCTCCGCCTCCTGTGGATTAGCAACTTATTATACACACATGACTCAAAACCGTCTCTCTCCCTTGAAAAGGCCTTGGCCGAACTCCAGGCACTAACACCCACCTGCAGCTGAGCGCCCCTGTCTGAAGAGCCTGCAAACCTTGAACTCAACTCGTTCAGAATGGCACTCATTTTCTCCCCACACCTGGTGCATATCTGCTACAGTGCAGGTTCTTCATCTTGGCACAATGTCCCCAGTGTCCTTCTCAACCACAGCCTCCCTTCCAGTTTCCTGTTTGGCGGAGTAGTCTCGTTTTGAACCGATCCTGGGCGCACAGGCTTTTCTATGCTGCTGTCCTCTGCCAGAATCCACCGGCTGGGCACAGATGGCACCCCCGCCTCTAAACACACTCCTTGCCTTTCATCCCGCTGAGCTACCTTTAGCCCACCAGGTATCCCTGTCATGACGGTGCTCATCAGAGTGTATTGTGCTCTTTTACTGATGGTATTTCTTTGAATTTCAGCACCTCAAAAGCTAGGGCCCTGGCTTTTATACTCCTGCCTCTTGCTATAGAGATTTAACACAAAACAAGAAGTCATAGGACAGCTAATGAATTAAATTTCTCAAGGAGTGTGGTGTGTGTGTGTGTGTGTGTGTGTGTAAGAGAGAGAGAGAGATAGAGACAGAGACAGAGAGAGACAGAGACAGAGAGAGAGAACCAAGAAAGTTGTGGTGTGTGTGTGTGTGTGTGTGTGTGTGTGAGAGAGAGAGAGAGACAGAGACAGAGACAGAGACAGAGACAGAGAGACAGATACAGGCAGAGAGACAGGGACACAGAGACACAGAGACACAGAGAGAGAGAGAACCAAGAAAGTTGTAGGGAAATGTGAAGCAGTTTGTAGGGAGAGGAGAGTGACTGAAGAGAGATGACGGTCTAGCTGATGTTTGCCTAGGAGATCCAGCAGGGGAGGATCTGAGGAAGGACACTGGGTTTGCATTGAAGAGGTCACTAACAAGTGCAGATCAGTGTCTGCCGTGATGGCCAGCCCCTCCGGGGCCTGTCTTAAAGGGCAGGCTTGTGTCAGCAGGGGAAACTGTCAGTATAAACACGATGCCCAGTGATGCTCAGGCCCTCTGAGCCACCCCTGAGCCGACCGGGTTGGCTTGATTTAACAGGATGCGCTGGCCCTGTCAAGAGATTCCTTCAGTCTCCTTTTCTTGCTACTTCCTCCTTCCAAACTTCTCTGGGTACCTTCTCTGCCTAGTTTGCCCAAGTTCAGCCTGAGCTGCATGTAGGCAAGGGGCTCCGACCTGCCCTCCTACCATCACAGGAAGTCCTCTGCTGGGCCTGTTAGCTCTCAGAAGTACTTATGGACAAGTCCGCCCCTGCCCACCATCCCCGCAGCCTCCCCCAAAGTTCACTGCCTCCCCGCGGACCTTTCAGCTCAGCTTCTTTCTCATGCATTGGTGGGTTACACTTTGTCATTGCTTCTCCTGAGCTCCTTTCAGCGGGGCGCTTTCTGGACATCACCTTGCCTTACCCACACCCCTGCCCGGGTGTCTGCTCGTTTTGTTTGTTTGTTTGTTTGTTTGTTTTTGTTTTTTCTATAAACAGAGCAGAAAATTAATGCTGCTTCTCTGTCACCCAGGCCATGTCTACGCAAGTCCTCCGCGGCTGCTGTATCTGTTCTACAGTCTCATCCCCTTTGCCCTGCCCAGTCTCTGCTCTGGTCTGCCCTTTGCCCTTAAAGCTGTAGCTGCTGTCGTTGCTCATTTGAATGTACTATCTACTCTTTCAAAATTCTCTGTGGGACTGGCATTTGCCACGTAAGTGTCATTATTAAATACCACACTCTTTAAAAAGATCACTGAAACAAAGCAATAGTTGAAAGCAGAACTACAAATGAATTTATTAAGGATAGCTGTGGGGGGAAAAAACTAATAAGATGATGATTAGCCGGGCAGTGGTGGTGCACACCTTTAATCCCAGCACTTGGGAGGCAGAGGCAGGCAGATTTCTGAGTTTGAGGCCAGCCTGGTCTACAGAGTGAGTTCCAGGACAGCCAGGGCTACACAGAGAGACCCTGTCTTGAAAAACCAAAAACCAAAACAAAACAAAACAAAATTGGGCTATATTATGATTTGTAAAACAAAACAAAAACAAACAACAACAACAACAAAAACCAGAATCAAGATGGAAAAGACTAGTAGATGAAATACAGAATGTGTGGAAAGAGAAAAAGAAGGGACAGGCACAATGCCAGAAAGCAGAGAGAAACAAGACGGAAGCAGAGGTCTGGTTGGTATGTTTCTGTGTGAGTGTGCTCACATGTGTGAATAGTCAGAGAACAACCTCCGGTGTCATTCCTCAGAACTTTCTCCCTCACCTTAACTTTTTCTTCTTCCTTCTTCCTTCAGTCCCTTCCTCCCCCAGCCCTCCCTCCCTTCTTTCCATCTTTCCTTGTTCTCTGAGATAGTTCTCTTGCTACTGACTGCAATTCACCAAGTAGACGAGTTTGTTGGCTCGTGAGCCCCAGGGATCTGCCTGGCTGGATTACGAATGAGTGTTACCACACCCAGCTCCTTCGGCTTTGTGGGCTTTAGGGATCTAACTGCGGTCCTCATGCTTGCAAGGCAAGCACTTTACAAATGAAGCCATCTCCCTTGCTCGCAGAGGTGATCTTGAGAGTGTGGCCTGCTTCCTCTAGGCTCATCTCTATTAGCTAGACCACAGGCTTGGATTCAAAAATAAGAAGCTGTCAGGAAAACAAGAATAATAGATACTGAGTCAGAACAAGACGCAACTCACACAGAACCCCTGTTCCAAGCACCTTGGGGGGGGGATAACAAGGCCTTCACCCCTAGTCTATGTACTCTAAAGACGACCATCCCTGTGTGGTGGCTTTGAAGCTACTGTGATGTGTGTTTTCACCACTGTAGGCACAAATATAGAAACAGATCCCTTGTTATTTGTCATGTAAGCAATGGGATACTGAAATGAGGTTTGCCCATGTTTCTAGCTCCTGAGAGAGTAAAGGCTTGCTCCAATTTGTTGAAAGGTGAATTAAGAAGACATAGCTTTGGGCTGGACAGATAGCTCAGTGGTTAAGAGCACTTGCTCCTCTTGCAGAGGACCCAGAGTTCCCAGTATCCACATGGTAGCTAAAGGCCATCCATAATTCTCCTTCCCAGGAATCTAAGCCTGTCTTCGTTAAGGTTACTATTGCTGTTACGAAACATAATGACCAAAGGGCAACTTGGAGAGGAAAGGGTTTATTTCACTCACATCTCCATACACAGTTTACCATCAAAAGTAGTAATGGCAGGAACTCAAGCAGAGTGGGGACCTGGGGGCAGGCGCTGATGCAGAGGCCGGGAAGGGGTGCTGCTGACTGGCTTGCTCCCCATGGCTTGCTCAGCCTGCTTTCTCATAGAATGCAGGACCACCCACCCCGGGCCATCCCTCCCCATCAATCACTAATTAAGAAAATACCCTAGAGGTATATATTATAGACCAATATTCTGGAGATAGTTTCTCAGTTGAGGCTCCCTTCTCTCTGACGACTCTAGCTTGTGTCACGTTGACATAACACTAACCATACGGACCCTTTCTTCTGACATCCTTGGGTATAAATGAAATAAGTGTACACATATACACAAAGGGAAATTGCTCAAACACATGCAATAAAGTAAACAGTTTTTTTTTAAAGAGAAGGTATTTTAAAAAGAAGATGATTACCAACTCCTTGCTAGTTTTCCTGTCCTAGTTTTTTTTATCTTTTAAACATCTTGAAGTTGCTTTGCATTTTGGCCACCTAGAGTTCTATGGACTATAAATAGTCGGACGTATTAAATGGGGTAATAAGCTTCTCAGAACATAGAACACTAAGGTGTCTGTCAGATGAGTCTATGCAGGCTTTTCCATCTTCTCCCACAGTGCTCTTTGCGCCAGACAGTCCTGCAGCTCACCTTGCCCTTTGTTCTTCTCAGTGTTGTAGTCCTACTGTGTGCCTGCCCATGTGCCTGCCTGTTTCTCTGCCTGTCTGCCTGCCTGTGTGCCTGCCTGTCTCCCTGCCCGTGTGCCTGTCTGTGTGCTTGCCTGTCTTCCTGCCTGTCTCCCTGCCTGTCTCTCTGCCTGTCTTCCTGCCTGACTCCCTGCCTGTCTCCCTGCCTGTCTGCCTGCCTGTCTCCCTGCCTGTCTCCCTGCCTGTCTCCCTGCCTGACTCCCTGCCTGTCTCCCTGCCTGTCTCCCTTCCTGACTCCCTGCCTGTCTCCCTGCCTATCTGCCTGCCCATGTGCCTGCCTGTCTGCCTGCCTGTCTCCCTGCCTGTGTGCTTGCCTGTCTTCCTGCCTGTCTCCCTGCCTGTCTCCCTGCCTGACTCCCTGCCTGTCTCCCTGCCTGACTCCCTGCCTGACTCCCTGCCTGTCTCCCTGCCTGTCTGCCTGCCTGTCTGCCTGTCTGCCTGCCTGTCTCTCTGCCTGTCTCCCTGTCTGCCTGTCTCTCTGCCTGTCTGCCTGCCTGTCTCTCTGCCTGTCTGTCTGCCTGTCTGCTTGCCCTCTCATCCACAGGCACTCTTTCTCCTCTTCCCACCATTTAGACACTGGTGCTCCCCAGACCACCATCTCAGACCATCTCTCTCCAGTCCCCAGGCCTGCCCACAGTGGCACTTTGCATTTAGCTTATGCTTGGTACCTACTGGACTGCAGCCACTACAGGGAAAGGAGATGGCTAGCTTTCCTCAGCCTGGAGGCTTGTAAAATACTGAGGTTTATTTCAATACAGTTTCCCATTTATTTGATACCAAGAATGCTAGCTCAACTGTTTTTTTTTGTTTTGTTTTGTTTTTGTTTGTTTGTTTGTTTTTCTTTAACTGAAGTTTTGCATCCATAAGGGACAGCTCTGGTCACAGTGACCTAAAAAGGAGGTGCTTTTCTTTCTTGAGACTCCATTTCTTTGCCCACAGTGTCTGCTTTCCCATGGGAAGGAACATCAAGATGTTTTCAGAAAACACAAGCCACTTTCATAGTGTGTATTTGTGTGTCTCCACGCTTGCTTGCACATGTACACACGTGTGTCTGCCTATCTGGGAGGCATTCCAGAGAATGACAGAGAATACGGCTACTCAGATTATCTGCCGCTCACCAGCATCTTGGATGGAGTTAGAGGCCATGACTAACCAGGGCCGAGTACTGGGTGAAGGCTACCCAAGCAAGTGTGCCAGAGAGCTCGCCCCAAGGAGCGGCCAGTACAAGTGTGGGGTAGAATCATTACATCAAAAGGAGGGTCATCCCAGGGAGAGAAAGGATTCGCATCAGTTGGGCTGGTGACAGGGAGGTGTTTGGAATAGTAATCGCTACCTCCTCTTGAACTCCTAGTATTTAAACAAATTCTCTTGAATCTAACCTCAGAAGCAGTGGTGAGAACTGTATGAAACACTTTTTTAAAAAACTCAAGTTCCTAATCATAGGCAGAGATACACTGCCCAACATGGCAGCCACAAGCCACACGTGCCTATTAGAACTAATGTTTAGTTCCTCAGTCACTAGCTGCACTCCATCATGCACAAGTGGATGGAGACTCCCAACAGTGCAGAGAGTTCTGTTGACCAGCGTGGAGAGAGGCAGAGGAGACAACAAGCATTTGCATATCTGTGTGGTGAAGGCGGGGTAGAAACTGACGAGTGCAGGGGAGCATGCTAGTTATACTAATATTCTCATTATAATTAAGATGTAGAAACCAAGGCTCAGTGAGGTCAGACAACGACACCAAGTTCATTCACTTGCCAAGAGGGAGAGCTAGGATTTGAACTCAGGCTTGTCTTCTTCACACGTTATTTAGGTTGTTTGATGGAGGAGGCGAGCCAACTCCCAGGGAGGAATTCTTTAAAGAGAGAAGGCACCACTTGTGGGAATGTGAGGACATTTTGGGCCAAGGCACAGATGCACAAGGTTGGCAGAGGACCACAGGTAAACCAGTCAGGCTGGAGAGGCAGCGATTTGTTGAAATCATGTCCTAGGAGAGGTAAGTTGGAACCTGTCTGTCTTGACTAAAAGCCAAGGAACTGAGACTTAGCACCAGATGAAGGTGGGTCTTTAGAGGATAGAAGCAGGAGCGTGGAGTGGTCAGAACTACTCCATTTGAGAGAGCAGCAGGATTTAGGAGCAACTGGCCATGAACAAATCGAGGGAGACCAGTTAAGGATTACAAGGAGACAGAAAGGAGGGGAAGAATGAAGCGGTTGAAGGAAGGTGGGCGGGGCCTAAAGATCATGGGTTAAAGTTTGATACTTTGTATCACTGGATAGTATCCTTTACTATTGCCGGCTTCTTTCCTTGGACTGCAAGAAGTCAAGGCAGAGCCAGATGATCTCTGAGGTTCCCCTTACCGATGGTGGTCTAGGAGTCTACAATGTGAATAACATTAGATTAAGGGAAAAGCACGAGTGTGCGTAGTATTAAATATTGAGGCAAAGAAGATGGCTGTCAAGATGAAGAGAAAATTACTTTCCAGTAACAACGCTAGCTAAGTGTGTGCAGGAGCTGGCTTGTCTTTTATTTTGGGAGGAGGATGAACACTGGACATAGAAGGTGGAAAGAGAGTGAGAAAACAATGGTCTTAAAAAGAGAAGAAAACAATGGGCTTGTTTTAAAGAAAGGTCTGCAGAGTTAGAGGCCATCATTTTACATCCCCACCCTCAAGGTAGCTTTTAAACTGTTTTAGACCTATTATTTACCGGTAGGAAATACAATTTACGTCATGTGTCCAGTACTCATACCTGAAAATAAAGGGATTATGGGACAACAGCCGACCTTCCTAAGGGCAATGGTCTTTAATATTTTTTGCTGGGTTCTAATATTTTGTTGGCTCTTCAAAAGCTTTGTTGTCAGACACTTAATTTCTTGTATGATCTATTCATGTATCAGGACTCAACAAGTTTTCCTAAGTTGGAGGCAAAGGCAGGGCGTCCTGTGCAGACGTTCAGAAGCGAGCTGGAGAGGCAAACCAGGGCAGGGATCCAGGCTTGGAGAGTTTAAGCAAAACCCCGGAACCGCTAGGTGGGACCCTCCCACCCAGATGATGGAGGAGAGGGCTCTCCAAACATCGGGGTCAGGCGTCCATCCTGACGTCGCGTTTTCCTCGAGCTCTGCAGGGAGCTCCCCCGACATTCTCCGGGGAGGACTACGCTCCCACTCCCTCCAGTCATTTTCCTCGCGTGTAGGCTAGAATGGAACCCGCACGCGCTGGGGCGAAGACACTTTGCCCGGCAGCGGGACTGCTGTCGGCGGCAGCGGATCGCGCTCCCCGGGCCGGCCGGCGCGCGCACACCCACGCGCGCACTCCCAAGCACGCACACACAAAGTTGTGGCCGCCTCCGCCGCGGAGCTCCGGTCGGCGGCTGCGGGCCAGCGCACCGCGCTCTCGCACAGCCCGGCTCGCACGGCCGCTCGGCTCCCCTCGGGCCGCACTCGGCCCCCGCCGACGCCCCGCTCTGCCCTTCGGCTCGGCCCTCCCCGCCTCGCATCCGTGCCATCGGCGCTCGATTGCGCGCGGACTCCCTGGGGCTCTTCCCGGCTCGTTCGCTCGCGCTTGCCCGCCCGCCCGCTCGCGCCCGGCCGCGCCGCCCCGCCCCCGCCCCCTCCCCCTGCTCCTCACGGGCAACTTTTGCCGGCGCCCCCGCCTCACAGCCATGCGGAGCTGAGCTCCGGCCCGGGCCCTGGCCGCCGCAGCCCGCCCCGGCTCCCGCCCTCGCGGACCCGCCCGGCCCTTGGCCTCGGCGCCTTAGCCGCCCCGGGCCGGCCGAGCCCCCCGCGCAGGGCCCGGGCCGCGGCTACGGCGGCGGCGGCGGCGGCGGTGGCGGCGACGCGCCCGCCCGGCCCCCTCCCCCGGCGCCGGCCAAGTGAGGCGGTGATGCGGGCGCTGGCGGCCTGGGCTGCGCCGAGAGCGGAGACACAGGCTCAAGATGGCAGATTCCCACTGAGGCTGAGGGGGCCGAGCTCGCGCGCCGTGTTCCCTTCTCCGTTGCCATGAACCGCGGACACCCCGGCCCCGATGGCCCCCGTGTACGAAGGTAAGAGGCGCCCGGCCCGCGATCCCCCGCTCGCTCGGCCGGCCGCGGCCCCCGTAGCTTTGTTCTGCCCGCGGCCCCTCGCCCGGCAGCCCCCGGCCGCAGCCCCGGGCCCTGGTCCTGGGGGCTCGCGACCCTCCCGGGTGCCCCCATCCCGGGCCCAGACGGGACCGGAGCCGACCTGGAGCAGGATCTTATTTCCAGGGCAGAGAAGGAGGCTGGGGGGTGTGTGCCGGTGGGCTGCTGCCCAAAGAAAAGAAATGGGGGCGGCGTGTGGGAAAAGACGGATCCGTGACTGCTTTCTGTTTATTTGTGATAGATGAAGGTGATGCGGTCCTCCCCCATTACCTTTAAACGATCTCCTTTCTACTTGTCCGTCCTCTCTGCTCCCCTTTCCAAACATCTCCACTCCCACCCCACACTCCTTTATTCTTCCCGAGCCTCCGATTTTTTGGGGGGTGGTGGTGGTGGTGGCTGTGGAATCCGATTGAAAGGGGCCAAGCGATGAGAGGGTTGAGATGAAAAGTCCATTTCAGACCCAGGCAGAACAATGAAATAGGCTCCAAATCTCCCCGCAGTTGGCGTGTGGAAAGGAGAATGTAGTTTGGCTTTTTGGGGCGCGGGGGGTGGCGAAAGAAGGTTTTCTGACTCGGCCTGGGTAGATCGGTGCTTTGCGCCTTCACCTGGCGTTGGCTGATTTTTTTTTCCCCCATTTGACTGTCTTCAGAAGAAAGAAAAGGTAAGGCGATACAGCTGCCTCGCGCACTCTTTCGGTTCTCTTCAGTCAGTTCCGTCAGCTTGCAGCGAGAAAATCAAGCCGGAATCAACTAAGTTTTTACACTTCTATGGGGTTTTGTGTGCTTGTAGTACGGGGTATTTTTCAACCAAAGTGTGCCAGATTTTTTTTCAGTTATTTCCTCGTGAAAATGTTTCTCTCGTGAAATCATTGAAATAGCAGCTCGTACATACTTTTAGCGTGGGTCCATCTGGCTTTCTTTCGGTTTTGTTCAGATATTCTGTGTATGAAATCGCAAATGAGAGGGAAATGGGTTTGCCAGGAACCAAGAGGAGGGGCTAGGGGAGATTGTAATCCTATAAACCCGGGGAACTGTTGGCCTGAGTGAAACAGGGATCTCATTAATAGTTTTATCTCTGTTAGGAGAGGCTGATTTAAAAAAAAAAAAAAAAACTTATCTGAAAAGAAAATCTGTTATTAGTTCCAGGGCTCTAAATGAATTAGGTTTCTGCATGGAATAAAGTTACCAGTCAGGCTCTGAATAACGAGGCTGTAAATAACCTATGGACTGTAAATATTTTTTCCAGAGTCTCTTAGAAACAAAGGGGCTGTTTAGAAAGCAACAGAGAAATGTTATTCCAGGGGCTTTCCTCTTTGATTCTGAAGAACACAAGGTCTATTTAACCGTTCCACAAAACAAAACAAAATTTCAGATCACTCCACTACCACCTAGAACAGGAACATACCAGTGGGGACATGAACATGTAGGAGAGCCCATGTCGGGCAGTCATTGTTCATCTGTGTCTAGGGGAGGGGGGCTGCAGTCAAAGCTCCCACTGTCTTGAGTGTTAAAATGAAACAGTTTTCTCTTTATTAAGTACCTCCTTGAGACTCCCTCTGCTGGACACTCCGGGTGAGCATTTTAGAAAGAACTTGGCATTGAATGCACAACTGTAATAGAGGAATAAAAATTCCTCTTCCAGGAGGCTTGGTAGGTGGGTCGGGATGTATTTTGTCAACTTTGAACAAAGCCACCCTGGGAACTTCATTTATAATGTTGATTTCATTCGAAAGCCATGAGGAATGTAGGCTACCCCCCTGGGGCTAAGTAAGACCCAGTACAGTTGGTCCTAGGACATTGTTCTTTTAGTGATTGTTTTGGGAAAAGAATTACAGGTGTGTAAAGTGTTACACTGTAGGACTGTGGAACTCAGAGGTCTCTCTCTGCTCAGTTTTACTTTCCAGCCCACCTCTATCCCAGGCGACCTAATTTGTCACCTCCTTTCAACCCTGGGTTTTCTTGAGCCTTGTTGGTGGGTTCTCTTAATTGTTCTTTTGTTTGTTCTTTGGGAGCATCTCTTATATCTTTACAATTATTTTCCTAGTCTTGTTCAGCACTATTTCTCCACCAACCCAGAGTCACTCAGCCCAAAGCTCAGGCCTGTCTTGGTCTTTTGGAGGGAGACTGCTAGGCATGCTGTGAGACAGAGAAATGACCTCCATGGTCAAGGTCTATGCTGAGGGCCTACATTCACTCCCAGTGCTGAGTGTGTCCAAGACTACAGTGACCTCTCCCTTGACCCCCAGTGACAATCTGGATTCAGTGAACCCGATTTTTATTAACCAGATTATTTCAACCAGAACCTAGGGACTGTGTGTGTGTGTGTGTGTGTGTGTGTATGTATGTTGTCTTAAATGAGCAAGCAGGGCTTTTCTTACAGACTTCTCCAAAAGAGAGATGAGAGATTTCTTTCTCTTCCTAATAGTTCTCCATGATTCTTCTCAGAAGTCTAATTACAAATGAGACTTTTTAGCTGTAGTTTCTCAAATGGAGTGTGACTCAGATACCGAGTGAAGGCTGGAATGCAGAAATCTAGACAGGTGTGCTGTTTTTGAAACAAAGCATATTTGATAATACGAATCAGTAAGTATAAAGTGTAGCAGTCTTCTAGCACTGTCTTTAAGAGTCGGTTTATAAATATCACATTAGTTTTCAGTGACTTGATACTGATCATGTTAAACTTCTTGTAACAGAGGGGGGTATTTTCTTAGAAGGCTAAACATTTGCCTTGTGATTATATTTCTCCATCAACTCTTACCAAGGCCTTTTCAGTATGCAGTGCAAAGGTCAGCCACAGGGGTCTGTATCTCTGGGTTGCCAGTTAGACCTAAATTCCAAGTTAACTGTCTCATTTACCTGAGATGTGGCTTGTTGATCATTGTGGAGGAAACCAAAGAACTTTTCACGTTCAGACTTGCAAACACTGGCATGACGAAGTCCCCCGTCAGATGGACCAAAGACACCTGGCCACCAAGATCCCAACCAAGAAACAAGGTTCCAAATTGTCTTCCCTGAAAAGAATTTCATGATGCTTCATCTGTAATATCTTTGCCTATGTTTTTGTTGTATATTTTTTAAGTAAGAAAACATAACTATTGTTTTCCTTGTTGTTACATTTGAATAGAGAATCAAAACTCATTCATTTTATCTTCGATACTGGACAGGATGGCAGGACACTCAATCAGAAAAAGTGGGGTTTGAATCTAGCGTATGCCTTTGCTGTCTTACTTATTTTTAGGCATTTTCTCAATGTGTGTTAAATCCCTCTGTCCCCTGAGTTGTTTACAGGCATGATGACTGGGGAAAGCATACCCCTCAAATCGTTTAGAAAGCCAGCAGTCAGGACACTTCAATGTCAGTTATTAATCTCCTGCTATTCCTTTTCTAGTTTGGGAACCAGCAACAATAAACTCCCATAGCCACAGAAGAAAGGACCTTTTTTTCCCTCCTCTGTGACCTTTCCAGAGTCTTTATTCCCACCAAGCTTCTGCTGGTTTCAAGTAGAGAATGTCTCTTCCATAGCAGCACTTTTGTGCTACGTTAGAAATGTGCAAACAACTAGTGAGGCAGACTTTCAGGGGCTGCAGCTGTGTCCTGGAAGGTATCCCTGAGAATGAAAGGTGACCTTTGCCCTTAGCAAGGACTCATTCCTATACAGGTGGCAGGCTGGGTAAGGAGTCCCCAAAAGGTCCTTTTTGGTTCTTCTCAGAGGACAGGCTCCTACCCAGCCGCCACATGGCAGGCTCTGCCTCACCAGGCAATTAAACATGAATTTCTTACCAAAGAATATTGGGGGCTTTATGCAAGTTATAGCTGCTTGCATGCTTCATATTTTATATTTCCTGCTCCTTCATTTCGTTCTTCCTTTCTTTCATAGAGATCAGTCTTTGAGGCTTGTGTGGACAAAGTACTGATGATCAAGAGGGTAGGACATGTGTGCATTTTTTATTGTTCTCGGAATGCGTGCTTTGCTAGTGCTTTCTGGTAGCCTTAGTATGACAATTCAACTGCTTGGGGTTGCAGTCAAAGGCTGGATTCAGAATAATGCCAGCAGACTTTGTGTGACCACTAATAGAGTGTGAACCTGAAAGGCGCACACTCATAATAGCTCCATTTCATGTGACAATACTTTGTTGAAGGAGACAGAAAAGAGAACCCAGAAAATTGAAAACCCAGAGTACAGGAAGATCTTTATTTTTTTCTTTAAGAGAAACCGAGAGTCTTAAAGGCTGACGATGGTGACGGGACTTCGGCCGGGATTTGGGCCGTGTACTTTTTGCACTCTCTACTCGATGGACTCCCTGTTTGTGCCCTCGTTCGGCAGACCCGGGCGCATCTGTCATGCACTCATTCAGCAAACATTTACAAAGGCTCTGCTGTGTCCTGGGCCTCGTGGCAGGTTCTGTATTCAGAGAAATGACAAAGACTTGGCCTCTGACCTCTGGGAGTTCAGGACCAGGGGAAGTGAAAGTCAAAATATTCAAACTCATACAGATTCCCTGGGCAGTGTGTCTGACCCAGGTGGAATGTTTGTTTGTTTGTTTGTTTGTTTTTGTGAGTAACAGTTCTTACATACTCTTGCTTCCTTAAGGTGTAAAGGGAAGACACCAACTTCTCTTTTATATTGAAATATTTTCTTTAGTTGAACTTAATTTTTTTAATGAATTTTAAAGCTTCTCATTACAGATTTCCTTAGAAATGCCTTAAATATCACAACCTCTTTTTGCAGAGGATGCTGTTTTCCTCTTTCATTATTTAACTCTTATTGTGTACACACATCAGTGCAAATACTATTCACACATGCTGCTGGGGTACTTTTTGTTTTTTAAATGTAGAGTTGAGGCTCTGTTGTGAGTGGGTCTCCCATCCATGAGTACCTGTTGAGAATTCCTTCTGGGCTCACTTGTATTCCTATTCCAGATAGTCATATGGTGGCACTCACTGGCAGGGCATAGAAGGGTCGTCACACAGTAGTTATTTCCAAGAGGCAGGTCATTCTGGGAAAAGCCTGGCTATGCCCTTAAGTCTGTGCCCTTAAGTTGGGAACATAGAACCTCGGAGCAGGAGCCTCTGAGACGTGAAAGCTGCCTCCCTGCCTCCCTGCCTCCAGCAGAATCACCTGGGTGGGGGTTAAGGGGATATGCCCTTGTCTAATCATATAGTAGATGGCATCCTTCCTATTCCCTTTGTAGCCACTGAGGAAAGAACACCCGCCCTCTTTTTCCTGCAGCTGTGTCCTGAAAGGTATCCCTGAGAATGAAAGGTGACCTTTGCCCTTAGCAAGGACTCATTCCCTGACTTGAATCTTCAGCTCACTGGTAGCTGTTATTCTGGAAGAACATTAGCAATTCTTCATTAACCAGTTCTAGTATTTCATGAATCTGATGCTACCGAGATCCCAGGCCCTGTTAGAAATCTCAGCTGCTTTCAATCAAACTTGTTTTCTTTTACCTTGTTTCTCTAAAACCTTTCATGTATTTGAAGATAATAATTGGACTCTTACTCCCTCCCCCCCCCCAGAGCCTCTTTTTGCCTCTGAAACATCTCCTTTCCCTGTTGTGAACTCTCTAGTTTCTCTCCATTAAGAAAAATGGTGGTAATCAAATCTGAATGCAATTCTTTAATGATAGTCTTATTAGTATGAAACATGCAGGAAAAGGAACTTTAGGATTCTCACTTCCTGGTAAACTTCTGGAGAGCAAGAACCATGCCTGATTCATCTTTGTGTTCCCAATTGTAGCTGTACAATTCCTTGACCCTAGTAGGAACTTTATAAGCATTTGTAGCATTGACTTCTTTTTAGTGCCATCGGAGCAATACTTTACAACAGCTCAGAATTCGTGACTTGTTTGCACTCAGCTGGATCCTGAGCCTTTAAAAAAAAAAAAGGTAGGATCTGACCTAATAGCCCAGGCCGGCCTGGAACTAGATAAGTAGACCAGGCTGGCCTGAACAGAGTACTGGAATTAAAGATGTGTGCACCATACCTGTACCCTGCTGAATATTTTTTATACTTTTGTCTAACATCCTCACCCCAATAAAGATGCCACCTTCTGCTTGACTCCGCACATCACTTTGACTTTCATCTGTCTATTTCCAGCTCTTAGGGTCTTTCTTAAGTGTCTGCTACAGAACAGACTGAATGCAGAGGACATAAAATATCTCTAACTCAGATTGCTCTTTGTTGAAAAAGAGTACATATAGAGTCTTTGTGACTCAGTGTAATATTACTTCACCCAGGTTAGAAAAGACAGTTTGTCAAATTCTTTATAGATTCTGAGTCAGCAAAACCCATACCTGTTTTACCAGTCAGCGAGCCAGGTGTTTATGATAGTGGTTACAAGGCCAACTTCAGAGGGTGTCCTCCTCCTTGACAGTCTAGAGCCAGTAGAAAGGACAAAGGTATAATGGACAGTCTCGTTGCCACCAGGTCATTTTCTGATGGATTTGCTATTAAAAAAGTAGCTTAGGGAAATCATTACCCCAAAAAAGTAGCAAAGCTAAAAACTAGTCTTGTGGTGTTACTTATTTGTGAATCTGCTACTGACTAGCTCTGTAGTGAAGTATGTAGTATTCTTTCTTTTATGATTCTTGCCTAACTACTTTTGCCCTAGTAGTACATTCTAATCAATTAAGTGCCATATTTAAATTAGAACTAAGACTGATAGACTCTTTTGTGTGTGCTAATGTATAGACATTATAAAAACCTCAGTCACAAAGAATGCCATCTAATACATAATAGAACGAGGCACCCCTCCCTTGGTGGTTCTGTCCAGCTGCAGTGAGAAATTGCTTCGAAGCACTTCATAACGCGGGATGAAAACAGCCCTTCTCATCCTCTCAGTTACAGTCGTGTCTTGATTACAAAGGCTTGGTTGTGAAAATGGGGCATTTCCCTCCACACCGCTATGTTCTTATTCAATCTGTGAATTATTCTTCAATTCTAAAGTGATTTTTCCAAGGGCTGGTCAGACTCCATCGTGCCAGTTTTGTATAGAACTTTGGCATCATCCTACTTAAGAAGTCCATTTTTGTGGTCCTTGTACCTGCAGTCTGTAAAAATAACACAAAAGAAAGATTTGGAAAACTGGTTTGTTGCAAGTTATGGACTTATAGAGCATGGTCAAAAACCAGATTGCAGATTTCCTGGAATTCTACAGAAAGACAGCAAGTTTACCCTCCACGTTCTGTGCACCTACATCCGGTCATCAGAATCCATGCTGATAGCAGGGACTTCAGTGGGAAGGCAGTTTCAGAGAATCTTTCTTCAGGGAAAGTGAAGGGTCACTCCAAAAGGCACACATGTAGTGTGCTTCATGTTGGATCATTTATATCTGTAGTGACAGCCTAGAATGATCACTGTGATTCATTAAGTATGACCTGAACCATAAGGAAAAGATTAATTGATATTCATTATGTTCTGCTTACTGAGATGGGGAAGGCTTTCTAATGTATTGCAGAAATGAAAATGGTCAAAATAAAGTTTCACTTGATTATACCATGACTCACTCCACAAAGGATTTAAGGCCACATAAAGAGTTAAGTTTCTGGTAGGGAGGGAAATTAATTTATGTAGATCAATTTCGTGGATCAGGCTATTCCAGGGAAGCTGGATAAATGAGGTGGTCCTTTTATAAAGACAACAGAGACAGCCGAGGCTCTTGTGCTGGCTTAACAAGGTGAATGAGCAGAGTGCATAATGGGATTCATTTGCAAAGTAATTTTTGCTTGGCTGGAGTGGTAAGCACAAAACAGACCAGCAGATGAGGACAGTAAGTGTTTTGGATCAGTTGTCAAAAGCTTAAAAGGGGTTCCAATTCAAGAGACGTTTTATGGTGTGGAGAAGGGGACTAGTATCAAAATGATACTTGAACCAGGTGATTTTTAGTGGCCTGGATGTAATAGGAGGAGGGAGGGAACTTGGGGGAGCCTGCCAGGAGGCTGGCTACCGTGGAGGAGGTGTGAGTACTCTGGCGATGCCTGGTGTCTGCATGGCCACGAGCACATTCAGAGAGTCTTTGTCGGTGGTGTCTGGCCTTCAAGAAGTGCTCTGTTCTGCTTTTCTCCTACACCTCTGGCGATCTAGGATCAGGGAGGCTTGCTGGTTTGGGTAAACCTTTTTTTTTTTTTTTTTTTTTTTTTTTTAAATTCTTTTAAGACTTCTTTTTGTAGGCTTCTTTACATTGTACAGGGCCTTCTTGGACCATAGTACAACATGGTAGGGCCTTCATGAGTTAGTGTTCTACCTCTGACATGTGAGGATCCTAAAGTCCAGATCAAAGAAAAGGCTACAGAAGGTGCCTAGGGAGGCTGGGGTGGGAGTGGGGTGGAGTTATGGAGTGTGCACAGATGCTCACAACAGCCTAGAATACTTGGCTTCTAGCTTCCTAGGATTCACCAGAACCACTTCCTGTTATCCTCAGAGCTTGAGGGAGCTACTGACTTCTAGTCCCCGAGGTCCCTGGCACCCTGCAGCATTGCACTGAGGCCAGCACCCGAAGGCTGTATTTTTCTTTCCTGAGGAGAGCAAGGTCCTCAGTTCCAGCATTTTCAGTCTTCTGTTAGGAACTCATTCCTTATGTTTTCCTGAACAAGTTTACAGCTTGTGTCTACGAGCTACTTATTAACAACAGAAAAATCACAGGCAAGGGACCAGTATAATCATGATTACTTCCGCAGAACCTTAAAGCACTTTTAAGTTATTAAGCAGCTTTTAGAACACATTTGCCTTCCTAAGGTCCAGTTTTGAGTCATTCTTGCCCTTTGACATGACTACAAACGAGACTTGCCACTGCTTTCAATCACAACGTGACCCTACTTGGGATCCTGGGAGCACACTTGCACTGAGGTTGGTTTTGACCTGGCTTGGAAGCATGTCCATCCTGCTGAGTGACTTCTGGACACAGACCTTATTAACACTGACGAGAGTACAAACTAAGGGCAGGTTTGGCTTCAGATCCTGGGGCAAGATCTAATTACCAATGCCACTCTGTCTTCCAGGTTAGTGAGTCCAGACTGCAACCAGCCCACCTCCTCTTGGGACTTGGGGTGTCCCGTGGATGCTTGTCAGGCCTAGGAGTACATATGCATAGACCCTGAGAAAGCTTGAGACCTGTGGGTGGGGATGTAGGAGAGAGTGGGTTCTCAGCCTGTGGATGGGCACACCCCTTGGCTCTGGAGACCCCTCGGCCATAGAGTGGGGTGCTAGGTGCTCTGAGTCTTGCCTAAGGCAGTGCTGACAGGAGCACCTTGTGTTCCAAACACTTACATAATGAAGACTATTTGAAATGTTTCCTCTGTGCAAAAGAAGCTGTAATTGTGTCACCTCATGTTCTGTTCCTCATTCTCTTCCCTCCCTCTATTCATCTCATGCTTGGGGTTGCTTTGTAAAGCACAGGAGTCATGAAATGGACCAGTGTCCTGTGGCTTGCTAAGACAGCTCCAATAGTCAGCATGTTCCTCCCATCAGTGAAACTTCATGGACCTAGTACATCTGATAGCTACTCTGTTGTGTGAGTTGTGGCTATTCGCCGTTGGGGCCTCTCTCCTGCTCATCCTTGACAGTATCTCTCATCTCCACTTAAGTGCTTATTATCTACCCACAGGGCCCCTCTGCCTACCTATTTATCCTTCTGGCTCTGTGGATCTTGGGCATGTTTGTGCCTTGTTATCCTGGTAGGTGGGAGGGTCTAAGGGATGTCATAGAACTCTCTGAAGTGTATCTTTGTGGGGCACTATTTTGGAGAACCAATAGTCACTTAGAGGGCTTGTTAAAACATGTGGCCCTGCCCCTGGAGTTTCTAATTTGTGAAGTCTGTGATAGGCCCCAGTTGCATTTCCAGTGGAAAGTCATTACTTTGGAGGAGCATATTCTTAATGAAGAATCAGTGCACATTTAGAATCAGATAGGGACTTTGATGAAAGTTTTTTTTTCCATGTGTGGGGGAGCGACATGGCATTAGCAGGACTGTAGTCCTGCTGCTTTGTGACTATGACTTCCTGAGAGACTCAGGAATGTGCAGAGACTGCCTCTATCCTCTCATAGACCTTCCCATCCCCTCTGGCATATCAGCGTTCGCAGGAGGTACGTCCTTTGAGCCTTCCACAGCCAACTAGTCTACAGTTTGGCCCTCGGACCCTGGAACAGACTGGGCAATCATCATTCACATAGTAACATATTATTATTAGCTAATGTTTAAGAGCTCTGTGATTTTCTCAATTTATGGAAGGGGAAATTGAGGCTTGACAGTATTTAATAATGTATTCAAAGCCTCTGACTAGTCATAGTAGAGCCAGGGCTTGAACCTGAGTCCACCTGACACCAGCCTGCTCTTGTCTTGGCGTGCAGGCTGCTCTCCTTCTCACGGGTTTGTTAGAATGGCCCAGACAACACACAGTAAGGGACTAGGGAAGAAATAACCAAGTTAAGACCATTAGTGCTAGATTGTTAATCTCCCCATCACAGATGTTCTTCAGTACCCAAGCCAGACAAGGTAGCGAGAGTGAAGCACGGTGCAGTGGCCGGCGCGGAGGAGGGCGTGGGGCAGGGCAGCCAGGCGTGGCCCACCTCCAGCAAGGAGGTGTGGGTTGAAAAGCTGATGCACACAGACTCGTCAGGCACACGAGATTGCCTGATGGACAGTAAGATTTTACTGGATCCCTGTGGGGTGCTGCAGGGTTGACCGCACTGTTAGCAAGCTGTACAGATGACAGAGGAAGACGCTGAGGCAGCCCTCCCTGCAGAAGGGTCACTACAAAGCAGCCTAGATCCAACCGGTGTCTTTTACTGTCAGGCTATACCTGTGTACTGGAGACTTCCCAACCATTGTAGATAAGGAAGTGGTATTAGTAAATATGTTGGTTCTTCTCTAGACATAAATGACTTTGTTTCCGTCAAAGTCGGTATTTTAAAACTGCAGAGACAGATTTATGTTGCTTTCCTTGAAAGATAAAGTAGCAGGCATAGAAGTTAGGTCTGAAAGGGAAGAGCAGTGAACCCAGTACAAAAACAAACCACTCACTTCAAGTATAGCATGACCTTTTGTTTTATTTGAGACAAGATCTTTCTATGTAGCCCATACTGGCTTCGGACTCTATGTAACAAAGACTAGCATAGATCTCAAGATCCTCCTGCTTTAGCCTTCTGAGTGTGAGAATCATGAGCTTGTGTTGTCATACTTAAAGAGAGAGTGTGTGTGTATGTGTGTGTGTGTGCGTGTATGTGTGTGTATATATATGTTTGTGAGTGCAGTCAAATATTGTGATCAAACCCAGGGTCTTCCACATTTTAAGCAAGTGCTCTGCCATGAGCTGCAGCCCTGGCTGGCCCCTAGCAGGCCGTACGACATCTTATCTATGGGACAAATTAGGTGAGCCAGACTCTGCTGCCTGAGAGTGTTCAACCAATGATGGAGGAGGAGCCCCAAAGTGAGGAGAGGAGGCTGAGAGTTATAGCGTGTTACACCACATTCTTATAAGTCTTATGTGATTAAAGCATAAGATTCAACCAATATGGCCTGAGCACACACAGCATGCCAGAGACTGTTCTAGGTGCCTACCGGACAGCATTGCACCAAACGCATGAAAAGTGCAGCTTGTGTTGTAGTGAACAAAAGCAAATAATCTAGTTTTCTTTTTTTTTAAAGCTTGAAGAAATAGGAGTGGACATTTATTAAATCCCTGGAAAGGTTGAAATTTCTAAGATTAGAATCTATAGACAAAATCACAGAAAAATATCATTAATATTGTCAGAGTAAACATTCCCCAAATGTTAAGATTATTTCTGGCTTTGCCATCATGAATTATTCCTTAGGATAATTCCTTGTAACATTAAAGTTTGTCTGAATTTTAAGATCTGTTCTCCAAATCACGTATACCACCATGCCATTTGAACATTAGTCATATTTTAGCTATCTACCAATAGATTAATTTCTTCCTCAAAGTGCTTTCAAACTAAACAAATCAAACCGCCAAGATAAAGAGCCATCCTGTTCGTGTGGAAGGGAAGGAGTTCCTTGCAGGTCTGGGCCCTGCTCTCTGTTCTTTTCTCTTCGAGTGACTTGTGTCCCAGACTTTGAATACCACTTCAGTGTGTCTGTGACTCTCAAAGTTCTGTCAATACTTGGACTGTTTGTTTGCTTGCTTGCTTGTTTCTGGAGTCATGACTTCTCTGTATAGAGTTCTCATGGGTATCATAACTTTAATACATCTACAAAAACTCTAGGTCACCTGTGTGACGTATACTCCAGTTCTATGCTTTGTTCCTACCCAGTTCATTCCACACAGTAGTGGACCCCTGAAACAGTGGAGCTGTCCACGGCTTTGTTTATGTAATATTTAATCCATCACCACGTTTTACTGATTTTTTTGTTGCTTCCTAAGTGTAGCCATTCTCATTATTAGCTGTAGTTATGTTCTATAAAGTTGCCTTGAACCCTGAATTAATGAACAGGGAGCCATTATTGGTAGGGAAAATATAGGACAAATTTCCTGTTGTTTTTGGTCATATTTCTAATTGATCTCTACATGGCATCATAAACATTGGTGTTGGGAAAAAAAAGGTAACTTTCATGTAATGATGTAATTTAGTACACACATTTGTGTAACAATGTCTTTGTATGTTTCTGCTTACAGATAATTTTATTTTAACTTTTATTCATTCATTCATTTATTTATTTATTTATGTGTGTGTGTAAAAGAGGGTGAGAGGGTAAGGAGGAGAAATGCATATATATATACATACATACATATATACATGTGTGTGTATATATACATATGTACATACATACATACACATACATACATACACATATACATATACATATATGTATATATGTACACACACACACACACACACACACACACATATATATATATATATATATATATATATATATATATAGGCATATGTATTCCATGGCTTGTTCCATGGCTTGTGTGGAGGTCAGAGGACAACTTTGGAGTTGGTTTTTTCTTCTACCTTTACATGGGTCACAGGGATCGAGCTTAGGTCACCAGGTTTAGTGACAGGTGCTTTAACTGTTGAGCCATCTTGCTGTTGACTAACATTGAACACACAGCCAACAGACCTATAACTAAAGCCCAAATGTGCTTATCAAATGCATGTTTTTTCTCATAAGGATCAGCATATCTCTCTTATATCTTGAAGGTAATATGAACACCTCATCACAGTGTTTAAACTTTAGTATTTTTAAACAGCAAAATCAACAAATAAACCACAAAAAGACCAAAAACTAAAGTACCATATGGTATATAGGGCAGTTGTTCCTGACGTAAGAGCTGAAACGAGAAGTGAGAGCGCCACTTCACTGGGCTTCAGCTAGGGACACGTGACGCAGCATGACCTCGCGGCTGTTCTGCGCCTGCCTAGGACTGAGAGAAAGTGCCCTGAGTATTGATTTTAGAATTGCAAACCAGTTTTAGTGAGCAGATGAATTTACAGCACAGAATCCTGAGTAAGGAAGGTGGTCTGTGACTTGTGAACCCAGTTCTTCCTACTGCCATACCTACCCTGGGGCTGGCAAGCTTTCTCTGTAAAGGTCCAGATAATATATCTCTTGGACTTTGGGCAACACTGCATGTACTGTAGTTGCCATGTGGAAGCAGCAGAAAGGTTGGGCTCTATTCTGTTTACAAAAGTTACTTTGGGCTGAATTGGGCACCAGTAACCTACCATACTCTGTTATTTTGACAGGTTTTGGGTGCGTGTGTATATGTATACACATTTATGTGCCTGTGGTGAACGCTAGAGGATGATGTCAGGTGCCTTGTGCAGCCGTTCTGTTTTTCCGAGATTGATTCACTGATTTGCCTGGACTGGCTAGCCAGCCATCCCCTGCCTATGTCAGCTTCCCCAGCACAGGGTTATTATGGGCATGCATTGCTGCACCCATTTATGTGGATGCTGGGAATGAACTCAGGTCCTCGTGATTGTGCTGCTAGCCTTTTACAGCCATCGCCCAGCCAGCCCCATGATCTGGCTTTCTAAATTGGCTCCTCATGGCTCTCCTTGCTTGTGAGGCATTTCAGCTGGCCCTGTGAAAATTGACTCTGCTCCAGTTTTATCCCTCTTAGACCTCAACTGGTAGGTGCTTTGTTTTTATTGAAATCCTAAAATCTAGGGGAAAAAAATCTTTGATTTGTCAGAGAATGATCTAAGCAATGAATGGTGTTTCAACATGATTATTCTGTTATTCTAAGAATCCTGCATGCCACTAGGAAGATAATATTTCAAATGGGCTTTTATAGGTTAATGAGAATCCTGAAGCTTTATTTAACTCCTTTGAAACACTGCACAGTATAGAACATTAGAAAATAAGCAATAAGTATACAACACATGTTCCTGCTGTTGCTACAGATTTCCTCATGCTTTTAAAATATCATTCTTCCTAGATATTACCATAGTTAGACTTTCAGGTCTTTCTCTATAAATAGAAATATGAAAAAATTTAAATTAGATAATGTTAGTCATTTTATAATCTACTTTTTCTTGCTAATTTTATATTTCAGCAAAGCTTATCTTATTTAATAATTTGTTCATACTGCATTTCCATAATTGAAATGTCTTTTGAATCTGATACACTGAAATCAGCATCCACTGCAGGCTGCTGTCCTGTATCTAGCTGTGAACTTCCATATAGTTCCTTGGCCCTGTGCAATTGCTGGATGGACTCTTAGACCTGCCAGGCTGAGGTTTCTGTAGCAGGGATAAGCATATTTCTTTATTCTCTAATTCCTATGTCTAAGGTTCTGTTAGGTTCAGGTTGACTGGAATGCACCAGAGCTGGTTCCGTATTTTGTTCTGAAAAGACAGCCATGGCTGTCCCACACTTCAGACTCACAGCCATGTATTGGGATACTTGTTTGTCTGAGATGTCACCCACACCATCTGAGGTTAAACTTTTGTAGCTTTGTTGGTAGTGAGACTTAACATTTCAATTTAGTTTTAATTTATATTTCTTTTATCATAAATAAATCAGATTAAGTTTTCATATATTTAACTAGCATTTTATATTTGTTTTATGTAAACTGTATTTTGAACTTTACATGTTTTCTCAATATTTTGTTGATCTTTTCCTTATTTCTAATAGTTCTTTATATATTGTATTTGAAGTGAGTTGTAAAAATCCTTTAATAGTTGGTCATGATGTTTACCCCATCTCTTTAATGTAATAAAATATATCTCTTAAAAATAGCTTTGGTATTATGATTCAGAGTTAGACTTTTTTTTGTGTCTTGTTTTAAGTTTTTTTTTATACTATTGAAATCTATTTTTTCCACTTATATGTTGGTTCATTTGGTTTTTAAACTAGGATAGTATGTGTCCTGAGGTTTGAATGTAGCTTTACATTTTCCCAGGACTCAGTTGTCCCAACCCCATTGCTAAAGTTTCTATTTTTGCCATGTTATCATGATGTCATAATGTTCTGCAAGTTTGGGCTTCTGCATTTGGACTCGTGTGTTTCTACCGGTTGGTGATTATTGAAGCCTGAGGCTTTTAATGTCTGAAGACTAGTTCCCTCTCATTGTGCTTCCTCTTCAGAGTATCACTGGCTAGTCTCCATGTCTGATTTTCCATTAAAACTTTAGAATCAATGTAACTTGATTCTAGGGAAAAAAATAAGCCTGTCTGTTAACCTTTCCATTGGGATCACATTAAATTCATAAAGTACTTAGGAGGGACCAGTGTCTTTCTGAAGTTGAGTCTTCCTAGCTAATGCCATTTCCCCTGTGTTCTTTCTTGTGTACTTTAGTAACTTTGAAAGTTTTATTTTTATAGTCTATGTAACTTTCAATCTACTTCTTGCAAATAATGAGTTTTTTAATTCTAGTTATTTTTATTTGCATAACTAGACTGTTGATATCTAACCATGTTTCTGACAGCTTTATTGAGATTCACACAAGTCACTTTTGTAAACTACATAGTTAAATGGAATTTTAGTCTATGCACAGAATATTGTGTCTTAACTACTTTGAGTTTTTACATTTTCCTCATCCCCAGAAGGAATCTTGTACTCAGTAACAGTCCTCCATTCTCACCCTCCTCCTCCTGGAAACCACTAGTCTGCTTGGTATTCTGGACATTTCTTATAGATGGAATCATAAAATGCAGCTGGCTCTTTTTCCTCTTATTTTTTTTATCAATTTATATCATTAGATATACATTCTAATAATGTAGTTTTCCCTGGCATCTTACCCTTATTGCTTAGTAGAAGACTGTTTAACACTTAGGCAATACGTCTAAGTGTATAGAGCACGCTGAACTTTTATGTGAGCGGCTCTGGTTTTTTTTATTTGAGGCTGTTTGGAGAATGGTGTATGGATGAGAAGAGCTATGTCCTGTCCCTACTGCTTTGGAAACAAATGACTGTCTTACTGACTCCAAAAATGGCAATTTCTTATCTTATATTTCTATAGCCCCTAGGGCCAAAATCAGTCTTTCTGGAAATCCAAAGTACAGACTCAGCTTCATTGAAGTGAAGACTCTGTGTTATCAGGGCATCATACTTTAGGAGCGTCTGAGGGACACATCCTTGGCCTTGTGGCAACTGGCTCATTTTACTTAACATAATGTTCCTGGGCATCACCCATGTTGTAGCACGTGTTTGCATTTTATGCTAGCTATTCTTGTGTGTAATGATATCTCATTGTGAGTAGCTGAGTTTTTCCCCTTGGTTCCTCTATATATTAGTTTTCGCTTGTAGTTCACATTGGTGAGACTTCATGAGAGCAGGGAACAGTCTTTCAATTCTAAAACCGCAATGCTGACACAATGCCTGGCAAATATTTGGTATTTAATAAATGCTTATTGAGTCAGTGATTGGATCTGTTATGTTTCTAGGCCACATTTACTTTTTAAAGTTAAAATCTATTTTAGTACATATAAATTAATTTCTGTTTTTCCCATAGGCAAAACATAGTTAGAGGGAGGTTTGTTTTTCTCCTCTGGGAAAGTCATGTGTTATATCCAACAGCCTGGCAAAAGTAATTTTGTATGATGCATGGTTTGTGATAATCAACATTACTTTTTCTTACATTAAAACAAATGACTGTGAGTTGCTGGTACATATGTCTAAGAGTCTCATTATCTTTTCAGGAGGATGGTTTTTACCACTAGACTATGTCTACTGAACAAGTTGCTAGCAAATAAAAAACAGAGAGAAAGTAGGTAAAAGTATTGCTCTGGGGTTTAGAATAGCGGTGTTGAAGAGCTTGATCAGCTTATATGTATTTGAGAAGTCTTAAACTTACCAAGAACTGTATTTCAGAACCTTTTTCTAAATTTATTTTGTAAGGTATTTATAGAAAAAAGCGATGCCAACTACGATGGAGTTGAAGCTGGGTGGTGTGGCGCACGCCTTTAATCCTGGTGCTTGGCAGGCAGAGGCGGGGGTGGAGGGAGGTAGGGGGGTGGGGGGTGGGGGGGTGGTTGTCTCTTCCAGAGGACCTGAGTTTAAGTCTCTGCACCCCTGTGGTGGCTCACAACCACCTGTAACTTCAAACCCAGGGGATTTGTTGTCCTCTTCTAACTTGCATGCACATGTATAAGCAAAATACTCATATATATATAAATAGACATAAAAATTAAAGAACATATGAGAGAGTATTACCTGATTCACATGGTGGGCAGGGGGCATATTGTAATTCCATTTATCTTCCATGTACATCTTTAAGACATCATACCTGGGGCTGGAGAGATGGCTCAGCAGTTAAGAGCACCGACTGCTCTTCCAGAGGTCCTGAGTTCAACTCCCAGCAACCACATGGTGGCTCATAACCATCTGTAATGGGGATCCGATGCCCTCTTCTGGTGTGTCTGAAGATAGCGCAAGTGTACTCACACACATAAAATAAATAAATAAATCTCTAAAAAAAAAAGATCATAGCTGAAATACATATAGTTTGTAAGAAAAGGGAAATGATTAAATGTCAGAAAAATAATACTTTTTTTTTTTTTTTGAGACAGGGTTTCTCTGTGTAGCTCTGGCTGTCCTGGAACTCACTCTGTAGACCAGGCTGGCCTCGAACTCAGAAATCCGCCTGCCTCTGCCTCCCAAGTGCTGGGATTAAAGACGTGCACCACCACCGCCCGGCAAAATAATACTTTTTAAAAATATAAATATTTCAAAGATTTTTTTTTTTTTTTTTTTTTTTTTTTTGAGACAGGGTCTCTCTGTGTGGCCCTGGCTGACCTGGAACTCACTCTGTAGACCAGGCTGGCCTCGAACTTAGAAATCCGCCTGCTTCTGCCTCCCAAGTGCTGGGATTAAAGGTGTGTGCCACCACTGCCTGGCTGAAGATGATGTTTTAATTAGGTCAGATTATATGTGTGGAGAGGTTGGTAGAGACTTTTGGATATGGTCCAGAGATTTAGAGATTATTGCATATTAGGCATCTTTGTATTGGAGCAGGAAAGAGAGGCAAAGAAGGAGGAAGGGAACACCAGAGGGAATGAGGAAGGGAGAGGTAGAGATTGACTAATTGATTAATCATTGGTTAGGTGAGACAAATTGAATTCTCCAAAGTGTCTTGGCCTGAGAGATGGCAAAAGTAAAACATGGTTCATGCATTTCCTGTAAGAAAATACCTGCCTGAAAGGAACAAGGACGGAAGTAATCGAGGTCGGATAGATAACCTTCTATTAGCTGTGGGTGTAACTCGGACCAACAGTCTGAGGTGTAGGAAGCAGATCTCATCAGACTGGAGCTGGAGCCGCATGCTGAACTCTCTCAGCACAGCCCTGAGGACAAGCTTTGTCTGGCCCTGGGGGTGCTCAAATGAGTGAGCGCCTTTGGATGCGTAAGGTAGCTGGTGGACTAGGTGACCTTTACAGATTCTTGGGAAGACGGCCTCATAGGACTGTGCAGTGTTCCACTGCAGAGCGGAGAGGAAGAGCTGGGAAAGAATCATGATTCCCTTGTTGTTTAGGCACATCTGCTTAGAGATCAGTGCGGTGGGAGAAAGCTGTTCTCTGCTTTGGGTTTTATGTTCTGTTTATTAGATTATTGGTTGGGGTGCCTTTATCTTTAAGGGACATAAATCAAATTCTGAGTGTTAACATAAAGGAAAGCTTACTGTCTCATGCCAACAAGGTCTGAGGAGGTCACTTCTGTGGTTGGTTATAAAGAACTAATAGGTTGTTGAGGTGGCTCATACGCAGAAGCACTTGCAAACTTATGACCCAAGTACAGTCCTTGGAACTCACATAAAGGAGGGAACCAACTCCATAGAACTGTCTTCTGATGTCCACACTGTGGTACTCATTTGTTCCTATACATATCATACACACAAGCACAAATGATGATGATGATGGTGGTGGTGGTGGTGGTGGTGGTGGTGGTGATAATTTGAGATTCACTATATACTGTGTAGCCCTCACTGACTTGGAACTCACTATATAGACCAGACTACCCTCAAAACTCAGAGTTCTGTCTGCCTCTGCCTCCTTAGTACTGGTTTAAAGGCATGTGCCACCACATCTGGCCATAAAATACAATTTTCTATAAAAAACAAAACACCAGCACTCTTTCCAGTCTTCTCTACAATTCAAGATGTGTTCAGAAGATAGCTGCTTCCATTTCAGGTATCACACCCACACCTAGCAGTGTCCATAGGAAAGAGAGAATAGTTCTTTCTAGTTAGCCCTTTTTTGTTTTTTGTTTCTTTTTTTACAAGCAAGAACCCCCTTTTTAGAATCTTTCTACAGACCCTCCTTCATAACGCTTGGCCATGATGGTATTACATATCAGTCCCTCAGGCAGGCAATAATAGCAAAGGAGTGGGTTCAAAGTAATCAGGCTGTGCATCCCCAGAGCTAGGAGCACCGTCTGATCAGAACAATCTCCAAGGCCAACTGTTCTTGCATAGTTAGGGACATCTGTGCCTTGATCATATCACCCATGTGCATCATCCATTTCTAGTCAAAGATCATAGACTTTCACATGACTTCAAGTCACCCATATATTCTATCCAGGGCCGTGAGAGTGTTTGGTCCTCTCTGGTTTTGGAATTCCATCATTGTCTCCCCTTCACACCTTTGCCTTCTTCCCCAGGAAATCTATCTGTGGGCTTATGTACAGAAGAGAGGATTTGCCCACACCCCTGACAGATACACATATACACACAGACATACACGCAGAGATACACATACACTTATACATATATATTAAACATAGCCTTGCTATGTGATATGGGATGACCTCAAACATGAGATTCCTCTATTTAGCCTGCCAAGTGTAGATGTGCAGTACCATAACTGGCAAATTTTTAGAAAATTTAAGTTCCTTGTTTGTTTGTTAGTTTCTTCAGTGCTGGGAGTAAAACCCCTTGGGCTTTGTATAATAGACCAATTATCTACTAGTGAACTAAAGCCGAAGCCCTTTGCATAACCCAGGGATAACTAAGCAGCTCTAGATTTTCTTAGCATGAGTGCTGTGTGATTGTACATGCCTGCACATATGTGTACTTTCTGACCTGACTTGTTTTTGATAGAGCTGGTTTTCTTGCTGTATCCAAAAAATCTCTTCCTTTTTCTTGACAGTTTTAGCCGTGTTGTGAGAGAACGTCTGAAGTGTATAGTTTTGGCTCTTCCCTCCCAGTCTTCAAAATGGTCTGGACATACCCAGCTGTGTTCTCCGCTGACATGAAAGGCTTGAGTTGTCTACTACCCTGATACTAAACTAGATGATATTTGCAGGTCATCTATTGTTTGTGTACCTTCCATCATAGGAGATTTAGATAAATTAATTAGCATCTTTCAAATGGTTCTGCAATTAAGGGGCAAGGGCTTGAAGGACAGGTTCTCCTTTTTTCTTTGCCTTCAGACCCAACTGCTTAACAGTATGCTTCCCCAATCCTCTTTTTAAAGATGTCTCTTAGGCAAACAGAGGTTTGAAGTAACCAGGACTACCCTGAGTTACTGCAGAGAGCAGCCTGGGGCCTTGAGCTTTCCCCTGGTCTCCTTCCATGTCTGGCTCCTGTGTGGCTCTGCCTTTGAAGTCAGGTGGAAGCCCAACAGGTGAGGCTGTTGCCCTCTTTCTCTTTGGTTATTTTGTTGTAACCTTTAGTCTAGGAAAAATGCCAGTCTTCGTTTCCAAGAACCATATCTCCCTAAATGGGGCAATCTGCTCTAAATGCCTTTTCCACTGGCGCCTTCCCCATCCCGCAGTTGGCATAGTTAAAGGGACAGGTGTGCTTTAATTTTTTTTTTAAAACTATTTGTACTGTACTGGATTAGGGTGTGTGGCCCAGCGCCTGTTGGGGTACGTGTGCATGTTATACATGTTCAGAAATATCCAGTTCTTCACACTGCAGTCATTCATGCTTTAAGAGTCAATAGGTCTCTAGATGCTTTACTTTTGGATTTTCCCACATGTCCAACGTACTTCATTTCCTGCTCCCTTCCTCTTTTGCTCTATCCATCCAACTGTGTGTCCATCTGTCTGTCTCTAAGCAAGTGGGCTATGATGATACATAAACCTTTATCTATCTTTTTAAAAAAGATTTTATTTATTTTATGTATATGAGTACACTATAGCTGTCTTCAGACACACCAGAAGAGGGCATCAGATCTCATTACAGATGGTTGTGAGCCACCATGTAGTTGCTGGGAATTTAACTAGGACCTCTGAAAGAGCTGTCAGTGCTCTTAACCTCTGAGCCATCTCTCCAGTCCCACCTTTATCTATCTTGTTGGAAAAACTTACATGCTGTGTTGAAATATATTCTTTCTGTATGGTCCCAAGAGAGGATTTCCTCTGCCACTCATGATGTTGGTATCATTACTGTTTCTCCCTCCTCTGGCATTTACGCTGTGGGAATGTGCCATGCTGGTGTTCAGCCTTAGAGTTTAGTGCTGCTCTCAGTGAACAGTACAGCATCTAGGAAGTCTCTAGTGATTACTGTCTTCCCTGATTCCAGTATGGCTACCTGGCCAGCCCCTTCCATTGAGCTCCTTGAGAATCTGGCTTTTTAATTACTCACCATCCAGCTTTAGCTAGTCGTTTCAAGGGCATCCTGGTACCCCTGCTGCCCTCTGCTCCACAGAGGCCGCTAGCCTCTGTTACTTTGCTTTCTGGAGCCAGTGATTGAGGCACACTGTATGTGAATTCCCATGTTAGTTGTTCAGCTGAGAATAAACTAGAGAACCCACAGTGCCCTCCTGATTAACTTTAAAGAGTCACAGAAGATTCTTGGACAGATACACACCTATGCCCAAGCTGAGAGACTGACCTATGGTGGGACCCGCCTTTGGAGTTGGTTTCATGGTAATAAGGACAAATTGTGCAGTAAGACTTGTTTCTGTCCTGTTTGTCACCTGAGTTCACTATGAGATGAGCTCTGATGTGTATAGCTCCAGCTGATAGCAGTTCATTGGATGAGTGGGAAATTTAGGAATGAAACTGGAAATTTTGGTGAAGGAAAGTCCCTCCCTTTGCAGTAGGACAGGTGCTTCAGCATAGTGTATTGCTTTGTCTTCTGCTGCATCTGATAAAGTGGGCAGAGAAGCCGGGTGTGCTTCCTGAAGCTGATATTGGGGACTTCTGCCCTCAAAAAGAAAAGTCTGAGGGAGCACGCACTGGATGCAATAGGCCCAAACCCAAGAAATGTGCTTCATGGCTTTCTGAAAGAGTTTGGCTTTGAGTTCCTTAGAAGGGATGTGGTCATGACTTGGTGCAGAAGGGAGAGCTGGGTGGGAAAGTTACATGCAGACAACTCAAGTAATAGCAGACATGAGGTAGAAGTGGTACAGTTGGGGGAGGGTTGCAGAGTCCAGCAGGTGGGGGTGAGTAGAATATTAAAAATGTATTATTTTATTTGCCAGGAATAAAGGAGTTTGAAGAGTGCTTCTGTGCTATATTGCATCTTTAATTTTTTTATGCTTTTGGATGTCTATGTCAGTGTTCTCTAGGTAGCAAGAGGAGACTACACATAAGGGGTGGTGCGGGCCGCAGGGAGCTGCAACAGGCGGCTTGGAGTTCAGCCGTTCTTGAGCCGTAGGCCTGTCTGTACACGTGTTGTGTGCATGTGTGTCTAGTGTGTCTCTAAGAAGAAGGCTACCGAGCCTTGTGATACATGCTTTTAATCCTCGCCCAGGAGGCGGAGGCAAGCAAAGTAGGTGGATCTCTGTGTATTTGAGGCCACCCAGTTGACACAGTGAGTTCCAGGCCAGCAGGAGCTATGTAGACAGAACTTATCTCAAAAAAAGAAGAAAGCCAGTTAGATAAGGCAACATGTTGGTGGCTTGTGAGCAGTTACAACTACAGATAAAAATATTTTTCTTTTTTTTAAATTTATTTTTTTTACACTCCATATTTTATTCCCTCCCCTTCTGTCCACCCTCCAATGGTTGCATATCCCATACCTCTTCCCCACCCTCCTGTCTCCATGTGAATGTCCCCACCTGACTTCTAAATTCCCTGGGGCCTCTGGTCTCTTGAGTGTTAGGTGCATCATCTCTGAATGAACACAGACCCAGCAGTCCTCTGCTGTATGTGTGTTGGGGCCTCTTATCAGCTGGTGTATGCTGCCTATTTGGTGGCCCAGTGTTTGAGGAATCTTGGGGGTCCAGATTAATTGAGACTGCTGGTCCTCCTACAGGTCTCCCTTCTCCTCAGCTTCTTTCAGCCTTCCCTAGTTCAACAACAGGGGTCAGCTGCTTCTGTCCATTGGTTGGGTGCAAATGTCTGCATCTGACCCTTCCAGCTGCTTGCTGGGTCTTCCGGAGTGCAGTCACACTAGGTTCCTCCTTTTGTGAGCGCTCCATAGCCTCAGTAATAGTGTCAGGCCTTGGGACCTTGAGCTGGATCCCACTTTGGGCCTGTCGCTGGACCTTCTTTTCCTCAGGCTCCTCTCTGTTTCCATCCCTGTAATTCTTTCAGACAGGAACAATTATAGGTCAGAGTTGTGACTGTGGAATGTCCCCTCATTTGATGCCCTGTCTTCCTGCTGGAGGAGGGCTCTATAAGTTCCCTCTCCCTACTGTTGGGCATTTCATCTAAGGTCCCTCCTTTTGAGTTCTGAGAGTCTCTCACCTCCCAGGTCTCTGGTGCATTCTGAAGGGTCTCCCCAACCTCGTGACTCAGCCATTAAAGGCTAGGCTCACAACCAAAAAGATGTATTTTTCTAATCCCAAGGGGGTGTGGAGTATACTCTGGAATGGGGCAGTCAGCGACTCTGCCCAGGCCACCTGCTTGCTTTCCTTCTTCCTTCCCTTGCTTCTTTCCTCCCTTCCTCCCTTCCTTTTGAATTCTTTTATAGAAAAGTGAGATCCTTTTGCATGTAGTATTTATTAGAGATGAACTTCTTAGGTTCACCTCCATGTTCTGGGTAGAACTTGGAGAAAAGTATCTCAGAGGAGCCTTCTGAGGAGAGTGAAGGCTGCGGCGTGGCTGCCTTCTCTAGCCCCTGCTATTCCTAGTCTCAAATTGTGCAGTTTTGTGGCATCGCCCTGTGATGGAACAAATTAGTATGCATGTTTATCTCCCCGTCCATCCATTCATCAAGTAAGGAATGTCTCCTGAGGGCCCTACATGTCCTCTTCTCTCTTCTTATAGGGTAGGCTTGTATCACATACCTGGATCAGCTTTTCACAAACACACAATGGTTTGCTTAGGCTAACCAGGACTGGCTCTGCAGTCAGGATCAGGTCAGGTTTTGTCAGGTAAGAAAGAGGGAATGACTGTCAGATAAGCAACTTAGAGCATCTGTTTCAACATGTTAACTTTTAAATAGTTTCTCTGGCTATGGAATGCATTTTCTAAATTTGGCCTTATTTACTATGGTGATTATTTTAATTGAGTTCTAGTCAATTAATTATACCATACTTTTTTCTATAAGTTTTGACTTGTTTTTGCAGGGTTTCTCCATGTGCTGTTATACACAACACAGAAAAAGAATTTAGGAAAATGATCATAATAAACACAAGCAGTTGTAGTAGTGTAAAGATGTGAGGGACAAGGATCTCAGGCGGCAGGCCGTACAGTTGCTTAGCTGAGCTTCACACTGCTTGGAGCTTCCTGCAGTAGAGATGGAAAGCGGGCTGGGAGAGGCCGCAAGCTCTACATGTCAGCCACTCAAGAACAGCAAAGGGCTGGAGAGAGCTCAGCAATTAAAGGCACTGGCTGTCCAGAGGACCCACGTTCAGGTCCCAGCACCCACCTGGCCGGTCACAACCTTCTTCAACTCTAGTTGTAGGGGATTTAACACCTTCTTCCGGCCTCTGAGGGCAATGCATGCACATGGTGCACAGACATGAATACAGACAAAAGACATACACATGGAATAAAAAATAAACCCTATATTTAAAAAAAAAAGAAAAGTAAGGATTTCTTTAGCTCATGTTCACTGTATGTGAGCATGAGCATGTGTGGGAACCTTAACTGGGAAGCAGTAGGTACAACACTGAGTAAGGTATGTAGTGTCTCCCTAGCAAATAAAAAACTAGAGTGCCCTTTTCGTAGAGTTTTTATTGAAAATTCAAGATATAACATCAAAATGTACCTCAGCAAATTTCATATTCTGGAACCTGGGAATCACAGGTCTGAATGATTGTCCTTGGTGTTCTGCTGGTGGCGAGCCATGCACTAGGGCCCCATTTACCCTTCATGATTGCCTCATGTCTGTCACACGGTTCTCACCTGAGCTAGAGAATATATGTGTATGCACGGGTGTACTGATTTCTAACACTGCATGAGAATGTGTCTGAAGAGATGATTTGAAGTGGTGTTCCACTGTTCACCATGCTACTTGCCAGCTGCTGATGTAGTTAGGAATCGACCTGCTAAGGTTGACATCTGTAGGAATTAAGGTCTCTATTTGAAACACTCACAGAGGAGAGTTCTATTTTTGTAAATAGGATAATTGGGTGGAAAACTGTGCTAATGTCTATCTTTAACCACTCCCGGGATGAAGTCTAACTGTTAAAGCCATGGAGCCATAACTAAGATGCCTCGTTGTCATCTCTATACAGGCCAAGTATTTAAAGGAGTACAGAAGTCAAAAGCCAGACTTCTGGGTTGAGCAGAGGGTGAGCCAGAATGGGAATGAACAGAAAGCCAAAGGCAGCTGAGTCAGGGGATAGCAGTGCTTGAAGCTGATGTGAATCTTACTCGGAAGAGGCATGGAAGAGGGTTTCAGGAAATGTCAGACGAGACAGTGATTGGATCCTGACAAGTACTTAGTTAACCTAAATGAGTTTTGATGATCTTCTGTCCTTGTAAGGGTTTGGGGAATGACCAGTGCTAGCAGTGTGAACCACTGCACAGCACAGACAGAAGAGGGGGGGATGGGGTCAGTGAGAAGGCACCATTCCTCTGCTGATCTCCTTTGCGAATGTCAGGAAATGACTGTGACTGTGGCTTTGCTCTCTGTTCCTTGTGGTCTTGAACAAAATGCATTCCCATCTCTAACAAACAATTCTGATTTCTGCAGTGAGGTTTGCACTGGTGCTCTTTAGAAGTTGTTCTGGTAGCTTGGGTTACTCCTTTCTCCTTCCTGAAACCTCTGCCTTATATCTTTCTTCCTATAAGTGTGAGAGAGTATTGAGACTAGGCTTTCTACTACCTAATGTGCACTGTCTTCGCTGTTACATGCCACCATCATTCTCTTATCCCTGTGACTCAATGAGTGTGCCATGCACCAAAGCAGCTCTGACAGAGGTGCCATCAGAGAAGATACACAGACATCAGGAAAAGCAAGCATTCCTTAGCTCTTCTCAGGTGATTCGGACAGTCAGCAGAATGGTCAGTGTCCCCACAGCAGAGGAAAACTAAACCATCCCAGTCCTTTCTTATGTCCTCTTTGGAAGCTTACCGCATGAATAACACCTGGTGCTCATTGTACAGGTGGTGAGTTTCTGTCTCTTCTGACCTTGTTGGCTGAGCTCAGGCAAGTGCTTTGCATGAGCGCTGTGACAAATGCCTTCCTGTGCCTCGGGGGAAAATGTCTCCCACTTGTGTTTCATTTACCTGCTTAGAGACTATTCCTGTCCCATGACAGGCTCCAGGAGGCAAATGTAGAGGGACAGGCCAGCATTGTGACTGTGACTGTGACTGTTGAGGGATGATTTTTCTTTCACTTTTGTCCAAATCCAGGTTTTTGTTTTTGTTTTTGGATCTTGTTAAAACTAGTGTAATAGGCTTGAGTTTGCTCGATGTATCATGGAAATAGCCTTATGTGGCATAAGCTTCTGCCTGGGGTCACCACCTGCTCCTGCAAAGCTGAGTAGCCAATAATTTCGTACAGTTCTTTTCATATTAATAGAATAATGGAAGGCAGATGGTATGCCAGGAGGATTGCTTTTTCTTTTAGGCTTTGAGGGCCTGTTATGGGGCAAATTACACCCCCTCCCCCAGTTCATATGCTAAAGGCCTGACTCCCTGCACTTCAGATTGTGACCTTATTTGGAAATATGGTTGTTGCAGATGCAATTATGTTAAGATGAGGTCACACTGGAGCAGGGTAGGCCCCTAATCCAATGTGACTGGTGTCCTCATAAAGGGAGAAACTTGGGCACAGGCACACCCACAGGGACAATGTTACACGGACATGAAGGCAGAGAGTGGGGCAATAAATCTACTCACCAGTGAGCACCAAATATTGTCATCAACTGCCAGACACTGTGAGAGAGGCCTAGCTCAGTCTCCAAGCCTGCCAGCATCTTCATCCTGAACTTTTAGCCTCCACTTCTGTGAGGCAGTTAACTTGTTGCTTAAGTCACCTAGTTCTTAGTACTGTTTGCTGCAACCTTGGCAGACTAATACCAGGTCCCTGGAGAGCAAACTCCAGAGGAGAAAAGAGAGCCCCTGATGTGCCCTGATTAAAGTTTCCCCTGCAGTACGAGAGTCTGGATATAAGGCAGAGGTTTCAGGAAGGAGAAAGGAGTAACCCAAGCTACCAGAACAACTTCTAAAGAGCACCAGTGCAAACCTCACTGCAGAAATCAGAATTGTTTGTTAGAGATGGGAATGCATTTTGTTCAAGACCACAAGGAACAGAGTTTAAGTGAATGAATGAATGAATTTTTAAAGCACAGCCAGGCTTTGTAGCTTCGGCTGACTTTGAACTTATCTCTCCTCCCTGCCTCAGCCTCTAGGATTACAGATGTTTGGTACCATACCTGGCTAGTTTTGTTGTTTTTAAATTGGCCACCTATAGTTTAGATGCTACCATCTGGAATACTAACTAATCTAAAGGAGCTTTCTTCTGGGATGGAAGTCTGGTTTCTATAGTTTCTAGTACTTACCATCAGAGTGCTTAGAAAAAATGTGGCTGCTGAAGCCAAGGGACATTTGTGTTTTGTTTAACTTAAGAATAGCCACTGATGGCTAATGGCCACTATCTTAGGTGTTGCAGATCTAGAACATAAGAATAGCACTGGCGGAAGGCCAAGGAGAACTCCCAGGGTGCCTGAACCCTTTATGGGGCTCCAGGGAAGGTCACCTAGGCTTAGTCATGCCTGGCATGTGTGTGGAATTGCCCTCAGGTGCAGGAGATGGTGGGAGGGAAAGGAAACAATGCAAGCACATTTTCTCAGTGTTGTACTAAAACAATGCTTCACAGGGCTTTGCTGTTCTTCTCCGAGCCCAGGTTGTCTTATGCCGCTTAGTACTTCATAGAGATATGAAATAAAGTGGCAGACAGGAGTGAGGCAGCAAGTGTGTGATGTAGGTTTCTTTTCAGGTTTTGTGTGCCAGCCCCTACTGGGCTTTGAGGGGACGCTGGTGCCAGTGTTAGAAAGGTGGGGATCTTCAGCTACACCACTTTTCAGAAGGTGGAAAGGTTCCCATGCTGTCTCTGCTATTAGATTTGCTGAGTTGCAGTTGAGCTGAAGCTCAGTCCTCAGCCCTGGTTGGACCTGCCTTTCTCTCTGCTGTGTACCCACACCCCCACCCCCACCCCACCCTCACCCCACCCCATAGGCTGAAGAAGCTGCTGCATCGACTGCATGTGGGATATCTCAGAATCTAAAATGGAGCCCCAACTGGGCATCATTAGATGCAGTTTCACACTGAAAAAGAATGAGTCCTTGTAACTGTTCTGGCCATCCTCGACAAATGACTGTTGTCATTGTATCACTACTGGCTTTGGCTCAGTGCCCAGTATAATTTAAAAATTGCTTCTTTTTCCAGATTTACATAGTTATCATTTCTGATTCACAGAGAAACAAATAGCCTCTTAAGTCTTACATTTTCTCTGAACCCCAAGACCAGTCGTGTGGAACTGCTGTGTATGAGAGAGGAGCCTGCTCTCCTGGGCTCACCCCCTCTGGCAGACTCGGCTCTAGGCAGCAGAGGAGGTGGCTCAGAAGGAGCACTGGAGGAGATGATGTTCAAGCAGAATCCCTGGGTTTAGGGTAGGACAGAAGTTTTAGTTCTAGACGAGGTTAGGAAAGGAGAAGAGGGTGAAGAAAAGCTGTTTTCAACTTAATCAGCTTTGGTCCTGAGAACTCATGCTGGGGACCTGAGAGACATTGCTGTAGAACAGTAACTGATAGATAGGAGGTAGGACTTACCTGGTTACCGCTCGCCATGTGCCGGGAGGGTTGCACGCAGCCTGTTCTGCTTTACTTACATTACTCTACTTAAGTACAAGCTCTGTCTTCTCTAAGAATTGATCACCTCACTGCAGACAGGATTAAACAAAGCAACAAAAGGCACGAAGTGATGTCAAGTAATATACAGTGAGTACAGTTAGAGAGGCACAAAGAGAAAGCACTGAGGTCCCAAATATCCAGGAGAAGGCTCTGTTTAGTGTTTGAAGGATGACTTTGGTTTGAACAGTGGAACCTGAATTTGCCTCAAATAATCATAGGACAGTGGGTATCCAACCCGTCATGAATGGACCGAGTCTTCACTTACAGGTTTTCTCACTTGAATATAGATATTTGACTGGAGTATCCGTCACAGATGGAGTGTTCAAAGGGATCACACAAAAATAATGAATAATTTGCAGGTGCTGTTGGCAGCTCTGGTGTCTCCACGTGCCTTTCTGTCCCAGCAGGATGCACACAGAGGGAGGCCCCTAACCCCATCTGCCCTGTGCTCCTGGGCTTAATCTGTGCTTTAATAACTTTCCTGTCACCTGTTTTCAGGAGGTCATTCATCTTTTCTATGTTTAAATAGTTCTGGCTATGACTTGCAGGGTCATGTCTGATTGTTGGCAAGATTGGCTTCTGGGTAGAACGAACATTTATTGGGTCCTCAGGACTCTGCCTATAGAGAACAAGTTCTGGAATAAGTAGGATCTAGGTGTCAAAGGGCCTCAGACTTCTCTGGAACTTGAGGTTGAAGGGATACAGATGAGAAAGGTAAGCCTGGACAGCCAACTTGGACACCTGGAGAAGCTAGGTAGTGATGGTAGAAAGGGAAAAGGACAGGAAGAGCAGACTTGTGGAATGTGGGGACATAGTGCTTGATTTGGAACATTTGAGTGGTCTTCTAGTGGGTACCTGGAGACAAGGATGGATTGTTTGAAGGCTTCGGAAGGCCCGGTGAGCAGTGAACTTTGGCTCCCTTTTACTCTTTAACTAATTGCAGAAAGCAATACAGCTGCTTTGGTGACACAAGAGGGTGGGTGTGCCTACCAGTCTTCCCACTTTAGTTGGGTCAGTCACTTTAGTACTCTCTTATTCATCTGGAAAGTGGAGGAATTTGGCAAGGGTTGCTCTGATGTGACTTCTAACACTTACATTTTATATTGCTCAGTGACCCTTCATCTAGGGAGTGATCTTTTTTCCAACGAGCTATTCCATAGTTGCTAGTTAGCTGATTATCTCAGCAAGAAGCCGCATGGTAAGGAGAATGGAATGTGGCCTCAGGAGTTGGCAAAGCCAGCTGAAATCCACCCTGTCTGTGTGTCTGTCTTTCCATAATGTGGCTCTATGGTAGCCTTTGACAATTATCTGTTCCTCTTCAATTCTCAAGTGTTCTCATGTGTAACATGGGGGATGACCTGACTTTCAGGGTCATTGGAGATAATGTGTATGAGGCACCACAGCAATTTCCCCTTATCCACACAGGATCCAGGATTTCAAGACCAAAGGATGCCTGAAACTGCAGACAGCTTTGAATCTTATATATGGTGATGCTTCTCCTACGTGCAAACCATGATAATGATAAGAGGTCACCGATAATAAATGATTCTATCAATATGTATGAATACAGTCTTTCTCTTAAAATACCACTATCATATCTACAATGTGAGATTATCTGACATTTACCTGATGAGTTTACTGAGGTAAGTGACTCTTTGATGTAGCATTAGGGACAGTCATGCTGGCTACAATGGTTGTCGTGTGACTGAGGAGCAGATACTATACACTGTGTGGAATATTGATCAAAGAACTGGAACAGGACAACTCAATTTTGTCATGTTTGAAATAATGTACAACTTAAGCCTATGAATTGCTTCTTTCTGGGATTTTATGTTTAATATTTTCATATCTTAGCACAATATAGAAGGCTAAATTCATGGAAGCAGACAGTGGGCGCAGGGCTGCTGCTGTAGCTTGTAAAACTATCTTGTAAAACAGTTTTGTTTTTTAAAGGTTTATTAATTTACTTATTTTATGTATATGACCACACTGTAGCTGTCTTCAGACACACCGGAAGAGGGCATCAGATCCCATTGCACATGGTTGTGAGCCACCATGTGGTTACTGGGAATTGAACTCAGGACCCCTGAAAGAGCAGTCACTTAGGCATCTCTCCAGCCCTTAAAACAGTTTTATTGAGATCTAATTCATACATCTTGAAATTCACCCTTTTGAAGTATACCACAAACATATTCATTATTAGACTGTTCACAGAGGTGTACTTCATTAGTGCCTAATTCCTGAACATTTTCATCATCCTCTCCTGAAGAAATTTCATCTTCATGTTACTTCCCATTCATTTCTTTGTGGATTTGTTTGTCCTGAACTTTTCATGTAAATGGAAGTGTAGCCTTCTGTGCCTGGCTTATTTTGTACAATATTGCCAATTTCCCCCACATTATAGTATATATCAGTGCTTTCTTGCAAATAATACTTTGTAGCTATAGCTACTTGCTATTTTGTTGTTGTTGTTGTCCACAAATAGATGAGTTGTTTCTACTTTGGGACTGTTACACATAGTTCTGCCTTAAATGTTTGTGTACAAGTTTTTGTATGGACATGTGTTTTAAAATTTCTTAACATATCATTGTGTTTGGCTAATATTTACCTAATGACTAATGATGGTGTGTATGTGTTTATTAGTCATTTGCGCGTCCTTTTGTAGAAATATATAGTATATTGTTTACTCATTTAAAAATGGGTATTTTTCCTTTTGTCGCTGAGTTGTAGGAGTTGTGCATATGCTGTGGCTCGTGTGCCCAGGTTTGCAGCCAGCCCTCAGTCTGTGTGTGCCTCTCATCTCAGGTTCCTCGCGGAGGTCTGTGAGCTTCTAGGTGATCTCTAGGACTAATTTTCCTGATACTGACTGTTCGTTGTTTTTTTTTTTTTTAATGTATTTATTTTTATTGAATATCGTCTTCATTTACATTGTCAGTGGTAAACCTTTCCCGATATCCCCCTCCCCTAAGACCCCCAACCCCTCCCCTTCCTCCTTCCCCCTGCCTCCACATATATGCCCCTCCACCCAACACACTCCCTCCTTCCTCTCCCCCTCGGTTTCCCTTTGTTCGGGCCTCTGTTGAGCCTTTACCTGACCAAGGACCATTTCTCCCACTGATGCCCAACAAGGCCTTCCTCTGCCATATTTTTGGCTGGAACCATGTGTGCTCCTTGGTTGATGGTTCAGTCCCTGGGAATCTTGGGGTGTCTGGGTGGCCGAAATCATTGTTCTTCCCATGGGGCTGTAAACCCCTTTAGCTCCTCTGGACCATCCTCCAGCTCTCCATTGGGGACCCCATACCCAGTCCAATGGTTGGCTGCTAGCATCTGCCTCTGTATTTGTAAGGCTCTGGCAGGGTCCCTCCAGAGACAACCATGGCATGCTCCCTTTGGTATACACTTCTTGTCGTCCATAGTAGTGTCAGGGTTTGTTGACTATTTATAGGATGAATCCCCAGGTAGGGCAGTCTCTGGGTGGCCTTTACTTCAGGCTCTGCTCCACACATTGCCTCCCTTATTGCTCCTGTGGCTATTTTGTTCCCTTTCTTAGAAGAACCAAAGCACCCTTACTTAAGTCCTCCTTCTTCTTGAGCTTGGTGAATTGTAACTTGTTTATTTTGAGCTTTTGGGTTAACATCTGCTTATTAGTGAATACATACCATGTGTGTCTTTTGTGATTGGGTTGCCTCGCTCAGGATGACACTTTCTAGTTCTATCCATTTGCTTAAGAATTTCATGAATTCATTGTTTTTAATAGCTGAATAGTACTCCATTGTGTATACCATAGTTTCTGTATCCATTCCTCTGTTGAGGGACATCTGGGTTCTTTCCATCTTCTGGCTATTATAAATAAGGCAGCTATGAATATATTGGAGCATGTGTCCTTATTACATGTAGGAGCATCTTCTGGGTATATGCACAGGAGTGGTATAGCTGGGTCCGATGGTAGTACTATGTCTAATTTTCTGAGGAATCGCCAAACTGATTTCCAGAGTGGTTTTACCAGCTTGCAATCCCACCAACAATGGAGAAGTGTTCCTTTTTCCCCACATCCTCTCCAGCAACTGCTATCCCCTGAGTTTTTCATCTTAGCCATTCTGACTGGTGTAAGGTGGAATCTCAGTATTGTTTTGATTTGCATTTCCCTAATAACTAAGGATGTTGAGCATTTCTTTAGAGCCATTTGAGTTTCCTCAGTTGAGAATTCCCTGTTTAGTTCTGTACCCCATTTTTAATAGGGTTATTTGGCTCTCTGGAGACTAACTTCTTGAGTTCTTTGTATACATTGGATATTAGCCCTCTATCGGATGTAGGGTTGGTAAAGATCTTTTCCCAATTTGTTGGTTACCATTTTGTCCTATTGACTGTGTCCTTTGATTTACAGAAGCTTTGGCAGCTTTATGAGGTCCCATTTGTCGATTCTTGTTCTTAGAGCATAAGCCATTGGTGTTCTGTTCAGGAACTTTTCCCCTGTGCCTATGTGTTTAAGATCCGTCCCCACTTTCTCCTCTATAAGCTTCACTGTATCTGGTTTTATGTGTAGGTCCTTGATCCACTTGAACTTGAGCTTTGTACAAGGAGATAAGAATGGGTTGATTTGCATTCTTTGGCTGTTCTTAAGCCTTCACCTTATATACTGTTCATGGCTCTTCTTAACTCTGAGCCTGAGCCACTCTGACCCTGCCGCAGGCCCTGGAATTCACAGCAGGAGGATAGCTGGAGTCTAGAGATAATGAGCGGCTGGGCCCATTTAGGACTGCTACCATCCCTCAGTTTCTACATGGAGTGTTTTAGTGTGGCTGTACAGCTTTTTGTTTTTGTTGCCAGAGAGCCCTTCATCCTGTTCTGTGGCTATCTAGATATTGGGAATAGGGATTATAAGGGGTTGTACATGTGGGATGATGACTTTTTTCCACTGTGCCACTGCAGAGATGAGTAATGTGTTTTCCAGGAGTGATCTAGCAATTTTAAGTCACATACAAAAACAGCTCAAGGAAAATCATGTGTGTGTTTTATTGACAAGAGAGTTGTATGGGAAGGCTTCAAAGCTACGGAGAGCTCCATGTCCCAGTGTGTCCTCTCTGCCTTGTACACCCTTGGTTTTAATATTGACACCTTCTCGCTCCTCCCCATTTCTGACAGGCACACCCTCCCTTTTTGCCAGTATGATTGACTCTCTCTATGTCCAGGCAAAAAGGTCTTGCATTCTCCTGGAAAGTTCTTGACCTCTGTGACTAGGACCTCTTCATGGCCACCTGGGGAAAGGCCCTGTGGTGATGCAAAGGGCCTGGTGAGCCCTCTGGTTCCTGGGAGCTTTCCTTGGGACTTGGTGAAGGTATACAATTGTGAAGGCACAGCCCTGATCTAAATACTTGGCCTTTCCTTAGACACGGACTTGGTGGGGTATGGCCATGGACAAATGTATTGACTCCTCCCAAGTTAGTCAAGTAGTTCTTGGAGCCTGAGAGATGTGTCTGAGAGGGCAAAGTGTATCTCGGAGGCCAGGGCTAGCCCAGATGCCTTTGTTTGTTTATATTTTTTTAATTTAAAGAATTATTTATTTTGCATGTATGTAGCTGTCTTCAGAAACACCAGAAGAGGGCATCGGATCCCCATTACAGATGGTTGTAAGCCACCATGTGGTTGCTGGGAATTGAACTCAGGACCTCTGGAAGAGCAGTCAGTGTTCTTAACCACTGAGCCATCTCTCTAGTCTGGTTGTTCATACTTTTAAGGTGGGAAAATACCTCTGTATGCATGAGGCCATTATAGGACTAGCTGTTCACAGACTACCCTGGCTCCTTTGCACATCTTGACCAGCCTGTACCTTACTGAAATCTTAGAAAAACCTCCAGAAGGTTGCTGACTAATTAGAATGCTAAGGTGTAAAATTACTGTGCTGCAGTTAGAAGATACCTTGGAATATCCAATCCATTATTTTCCAGTCTTTTCTCTTGATAAAAAATATTAAATAATCACTGTGGTTTAAAAAGTTCCTCTTTGATAAACGAATTTGGGCTATAGGGCATATTGCATGCCCTCTTGGTGATTCACAGTGAACTCTATGAAGCTCTGCAGTAAAGACAGTAGCTTAATATTATTTTAATCTGGCATTTCAGAGACTATTAGACCCTAGTTCCTCCCCACCCCACACAGGATACTAAGCACATTTTAGAAACCATCTCTCCTTTATAACCAAGGAAGCCTATGTTTGTACAGTTGAATCCATACTTGAATCCATATGAATTCTTTAAAATCCATACTTGAAATGTTATTCCCTAGCTCCTATTCTGTTGCTCATTCCTCAGATTATTGCCCTCACATTTGAAGATATAGCCATCATGCTTGAATAGCGTGTAGATTTTCTTTCTTATGTTTCCAGGTCATATCTCATGTAGCCCAGGCTGGTCTTTCACGCCTAATCCTTCCATCTCAGTCTACTAAGTACTAGGATTACAGCATATGTATGAGTCAGCTAGATTTTTTTTTAATATTCTCATTTGCATTGTTAATAACAAACACAGGCATTAGAGTCAGACTGGGAAACATTTGAAGTCTGTCCCCGTCCTTTGGCCAGCTTATGACCTTGGGTAGCTAGGCCTGCTGGTATCCCTGAATCTGTTCTCTCTGCAGAGAGACTGATGACAATGACAAGCTCACAGGGGTGCTGTGATGATTAAGTGAGAGAATTTCTATAAAGATCATAACTGCATTTTTTTGTTTCCTTTGACTTTTTTAATCACATCAGAGGCTGAGCTCAGTGATCTGGGACTTTAAAGGCTGAGTATATTTCAGATGCTAAAAGCTAATAACAATAATTGTAGTGGGTATGTATTGAATAGCAACTGAAAGAACGAATGCACACAAGATGGCATGACTGCCTATGGCAATGTAGAGAGAGCTGTACTAAACTGCTAGCTACTCATGGGATTCGAGATAGCATAGAAGGCAGGACAGGTCAGAGCAGATTAGCTGGTGTCAGGTGAACAGCTGTGCATGGTGGGACAGGTGCCAGCTCACAAAGCCACCTGCCTTTCTCTTAACCACCACAGGTTAAATGTGCCCGAGATACCAGCATGCTTTTGGAAAACAATTTAAAAGTAAAATAATGTCAGGCCTGCCAATAAAATCTGTCCTGAGGAGAGTGGGTTGAAGGACAAATGGATTGCAGAGGAACAGGGGCATGAGGGCCTAGGAATGGGGTCCAGATACAGCGGCTGTGCTGGAGCTGAGTGTTTCTTGGGTAGGTACATGAAAGGCAGTCACTGATGCATAGCTCCTTGTTCGCTCTCCTGTGGAAGGATGTCTTCTTTACCTCATCAGCCTGACCTACCCCAGCCTCAACTTGCTTGTTTGTCTAGCTCTGGAATTTGGTACTTCTGCCTAATAAGGATAAGAACGAAGCCTTGGCATTTGCTTCCTGCAAACTCTGAGAGAACCCATGCCCAGCACTGAACCATCAATTGTACTGCTGGTGGACTTGATCTCTCCCCTAGTTGCCAGACCATATGGGTACAGTTTCTTTATTCACTTTGGAATATACAGGACTAACAGACTTTAAACCTAACGCGCCAGTCTTCCCAATACATTCCTTGGATTACTGTTCTCTGCTTTCTCCTGCCCCTTACCTCTTCCATCTTTCTCCTAGTTTCTCAGTAGGCACGGTAAAGAGTATGCCCTAGAGCAACAGTAAATAACTCTACTGAGTTCCTGACCAGTGGCCCATGAGAGGACATTGAGAGCATGCCAGTTTGCATCCAACTGCAGCTGCTCCTTGCACAGAGTGCCTCTTCATCTGGTGGCCTGGTGCACATTGTGCCAGCCTTGACTGCCATGCCAGGTGCTGGCATGCTCTTGGGAGGGCACAGCAGCCAGGCATGCTGCTGACACCAATCGCCTCCCTCACAGCTTTTCTCGCTTATTTGCCTTGAGTTGAACACGCCCTGAATCCTGCTCTGAATGTAGCCTATGTTTTTACAGATGACAGGAGGGCAGCTGTTTCTATAGAACTGCTTCCAGTGTGTCTTGCCTGGAACCATGGATGTTGGGACTTTTGGGGAGTTCAGAAGGCTAATTTAGAAAATGGTTAGCAATTCCTTAAAAGTCTAAACATAAAGTTCTTTCCTGACCCAGCAATCCCACTCTCCAGATAAACCCAAGAGTAATGGGAACATTTGCTCACACAGACTTGGGCTCAAGCTTATTGCAGTCTTGTGTGTTACAGCCAGAAAGCACAGCAATCCAGATGTCCATCACTGAGGAGTGGAGAAACAAACTGTACTATATCTACTAAATGGACTCTCTGGAGTAAAGAGGAATGAAATGCAGATATGTACATGGAGAAACCTTGAGAAAGTTCTGTGACATGAAAGAAGATAACAAAGCCCACAGCTGTATGATTCCATTCATGCTGAATGTCTAGAATAGACAAGTCCATAGAGACTTGTGGATCAGTGCTTGCCAGGGCCTGCGGGAAGGGGCGATGGGGCAGATGACTGTGGGATTTCTGTTCAGAGTGATGAAAATGTCTTAGAATTAGTGATGACAATCATATAGCTCTATTTGAAATCACTGAACTGCACATTTTAAGAGAGCAAGCTTTGTGATGTGCAAATAAAACGTCCAGAAGGTTACTACTTTTAAAAACCACCCTAAACATGTAGCAAACTCTGCAGAGACACAGGCACTAATGAAAAGAGGTGAGGTAGCGTACCCTAGCAGGAACAAGCATTGATGCTGCCCTGAGGAGAGGAGCCAGGTGGAGGAGCAGCATGGGGAAGGGCTAGGATGGGGGTGTGGGTGGTTCCCTGTGACCCAAGGTCCTTTGTCCATCCTTGGTGCCAAGCCCCGCCTACAGCTAAGTTTCAGCTGGAGCATGTTAGACTACAGTGGCTAATGAGTAGATGTCCACAGTTATTAATTTTCATTTGGAAGTAATTTCAAACTTAAAAACTGAAAAATCACAGGACCCTAGACTGTCACCTGGGCATTGTCACCTGGCCTTTGGTTGGCAGCTTCCTTTCTTGCAGTGTGGGGAGAGATGCATTCCCAGCAGGTTCAATACCATGGCTTGGCTAGTGACAGGAGAGAAGCACTGCTGAGGTGACACTCCCCAGAGCCACTGGCATGACCGCTGCCTTGGAAGTTTCAGGACGTTTGTGATGTAAGAGCTGGGAAGTAAGGCTTCAGTGTGTGTATTCTTTACTCTTTCCTGTATTTCTCATACCTGTTCCCACCTTTTGTTTTGATTTAGCAATTTTTTAGAAAAGAAACTGTTTAGCAAGGTAAGGCTCACTGAAAAGATCAGCTGGACTACTGTATGAGCCACATCCTTTGAGCCCGGGCCGAAAGGGGGAATGGGTTTCTTTAGGGAGAGTGGGAATGGGGCCTATCGCTTCATTTGTACCTAAGTAAAACAGAATGGACCACAAGAACTAGCCTGTGAGAGCCACACAGGCACAGTACAAGGCTGCCTTGACATTTCAGTTTGCTTGGGGGAGCCCGCTGAGTGTGCAGGTAAAGTGCCACAAAGCGTCTTCAGTATCCACCATCAGATGGAACATACGAACTTGGGTCATTTTCTTTAGATTTTAGGGGAAACAGAAGCACCCTGGTTGGCACAGTTTTTTCAATTCACCCTGTAGGGCTAGAATTGTGTTTTCCCTTTAGTATTGTGGCTTTCCTTAAATCTCACCCCTACTAAGGACTTGGATTTTATGTTCTTTTGTAGTGTCTCCCAGCTTTGATTAAGAACATGGTCATTGTAACTCAGGGGACCAGGCTGAGAGCTGATTTAGTTTCCAGTCAGCTTTGGCCTTGGAGAATGAGGGCAGGCTGGACAGAAGCTTGGCCAGAAGTGTGTGTCCTCTGCATTCTGCTGCCAGTGGTCCCTCAGGGATGGACTTCACCTAACTGGACACGGCTGTGTCTCATCTCTTTGTGGTGGCAGAGTAGAGTGCCTCTGTTCAGCCTGGTACTTGAACTCCAGGGCATGCCCTTCCCTCTTCTTGGAGCTGTTTGCCTGAAGTGGCCATCGGAGCCTAGGTTTCTCCAGCTCTCTTCTGCCATCAGTCAGACAGTAGATAGGTCCTCAGTCCTGGCTTTCGCTAGGTCTTACCCTGTAGCTGTGAATAGTTAATCCTCACTGAGCTCCCTGCGGGTAACTCGCACTTGTAGCCACCCTCCAGAGCTCTCTGGATTCCTGAATGAAAGACAGACAGACAGACAGACAGACACATACATGCACCCACACTGTTATTTTTAATATGCCTTACTAGCTCAGTGGCTGGGGACTTCCTGAACCTCTCCCTGGCTAGCACCCACTCCCCTCCAGTATTCCTGAGTTAACATTTCCCAATCTGTATTTTATCTTTGCTGTCCTGCTTCCTTCTGGGCAGCCCTCCCATGGGACGGCTTTCCCTTAGTGCCTACATTTCAGCTGTCTGACCCTCCTCTTCTCTGTGGCAGAACCCGTCTTCCTCTCCCTTTCCTTTGTCTCTTGCCAGGGAATCCTAAAAGTCCGGCCTCTTTAACTCTGCCCAGCCATTGGCCATTGACAACTCTATTTCCCAATCAGTGCCAACTGGGGGCAGGCTTCCTTTAGTCTACGTGCAGGACCTTGTAAACAGGTTTTTTGGGAAACACAATTAACATGAGAACACAAGCCAGTACATTACTCTTCTGCTGGCATCATCTTTTTTAGAATATGTGTGTAGGTGTTTTGCCTACATGTATGTCTATGTATGCCTGCTGCCTGTAGAAGTGTAGGCAGGTCTCAGAACCTCCTTGGAACTGCCAGTTGTGAGCTCTTATCTGGGTGCTGGGAGTCAAATCCAGATCCTCTGGAAAACAGCCGGTGCTCCTAACCATTGAGCTGTCTGTCTCCAGCCCTCCTGGCACCATCTTTCATACAGACTTCTATTACCTCACACATGGACACTGCCACAGTGGGCCTCACAGCCCACCACAGATAGCATCACGGCCATCAATCTTTGGCTGTACATATCCATTTCCCATTCAGAAGCCCCACTCCCTTCTCTGTCATGTCCATTATTGCCTTCAGGACAGAATCAAAACCAGGTGCTGCCACGCTCAGACACCAGCTTGTCTCTCCAAATTCATCTGTGCTGTCCTGATGAGCTGCTGTGCTCAGCAGCCGCGTCTTCCCCGGGTTCCCTTAGATGATTCGGCCCTGCTTCCTCTCATCTCGAGCTTGTATCTGCAGACCATCCCTGGTCCTGTGAGAGGTAGATATCTCATAAATCTTAAATAAAAATAGATCCAATCTGTCCCCTGCTCCCAAGGTGAGGTCCCTAGTCCTGATACTTTAGTTCCTCTTGGGCCCATTTCTCCTATATAAAGATCGTATCCACCATTGGGAGTGTCATGTCTCTGAGTCAGTGATATTTGATTGGTGAGGGTCACAGCTGCTTTCTGTGGTCAATTATCTTTTCTGGTCTTACTCTATAGCATGCTGTCTTTTAAAAAAACAAGTAGTACTTTTGCACCACTTTGCTTGTACATACACATACTCAGCAGACAGTACTGGCCGTTCACCACAGCCTATAGAATCCTAAATTTAGCAGATTTGAAAATCTGACTTTAGAAATTCTGGATTATTTGATTCTGAAAGTCTGGTACAAACTAATTAATCTTCTGAATGGCTGATTAGTTATTCAGTCTGGATTGTTTGAATGAAGATAATCCTAGCAGCCAGTCAGGAGAACATCACCTCCATGGTCCAAGACCTTTTCTGGGATCTCAAGAGAACAGAAAGTGCTTGTTAAGCACAGAATTAACCAAAAGGCATAGACGTCTAAGCAGAATGTCTGCTGTGGAGGAGATATTTGTCTTTAAAGAATCTGAGTAAAACTCTAAACCCAACACCCTTAGCTTACCAGTGGGAAATCACAGACTCTTATTTCTAGACATCACCATGACCATTGTCAACTATCCTTGAAAGGCCTTTATTTTGGAATGTTTCATATATTGGGGTTGCAAATGTATGGATATTATCATTAATTACATTTTAGGTTGGTAATTTTGGAGTCACAAATCAGATGACTTGTTAAATCCTAAATTTTTAGATTTGTAAGGTTTCTTTTTCTTAAAATCTGTAGGTCTCTATGATATAATACTTCTGCTAGGGCAGTGGAAAATACCTATACCTTGAAATCCTGTATATAAAATTCTGTATAATTTTGGAGTCCAGGGCAGTATTTGTTCAGTTGTTAATAAATTAGTGGTACTCTGGGTGTGTCAGCAATGCTATTTTTAAACCCATTGCTTACTTCAGTGATAAAGAGGGTTCAGAATGTGCCTTGCTGGGCTTGAGAGCATATCATGAGTAATATCTATTATTACTATGATGTCAGAACTTGAATATTCTTTACCAAAAAGATAACCATTGCATCATGGAGCTGAGGAATCCAACTGGAGCAGGGTGAGAAAGGCCCATTCCTCTCATAAGAAACACCAACATATGACAAAAACAGATACTCCCCTGCAGGATCTCAGACCTGTGATCAGCAGTGTCCAGACCCTGTGGCTAGTTTGAAAGGCAGCTTCGCATTTTAGTCATCAGAAAGTGACTTGCCTCTAAGTTTCCAGGAGGCATTTTTAAATCCTGTACCTTCTGCTTATTTAGGAAAACTAGGTGATAATTGTTGTGTGTATACTTGAAGTCATTAACACTTATGATGGCCAGTGCCGTCTCATTATTTATACCTTAATCTCTCTGAAGTGTCCTCACATTAAAATAAGGAAGAAAGGGATTAAACTCCTTAGAAGTTTTAAAGTCATCCTCACTAATGTTTGCTCCGGTTTTGATGGATAAGCGTCTTGTGCATCAAGACATACCCACACTCAGCCACCATGGGAACATGAAGGAAAACCACAGTGCTGCCAGATGGGTTCTGACACACAGCAGCGGGCTGCTCCATGCCTGCTCCGCTGGGCCACTGAGTGCTTTGCTTCCTTCCTTCCTTCCCTCCTCAGCGCCCTGGCCAGACAGCTTCTCCTCCTGGACCAGGGCTGCTTAAAGAGCAAGGGAAAGAAGACAAATTCTCACCGTGGCTTCAAGGCTCTAGCCCAGAAACAGTACCTCTCCCCCACAGTTTATTTATTTATTAATTTAAAAAAAAAACTGGTTTAAAGTTTCACTTGTGGCCGGACGGTGGTGGCGCACGCCTTTAATCCCAGCACTTGGGAGGCGGAGGCAGGTGGATTTCTGAGTTCGAGGCCAGCCTGGTCTACAGAGTGAGTTCCAGGACAGCCGGAGCTATACAGAGAAACCCTGTCTCGAAAAACCAAAAAAGAACAAAAACAAAAGTTTCACTTGTGGCCAAATCTAACTTTTGTATTATATGAACTTGAGTCTTTTGAGTTCTAGCAAGAACTTTGAGTGAAAGGCTCAAGAAAAGTTACTAAGATTCAGTAAAAACAAACAAATCTAAGCATTTATAATTTTCTAAGACTTTATTTATTTATAATTTTTGTGCTTTCAGTAGGCATTTTAGTAACATGGAATGTGAAAATTTATAAAAATAAATGCTTCACTTTGATAATTGTCCCAGTACAAATCTCTTCCCACTTCATTTTTTCCTGCCCTCTTGTTCATTCATAAAAACCTGCATGCTGCATCCCCCCCCCTTTGCCAGGCATGTGACTGAGTACCGTGAGTCTTCAGTACAACCTATTTACATGCATTAGATAGCCAGCGTGGGCTGGCCGGCCCCACACACCTCTCTTTTCACTGTTCACCTTTTTAGGGTTCACTGTATGCCAGAGTATAAACACAGAAGACACAACACTTGTTTAATCCACACAAAGCCCTTGTGATGTACTGTTATTATCTCCACTTTCTAGATGAAGGAATTGAGGTTAACTAGCCTGCTGGATACATAGAGGTAGAACTGCTTCTGACATAGCTGTTATAGAAAAATTATCTAAAACTAATCCTTGGAGCCCACAGCACAGTGAAACTGGAGAGAGCTAATAGTGTGAGGCTCTACCATCTACAACAACAGTGCACCATCTGACATGCCAGCCATGACTGGAGAGGAAGGGACCCATGAGAGAGCAAGCACTTCTGCCCGCAATAGGCTAACTGGCTTAGAATTACAGAGCTGTTGAGTAATAACATCAGGGGACATGTTCAATGACACTGACTCACTGTATAATGTCCTTGTAAAAGACCACAGAACCCACTTTCAAAGTTCATGTGAGTGAGCATGGACTGCTAGATGTGTGGCCGAGGGGTCCCAGCTAACTTGTATATCTGCACATGCATACAAACACACACACACATTACCACACGTTGCATTATTTTTACTTCATATGTTCCAAAGTGCATGGCAGTGTTTACTGTTCTGAGGGTGCTCCTGATTCAGGGATTCTTAGTTTCTCTTTGTTTTGTTTTGTTTTGTTTTGTTTTTCTAGACAGGGTTTCTCTGTGTAGTCCTGGCTGTCCTGGAACTCGCTCTGTAGACCAGGCTGACCTTGAACTGCCTTTGCCTAGCTGGGATTAAAGGCATGTGCCACCACTGCCTTGCTCTTTTTTTTTTTCTCCTTCCCCAACTCTTTCTCGACCTAATCTCCCCATTGCTCTTGTCTGTCCTTTGAGTCACAGTAGGTGACACTTCCTCTGCTTCCCTAAAGTGACCTGTAACTGAATTTAGTCAGATGGCAGTTGAAAGCAGGTGAGAGGAATGGCGTGAAGTTCTCCAGAGTATAAAAAATGGAAGGTAGGCTGGGCAGGTGGTGGTGCACGCCTTTAATCCCAGCACTTGGGAGGCAGGAGCAGGTGGATTTCTGAGTTTGAGGCCAGCCTGGTCTACAGAGTGAGTTCCAGGACAGCCAGGGCTATACAGAGAAACTCTGTCTTAAAAAACCAAACAAAAAACAAACAAACAAAAAAAAAAAAAAAAAGGAAGAGTTGCCACATAGAGCAGCAAGAGTAGCAAATTGTCATATTCTCAGTGGAAGGTAAATGAACCCTGCCTTGAGAGTCTTCTCAGGAAGAAGGGCCTATCCATTTCCCGTCATCAGCCTCACCATGCCTAGGCAACGCCCTCCACAAAGTTCTCTGAGCAGCTGGCTGGCAGCATCTGAGAAAGTATTCAGAGGAACTCATAAAGGTGAGGACAAGAGGCAGCACCTGGGTGTGGCAGTGACAGCAGATCCTGTGTTCTGGTCCTCTTTTCTATCACAGCAAGAAGCTGAGGTTAGGAAAGGTGAAGTATTATTCTAGTCTGTGCTTTTAGTATCCATGATGACAAAGTGAAGTTTCATGTGGCTTCATGTTGTTCTGAAGTCAGACCTCAGTCATGATGCATGAATGTATTTGCATCAAGAATTAATTGTTCAGCTGGGCGGTGGTGGCGCACGCCTTTAATCTCAGCACAGCACTCTGGGAGGCAGAGGCAGGCGGATTTCTGAGTTCGAGGCCAGCCTGGTCTACGGAGCAAGTTCCAGGACAGCCAGGGCTACACAGAGAATTAATTGTTCAGCGTCCTGGCTGGAGTGGGAACAACCATGTTGGAGGGAAGCTGTGGACGCCTCTGCAGCTCTCCTGCCTAGAGGTGACAAATACAGACTGAGGCCATGAGGACAAGTTGCCATTTGGTCTAAGTGACAGCTAAAAATACTTTGTTATAGTTTGAGTGCAGACATGTTTTTCTTGTAAAATACATCCTGAACTGTATTACAGAGTAGTATATTTGTTTCCTAGAGCTACTGTAACAAAGTAACACAAACCAGGTGGCTGAGAACCACAGAAATGTAAGCTTCTGCAGTTCTGGAGACGCACATGGGAAATAAAGGTGTCACCATATAGAACGCTTTTCTTCTCTTCCTCGGGTCTTGTGGGCCCTGCAGTCTTTGGTGTATCTTACATTGCAGCTGCATTCAGTTTCTGCCTGTGTCATTATGTGGACTTTTCTTCTCTCATTTTTTGGTTTTTGGATTTTGGTTTTTTGAGACAGGGTTTCTCTGTGTAGCCCTGGCTGTCCTGGAACTCACTCTGTAGACCAGGCTGGCCTTGAACTCAGAAATCCGCCTGCCTCTGCCTCCAGAGTGCTGGGGTTACAGGCGTGTGCCACCACGCCCGGCCTTTTCTTCTCTTATAAAGGCTTCAGTCAGGTTGGACTAGGACTCACCCTAATGACCTCATCTTAATTTGATTACACCTGTAAAGACCCTGTTTCCAAATAAGGCCACATTATAGACAGCTGCTGGGGCAGGGAGTTCACACCCTTTTGATGAACAGATAGTAATAGAAAAATTTAGCATAGTGGACGATCCAACATGGGACGCTCTGCTTCCGAGTGTATCAGATTTTCTCGTTAAGCTTGAATAAAGCAATTCAGTAGTGGACTGAACGTGGAATACGCAGACATTTGGGAATACCCAGTTTTCTTCACACCAGCTTATAAGTCTCACTTTATAATTTATGAGACTTTTCTAAGGGATAGTATAATTCATGTGAGGCTGACTGGCCTTACCAGCCAACTCCTCAGCCCCCTCAGTGACTGTTGTAGGTCCGCTGTGCTGAGGTGGTCACTAAGGACAGAGATGCTGCACAGAGGACAGTATACCTGCCAATGGCAGGGAGGGGCTGAAGGGATCAGGGAGGAAACTTATGAGAAGATTTGTGACTCTATGTGAGGCAGGTGTGAGCATTCTGACTTGGAACATTCTGGGGCCAAAGCCTTCTAGAGTTCGGGAGGTGGGACTTTGTGGATTTTAGCTGGAGCTGCTGTTCTTTTTACAGTTTGTGGATATATGCTGCTTTTTGTTTAATTGATAGTTTATCTTTTTGAGAGCCTTGCTTAGAAACAAAATACAAAGCTGGGGAAAAAAACTACTAGGTTTTGGACAAAAAGAACAATTTAGGTGAGAATTCAGAGGCTTATTACCATTAACACCAAAGAGAGCACGAGGAGGGAGCCTCCCCACCCCAGCTGCCTCCCCAAGCTGTAACATTGTCACAGCCATCCACTAGAGGTTCTTCATGGATGGAGGCTTCAGACTTGTTCCACATATTCAGATTTAGAACCCTAAGCCTCTTGTTGTTGTCTTTAACCTGCTACTTGCTGTTGTCCTCGATACTCAAGACACTGCAGTGGGTTTCTTCACATGCACAGATATAGCTCTCTGTGGCCTCCCCCAGACACACGGTGACAAACTGCAGAACTCAGTTTGCTGTGACCACTTTGCTCCTCCTTCCATATGTGTGACTGAAATACACGCAGGTTATGTAAAGCGGGATTCAGGGAAAGCATAAAATGAAGCATCAAAGGATGCTTTTTATCCTTACCTCAAAGGATAAAAAGCAAAGGGTGTTTTTATTTTATTTTATTTTATTTTATTTTATTTTATTTTATTTTATTTTATTTTATTTTATTTTATGTCATGTCATCTTGACAACATTACATTTTAGTAAAGTGCTTCTGGCTTTCTTAAACTTATGGTTACTGTATGAATTTTGTGCCCCCCCCCAAGTTTATATGTAGAATTCCTGACCCTTAGGACCTCAGAATATGACCTTGTTTAGAGAGAAAGCTTTACAGAGGTTGCTGACTTACTGGTTCCCTCTTTATCAGAAATCAGCCCTTTTGGGTGTTCAGAAGTAGCTTCCTTAGGGTGAACCATAATCCAGTATGACAAATGTCCTTATCAACGGGGGAAATCTGAACATACGTAAATACAGGGAGGACAGGACACAAGGAGAAGATAGCTCTGTGAAAGCCAATCGGGGAGGCTTGGAACACCCTGTTCCCTTCCTTCTCCAGGAGGGACCAAGTCTGACCATGCATTGACTGTGGTCCTCTGGCCTGTAGAACCGTAGAAGCTATTTTGTCATCTGCCAGCACAAGCTGCAGTGCTTTGTTAAGGAGCCATACCAGACGAGTATGCCTATGTTAGCAGCCACTGGCTTTCTGTTAGTTGACAAGACTTGGTGATTCGGTCCTGTAATTCTAGGAAACGGAGGAAAGGGAATTGCAAGTGTTAGGTTATCCTGGGCCACACAGTGAGGCCCTGTCTCAAGCAACACATGCCATTATTATTGCATTTTGTTTGTTTTCAAGTAAGTCTCTATCATTACAACTCTAGTTTTAAAGGGGTTTTTGGAGTTGTTTTGCACAACCTTGTTTTCCTTTTCTTGTTGCTGCATATTTATTGTAGAGACTGGGAAACGTGTATCTTCTCAGTAGTCATCCAGATTGGTTGTACTGCTGGGAATGTATCATTACTATTTTCAGTGTTCTTACACATGGTAGGAAAGTGCTGTCTCTCTGCTACCTTCCCAGGCCTTGCCAAGTTGAGAGTCCTCAGATTGCTTGTGAACACTAACATGTAGAGATAATCATTCCAGACTGCTGGCACGCATCCACTGCATGGAAGTGCTGGTTGGTTTTATGCTGGGTCAATATAGGGGAGTCACGGAAAGTCACCAAAGAGAAGCTTGGAGTTGTGGGTAAGGTTAACAACTTTCAGAAAGAGAAGAGAAGAGAGTCTAAACACCAAGAAGGACAGATTTTTGACAAAATAGTGAACCAGTAAGTTGATAAATGTCTGAGGAATTTTCAAATAGCAGGAGGAAAATGTTTTCTGAATTAGTTACAACTTATGGTAAAATTTAAAGAATCATAGCCTGTGGCAGATAATATAAAAGGCTTTGAAAGTTCTTAAGAGAGTTACATTTCTTGGAAAAGCAAGAGGTCTATGTGGTGTGTCCTGTGTTCACTTCTTTTCCCTGGAGGGAACTCCTTTCTCCTCCGACCTCTGGGAGACAGGAGGGTTGTTGACACATTCCCAGCCAGGCCCGGCCCCTTCTCCTCTGTGTCCATTCTCCCCTAACTCTGTTCTTGGCTTTCCCCAGGACTCACGAGTCCTCTTCATGCTCTTTGACATGCTGTCTGTACCTTCCAAGGATCACTGTATACGACACCTCTTAGACTCTTCTCCTGGAAAACAGCCTTACTCACATGAATTTCATTTTCATCAGGATTTCAGCATCTGCAGCCGTGACATCTTGTCCATCCTGACGTTTCCCTGATGTGTGGAGCACAGCCTCTTCGCTGTTGCTGACATCCAGCAAGAGCCTTTTCTGGTTCTCACAAGCAGTAGTGACTCTTAAGAGTTTCAGCACAGAAGCCTTTCTCCGCAGTGTCTATTCCTTAGATATCTGTCCCACATTCTGTCTTTCAATATTTTGGACCTATCCCATTGTCCTTGGTTTATCCATGAATAAGTTTAGACCACCTTACCACCTTTTCCTTTTGGTTAATCCTTTGCAGGCTTAGCTCATCCTATTGGGGTACATTCTCCTTTCAAGATGATTTATCTCTGTTCAAGAGTCAACCTGGGACTAGAGATGACTTTGTTGGTAAAGTGCCTGCTGTATAACTTGAGGACCGAGTTCTCTAGTACCCACAGAAAGCCAAGCACGAGTATGTAATCCCAGCACTGGGAAAGTGCCTGAAGTTTCCTGGCCAGCTGGTTTAGTTGAATTGGGTATGTTCTGGGTCTTGTTTCCAAAAATAAAGAGCAATTGAGGCGCGCGCGCGCACACACACACACACACACACACACACACACAGCAACTTTGCACAGAGGTAGCAGATACTGCCTGTCAAATACCAGCAGCTCCTGACGCTAACTTCAGTGAAATTAAACAAGTTCTTGTTTCCATGTTTTAGTGGGAGTTAATGCCTGGACACTTGAGCATAGATATCCAGTGTTAGTTATTTAACTAGTTGGAAGCTCTTCTCCCCAAGAAAAAAGTTTGACAGCATGTTCCATTCCCCCCCCCCCCGCCCCGTACTACCTTCCTCATCTCTCACGCACATTTGATCCTTTCCACCCTTCACCCATTGCTCTGAAACCTGCCAGTGAGTTACTGGTTTTTCTCTCTGAAGCCCGGTAGGTATTTTCCCCTTTCTGTTTTCTCAGACAGTTCCTTGGATGAGACCCTCCTCCCCTCCCTTTCGGGCTATTGTGACAACCTTCCTGTTTGCCGTGCAACCTCTCCAGGTCACTTAGTCTAAGGCTTCTTACTCAAGACTAGTGTTCTGGCCACTTCTTTATCGCACATTGAAAAAAGAGATATTTGCCTCTTAGAAAAGACATTTATTTTTTAGAATAATTTTAAAACATTTTCAAGTGCTACCCTGATCAGAGGAGACACAAATGATAAACACCATGGTCATTGTTGTGGGTATCCAGTACGGTTGATGTAGTCAGCTCTGTCCTGTAGTTTAGATTTGTTTCCTCTTCTCTTTGGCTTTCATCTATCTGTCCGTGGGTGCTACTCTGCCTGGCCTCATGTTCCATTCTTATAATTCAAGAACCAAACAAATGAAACAGACACTGAGTAATGACATGAACTTGAGATCTAGGCAGACCTCAGTTCCAAATTCAACCCTGCTAGTAGCAAAGTGACTTTGGGTGACTTTTGTCATTTCCCTAAGCACATTTACCCATTTGTTCACTAGGGAAATGCACCTTACCTCACAGTCCTGGAGTAAGCACCTGGAGTCCAGAAAAGAGCAGGGGTGACCATTAAAGTCTCAGAAACTTGATTAATTACATGTGTGGTGACAGAGTGAGAGCCAAAGGATGGGTCAGCGGGGGGCTGACTCCTCACAGCAGCTTTGAGTGTTTACAAGTATTTTTAGAATATTAGAGTGGTAAGGAGGCAGTTGGTATGCAGTGTCCACTGGAGGTTGATTATTGCCTTGGCGTCTGTTAATGTATTACTGAGGTATGAATGTGCTTTAGTTGTTTCCGAGCAAAGCAGAAGCTCTCTGAGGACAGAGACAGTGCTGGTTGCTCCCTACCGTGAGACCGATGAATTATACCCTCTTAGTAGGATCTGGAACACCAGCCCCACCTTTCGAAAGGTTATCCATCTTTACAATCACAGTTTACATCTTGTCAAATCTTGCCTGACTATAGCATGAGTGATTCCTTCTCGACTGTGCTGTTCACTTTGGCAGTTGTGCTTTTACATTGGCACAGGACTTAACGATGCTATGAGAGTTTTAAGCGCCTTTAGGTCAATGGTGATATATATATATATATATATATATATATATTTTTTTTTTTTTTTTGACATGGGATCTTACTTTGTACTGGCTTCCAATTCAAAGATATGCCTAGCTTTGCTTCCTGGGTGCTTAGATTAAAGGCATGTGATACCACACCCAGCTAATGGTAATGCCATAGATGTTTTTGTATTTTCCTTCTACCCCATGCCAGTCTTATATATAGAAAACCTGTAATAAAGATCTGATGATTGATTTAGTTTATTTTCCAAATGCTTAGTGCTGCTACAATCGTGTTGTTGCTGTCATTATGAGAAAGGATTCTGAAGAACTTGTGGTTAATTTTACACTGCTCTGGTGGAATTATATCATGTATTTAACATTATACAACTAGTGCATAAACACTCTCTGATTGACAATGATGTAAAAGCCCCAAAAGCTATTTAGTACACACTGTTTTGAAAATCTGTCACTTAGAAACAGGTAACCTGAAATTGCCTCATACTCTTTTAAAATACAAATTTGATACTCAGAATAATTATTATAGTATATCAGTGAAGATTTTTTCTAATACTCTTCAATCCTCTGAGGCATTAAATAATCATATTTATTAAAGGCTGTACAAATTTACCCTTCTCTGGGTATTTAAAATTTTCCATTTAAATACATATTTCCTTTTGGGGGAGGAGTGGGAGGTTTTGAGACAGGGTTTCTCTGTGTAGCCTTGGCTATCTTCTATAGACCAGGCTAGCCTCAAACTCAGAGATTCATCTACCTCTGTTCCCCTAAGTGCCGAGATTAAAGGCATACCCCACCATGCTCAGCCATAGACATATATTTCTAATATTGATTTATAATTATGATATAGAAGACAGGGCATTCTGTTAAGTATGGGAATGAATTCTTTGAGTTATATATTTTAGGGAAACAAAATAGCATAACTTCCACCAGATACTCGTTATTCAGCAGTATATGCCTAAGAAGGTTTAGGAAGCAAGGAGGTTGGAGCCTCTTAGGGGATCTGGGCTCTGCCCTCTTTAACTGTCTAACTGGATTTTGAGCGTCAATCTATTTCATATCTTCCAAGCCTAAATTAAACCTTAAATACTGATAAAAAATGATGCCTATTTTTACTTATAATTTCTTCTCTTGAGCTTTGCTGAATTCAATGAATTGAGTTCAATGAAAAAAATTAATTGTATATAACCCTCTCTTATCCCTGTAGTTTCGCCAGAGTCTGATCTTCCAGTAGATAATTTGGGGTGGTGAAATGGAAAGGAAATGTACTCACATGTGAAGCAACTTTTTAGTTCATCCAGTTGTGAAATAAAAAGTTATGAAGAAACTAACCAAATATGTTAGGAAAAATACACTAAATAACCTAATCTTTTAACAAATGTCATTTTTAAGATCATGAAGACTTTTAGCATTTTAGGTGAGTATGATGACAAACACTTGTAATCCCAACACTGAGTCGAAGGCCAGATGCTACTTGAAGCCAGCTGAACTACAGAGCAAGACCCTGACTCAAAGAGGCAGTAAAGTTGTCTGTAACTCTGAAAGAATTTCCCATTAAACCTTGAAGACTAAGAAAGACAATGAGCCTCACAGAGCTATCCAGGCTCGAGCTTCAAATCAGGGTCTGATTTTGACCCTATTCCAGGAGCTCACACCATGACCTGATGTCACGGTTTTCAACTCATCGCTGTGAGAAGGAGATTGTGTGGGGCATGTGTTAATGGGATGAGCATACCACAATCATCAGGCGGCCTCAGGCAAAGGTACTCACTCACCCTCCCAAAGACATCCCTCCTGGAGCCACACGTGCACTGGGTGCTTGGTAATTTACAATCTGAAGAACGGCCCATGATTTTATACAGGGGCTGCAATCGAGTGTGATCGAATTTTGTGGGCATCCATGACCTCTGTGTAAAGACTACAAGGCAAATGCTCTGAAAATAGTGTTTTGAAACACAGGTTTATTGTACATGAGTTTTAATGTGAAATGGGCATTTGCAGGATCCTAAAGAGCAGTTAATGGTAATTCTTTAGACATGCAGGTTCTCAGAAGGCACTTGAAACCTGTGAGGCCTGGGTTTGTTTGGTATATGAGACAGTCTCTTTCAGTAGTGATAAGGAATGACTTAAAATGTTCACTGTAATTCTGTGTGACTGCTTTTAATCAGGTTTATATAGGCACTACTTTTTTTTGTTTTTTGTTTTGTTTTTCGAGACAGGGTTTCTCTGTGTAGTCCTGGCTGTTCTGGAACTCACTCTGTAGACCAGGCTGGCCTTGAACTCAGAAATCAGCCTGCCTCTGCCTCCCATGTGCTGGGATTAAAGGCGTGCGCCACCACCGCCCGGCTAGGCACTACTTTTTATTTGTCATGAATTGAGGAATTTATTACATACAGTTGAGATGTAAGATAGCTAAATTTCTAGTGAGTTTGTAAGTAAATCTCTTATATTGGTAGCTTGTTCATAAGCCCAAAAACATGGAAAGATGTGTTCAGTGCCCATGCCTTTGGCTTGCTCAAGAGCCAGTGGCCTGGTAGTAAGAATACTCCTTTGTAGACACTTCACCCTATATCTCAGCAATCATTGGATATACAACCATTATGTAGGGTTTTATCTTGAGAGGCCACTGAAGCTTTTATAGAAAGTTCTGGATAGGCTACACCTCTAAGGAGCAGGTGTAATTATTGCACATTTATTGTGTTATTCCCTGGGTCCTCCATGCTGCCCTTCAGGGAGTTAAACCTATCCTTGCTAAAAGAGGATCAAAGCCACATTTTCTTCTAAGAGCCCAAGAGGAGACATAGAGATTGAAATTTTATATAGGATCAAACTAAAGGTGTCCAGTCAGTCCCTGCCATTTCTGAGGGGATGTTATTACTATTATTATTTTGTGTGTACAGGAGGTCAGTAGTCCTTGAAGAGTACAGAGGTCAGACCATAAAGAAATGAGAGGAAATATTTAGCTTTTCCTTTAGAGTGGAAAACACGCAGGTCTCCCCACCCTCTTCCCTGTTCCTTGCCTTAGGGATCTGAACAAATGGAGTGCCAAAGGTTGTGGGCTTGACTCAGAGAGAGCTAAACTAACCAAGAAGGTTTGTTCCAGAAAATACTTCCAAGGAGAATGTTTAGACATGTTTGATTATGGATGTGATTATTTTAAAAATGAAGCTACAAAACTGCCGGTGTTTTATTCCTTATAAAAAATTTTAGGGCTTAAAAAATCATTAGTGACTTTCTTTAGCTATATTTTGTTTGAACATCCTTCTTCCCACAGGAAAATGGACTGTACCATAGAACAAAGGTAAAAAGGTTGTTGGAAACATTAGGTCTAGTTCTTGGAATAGTGGCTGTCGACCTCGGCAGTGGCCACAGCAGCCCCAACCAGAATCTGAGCAGCTGCTAGCCACAGTGATAAGTATAGAGAGGCTCCAGCCATGCAGGTCTTCTCGCTGATCCTGGGCATCTGTTACCCAAGGCAGCCAGTGATTAGTTCTACAGTTTAATGACCCTTGGCTATCATCCCAATAACAAATAAGTCATAAGCTACCCTCTTCCCCTTTGTAAAATTCCACTCTGCAATGTGGCCTCTCTACCAAGAACTTCTGAAACAGTGAGGACAGGGACCAAAGCCTCTGAAGCTTTGTGTGTAATCAGCCTATTTTTTTCTTTCTCCTCCTATTCTCCCTTCTCCTTCAGTGACTTGAGTGACAAGCAAGAGACAGTCAAGGGACAGAGCTGAAGCAAATGTTAATTTTGCTTAGGCTCTTCTGGGGATAGGTAGCTTAAAGCCAAGGATTGCTCTTTTGTTGTGTGTTACTTCAGGGGTATCAGACCTTTTGACATTGTAACAAGATGTCATTTGCAAATGTGTCGGACCAAATTCATTAGTGTACTGAAACGCATGAGGCCAACAGGCCACAGGTTTGATTTGTATGGCTTATAGCATGTGTAACTATGTGGATATTTAAGTGATATTAATAAATAGAGAAAACTACTTTCTGTGCTGTGGTATTAGGAAAATATTGACATAAAAGTAGGTGAAAGGCTGGTGAGATGGCTCAGTGGTTAAGAGCACTGGTTGCTCTTCCAAAGGTCCTGAGTTCAATTCCCAGCAAACACATGGTGGCTCATACCTACCCGTAATGAGATCTGACACCCTCTTTTGGTATGAAGACATAACAATAAATAAATCTTTAAGAAAAAAAAGTAGGTGAAAAGTATGGTTGCATAACAAACCAAAATAATCATGTCAAGCAGTAATCATGTCAGATATGCACAGGCATGTTAGTCATAGTACCCAGGTCAACATTGGAGTCAGCTTTCAAACCAGCAGGTCTCTGTTGACCCATGGGGTCACAGTAAAGGCAGATTCAGAGTAGTGCTTAGGGTTAGAGCAGACCTGCCTCCAGGAAGTCAGAGCACATGCTGCCCGAGCACAGGCAGAGCAGGGCTGTCCAGCACAGGCACAGAGCAGGGCTGTCCAGCACTGGCACAGAGCAGGGCTGTCCAACACAGGCACAGAGCAGGGCTGTCCAGCACAGGCACAGAGCAGGGCTGTCCAGCACAGGCACAGAGCAGGGCTGTCCAGCACAGGCACAGAGCAGGGCTGTCCAGCACAGGCACAGAGCAGGGCTGTCCAGCACAGGCACAGAGCAGGGCTGTCCAGCACAGGCACAGAGCAGGGCTGTCCAGCACAGGCACAGAGCAGGGCTGTCCAGCACAGGCACAGAGCAGGGCTGTCCAGCACAGGCAGAGCAGGACTGTCCAGCACAGGCAGAGCAGCAGCCGAACAGCCCTGGCTTTGGGTTTTTTTTTTTTTTCCATTCTAGAGTATTTGTTTTGAGTCAGGGTTGTAATGTGTGGTCCAGAATAGTGTCCAGTTCTTAAATCCTGTCTTAGCCTTCCAATCACTGGAAGTTTAGTCATGTACACCATATCTGATCTTCTCCCTTGCTTTTTTTTTTTTTTTTTTTTTTTTTTTTTTTTGGTTTTTTGAGACAGGGTTTCTCTGTGTAGCCCTGGCTGTCCTGGAACTCACTCTGTAGACCAGGCTGGCCTTGAACTCAGAAATCCGCCTGCCTCTGCCTCCCAAGTGCTGGGATTAAAGGCGTGCGCCACCACGTCCGGCTCCCTTGCTTTTTAAAAAAGTCTTTATTTGGGTTAAATTAGAGTATTGACTCTAATTTTTAGTCTGGCCTGCTTTAGATGTGAGTGACTAGTGACAAAGCAGTTGCAGGTGTTCTTCGATTAGCAGTTGTCATCGTGCACTGTAAGCTGAGCCTGCCATGGAAGACACAAAGAAGAATGAGGCAGAAAAAGGATGAGGTGTAATTGCTGCCAGAATATGGTCTAGTTGTGGAAACACAACTTAAACATATAAGTAATATAAAAGAGAAACAACTTGCCAAGTGTGCAGGTTCACAGTTGTGATCCTAGTACTGGGAAGATGGAGGCAGGAGGATCAGAAGTTAAAAGTCATCCTTGACTATATAGTGAGTTGAGGCCAGCCTGGGATACATGAGACCTTGTCTCAAAAGCTCAGGCGTGGGGATCTAAACTACATGGTCTTTAGATTACCAAAAGCACTGGGGAGTGAATGAAGCAAGTGCAGGAGGCATTCTACTCTAGGCAAAGGGGTGGGGCCAGTCTATTGTGACTTCTGGAAGATGGGTGGTTGAAGATGAAGCTAGATGGTTGAACGGGAATCAAGATGTGTGTTTACTCCAGCTTTATCTTCTGGGCACCAAGGAGTCTCCAGAAGCTTTTAGATAGAGGGACCATGCTCAGAGGTGTATGCAGTAAGACAGATCTGTTGGCCAGAGACAGGCACATTAGCGATCATTCCAGTGACCAGGTTCCTACATTTACTTTAGGGTTGCTTTTGCAAAGTAATAAGGAATTCAGCTGTGAGAGTAGCAAAATGAACAGAAATTAACGAGATGGAAATGAGACATTTTACCTTATATAGTTATTTAAATACTTTTAATAATAATTTTAAAAAGACATTTTAAAAGAAGGAGAAATCAGTCAAGACTATCTTTGACCTGCTGAGGTAATGAAGACTCATAAAGGTAAGTCCACAGTTTGGGAACCAAGCAACTAGATAAATACTTTATTAACAGAATGGAAATCTTAGAATGGAGTATTAGATGACTATGTTTTAGGGGAAAGACAAGGAGTTCGCTTTGGAAGATCATTTTTAATGTAGCAGGAGACAGAAATAATATTACTGGAACATTCAAGTGGGAACTTGGCCCATAGTAAGCATGTGGGAGTTGCCTGCATAGAGATGACTACTTAAACTGTCTGAGTGAATGATGCCGTCCAGAGGAAACAGAACACTGGAAGCACCAGCATTTTAAAGGAGGAAGAGGAGCTGCCTTAACCCCTGTGTAATTAGCCATTTGGAGGAGGAAGGCAGTTATAGGTTCACATTAAAGCAGATAAGAACATCAAGAAGGAAGTGGTGGTCAGCAGCATCAGATGTTGCAGAGAGGTTAAGGAGAATAGGGGCTGAAAGAGCCATTGGATTAGGCAATTAGGAAGTTATTTACCTTAAGAACACAGGTCTGTGACATTTGAATATGTTGGAAGTGAGGATTAAGAGTGGGCATTGAAGAAAAGAGTACATAAAGCATACTTTACAGGTAAGAAGGACAGAGTAAAGAGGGGCTATGACTCTTCCTGTCTTACAAGTTGGAAGCTTGTGTATGCACACACACTTAAAGGCAGAGAGAGAGAGAGGTTAGGTCAGTGATGCATTTGGACAACCTTGCTCAGTACTAGCTAAAGACTATGGCCCAATAAGCAGAGATAAACAATAGTTTCGAGGGGAAAATGGCAGAATCAGGATTCTATAGAAAAATGGGATTACAGGACTAGCAGAATGTGAGACTAGCCTCAGGATTCTGGGCAAGATAGGTAAACATCCACTGAAGAGAGAGAGGACTGGAGGACAAATGATGGTGTTGAGAGGGTGTTGTTAAGCAACCACTCTAGACAATGCTGGGGACCAGAGAGCAGCTACTAGAAGCCTAAGTATCAGTCAAGCTTGGCAGTCTCTTCACCTTCTAAGTGCTATTGTAAGAAGAGGCAGTGAAGCTGGGGAGGTGGCTCATTCAGTATGACGTAAGCATGAGAACCTGAGCTCCATCCTCAGTATTCACTCCAAAGCCAGGTGTCTGTAACCCAAACACTGGGAAGGTGGGAACAGGAAGATCTCAGGGACTCGCTGGCGACAGTTTTACTGAACTGGTGAGCCACAGCTTCAGCAGAGAGACCTTTGCTCTGAAACTATGGTGACGGAGAAAGAAACCTCTTATCAGCCTCTGGCCTCTGTACACTCAGTGCATGCATGCATGCTCAGACACGTATACACATGAAAACACATACACATACACACACACACACATACACACACACACACAGGAAATGGTTATCAGAGGCAGCTTTGAAGGTAGTTGGTATTTGTTTCTTCTTGTACCATTAAGGGGTTTTCCTTTCTTGTCACTGTAGTGTTTTTTCCTTAGTCTGTATATCACAATTTAAAATTTTCCAGTATCACCATAATTGTAAGTTGTACAACTGCTCCAGAAAGGTTTTAAGTAGTTTTAAGATGATCTGAGTTGCAAGTATGAAATCATAGTTCTTTCACTCTCAGCTTCCACTCTGCGTGTGTATCTGGGCTTCCTTTAATCACCTTCCATCTTATTTGTTTTTGAGATGAAGCCTTTCAGTGAATCTAGAGCTTACCAATTAGGCTAGACTGGGCGACCAATAAACCCCAAGAACTTGAGCCGGGCGGTGGTGGCACATGTCTGTAATCCCAGTACTCTGGGAGGCAGAGGCAGGTGGATTTCTGAGTTTGAGGCCAGCCTGGTCTACAGAGTGAGTTCCAGGACAGCCAGGGCTATACAGACAAACCCTGTCTTAAAAAAACCAAATCCAAAAAACAAAACAAAACAACAACAAAAAACCAAAACAAAATAAAACAAAACAAAACAAAACAAAACAAAACAAAAAAACAAGAACTCACCCATCTCTGCCTCCCCAGTGCTGGGTGCACAAAGCCAAGTCCAATTCTCCCTTCCCAATCTGCATATGTGGATGCTGGAAATCATGTTCAATCTCTTATGCTTGCATGGTGAACAGTTTACTCTACAAAGCCATCTCCCTGGCACCTAAAATCTCAGGATTTTTGAGAGAAATTTATGAACCTCTGTTTGGATTAACAAAACAAGTGAGCAGGGTGCCCAGGAATGGTGCTATTGGGCCCTATCTGAAAGGCAACACATGCTTTAAGCCAGCCAAACACCAAATCATCCATCAACTCAGCCTTATAGAATTCAAGATGACAAGGATACCAGATGGTATATAGTATGTCTCATTCAGAACACAGAAGATCATCAGAGGCCCCTGTGATAGCGTTTGTACAAGAACATGTTTCTTAAGAGTAGTGAACCTTTCCAGCACCAGTGTCCACTCCTCATCAGTGTAGGGGAATACCAGAACAGGGAAGTGGGAAGGGGTGGATGGGGGAACAGGGGGAGGGAAAAGGGCATGTGAGACCTTTGGGGGATGGGGAACCAGAAAAAGGGAAATGAAATGTAAATATAGAATGTATCCAATTAAAAAAAAAAAAAGAGCAGTGAACCTGGTTATTACCGTCTGTTGACAAGGCTAAGCTGACTACATGGAGGTGCTAAGTATGTAACACTTACCTGAGATACTTGATATAATCTTCAGATTTAACATGCAACCTGATAGGAATGGAGAATTGGTTTCTGTTACAAGTATAATTACAAGAAATAAATGATGAACTAAGTCCTGATTCTGTATCTGATTCTTGACTATTCTTGACTCTGTTTTAAGAGTCTTCTATCTTCCTAAAGAGGGTAGATCTAATGGCAGAATATGGTAACGTTAGGTCTCACAAACAAGGAGACTTGAATGTGTTTCTGGGTGGAATTGATTTGCTTTTTCAAGCTGCTGAATTTTTAAATCATCATGCATGTATATGTGTGCATGTGCACATGCAGACCAAGAAATGTATGGAGGCCAGAGGACAGCTCTATGTGTTAGTCCTTGCCTTCTGCCTTGTTTGAGAGATGGTCTCTTGCTGTTTATTGCTGCATATGCCAGGCTAGTTAGCCCACAACCTGGACATTTTCCTGTCTCTATCACCTATCTTGCTATGGGAGCTTTGGAATTATGGTTCATGTGACTGTGCCCACCTTACATGGGCTCTAGGGATCTGAACTCAAGTGTTTACGCTTTTGCAGAAATCTTTACCCACTGATCCCTCTCCCCTGACCTCAAGCTTCTTTCAAAGTGGAAGAACAATCTGAGCCTAAATGAATTGATTAAGTTTATTATTGGAGGAGTAAAAATTTATTTTTCCTTTTTCTTTCCTTATAGGTATGGCCTCACATGTGCAAGTTTTCTCCCCTCACACCCTTCAATCAAGTGCCTTCTGTAGTGTGAAGAAACTAAAAGTAGAGCCAAGTTCCAACTGGGACATGACTGGGTACGGCTCCCACAGCAAAGTGTACAGCCAGAGCAAGAACATACCACCTTCTCAGCCAGCCTCCACAACCGTCAGCACCTCCTTGCCAATCCCCAACCCAAGCCTACCTTACGAGCAGACCATCATCTTCCCAGGAAGTACTGGACACATAGTTGTAACATCAGCAAGTAGCACTTCTGTCACCGGGCAAGTCCTCGGTGGGCCACATAACCTAATGCGTCGAAGCACTGTGAGCCTCCTCGACACCTACCAAAAATGTGGACTCAAGCGCAAGAGTGAGGAGATTGAGAACACAAGCAGCGTGCAGATCATTGAAGAGCATCCACCCATGATTCAGAACAATGCCAGCGGGGCCACTGTAGCCACTGCCACCACATCCACTGCCACCTCCAAAAACAGTGGCTCCAACAGTGAAGGGGACTACCAGCTGGTGCAGCATGAAGTGCTGTGCTCCATGACCAATACCTATGAGGTTTTAGAGTTCTTGGGGCGAGGGACATTTGGACAAGTGGTCAAGTGCTGGAAACGGGGCACCAATGAAATTGTGGCCATTAAGATCCTAAAGAACCACCCCTCCTACGCCCGGCAAGGCCAGATCGAAGTGAGCATCTTGGCGCGGCTGAGCACGGAGAGCGCTGATGACTACAATTTTGTGCGGGCCTATGAGTGCTTCCAGCACAAGAACCACACATGCTTAGTCTTTGAGATGTTGGAGCAGAACCTCTATGACTTTCTGAAACAGAACAAGTTTAGTCCCTTGCCCCTCAAGTATATTCGCCCAGTCCTCCAGCAGGTAGCCACAGCCCTGATGAAACTCAAAAGTCTGGGTCTTATCCATGCTGACCTCAAACCAGAAAACATCATGCTGGTGGATCCATCCAGACAACCGTACCGAGTGAAGGTCATTGACTTTGGTTCAGCTAGTCATGTGTCCAAAGCTGTCTGCTCTACGTACTTGCAGTCCAGATACTACAGGTAAGACAATTTCCATGGAGATAGGATGCAAGAGGTCCAGTGGCATCCACAGGGAATGTGCAGAGAGAATCAGCATGGTGGGGATAATGATAGTGGTTGATACCAGACAGAGACCTTAATGTGAGGCCTGGAGACATGGCCCAGCGGTTAAGAGCACTTGCTGCTCTTACAGAGGACTTCAGTTTGCTTCCCAGCACCCACATGGCAGCTCGCAGGTATGAGTAAGTCTAGTTCCAGGGGAATCCATCTCCCTCTTATGGCTTCTATGGTATACATTCAGGCAAACATGAAAATAAATTTTTTAAAAAACAAAAAGAGACTTTAATATGGTTGAAAAATTAGAACATGCAGACTGGAGTGATGGTGGGAAGCTATCTAAGAAGCACCTGGGTGACGCTCTGGGCCTGCACAGTGAGAGTCGGAGAGGGCTTCGGGAGCTGGGTAAAGAGCAGAGTGGAGACATCAGGTCCTTCTGGATGGAGGAGATCCAGACAGCTAGAACAGGAAGGGGTGTGCCAATGACAGGCACAGGGCAGCAAAATGCAAGACTCAGTTAGGAGATCAGGATGACTACCTGGCCAGATCAGAAGATTTGTGAATAGTACCCAGCACAAGTCCTGGAAACTTTGAATAAACAGGGGTCGATGGGAGTGGGGGTGTGTGTAATAGGTTGATAGCAGTTTGCTTAAAAGACTATTATAGTCATGTGGAAGATGCTCCAGGGAGGGAAGAGCTTTGCCCTGAGGCCAGTTGTTCCTTCCTGTGATAAGTTTATAATAGGAAACATTTACTATTCCTATCCCCCCTTTAATTGTAAGGAAATACCCAAGGCAGGATAATTTTGTGAAGAAAAGAGGTTTATTGTTCAAGGTCATGTTGCTCTTCTGAGCCTTATGGTAATGGGAGCATGCATAGGAATAAGAGATCACATGGCTGGATAGGAAGACATATAATGATCTGATTCAAGCTTTCAAGACAACTTTGATTGATGAGAACTCACTCAGGGGTTTCTAACCTTAACTCCGTCCAGGGCCAGCACTGATAATGACCTTCCACAAGGCCTCACCACCTCAGCGTCACTACACTAAGGACCATTATTTGAGTTGATGACCTTATGGGGTCAAAACACATTCAAACTTGCACATTCAGATACCACACAAGTGTTTATCTCAGTTCTAATATGGGCCTTGCACAAAAATACTAGTTAGCTCCAAGGATATAAACAAGGGCCTGGCCACCCCAGAGTTTCCAGCCTGCCGAAGGCTTTGGCATTAGTAAAATCCAGAACTGAACTGATCCCTAAAGTCACTAGGCTGTGTGATTTGTGCTGACTGCCTAACTTCTTCTGCTCTCATTTCCTGGTCTGTAAGCTGGAAGCTGGAGTTTTTTATACCAGTTTCAGGGTGCTGTTGTATCATGCTGTGATACAATCTAGTGCTATGAGCAGTGGCCAGCCTGTGGAGTGTCAGGAGGTGGTGGAGATAGAAAGCAAGGTTCAGGGTTGCAGAGTGGCAAAATATACTTATTTTCATATTTAAAAGAGCCGTGTTGGAAGCAGCAATGACCAGTACCACAGAGCCGGGAATGGCAAGAAAAGAAACTCAAAGCTCCCATGAGAAAGCAGGCTGGTCCATGTGACTCAGGGTGAGTCTCCAGGTTTTTCCATCCCTCTAACGAGGGAGGGGCTGTTCCCTGCAGGAGCTCTGCCCCAGCTCTGGACTCCAACATGGGAAAGTGATGGCTTTCTCTGAGCATTTAGGAGTACATGCTGCCCTCTGTTCTTGGAGTTCTCACATACTTCTTCATACTCATGAGAGTGGATCTACCTCTGCTGGCTCTCTCCACCACTCAGCTGGAGCGGGCCATGCGCTCATTGATGGAGCCATCCAGGAAGGTGGAGTCTGGTCAGTGGGGAACTGTACCCCCTCCTTGAGGTAAAGAGGGAGGCAGGCAACCCATATTGTCTGGAGAGTGCCCGGCTCCTCCTTGAAATACAACTCTGGGTCATCATAGGGGAACAGCTCACCCAGAGGCCGCTTTCATTGGGGCTTGCTCTCTACTTAACTGCAAAATGGAGGCTTTGCTGTCACTTTATATTTAGACTTAGAAACTCAGGATGCCGACGGCTGTTTCTTGCCAGTTCCTGGCCTGAATTTAGGGCAAGCTGTGCCAAGCCAAGGGCTGCGAGAGGCTTTATTACTTAGTTACCTATATTCTTAGTAAAGCTTCGTTGAAGTTTGGCTGAAAGTTAGGCATGGAGGCTTAGAAAAAGGCTTAAAACTATATTTAATAATCAGTGCATCCTTGTAGCAAAACTTGACTCAAGTTCCCTCTGGGACTCTGAAGCCTGTTCTGTATTCCTGACCTCTGTGCCCGTCACTGTGCCCTCCTGCCAAGGACTGCAGTGTGCTTTGCTTTCTGGAACCCTCACCCAGGAGGGCTGTGAGTGGAGTGGCATTTCCATGGGAACCGGGGCAGGTTTGACTCCTCCTCTTAGACTTGTCCCTTCTCACCAGCTTTATGGCCCAGTCATCCACCCCAGCACCTCATGGGTGATAAGGCTGTTTGTTTACAGTGAGCAGCTCCCACCTGTCATTCTCATGTGTCAACAGGCACAGTCACCTCTACTTCCTGCATTCCTACTTCCATCTGAGACACCCTTTTGGGTGTCAGAGTACTCCCTTAAGTGCTTTACTACTTAAAATTCTAGGCAGAATGGTTTCCTTCCTCCCAGTGTCTTCAAGGTGTTGGATTCTCAAGGCCATCTAAGCAACCTTCAAATCTGGTCAAGGGCACAGAGTCCTAGAATGATAACTTCATTTCTTTTTTTTTTTTTTTTAAGATTTATTTATTTATTATATGTAAGTACACTGTAGCTGTCTCCAGACACCCCAGAAGAGGGCTTCAGATCCCATTACAGATGGTTGGTTATGAGCCACCATGTGGTTGCTGGGATTTGAACTCAAGACCTTCAGAAGAACAGTCAGTGCTCTTAACCTCTGAGCCATCTCTCCAGCCCCGATAACTTCATTTCTAAATTAATCATAATACTCTACCTGCCATAGGCCTGATCTGAGCCCTGGAGTGGTCAGTCTCCTGCCACATGGTCAGGGGGAGCTTATGAGAGCAACCTTCAGCTTTGACCCTGTTCATCCTGGCTCTATAGGACAGTCAGCCTAGATGAAACTGTTCAGGTTGATTTTCCTGACCACTTCACCTTTTCCTTGGGGAGAGTGGACAAGAGAAGCTCTTTGATTATTATTAAGGTCCTTGTCCTAAAAAAAAAAAAAGCATACCTTCAGGGACATATTGCAAGAGACAAGGGTGCTCGTTACACGCCCTAGATCAGTCTTTCCCAGGAGCCCCGTCTGGACCTTAGCCACTAGGAGCACTCCACCTTAAAAGGGATGAGTACTTTATGTTCTTTCATCATTTTAAACAGGATTGTACTAAGTCCTTCTCCCATGGCCCCCATCAGGTAGGCTTTAAAAAAAACTGTGATATGAAGTGAACTTCCTGTTCTCAGCCTAAGGGATGTGGGGCGGAAGGTGGTGGCATGGGAGCCTCTATTTTCCCGAGAAGTTTGCATGAATTGTGAGTGGTGGCAGAGAGCTGGCGCCAACTCTGTTCCTAGAGCCCCAGGAGCTCCTTTTCTTCTCAGTGGTCCACCAACTCATCTGGATCCTCAACAAGGCCACAGGAAGGAGCTTCAAGGGCCAGGGTGAAGTAAAACTAGTGGGTTTATTAAGTATTTAGACAGAGAGACATGGGAAAAGGATGGCACGCACTCAGCACACAGGGTGACTCCCTAAGAATGTCCCCTTTGGCTACATACAAGATCTTACGGCTGAGCCAGTATACATTGCTCAAAGGTTGCCACTGGCCAGGTTTAAAGAGTAAGAAAAGCTTAAAATTTACGTTTCAAAACAAAAATACATGGGTTTACTTATTTCTCTGACATTGAAGATTTCCCATTTGTAGATAAAATAGTGAGGATTTTTAGGAGGTACATTGTTTAGAATTAGGAGTAAGAGAGATGTACATTAAAATGATAAAACTCCAAATTTTCTTTGGATAAAACTCAAAGATGAACCTCAAGTAGGCCTCATTCATTAGTTTTTAACATCTTATTTAAGGTATCTTTAGAAAAAAAATGATTATTTCTCTGGGCAGGTTTGGCTTTGTTAGTTGTTAGTTTGGCTTTTTTGACCCTCAGTCAGTATAAAAGGCAGATTAGATTTCAGAGTGAGGAGCTTCTGCCTCTCCTAACCCCCTAATTTTCCTGTATTTCTAGCCTACCGCAGAGTTGCTGTTAGCATTCTGCGAGGGAAGCCTGAAATATGGCTTTAAGGAAACAGGGTTGCTTTCTCAGGTCTTTGTGGTCTAATGGGGGGGGGCGGGTATAGGGGTGTCTTCTGACTTAACCTACGTTCTGAAGGTCAGCTCTGATGGTAAGTGTCAGCAGTGCTGGTTCTCATGCTTGCTCATACCTAAGAATCTGGAGAGCTTATATGAACAGAATTATGCTGGATCCTGTCTCAGAGCTATTGCGCCCTCCATGGGGAAGAGGCCCCTGATCCACAGTCTCCGTCCTCTCCCCTACCCTACCCTAGAGATTCTTGAGAAACCCTGTTCCAGCTGAGAGCAAGCTTTCTCCAAAGTGCCACCTTTCAGATGGCAAAAGAACACAGTGGAAGGTGACCCTGCTTACTTACATTACCTCATTAAAGAAGTCCCTGCCAGGCCAGTATTTAATTCTACATGGATGCCAAAGTTTTAGTTTTTGAGCAAGCAGCTAACTGGTACTAGGGTATTTCTGCTGTTAGTATAATCAGCAAACTAAAACAAGACCAAACATTAAACTCCGAAAAACCCCAAAAATGTCATTGTTGGGCAAAAGATAGTCAGAGGTGACAGTGTGTACAATTTTGTTTCTGCTCTGGACTGTTCAAATTATTTTGTAAAGACTTTTTTGAGACATTTAATACCATTGCTAAGATCCCCAAAAGTGGGCATAAAAACCAGAACATAAGGGCTGGTAAAATGGCTCGAAGGGTTAAGGATACTTCCTACTAGTTCTGGTAACTTTTGAGTTTAGTTCCCAAGACTAAAAAACAGAAGAGAACTGACCTCTGTCCTCTGACCTCTACATACATGTCAGGGCACATAAGCATTTCCATATATACTACACACACACACACACACACACACACACACACACAGAGAGAGAGAGAGAGAGAGAGAGAGAGAGAGAGAGAGAGATTTTTTAAAATATTCTTTCAGTTGATTCTTTTGGGTGCAGAGGCTGCCTTCCAGATGATTCTGGAATGGTTGTTAGGTAGAGATGGAAATTAATTTTAGTTCCATTCATTATATCAGACAATGATTGAGTAGCTCTGAATATCTACATATTAAATGGTATAGGAAGAAAGGTACATTCTCAAATTTTAAGTTAATTGTCTCTTTCAGATTTATTTAAAAAGAAATTCCTAGAAATATAATTTTGACATTTGGTATCCCAAGTGTGTGCTTATTTGACAAGACACTTCCTGTGACCCCTCTGTGTACCAGATGGAAGTGGGTAGAAGAGAGGAAAACAGCCACAGAGTTCAGGGTCAGTGAAGGAGACCTGTGGCAAAAGGGTCTTGAGGTGGGTCTTCAGGGAAGTCTGAGGCAGGTAAAGACCATGGAGGCTGTAATAAAAAGTAGCAAGTGGTTGAAAGCCTGGGCTGGAGCACAGAGGTAGAGATATGAGCTCTGACAGTAGGGAGTTTTGAATGCAACATGAGGAGCTGGGGTTTAGTCAGAGTAACATGCTGGAAGCTTCTGTGAATTCTTGAAGAGAATTTCCTAGTTTCCGATGAGTTAGTGATGACATATCAGTTGGAAAATGGCAAATAGACAGAAAGTTGGTGGGAAACACAAGGTACAGAAATAACTGTATTCGTTCAGGAATGAAAACAGAGGATCTAGATTATATGGTGACCCTACCCCCATCATCTAACTGCGGACCCATTAGTGCATTTGACTTTTCTGATAATTGATTTCGGAACTTACCAGACAACAGTATGGCGTTTGTTTTTCATTTTTGTTTGGTGACTTTGCTCTGAGACTGGATTCTGAAGCTCTTGTCTGCTGGGCCTGGTTTCAAATCTCACCACCACTACAAAGTAATAGTCTCTAAAGGTCACCTCAGCCTCAGTCCTGGTCCTGCCCCGCCACCTGTCTCCCTGACTCACTGAGTAGACTGTAGCTGTGAGCTACCCTCACTGCGCCATCTGGATTCTGTTGTGACCAGGACTTGTGCTCACCAGATTGTGGGCCATAGTTGGAGATTCTAGTTGTGTGGAGGAAAGAATCTTTCCCCTGTGGGTGACTCTGGAATCATTAACCTACACTGGGAACCTTTCCTAGTTTCCCATGAACTGTGAACAGGGCATATTTTCACACTGCCAGACTGTAGGCTGAAGGTGTAAGTCACTCCAATAAACGGTGTTGCCACATACAGAAGTTTCAAAAATAGTATAACTTATACAGATCATAATATTTAAAAAGTGATTGGCTCAATTTGAAAAGAAAGAACTCTACAAACAGTTATGCATGGCATTAGCTCTTAAACCTGCCCTTGTTACTAAGACAACAGGAGGAGAGGTATGTGCTGGCTCTCACTGGAGGATAGTATGTGAAACTATCCAGTTTACTGGCGGTCTTATTTGCCAAGTTATGTACACTTGGAAACAAGCAGAGCCACTGTTCCCTTTCTATAAAAAAGTGATCAATGAGTTACCTGGGCTGGTTAGCTGTTTTCAAATCTCCATTGTTTTTGTGACCTTCAGTTATATAGTATACATTTCTCAATTAGTCTTTCCTTTTAGTAATTATTAATTCATGTTCATAGCTACCTAGTGATTTCCAGTGTGATAGTTTGCACGCATGTGAGTAGTTCTGTGCTGCAGCCTGCCATACCCAGGAGAGGAAGGTCTTGTGCACACTCATAAGCACTGACTTGGGAACCACATATATATCATGTATGAAGCCCATACATGATATGCAGGCAGGGGTACGCTTGTGAGAAAGGGTGCCATTAACCCTTTATGCAGGGATGCTGATGCGCAGAGTCAGAAGGAGGTGAATGCATGTGTAAGGCAGGACATATGCATATGTTCAAGACAGAGATGACCCTCCACCTCAGAGAACAGAAGCCTTTCAAGTGTCTATGGGGTCTGAGGGCCCCACACAACAGAAGTGGCGTCTATCCTGGAAACTCACCTCAGCTTTCTGCCCTGCCGCGCTGCCAGCTGCATGTCTGTAAGCCTAAAGATGGGAGGGATAGAACTGCCCGTGGGCTCAGGTTATAGGCCAGTTGAGCTCTAGGGACCCTGCCACTCCAGAATCTCTCATGATGCTTGTTAGAAATTGGAGACATCTACCATGCCTAGCCAATTTAATAGGCAGGTATACTGGGAGTGAGACAGAAACAGGCACTGATCAAGCTTCACAGCAAATGCTTTCTTCCTCTTCCTCTTTATCCTTCTCTCCTCTCCCTTCTCTCCCTGCACTGCACCCCTTCCTTTTGTTCTGGTGATTGAACTTGGGGCCTTGGCATGATGGCTAGGATTCTACTAATCCCTCTCCCCTGAACTTCTTATTTTGTGATAGTGTCTCATTAAGTGGCTGTTTTGGCTATCTATCAGTCTAGGTTAGCCTTGAACCTATAGTTCTCCTGCCTCAGCCTCCTGAGGAGAATTACAGGCCTGTGCCTGGCTGCCTTTCTTCTTCACACATTTTAACCAGCTATTGACATCCAGAACGCTGTTGACAAGTTGTGGCTGTCAGATGTAAAGCTTGTAGATAAAGATCCTCCAGTGAGACCACAGTCTGTATGCATCACAGTCACTTCTAAAGTTTCCTTCCCCCTCTCTGTAGTCATAGTCACGCTTTGTGAATATGCTGCAGGTGGTTTGGGCTGTAGTCTATCCCACGGTATGTAGAGTGTGCCCTGTCAAGATTAGAGTAGGGGGTCACAGGTGCCAGTCTGGCCTTGAGCTGTTGATCTTTCTTCTAAGTGATTGGTAGGTCGCTCCTCTGAGGACCCATTTGTTAAATCTCTTGTGATTAACCCCTAAAACTCAGGGGTGGGATTGTGGAAATATAAGATAGTTGTTGAGTGTGCCGAGAGAGGTCATGAGGGTTGGCAGACTGAGGGGGTGGATGATTCACAGGAGGATGTTTGGAATGGGGTCGGAATAAGAAAGCAGATGCCAGCAGAGATAGTACTGTATGTGACTTTAGTACTGGTCAGCAGATGTGGCATGTACTGTTGATAGCTCCAGGTCACTCCCTGTGGCCCCAGCTGGGATGGGGACCATAATTCCCATTCAGGCATTGTACAAGCAAGTTTTTTAATTCCCAGTATGTGCAGGCACTGTGTTTTGTGTTGGCCTTTCAAGACAGGAGTGGGTGCCCTCAGCTATGCAAGGACTGTCTCTAACCTTGAGTAGAGTGAGCTCTCTTGTTCTGCTCCTCTCTCTGAATAGACTGAGGAGTGGCTTGTGCTGTCCCCAGTCACTTTTCCTATTCTCGCAGGTGTTTGGGGCCACCATGTCAAGTCTACCCCACTGCAGCAGGTCTCTGCTGTCCTTGGTCCCTTCAATTGGCTCCTAGCTCACCACTCTGCCAAATAGGGTGCATGCTAACTCTTCTCTGTCCCTATCAGCCGCTGCCTCACATGGAGTTGTAAAGGAGGTAATTGAGGCAAAACAAGACAAGCATATTAGATTGTGCCACATGGGGATCAGTGTTTTGGGGGTACCCTTGTGTCTTAGTCAGGGTTTCTATTCCTGCACAAACATCATGACCAAGAAGCAAGTTGGGGAGGAAAGGGTTTATTGAGCTTACACTTCCACACAGCTGTTCATCACCAAAGGAAGTCAGGACTGGAACTCAAGCAGGTCAGAAGCAGGATCTGATGCAGAGGCCATGGAGGGATGTTACTTACTGGCTTGCTTCCCCTGGCTTGCTCAGCCTGCTCTCTTATAGAACCCAAGAATACCAGCCCAGAGATGGCACCACCCACAAGGGGCCCTCCTTCACTTGATCACTAATTGAGAAAATGCCCCACAGCTGGATCTCATAGAGGCACTTCCCCAAGTGAAGTTTCTTTTCCTATGATAACTCCAGCCTGTGTCAAGTTGACACACCAAACTAGCCAGTACAATTGACCCCTTGTCAACTTGACACACCAACATATCACTATTAAGCCCCAACCCTTACTTTCTTATTCATCCCCAAGATCTAAATAACATTAAAAGTCCCACAGTCTTTACATATTAAAAGTTCAATCCCTTTAAAATGTCCAATATCTTAAAATTCAAAGTCTTTTAAAAATTCAAGTCTCTGAACTGTGGGCTCCACTAAAATACCTTCTTTCAAGAGGGAAATATATCAGGGCACAGTCACAATCAAAAGCAAAACTTAAACTCCAATGATTCAATGTCTGGGATCCAACTCACGATCTTCTGGGCTCCTCCAAGGGCTTGAGTCACTTCTCCAGCTCTGCCCTTTGTAGCACACACCTTGTCTTCTTGGCTCCAGCTGCCTGTGCTCCACTGCTGCTGCTGTCCTTGGTGGTCATCGCATAGTACTGGCATCTCCAAGCCTCAACTCTTTTGCATGACCCCTTCGGTCCTGGGCCATCAATTACAACTGAGGGTACACTTTCACCAATGGCCTTCCGTGGCCTCTCAGCGTACCAAGCCTCAGCTGTTCTTCATGATGCCTTCATGCCTTCAAAAGCAGTACCACCTGGGTGACTCTTACACAGTACCAAGTCCTGCTACAGCACGAGGCACAACCTTGGCTATCTGGAACACACTCTCTGTGCTCTCAGAAAACACATCCCAGAAGATTTCACCTCAGTGATGCTGGTCTCTTCTTACTCACCGCTAATTTCTTAGCTCCAGCTAACCAGCATCAATAGTCCCAGTAACACAACGGCTCACTTTAGTGGTTCTGGTATCTTGTTAATCACAGCTGATTCTTCAGCCCCAGCTAACCAGAACCACAGAGTCTTCATGGCCCTGATAAGAGTCTTTAATCTTCCCTCTGAAATTTCACAAGCCAGGCCTCCATCTTCTGCACTGTTCTCAACATAATCTTCCAAGCTCCTCCACAACATCTCACAGAGGTCTCATCACTGAATGGACCATCTAATCCAAAGTTCCAAAGTCCTTCCACAGTCCTCCCCAAAACATGGTCAGGTTGTCACAGGAATACCCCACTACGCTGGTACCAATTTGTCTTAGTCAGGGTTTCTATTCCTGCACAAACATCATGACCAAGAAGCAAGTTGGGGAGGAAAGGGTTTATTGAGCTTACACTTCCACACAGCTGTTCATCACCAAAGGAAGTCAGGACTGGAACTCAAGCAGGTCAGAAGCAGGAGCTGATGCAGAGGCCATGGAGGGATGTTACTTACTGGCTTGCTTCCCCTGGCTTGCTCAGCCTGCTCTCTTATAGAACCCAAGAATACCAGCCCAGAGATGGCACCACCCACAAGGGGCCCTCCTTCACTTGATCACTAATTGAGAAAATGCCCCACAGCTGGATCTCATAGAGGCACTTCCCCAAGTGAAGTTTCTTTTCCTATGATAACTCCAGCCTGTGTCAAGTTGACACACCAAACTAGCCAGTACACCTTGGTACTGGATAAAAGCTGAGAGGGTGACATTAAGGAATCATTGTCTTTGTTTGGGTTCCCCATTAGCAGATCCCTAAGACAAACAAAGGTTTGTGTTTGGGGGGGGAGGTCTCTTTGGTAGGTGATCCAAGAATCAGGACTAAGGGCTCGCAGAATGATGCTGACCAGCCTAAGTGTCATATGGACAGATGCTAGAAGCATATAGGACTCCATTCCTCTGCGAGAGGCTGCACAAGGCCTTCTCGAACAGAGCTTAGAAAAGGCAGAGCTCCCTGAGATTAGGGTTTCTTTTGTCTCTTTAGTTTGACTGTACTCTGGAGATGAGTGCGTGTGAAGACTGAATGGGCCTCAGTGTTTGTGAGGGTTGCTGCTACAAGGCGGAAGTTTAAGCACAGTGTACAAAGTTGGGATAGTGTGACCCACATTCCATGTAAGCTGCAGCCTGTGTCTGTGCTGTTGGCTACTGTTTTCCTCACCAGTCATGTGGGGGGTATTCATAAAGGGATTTAAGGGAAAATGCCTTTGTAGGCAGAAGAAGAATTCAAAACAGAGTTCTGCGCTGTGTTGGGGGATCTGAGGACCTGAAGCTAATTCATCTTACCTCCACTTTAACCCCTGTAGCCTTCCTCTAGGAATACTAGGAATACTGGGTTCTGAGGGGGTCTGCAGAGGTGCTCAGGAGGAGAGGTAGGCCCAAGTACGGCACACAGGGCAGTCAGGGAAATGACAAAGGCTGATAGAGGTCAGCCACTTTATTTCCAAACTCTCATGAATAATGCAGGTTGAAGCTACCACTCCCTGACACTCATTTGTGGAGGGGGTGGCTACTGGAATGGGTAGCCATCTGGGCGATGGTAGTAGCTTCCTATGCTGCATAATACAACTCTCTGGTATGTACCAGACATCCTTGCATGCCAAGCCTGTGTTACCCTTCAGACAAGTCCTTCCTTTTTAACAAGTCTTGACTCCATATCATTCAGCTTTTCTCTGAATCCTGGATCACAGGGACCCAACTTCAGCCTCCTGGGGAATCATTCACATCACACACACACACACACACACACACACACACACATTTCTATGCTGGTCAGACTGTAGTTAAAACATGAAGTCAGTGGTCAGAACCTTTAACCAGCTAATTCCCCAGTCACCATGCATCTGTGTTGTCCTATTTAGAAAGCTCCAGAGGACTACCCCAGGGTTAGCAGGCAAACCGCTACTAAAGGGACTAGAGCTGGTGCCCTGGGCCTCAAGTTCTCTTGTTTCTTTTCTGGTTTGGGGGCTTGATGGATAAGCTGCTCAGGCACCCGCTAATCTTGTCTTCACGCTGGAACGCTGAGTGAACAAAGACTTCCTGGAGAGAATAGAGCTCATCATAGGCTGCTCTGCGGTCCTGGGACAGGAAGTGCTCATAAATGCTAGCTGCTATTTTAATCTGCTGCTGTTAGCATTGTTGTCATTACTTTTGTCATTGTTGCTATATGTAGCAGACAGACTTGGGTTTGGATTCCGGATCTACTACTTTATGGCTGTGTGACTTCAGGCAAGTTTCCAAACCTTTCTAAGTCTTTATTTTAAGTTAAGAACCAGAGTAATTCATGATGTTGTCATAAGAAACAAAGGAGACAACTCCATGGGTGGAACTCAGCGGCTGGTCATAGCACCCATTATCTCTAAGTCTTCTTGTCACAGAATGGATGGATGGATCTGATCTGGCTCGGCTCGCACTTTACAAGTTGTCCCACCCACCACGCGTCAGGCATCATGCCTTACTTTCCTTCCGTCTCTCGCATCTCTAGGAGGTGTTCAGGAGCGAGCCTGCAGGTCAGGCATGTGAATAATGGCTTCTCTCCCACACCAGAATGGGACAGCAGACAGTGCGAAGGGATAGCATATGGGGAGAGTAACAGTGGAGGGCGGTGGCGGCGAGCGTGAGTGGTGGGGAAAGGTGGATGCACCCATCAAGCTTGAAAGCTTGGCTCATTGCCACACTGCTGCTGCTCCACCCAGAGTGACGCCTGATGTCCTGTGGCCTATGACTAGGTGCAGGACTAGAGGAGAATAACAGAATGGGGGACGCATTTCCATCTGACACCTGATGGTTCTTCCTCACGCAGTCCCACCAACCCAAAGGTCAGAGAGCCAAGAGGGATGCTGAAGAAGCCCCACAAAGACAGCACTGCCGGGGTGCTAGGTGGGCTGTGTATCTGTTTATTGTTGTGTGTATGTTGACTTGTGGGGCTATGTCTCCAGTACAGCAAGTGCACTGGCCAGCATCCTTACACCTGAGTTCTTGTGCCTGGGGGACAACCTCCGGTGGCATCCTTTTTAACATGCATGTTGGCTATGGAAATAAAGTTCTGTAGTGGGGACAAACTGCTGCTGTAAGTTTCTTTTTATCTACCCACCTCCAAGAAAGGTGTTCTAGCCTCCTTTTTGTAAATTATAACTTATATTAGCAAATATAAAAGTGCCAAGTGTGAACCCCTGGAACTTAGTGGATTTGGCATACGGAGAGTCAGACACCCACCCTGATCAGCAGGAAGAGTCAGAGGCTAGTGGAGTCTCAGTACATACGCCTGCATGTGCCAAAGCTAAACAAAATAGCACTCAAGTTTAAAGTGTTTTAAAACAACATTTTAAATCTATTTTCTTCAAAAAAAAAAAAAAAAAACCACTTGATACTTTTATACTGAAAGCTTAGTGTGCTTGCTTTCTCTTCCTGTTTTTGTTTTGCCCTGTGGTGTTTTGGGCAAAAGATGTCTTGTTTATTCTGTCACAGAAGGGTCAGGAAGAGAGGAGCAGTCATTTCTGGAAATGGCTGGGTGGGGGCACCTACAAAAACAAGCCTGGGATAAATAGCTGCTGATGACGAATGAACGTGGACAGCCTCTCTCAGTGCTGTTCCATGAGAAGGTCACAGGCTTGTCCTCACAGAGCCAAGGACAGTAATTACCAGAGAAGAGAGTCAAGGAACTTAACACTGCAGTAAATGCCCAGACTTTGGGATTCCCAAAAGAAATCAAGGATCAGTGGGATACGTTCATCTGGCTCCCTGTGCTTGCAGTTCTCCATGGTCAGGCTGTGTGTGCGTGCATGCCATCCGAGTGTGTGGCCGTTTTCCTACAGTGCTTTCCCCAAGCCAGCCATCCCTTCCTGTCAGCCTCCCACTTATGGGCACTTTCACACTCCGTTCGGGAAGTAGCCACTTTTTTGGGAAAGGTCATCTACCCCCTGGAACAAGAGCACCTCCTGGCTGTCCTGGCTGTGTCAAGGTGATCTTGTCCGAGTCTCAGGGCAGGGCCTTGGAGGATGACCCTGGCAGCTTATACGGGCCACACATCCAGCTTCTGGGCAGCTCAAAGCCAGCTATGAGCACACCTCCTTTCTCTCCTTTCTCATTTGCAGGAGCTTTCACTTGTTTCCTCGGAAGAAACAGAGTCATTAAGATGTGTATATTTCTTGGTGTCCGGTGGTTCATTTTAAAATGACAGTTCTCTGACACTCCTAAGGGGAATATGTTTCTGGTTTGCCAAGCTGAGCAGACCTCTTGGCCATACCCCCTACTTGCAGTCTTGCTTCTGTCAGATATGGAATACTCTGGCTGTACCATATTGGTCTGAGCATTGTTAAGGCGCTCTTCCATGATCCCACTGCCTTCCTCTCTCCTGGAATCCTTCCTAAAGTTTGTCTCTCCATTCTCTGGTGGCCCTCCCTCCTGGCCCTCTATATCCTCCATATCCCTAGCCTACAATTCCAAGTCTTGTTGCTTCTGTTCTTCCCAGACCACTCTGTTTCTGCTCACTAGCCATTCTTTAGCCTGAGCTAGCCCTCGTCTAGGATACTCCCTGCTTTTACCCACTCAGTCCCCAAACCTAGCCTTCCCCACCCTCTTCGTGAAGCTTGAACATCAAACTCACACTGCACAAAGAGATTTCTAGATACTGTCTTACACTATCAGACACAATCTAAGTTTCCTTCCTTTTCCTGTGGTAAACACTTACTTCCCTCCCAGCACTCAGTAGGCAGAGGCGGGCAAATCTCTGAGTTCCAGGCCAGCTTGGTTTGCAGAGTAAGTTCCAGGACCACTAGGGCTACACCGGAACTGAAGCAGTACTGCTTATTAGTTTGCTCCTCATGGCTTAAACAGCTTGCTTCTTTAAACAGCCTTCCCCAGGGGTGGTACTGCCCACTGTGGCCTGGGCCCTGGGCCCCTCCCATATCAATCATGTTCTTCAGATTTCCTAAAGGCTATCTGATGGAGGCACTTTCCCAATTGGAGTTCCTCTTCCCAGATTGTCTTAGCTTGTTTCAAGTTGATGAAGGAAGGGAGGGAGGGAGGAAGGAAGGAAGGAAGGAAGGAAGGAAGGAAGGAAGGAAGCCAACCAGGACAGGGGCTCAAGACCACTGACTTTAAAGGTACAGTAAACAACTTGCCTCCATCGGATGAGTGTGGGGAAGAAAGTTAAGAGGCAGACAGGCTCAGCATCCTGCCAGCTTGTGACTTGGGCCTGATGTCCCCAATACATCTCTCATACAATGTCTCTCATACAATGCTCTATCTCACTGAGAGAAGCCCTTACCCATGAAGTCTGGGGAGCTTTGAAGCCCATGCACTCGCCTACCTCCCTATTCCTGGCCTTTCCTTTCTCTTTTCTCATGCCTGCCTGTGCTACAAAGGCTAATGGTAGACACTTAAAATGATAGTAAACAACCTGCCTCACTGGCTGAGTGTAGGGAAGGTAGTTGTCCCAAACAAACCCAGGTACACACATCTCTGGTGGGTTTGCCGGCCATGCTTGGATGCTGGGAAATGTAGTGAGGAGCAATCAGCTTCCAGAGCACAGCTAGCTGGCTGCTTTACTACCATGTGTAAGGAACATCCCGTGTGTCTACCATGTGTCAGGACTCCCATAAGGAATGTCCCCACATGTCTACCATGTGTCAGGGCTCCCTGTAAGGAACATCCCCATGTGTCTACCATGTGTCAGGGCTCCCCATAAGGAACATCCCCATGTGTCTACCATGTGTCAGGGCTCCCCATAAGGAACATCCCCATGTGTCTACCATGTATCAGGGCTCCCCTGTAAGGAATGTCCCCATGTGCCTACCATGTGTCAAGGCTCCCCATAAGGAACATCCCCATGTGTCTACCATGTGTCAGGGCTCCCCATAAGGAACATCCCCATGTGTCTACCATGTGTCAGGGCTCCCCATAAGGAACATCCCCATGTGTCTACCATGTGTCAGGGCTCCCCATAAGGAATGTCCCCACGTGTCTACCATGCATCAGGGCTCCCCTGTAAGGAATGTCCCCATGTGTCTACCATGTGTCAAGGCTCCCCGTAAGGAACATCCCCATGTGCCTACCATGTGTCAAGGCTCCCTGTAAGGAACATCCCCATGTGCCTACCATGTGTCAAGGCTCCCCGTAAGGAACATCCCCATGTGTCTACCATGTGTCAAGGCTCCCCGTAAGGAACATCCCCATGTGCCTACCATGTGTCAAGGCTCCCCGTAAGGAACATCCCCATGTGTCTGCCAGGTATCAGGGCTCCCATAAGGAACGTCCCTGTGTGTCTGCCATGTGTCAGGGCTCCCATTAGGAATGTCCTCATGTGTCTACCATGTGTCAGGGGTTCCCATAAGAAGTGTCCCCATGTGTCTGCCATGTGTCAGGGCTCCCCACAAGGAATGCCCCCATGTGTCCACCATGATCAGGGCTCCCCTTAAGGAATGTCACCACGTGTCTCTCAGTTTTGGGTTAATTGATTCAAATTAAGTGCTACTGGCACTGGCCGGAAAGCTGTTCCCATCTTTGATTTGTCCCAGGCTTTTCTGTTTCCATGTCATGTCATGAGCCCATGTCTGCCTCATTACTTTGCTTTATAAGCTTTATTCAGTAAGTGGTTGTGTACCCACTTTTTATTATTCTGGTTCTACTCATAGGGATACAAAGAGGCTAGGCTGGGGAGTATATGCTGTGGCTTCTTCAGAGCAAGAACACTTTTTTCTGAGCACATCTTATTTGAAGAGTTCTCAGGACCTTTTAGTGCCTTCCCCAACCCAATGAGCTTGGGTCCAAAGCCAGCCAAACATGCTCTCTTGGAGAAGTCGTAGGAGAATTCTGTAGAGAATCTCAGTGAAATGAGTCAAGAGAAAAGGGCAGTTTCCTTAGGCTGATTGGAAGGCTCACTGCTTACAGATTCAGGGAATGTGGTGGTATGCACAGGAAGTAGCCATTCCTAGAGCTAGCTGCCTGCCTGGCATGCTCTGCTTCAACAGCACACAGTCGTATGTGACCAGGCCTTCATTCATGGGTAACTCAAGTCTGTGTGTGTTTCTAGGAACAAGGCTCTGTATAATCTCTACAGCAACCCTAAGGGTAGCTCAGAAACCTTACTGTCTTCATCCCACAGGACACGGGGCCTAGCCCTGGGTTATCTGTGTGCTATTTGTGAGTTCCTGTCTACTCCAGAAAGCAAGGATTTGAGAATCTTTGGCTATTAGCTGGGGTGTGGGACCACCTCTAACCCTTGGAAAACAGCCCTAGGAATGTGTTTAAGTAGTATTTTTCTTCCCCTATTGCAAACAACTGACAGTTTCCCCTAGAGAATTTGTTTTCTTGTCACATGGGAAGCATGTGCTTGATCTGTATGGATATCGTATAACTGAGAATTATTGATCAGTTCTGACTTTGACCATGATGATAATGTTGGTACCACTGGACAGAACAACACAAATGTGATGTATATGTGCACACATACACACCCTGGCTAAAATTCAAATTTAGTATCAGAGGCTGAAGCTGGCTGCATTTACAGGCATAGCAAGCATGCCTATCTTCCTGGGTATGCTGATACCAGGCCCAGCTGTGCATCCATTCTGTCTGCATGCCCCCTCGGTGTGCAGACTGTTGCTTGCTGCTATGATAGATTCAGATCTGAAATAGACTCAACACTCAGTCTAAGAGTGTAGACAGGGTGGGTGCAGGTGGCTGGGCTCCAGCGATGGGAACAATGCCCAGGGCTTGGTACAGAGAGAGACATGCCAGCTCACAGTCCCCAGCCATCGCCCTCTCTGACTTCTGAGCAGGTGAGCTCAAGGTACTCACACCAACCTGATTTCTGACAAAATTTACTATCTTGCTGCGATAGAGGCTGCAGAAGGAAGACGTGCATGGCTCAAGTATAGCTTTGGTCTCTAGGTGATAAAGGAGCAGAGAAGGAGCATGTATATATTCATTCTGCGTCTCTTCATCTAGCAGGCAAGACTCACCTCACATAAATACTTTCAATTTTGCTTGCACAGCATGAGAATTGCTAGGTTTGTTTTACTACTGAAATTGAACACTTCTAAAGAAACATGACAGCATTATCTTTCCTGGCAGGTAGGAGGGGAGTTCTTCAGCAGGAGATATGCTCCCCACAGCACTTTAGAAATGAGGCACTGCTACTCAGGACCGGCAGAGAGATGAAGGGTCTCACTCTTTAGTAGCTTTCTCTCCAAGTTCTTGGCTCCAAGTCCCAAGTCCCAGGGTGAACAGAGTTGGCTGGGCTCCTGTCGAAGGCAGGCCACAAACCTCTCCAGAGACGTGGCACTCAGACCTCCATGCTTTTCCGTGTGCACAGGTGTCAGCCTCTGCTCGCCTTCCTACGGCCACTCGGCCCTCCATGCTTCTCTTCTTTCTCTGTTATAGACTCTGACTTTCTTAAACAATCTGCGTTGGACAGCTCTGCATCAGATAGAAACTGCAGACAGACATTTGTTTGCTAATTGTGTCTGGGTGTTAGTTCTGGGCAGCCAGCTGGATGGTAGACATTCTGGGTGTCTGCTCTCTTCTGGTAATTGCCATATTGTCTGTGCTTGATGGGAGTGGGGCTGGAGATTAGAGATTTCACAAGGCCTATTAAATGAAAATTCTCAAAGAAATCCCTAAGATTTTGTGGAGCACAAGAGTCAACATTAATGAAAATTATTTTGGGAATTTTTAAATAAATTATGTGTGAAATAATATTCTCTACCCTTTCTTGCTAGTGGGAATGTGAAACGGCACAGCCATTATGGAAAACAGCTTGGCAGTTACTAAAAACATTAAACATAGAATTGCCATATGATCCCTGGAATTTCATTTCCAGGTTTATGTCATAAAAGACTGAAAACATCTACTTGAATCATTGTACATGCATGTTCATACAACACTATTTACAGTAGCCAAGAAGCAGGCCAATCCAAATGTGCATCTCTGGTCAGTTGCCGTGAACAGATACAACACAATTTTATTTATCAAAACAACAGTAGCAAGTAGGGGGTGGGGAATGGGATGATATACTGATAGCTGCCACCCCCACCCCTACAAAAATGGTTATACATCAAAACTGCTTGCTTAGAGAAAGAAGGTAGACACAAAAGGTCACATTATATGAAATCCAAAATAGATTAACTCAGCAGAATGCAGGCATATTCGCCAGGGGCCTGAGAAGGGGATAATGGGAGAAACTGCTTTGTGGGTAAAGGGAGTTTTACCTCCAAGTAAGAGAGTGTTGGGAACTAGATAAAGGTGGGGAATTGAACAATATCGTGGATGCACTAAATATTCACCTTATAATGCCTAGTTTTATGGTATGTAAATTTTACCTCAGTGAACCATTTTTTAAGCAGAAAAAGGGAAATTACTTTGAGGTGAAGAAGTTAAAATGAGTTTTACTGGAAACTGAAATTTAGGCATTTTGAGGTTGTTAGGTAAACCCTAAAGTTGTTAGACATGCCAGCTAGAATGTGAGTGTTTTCAGGATACTGCTAGGTTAGTAATTCGGTTTTCCTTGACTGAGGAACAAAGGGACAGCTTTATTCAGGATCTCAGCACGCCTCTGTGTGCTCCATGTGCGAAGGAGGCCACTGGTGCTGGGAGAGACAGCAGGCTTCCCTGAGGGATGTGCCAGCTTCAGTTTGCAGGAATCCCACAGCTGCCTCCAGTGAAGGCCCTCTGCTTTAGAAAGACTGGTAAGGGGAGGGCATTTTGTTTATATTCCAGTGTTCCTAAAGTATATGCACATGCATGTGTGTATACATTTGTGAGTATGGGCGTGTAAGGTTTCAGAGTTGGCAGACCCCAAACCCTTTAATATATCAGGGATAACCCTATTTATTTTCATCTCTTCCTTTGTGCTGAGGTTTGGAGGATACAGAGAGTACTTGGGTTCTATTTGTTTTAGCACCAGCTTCTGTCATCAGCAAAAATTATTTTCCCCACCCTGCATTGCCTCTGTGTGGGTAATTACATTCATCCTCATGGCCTTCAGCTGAGAAGGAAGATGGAGATCTCAGTTGTGCATTTACATTTGCTGTCTTCGCCATCATTGACATCAGCACTGGTGACTCTTGTCTGTGAGCCTCCGTAGCAGGAGTCCATGGTTAGTCAATTTGTACCTGCTGCCCTGTCACCAGTGCTGTCAAGTCTCACATGTTAAGAACATGACTTGTTCCTCCCTACATTCTGGCTTGGTGTTATTTCTCTTTCTTCATCATCTAGGGACATTAATTGGACATCTATTATAAGTAAGGCCCTGTGTCACACTAAGTTAGGACTAGGTTTGTCCTTCCAAGTGTCAGGTGAGGAAGATAAGATGAAAATCACTGTGGAAAAGATGACCTTAGTTGAATTGGATGTTATAAAAATTTTGTTGATGAAGCTATTTTATTTCATAGTTGTGTCTTTTTTATAACTTTGGGCAGTTTGCCTAGAACCTTTTTCATGGTAAATTTCATGACTATAAATCTCCTTTATCAGTGAGCATGGTGGTGCACACCTTTGATCCCAGCACTCAGGAGGCAGAGTCAGGCAGATCTCTCGTGAGCTCAAGGCCAGTCTGGTCTACAGTGTGAGTTTCAGGACAGCCATGACTCTGTTACAAAGAAACCTTATCTGGAAAGACGACAGACAGACAGACAGACAGACGACATCTCCTTTGTGTTTTCTTTCTTGGTACATCTTTGAATGTGTGTGCTTGTACCACCTGTCCCTGCTGACTGTCCTCCTCCTCACTCTCCACTGTATCCAAGATAGGCTTTCGCAAAGAACCTGGAATCACCAGTTTGGAAAAACTAGATGGCAAGCGAGCTTCAGGGGTCCTCTTGCCTCTGTCTTGCAGGTGCTTAGATTATAGGTCAGCAGCAGCCATGCCCAGCTTCTTACGGGGGTGCTGAGGACTCATGCTAATCCACATGCATTCCCAAGAAGCATTTACTGAATAACCATCTTCCCCAAACCTTTGAACACATATTCTTTCTCAAGGAAGTCTGCACTGTTTGTTTGTTTGTTTGTTTGTTTGTTTAGCAGAACTTTTTGTCCTGTCAAGCATTCTATAGATTAGTTCTGATTTGCTTTGATTATTGGCTTTCCTCTGCCCTCTAAAGAACCATTTTCCTGCCCTATATACTGGATATATTGTTGAATATGGACCATTTTCTCCCACAGAGTACTGACATCAGGTAATTGGGTTGGCATTCTCAGTCCACCTCTTAATTGTGTGACCATAGGAGATGGTGTGTAAATCCCCTAAGGCTGCCCAGCTAGCTCATGATAAAAGGTGGCCTAGGCCACCTAATGGCCATGCAGTTTTATTGAGGGCTTCCCCTCCTTCTGAGCTGCTGTAAGGGTCACTTTGATGATGGGGCTACATTCCCTGAGCTATAGCCTGCAAACAGCTTCCTCATCTAATGATAGAACGCACATGGCTGCTGGCTGTGGGAGATGCTATGAATATTAATGAACTGTATTTCTCTTTTACTACCATTTCATTAGTTTTCATGGAGATGGTGTTTGTGAGTGAAGTGCATGAGCTATAGGCAGGTGTTTGTTTTCTTGACAAAATGGTGAGCCTTATAGTCAGAGGCCAAGGCAGGAGAAGCAAGCAGCCAGCCAGCAAAGTGCAGATGAACATTAGCAGGTCATAAAACAAACCTGAGTTTCTGTTTTTCCCTGCAATCTTAGGTAGATGCGTGCCACAGTCCCTGAAGTTTTATAGTGTATCTCTCATGTGACAGTGAGAAACTTTTATTCTAATATCTGGGTGCACCTAGTATACTGTGGCAGCTGCCTGTCCTTCTCAGTGGTTCTGGCCCTGGAGTTCACCTGCTCACTCTGTACCCCTCAGCCCTCATCTGCTGTGTAATGCTTTCTACCAAACCGAAGCAGACACTGCCTCCGGTTGGCCACATTGTGACGTTGTGGGTTTTTATGTACAGGAATGATGGGATTACCAGGTAATGAGAGACTTGTCCACATTGCTGAACAGTGGAGAAGGGATGCTTTGAGACCCAGATTGACCAGCAAGGGATACCCACACAGTTCTTGGACCAGGATGGCTCTAAGCTAGGCAGAAGCAAACCCTCAAATAGGAATGCCCATCTCCATGACCTGCCTTGCCTTGGGGAGAGACACCTGTTGGAGCTCTAAGCCGTGCATTGCTGGAATGAGGAGTGTAATTTACATGGGCAGAGTGATGGTAGGTGTCTATCAGTGGGCTAGATGACAGAGCCACACTCCTACCACTAGCTGGTGTCATCTGAAGAATGTGAAAACATGCATGTCTTTGTCAGGGTGGAGCTTGACAAATTATCTCAAGATGGAGGGGGCAGATTGAACTTAACACATTTACTTCATTGCTAATTCGGTATGCCAGTTTCTGTAGGTCAAATGAAAACCTGGCAAACCCTAAGTACTAAGTGATGTAGTCCACTTAGACTGACCCATTCCTGATTATTTATTGATTAGGTAGGAAAAGATGCTTCGTGGTTTTCTGAATCCAAGTTTCTTCTCTGTTTAGAACCAGTTTTTCAAAGACAGCAGTCTGTACTTCTAAACCATGACCTGTTTTAGAGTTGGATTATTGTTCCTTTCATGTATTGACCTTGCAGTGGCATTTTAGTGCTGACTGCATGTGGAGTACATGTGGGACAGGAATTTAGAGAATGAAAGTACTGATACGGATACATTTCAAGGGCCTGACTTGTATCCATCTCAGTGTCAAAATGTAAATACTTCAGCACCAACAGCACCCTTAGCCTTCTGCTTCAGCACAGAGGATGGAAGACGGTGGCTCTTACCACTCCCATCTAGTAGCTGAGAAAAGGAGTTGCTAACATGCAGTACAACTGGAACCCAGGAGATCGTCTTGCCAGAGCGTGTGTTCCTCCAGTTGAAATTTTTTCTTATCTTTATCATTGCCATTATGAATTTTATGAAATGTGTTCAAATGCACAGATATATGTATATATTGGATTCACCCTGCTTTAAAGCTAATAGACTCCAGGCATACAAATGCATTCAAGCACATAACATTCTATGTGTGCTCAGTACCTTTTTATACCAGACATGGTTCTTATACTATCTGTTCTTTGGGACTCTTGTAGGTAGGTGACATCTTCTGAGAAAATAAGCTCAAAGGGGTGAGGTAAAATTGTCCACAATCCCATAGTTAAGTGATGTAGAGCCTGCCTTTCTGCTTCAAAGTGGTTTGTTCTCCCAGAATGGTTGATTGCTGATTCTCCTCAGGTTCAGCTGTCCCTACTCACCATTGTCTGAATCAGCCCCACTGTCAGTGGCTTTTAATGTCATATGCTCACCTCTTTGTGTTTGAAGTACTAAGTCACCAAACTTGTTAGAGACATAGTAGTGCTAGAGCCTGAAGACCCAGATTCTAGCTTCAAACTGGGCCAGTCCTTGCACAGTGTCCTTGACTCCTAAACTGAGAACTTATAAGCCCCTGGCCCTTGCTTCTCTACCTTCTGGCTTTTATCACAAATAATTGAGAATCCATTTGTGCTCTGTATATATAATGTGTAGACAACTTTTTTTTTTTTAATAAGGCTTGTAGATGTTTTGTGATGAATGTTATTCAACTACTAGGGCTTTTTGGCATTTAAATGTTTGGAAGATAGTAAAAGCTCAGTAACTATGTGCCCTGTGAATTCAACCTCTCCCCACCCACCTCCACACTCTACAGATGAGGATATAGTTCCATTTCATGTTGGAAGCCAGAGTCCCTTAATTCTGCATCACAGGAAAAGCGCTTTTAACAGGATTACTATGTGATCCAAGGACTTGAAATCAAGAGCAGTGGTACACAGAGCTAGCGCCTGGGCTCTGTCCTTGCAAGGCTGACATTCAGCAGGCTTCTAGTACCCACTCTGTAGCCAAGCCCACACACTTTTTTCTGTTCCTTATTATTATTTTTTTTACAAAGACATCTTTGAGTTTATGTACAGATTATAGATTTAAAACATATACTTTAAAAATCATCTCTACATATTCTGGCTTTCCTGATTAAACTTCCTTAGAAGGAGAAATAAAAGTACCACATATCTCCCCGTAGTTCTTTTTTCCTCATAGAAAAAAAATTAATTTATTAATTTATTATCTATTTTTAAAGTGTAATTTTGCACTTGACAGAGCATTGCTATGTATACTATTTCATGTGCTCATCAGAGCAGCTCCGTTTCATCCCCACTTGCACATGTGGAAGTTGAGAACCTGACTTGCCCTAGGACCTAGAGCCAGGAAGGAGTGGAGCCAGCTGGTCCTTAGTTGTAGCCAGCTCTTCCAGGATCAGGGCTCATGGCCTGCTCTGTTTAGTCCTTCAGGAGGCAGGAGTTGCTGAGGTTAAGGCCTAAGTTTTCATTTTGACCTTGACAGTTTCTCACACAGGGCTGTGTAAAGTGCCAGGCTAAACAGTTCTAAGCAAATTACTGCTTAGAGGAGATGGGGACAAACTCAGAAAAACAAGTCTTAGCCATATTACATAGGAGGTGTTATGTTGTCTTAGGTCAAACGAAAGCAGAAATTTGTTGTCACTAATGGTAAGCACTAAGTAACCCGCACTGCAACGTTCTTTGACACTCGGCTTTATCAGCAATGGTGCAAGATATTTGTACAATAGAAACCACAGAACTGTAAGGAAATAGTACCCAGCTCTGCAGCTAGCCACATGAATAGATAATACCAGGCTGAAGCGTTCCCACGGAATCTTACCACTGGGGCCCCCAAAGAGAGTTTTGGCAATTATATAATCCTGTTCCTTCATCAAGAGATTCCTATTTAGCCAGTTTTCATCAAATTCCCTCTAGGCCCAAGGCAGTCCACCAGAGTGTCAGGTAACAGTGTGTAGACCCTGAGCCAAGTGTTAGGTGGGAGGAGCCCTGGCCCATGAAAGGCCAGGTCCTGGTCTCTGCTTTCTTCATCCTCTGACTCTGTCTAAACACTCATGCCACTAATTGATGAAAGATGTTCTTTGGAAAGCAGATTTTAATGTATGGTAACTGGTGAACTATAGTCCAGCAGTGGGTCTACAGTCCTCTTGGACCCAGTTTGTCTCTGCAGTAGTTTGCCTACTGTCCTTTTAAGCCTGTGGTGTTGGCTGTTTCCTAGGCCCAAGGGCCCAGGCTCTCCCACCCTTATGGAGTCCTCTATAAGAGCTCTTACTCAGGGAGGAAGGCAATCATGGACACCCTGTCCTGCATGGAAAGTTCCCTGAAAGCCTCCATCTCTGCCCCCTGTTGCAGAAGCTCTGTTTCTCATGTTTACTCATTCCTCCTCCTCTGCCTCTTTCTCATTTTCTAATTTTGGAGTTGGAAATCTCTAGGCCCCAATTAGTCCTCACTCTTCTCTAACAAAGTGTAAGCTATAACTTTGGAGTTCTGAGCCACAGAATTACATGTGAGGTGACACATTACCTCTCAGAGCAGAGATATTTGTCTTCAGGGATGGGCAGGTGGTAGGTTCAGTAGGAGCTCATGGATCAGAACCATTTCTGAGCCCTTTCCCTGCAGTAGGTCAAGCACAAAGCCCATCGCCAACACATGGTAATTAGGACATGGTAAGTCTATCTCCAAGGAAGTTATCATTTAACTAATAATAAATGATGTTTGGTGAAAAGAGTTCTGAGATGTTTCACAAGAAATAGTTATTTTCATTTCAAATTGGATAGCAAGGTGATTCCTTTTTGTAAGAGAGCACATAACAAAAATAATTTGAGGATGACACACTTTATACCAGCTATACCTCAGTCCCAAGCTTTTCATGATCTTCATTGTGCTGACTGAATTAGACAGCCCCCATTACCTATGTTTCCCCCACAACAGAGCAGGCCGCCCTGCCAAAAGCCCTTTTCTCTACTTTTGGGAAGGACACTGTAGAGTTTCTGGATACATTGGAACCCTAGCTAGTGTGACACTCAGCAGGCTCTGACAAGAATAATTTTTAGCTTTGACTCTGCATTTAGGGGCTAATAATTAGGAAAGGTTGAATTTTAAGTTTCTCTTCTATTGACTGTTACTGTCAGAGCTGGAACTGTAGTACAACATAAGGCCCGAGCTTTAATGAGACTGGAAATGACGTTATAATATACTTTAATATGCATTAGCTTCTAAATGTACCTAAATGTCTAATGAGTTGCTGGTTGGTCCTGGAGATATTATATATACATGTGGGAGAATTCTCCTTTAATGGACAGTATTTTTAAGACTGGATGTTGGTTGGGTGGGAGGTGAGAAGAAGGAAAATGATTTTCCACAGGAACTTATCTCTAGTGTTAAAAATAGTCAAGGGAATCATATGATTGATACACAAATGCTGTCCTAAGTCACATTATTTTGGGAATGATTTGATGCTATGTGGATGAAGACTAGGAGCAGCTAGTCCTCTGACACTCCCTGGGGTCATGCCCCTCATGCAGCTCTTGGAAGAACACCAGACAGCAGCCACTGCTTCAACCTTCTGGCCTTGCCCTTATCCCCAGACCCAGGGGTGATGTGAGAGGCCAGTTCTTTGAGACCTTCCTCTCTCTCTCTTTCAGTCTGGCTGCTCTCAATTGTTTCTGCTATTCTAAAGCCAAGATATCATTTACTAAAAGTCTCTTCCAGCATAGGAGAAGCCTAAAACTGATAATAGTAGAAAAGTATGAGGAGCTAGGGCTTTAGGGGCCAAGACAATGCCAGGAGGGATCATCTCTCAGTAAATAAGTTGTTAGCTCCACACCTACTTGGTCTGGACCTTGGCAGGATGCAAGAGGGGTAGGGTGTTGTATGGGTTGGCCCTGTGGGATGTGACTCCAGGCCCAGTGGGCCATGTGTTTGCCAGCCTTGGCAGCATCTTACAGTGGGGCAAGAGTAAAAAAATGTGTGTTGCTTAAGAACAGATGTATACTTTGGCTGTGCTCAAATCCATGGCTTTGTAGAGTGCTCTAGAATCTGCTCTCCAATAGATTTTGTTCTTCTTTTGGAAATTCATTTAGTGTCTGGATTCTTCTCTCACTTATGTGTATGCTGGGCCCAAAGTTGGTTCAGAATATTAGTAACACAAATCTAAACAGTTTGACCCCAGAATGTTGTTTAATTCGGGGCAAGAGGGTTTGGTTTCTAGACTGGTCCTATGTTGATTAAGGTCTTCATATGAGAAAGTCAGGATTTCCTGCAGAGATGCCATGTGGACCCTGGAGAGCGGGCCTGGTAGGAGACTTTAGACCCGGGCCCGACAGGCTGAGTAGACTGAGGCAGCGCACATCCTACCCTTTGGTAAAACCCACATTCTGTTTGTTTGTTTGTTTGTTTGAGACAGGGTTACTCTGTATAGCCCTGGCTACCCTGGAACTTACTCTGTAGACCAGGCTGGCCTTGAACCCAGAAATCCACCTGCCTCTGCCTCCCAAGTGCTGGGATTACAGGCATGCAACACCCCTGCCCAACTCAAACCCAAATTCTTAAGCAGAACCAAATTTTCTGTGTTCATTATACTTGCCTGTTTTTTTCAGCAGTGTATCCTGTGTCCCCAGCTTCTAATCCCACTTGGCGTGGGACAGATACTTGCCATATATGTTAGTGAGTTATAATTGCTCTCTAAGGGGATAGGAATTTAGAGTGTTGAATTACTTATGAAACTTTACAGTCGCCCACAGCTTGATTCGCCTCTAGATGGGTAAGCTGTGTGTGAACTCTGCTGACTTCTAGGATCTGACCAGGGCAGGCAGTTCTGCATGCAAGAGGTCTTTCTGTGGATGACCTTGGCCTTGGCTGAGGTAACACTAGGCTTACATAGGTGAAGGAGTGTTTTCTAGGCAAGAGAGTGCGCTGTGTTACCCTACTGGAGAGAAGAGAAGAGCCGGTTTTATTATTTCTTGACTTTTGAATTCTCTACCTCTGTTTAGTACTATTAGTTGAGCTTTGTTTGTTTGATTGATTTGGTTTTATTTTATGACTTTTTAAACATGGTTGCACTCTCTTTGTAGCCCAGGCTGGCCTGGGATGCACAATCTTCCGTCTTTGCCTTTTGAGTACTCAAAGTACAGGCTGGTAACAGCAAACTCAGGTATAAATTGAACTCTAAGAGTCAACATTGTTCATAAAGCATTTCCTTATCTCAAGAGTTCTGTTTGTTTGGATTTAAAAAAAAAACCCATGTATTTCACAAAGTACATTATTTTTGAAAAGGTAAACTAATAATGGTAGTTTGTGTGTTCAAGTGTGTGCGTGCATGATGATGCGCATGCATGTGGCCACCACAGTGCTTCCTCAGTACTCTTCCACTTTGTGTTTTGAGACAGGGTCTCTCTCTACTGAGCATGGTACTCCATGGTACTCGCTGATTCACTAAACGGCTGGCCAATGAAAGCCAAGGATTTGCCTGTCTTTTTGCCTTCCCCAACTCCCACCACTGGAGTTATAGATACTGGCTACAACTTAGGACTTTTACTTGGGGATATGAACTCAGGTTTTATGGTTACCAATTAAACCATCTCTCCAATCTGCCCAGTACATCTGGAGTAGAGTAAACCTCCATTTCTGTAGCCATTGCCCACCATCACTAGGCCACTAGGCCCTGCCCCCAGTCAGGCAAGGACTGTCTACCAGCAGGGCAGGACGGTCTTCATCCTTCAGCTCACTCACTCATGTCCAACATGTTCAAAATATGTTTGTATTTTTATAATTATAGAATGCCTGAATACACATGCTCACAGCAGCCTTGTTCATGTCAACCAAAAGGTAGAGCAAAGTGTGTATTAAGAGACAATGATGGGGCTGGAGAGATAGCTCAGCAGTTAAGAGCACTGGCTGCTCTTCTAGAGTTCAATTCCCAACAATTATATGGTGGCTCACAACCATCTGTAATGGGATCTGATGCCCTCTTCTAATGTGTCTGAAGACAGCAACAGTATACTCAGATACACTCAGATACACTCAGATACATTGGATGGATGGATGGATGGATGGATGGATGGATGGATGGATGGATGGATGGGTGGATGGGTGGGTGGGTGGATGGGTGGGTGGATGGGTGGATGGGTGGATAGACAGACAGACAGATAAATATTTTTTTTAAAGAGATAACGAAGAAATAGCATGTGGCATAGAATATAAACACACACATACACACACACACACACACACACACACACACTTTGAAAAGGAAGGAAATCAGGCTGCTGTAACCTAGAATATTTAAGGCTCTGGGTTTGATTGCTAATAAAACACACATACACATATGTACACACACATTCCCCAGAAGGGAAGGGGGGCTCTGAATGTAAGGACATTCTGCTAAGTGAAGTAAATGAGATACAAATAGACAAATTCTAGGACACAGAGAGTAGAACAGTAGTTACCAGGGGTGGAGGGTACAGGAGTTATTGCTTAATAGGTATGTACAGTTTCCATTTTAGACTTAGATATAGAAGGTAGAGATGAAGGCACAATAAAATTAATGTACTTAATGCCATTTCTTACAACAAGAAAGTTTTGGATATCTCTGTCTGAAAGTTCTGAGCCTATTTTATATTTATAGCTCCTTTCTAATGTATCAGTAGTCCTTCAAGACCATAGGAGGAAAAAACTATCTGCTGAATCTGTAATACAGGGTTATGGATCTACCTACCTACCTGTTCATTTGTCTGCCTGACCTTGGAAAGGAAATAACCAATTATAATGAAGATATATTACCCTCATTGTTAGAGTGTGCCTGTGGTAGCCAGCTCTCAATGGTCTTCACCTCCTAGTATTCGGGGCTGATTTGTGGGCTCTGTAGGATCTGACAGAAATGATGGCTTATCACTTCAAAGATTAGATTATAGATGCTATGTTGGCTTCTGCCTTGGTGTCTGTTCCTTGTCTCCTATTGAGAGCAGCAGCCCTGTAGAGGTCCACATAAGGAAAAACTGAGACCTTCAACCAACAGCTGTGTTAGTGAACTTGGAAATGGATCATCTTGATTACAGCCTCTTGACAGACCTTGACCCATATCACCCAGCTAGGCCACTGCTGAGTCTCTAACCTACAGAACTACTATTTTAAGCTATTATGGTGATTGATTATGTGGCAGTAGATAATTAACACAGACCTTCCTTACAATATCTTCATTCTAAAACATACAGCATATATATGTCAGGAAGACCATAAAGAGGGCCAAAGCCTGGACTCAATCTGAAACTACAGTCCTTTAGGAAATGCTAAATATTATATAGCCCTGTTTTAGTTGCTAGCTAGTGCAAGTTTTTAGTGAGCTCATGGTGTGAAAATGTCTCATCTCTGGAATGAAAGGACATTTTCCTTTACCTTGCACTGCCTTGATATTTCACCAAAAAGCTGGGATTTCTGCACACCTTCCCCATCTGTGACTCTGTGATGCTGGAATAGCTTCAGGAAGGGACCATCATAGTTCAAAAGGTGAGGGATGAGGCTAGAGAGGGGACCAGATGCTTCTGCGAGTGCAGAGTTTGTTTGCAGCTTGGCAGGTCTAGCATTGAGAGGCCTTGCCTTTGTCTTCTAGGTCTTCAGAGGAAATGGGTGTGGGGGGGGCAGCTCTCAGTACAGTACTCAGAAGGTTGCTACTTCTGTGGTTTACCATTGAATATACTTAGAACAACAATAAACATGTGCAAGCACTTACATATGCCAGAGAGGATGCTTGATACAGCTGGAGCGCAGAGATGAGGCGAAAGTTACAGGTGCTGCTGTGAAGGAGCAAGATTCTTGTGGAGGCAAGAACCATGCATGTTCCTGTCCAACAAAGGGAGCTAGAGGCTGGGGCAGACACACCTGAGATGACTAGGGAAGCTTCTGAGAGAGGTAGCAGCCTAGGTAGACTCTGTCGGAGGCCGAATTAGCATGCCTGTCCTGTACCCCAGCAGGACCCTCATTTTTAACATCTGCTCACATACTTTCATGTTTATCTGGCCTTGCTCAAATAGAAGTCTATTGAGCCTGGATGTGGATCTTATGCAGTGCCCTGGTAGTGGAGTACAGTGCCTATTGTAGATTCTCGGTGGAAGATATGAGTAGATAAATGAGTGTATGTGTGCGTGAAGGAGGGTATGTGGTGGGTGATCACAATGCAGACATCATTTAGGACTGAAGTCTAAAGGGCCTCCACTCCACAGCAAGTAAAATCAGAATCTGGAGTAGTAGCCACATTGTACCTGACCCTAAGCCCGGCTCTGCTCTAAACCTAAAGTCATATCAGGTGGGTGCTGAGGCAGGAAAGTCTAGAGCAGCCAAGCATCTCCAAGAGAGGCTCCTAGAAGCAGCCTCAGCTAAGATGAAGAACTGCTGGAAGACTGCACACAGGGAGTGCTAGCCTCCTCCCCAGAAGAGCAGAGCTTACCATAGCATACTCAGCTTGCTTGGCACATGAACATCCAGGCTACAATCCCATATGCTTCTTGGGAAGTCAGAAATTTTCTAAAGTGTGGGAGCTTTTATTGTAGAGATCTTAAAGGTGTTTTCTGGTGGTGGCAACCACATCCTTAATTTTCATGTAGAGCAAACAAGTTGAATTTGAATTCTCAGAAACAGAGATACTTCCTTTCATAGTGTTCAGCATCCAATAGAGATGTCTTTCAGTCCTGCCTTGATTGCACACATTTTGATGAGAGAGGAACTTGGAGGAAGGAGGGGTGTGTACCATTGGGGTTTCCCATGTAAATGTACCAGTACATTTTTGACTTTAAAATTCAGCATCTTTTGGCTTTGGAAGTAGATTTGTGGGTTGGTTTAATTGTGAGGTGTTGAACATTTTGAAAATGCACCACAAACTTTCAAAATCAGCTAATAAAGCCATTTGGAGGGATCAGAAAAGCAGGGCCACTTCCTCCCTCCACCTCCATCCAGCCTGTCCTCAGTTTTGATCCAGGATTGCATCACAATTTTATCATCAAAATTGGCCCAAACCAAATAAAGTTTCAACTAAGTCAAATAATGCAGTAAGACTGACCCAGTTGAAATTTGCAGGTTGTCAGAGCTGTGTTTATATCAGGAAAGGTGTGTTGCCAGCTTCTGTGTGTAAAATGCACCTAAAATAGAGATAGAGATTGGCTGTGTCATGCTGTGACTCAGCGTGATTTTATTCTACAGTGAGTTAGTGGCGACAAAAAGGAGGGATGAATACAGTATGACCATGCTCTTTACAGGAAGTTAATGGGGCAGGAAAAACTAGATGTAGCTTCTGTGTAACTGAGTGGCCCCTGGTCCTACCACCAAGTACCTGGCTGTGGGATGGACACAGGTGACAGTCCTATGGAAGTGGACTTAATATAATATATTCAGGTCATTCTGCAGAGCCTTACTTGGCAGCTGGCCACACACCCAAATGAGAAGCTACCTGCAAGACATACCTGGTTCCGGGTGGGGAATATAGGGCGCTCAGGTAAATGTGCACGTCATAAATGAGACAGGATTCTGTCTTCTGAAGAATGCTGGAACATTTTATCCAGAGAGGTTTTGTTTTTGTTTGTTTGTTTGTTTATGACTTTGCTACATTTGAGCCATTGAGCAAAGCCATTTTGGTTACCACCACTGATTACTCTTGTTCCTGGGGGCATTGGATACTCATATCTGTCAAGTTCTGTAGTTTTCAAAACACCCCATCAACTCCTTATAAAATGTCATCCTCTTCAAAAGGATTGAAGTCAGCAAGAGAAACTTAATAAATGGTCCCTACCAAGGGATGGCCAGACTTCTTACAGCTTGCCGTGCCAAGGGTCTGTGCCCCAGGAGTGTTAGGTAGCTCTCCTATCAAGATCTGTGTCTTGCTTGGGCTGTGTGGGCACTAAGGTAAATCCGGATCCATGTGTGAAGTAGCCATGGGGGTGGAGCAGAGTGGGGCAGGCAGCAGCCAGGCAGGCACACAAGAAAAACATTGCTGGGCAGAAGGGACACTGCCAGAACTGCTGCTCTGAGACTCAAAATGCTAAATTCAGATGGATGACTTTTGGAGGGAGGAGCAGTTCTGGAGATTGGTTTGCCTTTGAAAATTCTAGATTCACCTTTTCTTTTCAATCGACTTTTTCCAGTAGACTTTGTACCCTGGGGGTTTAATGTCCATGTCAAAATGAATCTTGATAAAAGCACCAAGACGTTAAATATTTATTTTAAGTTAACTGCTCTGCTTCTGAGAGGTTAAAACACAAATGTGTTTTCATGCAGAGCCTTTCACTAGTCAGCTTAAGCTCCGAGCTTTTTCTCTGGCACTGCAGTAAGCCAGCTAACAAACTGCAGCCTGAGATGAGCTGACAAGAGTGCAGAAATGAAGAAATAAACAAAAAGCCATGTTAATTTCAAGCTTCGCTAGGAATACAAAAAGTAATATTAACAGTTGCTGAATGACAAATAATGAAATGGCTGGAAATTTTTAATGCTTCTAGAAGGCTTTTATAATCTTTCATGGAATTTTCTCCCTGTCAGGTAAAGCACATTTATAGCCAGCAGTGTGTTAGACAGTTTTGATAGGCTGTTTAAAGATGGATACATCCAAGCATGTGAGTGTATCTATATATAATTCTTTAGCTCCACGCACATGTCTCCACATTCTAGAAGTAGCCCTTTCTCCTTAGCCTAAAACCTTCATAATTGCCTGTTTAAATAAAAGGTATTTTATTCAGCTGGAGAGTGGTCACAGTATTGTCATTTCATTGTTACTATTAGCTAATAAATACATATTAAAATATGTATGTTTGTGTGTGTGTGTGTGTGTGTGTGTGTGTGTACCTCAGGCTTGTGTTTATTTCTGGTTTCTCTTTGGGCATAGTCCTTAGAAGTCTACCCTTACATCCTAACGTAGTAATGTATACATTAAGAAATAGTAAGGAGCTGGGCATTGCTGGGCAGAGGCGGTGCACACCTTTAATCCCAGCACTTGGGAAGCAGAGGCAGGCGGATCTCTGAGTTTGAGGCTAACCTTCTCTACAGAGTTCCGAGATTGCCAGAACTACACAGAGAAACCCCTGTCCCAAAAAAAAAGAAAAGGTAATATTTTGAAATGTGTACTTATATATGAATTAATAGGGCATGGATGATTTAATTTATCTCAGGTCACTGTGGCCCATGTACTTAGAGTGTGCACTGTTCAAGGAGCCGTGGAGGCATTTCCGGCACTTCGCTGCTCACCAGGGCCCTCTCTTCCTAGTGTTTGATTGTAGAGAGAAGGAACAGTGGTGGCTGAAAGGAGGGGAACTTGGCATCAGTCCTGAGCCAAGCAGCAGGTCTCCCTTCCTGTCTCCCTGCCTCTGTCATAATGCCCACACACCCAGAAAAGAAGGCTTGTCGTCCACTCCACAGACCTAGCATCAGTCCTTAGCAGACAGGAGCGAGGCCCCTGAGAGACACCTCCTGAAGAGCAGCTGGGCAGACAGGGAGGTGGAATGGGGGCCGAGATCTGGGGAGAGTCAGCACTGATGATGAACTGCTCCGGGGTGCGAGGCAGGCAGCGGGCAGCCGTGGGATGTGGCATGACTGAGCCTAGAATTCCCATGCTGGAGTGAAGCAGGGCCTGCAGAACGACCATAAGGCCGTTCTGTCATCTCCTGTCTTTGTGCCCTTTTTTCGGTGGTGATGGGGTAGGGTTGGCAGGGTTGGCCTCGAATCTACAGTCCTTCTTCTAAGCCTCCTAAGCCCTTTGCACTACGTAAGCAGAGAAGAATAGTTGGCCACAGAAAGGAGTTGCAGCCTGCTTAGCTGATTTTTACTTTCCAGACAGAGTTTACTGGATTCTGCTGTAGAGGAATAGGGCAGAGATGAGTGCAGTTACCTTGGGGCCATGTTCTAAAGCCACAGTGCCCACTCAGTGTTCTGTTGACCAAGGACTGGCCTAAAGGGTGTGTGTGCAGTTTGGGAAAGCTAATATGGGAGTAATTGAGTAGGATAGAACTGTGGGAAGGGTCTGGACATAAGAGACCTCATAAAGAGACTGCAGCCATCAGCTGAGGCATCCTTGAACACAGATATCCTTTGGGTCTTATCTGACACAGCTTGGCTCAATGTCCAGTTCAAAAGCTCTTTCACACCCTTGCTTTATCCTTGTGGTCTCTGCACAGTCAGGTTTAACTCAGTGTGTTGTTTGCTTCCTGGTGACATCAACTTTATAACTGTTCTTGGGCCCCAAGTGACAGTGCCTGAACCCACCTTTGCTATTCTTCTGTCATCTGTATGCAGATATGGTTTTTGTCTCCCTCCTGCAAGCTCCTTGAAGGGTAGGACTGCACTTGCTCACACTGGGATTAGCATAATGCTGTTCATATAAGCTGGTCCTTTCTGAATGTTTGATGATGACACAGCCACTGAGCAGGATGGATGTGTAGGAGAAAACATACCCTCTCTCGTTCTATAAATTAGTCAGAATACATCAGGCTAATAGCAGTAAGAGTGAGCATCTGTCAGTCTGATGCACCAACATCTATCAGACAAAGCAGTTAAACCCATGTCAGTCATTTTGATACAATAAAACTAAAATTAGACACAGGATAAATACACTCAAGATGAGAACATTTATTCCAGTGTTGGTTTCAAGACTGATAGATCAGATGCTGAAGCATCCAGGCTCTGAGATCTGGTCATTGGACAGCTGCTCCAGTGGAGCGGCAGGAAGTAGAGGGCAGGGCTGGGGCCCAAGACCATATCTAAGAGGTATGGAATACAGAAGTGTGGGAAATGCAAATGGAGCTTTGTTTAGTGATATTCTTTAGTGGTTTTAAATTTAAAAATCTCCTTAATGAAGTAGTTAATTAGCTCTGGGAACTAAAGTTTAAAACAGAAGACTAATTGATTAATATGATTGCTGTGCTTATTTTAATTCCATTTGTTCCAAGAAACCAGTGTCGGTCGGTACACCAAGTTTGCTTCTTAAGCCTAACTAGAACTATTCTGCCTGGAGTCCGTTTTTCATCTTATAGCGTGTGCAGTTTCATCTCTGAAAGCCTTTGGCAGTGCTTTCTCTAAACTCTTGTTATCCCAAGCTCATCCTGCCCCAGGACTGTTCCAGTTCTCAGGGCTCTCTCTTCCCTTAACTTTAACTAGCCAATTCCATATAGACAAGGGTTTAACTTTCCTTACTGCTTTGTATGTGGTCAATACCACACAGACAAGGGTTTAACTTTTATGGCTTCGTATGTGGGATAAATTTAAAGAAATAAAAAATTGGGGCTTTAGAGATGGTTCAGTGGGCACAGTGCATGCCACACCACATGGATTTCTAGCACCCATGTAAAGGTCAGGTGCAGCAGGACACCCCTGTAATCCTAGCACTCGGGGTTCGAGACAGCTGAGTCCCTAGAGCTTTCTGGCCAGCCAGAATGGCTATATCACTGAGTTCCAGGTTTACTGAAGAGATTCTGTCTCAAAAAAGGAATGATAAGAGGAAGATATCCAGTGTAAACCTCTGGTTCCCACATGCATGCTCATATCTGCACGTACTCCAGCCCCCACAATTAAAGATTAAAAAAAAAAAAAAACCCAAGCATTTGATTTCCTGCATTAGTTGTTTGAAATCTGGCCTCATTTGGGCAAAAAACGAGGACATTTCCAATATGTCTGAGTATCCAAAGACCTAAAGCAGAGGAAGACCCAATAAAACTGTAAAGTGCCACATAAATTTAGTTATTGGCATCATCATAATCCATATTATGTTCAGATAAATTAATCTAAACTTCTCTACTCTATTTATGCTTAAGATCACTAAACCAAAAGTGAGGATCTTTTTAGCAGCTGTCTGCAATTTCCTGGAAACTACAGAAATGAAATAAATCCGGAAAAGTCAGGCTTCCCCAAACCCCCTGCCACACTGGAGGCTCCGTATATGGAAGGTCCCACCCACATGCAGCAGCCGCACTTGGTGACAGGTAAACCCAGCTACAGGGACCCTCACACAGACCTCAGCCTCCAGGGGCTTCCGCACCCCCTGCCCCCCCTGCTTTCTCCACTTAGGCTTACAAAAGCAGTGGAAGATGACAGAGGAGCTAGGGGTGGAGATGGCAGCACCTCACAGGTGCTGGTGGCAGACCCTCCCAGAAAACCTGGTTCACTCTGAAGAAGAGGGGATGGGCAGAGCAGACGGGAGCAAGAACCATTGCCAGGATCACCACGACCTTCATGTTACCGGCCAGCTCCCATGAGTCTGGTATCTTTCGTGCATGCTCGGTGCAGTTTGTGTCTGCCCCGTGGGCTCCAGAGCAGGTGGGTTTCAGGTATAGCTTAGCCCCCCCTTTCCTGGGGGGGAGCTTTAAACATCACTTTTTATGTCATCGTGGGTCTAATCCTGGGACTTCCTGTTCTAACAAATTGATTGCCATTAATATATTTGTTTTAATGATTGAAGCAGTGGTAAACCTTATTTGCCTGTGGGCTTTGTTCCAACTTATTACTATGTTTTGCAAGGATACTGAGTAAGTTACAGAACACTTAATCATACCATGGTCAGAACAGTAAAAGTAAATTCCTTTATGATTTAAGTTGAAAAAGGGTGGTCAAGTTGAAGACAGTTCATGATGTTAAATAAATTGTGGTTCTGGTTCACTGATCTTAATCATCAAAGTTAATAAAAAATGTTACTTTTAATATCTTTTGAAATGCTCCCATTCTGAAGTCTGTTAAAAATTGGCTTTTACTTTTCTTCCCCCCCCCCCTTTTTTTCTCTTCAGATCTTGGTTGATATATTTAGAATTTCTCCAGTTTTTATAATCCTGACAGGTGTTTCATATCCAAGATACTTTATAATTTCATGCCAACTTAAATAAAAGTAGCATTTGATTTTTAAATTAGTAAACCAGGAATCAAATCTATAAATGCTCAGGTGTTGGAATGTAGATTCCTCGAGGCTGAGAGAGTACACTCCTTTCTCTCTGTGCTGTCTCTAGCATCTAAATCAGTGCACACCGCACACATATCTACTAGAGAATCTTGAATGAGTGAATGAATAGATAAACTATAGAAACAAACTAGAAGAAATTAACCAAGGAGCCAGTGGCATGGCTCAGCAGGTAAAGGGATTTGTTGCCAAGCGTGAGGACATGAGTTAAATCCCTGGGACCCACATGGAGAAAGGAGAGAACTGGCTTTCGTAAGTTATCTTCTGACCTCCACACTTGCACTGTAGCATGTATGCACCTCTTCTTATGCATGCTTATACACACAAACACATACATTAAGTGATTAAGTGTAACTTAAAATGTAAGTAAATTAATAAAAATGTAGCCCACTCTAATAAACCTCAGATGTGTCTTTAAAACAGAACTATGGAGCACACAATGGCAGGAACTGACAGTTCTTTACGTCTCCATGTGAATGATAACATTCCATGCCTAGATCACCTCCTTAAAACTTTATTATCGGCTGTAGTCGTGGAATAGAGTCCAATCTATTCCAACACACAGACTACATAGATAGTTTTTAATGGCTTTAATTTTCTGATCTCCATTCGGCAGTATTTATAGAGGCTGGCATAAAGATCAGTGCGGGCCAGTCAGCACTGTTTGAGAAAATGTCATGTTAACAGTTCTGTTAGAGTAAATCTGTAAGCACAGAGTTCATCAGTGATGTTTTCTGGAAACATGTCTGCGGCACAATTAAACTATTTTAACTTTTCTGATTCTTACTTATGTCGTGTGTTACTCTTTGGCAAGCCAATTTCTGTTTGCTAAGTGCCAGTTGCAATGCTTTGTTTTCAAATATTATAAAATATCCTAATGTTCTTTCTAGAGAAAAATCCCTCTTTCAGTTCATTATTTCAAGCTGTGGCTTTTAAAAGTTTTATTTTTCAAGTTGTACTCAGAACTAAAAGATACTTAGACTCAGCTTTAACGACTCTGTTTTGAATATCAGGAATGCAGATGTGGCAGCCAGATGCTTCTTGCTGCAGACCACAGAAGTGGTCAACAGTTGCATGATATTTCGTGTGCTTCATAAATAGCTGAGCAGGACATCCGTGTTCTTAACGTGGAGTGCAGATGCGGAGGAATGTCACAGGTCTGCAGCCCTCGGCCAGCAGTGTAAAACGCTCACTGTAGGGTGAAGCAGCCTTCGAAGGCAACCTCTCAAACCAATAGAGAGAGGGAAATGTCTAGCTTATGTTGTATCAGTTCTCACTTTGCCAAATGTCTGAAAGCAATTTAAGAGCTGGTTCAGCCAAACTCTCTTGTAGATCTAGGAAAGAATAAAGTTAGCCTGTTCACTGTGCTCTACTCTGCTATCTTGGCATCTCCACAAATAAAACATTCAAAATATGGGTGGTGCAGGCAGGAGATAAAGCTATTCTCTTTGAATGTGGGTGTAGGTGCTTTCCCACCCCACGAGGCAGGGTTTCTCTGTGTAGCCCTGGCTGTCCTGGAACTCACTCTGTAGACCAGGCTGACTTGGAACTCACCAGCCTCTGCCTCCCAGTGCTGGGATTGAAGGTGTGGACCACAGCCACCACTGCCACCACAGCCACCACTGCCACCACAGCCACCACAGCCACCACAGCCACCACTGCCACCACAGCCACCACAGCCACCACTGCCACCACTGCCACCACTGCCACCACTGCCACCACTGCCACCACTGCCACCACTGCCACCACTGCCACCACAGCCACCACTGCCACCACAGCCACCACAGCCACCACAGCCACCACTGCCACCACTGCCACCACAGCCACCACAGCCACCACTGCCACCACTGCCACCACAGCCACCACTGCCACCACAGCCACCACAGCCACCACTGCCACCACAGCCACCACAGCCACCACTGCCACCACAGCCACCACTGCCACCACAGCCACCACTGCCACCACTGCCACCACAGCCACCACTGCCACCACAGCCACCACAGCCACCACTGCCACCACAGCCACCACTGCCACCACTGCCACCACAGCCACCACTGCCACCACTGCCACCACAGCCACCACTGCCACCACTGCCACCACTGCCACCACCTGGCAGTGTAGCTGCTCCTGAGCTTGGCTTCCTCGTGACCTCTCCTTCATATGACTGGCATCAGTAGCAAGTCCTCTAACACATTCATGCTTTAGACTTCTACTTCTATTAGCATTGGGTAAGAGGGGTGTGTGTGTGTGTGTGTGTGTGTGTGTGTGTGTGTGAATACATTGGGTTACGCTGGGCTTCACTACTTTTTATTTCATTACTTTCCCTCGACGGCAACAGTATTATTGTAATGAAACAGTGCAGTGGGACAGGAATTTCCCCTTCATTTATGTGCTTATATGGACAACCCTCTGTTTGCCAGATGTCATCCATGTAAAAACCATGCACAACAGATAATTTTTGTAAAAGTTACTTCAATCTCACTTTCCCATCCACAGATGAATTTTTAAAGGCTAAATTTAAGTTGTTTAACATCTCTGAGTGTACAAGAGAAGAATAGTCTTATTAAAATGTCACCTCTGCCTTTAATTTTGAGCAGTCACAATATGCTTATCTCCTTTCCTGGTTTATCTCCCCTGCCAGGTCACCCCTCACAGTGAGAGAGGGTAGCTTCTGTTTGTGTCATCCTTTGAAATGGCTTCAGAGCAGGCTGTGTACACATCAGCCCTCTGGCCAACAAGGCTGAGCTTGGCTTCTGGAAGCAAAGAGGGTTCTGTGACCCTTCTGGAAAAGTCACTCTTTTGGGGAGGGGATTATAAGCCCTCAATTCTGAGACTGTAGTTAGCTAAAGAGATTAACCCAGGGGAAGAGATTTGTAAGACCACGTCATTGGGGTTTTTGGGGTTTTGATAGGAAAATTGAACTGGCCCTTCAGTAAATTGGCTGCATTACATAAGGCACAGGTTGAAGCAGTGCAGTAGTGTGACGTCTTCTGTGGTTTCTGCCTTTTTTTTTTTTTTTTTTTTTTTTTTTGGTTTTTCGAGACAGGGTTTCTCTGTGTAACCCTGGCTGTCCTGGAACTTACTCTGTAGACCAGGCTGGCCTTGAACTCAGAAATCCACCTGCTTCTGCCTCCCAAGTGCCAGGATTAAAGGCGTGAGCCACCGCTGCCCGGCAATCTGACTATTTTTAAATACCTTTGTCATTTGAAAGGCCCATAGACAAAGGCCAACCCTATAAGTGGTTATGTTTAGAAAAGTAAAATAAAATCCATTTATTGGCCTTTTTACCTTAACCATGTAGATCCAAAGCAGGGTTTTGTTTCAACTAAATAGAATAGCCAACATGTAGTTTTAAGAAAGATTTCATTGTATATATTCATTGTGCATGGTGCAGCAATAAAATATATGGTTTACAGTTTTAATAATTAGTACCATCCAGTTCAGGTAGCTCTGAATAATACTTGTGTAACTTTTCATCACAAAATGAATGATATTAAACTCTAACAGAATTGATTTTATTTATTAATTTCTTCTAATCAGTCTTAAGTTATTTAACAGTACTTGAAGTAAAAGATGTCTCACTAGACACCCAGTTAAATAAAAACTATTCATGACTAATTTCTGTAATATTTCACATTACTCAAACTTCTTTGGTTTGTATATCTATTATTGTATGATACTGTTGATTCTAATTAATCTTTGTTAATAAATGGTCTCTTCACTCTCACCTAAAAGATAATTCCAAGTAAAATACAGTATGTCCGCTACCTGCCACCTATGAAACTTGGTTGTTGTTGTGTATGAAGAAGCTAACCAATATGTTTTGTGTGTTACATACATGAATAAAGGCTGTCCTAGGAATCTGGCAATTCGGTTTTAAAACAGCTTATTCTTTGTCTCCTAATTACAAAAGCCATTAAGTCGAGGCTGTTTCTGAGTCAAGCCGCAGTCACTACTTAAACATCCTAAAGCAGTGACTTAGCACAGCGTAGTGTCACTTTTCCCTTTTACTAGTTGTCATAATGAGTAGATCAAAACTTGTTAAATTGATTTTAAAATAATGTGATCCTTGTAAAAGTCAGATCAGCAAATCCTATTGGCAGCTGTAAATATGTTTGTGCCATTTTACCTGATAATCTCATAACACTATAAGTATTATAAATTTTTGAAACCATGTAAGTAGCTGGGAAGTAGTGGCTTATAACTTTAATCCTAGCAGAAGTAGGTGGATCTTTTGAGTTCAAGACCAGTTTTGTCTACAAAGTGAGTTCCGTGGGACAGTCAGTCAGGTAGAGAGAGAGGGAGAGAGAGAGAAGAAAAGAGAAAAACGTGGGTATATATAATTCCTTCTAGTTTTAGTAAAAATTGAGTGTTGAAGGCAAACAGCAATTGACAGATAAAATTAGGAAATTGAGATGTTAACAATTGATAGCTTCTGGATTGAGAATGTAAAGACTAGCAAAAATAAGTGCAGGCTATCACATGAAACTGCAAAACTGTGCAAAGGCTGTGATTACAGCTGTGTATTTAAAAACTTGACGGGAACACGTCTGTGTGATGCTTGCTTTTTAGCTTTTATATATATTGGTTTTCTAAGCTTTAGTCTTAGTTTTTATTAGGAAGTTGTTTGATTCCTTTTCCAACATGTTATATGTGAGCACATCCATGTGCACTAGAAGGGATTGGTCAATAATTACTTGCAAGATCACCAAAACCAAGGTGCATTAGGGTATTTTTGTGCCACTTTACAAGTGGCCATGGCCATGTGTGGTGTTTTTGTCTGTTTTTGTCCTTACCTGCCCCAGGTGAGCATCTCCTCAGCTGGACAGCGGCTCCATGCTGCTTTATCTGCTCAGTTAAAGCCTGGAGGAAGAAGAGGGTATTTGCCAGCATGTGAGCTAACATTTGCTCCCTGGCTTCTGGCTTTTGAGAAGAGCCGGCCGATCCTTCAGTGGTCTCCCTGGGCCTGGGCTCTCTCCACGGCCACTCTTCTGGTTCCTTTCTGGAGGACACACACTGTGCCGGTTCTGCCTTTCCAAGTCTCTGAAGGCCTAAAGCTGTATGGTGGCTGCGATTAACAGCCTGGCATCCCACCACACTCGGGACTCTGTCTTTGTATTTTTTGTTTGTTTGTTTTTTGTTTGTTTTTGTTTTGTCCTTTTTTTCTATTTTGGTAGGTTTTTTTTTCCTATTTTGATTTTTTTTCTGAAGGAGGGAAGATTTAAAAACAAAAGAAATCACTGCTCTTCAGGGACACCATGAAATTATTGTAAAAATGGCATTCTACAAAAATGTGCTTATCATACATCTTTTCTAGGATATTTTATTGTATGTAATTACTGATCCTTCTAGAAACTGACTTTTGGCTACCAAGAAACTGCCCATCTCCAGAGCCTTTTGCACTATCTGCTCAGGCCTGGTGTTTTACACACACACACACACACACACACACTAGTGTTTTACACACACACATTCTCTCTCTCTCTCTCTCTCTCTCTCTCTCTCTTGTGTGTACGCACGCACTCTCTCAGGGGGGTGTGGGAGGGAGGTAGGGAGGGGGACAGAAAGAGGGAGGGGAAGAGGGAGAGAGACAGAGAGAGAGAGGGAGGGAGGGAGGGAGTTTAGAAGAGCTTATAGTTGGATGCAGAAGACTCAACAAGTGAAGACCTGCGCAGCTGCAGGTGCCCAGGCCACATGGCATGCACTCACAGCGAGCGAGCGAACAGAACAGCGTGCTGAATGGGTCTGCTCTCCAGAAGACCATCTGGGTCGGGACGCTATCTCAGTACTCACTTGAAATGTGAGGAGACTAAAGTTCTAAGTGAGTCAGTACTGGAATCAGAATGGTGTAGTAGAAGTAGGTGGGTGGTGCTGGCACATACCACATCTCTCATCAGAAAGGGAATAAGAGATAGCTTATTTTGGAGCCCTTTTAAGTGACCATGGCCTAGGAACTCAACCTTAGGTTTCCCCAAATCCATGTTCCAACATGGAAGCAGTTTCATGAAATTTTATAGTCTTACAGAACAAAGTAAGTCATTCATAAATGGAGGTTATAGCAAGACGGAGGAGGTTTTCTGTAGACCTCGGACAGTGACGGAGGAGGTTTTCTGTAGACCTCGGACAGTGACGGAGGAGGTTTTCTGTAGACCTCGGACAGTGACGGAGGAGGTTTTCTGTAGACCTCGGACAGTGACGGAGGAGGTTTTCTGTAGACCTCGGACAGAGACGGAGGAGGTTTTCTGTAGACCTCGGACAGTGACATCTTAGCTTCCAGCTTGGCGAAAGCCAGTGATCTGCTAAGTTAATAGATTCTAAAAGGTTTTTGTTAGTCACAAGATGTTAGTTCAGACACAGTGGTAGGCAAGGAATGGCTGTTCTGGAGGACTAAAGTGGCCCAAGATAAAATAATTAGTCTCTGGACCTGCAGCATTTCAGTACTGTAATTCTAATTAATCAATCAGTCTCTGCAAATGCAGCTTCTCTCCAGGAGTGTGTGCTCACAGTGGGTAGGTAGATAGCTGCATGGATAAGTGGACTGGTAATGGACGGGACTCCGAGAGGGGGAGGCCAGCCTCGGGAAGTGGGTCAGTACATGCATAGCTAAGGCATCAACTAAGACCTGGGGGGGGGGCACTGTCAATTCAGGTATTTACATAAAAGAAACCTGCTGGGCTTTGTTTTTAAAAGTTTTAAGCCAGACAAAGTACATACCTGGAATCCCAGGAATCCTGGCATTTAGTGAATGAAAAAAATAAAGGAAAGGACATGCCCCTGGGATTGAAAAGAAATAAAAAAGGAAGGACCTGACTGCATCTAGGGATGGTGAGAAAGTTTATTGTAGATAAAAGGAAGAGTGCAGTCACAGACAAAGACATCAGGGAGAGTCCAGAGCCAGGCCGTTTGAGGCCAAGGGGAGGGGAAAGGGGAGAGCCAGACCAAAGGCCTGGATGGTAAAGGGCAGACCAAGGGCCAGGTAGCCAAAATGGTTGAACTATGTGGGGAAAGACAGCTGGGGGGTGGGGGAGTAGAGAGCCCAGCCTAATACCTGGGCTGGAGAAGTTAAATTAGGAGGTGGGATGTGGCAGCCAGGAGGACCCTGTAATGGAGCAAGGACTAAAGGATGGGGGGAGAAGCTGGTGGCAAAGGTTGGGAAGCAAGCCCTGGATGTGACATAAGGAAGAAGAGCACCTGCTGGGGAAGAGCCTGAGGCACTTTAAGTCTTTGCAAACCATCGTTACAATGGTATGTGTGTGTGTGTGTGTGTGTGTGTGTGTGTGTGTGTGCGGGGGGAGTGTCAACAGGCCATTTACAAGATCAGAGGGGTATTTTGAGCTGCTTGTTTTATTACATTGTGAATATTTATTAGGATGTCCTTACATCCTAGAATTAGGGAGGATTTAGGACCAGTCATTTATGCTTTGAACAAAGGAAACCTTACTCTGAAATCAAAAGACACTTTAGCTACTGGTAGACAGAAACGACCGAAGACAACAGAAAAATTTAGGACTACAGTATAACCTGAGATTACTAATCAGAGACCAGCAGAGGTATATAGCTCTTTGTATCCTCTAAAGAGAAAGTATTGCACAGCAGGAAAAAAAAAAAAAAAAAAGGAAGCTATGCTGTGAAAATAAAGGTAAATTGTTGAAAAAAATGTTCTGTAATCGTAAAGAAAGGTGAAGGTGCCACTGGAGAAGGTGGAGATGAAGGCAGGGTGAGGACCCCGACTGCTGAGACTGTCTTCATTTAGACACGCCAGGACGGACCGAACTGAGGGGAGGCTGTGTGTGGAATCCCCGTGGAACCCAATGACCTGTGCGAGGGGAAGGGCCTTGTGAAATGACCGTTACCTTGTAGAAACAGGTAGCCAAGTGTAAGAGCAGGGTCCTCCTGTCCCCTTGGACACAAGTGGCCTGGTGTGAAGGGAGGATCCCCTGGGAACACGGCTGGCTGCTTGGAGCCCAGGTAGCTAAGTGAAAAGAAAACATTAGTTTACCAGATACTCTGAGTCCAGTTCTGGGATTTCTGAAGGACAGCTCTGGAGAAGGACTCAGGGTAGGCTTTAGAGGAAGCAGTAGGTAGATTTAGGAAGCTCTAGACGAGTTCCTTCATTTCTGTATCTTAGTCTGGCTCTGGACTTCAGAGGTGTGGGGAGTGTGCAGGTAGCAAGGTCCTAAGGTTAAATCCTTACACACTGTGTCTGCTCCTGTTTGGCCCACTCCCTAGCCCCAGCTGTTTAAAATCGTTTGTGTTCTTGGTTGGTCCCCAGTTATAAAGGCCGTTGTTTACAGTGGCCTTGCCTAAAGTCCTCCCAGCTTCACTGCTCATAAGCAGACAGCCTTTTTGTCCCTTCTCCACTAATAAAGAACTTTCAGAATAACTTCAAACCCAAACTCATGTCGGCTGAGAAAGCCCATAAGGTTGCCTAGCTGATAATGGCAGAGCTGTCCTTCAGACCAGGCCTGGTGCTCTTTCTGCCCGGCGATGTCTTGTCCATGGATTGAACTTTCTTTTTAGTCAGAAGGAACAGAATTGGGTAATCAATCCAGTTTACTGAATTGTAAAAACCCATGACTGTAAACAGTGGAGTGAATACTGTATAAAGTCAGTGGGGGGGACAGAGTGGAGAGTAAACTCCATGGGGAGGGGACTTGGACTGCACTTTGGGATGCCAGTGGGAAACTGAAAAGGCCAAAGCAGGAGTTTCTGGGCGGAGGGAAGCCGATGTGGGAATCGGTATAACTGATAGTAGATAGAGTGGGACTGCCAAAAGCAGAGCCAAATGTTTATGGTAGCCATAAGCAAGGTAGGGCCCCAAAGCACCATGGAAGTCAGAGTCAAGATGTGGGGTGTCAGGAATGTTGGGAGGAAAGGGCGTCTAAAGAAAGTGGCGTTTCAGAAAAGTCTGACTAGCATAAGGAGAGAAACAGGGGAAAGCTTCCCATGTAGAAGGACTGAGGCACGTCACTGGTTCCCAGGCATCTTCACTAAGGGTTGTTGTCAGGAAGTTTATAGTGACTATAGAAATAGCGCAGTGGCTTGCCTGACCTCACTCAAAAAGGCGTGCTGTATGAATCCCACGTATTTCCCTCACAGCCTTCTCGAGGGATGGGCCTGGCAGGAAAATACTAGGCAATCCTTGAGGGTATATGGTACTTCCCAGCTAAAGGTAGACTGTAAATTCCAATGAGACCCCTGGCAGGTGCTTGAAATCCTATGAGTCAGATGGCGAAATGGAGACTGAACATGGGTTAGAGAACTGTTAGGTCTCCAGCCAGGTTCCTTGTAGTATACCACAGGATCCTGCCTTTAGGAGTAGCTTGAACAAAACAGTAAAAGGACTCTTCATCAAATTTGTAGGCTATAAGCCCTTAGGAAGGGTAACTAAGATCCTCGTTGTTAGAGTCAAGGTTGAGAAAGTTCTCAGTGGCTCAGGAGCCAGGCTGACCTCGGAACATTTAGTGATAACAATACAATCTTTGCATTTACCTTTTAATCAGTGAACAGGGGAGACCTGATGAATTATGAAGTACATTATAAGATTCATGGAGGAGAGTTGAGGAAGTCAGTTATGTAAGAACAAATGATTACTATCAAATGGTTGTCAAGTGACCATGATAATGCAAGCTTGGGACCAAGTATGAGAAACAGTGTGTGTCACTTAATGATGGGAATACTTTCTAAGAAATGTGTCCTTAGGTGATTTTGTGAGTACCATAGGGTGTGCTTTCATAAACGAAGACAGCATCACTAGGCAATATAATCCCAAGGGATTTCTGTTTTATGTGATCTGTTTATCATTACTGAAACATCCTAATACAGCCCATGTCTGAATTTAGAGCAAGTAATAAGTATTGTATGTCACACATGGAACATCTTGCATTCACTTGATTGCACAGTCATACTTTTGATGTGAAGGGTAGTTAAGAAAGTGGGAAGACATGTTTGTCTAGAATGCAGGAAAGAAGATACCAGTTTGTGACAACTGCATGTGTCACATGCACAGAAAGCTGCTGTGTGAAAGACACCGTGGACGGGTAGATTCATTCTACTTCCCTCCAGTGGCCCTTAAAGCCTTGCAGGCCTTCTGGGCACGTTTGGACTCAGTGAGCTCGTCAGGGAAGGAGAAAACAGGTTTGAGGGATGGCAAGCTAGGATTCTGTAGCAAGGACTCTTGTGATGGATCTAGGGCAAGTATCCAGGGTTCCTAGGGTATAAATACTTTACAGACTGAACTAGGCCTGGTGTTCATCAGGTTGCCGGAGCTAGATATAAGATAATCAGAAACTTTGTGAGCTAGCAATTAAATGGTTGGTTCCTTGAAGTTGACTATAGAGGTGGTATTTGTGCCTAAGAAGTCAGCAAACATTAATGATCAGTTTCACTTTACCCCCAGCAGGATCAGCCCCTCAGTATACCACCAGTAGCCCCAAACTAAAGGATATCTGTTAGAGCAAGGCTCCTCTGGAATGTGGAGGGGCAAGCTAGGGGAGGGGACACCAGTGTTTGTGTGCTTTGGTCCTTTTAGCTTCTGTTTCCCTTCTAAATTGGGCGGAGCTCTCCTGCTAGAGCACATACCATTTCCTATCTCCTGCCAAGATCTGAGGCCCATGAGTTTCTCTGTCACTGGATCTGCCAGAGAAACTCAGCTGTCTTCTGTTTCTCAAAATAATTCCTTCCTTGTTTTATGTCGTGTTTGGCTAGCCCTCCGTAGGTGCCTCCCACCTCATTCCTAGCTCCAGCTGAAAGGACTGTGAACAGGGAATGAATTCAGCCAGAGAGAGAGGATTTGGAAACACCTGGCTGCTGGGAACAAGTGATTGCAGGGTTTAGTCCGACCCACAGATAGAAGAAGGCCTTGCTGTCTATATTGTACTAGCATCCCAGTGGTGGACCCTTGGGTTAACCCCAGATGGTGAGCCTGTCTCTGTGCTTCCTGGACAGAGGGCGAAAGTCTGTTGTTTATCTCCCTCATTTCCTTTTTAAAAGAGAACTTAAAGCCTCTATGATGTACATGGAAGACAAAAGGCCCTGTGTTGAACATAGCAGGAAACTCTACCCTAGTCATGTAAATTTTATTTGTTTTTAGGTTCTAAACAAAACACAAAAACAACCAGAAACTGGCTGCATTTACTTTTCTGAGGTGCCTGCAGCATTTGAAACCCCAAAGGCCTCACCATTTTCCCCAGGATGTCCTCCTTCTCAACCCTCCCCTTTTCAATTTCCTAAGAGACAGACAATACCCATGACCATTTAGGCTACAACCAGCTCCAAGTTCCTAAAACTCCAGAAACCCCTGAGTAAAGGGCATTATCCCAGCCTGTGAACTTGATCAACTTTTTATAGAAAAACAACCCACCCAAAAGTGATTAATTGGAGCAATTCTGAGTCTCAGTATTCAAACTATAGGAGAGGAGAAGTATAGTTATTACTTTAAAGATATAAGTATACATGTAAAGCTGTATATGAGTCTATTATAAGAGAGATTAATCCTATAATCCTTTAAAACTTTGAAGAGTTTTCCTTCCCTAATTTAAGGTAGTCAGTTTGAAGAAAGCCAGGAATTTTTATTTTATTTTATTTTTTTTCTCAGAAATGTTGCTACATGTCCTGAGCAGGCCTTGAACTCAATGAGCCAGTCTATCAACAGGGCCTGCTAGTGGGAGACAAAAAATCTACAAGGCCTTTGTTTCAAGCTACCAAGCTTTCATCTCAAGTCAAGTCAAGAGGCTGGCCACCTTTATTTCCTAGCCATGATCCTTCTCCCTATCTGCCTACGAGGGAGTCTGTCTCACTCCTAGTGTCTCATTACCACAAAGTACTGGCATCCATGAGAATACACATGTCAGCATCCAGCTTTCCTCAGCCAGGGCGCCAGGAGAGAATGAACCCCTCCCTCCCAAAGGCAGCCATGGTGAACTTTTTGCAATGTACCCAAAGACCACAGGTATCCACTTATTTTGTATGCTATAGTTTGTACAGTAAGCCTAGGGTGAAGCAGGCTGATAGTCTGGCCCATCAGTATACAATCAACAAACATTTCAGTACTTCCTGAGGTTCTTCTACCTGAAGGAGGTGGTAGGAAATGGCTGTAATAATGAGTACTGGGAATTAGAAATGTGCAAAGAATCTTCCCCTCCACAGTTCCAACCAGATCAGCTCTATCCGCTGGAGACCTACCTTCTCTTTCCCAGGAATAAAGCCTGTAATAAGCCAAAGTTCTTGTAAAACTTTTAATATTTGGCTGATAAAATTATATATGTGTCATTAAATTAATTTCTATGAAAAAAAGTTTGCTTTCCCATTTCCTCATTTCACATGGAAATTATTCCATGAACAGAGTTCAGTGAAGTTGAAAATGGTTGGCTTATCATCACTCAATAGCCTGGCCCTTTGCACATATTTTGCATGAACAAGTGAGCTAGACTTAAGAGTTTCTCACATATACAGTACATATATACACCTTATAATATGTAAGGTTAGTGGTTCTGCCTACCTTACAGTAGAGAAAACTTAGACCATCAGATAGAAGTCAAAAGCAGAAGCATGGGGCCATTTTGAATGAGAAACACCGCTCATAGTCCTTGATAACTGAGCACTTGCTCACCAGTCGGCGGCTCTATTTGGGGAGACTTAGAAGCTGCAATCTTTTTGTCCAAACCAGAAGCCTTGAGAGTTTAAAGCTGTCTCTGCATTCTGCTTTGATTGAGGATGTAAGCTCTCAGCTTCCTGCTCCAGCAACAGACACTTGCTGTGTGCCACCCCACCCTAGAACCCTAAGCCAAAATAAACTTCTTCTGTAAGTTGCTTATTGGTGTGGTGTTTCATCACAACAGAATTGTGGAATACAGCACAAAGTAGATAAGTTAGAGCTTGCTTTGGAAGCCAGCTCTTTGAACACTGATGTAGACCTCTTAAGGAGCATTAGGAAAATGGTAGCCAATAGAGGATGTAAGGCAAATAAGTGGGTTTTGGTGAGGCCCTGTGATAGTGCATGGATTTTCATAGAGAAGCTCACAGCTTAGTTAGAGAGACCAACTGCTGTACCTAGAAAGAGTGGAGTGCCCAAAACAGTGTCTAGGTTAATGGGAAAGTGAGCTGAAGGAAAGAAAGGAGTTCTGAAAGGAGACTTGAAACAGAATCTTGGATAGAGAGGGACAAGACTGCATAGATCTACTGGTCAACCAGCCAAGGGAGATCCATTCGAGTGAGAATATTGCCAGGGACATTGAGTAGAAGGCAGAATGCATAGGGCTCATCAATACTCAGAGAAAATCCACCTTCACCTGTAGGTGTGGTCCAGACTTGAGGAACCAGTAAACTGAAAAATGATGCCAGCCATGTCTGAAAGGCCATTGGAGCCAGCCTGAGCCATTCCCACAGCATGATCACAACCCGTGGTGCCAAAACAAACCGTCACAGATGGCCCTGGGAAGTCCTGCAGAGTATCAGCATTAAGGCAGGCAGCAGAGTTCACTCTGAGGTTCTCGTTTAGTGCACAAGCCTAGAATGAGGCCATGTAGTGGCTGCTAGAAGGAAATGTAAAATGCTGTCATTAAGGAGGGGAGAGAGAACTTACACAAAGGTGGAATAAGAAGGTATCGCTAGAGTATATAAAAATGACAGTGAAGATTGGATTCAAAGATGACATTAGAAATTGAACCCAGAGGGAAACTTGGTAGGCTAAGAACACAGTTGTTTGAGGGACTTCCAAGTAAATAGAACTTGGATTTCCTGTGATAAGCAAGCTGATTCTTGAGGAAGGAAGTAGGGTGCTGAAAACCCTTTTAGGAAAACAAGTCTAGAGACAGGCTATAATTGATTGGAAATGGGGAAGGCTGGAAACCGAAGGTCCCAGGGATTATCTCTAAGATCTGGTGAGGCCAATGGAGTGAGGCCTTGAGAGCATAGGGGAGCATGTAGAGATGAAGTTCAGTTGGTAGACTGCTTGCCTGGTGTACAGAAAGCCCTGGGTTTGATCCTCAGTACTACTTTAGTTTTTTTTTTTTTTTTTTTAAATCATGGCCGGGCAGTGGTGGTGCACGCCTGTAATCCCAGCACTTGGGAGGCAGAGGCAGGCGGATTTCTGAGTTTGATGGTCTACAGAGTGAGTTCCAGGACAGCCAGGGCTACACAGAGAAACCCTGTCTCAAAAAATCAAAAAAAAAAAAAATCATGGACAGTGTAGTGCATGCATATAATCCCAGTGTGTCTCTATATAATCTCAGCACTTGGGAGGTAGATAGGATGATCAGAAGTTCAAAGTGATTAGAAAAAGAAGATGAAAAAAAAAGGAAGAAAGCAGAGTCATGATTCAAGAGAGACAGATGTGATAGTGCAGATCACTGCTGAGCATGCTGACTTCAGATGGGGAGAGCATCATGGTTCCTTTAGGAGAAATGTGGTGAGGGAAGGGGGTGCTGAGTTCACGGCTCCAGTAGAGACCGGACCCATGGCACTTGCCAGTTGATGGTGATGTGTACCATGGCGGGTGGAACAAGACCCACAAGAAGGAGCCAGAGAAGAGGAGAGTGGCAGGAGGAGGCAGTAGAGAGCCAGCTTGCTCAATTACAAACCTTGAAGATTTGGGGAGAATCTTGAAGACAGCAGGGCCAGTTAATCAAAGAAGGGGGCATGACAAAAGCTAGAGGCCAGAAACGGTCTGTAGTCCTAAGGTGGATAGGAACATAGTCACGTAGCTTCTCAAGTGTGTCGGCAGCTTACCCTACCTCCGCAGCACCCAGCGAGCCTCCTTCAGTTCGCATCCTTCTCTGTAAGTTGGACAACGGGGTTTCTGCCTTTAAGATTATAATTACATTAAATGGTAGTAAGGTCTCAGTCCGCACCTCTCCACATGCCTCCAGTTGGATTTGTGGGTTCCTTCAAAGAAAAAGTTAGAGCAGAAACAGGGCAAGCAGTGTTATCTCAACTGGAAGAATCAGAGAAGGGAGAGAGAAGAGGGAGCACGTTCCAGTGATAACCATGAAGCCCTGCAGTGTAGGATAAGTTAATGCTACTGCCAAGGAAGACAGACTCACTCCGCACATTCCCACATCTGCCACCCAAGGACACCTGGAAGAAGAGGCAGTGAAGGCCTTCCCGGCCTGTGCTGACCAGCTTCCTTTGCATCTTTAATCCAAATGGAGGGTGGACCTTGGCTCAGTCTGGCATGTTACAGAGTTTGTTCTTGCAGTGTTTACTTCTCCACTGTTCTGGTTTGCGTTTACTGTAACTGTCACCACTTAGCTGAGTGGTCGGTGCTGTTAATAGCGTCCCTTAGGTCCTGAGAATTCAGCAACTTGCTCATCAGCATCTTAGCTCCAAGTTTAGGACCCTGGTTCCTAGAGAAACTCTGTAATCCAACCGAGTCCCTCCCAAGCATAGGTGTCTGTGTGAAGAGACTGTTGCCACTGCTCTTTGTAGCTGGTGGATAGGGAGCTGCATGGGATCAGAGGGAAGCATTACCTGGCCCAAGAGCTCTGCTGTTGGCTAGGACTTTAAAAAGCACACTATTTAACTTTCCACTCAGAGGGATCTCTACAGCAGCACTTAGTAATAGCTGTTCTCTTGCTTTAAACTGCTCCCCAGAACACTGGGTGGGCGATCCAAGTAGGTTTGGAGTTGATATTGCTAGGGATATCAAGATGAACACAGGTTTTGGGGGATGTGTTGTCATTGTTAATTAGAATTCCTTGGACTTCTAAATGTGCACGTGGCACCCTAGTCCTCTGTTCTTTCTGAATTTTCAGTCTTTCTTTCTTTCTTTCTTTCTTTCTTTCTTTCTTTTTTTTTTTTTTTTTTTTTTTTTTTTTTTTTTTTGGTTTTTTTCCGAGACAGGGTTTCTCTGTATAATCCTGGCTGTCCTGGAACTCACTCTGTAGACCAGGCTGTCCTGAAACTCAGAAATCCGCCTGCCTCTGCCTCCCAAGTGCTGGGAATAAAGGCGTGCGCCACCACCGCCCGGCTAAATTTAGTTTCTTTTTTTTTTTTTAATATTTATTTTATGTATATGAGTAGGTATCTTCAGTCACACCAGAAGAGGGCATCAGATCTCATTATGGATGGTTGTGAGTCGCCATGTGGTTGCTGGGATTTGAACTCAGGACCTCTGAAAGAGCAGTCAGTGCTCTTAACCACTGAGCCACCTCTCCAGCCCCAGTCTTTCTTTCTTTTTTTTTTTTAAGATTTATTTATTTATTATATGTAAGTACACTGTAGCTGTCTTCAGACACACCAGAAGAGGGAGTCAGATCTCTTTATGGATGGTTGTGAGCCACCATGTGGGTGTTGGGATTTGAACTAGGTACCCTTGGAAGAGCAGTCAGTGTTCTTAACTGCTGAGCCATCTCTCCAGCCCCAGCCCCAGTCTTTCTTGATGATATCTGTCCCACACAGAAGTAGCCCTGGATGACTGACTACATGAATGTGAAAGGCAGAGAGACACTGAGACCAGGTGACTCCAAAATCCCATGGGTCACATCAAAGCCATTTAAAGTGCACAAACATGTCCAGAGATTTGTTTGTAATGATCTTTAACTTGAAGAGTCACATTTGTGTCACTGAAATGTTCATGCTTGTGCAGTTAGGCCTGCAGAAGTGTGAACCTGTCTGGAGTGCAATTAAAATCATTCTTGGTTTCTGTGACTTTGTCATCTGGCCAACTCAGCTACATAGACACACTTCTCCTGCAAGAAAGTCTCAGGGCAGCAGATGTATTCCCTACCTCTACCATCTTTAGAAAGAGAAACAAACGTCCTTCGTCCCATGTGTAATGCATCATAAAACAGATCGCATCTCACAGATCAGGCAACCTCAGGCTAGTTCTGAAGCCCTGGAGATTGTGTTCGCAGTCACTTGTCATCTGGGCTTCTTAGTGTCTTTACAAATAGGCCACTAGCTGCTTCTGTAGATCTTCTGGTTAGTCTGCTCTGTGTGGTGGTGTAGGAGGCTTGCTCTGCCTCAAGTCTCCAGATCCGGGCTCCATGGTACAGCTTTAAGAAGCCTCAGCTCTGTGTTTTCCAGCAGTGCTTACTCCTTCCTGCTTGGAGAAGATGCCCTGGTGCCTGTTTTCCTAAGTGTGGAAACACAGATGACCAAGATGCTTCCCACCCTGGCATCCCTTGCCTTCGCACTGCCCTAGCCATGGCCCTTCCTTGTCCTTGTGTTTCCCCACCTCTACCCCCGCTTAGGCGACTTTCTCACCTGCAGCTCTGTTCCCTTTCAGCACTGAAGTCTGCCTGCCTAATCCTGACCCCTAAGTTCTCTGTTCTCTCCAGCCAGTGGCAGCATTCCCTGATGGCCACTGGAGTGTAAGCTCTACAAGAACAAAGACTTCCTTGTGCATGCCCAAATACTAAGTGCCTAGTGCCTAGTAGATATTTGGTAAAGGCTTATTGAGTGAAAAAGAGATCACTCCTTCTGGATTTCCATATATCACTTGCTATGTGCACTCTAATTACTAAAATTCATGAAAACAGAAACCATTGCCTAGTACCACCTCTAGCAGAGAGTCTCGGATGTCCAGGAAGCTCAGTAGAGATGGACACTTGAGGTAGTCACCGTGCTCACTGTGCTTAGGGGAACAGGGCGGCTCAGTCTGCCCTTGCTCCCACTCTCCCACAAAACTATCCTTGAGTGACTTTTAAGCAACCCAAGGTCTTCTCTTCCCCACTGAGCTCTTGACCACTTGGACATGGTATTCTTAAGAGCATGATATGTTAACCACATTTTTCCAGAATTTTGTAAAAGCTACAGAGGCTTGTTCACATCAATTATCCAGTGGCTGGCTAGTTAATTCCTGAGTAATCCACTCTAAAAACTGATTATAATTCTTTTTCAAATACATAACTGGGAGAAGGCCAGAAAAGGCTATATTATTCTGTCTTGTAGAAGGGAAGGATCCAGCAGATAGTCATAGAGCTGTGGCGCCAAAGCCTTCCTTTCTTCTCTTATTGTAAATTAGTGTTGTAGTAGAAAGCCGGGTTGCCGCAAGGTGGAACAGCACACTTCCTCTCAGCACCTTACGTAAGAAAACCATCATGAATAGGGTTGCTATTAAAATGCATGCTATTTCATGTAAAGTGCAGTAGTTGTTTTACATACTTTCTAAATTTTAAATTGCCCCTTGCCTCTGGAGCAGCTGTTGAACTTTCTTTTTGTCTAGTCAAAGAAAACTAATTTTGAAAGTACAGGGCATGGTGGCACATATCTAATCCCAGAGAATCAAGAATTTAAAGACTGCCTGAAGTACATAGCAGAGTTCTAGATCAGCCTAGCTACACAGGTGGAGGTGGGGGTAGCAGCTGTGGGGTGGGGGTGGGGGTAACAGCTGTGGGGTAGAGGTGGGGGTAGCAGCTGTGGGGTGGAGGTGGGGGTAGCAGCTGTGGGGTGGAGGTGGGGGTAGCAGCTGTGGGGTGGGGGTGGGTGTAGCAGCTTTGGGGTGGAGGTTGGGGTAGGAGCTATGGGGTGGAGGTGGGGGTAGCAAAGAAAACTAATTTTGAAACTTCTAAAGTGCCAATCAAAAATAAAACAGTGTTGCGTTTAGATATTTTACCTGTCTCCCCGCATCTAGTCTCTCCTACCCCGCATCTAGTCTCAGAACTCAGTGCCAGGAGAGCCAGATGGCGCCTCTGCACGCTGCTGAAGCTGCCGCAGGTGGCACAGGGGCCTAGGAAAGGGCAGCGCCGCCGTCCCGACAGCATCAGTGCTGGGAATAAATATGGGCCCAGAACTGCCTGATCTTTTAATTTTTGTGAGAAGCTGGAAAGTCCAACCTTTAGGTTATATCACCTGAATTCTCAATACTAAAAAGTTTAAATTCTTTAACCTGAGCACTAAGGAGGCAGAGGCAGATAGATCTCTATGAATTCAAGACCAGCCTGGTCTACAGGTAAGTTCCAGACAAGCCAGGGCTGTACAGAGAGACACTGCCAATAAATAAATAAATAAATAAATAAATAAATAAATAAATCTTGAATATGATCAAAATATATACATGTATGGACATGCCACAATGAAACCCATTATTATATGTAACTAGTACATGCTAATTTTTTCATTAAAAATCTTAAATAGTTTAAGTTTTATGCAGGTCAATTTGTTAATCTCTGTTGGCTCCTTCCTGTAGAATAGCAATTTGCAGCCCTTCTTCCTACATGTCTGGTCCTGCCAGCTTTAAGGTGTTTGGAAGGTGTCCAGCATTGTTGTCATCCTTAGGAGAAGGTGTTTAAATGAGTCCAGTCAGAATAGGGACTAAGTGGAGCACAGCACAAGGGTCAGGCTGCTCCACTGAGGCTGGCCAGAAGGGTAATCTAGAGTCGCTTCTGTGCAGGCCTGCTCTCCTAGGAGCATAGCATTCCTTCACACGGACATGGGCCATAACTGTGGAACAAACTGCCCTAAAACTTAGTGGCTTGTGTACTAAGTGTCTATCATCTCAGTTTCTGGGGTCAGTAACTTGAGAGTAACTTGGCTCCATAGTCCCGGCCCAGGCTGTACTCACCGAGCCCTCAGCCGGGATGCGCTGTAAACACTTGACTGTGCTGTGCTGTGCTGTGGCAGCCTACGGCTCACTCTGGTGACTGGCAGGCTGGCGCTGCCTGCTCGTAGGCACTCACCATCCCCTCACCGTGGCCACTGCTTTCTCCAATAGCCAGCGATTCAAAGCTCAACAGGCCAGAAGCCAGTGCCTTTTTATGGCTGATCTCACAAGTCACAAATTATTTCTGCAATATCTTATCAATCCCACACATTTACCCTACTTGGTATAATGGGACATCAGATAAGGAGATGTAAACTATCACAGGCCATCTTAGAGGCTGCTTGTCACCACTGTGTTCCCAGTAGACCCTGAGTAAAACCTTTATAAACACAGTCCAACACTAAAAGGGCTTTTCCAAAGAAACCTAAGAGAATAACACACACATCATAGTGATTTGTGTTTCATTTGCTAATGTTTCTGAGACCACCCTCAGAAGTTAAATCTCCTGAATGTATAGCTCATCCCACAAATGCTTTCTCTGGAATGTTCTAAAGTACTTTTTTTCTTAATTAAAATTAAAGTCTTAATTTTACCATCATACCATCACTTAGAACAGTGGTTCTTAACCTCCCTAATGCTGTGACCCTTTAATACAGTTTCTCATATGGTGACCCCAACCATAAAATTCTTTTGTTGCCACTTCAAAACTGTATTTTGTTACTGCTATGAATTGTAATATAAATATCTGAAAATAAATAAATAAATAAATAAATAAATAAATAAATATCTGATATGCAAGTCCTGTGGAATGGTCATTTGGTCACTGAAGGGTCTTGACCGGCAGGTTGAGAACCACTGCTTTAGAGTGATAGATTTGGGGTCTACCCTCTGCTCCCAGGAGAATGCTAGTTAGCGCACCCCTGTCTGTTGGATGGGGGTAGTCCTCGAATAGTCTTTGTTGGTGTGCTCTCTCAGCTTCCAAGGTCCCTGCCCACTGAGCCTACTGATTGTTGGTCTGTTTGTTTTTCTTTCTTCCTTTCTTTCTTTTTTTGCATTTAATGTTCTTTTTTTTTATTTTCTATATTCTTTGTTTACATTCCAAAGGCTTTCCCCTTTCCCATGCTCCACTATGTTCATAGCAGCCTTATTTATAATAGCCAGAAGTTGGAAGGAGCCCAGATGTCCCTCAAAGGAGGAATGAATACAGAAAATGTGGTATATTTATATAATGGAATACTACTCAGCAATTAAAAAGAATGAATTCATGCAATTTGTAGGCAAATGGTTGGATCTGGAAAATATCATCCTAAATGAGTTAACCCAATCACAAAAGAATACACATGAAATGCAATCACTGATAAATGGATATTAATGAGCCCAGAAGCTCTGAATACTCAAGGCACAATTAGCAAATCAAAAGATTCCCAAGAAGAAGGAAGGAGAGGACTCTGGTCCTGAAAAGATTGGATCTAGTTTTGCAGGAGAGTACCAGAACAGAGGAATGGTGTGTGTGTTGGGGGGGGGGGGGTGATTGGGGAATTGGGGGAGGACTTATGTTTTTCTTTTTTAAGGAGATGAGAAGATGTGAGCAGGAGTGATGGGGCCTTACATGGAGGCAGTGCTGCCAGCAGGGGAATGACCAGTGTGGAGGCTGTCATCCACAGTCTCCTACACAAAGCTTCAGTGCCATCTTATGTCAGTTAGTTGAAGGAGTGGGGTTCCCCAGTTTCTGCCATGGTATCCATTTCTGGTACTCCCTTTCTGATCCACCCACCGACTCAAATCAAGTGGGTGTTGCCAATGCTCTCAAACACATACACTTCAGGCTGCTATAGCCTCTTGCAAGACCACCTTTTATATCTTTAAGCAGGATTTGGCTTGAATGAAACTGTTAAGGAGAAGGAAAGGTATCCCCCAGGAAAACCCACAACTGATATCTAATTCTTGTTTGTTCTATAAACAAAACCAAAGGCTGATAATTGAAGGTCACCACTAGCAACATGTATGGGCCTGTAGCATTTGTATATGTAACCGAGGGAACATTGTATGGGCCTACCCTGGCAGTGGCCACCAAGTCCCAGTGTTAGTAAATGGAAATGAAATGTATAATTTATAAGGCCGTGGTGGCGTGCAATCTGGGGGGGGGGGTATAATTATAGAATTGAAATATGAGGCTGCAGTGTGTAAGGAACCTTTCTAGGGGAGAAGCTGTGTAATGGATGGCCTGCATTGTTCTCCTTCTGACCTTTTCCTGAACTTCCCTTTAGAAGAACAGAGGAAATACAATTCTGCCATTTCCCATATTGTTTCTGAATAATACCTTAAGATGCCCACCCTTAGCATTTCTTATCTTCCACTGGGATTTACTCTTTCCACTATGCTTTGCTGTTTCCCATAGAAAATATACTCACTAATGATTCTGCCCTAGTGTTAATACAGAATACAGAGGCTATACAAATATTTGCCCATGTTGAACACAATGCCTTCAGGGAAAGGAAAACTCCCAGTGGCATCCACTCACTCTGCCAAGCAGAACAGTCAGGGAATAGCCTACACTGATGATGCCAAACCCAGGAGGAGGGGGGCAGACCCAAACCTGGGACCAAACAATAGGGTCTTTTGAAGGAGATGCAAAGGAGCGAAGGGGACCTAGATCAGAGACAATGCTGCAAGCCTGGAGCATAGTGACCAGTGTGAGGCTGTGCTCCAAGGAAGGGCTCCACCGGACGGCTCCAAGCTCACCACAGAAAGCCTTTCTACCTATGGTAGAAGTGGACTTAGGAGCAAGGCCCTCCAAGGCCTAAAATGGGTTCTCACAACAACTTGAGACTCTTATCTTTAAAAACAGAGGGATATTTAAAACCCCATTTTCCTCAATCTGAACTTGAATAAAATGCTCTCAGTGTATTTAATATGGAGTCCATCTGGAGCCAGACCCTCTTTTCCCCAGAAAGGGACTTGTTAACTTCTCTCACAGCTAAATTTGCGTACGTTCTAGCCTTTGGCTTATGGCTTTGTAAAAATTGTAAAGTGGCTACAGGCATGGTGAGAGGATATTAGGCACACACACACACACACACACACACACACACACACACCCATTTGAGCAAACTGTAAATGAACGCATTTTCTGTTTCCTACTTTGTTCAGAGCACAGAGAAACTTAATGTATCTAAGTGCCTCGTAACAGCACTGGTCCTGAGTTGGGTTGCTGTTGCTTGGCACGATGGTCTCCAGTTCCATCCATTTTCCTACAGTTGACATAATTTCATTGCTTCCGACTGAGTAAACATCCATTGTGTATATGCACCAGGGCTTCTTCATGCCTATGTTTGTTGAGAGAGCACTTAGGTTAATCAACCACGAAGACTTCTGTGGGATTTTTATCTAAGCCAAAATTTCTGACAAGGCAAGATTTTACTTATCTTCAGAATTGACTCTCAGTTGAATCTTTGGAGGATTAGGGGGTTGTTGTTATTTTTCTTACTCTTTAAAGTCAGTTGTTGAACTTGAAATGAAAAAGAACTAGACCATCCTAGGTTAGATAGAGCTTTCCAACTCCCACCTCTGAGTTTGGTTAGCTCCTTTTGTTAGTGGGTGCTAAGTACCTGCTGTGCATAGTGGTAATCCCAGCAGAACACTGCCAGCACTTCTTTAGGAAACCAGTGTGGGTTCTCTCTCCCTAAGGAGTTTCTGGTCTCATGGGAGTCCAAAACAGGCAGGAATGCATACATGCAGACACTTCCTTCTGTTCTCAGGAGACAGGTGATAGGTGACAGGCCACCACTTGCTGGTGCAGATGCTATTGCAAACTCTTACTCTTTGCTAGCAAGAAAACTGAGTTCTTCATACTAGGATTTTGGCCATTCCTTCAAAAAATTGACTGGGAAAGTAGTTAGGTGTTTTTTTGTTTTTTTAAATCTTCCATCTAGTCTTCTGGCTCCCTTTCTCTGTTATTGTTTCTTCATCTCTAGATGTATATGTGTGGTGCACACACATGTTCATGTATGTTCTTTTTTCCCCATCAGTTTATGCATATGTTTTTGTTTTGTTTTGTTAAAAAAAAAATCTATTTTTGAGACAGGGTTTCTCTGTGTAGCCCTGGCTGTCCTGGAACTCATTCTGTAGACCATGCTGACCTTGAACTCAGAAATCCGCCTGCCTCTGCCTCCCGAGTGCTGGGATTACAGGCGTGTGCCACCAGCTTATGCGTATATTTTTAAGTGCACAAACTCCATATGTCAGATTTCTGCTAAAAACAGGGTGTTTGTTTGTTTCTCCTGGAATTTCCCCCATTGAAATGCCCATTGTCACTCGTTCCCCGTCTGTCCTCTCACTCCGCCCTCACATAGTCACTTTGGTGTGATAGAGCACTTACTAGGTTTGTGTGGTAGGAGAGAAGTGCTGGCCTGAACTGTCACCATCACAGCGATCATGTGAACAAAGTCAAGTGGTCCTGTTCACACCTCCCACTTCCTGCTCTGCCAGATGTTGCAAGGTGCACCGACACCAGGGCTTGGAGCCTGTGGCGCCACGATGCCGCCGGTCTAGATGCAGAGCTGACTAGATATCCTTACCAGTGAAGGGGCACAGTTCTGATTTAAGTGGGGTACAGAGGAAAGCACCTCCCCTTGGTGAGGTGAGCACTCTGGAGGAAACAGAAAAACTGTTTTCCAAAGACACAAAACTGCTGGAGGTGATGGAGACAGTGGCAGGAAATGGGAGGCTTTCGTGGAGAGCACAGTCTCCCCGCCCTCCATACTGCTGTGCAGTCCCTCTCTCCCTCCTCTCCACTTCTTGTCCCCAGCTGTTGGGACTCCCTAGTTCCAGTACCCACCAGTCAGCTCACTCTCCTGCGGGAGTCTTGGTGTTCGTAAGAACAAAATGAACATTCTAATCTCTTGCTGAGTGCTGCTCCTTCCCAAAGCCTGCAGTCCAGCTTTTGGGTTACAGAGAGGCCCTATTGTTATAATAAAGCCACGGTTTATGGGAAAATGGGGCGATGGCCTTTCCACCTGGGGGAATAGTTCAGCATCTTGCACCAACAGAAAGATCTCTGTGTTCTGCTTAGTTTGCTGTGGGAGTCTCAGGACTCAGCAGCTGTCCCCAGGGGATAGCCATGCCATCCGTCCCTGTATGAGTTGACAGTTCAGATGACATTCAGGTTACCTGCCTGCTACAGTTCTGCATACACTAGTGGCAAATTTAAAGAGACAGTGGAGTCTTTCTTGTGGGTCTAAGACATAAGGAAGCCAATTTGGGTTTAATTTAGTTTGTTTCCCCAGCACATGAATATTGAAAGTTATCCCTTAAATAAATTGCCCGTGGCTTGAGTTTATACCCACCTTACCCAGCAGAATCCCCCTGTTTTTGACTTGTGTTGAGGCAACCATCTTACAACTGCAAGAGTTCTTCCCTTGTCCTGGCTCTGGGCAAATCCCAGGAGAGTATACTATAAGACAGTGGGCCCTAGTGAAACCTGTTCTATGGGTGTTTACTGCTGTAGACTTGAAGGACATACTCTTGAGAGTCCCCTTTGCAGGTTTGGTTTTCTAGCAAAATCAGGATCATTTGTACTTTCCATAGAGAGCTGGCCTCATCCCCATGTCTCACCTAGGCCCACATATGCCTGCTTGCTTGGAGATAGCCACATCCTACACTTACTGGGTTAGTACATACCCTATCAGCAAGTTCCAAGTTTCTGCAGAGAACTAGCTCTGCAGGGTATTAGCAGGCTTTAGGCTTTGGTTCTTGGTAATCCTCCACTCAGTATACAGTGAGCAGGATGCCTCTGATGCTTTCCCTGCCACTGCAGTGGAAACTCACCCTCTAGCGTGCATGCCAGCGTGCTCAGTGGGGTCCTTTTCATAGCTCAGGTTTCTGGCTTCTGTTCTCTGAATTGGTCTGGTTCCAGTCAGTGACACCAAATGTACCTCCTTTTCAAAGAATACGTTTCTGGTGTCAGAACCCTCTCTTTTATCCCTAATCAGCAGCAATAAATAGTGGCTTGCCATTTAACCCAACTAGTCACATGATCAGATGGCAGGAAATGAGCCTTGCCTATGAATTGGAGTGCAGAGGTCTCTCCAGTCCAGGCACAGGGCACTAAGGGAAGGAAAGCACTGGCACTCTTCTGCTCATGTTCATTTACCCAACAAACATTTCCTGAGCACCCAGAATGAATCAGTCAAAGCTAAATGTCATAGCAGTGTGGACGTTGACATTTAAATCAGCGAAGTGACGTATTGGTAATATCACTATCTTGGTATGCTTTTCATCTGGGGCAGAAAGTGAGCCCTGACTACTAGGTTGGTGTGGAAGAGGCTAGCCCACACATTAGATTTTCACTCTGTTGGTAGCTTTGACATGTCACGACAAATATAAGGATAATCTGTATGTGTAGTTAATTATTCCAAATTCCCTTTCAGGGTAGAGGAATGAGGGGCTGCCCTCAGAAAGCTATGGCAGATGACAGAGATCTGAGTTGGCCCTTTCCAGAATCAGCAGGTGTCCCCGTAGAATCTATAACTGCACTATTTTAGCCCTCAGCTTGTCAACAGACTTAACAAAGCAGAAGAAAACCATTCAACAGAAGAAAGTGTAAGGAGAGCATGTCACTGGATGTGCCTGGCTCTGTCCGCTTACTTTTCTCTTAGCTCTGTTCTTTCCAGTTCCTCCAGACCTACCTTATCTTGAATTTTATGAGGCAGGGGACAGCTGAGGCCGGGGATCCATTTCACCAATGTGACCCCCATTCATTTTTTGTGTGCCTTTGGCATACAGGCACGGGTTTCAAGGCCCGTTGAGAAAGGAGAGTATGTAGAAGAAAAGAGGGCTTTGACATTCTGGGGTGCTCCTTGCTGTAGTTGTCATTGCTTCCTAATAATTTTTTGTTGTATCTGTGGGGCGTGTGTGTGTGTGTGTGTGTGTGTGTGTGTGTGTGTGCAGTTGTGTGGGGTGTGTAGGTGTACAATAGGATGAACATACCCACATTTACTCTTTCTCTCTTCCTCTCTCTTTCCTCTCCCCCTTTCTCGAGAATTTGTGTGTACCTGTGGAGGCCAGAAATCAACTTCTTTTTGTTTTTGTTTTTGTTTTTGTTTTTGTTTTTGTTTTGAGACAGGGTCTCTCTGTATAGCCCTGGCTGTCCTGGAACTCACTCTGTGGGCCAGATTGGCCTCAAACTCAGAAATTCACCTGCTTCTGTCTCCTAAGGGCTGGGACTAAAGGTGTGTGCCACCACGGAAATCAACTTCAAATGTCATTTTCTACTTTTTTTTTTTTTTTTTTTTTTTGAGACAGGGCCTGGAAATCCCTGGTTAATTAGAAACCCCAGGATCCTCCTCTCTCCTCTAAGAACTGGGATTATAAATGAGGATTACCACTTCTGGGTTTTATCTGGGTAGTATAGCCATCCATGTTTAGAGACATCTTCGTAGGCATTGTTGTATACTTCTTTGTGTCTGTCTTTCTCAACAAAAATGAAATAAGAGCTGGGCGGTGGTGGTGCACGCCTGTAATCCCAGTGCTCTGGGAGGCAGAGGCAGGCGGATTTCTGAGTTCGAGGCCAGCCTGGTCTACAAAGTGAGTTCCAGGACAGCCAGGGCTATACAGAGAAACCCTGTCTTGAAAAAAAACAAATCCCCCCCCCAAAAAAAAGAAGGAAAGAAAAGAAATAAGTATGTTTTAATTGTTGAAAGCACCTGAAGTTTTCTAAGTGTAAAACAAATCACTATGTGGTTACCAGCAGAGCTCATAACTCAAGCCCTTGGTCTGACTGGGAATGATCTGCTAACATCTGTTGAGCATATACTTAGGCAAAAGGCACAAACATAAAGCCTAGCCTGGCACTGTGACCCTAGATGGGCTCTCTCCTGCAACGTTTGACTTCCCGGTAAAACACCAGAGACAAGATTGGAAAATTTAGGCCTCCCAGGCCAGAAACAGGCAATGAAAGTTCAGCACAGCCAGGAAGGTAAGAATTCTGGGAATTCCAGGACTGCTGAGCGTTTCTGAGATGAGCCACTGGTGGCTCTTCCTAGAAAGGGTCTAATTCTTCCTAGGAACATTCTCAGGGAGATATACTCACAGTGGGGAATTTGTTTTTAGTTTTACTTCTTTTCCTTGGTTTATCAAATGTTGTCAAGCCAATGTAGCTTTATTTAGGTAACTGTACCTCTCTGGCTATGTCTCTGTCTTTTGTTTGTTTGTTTGTTTGTTTGATCGGTTGGTTGGTTAGTTAGTTTGTTTGTCTTTGTTTGTTTGTTTGTTTAGGAGGGTGCTGTTTTGAGACAGGGTTTCTCTGTGTAGCCCTGGCTGTTCTGGAACTAGATCTATAAACCAGACTAAGCCTTGAACTCAGAGATCCACCTGCCTTTGCCTCCCAAGTGTCATTAAAGGAATGTGCCACCACCACCAAGCTGCATTCTTTGCTTTATTTTGCCTTCCTTAGGACATACAAACTGCAAGGCTAATGTCAGAGTCTACCTTAGAAATCTGAGAGCTGGCTTCAGTCCACCAATATCATTAGAGGCCTTTGTGTTATATTCAGTTTGTGTCCTAGAGCCAACTTTTTATTCCATATGTAAGCATTAGAACTAGAGTTTGATTTTGATGGTGTCCTTACAGAAGTGTAATAGTCCTCGGAATCAAAGATTAGCATGGAAAATGCATGTATATTTGTGCATACTTGGAAAAATCTCACTCAGAGTTAAGATGCTCACTGCCAGCACAAATAAAGACAGCTACCCTCTGGTCCTAATGTTGTGCTGGAAATGCCAGTGATAGCAGGAAAGCCAGCGTCCTTCGGAGACTGTCCAAGTGTGGCATGAGACAGATGTCAACATGTAGACCAAACTATGATTATGTCACCTTCCCATATGGACACAAGGCTGTGTTTTACTGTCTTGAGCATTTCTATTGGTGATAGCCAAAAGCAGTTTTTAGTGAGGGTCTTGGGGGTCCTAATCCTCATCAGCACAGCGTTGTGAGCATTCAGCAGTGGCCCCAGATCCTGTATGGAGATCTCTGTTTTGTGTTTTCTGTGTCTGTTGTATGAAGATGTTACCCCTAAAGGCTAAATAGGATTTCCTCAGCTTTCTTCTGGACTCCAAACCCACTATCTACATCAGATCTCTGCTGTGCTGTTTCTTCAGCTCACTGGAGCTGGAGAGTATGGCCCCAAAGTTCAAGATTTTCCAGCAGTGGAGTTGGGTCCAAGCATGGCTCCTTATAAACTCATGATGGGAGGTCCAGGTCGATTTCTTCCAGTGTTTAGATCTTAGAACCTCACCTATGGGTTCCTCTTACTTTCTACTCCTTCCCCTAATCAAAGACAAATCAGTTCCTCCCCTACCTAGTTTGCTGAAGAAATTGTATCTTTTTCAAAACTAAATCCATGGTTGACCTGAGACTGGCCAGGCCAGTATCACTGTTTAAGTCCCAGTTGTGCTGCCTCAGGACTTCCTGGACATAGTTTAAACTCATTTCTACAGATGCAGACTGTTTTCCTGGAAGCCTTACCTGTGCTCCAAGAATATTCACCCTGAGTGGTACCCTGATGCGTTCTCTAGCCTTTACCCTGTGGGCTGTTTTCTACATGACCTCTCATTCCTCTCAACTTTGCCTTCTCCTTCAGATTTCTGTTGCTACTTCTTGGGCCCTATGTTGCCCTGATGGAGTCCCAGGCCTCCACTCCAGGTCACCAGTCTCAGAAGTGGCTTAGAACTCATGACAGCATTGCCAAGTCTCCTTAGTTTTGCAATAGAAACATAAGATTTAACAACCCATCTGAAATACAATTTTACATTTTGATTGCTTTTGCCCCAGCCATATCGAGGTTACTTTCAATCTGCATACATTTGTGGGAACAGACTTCTTCACTGCGGCTCAATTTGAGTACACCTTATAATATCAGTGATTATAAAATACTGGGGACTAATAGAGTTTCTTGCTTCCAAGGAGTTCAAACTGCTTTATAATTCTACTGGCCATAATTTATCTTCATAAGCTACTATACAGACAAGAGGAAAAAGTGAGATTAATAATCACATTTTATAGAGGGTGAAATAAAACTTGGAGAAATTGAGTAGCATTTTCCCAGAAATGCTCAGCTCTCCCTCGGGCTCTCTGAATGATCTGCAGACTGAACACTTATATCAGAAATGCATGTGAACCTTGCCCTTGCTCTGTCATAGACTGTGGACAAGAGTAAGATACTTGACTCTGGGCCAGTGGTTAGCCAAGGACACTGGAGTGAGCAGGATGTGTGCCCAGCTCCTGCAGCACAGACCTCTGCTGCAATGAATGTTGTTGAGTACACACAGGGCAAATCCTCACTCAGACCTCTCCATGGGCTTTGTTCCCAGGGTATCACTCTGGCATCACAACTACCATCTTGATAGGAAGACTACCCGCAGGGCAGGGCAGGGCAAGTGTTGCCTTTTCAGTCCTCACCTTGTAGTACTGTGCATGCTGCTGCCATCTGTATTAGACCAAATAAATGGAAGGCAGGTTATAGGAGGAAGGTCTGCTTCTCTACAGCAAGACGAAAGGTTTGTGGCCGTGGCTTCTAATGTGTAATAAAAAGGGTGTCTTTCCAGTGAGGAAAAGGAGTGACAGAAGTAACAGTGCTGAGCATGTTTCTAGCATGAGCAAGACCCTGGTTGGATTCAGAGAACCAAGAAAGAAAACCAGAAAGGGGTGTTCTTTTTGTTTGATTGTCATCATATAGATTAAGTCAGATGATAGGTGAGTTATTTAGAGTTATTTGATTGTCTTAGACCTTATGTGAGGTATTTCCTGACATGCTCTATTTAACCTTCTTTCTGGCCCCTCCTTCTGGAATGAGGTATATGGCCAGTACTTAAAAACACTAGGATTGGACCAATGTGCACTGGGCTCCTGGCTGCAGTCTTCACACCTCTCTTGGAAGCCAGCCTCTGTAGGGCCATGTGGTCTAGACTGATCGAAAAATAACTTATTCCTTATATGCACTGTCAATAGAGCAATGGAGCTAATAATAACAAAGCTTCAGTCATTGGTGTGTTGAAAGTAAGTTATTTTTCTAACTTCCCATGGGAAAATGGGATGGTTGGTGTCTCGCGAGGGTCATGTTGGAAAGGAATAGTAGTCCTCTTTCTGAGATACAATTTTGTCTGACACTTTATGTATGTGTTTAAAGTATTTTTGATGCCCCAAAATCATAGTGAGGTTCTTTGAAATGGTTGCCTGAGGAGGTATGATGGCCGTGAAAGGGTAGAACGGCTGTCAGCTGAGTGACCCACAGAACAGAACGGAGATCCATGTACCCAGGGCAAAAACAACTTCCGTGGAATGTGACCTCAAACCTCCCAAATCTGGAAGAGCCAAAGCAGCGTGTCTCTTGTCATAGTAGTTGCCGAGGTGATGCTGCCGGCCTCAAGAGGGGACTGCTGGGGGGCTGCGGCTGGCAGTCATTCCTTCTAGAAATGTCTGTTAGGAACCAGCCATGGCCCAGGCACTGGTGGTGCAGCAGTGACATGGGGGATGGATACGCACTGCCTCGTGCACGGAGGCTGCCCCTGCCCTGCCAGCTCAGATCCCTCCGGGAAGCCCCCAGCTCAGGCTAGAACCATGCTCAGCACTGTTACTTCTGTCTTTCCTCTCCTGGTTTGCCCTTCTTTGTACACATTCCATGTGGTACACCTGTGCTGTCTGCATGAAGCTGCCTCTAACTAGAAGGGACCTCCAAGGAGCCACGGGGTTTGGTGTCGTGTTTGCTCTCGAGCCCCAGCATAGTGCCTGGCACACAGTAACACTGATTCATAGAGGCTCGTGACTAAACATTTGAGTAAGAGAGTGAGTGCGGCTGAAGCCAAAGCCCGGCACGCAGTGGGCTGCTCAGAGTGTGCTTCATGAGCGAGGGAGGCTGCTGAGCACGGGACAGGGACGCTGGACAGAAAACTGTGAACTTCAGAACTGACTTTTAAGCAATCCTTCATGAACTCAGAGCCTTGGAGTCTAGCAGCACAGGAATGAGGAAGCTACAGAATCACAGCAGAGTACATACATGCTCCCAAAGATTGCTGGCATGCAGAGAGAGAGAGGTGGCTTATTTGCACGTGGAGGGCAGAGGACAACTTTGTGTCAATTCCCTCCTCCCACCTGTACCTAGATCCCAGGAATCAAACTCAGGTTACTATAAATGCAAACACTTTAACTGCTGAGCCATCTCCCTGACTGATCTGAGAAGTGTCTTTCTTTCCTGGGGGCTCAAACAGCTATTGAAAGAGTGACTCCAGTGTACCTAGCTTGGAATCTAAGATAAATGAGACCCAGACCGTATCCTTACAGATTTAAAAGGAGATAGAAAGGCAAATGTGTTGATGGGTCAAAAATGATAGAGGTGGGTTTTTTTTTTTTTTTATTGGAAACTAGAACTTAACCAGGCAATGTGGTACACACTTTTAATCCTAGCACTCAAAAGGTAGAGGCAGGCAGATGTCTGTGAGTTCGGTGCCAGCCTGGTCTGCATAGTGAGTTTCAGAGCTGTATAGTGAGCTAGCCAACGAGACATCTCTCCCTGCCACAAAAAAAAAAAGGAAGGAAAGCAAAGAACTTTTAGTGTCATGTTAGGGTATAAGAAGTTATTTTCTCTTTTTTAGGTGTAATTTCTTTTTAGGAGTTTGTTCAAAGGGTTTATAGTGTCCTAAATAATCAGAGAGATCTCTTAAGGTGGCTCTCTGGGGGCAGCAGCTGCTCTGCTGATGCCTCTTGCCCCAGTGTGCCATTCGTGTTTACATCTTGATCTGCTCGTGTAGATCGCAGGTGCAGAGTGAGCGGCATCGGTTTAGTGAGGAAGACTGGAAGGGGTAAGAAGGGGAAATTGTCCAAAATAGGTCTCATGTGTGCATAGCAAAGGACCCTGTCCTCTGAGACGTGAGAGGAAAGGCCAAACGCAAAGCAAGAGCTGAGCTAGTAACTGTAATAGAAGCAGGAACTGAGGAATATTAGATTTACCTGGTACCAATAAAGGCTGAGCATGGAACAGCTTCATGGTACAGTTTAGCAATCTACTTTAGAGGTACAATGACACCCCACCCCACGCCAAAATAAAAAAGAAGTTTGGACCAAATCTCTGAAATCATAATTGTGAAAGACCTCGGCACCAATTCCAGGTCTCCACACTTCACCTTTCTTGCTGCAAGTCTCTGGTGAGCCATTGCAGATAGACACACAGGCTCTCCTCCATGCCCCTCGCCCAGGTGTCTGCAGCTGAGCGCGGACTGCCATGCACATGCACCTTTTGGCCTCGGCTGCTGTTCATCCCCAGCTGAGTCCTCCTGCACCAGTGCCCAGGCTTAGTCCCTGGTGAAGACTGACCCTGCCCTCTCCTTTGCACAGCACAGAACTACCACCCTGACTCACAGTTTCACAGCTTCATGTATTTAATTTGGTGTAGTCAGTCAACACATATGCACTGACCAAGTGGCAACTAAACCCCAGGCATTGTGCTACCCTCCTGGGCTTGGTGGAGGAAGAGAGGCAGTAGGGATGTTACTGGGGAGAGTGCTGCAAGTGACACTTATGGTGCTGGAGATGGGAACTAACTGGTGTCAGGGAGGCCTGTCTGTGGTGGGGACAATTAAACAGAGCTGTGAAGGTTGAGGTAGAAGCTGTTTGAGAGCCATGGGACAAGTACAGGCAGAAGCAACTGCATTACCTGAAGGCTACTGGTCCAGAAGGTGTTTAAGGTATTCTGGAAGTTGAAAAGACACTGCTAAAAAAATAAATAAAAAAACAAAAAAGCAGAGGCAGGTGGATTTCTGAGTTCGAGGCCAGCCTGGTCTACAAAATGAGTTCCAGGACAGCCAGAGCTATACAGAGAAACCCTGTCTCGAAAGAACCAAAAACAAACAAACAAAAAAAAAAAAAAAAACCAAAAAAGCCGGGCAGTGGTGGTGCACGCCTTTAATCCCAGCACTTCGGAGGCATAGGCAGGTGGATTTCTGAGTTCTAGGACAGCCAGGGCTACACAGAGAAACCCTGTCTCAGAAGAAAGAAAGAAAGAAAGAAAGAAAGAAAGAAAGAAAGAAAGAAAGAAAGAAAGAAAGGAAGGAAGGAAGGAAGGAAGGAAGGAAGGAAGGGAAGAAAGACAAGACAAGACAAGACAAGACAAGACAAGACAAGACAAGACAAGACAAGACAAGCCACTGCGAGCACCAGAGCCTGTTGCAGTAGAACAGTGATTTGAAATGACAGTGAAAAGGCAAACTGGGTCCCCCAACTGGGGAGAGGGAGATCCCTGAGCCCTGAGAGAGAGTCATGTATTCTGAGTACAGTGAGAGCCACTGAGGACTTTGAGACACATGCCAATTGGAAGGTTATTGAGGGAAGAGAAAACAGAAAGCTCCAGGTGAGGAGTGGCCGAGGCCAGAGTTATGCCAGGGGAGAGGGAGAAAAGGGACCGATTTGAGGTAGACTTTGGATCTGAGCACGCGGATGGCCTGGGTGATGGCAGAATTAAAGAAATCGGTCCTGGATTTCTTGCAAAGCAGCAGGGTAGGGGTGGGAGTATTGGGTTCCTTTAGTAGAGTGAGGGAGATGAGGGAAAGGCAGAGATGGGTTCCTTCCCAACCTAGGAACTTTGATGTGACTGTGAGACAGAGCATGCAAGGTTCCAGGCTGTCAGATGGGAGCCTACAACTGAAAAGACAGTTCCAGGAAGAAACTGAGCTTTAGATGTAGAATCTAAACCTGTGAGGGTTGGCATGATTGTCGTGCCAAGTTCCAAGGGCTGCAAATAAGGACCACAAAATGCACTGCTTGAAACAGCATCTACTCTGTGGGCGGTCAGGCGCCCAAGGACCAAAGTCCAGGTGTGAGCTGGGCCTTGAGGACGGAGGAGAGGAGATTCCCCTCCTTTCTCTAGCTTTTTGAGGCTGTAGGTGCTCCTTGGCCTACAGTACATAAATGCAGTCTCCACCTCTGTCATCATGTGGCTACCTTGTCAATGTCTGAGCCCAAATGTCCCTGTCCTAATAAAGACATCTGTCGTGGTGGATTAAGACCTGCTTTCTATGATACAGCTTCATCTTAACTAATTAAACCTACAACAACCTTATTTCTAAATAATTAAGATTCCAACATACCTGTTTTATAATACTGGAGATTGAGCTCAGGACCTTGTGCATACTAGGCAAGTACACTACCTATGAACTATATCCCCAGCCCAGCATATCATTCAAGATACACACACAACCATGATAATCATGAAGGGAAAGAACAGAAAGAAAACAACATGGGACATGGAGCATTTGGACAAAGAAGGAGGATGTTCTAGCAAAGGGCAGGCAAGAAATTTGGATATGGGGAAGTGGTACCTAGAAAGCCAGGAACAGCCAAGCAGGAGCTTCGGGCAGCTGCATAGAAGAAAGGTAGCTCTCAAGACACAGAGCTGAGAATAGGACGATGCAAAGGCCATCTTGATCTTTCTAGTGTGGCACATGAATGTAGGAGCATCTGAGAAAAGGTTAAGAAGTTGGGATGCAGTGAAGAGGCAGGAACTTTTAGGAGGCCATTGCTCCAAGAAGTGGGGTGTGGAGGAAGCAGATATTCCTAATAACACTTGAGAAGGGTTAAGGGAAGGTGTGTGCTTGAGGTTTGCTTCTGTTTGCTAGCTCCGTCCGTGCATTCTGTTTTGTTTTTCCAAAGTGGGGGCTGCTGAGGCGTGGTGTGTGCTGTGCACAGGCCTTCTCATGCTTGTGCTGATCTCACACGTGTTTGTGATCTTTTGTCCCTGGATCTAGTGTTGCCTCTAACCCCAATTCCAAGGGACCTAGTGCCCTTTTGCCCCACATTTGTGACATTGCTTCACACAGATATACATACATGCACATGAATAAAACTTAAAAGAAAGACTTTGTGGTCTGGTTTTGGTTACCAAATACATGTGTACTTTCTCTTTGAAATGCCTTTGAAATTTCTGTGTGGCCTTGTCTGTCATTTACAGAGATATTAGCTCCTACAACCAGGAGTGAACTGTTTATGACAGAATTCTGGTTGACTCTCAAGTTGATCATGTAACATTAAAGAGCTTTTATAGAGATCAACCTTTTAGACACTGATGGAAAAGGTAAGTGTTTCCTTGAAGAATTATACAAATGCCTAGGACAAAGATCATTGGGATGAGTGGCTACTGGGCTTACTTGCCTTATTTTAAGTGAGAGCAGCTTTTTTTTCTCCCCGAGACAGGGTTTCTCTGTATAGCCCTAGCTGTCCTGAAACTCACTCTGTAGACCAGGCTGGCCTTGAACTCAGAAATCTGCCTGCCTCTGCCTCCCAAGTGCTGGGATTAGAGGCATGTGCCACCACCGCCCAGCTGAGAGCAGCTATTTTTACATACTCCTGAAAGTAGACTGTTTCTGAATTCCTTCTTAAATATTAGGCAATATTTATAAAGAATTCCAGATGTTCAGCTACAGAAGCTAACTTCCTACTGTTTGTGGTGTGGTTCTCAGGCCATGAGCTCATGTGGCCAAAGTGTGATGGTGGTGATGCCCACAGACACGTTTCACTCTAGGTCTGTTGCAGCACTGCCACCCACCAACCCTTACTCTGCACTTGCAAGCTAACTGTATCCTTTTCTAACTAGATAACAGAGCCAAAGGATGGGGAGGTCACTGAGATGCAGACCTCTCTCAAAGACCACAGACCCCACACAGGGAGTCATGGTACCCCAGAATTCATACAGAAATAGGTATTTGCAGATCACTGATGGTCCTTTCCATTCTTCCTCTCCAGGGCCCCTGAGATCATCCTTGGTTTGCCGTTCTGTGAGGCAATTGACATGTGGTCCCTCGGTTGTGTCATTGCTGAGCTATTCCTGGGCTGGCCATTATACCCAGGTGCTTCTGAGTATGATCAGGTAGGTCTGGGTGACACGGGGATCCGCTATGTGACTTCACTCTCCATCCAGAAAACCTTAGATTACAATTTTACTTAGAACATGCTTTATGGTGTCCTTATGGACTAACTTACTAACCCTTTCCTGGCTTCCTCGTCCCCCCTCTCTCCTTTCTCTTTCAATCTCTCTCTCTCTCTCTCTCTCTCTCTCTCTCTCTCTCTGTGTGTGTGTGTGTGTGTGTGTGTGTGTGTATGTGTTTCTTCTTTCTTTTTACTTCTTTTTCCTCTAAAATTAATAATTGCATTTTTTTCTCAGAGCCACTAGAACCATCAGTATACCATATGTACCGTGACAGGAAAAGCCCTGACCACTTTCTCATCTTTTCTTGCAGATTCGATATATTTCACAAACACAGGGTTTACCAGCTGAATATTTATTAAGTGCAGGGACAAAGACAACTAGGTTTTTCAACCGTGACACAGACTCGCCATATCCTTTGTGGAGGCTAAAGGTAGGAAAAACACTCCATCCCTTCCACACTGACAGCCTAATAGTGAAAGAAGGGAAGACAAAAACCAGCTTTTGGTATTTCCAAATTGGTGACTTTAATCTGGCCAGCAGACTGGGGAAGTAGGATAGAGTTGTGAATACAAGGTGGTGCAGGATCTGAATGTTTGAGAACATGGTTTCCTTGACTCACTGCTGCGTGAGAGAGAGGCTGCGTCCTGTGGAAGACTGCTGAACTTCACGGTTTACTCTCATGATCCTTCATGACTGATTCTGCTAGGCAGATGAGGCAGCACACTCTGTCCTTAGGGAGCTCACTGTCCATGGAGAAACGGGACCAGTGCCCCAAGCTCTAGGCTACCTGTGAGCAGAGAACATGGGAAATAGAGTGATTAAATGAGCCAAGAAAAAGCCAGGCCAGGGCCACAGCACGGAGCAATATTTGTGCTGGGCCCTGTGGAGTACAGGGGGTTTCCAAGGCAGGGAGAGTAGCCTAAGCTATGCAAATGTCACAGACCTGGGAAGATCTTCATCCGGACGGCGTAGTGCCCTGCTGGATACCATACGTTCTTGGTGAATTCACCCTAATGGAAACATATTTTGCTTTTACTTTAACTGTGTCTTGTAATTAAAATGAACATACATTTCCTGGGAAGGAGATAGTAATAAAGACTTAAGTATGTAGCATGTTCATTTTCTGCAGTAGGTTGGGTTTTACTGGGTTTGGTTTGGTTTGATTTGGTTTGGTTTTGACAGGACCCCAGCCAAATCCTAATACAGTTTAAATATAATGTGTACTATCAAAGCATTGGGATTTGGAAACTAAGCAGGCTCTTAGGCTACAAATAGAGCACCCGACATCCAGTGATGATGAGAGTTGCCAAGGTCCAGTACGAAGTCTGCAGGTAGAAGAGAGAGCCCAGGTTGGTGGTGGAGGTAGCTACTTCGGGGTTTTACCAGGAACCTCAGGCTCACCAGCTCCTAGGGGTTGAGCTGCTTAAAGTGTGTTGGCCTTCATCCAGAATTGCCTTAGATCCTCGAAGAGTCCAAATCCCATGGCAAGTAGAAAAAGTAGTTTCCTAGCCAGTAGCTGATAAATGTCTTTGGAAGAGCAGCATAGAATACAGGCTCTGGAAACAGCTGGCACTTGAAAGCCAGGAATGCTGATAGGCCCCGAACTTTGTATTTCTGTGTTTCCATGTAGTAAGGGAGGAAGGAGAGCAGTCATCCTGATGCCCATGCTTATGAAGAGCATTTAGTGAGTTAATGTGCCTTGAAACAGCGTAGGAGCTGTAGCTGTAAGGGATTACATTTAAAGTATGTCACAACGGGCTCTGAGCTTCCTTGGGAGAGTCTTACCTTCAGCTTATGGAAAGCTGCAGAGTCGGAAGGGTGTGGTCTCATGTTCTCTTTGGGGCCTGCGGTAACTATCAGAGTGGGCATGAGTCTGGGGAGGAAGAAAGGTGAGCTAGCGCGGGTGAACAGAGAAAGGAGCTCTTTGCAGGAAGGACTTTCAGAGAAACCAGTCTCCTCCTCTGAAAAGTGAGAAAAGACCTTGGGGTGGAACAGGAGCTCAGGGGCTCAAGATTCAGTGACTTAAGAGGTGCCATCTGACTGACCAGGGTTTGCTTTTTCCAATAGACACCAGATGACCATGAAGCAGAGACGGGGATTAAGTCAAAAGAAGCAAGAAAGTACATTTTCAACTGTCTGGATGATATGGCCCAGGTAAGCTCTATGAATGTGCAGTGAAAAACAAAAACAAAAACAAAACAAAAACACCTGCAGGGAAGGGCAGGGCATACCTTTAATCCCACCTCTGGGACACAGAAGCAAGTGGACTCTCTGAGGTTGAGGCTGGCCTAGTGTACCTCAGGACAACTAGAGATAAGTAAAGAAACCCTGTCTTTAAAAACAAAAAATGAAAATAAAAAATAAAAAACCCACCAGCAGTGATCTACTTAACTGTGCTCATTAGCTTTGCTTATGAACAGTCATATGACAGGCTTAGTAAGAAGCCATTTGATCTCAAAAAACAACTCTTTAGAAAAAAATAGCTCCATTGATTGCTTCTTGTTTGTAAGGTAGTAGCCAACCTTACTGGCACTAAGAGGGCCTGAATCCTAATATAGTTTAAATATAATATGTACCATGGAAGCGTTGGGACTTGGAAGCTAAGCAGGCTCTTAGGCTACAAATAGAGCACCCGACATCCAGTGATGATGAGAGTTGCCAAGGTCTTCAGGTAGTAACAAGTCTCCAGGTAGAAGAGCGAGCCCGGGTTGATGGTGGAAGTAGCTACTTCAGTGCTTTACCAGGAACCTCACGTTCAGCTGTTCTAGGGCAGCCCATTGTGTATTGGAGTTGATGCCCATGGTTCAGTGTGTCCATTTCCTGGGGCCTACATACAAGATAGGGTGAACTGGAGGGCTAAGACAACACACATATATTCTCTCATATTCTGGAGGCTAAAAGCACTGGTGTCAGCATGCTCAGGGCCACAGTCCTTTTGAAGGCCCTCGTGGACGGTGCCCATGTGTTTGGCTTCCCATGGCTCTGGCAGCCTCGGAAGTCCTTGCTTGCAGCTGCATCGCTCTAATCCCGTCTTTACCTTCCACATGGCTGTTATCCCTGCGTTATCTCTGGTCCCACTGTCAGATCTCTTCTATAAAAGCACTGATTATTGTGTTCAGGACCATCCTAATCCAATATGGCCTCATCTTAACGTGATTATGTCTGCAAAAACCTTACTTCTAAACAAGGTCACATCCATAGCTTCCACAGATTAGGACTTGGATTTAGCTTTTAGGGAAGCCCATTTCAAACCACTACCCTCAGTCAAGTCACTGTCAGCTCACTAACAGAAACTACAGACCTTCCTTACCTTTCTATCAGAGATAATTCTAGATCTTCAGGTACTTTTAGTTAGAGACTAGTCTAAACTCTGAGCATCCCAGAGTGACTGTTCCTTTCCAACACAGAGAGAAAGCTGTAGCCCAGTAAACACTTAGCACGCCTCTTAGCACAGATGCGTGTAACTAGAACACCTGGTTCTGAGTGCAGTACACTTGTCAGTTGATTAGTAGCTTAGAGGGTCTGTGAAAACTGAAATGGCTTTCCAGAGCCCCTCTTGAAAAAAAAAAAAAAAGCATGGAAAGCAAGGCTTTCAGAGACCATGCTAGTAAGGACCTGCCTGTGGGAGGAAAGTCCTGTGTCAGCTGCACTCCCTCCCCTGGCCAGAGGTAACTGCGGGGAACACAGGGACTGGAATCAGTCTGTTCCCAATCAGGGACCAAGGGAAAGCTGATGTCATAAAGATGAAGGAAGAGGGAGCTCCAGCTCTTTTCCCCTCCAGAGGTTGAACACACTTCCCCATCTTTTTCTACTGCTTTATCTTAAAGCTTTTTGGTGTGTGTGTGTGTGTGTGTGTGTGTGTGTGTGTGTGTGTGGTGTGTGTGGTATTGGTGTTGTTGTTTGCTTATGGTAAAACACATATGGCATAAAGTGTCTCATCTTAGCCTTTTTTGAAACATATTATTGAGGAGAATTAAGTGCATCCACACTGTTATGCAATTGGCCTCCAGAACGCTTCATCCTGTGGTTATTTTTACTAAGGTGTGTGAAAGCTGCATTTCACCTTGGCCAGTTAAAACAGGAGCAGCTTTGTGCCTTGTCACTGGGATGTATTTGCAGGTGTCAACCATGGTGGCCTCTTTCTGCCATCGCCATTCTGTTCCTACAGTATAAGAAGCCATCACCTGTGGGCAGTCGCAGCACGCAGGACAGGGCAGGTCCCTCTGGTACCCGGGATGGGCTTGAGATCTGAGGATATGCTATGGCTCACTCACCTGCCCTGCTTGCTTCCAGGTGAACATGACAACAGATTTGGAAGGGAGCGACATGTTAGTAGAGAAGGCCGACCGACGGGAGTTCATTGACCTGTTAAAGAAGATGCTGACTATAGATGCTGATAAGAGGATCACTCCCATTGAAACTCTGAACCACCCCTTTGTCACCATGACACACCTGCTCGATTTTCCCCACAGTACTCAGTAAGTGGCCTACTTATGCTCGGTACCGAGGACAACACTTAAAGGCCCAGACAGTAAATACTTGAGGCTTTATAGCCCTCTGGATTCTATGCTGCTTCTCAGTTCTCAGTTATGGCTGAAAGCAGCTGTAGATACAGCACATAAGCAAAATCAGGATCTCCATTCCAGCAAAGCACTTAGAAAGCTTGTAGGGGTTAGATTGGGCCTAAGACTACAATTGCACCAAAAAGAAGGGAATGATAGGACATGGGGGACCTTGGGGCCATATGATCTTGGATATCAACGCACAAAGGGAAGTGGGAAAAACAGCAATGCTCTAAAGCAGTCCAGCATCAGTACCAAAGGTTGGTCCCAAAACTGTCCCAGAGCGAACTGTCTAGTTTGCTGCATTTCTTTGGCATACTATGGGCTGTACCAGGCACTGGGGTACAATGAGGAACAAAGTAGACTGTGTCCTTGCTAGCCTAGCTGTGAACTTCACGGAGGAAGATAGAAGACAATGACTGTTACCAAGAAAGGAATGCAGTATGATGAGTTCATATAACAAGGAGCTTGCTCAGCAGGCCAGAAGACCCAAGAATGTAATCTCTGAAGGGTGAGGGAAAAGATGGGTGTGAGAAGTCGGGGCACTGCCTGTGTGAACTCCAGCATGACCGAACCCCAGACCTAGGAACGGGGCGTAACATGCCAAGGTCATAGAAGTAAGCTCGAGCAAGCCATGCTCAGGAAGGATTTTGTCTTTCCTCAGAAGCACAGTGCAGCTAGGTAAAGGACCTGGAGGCAGGTGAATGGCTGGTTGGACTTGTGTTGAATACAGATCTAACCTGCTGCCATATCAATATTCTAGACAAAAGTGTCTGAGCTCTTGCAGTTTGGTGACTTAGTGACAGCCATTTCTAAGCAGAAGCTTGTTGGGCAGGTTGAAGGTAAAGTGAGAGCAGAGAAGTAGACTTATAAGAAGTGTAAAAGTGACTAAAAAGGAAGGAAGAGAGGGAGTATTGAGATCAGAGCAGCCACTCTCAGCCTGACTGGGAACCCCTTTGGGCCTCAAATGACCCTTTCCCAGGGGCCACCTTAAGGCCATCTTGTATATCAGATATTTACATCATGATTCATAAAAATAGCAAAATTACAACTATGAAGTAGCAATGAAAATTTTATGGTTGGGGGTCACTACAACATGATGAACTATATTAAAGGGTCATAGCATTAGCATTGGACTAAAGGAAAACTTTAGAGTAAGGAAATGTAAGCAAATACTAATGGAAAGAATCTGGTAGCAGATGAGAGGTTCAAGGAAAAACGTGTGTGCGGTTTCTGTTGAGTTGGTGCTTAAAGCTGAGTGGAGAGATGGGCCCTGTCACTAAACGATGACCTGGTGGGAGGGACGGGGGGGGGGGGGGAGGGGGGTCAGCAGGTGCACAGGGTAGCAGAGGAAAGTTGAGGGAGTTCCTGTCAGACAGCACCTGTCTCAGAAGTAGATGATGATGTCATCTGTTGAGAAAGAGATGGCTTCCCAGCTGTAGAGCATGATAACTGTGGCTGGAGAGATGGCTCCGTGGGTAAAGCATCTGTCACACAGGTGTGAGGACTACTGTCGGAATCCAGGGTCCTGTAAGTGTCAGGTGCTCTGCCTATAATCCCAGAGCTGCAGAGGAGAAGATAGAGGAGCCCAGTGGCAAGTGGGCTAGCCAGTCTGCTCGAAGGGTAATTAGGAGAAGCACTCAGGAAGCTGCAGAGATGGCTCTGTGGTAGCTCTGCTTTTCCAGAGGACCTGGGTTCTAGTCCCTACACCCACATGGTAGCTCGCAACTGTCCATAACTTCTGTCTCAGGGATCCAGTGCCCTCTTCTGGCCTGTCTGGACACTAGGTAAATTAGCAGTGCATAGAGCAACACATAGCAAAACACACATACATCTAATAAATAAAAAATTTTAAGTGAAAGCAAGGAAAGACTTGGGGACTAGAGAGATGACTCAACAATTAAGAGCACTTACTACTCTTGCAGAGGACCTGGGTTCAGCTCTTAGCACCCACATGAAGCAGCTCACAACCATCTGCAGCTCCAGCTCCAAAGGATGTTAAGAGAGAAACAGAGAGATAAGAAGAAAGATATGAGCCGGGCGTGGTGGCGCACACCTGTAATCCCAGCACTTGGGAGGCAGAGGCAGGTGGATTTCTGAGTTCGAGGCCAGCCTGGTCTACAGAGCGAGTTCCAGGACAGCCAGGACTACACAGAGAAACCCTGTCTCGGAAAAAACAAAAAAACAAACAAAACAAAAAAAAAAGAAGAAGAAGAGAGAGATGGAGGGAGAGAGTGAATGGGGCAGGGAGAGAGAGTATGTGTTGGTCCTTGGAACTGGAGCAGAACATGATAGCAAACCAGAGAAGTAAAGGAGAAAGGTATGTGTGCAGGAATACACCTGTAGTCCTAGCCCTGGGAAGGCTTAGGGAGAGGGAAGGAAGTGGGAAGAGCTCTGGACATTGAGTCCAAGCATACATTGATGGTGTAAATGAAGGCACAGAGAAAACAGTTGAGTTTGTCTGGGTTGAACTGCTGTCAAGTTGCTAAGAGAAAATGACAAATGGATGAGGAAGGTGGTGATATAGTAATTATAATCCCAAGTGGAAGCTATTAAAGGTTCACCTAAGGGAAAGGGCATTCAGTAGATCCCAATGAGTATCCTGGGCTCAGCTCTATCGACAGTTAAGGTAATAGTTACAGTCAAATGCACCAGAAGGCTGGAGAAATGGTTCAGCGGTTAAGAGCACTGACTGCTCTTCCAGAGGTCCTGAGTTCAAATCCCAGCAACCACATGGTGGCTCACAACCATCTGTAATGGGATCTGATGCCCTCTTCCAGTAAGTGCAACTACAGTGTACTTACATATAAACAAACAAACAAACAAACAAATACACCAGCAGGGTGGAAAATGAGGCCAGGAAAACAGGACACTTGAGCTTGTCACTTTAGAGACAGTTCCAAGTCTGACAGCCCATGGAAGGAATGGTAAGGGTGAGAGCAAGGTCCTGAGGTAGGAGATGTAGGCTTTACAGATTATCAGTATGGCTACTGTAGTATTCATGGGGCTCAGAAAATAGCTTGGAGAGGAAGACCAACCTGGTGGCAAAGGCATCAGTGAATAAGAGGAAGAGAAAAGGTCTTTTGTGACTGGGAAATGGGTTATATCTCCTTAACCTTAACTGTGATGCACTGGAACATGAGAGAATATATTCACATCCTTGCATTTCTTCAGGGAAAGCAACATGCTCAGGAAAGGTTCTTTTAGGACCTGGAGTAAGGACTGTTGTGAGAAGAGCCTGGAGATATATGTATTTGTAGACCACAGTCAGCAATGTATGACCAAAATTAGATTTGACTGAGTTTCCAGGCTGAACCCAACTTCTCCCAGTCTAACAAGGTGACCACAACCACCATAAAGTGTGTTTCTTAATTCAGTTCTTTTCCAGAGCAGTTAGTGAAGTAAGTCAACTTGCACGGCAAGACCAGACAGTATCTCTCTAGTTCAGGGCACATTTGAAACAGTCAAGCTCCAGTGCACAGAGGACTGCACCCAGCCCTTCCAAACTCAGATTATAACACCTATGCTGTTTCTCAACAGGAGGCAGTTAAGAAGGTGTCAGTCTGTCCCACAAGAAGAAAGGCAAATCCCCACAAAGCCAGCCTTTCTAACTTTAGGAGTAAAGAAAGATGATAGGGAAACAATGAGGTGGGGGTCAGGGAGGCAGATGCGTCAGAGAGCGCCTATTGGCCACCTGCCCTGTCAGTAAAACAGTCACCCAAAACCTGGGAGCTTAGATGAGCAGGGCTCTGTTCTTGGTTTAATAAGGGAGCTTCCGTAGAGTGAGTGTTTCACGGACAAGCAGTGGCAGTTTAGAACTTAGGAGGTCGGCCCTAAGGAAAGGCAGCTTACCCCTGGGCCTACCCGAGAGTAGGCGGGATCTTCGTAGGTTCCCAGAAGACCATGAAGAACTCTAGAGTGGGAACAAGCCTTCAGGCATACCCCCCCCCCGCTGTGACCCCACTCTTGGGCCTGGGCTTAAGCTGCTCTAACATAAGGTTTTACAGGTGAAAGCAAAACCACTCATTTCTCTACACCAAGATTTTAGTGTACATATTTGAAAAAGCCAGTTGTTTTATAAACTAACCCAAAGTAAAAGTCTTTGTCTTATCCTAACAGTCAAATTTTAGCCCATTATAGTAAGAAAACCCTAGAGCCTGAAAACTAGACATTGAACCATCATAAAATCACTGACTGCTTTAAATGCATTCCAAAATGAATGCATCCAGTATCACCTTATCATCTTCAGTTCAGTGTGAAAGCATGCAGCAGTACTCTTGGTGCCCACCAGATCCTTCAGCATGCTGCTGCTCACCAATGAGTGTTTTCTCTTCTCTCTAGGACTGTCAGTTTATTTACTATGCATTGTATATTGAGTGGCCAGTGTAAGTAGTCATTAACTTAGAAAGAAGTAGGATTCTCTAAGCCATGACTGTATTCAGTTTCTGAAGTTTGGGATGTATCTTTCATGAAAATAATATTCTGGGATAGCCTATAAACATCCATTTAGTCCAAAATAGAGCATACCTGAGGTGTAAAGTAGTAGAAAACTGTTACCTTGTTATATCCAGTTATTGCAAGACATTTTAAATTTTAGATTAAATGAGGCTTTATCTTAAATATTAGCACTTGAGCGAAAGTGAATGTAGAAACAGAAGAGGCAAAGCATATGAGGAGCAGCATATGAGGAGCAGCATATGAGGTGCGTAGAGCACAGTGGATGGGTAGGAGCTGGAGCAGCACAGGCCACTAACAGCCTCCATGCTTGGCCCTGTACTCCTTTGATGCCTTCATAATTAGGGGTTAGTTTTGATTCAGGAAGAAAATCTGGGAGAGGATTCTACTTCGTGGAACTAGACAAGAATTAGGACAAAAGTAAGCATTAAGGAAGTTAGGAATGTGTGGGAGAGAAGGGGGCTGTGAGTTGTCAATTAGAGATTATATGTCTGGCACGTTATCTGTCTTACACCTTTGGCTTTACTTGTAAAATTGGAACAATAATCTTAAATCGGTCTTGTGGATGGTATAAGATTGAATAGAAGATTGCAAACACATATCACTGCTCTCAGTGATTAGTAACCATTATCATTGCTTTCATTGTGTGACAGGCTCCAGTGAGACAACTCAGCCTAAGTTCACCCCGATGGGAGAATTATTTGACTGACCTCTAGATGGTGCTAGTGGCTTGTGGGTTGCTAGAATGGGGAGAGGGTAAAAGTTGGCCCTAAGGAAGGCAGAAGTAGGTTGTAGCAGCTCTTAATGTCCTTAGTTGGAAAGTTTATCTCGTTGGTCAAGCACTACACTGAGAATGAGCAGTGAGAAAAGGTTATGGAAGAAAGACGCAGAGAAGCACATCTCTGTGATATGGGAGTCTGTCCATCCAGGGCAGGAGAAAGGACAAGAAGACAACGGGAAATTTGCTCACACAGTGCTGACAGTTCAGCAGCACACTTGGGGAAAGCTAGGATATTTGAGGTGATTGTTTTGCTTACTGGACTAACCATTTTCTCTTTCTCTCTCTTTTCTCTCCTTCCCCCACCTCACCCCCTTTCTTGCCCATGTGTCTCTGCCTCTACCTTTGCATGTATAGTGTCAAGTCTTGTTTCCAAAACATGGAGATTTGCAAGCGCCGGGTGAATATGTATGACACAGTGAACCAGAGCAAAACACCGTTCATCACACACGTGGCCCCCAGCACATCTACAAACTTGACCATGACCTTTAACAACCAGCTGACCACTGTCCACAACCAGGTGAGCGCCAGGCCCCAGGGAAAGGTGGGCAGGGCTGGCCATCAGGACTCAGATATCCCCCACCAAACCCCAACAGTTTTCCCTGTGCTGTCCTTTTGTGTCTGTAAGCTAAAGGACCTGCTTCCTCAGCTGTTTATGTAAGAAACCAGGGTCTCTGTTTTGACTACTGGGACTATTTCCTGAGATGGTGCCTCTTCCCATTTTCCTCTGAGCAGATGTGGGAAAAAAGAACCTGCTAAAAAAGAATGCAGAACCAGAGCCAGCAGGGGCCCCTCCTTGCACCCTATGTCCATGTGGTCTGTATTCAGAGAGGAAAAGCCTGCTCATTCTCTAAGTCATAGAAAAGCCAGCTCACGGTCTGTCACCAGAGTCCTAGCAGCTTTTCCCAGGGGATACAGGAAGCTGAGGTTTCCTTCACGTGGAATTTCAACCTTCTGCAGATTGGCAGGCTCAGCAACATAGAACGATGTTTGAAATACAGACAGAAAATAGGTACTGAATCTCCACTTCCTAATTCACCCACTTCTAGACTCTGAGAGGCTTGAACTGTTACTCCCATCTTCCAGTCTTATGAGTTCCCCTAAAGAAGCATTCACAGACTTTTCAGTTCTAATGCCAATCTGTAATGACAACAGTGTCCTTTGTGTTGTTCCCACCTCGGCATGAACACATACACCTTCAGAGCAGAGAAATAAGTATGAAAACCTACTATGTGACCGCCATACCTGGCTGCCTGCTTTTCGGTGACTGGTCCTCTCCTGTCACTGAGAAGTCACTGGCCCCTGCCTTTCAGCACTGCTCTTATTCACCAGGCTTACTCACCAGGGCTGTTCCCTCTTGGCTTGAGTTCCAGTTGCTAACTCTGTCTCTCTCTCTCCCTGCTTGGACTAAGTGACATCTGGAATCTGCTGCCCCCTGGAGGCTACCAGTGTTCCTGACACTATCTGTAGAGTGAAAAGCTCACACTGTACTCTTTGTGCTTAGGGTCAAAGACTTTTCTTACCAGCCCTTCAGCCTGCCCTCAAGTTAAGGCCTTTACATCTAGAACTTCTCAAAGCAGCCACTAATGCTTTCTTCATTACTTTGAGGCGTGTTTTCCCATCAGTCATTAGAAACTCTTAAGCCTATCTCTCTAACCTCAAATTCTTTGTTCCCATTTGCCATCTCTCTGTCCCTTCTAATACCAAACTATGTAAGACAGCACACAAGGAAAGGCACTCCTCAGATCATGTGTCGGTCAGGTGACTCCCCCTACCCTACCAGCCTTTCTATAGATATCTTCATAGCCTCCAGACTGAGGTCTGTAGGGTCCCTGTCCACATCAGAACAGCCCACCTCTATGCTTCCTGTGGTATAATAGCCAGTACATCCATCTCAAAAAATATCACCAAAACTGAAAGTCACAAGGACAGGTCCCAAATAAGGGTACCTCCTTTCTTTATGACACTGAGACTTGCACGGTGGGCTGGGCTGGACTAGAGTAGGAAAGGCTGTTACTTTAGTGTCGTGTAGACCTAAGCATTGAGAGATGAAGTGCTGTCCTACAAAACCAAGATCCAGAGAGCAGGCTCTCCATCATCTGAGCTGCAAGTGTTGGGCCCTGATTAAATATATCAGAAAAACAAATTGTTCAGGTATAACCTAGACTTAAGCACTAGGCATGCTCTCCCTCCTCGGATACTGTTACAGAGGGATCACAGTGCTGGCAGTAAGCATTTCTTCCGTCAGACTTTTCTCAGCATGGCATCACTCAGTCCTCCCAGCATCAGTGCAGACGAGGTATTGTCACTGGCATTTTAGAGGAAGAGATTGGGATAAAGCAGTTAATCCTCTTAATAAAGGCTACATCAGTACATATGAGATCGTTTGGGCTTGGACTCCAGCAGCCTGGCGTCAGGGTCTGCACCCTTGAAGCACACGCACTGGCTCACAGATGAATTCTGAGGAGTTCCTTAGGAGGTGCCTCCTAGATGGCATCTGCTCTCGAAATCCACAAAACTTCCTTTGTGCCGGGCGGTGGTGGCGCACGCCTTTAATCCCAGCACTTGGGAGGCAGAGGCAGGCGGATTTCTGAGTTCGAGGCCAGCCTGGTCTACAGAGTGAGTTCCAGGACAGCCAGGGCTACACAGAGAAACCCTGTCTCGAAAAACCAAAAAAAAAAAAAAAAAAAAAAAAAAAAAAAAAAAAAAACTTCCTTTGTACGTTAGTAACCCAGTGCTGTGTTCACTCCATGAGATCCTTGGAGTTTTGCTGCTCATTCTAAACATGGGATGTTTAGAAGCAACAAAATACACCTACAGATGTATGTTAGTGGAAAGACACAGAATTAGTTCTTTGTTGCTCTTAAAATATATCCAGTAGACTAGCACATTTCCAAGTGCTCATTAATCTATGTTTATGTCTCAAGGAAGCTGGGCCATACATCATAATTTCTATGTATTTTTTAAAAAACTATTAGTGGGCTGGAGAGATGGCTCAGTGGTTAAGAGCACTGACTTCACTTCCAAAGGTCCTGAGTTCAATTCCCAGCAACCACATGATGACTCACAGCCATCTGTAAAGGGATCTGAAGCCCTCTTCTAGTGTGTCTGGAAACAGCTACAGTGTATTCACATAAATAAAATAAATCTTTAAAAAACAAACAAACAAGCAAACAAACACTCTTAGTAACATTGAGTAGGTAGCCCTACCTGCTTATCCTTAAGGTCAGCCTCTTTACTAGCATTTCCAGGGTGTCTTCTTTTGGGGCATATCCTTCTACCAAGAATTTTAACTGGATTTATATGTCAGGCTCACATCTTGTTCTTACAGATGTCAACAATTGAAATGTTTATTGCAACTGCATCTAAAAACCACTTGGGCCTATCTTTGCAACATAAGTTACCATTGAACTTATTTTTTTTCTTATTATTATTTCTTTTTGTTGTCCAGAACAGCTCTTAGAACCACAGAGGACAGGGTAAAAATCTCCCACACCATCCCACATATTTTCATCAGCTGATCCCGAAGCAGGATCAGAAACTGAGGGAAACTGTCAGCATGCCTCCTGGTCACTCTGGGGACTGGTTCATATCATAACATGAGTTCCACTCCTGGAGAAATAGTGCATAAGCTAAAAACAGATCCAGATACAGGCTGCACACATAAGTGTCACATAAGGCAAACAAGCAGAGGACCACAAGTCCTTCCCCACGAGTCCTTCTCCCAAGGAAGCATTAGTCAGGGTGCTGACTACACTGCCCCTCACACTGTGGCAGGAGTTGAGCCACACAATCACAGGTTACTGTACAAGAACACACAGAAATAGCTCATTTCTACTGTCAGGAAAGGTTCTGCTTAGGAATCCGGGTGCCAAGCTGGCTCCAAAGCACAGAGGCTCAGAGATAACTCTGTGGGCCAAAGGATTCCTATGAAATGAACAGCCTGTATTCACAGTAGGCTAGGAAAACAACTAGACTGATCTGTCTTGATGAAAAAGATAGATACATTCATTTATTAAGGAAGGTTCCTAAGGGTCTGTAGAAAGCAAAAGGTACCAGGTTAAGATGCACATACTGCATTCATGAGGCCATTACTGGGATTTTTGAGCAGGTGCTTATGTACAAAGCACAAAGTGGTTTTAAGAGAGAATGATTCAAGGCTGGAGATATGGCTTAGTAGTTAAGAGCACTGGCTGCTCTTCCAAAGGACCTAGGTTCAATTCCTAGACCCATGGTATGGCTCATAACCTACTGGAATGACCCACAAATACTGTATTTACTGGCTATGAAAAAGTGTGTCCCTGTGTTCTCAATTGTTAGTTGTTGGGTCAGCACAGGCTAGCAGGATATGTAAACGTTTGTCTCTTCCTCACGTGCCCAAAAAAGAATGGCAAGCTGCTGTGGGGACGGTCACATAGCCCTCAACAGTTGCCCTCAATGCTAAAAGGCAACCCAGAAAATGGACTGGGTATTGTCCTGCTGCTGATGGATTCAGAGGAGGAGTAAAGAGTGTGGCCTTCTACAGAATAAAGAGCAGGCAGAGCTGGGGCAGACTGACCGGGCAGGATAGACAGAGGCAGAAGGAAGAAAAGGAACAAGGCAGGGAGGCAGGGCAGAGAGAGCCACATGGAGAGACACAGTGCAGAGAAGTTGCTTTAAATAAGAGGCTAACCAAGAGACTGCCCCAATAAACAGGACAACAGATTTAAACTATGTCCTTATCATTATTAAACCTCAAGCAGGACCCCCGAATTCCCCACAGTAATAACCATCTGTAATTCCAGTTCTGGGAATTTCAGTGCCCTTTTCTAGCTTCTGTGAGTACTAGGCACATACGTGGTACACAGACAAACATGCAGGCAAAACACCCATACATGTTTTTAAAAATTAAAAGAGAGAATGATCCTGTGCCCAAGAACTGAAGGAGAAGCAGAGAGCAGGGAATGAGTAGTCAGGGACTTACAGGTCCCGGCGCAGAGAACAACTGAAAGCAATCCATTGTTCTGGGGATGATTGGGAGGCAGAGGCAGGGGAGCAGTGACTGCTCAGAGGATGGGAAAGCCCTGTGGAATGGGCAGAGATTGGTGCCACAGCCTCCAGCAGACCCTCGGGGCCTGAGCCCGTAGTGCCTGAGATGACAGTGGGAAATACGCTGAGGAGCTGCCAGGAAGAGGCATGGTGTGAGAGAACTGGAGATGGGTGGGGTCGTCAGCACAGACTCCAGCTCCTACATGTAATTACATGTCCCCACCATGCTTCCAGGAGGCACTGTGTAGGTCACTGAAAATGCATGCAACAGTTAAAATATGCAGCTCAAAATCTAAAAAAGTATGTCATAGGAATTTGTAATAATTTTCAAATAAATGTATTGTCTTGAACCAAAATCCATCACAAAATCTAAGTACAAAAAACAATGTAAGACTAGATACATAGCTCAGCAATGGACTTGCCTAGTGTATGCAAGGCTCTGGGTTTGCTTGTTTTCCCCAGCACCACAAAAAAGAAAAAGAAAAACAAGTGCTTGGCATTTTTATGAAATTTGATGTTAACTCCACTTGAAATTCTCTTTACATATATGTTCATACATGGGACACTTTCCTTTTAGTTTCAAACAAGTTAAAAATAGTCCCCTACTCCCCACAAACACACCCCCAAATATTAAAGCATGTGTGGCCAAACATCCATGAGCTTTTACTCAGAGCCCACCTGCTCCTCAACCCTACCTAGTCCTTAACCCTAGTACCTGCTCTTCAACCCTAGTACCTCAACCTCTAGAGGTATGACTCCTAGACAGCTTCAGTCTGAAGCCATTGCTTAAAGATCAGCGTGAAGAAGGCTAAGGAGAGAAACAAATGAGTTCCCAACAAAGAATTAGCCTTCCTTCTACAGCTTTGTTTCCATTAGAAGTTCAGTTTCAAAAGCTAAGATCCTGATGTTTGCCATCTTCTGCTTTTACAGTAGCAGGTCTAAGGGGATCTGCACTCAGCACTCAGCACTGTCCCCAGTCTGAGCAAGAGGCTCCCACAGGACCCTGCCTGGGCTTCCCTTCTAGTACATAGCAGCCATGCTACGGTCTCTTTATATAGGACCTGGGCCTGAGGAGCCTCTTCGAGGATTTGTCCTACCAAGCTACTTCACCTGAGGGGAGAGGAGGCTAAGCAGGGTTTGTGGGCTGGCTGCACAGTACAGGTGCATCTGAAACCCCTCAAGTTGGAGGAAACAAGCTAAGACATGGAGAAAGAAGGCAGGGCTTAGCTCCCCACCCTCTCCGTCATCACATTCCACCATAGAGTCCAAGGATATAAAGGCTCTCAGCCCAAAACTACCCAGCTAGGATCAAAAGAGACTTTCATTAAACAATTTTGTTCTGTTGCTGCTGCTGCTGCTGCTGCTGCTGCTGCTGCTGTTTGTAGCCCTGGTGAGCCTCAAACTCAGTATATAGCCAAAGATAACCTTAAACTTCTGGACTTCAGCTCTTGAGAGCTGAGGTTACAGGACGTTGCCACCATAGCTGTTTTTATGTAGTGCTGGGCATTGAATCCAGGGTACCATGCATGCTAGGCAAACACTCTACTGAGCTACTTTCTGGCCCCTCAACCAGATGGTTTCCTAAACTAAGCTAACTTCTCAGTAGTGAGGAGTGTGCGTCCCACAGACATGAGGGTTCGGCTGGATTCCTAACCCCTCTTTTTGCTTTTTGTTGCTCTTGGTTTATTTACTCTCCTTTAAATTCATTTGTTTGATTTAGATTCATGTCTCCCAGCATACCACCTCCCTCATTTTTTTATTTTTGTTTATTTTTGTTTAATCCCCGTCATCCCTTTAGGCTCCCTCCTCCTCCAGTGCCACTCTCTCCTTAGCCAATCCCGAAGTCTCCATACTAAACTACCAATCTACACTCTACCAGCCCTCAGCGGCAGCCATGGCCGCCGTGGCCCAGCGGAGCATGCCCCTGCAGACGGGAACAGCCCAAATTTGTGCCCGACCTGACCCCTTCCAGCAAGCTCTCATCGTGTGTCCCCCTGGCTTCCAAGGTAAGGCTAAACTGGTTCTTGGAGGAGCACCTTTAGGGCTTTAACCCCTGCTGCTTCTCAGAGTGCTCCCTGTCAGGGAGGAAAGCCTTCTTCCTTTCCTTCCTAAGAATGCTCCTATCGCTGAATTTGGAGACTGGTCTCCTGTTGCCACCAACCTAGAAGCAGTGCGACCTGTGCTCTAATACCGAGGCCATTGTCGTTGTTCTCAGCACCTGCCAGAGCTGTGGCTCTAGCAGGCCGCCTGTAAAGAGGCATTGTCTAGTCCATTGTTATGCTGATGTCAGCTCCAGCTTCCTCACATGGAATGCTCTCTGTATGTTATCTAAAGAAAATTGCCAGGCTCTGACAGCCAGCACAGGCCCACTTCGTGTGGAGAATGTAAATTTGTCTGAATGTGCCTCCCAGGGTTGCCTCCCCTTGGCCATGATCCCAGGGCTCCTCTCCTGTGAACCTGAAGCAGCTCGAGAATGTACTTTGTCACACTTTACACAGAAAGCTCAAGGTCATGTGTGCTCAGAGGCCAGCCAAACAATCCAGAGGGAGCCCTCCGGGAATGGTGTCCCCAACTTCCTTTGCTGTGACACTCAGTTATCTCCACGGGCAGCAACTGTGGTCATCCTCGTGTAATTTGTCATTTTAACTGTCCTGGTTTGGGCCATACATGCTTTAATATTTGGGGGTGTGTTTGTGGGGAGTAGGGGAATACTTTTAACTTGTTAGAAACTAAAAGGCAAGCGCCCCATAGCTGAGCAGTAAAACTAGCTGGGCTGCCTGGAAGTCTCGATGTTCCTGTCACTCACCTCCCTCCTGTCCCTCCCCCGCGACTGAACAGGCCTGCAGGCCTCTCCCTCCAAGCATGCCGGCTACTCCGTGCGGATGGAGAATGCCGTTCCCATCGTCACTCAGGCGCCAGGAGCCCAGCCTCTGCAGATCCAGCCAGGTCTGCTTGCTCAGGTAAGTCTCTTCTGCCTTGCTCCCATTCCATCATCGTGTTAATGCTTTCCCAAAAGACATGCATCTCTTCTGACTCCCTGGTGACGAGCAGGTGGAATTTGTCAGGACATTGGAATATGTCAGTAATGTTCTAAATGATCCCCAAGTGAATTACTTCCTCAAGTGTCTAGGGACAAATCCAAGAGAAATTTAGAGAGTCTCAGAGTCTAGGGAAATTATTATTTTACCTTTCTTTGTAAGGCAAATTCATCTAGGAAACCTAGGTTTTAATCCTAAATCTGCTAGCAATTCTCAATGACCTAAGGCAAATCAGTTAACATCTCTTTGCCTCAAATTTCTTTCTTGTAAAATAGAAGTGATTCTTAGAGCCAAAGAGCCCTGGAGATTATTCCCTCATTGTAGAGTTGGAAAAGCAGGCATGCAGAAGCTATGGGCTGGAACTATCCACTCTTATCCATATAGATGTTCTCTCTGTAGTAGAAGATCACAAAGATGAAAGATGAAAATGTATAAAGTGTTACAATTTATACTAACAGTACTGGTGCAATACCAGAAGCCAATCCTTAAGACGCTTGATCCAATGGCAAATGTATTTTCTTTATGCCAGGCACTTTACAGTTAATTTGTTTAATCCTCACAGCATTTTTGTCATATATTTGTCACTACTTGACCATCATATAGCCATCAGAGCCATATAGCAGCCAGGTGTGGTGGCACACACCTGTCCTACCATGTGTAGCTGGCTGAGGCAGAAGTGTGCGTTCAAGCCCAGGCTAGGCTGTATAGTGAGTCTAGGCCGGCCTGCGCCTAACAGTGAGACCTGTTTGAAAACAAAAACAATAGCTAGATGTCAGAATCATCAGAACCAAAACATATTCTAGACATGTGACACAGATGTCCATATTTTCCCCACCATCTTAGACCACTTCCGTGTCATCTTTCTGCCCATGGGCATCAAGATGGCTTGACCTGTTAGTGTCAGTTTTATGTTTTAAGTGAGGGAGTTTCCTAAAAGACTTTCCCAAGTTGTTCTCAGAATAGTTAGATTATGGAAGTGGTTTTCCTCATTTTAATTTATAGGGCGTCAAATTGCATAGGTCTGTCCTTGGCTCTCCTGTAGTTCATTGGCCTCTCTAATATCCAGTCTTCACCAACTGTGTCTTGGTATCTGGTAGGGAATGTTCTTCTACAGTCCTTCAAAATGTCATTAGGTATTCTGGTCTCTTTTCTTTTCCATATGCATTTTACCATAATTTATCCATAAAAAAGAAAGACAAGAAAAAGAGAGAAAGAAGAGAAAGGAAAGAAAAGGAAAGGAGGCAGGCAGATGGGCAGGCGAACTTGTGGGGCTAGAAAGATGGCTCAGTAGTTAAGAACACTGGCTCTTCCAGAGGCCCCGGGCTCAATTCCCAGCACCCACAGGGCTGTCCACAACTCTACTCCAGGGGATCCAATTACTCTCTCTGCTGGTTTCTATAGGCATTGCCACATACGTATGGCGCAGAAATGTATGCAGGCAAGATACGCATATACATAGAAATAAATAATAAATGCTTTACATTGTGTTACTGTTGACTTTATTAATTATACTTGTACTCGTTTGTTTGTTCTTAGTTTATAGGAATATAGCTGACTTGGGTCCATTAGATTGTTATGTAGCTAGCCTTCTGTTTTTGTGAATCCTTTTGAAGTTGCCATGTAGACAAGTCTTTGTAGTTCCAAATAATAGTTTTGTTTCTTAATCTTCAAGCCTTGTACTTTTTTCTATTGCTTATATATCCTGGGCTTAATAGGGAAGTCCAAATGATGTCTAATAACAGAGAAAATCAGGTATCTTTTAAATAAATATTCTATATATCAAATATACTTTCTCATCTATTTGAATAACCATGAGACTTCATTCCCTTATCTGTTAATGTTGCAAGTTATGTTAATAGATTTTGTAATGTTAAATTATCCTTCTGTCTGTGAGAAGCTTTATTTGATCGTATTGTGCTCCATGTGATGACATGCTTTTGAGCTCAGTTTGCTACTACTATGATTAGTAGTTTTTTCATCTGTGTCCATAAATGCAAAATGATATAATTTCCCTTTCTTAGGGAATCCTTTTTTGACTTGAGAACACTTTGGGAGAATCTTTTGGGAAACTACCTGAACAGTTAGGTTGACACTTACAGGTCAAGCATCCTTGACTCCTGACAGGAGAGAGATGACATGAAAGCCGTCTAAGATGGTGGGATTCTAGACATGTGTCTCTTTATTCTTACATCTAATTGACTTTGCTCAAGTGGCTTCAACACCAGCAACTGGTGACACACAAAGTTGTGTGTGCCTTGTTGAAAGGGTGTCAACAGAGAACCTGTCTTTAAACCAGGCTTGTCTTTTTAGCGTCCATTGTTGTTGTTGCTGCTGCTGCTGCTGCTGCATAGTTCTGTGGTGAGGAGTTCAAAATGGCCACTATAAATCAAAGGAGAGAGCTACATACAGATCAGTCCAGGGGCAGGGCATTTGTTCACCCTTATCTGAGTGTCAGAAGTCCAGACCAGCCTCCCAGTGAGCCCAGAACCTATACATTTCCCTGTATACTTTCACAGATTATTAGAGGACTCCCCACCCCACCCCCTTTTTTTTTATTTAAACACTGGATCCAAGTAAGCCAGGAGCAGCTCTGTTAGAAATGCCAAGCATGGCTTGCTAGCTGACAGACATCCTCATCGTTCAGTTGAGTGGAACCAACAGTCTCGGCATTTCCGAATTCATCTCCATCCTTTAATCATAGTGTGGAGAGTCCTACCTCTTAATGAAAACCTCTAGTGTTGGGAACCTTCAAGTAGATTTAACCTAAATCTGTAGTTGGAGAAGTAAACAACTGAAAAAATATGTGTATAGGATTTTAATTGGTATAGTGTTTGTAAAAAAGGACCCCTTAGAAGCGAGTTGAGTGTTCTCACTAGGGGTTTGTTGAACCAGCGGGTACCTGCATGGAGTGGAGCAGCACAAAGAGCACACCCGAGTGGACACGGCGGGCCTGTGTGACTTCAAACGCTAACACACGGCTCTTATTTTTAAAATATGAACATATCCTGTCCAGTATTGCACTGGCTAATGGCTGGCCTCAAACTTACAGAGATCCACCTGCCTCTCTTCATCTCCCAAATGCTGAGAATGCAGATATGGGTACACATATATAATGGCTAGTTCTATGTTAACGTGACTCAAGCTGGAGTCATCTGAGAGAAGGGAGCCTTAATTGAGAAATTGTGTGTCCATAAAATCAGGTTGTAGGCAAGCCTATAGATGTTTTCCTTCCTTCCTTCCTTCCTTCTCCCTCCCCCCTCTCTCTCTCCCTCTCTCTCTCTCTCTCTCTCTCTCTCTCTCTCTCTCTCTCTCTCTCTGAGGGTTTCTCTGTGTAGTCTTGGCTGTTCTGGAACTAGCTCTGTAGACCAGGCTGGCCTCAAACTTACAGAGATCCACCTGCCTCTCTTCATCTCCCAAATGCTGAGAATGCAGGTAGGCTGACACCTGCCTGCCATTTATACGGGCGGTAGGTATCCAAACTCTGGGTGGCACACTTTTCCTGCTGAACTGTCTCCCTAGCCTGGAGTTAACACTTCTAAATTCATCTTTCAATTTGTCTTGTCTTGTCTTGTCTTGTCTTGTTTTCTCTTCTCTTTTCCTCCTCCTTTTCTTCTTCTTTCTTCTTTTTTCTTCTCCTTCTTCCTCCTCCTCCTCCTCTTCCTCTTCCTCCTCCTCCTCCTCCTCCTCCTCCTCCTCCTCCTCCTCCTCCTCTTCTTCTCTCTCTCTCTCTCGCTCTCGCTCTCGCTCTCGCTCTCGCTCTCGCTCTCTCCTGTCTACACTGCTTCCTGAGTAGTTTATTTCACTTTTTTTAACTGTCTTTTTGAATTCTCCCTTTCTGGGAGCTCCTTATCTTGCTCCATATGTACATATCTATATGAAGCAAATGTATATTTTTAACTCTGTGGATCTTAACTCTGTGGACCGTTATAGATCTTGCTTTTGTTTCATGAGAGCTTCATGTTATTTTTGCTTTGCTGTCTTCCACATTAGAGGTTACTAACGGCTGCCTTTAACTGCTTGTGCATAGCTAGGGCTGAAACTCTAAAGCACTTTGCTCCGCACACCGGGAGAGCTGACAGTGGGACCGCACAGGAAGCCAAGCCAGGTCCTCTAGGGAAATGGAGAAGTTCAAGAAAAAGGAGCTAGGGCATGGCATTCAAGGCTAAGGCTCTGCCTCTAGTCACGCACAGGCCAGCCAGCTACAGCCGGTCCCACTGCGCTTGGAATAATTCAGTCTGCTAACTTTCTTGGTAATTGCTCATTTGTTGTTAGCCCTCTAAAAATTTTTAACTGTTATTGTCTGTTCTCTATTCTCCTTGCTTTTATGAATTGATATATTTTATTTCTTTACTGACATATTATGTTCAGAGAAAACAATAATTTGCCATATTTTCTAGACAAGTCATTTAACCTCTCTGCCTCAGTTTACTCACCTAAGAAATAGGTAGAAATAGTAGTCCCTACCCTACTGGGACCAATATTAAATCCACACTTCTTGACACACAGCCTGCTACAGACAGCATAGTGATGCGTACCCATGGTCCCTGTATTTGGTAGACTGAGGCCAGGAGGATCTTAAGTTCAAGTGCAGTCTGACATGCGTAGCAAGATTCTGTCTCAAAAAGGGAGGAGCAGGCAGCAATATGGCTTAAAAGTGCTTGCCTCAAAGCCTGGTGACCTGAATTCAGTTCTTGAACTGCAGGATGGGAGGAGAGAACCAGAAACTGACACTCAAAGCTTGTCTCCAGAGCCTCTGCATGTCTGTCTGCATTCACACATCAGACAGACACACAATAGTAATATTGTAAAAGAAATACTAGTTTCCTTCCTAGTGGTAGTAATAAACTATAGATGCTTGATGTGATGTCATCCGAAGAAGTCGGTTGTTTGTAAGCATCGCTCTCACAGTGAATAAAAGAGGGTTTAAAAAAAAAAAAAAAAAGCCGGGCAGTGGTGGCGCACGACTATAATCCCAGCACTCTGGGAGGCAGAGGCAGGCGGATTTCTGAGTTCGAGGCCAGCCTGGTCTACAGAGTAAGTTCCAGGACAGCCAGAGCTATACAGAGAAACCCTGTCTTGAAAAACCAAAATAAAAAAAAAAAAATTAGACTTAAAAAAAAAGTTTTGTCTCTCACGGCCTGGAGGTAAAATGCTGATATTTAGGAAAATAGGGGAGAAAAAAAGACAACCTTATCTTTTTTTTTAATATATATTTATTATTTTCTATATTCTTTGTTTACATTCCAAAGGCTTTCCCCTTTCCAGTCCCCCCCTACCATATGTCCCATAAGTCCTCTTCCCCCCCCATTCCCCAATCACTCCCCCTCCCCACTATTTCTCTGTTCTGGTACTCTCCTACAAAACCGGATTTAGTCTTTTCTGAACCAGCGTCCTCTCCATCCCTTTTCTTGGGAATCTTTTGCTTAGCTAATTGTGTCTTGAGTATTCAGAGCTTCTGGGCTCATTAATGTCCACTAATCAGTGATTGCAATTCATGTGAATTCCTTTGTGATTGGGTTGACTCACTTAGGATGATATTTTCCAGATCCAACCATTTGCCTACAAATTGCATGAATTCATTATTTTTAATTGCTGAGTAGTATTCCATTGTATAATGTCTTAGTCAGGGTTTTTATTCCTGCACAAACATCATGACCAAGAAGCAAGTTGGGGAGGAAAGGGTTTATTGAGCTTACACTTCCACACAGCTGTTCATTACCAAAGGAAGTCAGGACTGGAACTCAAGCAGGTCAGGAAGCAGGAGCTGATGCAGAGGCCATGGAGGGATGTTCCTTACTGGCTTGCTTTCCCTGGCTTGCTCAGCCTGCTCTCTTATAGAACCCAAGAATACCAGCCCAGAGATGGTACCACCCACAAGGGGCCCTCCTTCACTTGATCACTAATTGAGAAAATGCCTCACAGCTGGATCTCATAGAGGCACTTCCCCAAGTGAAGCTCCTTTTCCTATGATAACTCCAGCCTGTGTCAAGTTGACACACCAAACTAGCCAGTACATATAAATATACCACATTTTCTGTATCCATTCCTCCGTTGAGGGACAGCGACAGGCAAGTAGATCAGTGAAATAGAATTGAAGATCCAGAAATGAACCCACAGAGTTATGGTCACTTGATCTTTGATAAAGGAGCTACAACCATCCAGTGGAAAAAAGATAGCCTTTTCAACAAATGGTGCTGGTTCAACTGGAGATCAACATGCAGAAGAATGCGAATTGACCCACTCTTATCTCCTTGCACTAAGATCAACTCCAAGTGGATCAAGGACCTCCACATAAAACCAGACACACTGAAACTATTAGGAAAGAAACTTGGGAAGACCCTGGAGGACATAGGCACAGGGGGAAAATTCCTGAACAGAACACCAATAGCTTATGCTCTAAGATCAAGAATTGGCAAATGGGACCTCTTAAAATTACAAAGTTTCTGTAAGGCAAAAGACACTGTTAGAAGGACAAAACAGCAACCAACAAATTGGGAAAAGATCTTCACCAACACCACATCCGACAGAGGGCTAAAATCCAATATATACAAAGAACTCAAGAAGTTAGACCCCAAAGAACCAAATAACCCTATTAAAAAATGGGGTACAAGGCTAAACAAATTTTCACCAGAAGAAATTCGGATGGCTGAGGAGCACCTTAAGAGATGTTCAACATCATTAGTCATCAGGGAAATGCAAATCAAAACAACCCTGAGATTCCACCTCACACCAGTCAGAATGGCTAAGATTAAAAACTCAAGAGACAACAGGTGCTGGCGAGGATGTGGAGAAAGAGGAAACACTCCTCCATTGTTGGTGGGATTGCAAGATGGTACAACCCCTCTGGAAATCAGTTTGGCGGTTCCTCAGTAAACTGGGCATGACACTTCCAGAGGACCCTGTCATACCACTCCTGGGCATATACCCAGAGACAACCTTATCTTAGTATCAACATAATTTTTTTAATATTAGCCAAGACACATGCTTTTTATAGAAACTGGAAATGAGTTCCAGAGCACTAAGCCGTAACAATCTTAACTGAAATTGTTAAATACAGGCTTTCACCACAAACCCTGGCTAGACTCAAACTTGCTCTGTAGACCAAGCTGGCCTTGAACTTACAGAAAACCACGTGTTTCAACCTTCTGAGTGCTGGGACTAAAGGTGTGCACCATTCATTATACCTAGCTCATTTAATATTTTGAATTTATAGTGGTTTTACTAGTTAGGTTATATTTCCCTTCAATGAACTCAGTAAACTTGAAATATAATTTGCTATTATTAATAAGCTTATAGACTTAATAATTTCATTTTGTCAGAAGACATTAAATATTTATGGTATGATCAGTGGTCTCTGGGCTTTCTGCCTATATCACAACAGATCAGTAAGTGAACTGGCAATATCAAAATGTATATGAGCTCTCACAGGCCACACTGATACCCTGAAAATGATGAGCTGGGAAATGGGGTAGATCTGAAATATGAAATTTGGTAATCATGATACTTGGTAAGCCTTGACTTGAAATGTAGCCCTTTGTAGAACTGTTCACTTATACAGGAGTCAGAACATACATATTACACACATGGCCAATCATTGGAGCCCTGGGCTAGAGAACATCGGATAGATGTTAGTCATATCTGGCTTCACGGACAGAGAAAAGACTAAGAGCTCAACCCATGGACCCGTCCAGAAGCTGTTTATGGTGGGCCTTTATGTGCCCACCATTGGGCAGCTGTGATCAACAAGAATCATTTAATGACCAAACAAGCAGAGAGGAAATGGAGGCTCAGAGAAGGTAAAGCATACTGTACCTGCGCATGCACGCCCACCAATCAGTCTATTAAAGGAGAAAGATAAAGGTTCTTCATACTGTGAGGTGGAAGCAGTGAGTTCCTCCTAGTCTCTTTCTTGTCTCTGCCTTATGGAATTGAAGTTATTTGTCATTTAAGATGAAGGTCACAACTAAGTTCATTACTTTTACCACTTTCTCTCACATGTAGGCCAGCACTAGATAGTCTCTGAGCTGTAAAATGTGAGAATTAAATCCAGAAGATAAAACTCTACATGGTAACTGATAAACAGAAGTACTGAATCTCTGAATTCAAGGCCAGCCTGGTCTACAGAGTGAGTTCCAGGACAGCCAGGGCTACACAGAGAAACCCTGTCTTAAAACAACAACAACAAACAAGTATCAAATCTAGGACACTGATAGCAGGCTTTCCAAGGGCAGAAAGCTATCCTCATCTGACCCAGTTCAGTTAGCTCAGTCTTGCACATAGTTTATAGGACAAGTCAATGGATGGATTTTTAGAGAGCTTCAAGCATAACAGAACAAATTCATAAAGAAGCCATCTTTAAGATGACCTAATTCCTTCCAAATTGTTCTGTAACCCTACCTACCCGTTTGTTGTCTCCTGGGTTTTTTGAAGCCAACAACCAGTCCACACTTTGACACCCATCATAAGATCCGGCACAGCCCCCACATGGATTAAGTTCTGAACTCATGCAAACCAATTAAGTGATTAACAAAATGTGATGGTTGTGGACATCCTGTCTTACAGCAGGCCTGGCCAGGTGGGGCCCAGCAGATCCTCCTTCCTCCAGCATGGCAGCAGCTGACGGGCGTGGCCACGCACACATCTGTGCAGCATGCGGCTGTGATCCCCGAGGCCATGGCAGGCACTCAGCAGCTGGCCGACTGGAGGTAAGCAGTAAATCCTTGTGGGCCAAGCAGTTTCTGGGATGAGAGCTGTGTTCACCACGGACAGACAACACCATGTGGGCTATGGCTACTGTGTAATGGGAGGTGGGTTAAATAGTATATATACCAAGACACCCAAAATTCAGTTTGATTAATTTACAATTAGCTGTCGTTTGCTACCCAAAACTCAGTTACATCTTTTAAATACCTGTGTAATTCACAAAACCTGGCTAGGTTTTTCACAGAATTAAGATCCTTTCAGAAAGCAAACATTTGTCACCAGTGAAGGAATGCAGAATAGAGTCCCCAAAGCCCTAAGCAATTGTAGAAAGTGTTCTCATGAAGTTTTGAGACAGGTGCCTGTTTGAGATAGGTGCCTGTCTGTCTGAGCTCCCCAGGGCAAGCTTAGCAGGTGAGATGCATTCGGAAGGATGAGCTCTGGCATGTTTATTAAGTGTGCCTTTTCAGGTAGCAGCCTGTCTGTGGGTGAGAGCTCACCTCCACAGACCCCAGGGACTCCAGCCAGCACCCGCCAGCACCCTGCATCTGTCTCCAAAGCTGCCCATGCGCCTCACTGGTGGCCTTCCTCTCGGACACCTGCTCTACTGTTTTCATAAGCACTTGTCATTGTTCCTCTGGCCCTCATCCCAACACTGTCACAATGCCCTCCTTTGACCAGTACAGAGCCATATGACAGTCCTCCCATTGTCCCCAGCTCTGTGGCCCCTGTGGGATGTACCTCCTCCTGCAGAAAGCACAGAAAGTACTCTCTGCTGCCCTCCGAAGTCCGCTCACCACCCTGAGAGCCTCCCTCGTTCCTTTTGTGGAATAGAGTTCTTGGGTTCAGTGTGGCAGTGTATGTCTGAAATCTCGACACATTGGCTGAGGTAGAAGGATTATAAGTTTGAGGCCACTCTGAGTTACATAGTAAAACGCTATCTAAATAACTAAATATCTTCCCCTAGGCAGGCGGCTAGATAGTTCTCTGACTCAGGTGTGTAGTGCAGCATTCTCCTTCTCCATGTAAAACTACTTTCTGACTAGTAACAGGAGGAGAGTCCATGGCTGTCCCCACAGCTGCGCTCTGCCTTCAGTGGAAGCAGTTTCAAACCAGGCAGAACTGGCTTCCAGTCTGGCTGTGCAAGACCTGAGGCAGGTTATTTAACTTTTATGGCCTCAGTTTGTTTTTCAATAAAGTGGGGCTGTTTACCTCACAGAATTGTGGGGTAGGGGATAGAGGATTGTCAGTAAAAATGGAACAGAAAGCCCTTGGCCTGTCTTTAACATGCAGCATGGCAGCACCTGGGCATAGCAGAATCAGCCCGATGCCCCTCACCCAGGCATGGCAGCCCACACTCCAGGACTGCCCTTCTCCCTCAAGCCCATCAGGAGCAGCAGCCAAGTAGAAAGCCGTGTGAGACTGTGGGGCTGTGCACCCCCACCCCAGGCTGCAGACCCCGCCACAGCATCTTTGTCTTTGGCAGTTAGAGCTCTCTTCATCTCAGCAGTATTTGTGCCCCTGTCCATGTGTCTTTTCTGTTCTGCCTTCTTCCGCCTCTCTTCCATCTCCACATCCTCTCAGTCTCTGCATCTCATTGTGGGTCAAAGAGCATCCACAACCGTGACTAGAAAACAAAAGAGGAGCGCCAGCACCGCCCTCATTTCCAAGGAAAAGGGCCGTCTGTGGGGAAATAAAGACCAGAAAGTCAGCACCACGCTTCTGTCCAAAGGCCGTACACATGTCTCAGCCCATCAACATCACGATGAAAGGTCGTCTTTTCTCCTATTTATCCTCTCAAGTTACAAAGATGGAATTTGACCATTTTTTTAAGTTCAAATAAATACTTCTTTAGCTTTTAATTTTATTACATGTTAAATGGGCTTTTACAGACAAATCTTTGAATTAATCACCACTTTAAACCTTTCTGTTAGAAAACAAGGCTTTTTTAAGAACCCTCCCACCTAGAGAGTAAGACTTTAAAATGGAGCCCACTGCCAGGACACCTACCGCATACACTGCTGCGAGCGTGTGTATGACCGTTAGTAATTTTGATTTAATACAAACTCTGCACAAGTCTAGTCGCCCGTCAGTTAATCTAATTGTTCATTCAGCAAGCGTGTAATTAACTGATCAGCTGCTACATGCCTGAGCATTGTGTTAGCTACTGAGGGAATTCAGAAGAGCATTAATGATTCCTAATGCCAGAAGCACATGGCTCCCAGGTGCCAAAGTTTGTTTGTCACATTAACTACAATTTCCTCATTAATAAAATGCGTATCTAAGACATCCTGCCCACCTCACAAACCGTAATGAAAGAACCCATTGAAGTTGCTTTGTAAATTCTAAAACAAAATGTGCAAATTCTAAAACAAAAGGAATGTATTATTTTTCAGCATAATCACCTGTTCGGGGATTTTACAGGTCGAGACTACTTATCCCAGCTCTCTAGAGCTTAAAGATTTGACTCTACTCACTTGACATTCTTTCCCCTTGAAAGTCTTGGTTCTAACTCATCACCAGCCCTCCTCCTTCAACACAGGCTTCCATTCTGCAGCTCTGCAGAAGAAGCTTCATCTTACTAGAAGACGTATAGAGTTCAGTTTTATAAAGCCACTAAGGGGCCTTTGTCCCTTTTCTCTTTCAGGAACACACATGCTCATGGAAGTCATTACAATCCCATCATGCAGCAGCCTGCACTCTTGACCAGTCATGTGACCCTTCCAGCTGCCCAGCCCTTAAATGTGGGCGTAGCCCACGTGATGAGGCAACAACCGACCAGCACCACCTCCTCCAGGAAGAGTAAGCAGCACCAGTCATCTGTGAGGTAGGTGAGGAGAGCCAGCAAGAAGCACCAGAAGACTGAAATGCTGAACACCGACTGAAGCAGGGCTTGCCAGTGCACTGCCCTGGCACGGTGCAGGGAGCAGCTCTTCCTACAAGAGCAGGAAACATCTGACAGCACATGGAACACTCTGGAATTTGCTAAAAGCACACTCTCTGGGCTCTGCAGATGCAACTCTGCCTCTTGACTCTTCCTAGTTCCTGTCCCTCCGGCACTCTAAGGTGGAGACCTGATCATGGTGCACCTAATGTCTTGAGGGCTTCAGTTGTTTTTGTAAAAGAAAAAGTAGTAAAACAGTTAGTAAGATCTGACTTGAGACCACACGGATGGACACAAAGATGCTGCAGTAGAGAAGGGAGTGGGCTCGGCTCTGCTCTGCTCTCTCACAGCGTGGGCACTGGGATCTGTACGCAGGGAGCGGTGTCTAGGACATGTAGGGAAAACAAATAACAAATAGGGGACAAGAGAAAGTGGAGGATTGTAGCTAAACAGTCCTCACAGGACTCTCTGAAGGTGACTAGCCATCACCTAGGGACAGTGGAGGCTGAGGAACCTGATCAGACATTAGATCTAGTGTTCTAGATATCAAGAGATGGGAGAGTGTCCTCTAACTAAAATGAATTAGCAAGGTTCTTAGCTAAAACCAGATTTTATAAAGAAGTGCACAGTTGAGCATATGAAAAGGTTCAAAGTCCTGCCTAAATTTGACTATACAGTCTCTGTTATCTTTTCTAGAAACAGCAGGCCTCTGGTTTCTATTTGATTATAAATTATCAAGATATCTTTTTAAAAATCACTAGAAAATGTACTTTTTTGAAATTTCAGGTCAGAAACATACATAACTCATTAACTTAAAAACAAGCTCTATAGCTATTGAGATCATGATCATGAAACTACAGAATTGCTCTCACACGAACACATGTGGCTAATTGCTTAATAAACCTTTGGTGATGCCCAAATACTAACAGTGGGCTGCTAATCTTTCCCGTGTTCCTGAACTCTTAAGCCATCTAGACTGACACAGGCTTCATGTTACATGTCCCTTTGACAAAGGCAAACATAGAGACAGGAGCTAAATTAGCAGTGCCAGGGACTGGTGTGAAAAAGGGAATTCCTGGGAACAGCGGTGGTGTGGGTGGGGTGCCTGCGGTGTGAGTGGGGTTCACATCTATACAGTAACTCATGGAACACTTCAGAAGGAAAAATTCTAACTTGACTTTTTTAAAAAAGAGGTTTCTAGGTCTCACTATAAACAACAATAAGAGCAAAACCCACAACCTATAGCTGGTCAAATAGATTTAAGTCATGCAAATGCAGAACTCCCACAGCATATGATTTAGATGCACATAGCTATTTATTTGGGAGAGATTGAACAAGAGAAATCAGGTACATAAACTTCCTAGTTGTTCTAATGTGCTTTTCTGTTTCTGTGATTAAAAAGTCTAGCCAAAAACAACTTGGGAAGGAAAGAGTTGATTTCATTTTGTAGGTTATAGTCCATTACCCAGGAAATCCAAGGCAGAACCTGAGGCAGGGACCATGGGTGAGCGCTGCTGCTGGCTGGCACCCAAGCTCATGCCCCTTTCTTACACAGTGCAGGGCGTGGCACTGTGTCACCCTCAGCCTCTCAAGTCAATTAGCAATCAAGAAAATTCCCGCCGGGCGTGGTGGCGCACGCCTTTAATCCCAGCACTTGGGAGGCAGAGGCAGGTGGATTTCTGAGTTCAAGGCCAGCCTGGTCTACTGAGTGAGTTCCAGGACAGCCAGGGCTACACAGAAAAACCCTGTCTCGAAAAAAACCAAAAAAGAAAAAGAAAAAAGAAAATTCCCCACAGATGGACCCACAGGCTGGTCTGCCCGACACAGGATTTTAGGTTCCTCTTCTCAGGTGTGTCAAGTTTATCCATTACACTAGTGATTTTTTTCTCTCCCAAGTGCCAGTTAGATCTGCCTTCTTTCGTTTTTTTTTAAAGAGTTATTTACTTATCTATATGAATATATTGTAGCTGTCTTCAGACACACCGGAAGAGAGCATCGGATCCCATTACAACTGGTTGTGAGCCACCATGTGGTTGCTGGGAATTAAACTCAGGACCACTGGAAGAACAGCTAGTGCTCTTAACCACTGAGCCATCTCTCTAACCCACCTTCTTTCATTCTTATTCAAAAATTGATTCAAGGGCTAACTCCCCTCAAGTTGGCATCCTTCTTCATACTTTCTTGTTAGGGTATTTCTGATAAAACAAGAAAATTCTGCTTACATCAGTGGCAGCTTCCCAGAATGCTTTTGAGTGGCAACCCTGTGACAACATACCAGTGTCATTGAGAGACAGCAGAAGCCACTGCCTTGGTTTCTATGCTGCGCCAGGCAGACTGAGCTTACCATTCTTGTGGCTGCCCTACTGAGTAGGTGTAATCAGGACTCTTGGCCTTCGACCGCTTCAGCGACTCCTGCCTTGTCTTCTCACCACCTAGCTGCTTCATGTGGACACACTGTATGTGCAGGGCAGGATCCACCGAGTCAGTGCAAATCATCTCCTTTCTTCTTTCTATTTTTATTACTGTTTTTGAGACAAGGTCTTACTTTGTAGCCCTGGATGGCCTGGAACTCACTATTTAGAAGAGTCCTGTCTTCTAATTCACATGGACCCCCTGCCTCTGCCTCCTGGGTGCTGGATTAAAGGTGGGCACCTCCACATGTGACATTTTTAAGACCAGTCTCCAGCAAAATTGTGAGGAAGCACACAGGACTTTGCCTGTGTAGTAATGCAGGAGATGTGCTTTTTCTTTAACAGTGCCAAATGAACATGTTGTAAGTGTTGGAACTGTAAACACTGTAACAATAACACACCATAACAGATACAAAAGGGAATGATAGTACTGGGAAATCTTGCTACCAGCTCCAGAGGAGTTTACCAGGGTAGCTATATACAAAATCAAGTTCCCTTTTACTAAGTAATGTTTATCTTGCTTCCACCTCTACTTAAAAGGTGTTAGACTCTCTAAGGACATAGCAGAGCCAAGGATTTATTCTCTCTTGACTTTGCTCTGTACTACATGGGTACTAACCAGGATCAGCAAAGGGTTTGCTGAGAAGAAAAGAAGGTAATTGTTCCCTAAAGTTACCAGAACTTAATATGGAATTTCAGGTCAATCAATCCAAATTAAAAACTTCTTTTTGGTGGGCTAGAGAGACGGCTCACTGGCTAAGAGCATCCACTGCTCTTCTAGAGGAAGATTTGATCCCCAAACCCCCATGGTAGCTCACAATCATCTGTAACTCTAGTCCCAGTGAACCTGATACCTTCTTCCTAACCTCCTAGGGCATGGTGTGCTCATACATGCAAACAAAACACTCAGACACATGAAATAATGAATAAATCTAAAACTAATAATTAATTTTAAAAGTTAAAATGTATGTATGCTACAATACTCAGATTTGGCTTATCCATATTTTTTTAAAGTCCCTTTTAAGCGTACCTTCTTCCTCTTGCATTTGTCCCAATTTTTTATTGCAATACAAATTAATTGATAAGCCTCCCAGGAGGCTCAGATCCAAAAAGCGTTTTGTTTTTCTTTGTTTTGTTTTCCATTGTACATTCCCAAATCTGAATGCTGTTGCTTTTCCAGAAGAGGAAGAAGGAGAAGCTGAGCTGGGGGCTGTGTCGGTCACTCCCTCTGTAAATGCTCTCTGTACCAGATCAAGACCTAAGTTTAGTCCCCAGAACCTGCATAAAAGAGCTAAGCACAACAGTGCATACCCGTAATTCAAGTGCTGAGATTAGAGACAAGCAGACCCCAGGGAACCTGGCACCCAGCTAACTCAGGGTACTCCAGGCAGGGGACAGCCTTGTCTCAAAACCAAGATGAATAGCTCTTAAGAGACATGCACCTGAGGCTGACCTCTAGCATGCACACACACACACACACACACACACACACACACACACACACCTGAGGTTGTGCCCATTAGTCTGAAAACTCACAAGTGTTTTAAGTAGCAGTGAGGCTCTGTGCTAGACTATCTAGTTCAATCCCAGCACAGAAGAAGTGGGGGCAAGTAAATAAATAATAAATCAGCCATCAGGAAGGCAAATCTCAGCATTCCTAAACTAAGATTCAAGTACCATTGAGGAGGACTAGCTGAAGGACGAGCCAAAGGTTGGGCTTTAACCCTGAAGACTGTCTTATGCAGCTGTATTGGATCTGACAGGTAGAATCCTGATCAGGACAGCTGTCCCTAGAAGACCAGCTCTCAAAAACAGGTATATGGCCTCAAGCCAGAGCCCAGAGAAGGCCCAGCTGAGGTCCTAACCTCAGTCCTGAATGAAGGCCTCTAGAAGCACTATATTTTCTGTCACAGAGGGAGGTCAGCTGGCATGGGCTTCAGTTTTTTCCTGTGGACATGTGGTAATGTTGGTGCTTTTTTTTTTTTAAGTTGGGCCCCTTAAATGGAGATGTAGGCCCAGACCTTCCTTGTAAATAAGTGTTGTTTTGTCATTTCAGAAATGTCTCCACCTGTGAGGTGACCTCTTCACAGGCTATCAGCTCCCCTCAGCGATCCAAGCGTGTCAAGGAGAACACTCCCCCACGGTGTGCCGTGGCACACAGCAGCCCAGCTTGCAGCTCCTCCGTCACCTGTGGGTGGGGTGACGTGGCCTCCAGCACCACCCGGGAGCGACAGCGGCAGACGATTGTCATCCCCGACACCCCGAGCCCCACAGTCAGTGTCATCACCATCAGCAGTGACACAGATGAAGAGGAGGAACAGAAGCATGCCCCCACCAGGTGAGGCTGTACCCCTAGCCGCTCTGGAAAGAGCGGGGATCCGATCATTCCCCGTTGATCCCTACATTTTCATTTCTCCACATTCTTGGATCCTAAACTTATTTCATGAGAGTAGCAAACAGTTTTGCCATACTTGTTCAAAACCAAAATAATTTTGAGTGAGTTTGGCCTTAAAAAATAGTTACCTAAATAAATGTCCCTGAACATTTAGAAATATGAGACTATAAAAACTGGGCTCCCAGTCCCAGGTTAGTTGCAAGCTCAAGCCTCCAGCTACTGAACATATTCCCAGCTGGTCAGGACATCTCTCTAACGTTGCCTCGGCTCACTCAGAATTTGAAGTAATTGTCCAATTAATCAGAAATTTCCCTACGTCTGATTAGCCTGATCCTTCAAACTGCCAGTTGGCTCTATACCCAGAGAGCACTGCTGTTTATTCCAAAGTAGCAATAATTTATTTCACTCTGTGTGTGCTTCCTGGTGGAGGGAAGAAATATCTGTTGGATTTGCAGAGTGCTAACTCTGGCAACAGAGTCTCTTTTCTACACTTAGCAACCAGACGCCAGCACCGTGGGCCTCCGTCCTAGGCTGCCCGCTCAGGTAGCCCAGACCCATGCACGCTAACCTTCTGTGCCTAGGTCGTAAGGCCTCACAGAGTCCAGTCTCACCGCCATGCCCTGCCAGCACCTTCCCATTAGGAAGGAAGTCAGGGAAGGGAGCCTGCCACCCCAAGCCAGAGCTTCTAATCACCATAGTATCTCCCCACAACTGGGTGCAGAGTTCCTTGGTCATGATTAGGCCCAAATTATTGGTTCCTGGTTAGATGTAATGTTGTTAACTATTAATCACAAATGTCTTTGGTGATAATAAATGTTCATGCTTGCAGTCATTACTAATGCTCAGCTGCAGCCCAGTCTCACACAGCCGTTCCTGCAGCTGCAGCTGCAGCCGTGCCCCTTCCAGGCGAAGGCCAGGAGTCTGAGTTCCCACCAGCAGGACTAGTATGTGTCTCCTTTTCCCTGCTCAGTGGCTCAGTGTGATTATCAGTGTAATTCCATATTACACTGTTGTGCTTCTGTTCCTCCATTTGCTAGGTATCCGAGGGCAGAGGGTTGGTGAGACCAGGCACATGTTTATGTACTGTAGGATTATTTTATGTGCTTCTGCTTGTTCCAAGACTGGCCTCACTTTGCTTTGTGACTATAGCCCCCAAACCGAGTTAGTGTCCATCTGTCTAAACCGGAGAATCTTAAGGGCATGGTCTCCTTCCAGAGAAGAAGATTCTTCCTGCTCCAGACTGGCCCCTGGCTCGGGAAGCATGTGTGTATATCTGTAGCACTGGTGGGAGAAAAGCAGAGCAGTCCTGAGCCCAGCTGGGGAAATGCAAAGGCAATTCAGAGACCTGGCTGCCATCTAGACTGCGATGTCACATTTGAGCCCGAGGTCTGGATTGACAGCAGCTCTGGACACGAGTGCTCAAGAGAGGCTTGACCAGAGGGTAGGAGCAAGGACGGCCAGTGCCGTCTCGGCAGTGGCCAGAGAGCCAGGAGGGCTGAAAGCGGAAGGAAGTGGGACGTGAACTGTGTCCCTGGGAGGAAACTGACTGAAATGAGAGGCAGCTTGTGAGAACTGTGACGGAAATGACTCCAAGGCTCAGAGTAAAGGTGGACAGCAGCCTAAGGGTGGGTGACATGGGGGGAACCACAACTGAACACAGGCATGCGTGATGCAGTGGGAAATATAGGGGGCTAGGCTGCAGACTGAAGCCACAAAGCAATGGTCAGGGGCCTCAGCTACCCACTGTGGTGCCAGGGCACTGCAGAGGAAGATGCAGTAGTGATACTTAATGCAGAAATATGATTGTTGCCTTGGAAATGGTGTGGTACCTAAGAAGATATGAAAGCCTACCTGAAGCCAGTAGCTCTTAATAGAATAACCACTGTGTAATTGTATCACATAACTGTGACTGTATTTAACAACTATAAAGTAAAGGAACTTATGATTGTGTGTTCCTGGAAATTGTAATTACCATGAAATTTAACACAGTGACTATTTACTGCCCCACCATTGTAAGACAGTATGTCTAACTTCAGGTAGTATTCAACCAAGGGGACAGTCTCTCTCTTCTTGAGGCTTGCAGATAATAAGTGTGACAAGACACATACAAATCATTCTGACAGGAAGGAGAGCATCTCCTCCAGAGAAGCTAGCAAAGTCTCAGGAGAGGTGAGGAGAGAGTTGCAGACGTAAGTGAGGTGACCGATGTGGCAGAGAGCCAAGGGGAGCAGACAGGGGAGTGACTCCGTGGTGACACTTATCCACGAGAGTGAAGAATGCGGGGGGAAATGGCTTTGGGCATGGGAATGGTTTTTGAGGCATTTCCCCTTAGATGGGGGATGAAGGATTTGTCAGAAGGCACTAAGAAGTTCAAGGAACAGCATCAGGCCCAGAAAACCAAGACTATACTATTTGCCCCTAAACAAGAAAGCACTTGGCCTTGGGCTCCAGAGCTGGACAGCATCCCCCATCCTTCCTCGTTCTGTTCGAGCGTTGGAGACACTGTCCCTGTATCAGTCACTTTTCTACTATGATAAATGCCATGGCCAAGGCAGCTTCCAGATGAGTTTATTTGGGGCTTATGGTTCTAGAGGCTTAGAATCCAGGTGGCAGAGCTAAATTAGTAAGCAACAGGAGCAGCTGAGAGTCCACATCTCAAACCACGAAGGGAGGCAAAGAGCACTAATTCAAAACCTTCTGAAATCTCAACACCTTCCTCCAGCAACATCCTTCCTCCATCCGGGCCTCACCTCCTTATTCTCCACAGACAGACAACTGGGGACCAAGTATTCATATGCCCCAGACTGACTGGGGACATCTCATTCAGACCCCCAGTCTCTAACTCTGGTCACCCATGTCACCACAGCACATTTCTCCTGGGAAGTGAACATCTTGGTTGTTCTGTCTCAAGTCCCTACTTGTACACACCCCAGATCGAGCATTTGTAGTGTCCAGTGTGGTCCTCAAATGCTGCTCGTTTCCCTAGTGTGCTCAGCCTCTGCACAACAGCCAGAGTCAAGCGTCAAGGACACTCTCAGGGCAACAGCTTGACCACAGAGTGTCTTTTAGCATCAACATAAGATAAATGATAAACCACATTTTTAGACTTTATGGACAATGTCATTCAATCTCCAAGACTAGATGATATTGCCTAAAATTGTTAAAAGAATATCAAGGGAAGATCTTGACCACAAATATGGGCACTGTTAGTTGCTGAAGCAAATGGCCAGGCTGGAGAATTCCACAGTGTGTAGAGACACAGGGCAGGATGAACTGAGGGGAATCGTAGCAGACCTGCACACAGTTGGGCTTAGTTTGCTGGTCACTATTCCCATTCAGTTAACGAGAAAACTAAGGCCCAAGAAAGCCAAGTGATGAAGTCAGATTAATAAAGGGAATTGGATTCCTTCCAGAAGTGCTGCACCATTGATGAAATGATATTATTAATTATTGATTTCTCTTTAGTCATTAACTTTACAGTTATTGAGTCTCTCCCTCACCTTCTGTAACCAATCCCATGATAGCATCCAGCATGTGCAGGGAGCTACGACAGGGCCGGGAGGAGGCAGAGCGTGGGTACCAGGTACTCTAGAGTGCTGAGGGCAGTCTCAGGAGATGGGCAGAAGTTTAAAATTTGCCATTGTTGCATAACATTTTAGTAACTGTGTTTCCTCTATTTCAGTGGTTCACTAGAAGACTAGGGGACTTTTCTAAGCATGGCTAGAGACTAGTCATAAAGACAGAAACACTAAACAATAAGCACGCTGTTTCCTGTATTTCCAGAATTAAGTAGAACCTGCCTTATTTTAAGTGTTTTTGACGAGGGAAGCATTTGATTGTCTCTGTCTTCTTTAACATGGAATCTTGTTGATCAGAGCTTACAAAGATGTGTCTGTTTACCCAGACCCTCATACCTAACTCACCGTATGCAGACACGGTCTTAGAGAACCATGGCATGCAAATGCCTGTCATAAGGCAAACATTTAAATGTGTGATCAAAGTGATTGGTTTCAGCTGATCAGCACCAGACTTTTCCATTCAACCAGTCAGTGGAGAGGCTCTCGGGCTGCATCCTGAAAAGACACCGCCAGCTGTCTGTCCCCAGCTGCTTAGCCCAGTGCTCTAGTACACCACAGCCACGCTGACGTGAGGCAGCCTCCTGTTACTCATCACCTTCCATAGGTGGGGCAGTGGGCACCAGAGAAGTTGGATCTCATCTGGCTGGGCAGGGCTCAATGCATGGGCTTAATGTGCTGGCAACCCAAGCCAGCTGAGTCCCACTGGTTTAGAAAGAGAACTGAACTACCGAAGAAAGGGGAAGGAAAGCCAGCACCTCTTTCCCGGCCCATTTCTGATATCCTACAAAGTAGTCATGTGAAGGTTGACCTTAATGTAAACACACATGCAAGTATATACATACAGATGTAAATAAGCAGATAGTATCATTTGAATAAAATATATGGACCATATTAAAATAAAGTTGTGGGGAGTGGAAGATAGTTTAGTTGGTAAAATGCTTGCCTTGCAGCATACGGACCTAAATATGAACCCCAAAACCCACATGAAATTTTTGAGCACAGTAGTACATGCTTGTAATCCAAGCCCTGGGATTACAAAGACAGGAGATTCCCTGAGACACAGCGGCTGACTAACCTAGCTTAGCCAACTTGGCAAGCACCAGGCCAGAGGAAACCTTGCCTCAAAAAAGAAGATGGACGTTTCCTGAGTGGTGATCAGAGAGGTTGACCTCCGACCTTCATGCCTAGGCATACACACACAAACACATGTGCATGAACAGTAAACAAACAAATTTAAGGTATCTTCTCATTCTGATAGCTAAATTAAAAGTTATATAACATCAAAAGGAGGACTTTGGTCTGCAGGCTCTGCTTATCCTTCTCAGTGGGAGCAGGTTAAAGTAACACACTGGTATTCTGGTCGTGGGGACAAAGCAGTAAGGCTGGCTGAGCCCGCATGTCTTATTTCCTTCAGCTGGGAAACTACGTGGAAACCACCCAGAAAGAGTTTGCCTTATCTTACCGTTGCAGTGTTTGCTAGGAACATCTCTGGGGAAGCAGAGGGCTGTGTAGCATAGTGCCCAAGACTGCAGATGCTTTGACCTAGGGCAAGCAAAGGCCCAGAGCCCTCCTCATCTGGAGTCATTGTCTATAAGAGGAAAGTAATCATTGTCTTTACCATGTAGTCTTGTTCTAAGGACAGAAGGAAATAACACAAATACAGCACTTTGAATGGTACATATTTGATATGTGTCCAGTGTGTGCCATCATTGTGGGAATGCAACAGTAGGGGTCTGGTTTTTGTTTTCACATATGGTATTTTCTCTGAAGTCAGGAGAGATAAATGAGTCACAGAAAGTTTATTGGAGATGAGTTTTGACCTTGGTCTAGAAGGATGAAATTGACTGAGATTAGCAAATATAAATCAGAACTACATTCCAGGCGGGCTCCTGCAGGGATGGCGGAGTCGAAGGCTTGCACCTGCCCCCTGCCCGCCTTTCCTCCTCCGAGGCTCATTTCTATACTTCTTAGCTCTGTATTTCCCTTCATCATTTTAAAATGATGAAAATCATCTATTGCCATGACAACACAATGGAGACTCCAGCTCTCGCAGCCCTGCGTCTTATTCAGAAGTGGTGACTGTCAAGGCCATTTGAGCAAATGTCTCATTCCCCTCCTACAGCTGTCTCTCTCTCTCCCATTAACCAGCTCAGAATGGGATTGATAAACTGTCAATAATAATTAGAGGCAGTGGTGGAATGAGTCCCCATAGTACTGACATGTGTGCGCCTGAAGAGCCAGCAGTGCCAATCTCAGCTGTGTGGTTGGTTTTTAAGGGAGCCGGTTAGCAGCTTCGCATTGCTCTCTAATGTGGGTAGTATATTTACCTAGCGCAGGTATTTCTAGCAATAGACAAGAATAGAAACAGAGCTATCAAACTAATTCATCTTTCCCAAACCTGTCAGATAGAAATCTGTATAAAAGGATGCGTTGTTAAGCTGCCATGTGATTTTGCTTGTGAGTGGGACTTCCCCGCTGCAGAGAAAGGGACGGGCCTTTCTCTGGGGAGCTTGGGGAGCCTCTCTGCCCCCACTTCCCTGCAGATAACGAGACCCTGCCATGTAGCACTCACTCACAGCCAAGCTTCCGCCCCCACAGGACTCTAGGCAGAGCCTTCCTTCCGGGGCAGTTCATGAGGTAGTGTATTGTGCCTTCGAAAGTTCCTGCAGTTAGGAAATCTTATCTGCATTCAACTGGAGCTTCTTCACAATTAGCAAATAGGAGTTATAAATTCCAAATGGCACAGTTTAAATTGTGTCTGAGGTCAGATTACAGTTTGGTCAAAAATAGTATTGTGTATTGTTGCTTTGTCTGCTCACTTTCTAAATAATCGCTAGCCTAAGGGAGGGAGGTTCAGCCGGAAATGGCCAGGACCCCATGTATGTGTAAGTTCCTCTCACTGAAGAGATTTGTTTTCTCTTGACATGAACAGTACACTGGATTTTATCTTGAATGTCTTTCATAATAAATCTCTGTGGGATATTCAAAATGGGCCCAGTCATTACTGCAAATAATCTCTCCCACTTCCTCTAGTAATGTCAGAGCCAGGTGGATCGTACAGGGTCCCACCTGGAAAGGGACAGCAGAGCCAGGACTAGAACACCATTTGCAGGGACATGTGGGTCCTCAATGTACAGATCATGCCCCTGCAGCAGAACATATCCCCATTTCAGGAAACTGTAAAAGGAGCCACTGTGTTTGTGTTATTAATCAAGCACAAGTGACAGTGACAGAAGTCTTGAGTGAAGACTTGAGTGACGCATGCCTTCTGCGTCCCCTCGGGAACTTGCCTGGAATGACTTCCCAGCTCTGTCCCTGGTCCCAGAAGCACTTTGTACCTGTGCAGGTGGGAGGGATACCCCCAGCAGCAGGACATCAGCAGTTCTGCTCAGGCCCAGTGACTGCTCCCACCCAGAAAAGTCAGCAGGTCCTCCTCACCCCGCAGCTTTCACGCTGGTCCCCACATCTCCATTGCTTTTACCTGCTTCCAGGTTCAGGAAAAATGAGTTTTCCTAGGAACTCACTCTCTGATTCTTGGCACAAATCTCGGTTGCTTGTGACCCCTGAGATCTGCTAAGGCAATGCTGTTACAGTGCCCAAGGCTATATCGTGGGAGCTTTTTATTGTGGATAAACCCATGGGCTTTTTAAAATTAGAAATAATTCATATATTAGACAATTCACCAATTTACTGTGTACTAGGAGATTACTAGGTTCACTAGGGAGATACTACATTAGTTTTTTAAATTATGGTAAAGTATGAAATTTAACATTTTAACCATTCAGTGGCACCGATTGTCACCATTATCTATTCTAAAACTTTTCTGTCATTCCAACTCAGTATTCTGTACCCACTAAATAATTTTTTTTTCTGCCTACCCTATTCCCCAGACCTTGGGTATCGGTAACCTTTTTCCTTTTTGTATGAGTTTACCTATTTTAAATGTTTCTTGTGTTGACTCATGCAGAATTTGTATCTGGCTTATTTTATGTGATACATAGGGTTCATATAAGAACTTCACTCAAAGGTTTGCAGAGATGGCTGGAGAGTTAAGATCACTTACTACCCTTCCGGAGACCTGGGTTTTATTCTCAGAGCCCCTGTCAGGAGGCTCATAGCTGCCTGTAACTCCAGTGCAAGGGCATCCTGACATCTCTGGCTTCTGCAGGTACTTGCACACATGTGCACATACGCATGTACACAGGTGTACGCATTCGCTCACACACACAATTTTAAAAAATGAAGTAAATATGAAGAGCTATAAATCTATGTGATCAGTTCATTCCTCACCTTTTGGATTCTTACATTGTCATCTGGAAGACTCATTTGGCAGTTCGTCGTGGAAGGCTTTGTGACATCCATTATTCCAACTGGTTATTTTAAAGCTTTTACTGTTTAACTTGTGTTGTTATAACACTGTCTCCACTGAGCTTTTCGCCTTCGAGGACAGAGGCATGTTTCTATTTCTTTGTGTAGCTATTCCCTGTGGCACTGACTGTAGAACTCCAAGATTCCAAACTAATGACTTGTCTCTTTCTTTTCTATCCATCTTCTGACTTGCAGATTAGAGAAGCTTCTTCAGTAAGTCCTTCCTCATAAAGCTTGTTGTGCCAGGTAGCGTTTTGTGCAGAGCTGTTTGCCTGTGTTATATAAGAATATAAGTTGAAGCTGGGCGGTGGTGGCCCACGCCTTTAATCCCAGCACTTGGGAGGCAGAGGCAGGCGGATTTCTTTGTGTGTGTGTGTGTGTGTGTGTGTGTGTGTGTGTGTAATGAGAGAGAAAGAAAAGGTGAGGATTGAGGTAGAGAGAATCTGGAAGATATTGAGGAAGGAGAAGCCATGACCAGAACACATTATATGAAAAACAAATCTATTCTCAATAAAAATTTAAATTATTTTAAAGGCTTCCAACCAAAAATGTTTTTAATTTCAAATTCTCCCATGTATATATCTCCTGAAGGAGATTTTACACAGTTAATTTTAGTAGGCCTGCTTTTTGACCACAGCCCGCCATATCAGGTCAGACATGGGACTTCCCACTAATGCTACCAGGTCTGTCACCACTCAAAAAGGTTTAGATTTGGAGGCATTTGAGATTTGGGGTTCGGGAAGCTCCTCCTATATAATAATAGTGACACATGATCTGATGTTCTACTTAACATGTGCTGTACAGCATCATTTTCTCACCGAGTCCTGAGAGCAGCCTATGATACCAGTTCTGTCATTCCCCGTATTATCATTGTATAGACAACCAATTCCCAAGGCCCTATCATCAGCACTCACTAAAGTTAAACATCTGACTAGCGGCCCATGTTCTAACCCACTGACCCAGCTAGGGTCTTCTACCCTAAATCTGCAAGAACAGGGAGCCTGGCCACTAGGAATGGCCCAGCCACTGCAGGAATGGTCCAGCCTGGATCACTAGTGCTGGCTCTCAGGAGCTTTCACCTGACTGCCTTTCCAATCTCTGCGGGTCCACAACCCTACTGACTTTCTACTGGCCTTCTGCCTAGCTGCCCTGGGAAGTGCCCACTTCCCACTCTCCCTCAAGTGATAAAAAACTCACTTTAAAAAGAGCCTGGCCTGGGTCTATGGCATTAGGTAATACTCCTGGAGTAGGAGGGCCATTGGAACCCCCATCAGAATCTATAAATACTAGCTTTTCCCCATATCAGATTAGCTGGAAAGTGGCCCTCTTGCCTAGGCAATTGTTATTTCTTAAAAATCAGTGTACAAAAATAGATGAACATCCATTTTTAAAACCTTGCATAATACACCATAAGTCCCACATCTGCCATCCCAGCAGCCTGTCATCACGCCACAGGCAGATAAAACTGGTTCCCAGAGTAACCACAGGAGCATAAAGCTCTATGAAAAGCAAGTGCTAGCCAAGAGCCACTCCAAGCCAGCTCTTCCCTGTCTCTAGGTGAAGTGCTAGTTAGAAATGGAACCAGGGTTGGAACCAAGCACACAGGAGACTTGCCTTTAGAGCTCTGGACAGGACTGTCTCTTGACCTTGGCCCAGGGGCGGGACTCTGCAGGAAGGCCAGGTCATCCCTAAAAATGAGTGCCCAGGGGTTCTGGGTGGCCTGAACATAATCACTCAAATTCAACTCAATTTCTGTTTCTCAACGTTTCTTCAGCCCCTCTCCCATCCTCTGTCCCTCCAGCAGCATCCTGAGTCACTGGACTCCTCTTCCCTCCCTCCTTATACTCTGCTGGTTCTCATAGGCCCAGAGCCCAAACTCAGGGCCCTTCCCTCCAGTGCCAGTTCTCCCCCTACCTGCTCCACTCAGACAGACTCCCGTTCTAGTGATCTGAGGGGTCTGCACCCAGCCCCACCGACTCTGCCACATGGGGACAGCCTAGACCCACCGTTGATTGTCTCACACATTAGCTTCAAGAAGCATCAGTGTGCCCTGGGCCCAGCCCAGCCCAGCCTGCTCTGCCTGTCTTCCCATGTACTCTGGTGCAGGTCCAACCACGGGCTTTTCCCAGAACGGCTCTCTCACCTCACAGCCAGCCTGCAGTTCTAACGTCTCCCTTTAACTTTGCAGCACAGTCTCCAAGCAAAGAAAAAACGTCATCAGCTGTGTCACGGTCCATGACTCTCCCTACTCTGACTCCTCCAGCAACACCAGCCCCTACGCAGTGCAGCAGCGCACAGGGCACAACGGCACCAACGCCTTGGACACCAAGGGGGGCCTGGAGAATCACTGCACCGGTAACCCCCGCACCATCATCGTACCCCCACTGAAGACCCAGGCCAGTGAAGTGTTGGTAGAGTGTGACAGCCTGGGGCCAGGTAACCTGGGGCCACAGCAGGCCCGCGCCATTTCCCTGCTTTTCTCTTTCTCCTACTAGACATGTTAGTACTAGTGAAACAGAACATACCTTGTTATTTCAGATCATCTACAGTGTACACTTGATTTTCTTCAAGGAGCCACAGTGGGATTCTGCTGTATCATACATGATCATCATATTCCATATAGAATAGGTTCCTTTTGAATTCTGAAAGCACAACTGACCTCTAGGTGGCTCTGCACAATGGACGCATCCCACTTTCCCACCAACTGGCTTGGGCCTTCCTGACATCTTCCTCAGGTAGCGCAGGTATCTGGTAAAGAAGCACTTGATCTGACCTTGCCAGGTGAGGTCAGGACTTTCCCTTGGGGCACAGAAATTGGAGCTAAGCACATTTCTCTCTGCTTTAAAGAGCTGACATCGCATGAGGCTTGTGGGGAAGCCTGGGCCCTGGCAGGAAGCCAGTGGCCTTAACCTGTGAGGCCAGGCAGCGGCTGCCGTGCTTGTCCTAGGCAGCAGCTCACCAGGGTCTCCTGCACGCCTGCTCAGACGAGGACCGGGAAGCTGTGCCAGAGTCTGCTTGTCTGTCACCAGCCACAGCCAGGATGTCAGAAAGGGACACACTGCCAAGCTTTGTCTAGATATGAGGCTATAATTCCTTAGGGACCATCTGTTTGCCATGTGACATGGTCACAGGAGATACCTGCCGTTACCCTGGAAGATAAGGATTCTTCTTTGGTGGTTACCAAGTCACCGAGGTGCTGCCACTTGAGGTGTGCGGTATGATTAAGATGAGAACTGTAGAGATTTTTCCCAGGCCCCGTCTGCAGCCTGTGATTGGGCCCTTTTTACACCAAGCAGCTCTGCAAGGAAGGAAATGGAAACAGGCTTAGGCCTCTTTCTCCCTTACCATCTGAGGGGCTGACCCGTGTGGGGGAGGTGTGCTCACGACCTCTCAGGCACTCTGCCGCAGTGTGGCTTTAGGGGCACTCCAGCTACTGCCTTCAGAAAACAGGTTCATTGACGGATCTGCCCTACACCTACCACCGCACCTCATCTCCATGCCCTAGCTGCCCACAGTCCGCAGAGTGGATGCTCTCAGGGTGAGAAGCAGAGTGTGGGCCCGTGAGGCCGCTGAGCTGCTCAGGAAGGCAGTGTGCACAGGGAATGAGCCACACATGGACTATCTAACATAACTAGTCTCCATAGAAACATGTAGCTACTGTGATTACCAAACATAAGAACTGCAGGAGCACAGAGGTTCTCAGGGTGGCCATGGCCATGCTGCTATCGATTACCTGTGCCTGAGCACATTTGCATGCACACACTGCATGAATTGAATATCTGTTCCCTCATGCCCACAGAATCTGCATTAGTATAACGAAAGCCATCGCCACCTCATTCACCTCAGTAAGAGAAATCACTACCTGAACCTCTTGACCCCTTCAGGTCCTTCCTACATCCTGGCTCTTCCACTCTGACAGTCTGACCAGCTCTGGCACAGTCACCATATCTCGTCATCACAATAATGTGATGGGTAGAACACGGGGCTCTTTATAACATTGTCCTTTGGCAGACCCACACTCTAACCCCTTAAACTGATTGATTCTTCTCCTAACATAATCCCTACAAAGTTTCTAGGATGCTGGACTAGAGCAGAGATCTGTTCATGATCTGAACCAAGCAGGGAGGAGCTCAGGCCCAGCACATGAGCTCCTGGTGCCTGGAGAGGAAGAGAAGCCCCACTTCCCCACAGCCAGCACATGCAGGTTCCTGTTTGTCCTCAGAGACCCAAGGTGTGGCTGCGCTTGGAGAATCTAACTGGCTTAGTCTCGGCACTGAGTCCTAAATACAGTCTGTTCCACCAGCACCTGGGTGCCTCTGGAGTGCTGGGAAGTTCAATACACCAATTCCCAGGCACCTCCCCAGGGACTTTAGTGCAGGGGTAAGTGGAAGAGGCCTGGGGTGCCAGTGCAGTTAGATATGGGGAGATCATTCTGGGACCCACCATCTCCTTCCCAGCAAATCAAGCTTCCTTTACTCGGGGTTGGGAGTTTCTTAAGAGGTGGGAGGTTCCCCTCTGTCTTCTGCAGTCCCCACCCCTTCTCACATTGTCTGGGCTTGCCTTGGGCTTCACAACCCTGACTTCATAACCCTGGAATTTGTCAAAAAGTTGATCTATCCCAAGTCATTCGAAGACTCCATCTTTTATTATACATAGTTCCTTAGTGTGTAGTGCCATCTGTCCTAAAAATAAGATATAGACCTTATTTTAGTCAATTCCAGAAACTCAATGAAGGAAATGAACCATTAGCTCCATGACACCATGTGAGAGTGCTGATAGCCTTGGGCTGCTGGAGATGAGGGCTTACGAAGCACACGCTCTCCCCTTGGGCAAAGCCCTCATCAGGCATGTTCTTAGCGAATCACCACCTTGGTGCACCTGTCTCCCAGCTGGCGGCATTCCCGGCTGGGCTGGCTCCCGGGCAGTGGGAGGGAGGCAGCTGTCCTTCCACTCCAAACCAAAGCCATCTTCTCAACTAGTTCTTCTTTGTTCTTTAGCTTTTATGGAGTAGAATGACTATATTAACTGTGGCTTTTAAACTCTACAACACATAGTACAACTCATAGGCCTCTTGTGCTCCTCCAGGCATTTGAACCACAGAACACAGGAGGTGCTGGGACCTTCTCCCTCACGTGTTTGCCTGGTGCAGGCTCTAGAGACATGCAGTATCTCCTCAAGACCGTGTGCCTGCTTGCTGCTTGGCCATCGTTGGCTCTTGGGTATTGTTCAGTAAAGAGGATATAGCTTAGCCAGGTCACAGAAGAAGCAGAGACAGGAGGATTGCAAGTTTGAGGGCAACCTGGGTTACATGATGAGACCCTATCAAAAGCAGGGCTCCCTTGACCAGGTGTGACAGCCATCTGATGTGGGTATTGCCCTTCCTCAGTCTCCTGCCCATAAGCACTGTGGTCTTCCCACGCAGCAGCATCAACTCTCAGAATGTGCTATAATGCAGACTCTTATGCTACCCCAGCTACAGGGCTGGAGTCACAGTGACCAAAGTGTAGAGCACCTCCTGGCTGGGCAGAGCCTCCACATTGTCAGTAACATAGGAACAGCAGTTATGTCAGGAGTTAGTCTCATCCTGCCTGAGGTCAGGAAAGCTGCAGAGTTCTTGTAACTTACAATGTTCAATCTGGTTGTGTGTTAGGTCCAACCATTCACATGATCACATCTGATCCTCTGGGAGGGACCAGGAAGGCCTCCTTCCTTCCACTGTCCCCCAGGTATTGCTATAATACTTCCCCCAAGAGGACCAGTGAGGGCGGGGCCAGCGTAGGCCTGCACCTTTACCCTTGGGATTTTGCTTTTCCCTCATCTCCCTCATTTGCAGCTCGAATACACCATGCAGCCAAGGGCCAGAGCCCAGATGCCCCTCCAGAGTCAAGGTGAATGCCTGACTAAGTCTGGAGACTAAGTGGTTTATGCCTGGACAGTCCTCGGAACATGTCCTTCCTGGGAGGCTGCTGTTTGTGAGGGAGCACATCTTCTGAGACTGACCTAGATGGCCTGTTCTTCCTCCTTCAGCAATCAATACCAGTCACCATTCGTCCTCCTTCAAGTCCAAGTCCTCCAGCACCGTGACCTCCACCAGTGGACACTCTTCAGGGAGCTCATCAGGAGCCATCGCCTACCGTCAGCAGCGGCCGGGCCCTCACTTCCAGCAGCAGCAGCCCCTCAATCTCAGCCAGGTAAACCCCAGCAGCCACCGTAGGCAGTGCCCTTAATGCACTTCACTGGCTTATTCCTACCCTAGACCAACCCTGGGAACGGTGGTATCTCTTGTTCGCAGAGGGCCAGGCCAACGCCAAGTGGCAGAGTGCTTAGTAACATGGTACCAGGACAGACCCGCTGATCAGAGAGCCCGGCAAAGGTTGCCATGGTGTCAGCTGGTGCCCTGGCCCGCCCGGCTGTCTCTCAGGGTGCCCTGCTGCAGAGGGTCCTCTGACCCATGGAGGGAGTACCCGGAGACATGCACACAGGCCCCAGAAATTTGGGATCTGTACAGAAGAGAGGGCTTTGGCTTGGAATGTTTCTGGAAGACCCAATTCTAGAGTGAGATCTCACATGATATGGGAAGGCAGTCACCGAGAGAAGTCTCGGCTTTGCTCTGGACTGAATAGCACCCTAGCCGGGTGACTGGCCAAACAAATCTTCCTGCGCTCCGCTTTTGAAGGGAAGCATCTGTTGTTGATCCTACTTCTCCTTCTGTCCTTCCTCCCCCTCCTCCCCCTAATGCTGTCCCTCTGTTGCTTTTTCTTCTCAGGCTCAGCAGCACATGGCTGCCGACCGCACTGGGAGTCACCGTCGACAGCAGGCCTACATCACTCCTACCATGGCACAGGCTCCATACACCTTCCCGCACAACAGCCCCAGCCATGGCACTGTTCACCCCCACCTGGCCGCAGCCGCCCACCTCCCCACCCAGCCTCACCTCTACACCTATCCGGCACCCACAGCCCTAGGCTCTACCGGCACTGTGGCCCACCTGGTGGCATCCCAAGGCTCGGCTCGCCACACCGTGCAGCATGCCGCCTACCCGGCCAGCATCGTCCACCAGGTCCCCGTGAGCATGGGGCCCCGGGTCCTGCCCTCGCCCACCATCCACCCCAGTCAGTATCCAGCCCAGTTCGCCCACCAGACCTATATCAGCGCCTCGCCAGCCTCCACCGTCTACACTGGATATCCACTGAGTCCTGCCAAGGTCAACCAATACCCTTATATATAAACACTGGAGGAGGCCCGCCAGGGAGGAGGGTGGACGAGCTCCCAGACCGACCGGGGAGCTGGGATTTTCTGCTGCAGGTGCCGCACACAAACAATGCAAACGGGGCAGGGAGGGGGGCAGTCGGGCACAAACGAAACTTGAACTAGGAAGTGGGAGGACTTAGAGCGGAGAAGAGAACATTTTAAAAGGAGGGGTAAGGAGGGGAAATCTATGCTTTTTATTTTAAAAAAGAAAAAGGAAAAAAAGAAAAAGAAAAATGTTAGTAACAAAAGAGGAAAAAAAGAAAAAACACAGCTCACAAACCCATTCTGCACCAAACTGGAAAGGAGAAGAGGAACTACAGGAGACTCTGGAAGCAAGGGGCCCCAGTTTTTTGAAGAACTTTATGAACTTTTTAAAGATTATTTTCATATGGCAGCAAGTGACATTGAAGAATTTGCTGTCAGGGACACCTGATATGGAAATCCAATAGATTTTTAATTAATTGAACATAAAAATTAGGGATTTTCCCAGAACTCCAAAAGGGTCAACATCCCTTTCAAATTTCAGGCTATGGCCTGAAGAGGCTCATATTTGGGGGTGGTCTGGGGTTGGCAAAGCCCAGTTCTGGCTTATTTGTCGGAAATAGTGGGGTTGGCCAAACTAATGAAAGATTCCCCCAGCAGAAGGGCGGGTTTCCTCTCTTGGAGCATTCTGGGTAAATCCCTAAGCAATGTTATCCCTCAGATGTCATTAATGATGTATGTTGCAGTTTTTAATTTTTTTCTTTTCTGAGGTTTTTTTTCTCTTTGAATCAAACCCTAGTCGTGTAGCACAGGGCTAGCGGTTGTCCTGGATACCATGGGAGAGCGCAGGGCTAGCGGTTGTCTGGACACCCTGGAAGAATGTAGCACTGCACCCTTGTTTCCCACCGTGTGTTCAACTCCAGTGATACCAATAGACTAATCCTCATATAATTGCACAAACAAAGTGATTTAACATAGGCATGGAACCAATGGTGGTCCAGGTGAGCAAGTGAGTGTGCGAGCACGTGTGGGTGTGACCGGGGCTGCCACCCTCCCCGTGTGTCCCTTGGCACCGCCGTCACAGCCCTTGCAGTCTTGATTTTACATCATTCCCTCCTAGTGCCTTAACGACTGACTGACAGAGACACAGCAAAGGGTTTACTTCCACTGGTACTCCAAGAAACTGGTCGGGGCTGGTCAGATTTTCTCAGCTCTTGTGTAAGCTGTTATAATATTTTACTTGGGTCTTTATGCTTTTCATTGTTTTAATGTCATGTGGATTGTCTTTCCTGGGCTCTTTGTGAGCAGAAGGATTTCAAAGAAGCTCACATAACGGAAAGGGGAGAGTCACGGATTTCACGAGGGCGTGGCGCCGTATAGTGAGGCGCGCTGGTGACAGCTGGCTCTCCCTGCCCTGCCTCTGCCACGTATGACGCTAGGAATGTCCACGTGGCCGGGCAGCTGCCTCGGCCTCCAAGCCCACCACCTCCTTCCTGGAGCCTTATGGGGAGGGGGCAGGAGATGTTACCTGCCCAGTCCCTCCCTCCTACAAGCCTGGTAGTCTCAGACACACCCACATCTCTCTCCACCAGCTCAGGAGCCAGGTAGGCTCCTAGTTTTGCCAGCTTCCTCCCCCTACAGCCCTCCCCTGGTAAGTCTGCTGTCACTTCCAACCTGAAGTTAGCCCAGCCCGCCCTACACAGCTGGATCTCTGCCTTTGAGAGATAATGAGCAGAGGGCTGGAGGGACACTATTGGGGTGGCCAGGGGGCCACTGCACTGAGAGGACAGTGCCATGGGCAACTACCCTGAGCCTCTGTGCACCTTTGTTGCATTTTTCATATTTTGTCCAGCTTTGAACAGTGGAGTGGGTAGGAGTTCTCTGCTCCTACTGAGAAACTCTGACGCCAGTGATGTTGGAGACCAGTCAGGTCCAGGATGGTATGGATTGTTTGGTCCTGATGTGAGTCCTAGCTGGGCCCTCATCCACACTGTCAGGCACAAAGAAGTCTGGTCAGCAGTCCAGCAGTCTCCTTCCCTCCCTGCCTCCCTCCCTCTTTAGGCCCTGATCAAGCTACTGTGAAAGGCTCTCCTCATGATACCTGTCTGTCCTCCTTCAGTAACGAAGCTTACTTAGCTGTTAGCTGTGAAAAACTCTGGAAACTTCCCCAACTCTTAATTCTGATAAAGTCAAGTCCCTGAACTGGATGTGTCTCGGTGCACCTTGGGCCAAAAAGAAGACACGCTAGACTTGGGCATGGTCTGACCACTCCAGCCAAGGACTTACTGGGCGTGAACAGAATGATGCCGGCCTATAGTAGGGAGCTCCATTTTTCTCATTCTGCTCAGAACCATGTTATTCCAAGAGCGGCCCTGGCTGGAAGGGGGAGCACGGGAGGGAGCGCTGTGCCGTCCACTGGGAGAGGGTGAGCAAGCCTTCGGAGCCCCAGCAGCATGGAAGTCTGTGTTCTAGCAGCTAGATGGCAGCATTTCCCATGGGACTGTCTCATACTAAGTCAGCATACTAAACTGCAGCTGACAGTGGACGGGCTTGCCCGTGTGGGCAGCCCCTGGAAGGCCGGCGGGCGCTCTGTAGAGCTGGCTCCTGGGGGAGGCCGACCTTGCCCCTCATCTCTTCCTGTCTGCTTGTGTTTCTGTTTCTCACTCTTCCACACGGCCTCCCTTCCCCTTCCAGATCAGGAATGAGTGTTCTTGCTGCTCGTAAAGTTAGTATTGTACTGATTATTTGTATTATTGCCACTGTAATTATGATTATTATCACCTTGTTGCTATTTTAGTCAGGGTTTGAAGTATACATTTATTCCAAGTATTTTGTGTTTTCTTCACAATATTTAAATTTATTTTATTCTTGCTGTGTGTATATGAGTAGACTGGAGGAACATATAGATTAGATGTCCGATCTTGTCAGAGGAAAGAAAAGGAAAAAGAAAAGGAAAGGCCCAGGAATTCGGAAAAATTGTTTCTATCAGCTCTGACTGGCAAATCTCTCACAAAGCAGAGATTTGGATACACTGGGGCCTTCGTCTGTGCAAGGCCAGCTGTGGCACAGAGCCACTGTCAGCAGTGTCATGCCGACCCTGTGCCTTCTCTCACATCCTCTGTGCTCTCCTCCAGGGGTGAACTACTGACCAGATTTTAACGCTGGCATTAAACCTGCCTTGCATCTGACATTTAACATAAACAGGCCCCTCTCTCAAAGCGCACACACACACACACACACACACACACACACACACCCATCCCTTCACTATTTCCATTAACACACTGGGAGTGTGGCTTACCTCCCTCAGTGCAGAGAGAGTGGTCCCACCTGACACAGCGCGGCCTGTGAGAGTCCCCTCAACTGCTCTTCCCGGCTCCCAGCTAGGGGGCCAAGTAAAGGTCACCGGAAAGGAAAGGAGCCCTTCTAAGTCACTGGCAAGTGAGGGCACCCCGCTTCGGAGCTGTGGCTGTGCCCTACGCTGTGATGATGGGTGTGTATACATGGCCCACTACCACTCAACCAGGCCCCCAGGGAAGAAAGGGTTGGAGCAATAGCTTCCCCAGACAGAAGCCAACCACTCTGCAGACCTCATCCCACAGCCACCCCTCCCTTCATCTCAAGTCCCATATTCAGAGCTGATGCTCAGAAGTAACACGGAACCCAGCTAGTCAGCATCCTCACCTCGGTTCCCACAGAGGCGCTCAGCACTGCGACCCTTACAGAGAAGAGGGAAGGAGGCTGCTGTCCTGGGGACCGTGCTCTCAGTGCAGGGAGGGCCACAGAGTCCTTTAGTGTGGGTAGACTGCTCAGCACGAGGAAGATGAGGCCGGCTCAAGGAAACGGGGCTGGTCCCTGTGTCCCTGCTGCTGCTCGCCGGGTTCCTGCTGGGCCCTGGCACCCGTGTCTCTGCTAGTGCGTCAGGGTGATGTTTAGGAAGGTGGATGAGCAGGCGAGTAGGCGAGGCTTGTGTTAGCGCCAGTGAGCCCTGGGAATGGATATGTTTGATGTGATTCTGAGGAGAGGGGTGGGGCGGCCCAGGGTCCCTGACTGTTGAGTTTCTCCCCTTCCTGGCGACAGAGTTGTTTGCAGACATGACCTGCTGCCAACATCCAACCTGGCTTTTTTTCTCCTTGTCTGAGACTGGAACTGACCAGCCAGTGTGAAGCGGGTCAGGAAGGGAGGTTGCGCAGCGGGCAGGGCCTCCCTGGACTGGGTCTCAGGTGTGGCAGACACTCATTTTGAACAGTGTGTGGTGAAGGCGTGGGTCAGGTGATCGTGAGTGGAGTGAGGTGCCTGGGAGGCTTGGGGAAGTATTGCTGGTGGTTCCTGATGGTGATGGAGTCGGGGTCCCCATCCTGCCCCTCCCTCCCCCAGGTTCTTCACATCCGGCTGAGGGAGGGTAGGGTGTGGGAGTGGCTCTCGCTGACCTGCCAAGTAGCTGCTCGGACAGAAAACAGAAAGAAGACTGCTCTGTGCCTCTGCTAGCAGACAGAACCCATGAGGCAAGCGCTCCTTTCATGGCCCAGCGCGCGCGCACACACACACACACACACACACACACACACACACACACACACACCACCGGCCATTGCACACTCCAGCCCAGGGTCTCAGGCTCTGCTCCCCACTCATGTTCTTTCCTCTTATTTGCTTTACAATTTTCTGTGGAGAAGCCTAAAGAGTAAGCAGGCCTGAGATGTCCTTACCAAATTGGAAAGGAAAGTAATACTGTCCCTTTCTATAGCCAAAGAACCCTCTCAAAGATATTTCTAGAGATGGACAGAAGCATTCCCTGTTCCTTTCTGGGCAATAATGACTTCAGTGACCCTCATTTACCTTTCCTTTCTATCCTGCCTTTTTTTTTTTATTGCACTTATTTCAAAACCACTCATCTTTAATGAGGAGTGGAGTGGTGGCCCTGAATGCTGCTACTCCAGGGAACTGATATCTGTCTAGTGCTCATTTGTGATTAATTGATCTACTGCTACTGTGGGAAGCTAGAAAACAAGCAGGCAGCCTTCTCTGATGACCCCACACTGTATCCCAGGCTTGGGATGTGGAGGACTGGCTGGCAATGGCAGGATCAAACCACTTGCCCAGTCTCCATAAACAGACCCAGACAAGTCGGTCAAGCCACTCGAGAACCAAAGATGGCAAGACAAGGCTTGATTGCAAAGGAACCTCGTGCACTTGGGCACCGTGGCTCGTGACCGCCCGAGGGAAGGTCCCCTCTGCCTGAGCTGCCGGAAAAGAGGTCCTGGAGGCTCCCGTCACAGAACCTCCATGCCGCCTAGCTTCTACGCTGGAACCCCTCCCTGCCCCCCAGTCCTTTCAGGGTCCCTCATCTCAGACCCATTCAGGAGAACATTATACTGATTGTCTCTTGCTGCACAATAGCAGTATCCCTCATGTAAGGACTCACTGACAATTTGTGTATTCACAGTATGCCAAGCCCTTTCTCAGTGTTCCCCCCAGAGACCCCTCCCTGGAGAGAAGCCGACACCCCCTGTGTGACACATAGGAAAGCTGGCCCTGTGAGGAAGTGGCATGTGTGAAAGGGGAATGTGATGCATGTGGGACCCCAAGTTCTTAACCCTGGTTTCGTTAACCAGGACTTTACTGATGGGAAGTTTTGTCTCCCTGTTTCACTAACTGCGGTGCGCAGCCTCCTGTTTCTAACGAGCCATTTAATGACGCTCCCATTCCGTGTGCCAAACACTGTGCTAAGAATTGCTGATGAGCCCCAGGACACCAGCCATGCAGTGCCTGTCCAGAGGAGGCGCCTGGCCCACAGACCCTGGACCTGCCCAGGCCTCCCAGCTAAGAAGAAGGGAAGCCAGGGTTTGACATTCTGTCTGCTGGCTCCAGAGCTGAGTTCACAGACACCAGCCTCAAGGACAGTCCTTTGCAGAATGCCACACCCTGCCTGCCCTGGGTGACAGTGGACTTCAGCAGGTATGTGCAAAGAGGGTTCCTAGATTGGCTGCGGGTGGAAGAGGCAGAGCTTGACTTTAAGAAGAGTCTCTGGGGAGTTTCTCTGGACTCCTAGGATTCCCTTCCAGCAACTAGCTTTACTCACTGAGGCTGCTGCAGCTCCTGTGAGAGTGGAGGGAAAGTGTTCTTTCTTTTAAGTAAATACATAAATACAGATTTTTTTCTTGCTTATAGTTAATCCTAGAAAGGCAATACTAAAAGTATATATTTTTTTCCAAATGCTATTTTTTACTGTACTTGATAAATATGACAGCTCTGATCTCTGTAATAGGCCTGCTCTTCAGCTCTGCGCAGAACCAGAAGCCAGGTCCATGCCAAATCTGTAAATACCATGTGGGTCTGTCTCCAGGAACTCTTTTTTTTTCTATGAAGAAACAGACAAAAACAAAAAGGGGGAGGAGGTAAAGGCAAGGTGACTCTTGGGAAGAACAAAATTGAGTTTTCTTGCAAGAGACGCCCTTCTCAAAGAGAACAACAGCAAGACCGGGCAGAGCGGCCCGGGACACGGGCGGGCGGGGCTGAGAGTGCTGTGCAGGAAGTTTCGCTTCACTTGAGAGACAACAAAATCTAGAAACGCTTTAGGCCTAGGCTTTAACTTCTTCAAACTGTTTCGGGTGGGTTTCTTCTTTTTTTCTTTTAAAAATGTCTTTACTGACTGGTTCCAGGCTTGTTTGCCTAAATTCTTAGGTGGTTTACACAAGTTCTAAATTCTTGTAGAACTTTAAATCCATTGGAAGCAAACCCAGCCTGTGTAGATCTGAGAATCTGGTTGGTGTCAGTCGGGGCTCTGGACCTCAGGCAGAGCCCCTAACAATGTCTCCAGAAGATTTCTTAGCTATGTTATCTTACACAAACTGTGACCCTAATGGCAATAATTACCTCAAATTGTGGGCATTCGTCCTGATTTAGCCTTTTTTGAAATCATGTAGCCAGCTTGATCTTTTGATTTAAAAGACAATGAATTGTTCTCTGTGGGCTGAAAGCAAGGATTAATGCATACCCTGGTCACTGTTGTCTAAATGAATTCTGAGAATAGACTTCTCATCATTACACCAGAAGTGAAACCAAGAAGAGATGACTCTGCGTGTCATAATCAACACGCTGTTCAAGTGCATGGAGCAGGTCTCTCACTACGGTAACACGCACGCCCTTTGATTGCTCCGGTATCATGTAAACTACACAATTGACTGTAGGTTCTCAAACATACTCTGGCTACACTTTATAGTTAAAGTATTTTAAAGTTTACATTTAGCCTGGTACTTTTTAAAAATAAAATTGTTTATAACTGACATCTTCAACCACAGCAGTTGACTGACTGTGTTAGGAGCTGTGTCCCCAAGGCAGGCGTGTCCACTCTGCTGCTGCGGAGCCTGATGCGCGGTTCCTTAGTGTTGCTTTCCAGCGGACCTGAGCGAATGTGGAAGGAAGTCTAGAGGGAAGGGGAAGGGGCAGGTCCTGAACCTGGGCCACACGCAGAGTCCAGTGCCTTGTGTGCCAGCGCCTGGAGGGGGCGGGGGCTGGGCTTGCCTCGTCACCTTTGCCCTGATGTGACCGACCGCTCACTGGCAGTAGGAGATGGTGGCACTCAGCAGCTGGGCAGGCGTGGTTGCTGCTCCGGGTTCCGCAGTGAGCCTTGGTCAGCATTGAGAGAGCGAGCCAGACCCCCGTGCCCACGCTCGCTGGCTGGACTTTCCACACCTTGCTGTTGGCGTCACTTTTTTTCTTTAAAACAAAACCCATGTAAAATAATGTGTAATTTAATTTCCCCATTGCCTGGCTAAGATGTGAAACCCAGTTCAGAGGAAGGCTTTGGAGCCGAAGGGCGGGGATGGGCAATGCAGGATGGTCCTGGAGACTGGGTCCACAGAGGGGTCACAGTCAAGACACAGGCTCCAGAGACATGAGCGGGCTCCACTGTTAGGCAAGAGAAGACAGGAAATGTCAGTTTCTCTGACAGTTTTTTAAGTTTGGGTTGGGTTTTTACTGGGGTATTTTGTTTCGTTATGTTGTGTCTTTAAGACAAGTTCCCACCATGTAGCCCTGGCTGGTCTAGAACTCACAATGTGAAACTGGGTTTTGTTGGGTTTTGGTTTTCTCTTGTGCCACCACTAAACTGTGGAGGACCCGTGGTGACCTGTGGTGACTCCTCACCGCCCATGTTTGCTTTGCGTTCCCAGCATGTTCTTGTGTCTGTTAGAATGTCCTTGTAGAATGTTCTCACGCTTCTTAGTCATATCCTAAGCGTGTGTGTGTGTGTGTGTGTGTGTGTGTGTGTGAGAGAGAGAGAGAGAGAGAGAGAGAGAGAGAGAGAGAATTTGCTTTGCACTAATAAACCAAATGAATTTTGTTTCATTGTCTTTGAAACTAACCCTTGTTTTTAAAAGTGAGAGGTATAGAAATGGGCTTTTATTATTATTTGAAAAGTAAATTCACTGTAGCTTAAAAAAAGGGCTCTGCTGTCCTTCTCTTCAGTTCCCTCCCAGCCGATTTCCAACTGACTCTCCTGGCCCCTCCCGACCGCAGATCCTGCTCAGCTCTGGGGGCCATGCCCCTGCCTCCCTGCCTGCCTGCCGGGCCGTTGGTCTGTGGTTGCTCTTGCTGTCAGTGCTCTGGCTCAGGGTATGAGGAAGGACATGGAAGTCGAAAGTGACTTAACTGTGCCATCCTCTAGCTTTCTATGACTCTGAGTGCGCGCGCACACACACACACACACACACACACACACACACACACACACACACACACGCATACACCATGTGCCCTTCAGAGCAGAGGTCCTGTTCACACGGCCTGCGAGTCTGTTGACTTCCCACCCTCTCTGTCCCTCTCTGTGTTCCTGCCCATTCATCGCTGGCTCTCTTCCATGGCTTCCCTAGGGCACAATCATTTACAGCCCCCAAAGCACCCTTCACCCCTTTATGTGTGTATTTTAACCAAATGAAGTTGACAAAAAAGGCGTATGTTGGGGCTGCAGGATTCCTAGCACAGTAGAAGCATTGTATAGATAGAAATGTTGATATATATGTGTGTGTATATATATCAAGCCAAATTTCTGATAGAAAAGTATAGCTTTATGGATGAGAAGGAAAAGGAGCCCTTTAGAGGTTGGAGCCAGCCTCGATGTGTCCAGTGAGCAAGACACGTGGTGCTTCCTGCAGCTAAGGCCGCAGGACCCAGCCCTTGCCTCACCTCTGCAGCGCTGGGCGGCCCCGGGGGCTCTGCCACTCTCGGGCCCCCAGCAACACAGGCCTGGGGGAGCGAGGAGACAGACAGGACTGGGGCTCTTCGTCCCATTTTGCTCTGACCACATGTCTTGGGCTGTGGCCTGATGTGATTTCATATGCCCACAAAGCACCATGAAGATGGCAAGAGAGACCTGCCGCAGTGCTTAGCTCGCGGCTGCCTGGGACACCGGGGAGCTCGGGACGGAAGGCACACTCCCCAAAACAAGACCCTGGAGAAGGAGACCGGCAGGGCCCACCCCCCAGGCCAGTCATCTCACTAGATCTCCCTCTACCAGGTCATCTCAGCTCAGTCTCGATAACCTCTGGAAAGCCCTGGCCTGTCGTGGTCCTTCACTGTATGGTTTCTGTAATAAAGTGTTAATCCATGTTGATCTGTGTGGGGATTATTGCGTGCAGCAGTATTTTCTTGTGTACCTCTTTTTCCTCTGTGACGTGTCCCTCTTTTTTTTTAATTTATAAATGTCTAATTTTTTTTTTTTTAAGGACAAACCAGTGTGTCGTAGACCTCTATGTAACCTGTTCCTTAGTCTCATTATAGGTATGTTATAAGGATGGATATTTTACTTGGCTTTAGAATGTTTTTCAAGAAAACTAATTCTTAACTGATGAAGTTGTTGCTACTAAAATGCTTGTTTTCATCATGACGTCGTGCGCTTCTAAATTAATCATCATTTTCGTTGTAGAAAAATGGAGTGAATTTATATTAGTCTTGGAAACTAATAATAGCATTGTAAATTTATGAGATGATTTTAACAGAAAAAATTATAGAAGAATATAGTTATTTTAATTGTAATATTACTAACTGTAGGGTGAGACGGGGGTCCTGTTGTGGTGAACTGTTATGGCTTGTTACTCAGTTTCTTTTTGATCATTTTCTCGGTCTCTGAGGTGAAGCGAGTTATTAACTGAATCTGTAAACTCACATATGCATATTGTATATGTGTAGCGATGTGATCACACTGTCTTGGAATTACATTAAACTGTTTGGAATCACTGACCTTTGCCCAGCAGCTTCCTTACCCAAGCTCTCGAGGGCGCCTCTGCAAGTGCCGGCCCGTCACTGACAACAGCCTCCGCACGCTGGAGAGGTGGGCCTGTGCTCAGTTCACTGCCCGTCCTGTGCTGTCTCCTGGATCCCCGCTGCCCCACAAGCCGCGCAGAGCCTGTCTGTGAGCCTGTCTGTGCCCACACTCCTTCCCAGAGACCTGAGGCGTGGCTGTCCTGAGAGCCTGCCAACGGTCCTCCTAGGTCTGAAGGGCAAGACAACCTCGGTGCTGCCCCACTGGGGCCCCAGGCCTGCCCCCACCACATGCCCTCCTCCTCCTCACGCCCCTGACTTCCGTGAGTCTGTTGTTTTAGTTTTGGCCAATATCTACACAACTTCCCCCTCCCCTCCTCTTCCCCTCCCCTCCCCTTCCCCTCCCCTCCCCTTCCCCTCTCCTTCCCCTCCCCTTCCTCTCCCCTTCCCTCCTCTTCTCCTCCCCTCCCCTTCCCCTCCCCTTCCCTCCTCTTCTCCTCCCCTCCCCTTCCCCCTCCCCTCCCCTTCCCCTCCCCTCCCTTTCCCCTTCCCCTCCTCTTCCCCTCCCCTTCCCCTCCCCTTCCCCTCCTCTTCCCCTCCCCTTCCCCTCCCCTTCCCCTCCCCTTCCCTCCTCTTCTCCTCCCCTTCCCCTTCCCCTCCCCTTCCCCTTCCCCTCCCCTTCCCCTCCCTTCCCCTTCTCCTCCCCTTCCCCTCCCCTTCTCCTTCCCCTCCCCTTCCCCTCCCCTTCCCCTCCCCTTCCCTTCCCCTTCCCCTCCCCTTCCCCTTCCCCTCCCCTTCCCCTTCCCTTCCCCTTCTCCTCCCCTTCCCCTCCCCTTCTCCTTCCCCTCCCCTTCCCCTCCCCTTCCCTTCCCCTTCCCCTCCCCCTCCCCTTCCCCTCCCCTTCCCTTCCCTTCCCTTCCCTTCCCCTCCCCTTCCCCTTCCCTTCCCCTTCCCCTCCCCCTCCCCTCCCCTTCCCTTCCCCTTCCCTTCCCCTCCCCCTCCCTTTCCCCAACCCGTCATATCTGAGCAGCCATTCCTTTGTCCCTATAAGCCTGGCTTCTTTTAGAATAATGTTTTTAGGTCCGTTCATGTTAGAGAGTGGCTCAGAATTCCCTTTTGCAGACAGAACAGTATTCCATTACAGGAACATAGCACACTCTGCATGGGCATCTGCCCGCCATTTCCCCTGTGGCCTTTCTAACACCACTATGAACTTGGGGAGAGTAAAACTCCCTTCAAACCCCTGCTTTTTATTCTTCCTGATATGTCTTTACAGAGGTGGGACTACTGGGTCCCGTGACAACTTTATTAAAGAACCACCATAGTGTGCCCGTGGGACCTGTGTGCAGTCCCATCTTCAGTGTGCGGCTTCCACATTCTCCTCCGCGCTCTCACCCTGGCTCCGCAGGGGCTCCTGCCTCCGGCCGTACGTGCTCCCTAGTCATCCGAGCCGCTGGCCTTCCCTTCCCTCTCCGCCTTCTCGCCTCTGACCTCAGCAGCTGTGCTGCGGGTCCACTCAGCTACCCAACTGAACGCAGAGGTCAGCTGTGTGACGGGAAGGAAGGGGCGCCCTGAGAGGCTGGAGCCAGCCTGTGTCCTAAGGCCTCGTACCCAGCTCCTGAGATCTGTTGGAACAGACCCCTAACCATGGATCTTCCATACAGACCACTGACCTAGCAGATCCCTTGGCCCCCATAGACCCCTAATCCTATAGACCACTGAACCATCAGACCCCCAAACGCCATAGACCACTGACCCAGAGAACTGCTGACCCTGTAGACAACTGACCTGGCAGACCCCTAATGCTATAGACCACTGAATGAACAGACAACCTACCCCGCAGACCACTGAGCCAAAAGGCCCCAAACTAGGAAGACTCTCAGTACTAGATTGCCAACCTCTTCAGCTATGCAGACAAGTGACCTGTGGCTTGAATCTGGTCCCCTGTACTCCAGACATGATGATGATGATGATGATGATGATGATGATGATGATGATGATGATGATGATTGGCTGATAAAAAACATGGCCCCCTTTTACTCATTCCTTTCCTTGGATTCCTGCTCTCCAGGGTAGCCAAAGAAACCCACCCACAGCTCCCTCAGCCCCACTCCTCTCCAGCCCTGGGGTCAGCCTCGCCACTGCATTTTCTTCGATGTCCTGGCCACTTAGCTTGAAGCTGCAGTGCCTGCACTGCCCTGCAGTAACTCAGCTTCCTGTAGAAGATCAGTAGAGCCTCCTCTCCCCTCGGCTGCACTGAGACCATCTCCCACCATTCATTCATTGATTTGGGGGTACTTGGATTTGAACACAGGCCCCGAGCGTGCTAAGAACACCCCAACTCTTAATTTTTTGAATGTCAAGACGGGGTCTTGCTGATTCACTCAATCTGACCTCAGACTCACTATGGAGCCCAACTAGGCCTTGAACTTGTGATCCTCCTGCCTCAGCTTCCCAAGTTTCTAGAATGACAGGCATATACCAACAGACTTGGCTAGACATTTCCTAGATACTTGCCCCACTTAAACTCAGAGTTGCCACATGGGTCCCTTCTGTGCATCTGATGGCACTTCTAAACCAATGCTGGACTCCAAGTCACCGTGTGGGACACTTGACACCGCTATGTGTCTTTTCTGTTATTCTTGACAGGACACTGGGTCTTGTGGCAGCAGCTCCCTCGGACTCTTTACCCATGGACCAGCACAGCTTGTGATCCCTCATAGGTGGAAGGTCAGAGACAGGAGTACGCGTAGGATGGCTGAGGCAGCCCTCTGGGTGGGGGAAGGCAGCCACACGGTTTAAGCTGCCACGAGCCACTGAGGGATGGAAGCAGGCTGTGTGGTTGGTCCGAACCAGGTTCAACTCCAGGATCTATTCTTTATCCCCGTGAAATCTGGAAAGTCCCCAGGCCCCTGGTGCCTCTTACCTGGGAATAAAGTTATGTGTGCCAACTGGCCAGATAGCTCCCAAACCCTCTCGCTGTGTCGAGCCACTGAAAGGATTGGTTTGCGATTGCTATTGAGCCTATCCCAATATAGAAATCAGCTTCTGAAAGAGAGTTCCTTCTATAATTAAAAAAAAAAAAAAATCTAAAAGAAGGGTCACTGAGAGTTCAGAGGTTAAAGGTCAGAGGGTCCTCTGACCTCCAGAGCCCAACAAGACACATGTGCTCTATACACGTGAACTAAAATGCAATAATATTTTTGAAACATAAAATAAAATGTGAGGCACTGGCTTGGCAGGTGAACAGAAAAATAAATTAATTTCAAGGCTGGAAAGATTATGGTCCAGGTGAGGCTTGAATAAAACCTGGACCAAGATGAAACACTGAAACTCAGCCAGATGACCCGGAGGTCCCAGAGGAGTGACAGGAGAAAGCTAGCAGGGCTGCAGGGAGCAGCACTGTTGCCTTTCATCAAGGCTTGGGGGCTTGTTTTGATTTTTTTTTATTCTCAGCAAGGCTTTAGAAGAGGTAAAATTAAGCAGGGGTTGGCTGGACACGGACATGGTGTTGAATGCCTTTAATCTCGGCACTGCAGAGGCTGAGCACAAGGCCAGCCTGGGCTACATAGTAAGATCTGAGAGGAGGGGCAGGGGACACATGTCTATTTGAAAATAAGCAAAGAAAAATGAAATTCAAAATGCGAAGGAATGTGGAAGGAAAGAGGCTCTAACAGGAAAAGAAGGTAGGAGTGACTCAATCCCAGCACTCAGGAAGCCGAGGCAGGAGGATCACCAATAACTCAAGGCCAGCCTGGGCTGCATAAGACTGTGGAGAGATGGTGCAGGAAGGAGGAGAAGGGGAGGAAGAGAAAGATTTCAAAAAATGATTTTAGCAGAAAAATTCAACTGAAGGAATGACCTGGGTTCCCTGGACACGTCAAGACTGCAGCGTGGCTGCCCGCGTGTCATTGCCGGTTCCTTGAAGGCTGTACCAATAGGTATAGCAAAGCATACACAGAACCAACAAGGAGGGAAAAAAGAAATTAGGCAGCCCTGAAGACCTGGAAGGGACTTTGACGGGATGCACATTGCATCTCTGAGGAGATAACATCGCCATGGGAACCTCAACCCACCCCTACAGTTTAGGAGTGTTTCCTGTTGTTTGCTTTTGTTCCCAGAACCCTCAGACAGGTTGCTAGCTAGGCCAGGCAGCCTACACCCTGACAGCGACAGAACAGAAAGACCCTCCAGAGGAGAGGAGCCCCATCAGCACAGCATGCCAAGGAGTGAAGAAGCCCCTCCTCCCAAGGGAAGAGAATCAGAGCCCACTGAGGAAACTCCAGGCCTGGCAGCCCCAGAATCGAGATTTCACACCCCGGGGGATGGATTTCAGAACTTCTGTAAGCCAGTGGTTTGTCACCCGGCATCCCTTTTGTAATTAGCCTGCCTCTAGCCTCTTTTACACTAAACCAGGGCATGGTGGCACATGCCCATCTCTGAGTTCAAGGCCAGCCTGTTCTACTGAGTGAGTTCCAAGATAGGTAGGATTACACAGAGAAACCCTGTCTGGAGGGAAAAACAAGACAAGATGGATGGTGGACAGACAGATGCGGTTTTTAAGTCCAAAAGAGAGTTTAGGTTTCCCCTCCAGCGGGGCTATGGCAAGGGTGAAGAGGGTTTGTCTCTGCTGGAAAGGTGGCTAGGTGGTTAAGAGCACTGGCTTTTCTCCCAGAGGACCTGGGTTCGATTCTCAGTGCCTATATGGTGGCTCACAACTGTCTGTAACTTCGGTCCCAGGCAATCTGATTCCCTGTCTGGCCTCTGCAGGTGCTGCATGCACATGATCACATGATGCTCACACAGACATGCAGGCAAAACATCCATACACACAGAATAATCCCACCCAAGAGTAAGAACACGTGGAAGCCACCCGCACCGGTGAGAAGACCTTAGTAACCACATCTGCCTCTGCTGGAATGGCTTGTGAACACCAGGCTCATGCTCCGCCAGACAAACACTGGGAGGGTAAAATCCAGTCATGAATCTATTGGCCCCTGGCTCAGCATAATGGAAAAAAAAACTAAGAAGAGTCCCTAGAAACTCAACTCAACTCTTCTCCTCTCCCCTCCCCTCCTCTCCCCTCCTCTCTCCTCCCCTCCCCTCTCCTCCTCTCCCTTCCCCTCCCTTCCCCTCCCCTCCTCTCCTCTCCCCTCCTCTCTCCTCCCCTCCCCTCTCCTCCTCTCCCTTCCCCTCCCTTCCCCTCCCTTCCCCTCCCCTCCCCTCCTCTCCCCTCCTCTCTCCTCCCCTCCCCTCTCCTCCTTTCCCTTCCCCTCCCTTCCCCTCTCCTCCTCTCCCTTCCCCTCCCTTCCCCTCCCCTCCTCTCCTCTCCCCTCCTCTCTCCTCCCCTCCCCTCTCCTCCTCTCCCTTCCCCTCCCTTCCCCTCCCTTCCCCTCCCCTCCCCTCCTCTCCCCTCCTCTCTCCTCCCCTCCCCTCTCCTCCTCTCCCTTCCCCTCCCTTCCCCTCCCCTCCTCTCCTCTCCCCTCCTCTCTCCTCCCCTCCCCTCTCCTCCCCTCCCCTCTCCTCCCCTCCCCTCTCCTCCTCTCCCCTCCCCTCCCCTCCTCTCCCCTCCCCTCCTCTCCCTTCCCCTCCTCTCCCCTCCCCTCCCCTCCACTCCACTCCACTCCCTCCTCCTCTCCAATAGTTTCACATAGAGGCAGGCTCATGGAAGACCACCCGCCTTAGGAACTAGAAGTGCTGAGGAAGAGGAGGTAGTCTCTGGAGGCTGAAAGCATCTGCAGGAGCCCAGAGCTCTGCTTTAAAGAGGGCACTCTCCATATGACCTACTCGGTGTGTAGTTCTTGGGAAAACCATGTGAGGGAGACACAGGCAAGCGGGAGAATCGTCTGTGGACATGAAGAGGTCTTCCCCTGAGGGGCCCCTCCTCAGTGACAGGCATACATAGACCACCACCCTCCACCCCAAAGCCAGCCAGCCATGGGACCCCGCAGCCTCACAAGCAGTTTCCCAAAGTTCCCTGCCCCAAGCTTAAGAGCATCCCCTAACCCCGAAGAGCCTCTACTCGTCATTTAGACTGACCTATCATCTGCCTTGCAGGCCACGAGGAAGATAAACTGCCCCTGGCCCTCCCAGAGTCTTCCTTTAGTACCTCCCGTCACCCCAAAGCCCACCTGTCTGCACAGAGGCTGTGCCTGCTCCAGTTACTCTGAGACCCTGGCTGGGAAAGCTTTTTTTCCTAGTGGCCTTAGAGCCTTTTTAAAAATTATATTTATTTTTGAATTATGTATAGAAGTGTTTTGCCTGCGTGTACATCTGTGCACCACATGGTGGTGCCTGCAAAGGCATGGGATCATGTCTTAGCCACTGTCGTCTTGCTACGGGAAGACACTATGACCATGGCAACTCTTGGGAAGGGAAGCATTTAATTGGGGCTGGCTTACGGCTTCAGAGGATTAGTCCATTGTCCTCATGGTGGGGAGCAGGGTGGCACACAGGCAGACGTGCCACGTCTGGACCTGCAGCCAGCAGGAAGAGAGACACTAGGCCTGACTTGGTCCCTTAACCTCAAAGCCCATTTCCAGTAATACACTTCTTCCAACAAGGCCTACTCCAGCAAAGCCTCACCCCCTAATCCCTGTCAAGTACAGCCGTGCTCTAATGACCAAGCATTCAAATATATGAGTCTATGGGGCGAGGGGCATGCCTACTCGGACCACCACAGATCCCCTGGAACTAGAGTTGTAACTAACTGTTGCCAGTCACCATGGAGGCGCTGGGTCCTGAACCCAGGTCCTCTTGCTAGAGTAATAAGTGCTTTTAGCCATTAAGCTAGCTGGCCACCCTGGAGGGCGTTTAATAAGTAAAGGGTGCCTGGTAGTGGCCCTTCACCACTCTCGTAAGTGGAGAGCCACACCCACAGCTCCCTAGCCGTTTAGGGAACCTGCATCCTGCCTTATAACTGACTTCCCGTGAAGATCTAGCTTATCCACACTTGAAATACCTAGAAACTTGCACTCAGAAGGACTGAGCAGAGCCCTGTGGGATGTGGTTTGCCTCTGAGGGAGGGATTTTGGCTAGGAGCCAAATGCTAAGGCCCGCCCCCCAACATCCATCAGATCACAGGAGGCTGCCTACGCCACTAGCAGGAAGTCAGCTCGCTGCACTGCAGGCTGCCTGCGGACCCCACCCCCTTGTGGCCTCTCCAGTCCCTTCCCAGGCAAAGCTGGGCACCTGAGACAGAAGTCCCTCCAGGGTTCTTATCCAGCTCGACATGAGAATTACCAAATCTTCCATTTGCACTCAACACCCCATCATTCCTCCACGCTGCTCTGGGACATCCTAGTGCTTTCTAGTTCTTCTCCCTATATGCTCCCGGGGGCAGAGCGGCACAGAGCCCCACATGCCTAGCGCGGGGTCTGTCACGTGGTAGATGTCTTAGGACTGTCACTGCTTCGATGAAACACCATGGCCAAAAGCAAGTTTGGAAGGAAAGGGATCTTTTTCCTTACACTTCACATCACTGTTCATCATCGAGGGAAGTCAGGACAGGAACTCAAACAGGGCAAGAACCTAGAGGCAAGAGCTGATGCAGAGGCCATGGGAGAGTGCTGCGAACTGGCTGGCCCCCGTGACCTGTTCAGCGCTGCCCCGCCCCCCACACACACACACCAGTCAGTAATTAAGAAGATGCCCTATAGGCTTGCCTGCCGCGGCCCACGGAGATATTTGAGGTTCCCTCCTCTAGATGACTCTAACTTGTGTCAAGTTGGCACAGAACTAGCCAGTACAACTGACCCCTTTGAAACATGAACATATCGCTTTTCAGTTAGAACCCTTCCTGTCTCATTTGTTTACTTGATTTGTTTTTTGTTTTCTTGTTTGTTTGTTCATTTGATTGTTTTTTTTTTTCAAGACAGGGTATTTCTGTGTAGCCCTGGCCATCCTGGAACAGTCTGTGTAGACGAGGCTGACTTCACACTTAGAGGTCTGCCTGCTTTTACTCCCCAAGTACTGACATAAAAGGGTGAGCCGCCACCACTCAAACAAAATGGCATGTTAATAAAACTACTGCAATGTAAAGCATGCCTTTAGAAGTCCCACGGTCCTTAGAAATTCAACCACTTTATGAGATCAGCCTCTGTAAAACATCTAGTCTCTTTTAAAATCCAAAGTCTCCGTGAAACTCTAAAAATCCCTTCAAAAGTTCAAAGTCTCTTAACGTGGGCTCCAGTAAAATAAAATAAAAATAAAAAAATAAAAGTTTTCTTATTTCAAGAGGGAACAACCAGGGCATGGTCAGAACCTGAACAAAACCAAACTCTAACAATGTGGCTAGCTCTGCCCAATGTCTGGGTTCACTCCGTCTTCTGGGGCCCAGAGGGTTGCCATACACACTTGCCTCAGTCTCGGGCCACCTCCACTCCATCGCTGCTGCTGTCCTTGGCCACTGTCCCACGGCACTGACGTGTCCAAAATGTTGGGGTCCTCGGCTGCAGTTGTGCTATACCTTAACCCACGTCCTTTCCCAGTCTCATCATGGTGCCAAAACTCAACTCTGTGTGGCCTTGTCAGTCCTGGGACTTCCCCTTCTGTGCCTTCGCCAGTGGCCCCTTCTGGCCTCTCACTGAGCCGAGGCTCCGCTGCTCTCCACAACTCCTTATGCCTTCAAAACCAGCTCCGGCTGGGAGACGCTTATTGGAGACCGAGTTCATCTGCCAGCCCGAGGTACAACCTTGGCCGCCTTTGGGACGCAGCTTCTGTGGGCTGACCCTGAGGAAAGTCTTCCCAGAAGACCGCACCTGACTCCTGGCTGATGCCGCTCTCTTAATCACAGCTAATTTATCGGCTCTAGCTGACCAGCATCAGTCTGCTATAAAGCAACATTTTCACTTTAGTGGTGCTGGTCTCTTAATCACCACTGACAGACTCTTCGGCTACAGCTGACTAAAACTAAAGATTCTCAGTTCGAAACGGCAAAATGTCCTGATAGAGTACTTACGGGTCTCCCAAACCTCCCCCAGGGACGTCCACCGACTCCATCACCCTCGACTTTCTGTCTTCCAAACTCCCACAGAGCAGCTCGCCAAGCCTTGAACCTTTAATGGCTTTTCCAGGCCAAAGTTTCGAAGTCCTTCCACAGTCCTCCCTAAATACACATAGCCAGTCTGTCACAGCAATACCCCAAAATCCTGGTAGCAATTTGTCTTACTTAGGGTTTCTATTGCTGTGATGAAACACCGTGACCCACAGCAACCGAGGGAGGAAAGGGTTTGTTAGACTTAAACTTCTACGTCACTGTTCATCACTGACGGAACTCTGGGCAGGAACTTTCAAGCAGGACAGGAGCCCAGAGACAGGAGCTGATGCAGAGGCCAGCCTGTTACTTAGCGGCTTGCTCCCCATAGTTTACTCTGTCTGCTTTCTTAGAGAACCCAGAGCCCAGCCCAGGGATGGCACCACCAGCAATGGGCTGGGCCCTTCCACACTGATCACTAATTAAGAAAATTCCCTATAGGCTTGCCCACAGCCCAGTCTTATGAAAGCATTTTCTCAGTTGAAGTTTCGTCCACTTAGCTGACTCTGGTTTGTGTCAAGTTGACATAAAACTAGCCAGCACCGTCCCCAAGCTGCGACCCTGGAACAAACGCCAGCAGACTCAGGGGTGTAGTCATGTCTTTATTCCATTAGTGACCAGTAGACAGCACCACAGCACAGCAGGGGCCCTGCCTGAGGACCCTGGGAAGGCAGGAGGACAGAGGGAGCCGCACCAGCCCTGGGCTGCTCTCCCCAAGAGGAAGCCGTGCCGGCCTGTCTCTCCCAGCAGTCTGAGAAGCCACTGGGGAGGGCAGGAGGCTGGGCCAAAAGTCATACAACCTGTGTCGCCCCATCGCCCAGAAGCGCCAGGGCTGCAGTGACGGAGGCTCCGGGCAGAGCCAGGGAAGGGCGACCTGCTAAGAAGAGCCTGCGTGTGTGTTGTCCGTGTGTACATGCGTGTACACATGTGTGCTTGTGTGTATGGGGCAAGATGTCTACACTACTTAGCATATGAGATATAACTGCTAGGCCACAGGACCTGCCTGGGGACAAGAGAGGCCGGGAACCAAGGCCTTTTGGAGCTCTGGAGCCTGAAAGGGGACAGTGGCAGAGGCCACCGTCCCCACTAATTCCGTTCAGAGAGGGTGGCGGCTCCCGTCGGAAGCAGGTTGAGGAACGGACACTGCCCTGGGGCCTGGGCACAGGGGCACCTCCGGCCTGAGCCAGATCACGTGTAGGCCATCTTGCTGCACACCCAGGGACGGGTCGTTAGACACTCTGTTGACACCAGCCTGGTGGGCTCCACAAAGACACACTCCCCAATACCCGAGATGGTGAACCTGTGGTATAAGAGAAAAGAGCAAGTGCTCCCACGCAGCCCATCAGAGGTGCTCCCCTGCAGCCCATCAGAGGTGCTCCCCTGCAGCCCATCACAGGTACTCCCCTGCAGCCCATCACAGGTGCTCCCCTGCAGCCCATCACAGGTGCTCCCCTGCAGCCCATCACAGGTGCTCCCCTGCAGGCCATCACAGGTGCTCCCCTGCAGCCCATCACAGGTGCTCCCCTGCAGCCCATCACAGGTGCTCCCCTGCAGCCCATCACAGGTGCTCCCCTGCAGCCCATCACAGGTGCTCCCCTGCAGCCCATCACAGGTGCTCCCCTGCAGCCCATCACAGGTGCTCCCCTGCAGCCCATCACAGGTGCTCCCCTGCAGCCCAAGAGGTCCTAAGGGCCCTTTGGCCTGTCCCTCCCTCAAGTCATCATGGCAGTATCTTCCAAGATAGACATGGGTGCATCTTTCTAGCTTGGTCCTTTGCTGACCCAGCTCTGTGCTCCGGCCACTAGAACTGCTACACACACACACACACACACACACACACACACACACACACACACACCGATACTCCCTGCTTCCGTACCCTGTTTCTACCCTTCCAGATCAGTTCTAAGGTGCCTAGTTCAGAGCCACCCTCTACCAACCTTACCTCCTACAGAACCCTGTTTGCACCAAGAGGCACCTTTCATTATCCGAGAGTGTGTGTCCCTACCCGTCCCCAAGGCAGCAGGGTGCAGGCTCTGTGTCCTACTCATCGAACACCCTGACAGCACAGCGTCAGGAAATGCAGGCTGAATCAAGTCATCCTCGCGGGGACTGACAGAACAACCCTAGTAGTGGGGCCACACTGGAAGACAGGGGCTACAAGGCCTAGAGGTCATCGAACACACACGGTCCTGGGTGCACTGCCTAGAAACCACACTGCTGGCCCAGGCTGCTCCCTGAGAGCTGAGAGGGTGTTGACCCAAGTGCAAGGTCCTTGCCCAGTGGTCAGCCCTGGAGAGACCCTAGATTCTGTCCCTAGAGATCCTAGAATTCTCTGGAACTCTAACAGCAGAAAGTTTCCAGAAAGACAAAGAAAGATGGTCTAGGCTGAGAGAAAGGAAAAGACATGGAGGGGCTAGGGAAGGGGGAGGGGCTAGGGAAGGGGAGGGAGGGGCTAGAGAAGGGGCGGGGCTAGGGAAGGGTTGGTGTCCCAGCACTGGGATGGCGGGAAAAGCGACCAGAAGGGGAGCTGGCTGACACTAGCCTTGATGACCACATTCATCACCAGCCCTGCGCCAGGGCCCCTCTTGCTTCAGCTGCTGGGGACACGCTTGCCATCACCAGCAAGTTGGCAGCTACGCTCCTTCCGAGCTGGCACCCTAGAGTCTGGACTAGAAGCTGAAGTTTCCCAGAAGTGACCTGCCTTTCCCTAAGCCTACCCAGCCACCCACACACACCTACACTACCACCCTCCCTGCTGCCCAAGACCGTGGCCACATCACTTGAGCAACACAGACACAGTACCACAGGGCACCCAACACCTCCCTCAGAGCACTGCTCCAGAAGAAGCTATCACAGTGGGCAGGTGGCAACCGTGGGCAACCAGTGGACAACTGTGTTCAGAGCGCCGATCTTCCATAGCACAGTACATTAGGAGCTCACTACCTACAGAAGCCACACCTCCCATCATCCCTTGCAACCACGTGGCTAAATTCTGGCCAATAGGAGTGGCATAGATGGGGCAGTCACAGATCGAGGGCTCCTGCACCTTTCATTGTGTACAGCAAGGCCATCGAACCAGGCTGGACTTAGGGGAAACTCACGCCCCAGACTACTTGCCCCTAGTATCTCTAGCTAGCCCAAAGCCATGTGTCTCTCTGAGAGCTGCCTCTAGGGCGTACACCTCCCCCTCTAAGCTCGTGTCTCTCCAGAAAATGGAGCCTCAGCTCACGTGTCTGGGTCAAACGGGTCCCCATTGACCCAGTGGAAGTCGTCCCCAACTCTGCGCAGGCCGATCCAGGGCTCCCTCCGTGTAAACTTGAACATAAATTCCTGCAAAGGGAGAGAGAGAAACCCAGGCATGAAGTGCAGTTCTGCCACTCGGGCATGGCCCAAGCCAAGGCTTGGACTGGGAGGGACGGAGAGGGTGTGTCGCTTTGATGGAAGGAGGGAGGATCGTCACCGTCACGCTGCTGGAGCGAGACTGGAACAGTTTCCCAAGCTTGCAGCAGATGTCTGCCACTGCCTGAAAAGGGTCCCATCGCCCAGCTTGCCCTGGCTAAGAAGCTGGGAGTTCAGGGCTGGCCCGCTGGATATGTCAGATTCCTGACCAGATCTCACCCCTGGTAGGTTATCCCACCTGTACCTCAGGAACTCTCTCAAAAAGGGACACAGACACACCGCCCTTCGCAGACACACAGAAGCTGATTTCTTACAGTATGCAGCGCTGGGTCAGAGAGCCCAAAATGACCAAGACATTCAGGGATTCTGTCTCTAACCTTTCTGTTGCCAAAGCAGCTGGACCTATTAACTGCGAGACGGTGGCCTGGTTTCGGCCGTGGTACAAGTGTGTTCAAAACCTCAAATTCCTCCTCTTCTGCGTTAGCTCAGCCAACCAGCCTCGGATGGAGGCGGCCTGGAGGACTGAGGTTCGACTGTTCGGACACACAGGGGGTCCTTCTGCTTGGGTGTGGCTGTCCCGCTAGAGTCGCCCATGGGCCTGAGGGTCCCTGCTTCTGACCACGTGCTCACCAGTTCTTTCTGGCTCTGGATCACGGCCAGCGCCGCCTCGTGGGTGTGGCAGTACTGCCTTCCCGTATTCCAGTCCCTCGGCTCCTCCGAGAAGTAGTAGCATTTCCTTCCGTAGAGCAGCCAGTCCTCCGGGCAGGGCGTCTCACACTTGATGCAGCCCTTGGAAGCTTAGAGGGGGGGGGAAGCGGCTGAGGTCGGTGAGTGTGCCTGCCCAGCGCCACGTTCCCAGCATGCCCCAGTCCTCTTCCAGTGGCTCTCTCCAACTCTGAACCTCAAAGCCCTTCAGAGACACTGCAGACGCCTCTGTGCCTCGGGGAGGGCTCCAGATGAAATGACAAGAAGCGGGGCCCTGAGGAAGCTGGCCAGTGTGTCATCATGGGAGACAATACGGGGGCAAACACAAGATAAGATCTCTCCTAACCCTAAAAACCCAGATCAGGAACGGACCTGGCAGGACTACATGCCCCTCCCATAACCAGGCTCTCCCTCACCAGCTAGCTTCTGGAAATTTCCTTTTAAGATTTGAGTCCTGAGCCAGATAGCTCAGTGAGTAAAGACACTCCACGCCTAACAACCTGCGCTGCCTCCCTGGAACCCACAAACCAACTCCTACAAACTGTCCCCTGAACTCTATACCTGTGACCCCACCACTAAATTGTGTGTGTGTGTGTGTGTGTGTGTGTGTGTGTGTGTGTGTGCTTTAATTGGGGGATGGAGAGACAGCCTGAGGTCAAGAGCACTTGCTGTTCTTCCAAGCAGTCTGGGTTCGGTTCCCAGCACTAATATGGCAGCTCAAGCCTGTCTGCAGCTCTGGGCCCATGCCATCTTCCAGCATTCTACTCCTGGTCTACCTGCTTCCTAAAGATTGGAGAGCCCGGAGAGATGGGTCAGGGGTTAAAAGCACAGGCTGCTCTTGCTGAGACCCTGAGTTTGGTTCCCAGCACCCACGTAGCACATAAAATAATAAAAGTTTTAAAATCCTTGAAGGTTGAAGACTGCAGGGTGTGGGTGTGGTCACGCTGATAGGTACTTGCCTAGCACCCGGCCCTGAGCCCGATCTCCAGCATTTCATAAGTCGGGCGTGGTGGCTCACAGCAGATAGGCCTTATGCGGCATGGAATACCTTTAATCTCAGCACTGGGAGGTAAAAGCAGTCAGACCAGGAGTTCGGGGTCAGTCAGGCTCAACCACAACACAAGGAATTCAAGGCCAAACATGAGCTATATCAGAGCCTGTCCCCAAACAAACAAACAAACAAAAACAAACAAACAAACAAAAAAACCCTGCCCCTCAGAGGCCAAGACAGTTCCAGAAGCCTCTCAAGGTCAGTCAAGTCCCCCGCTTGCCTCTGGAGTCCCGGACCAGACAGCCCTCCATGCTTGCAAGCGTTTCCTCCTTAAAATGTTTCCCGTGTAGCAACCGGAGTATTCCACTCCAAAGTCTGCCCTTTTGGCATAGGGTTACTTTGAGCTGAATACGACTGAGAATCAGCAAACACAGGGGAAGCTCCCTCCCTCCCACCCGGTCCCTACCTACCTCCCCTAGCCCCCCACCAGCACCCAGTCTATGATCTTATATGTAGCAAGGCTCAATAGGTGATTGTTGAATAAATGTGACATTTAAAGTCTCACATCTCCAAGTTATCACCTCCAAGAGGCATCGCCTGCCTGACAGCCTGCTCCTCCTGCCCGCAGCATGTTTCCTGTGTGGACAGTGAAGACAGTCCTGGGACTGCATTACTTTAGACTACAATTATATTATTAACCTGCCACTCAGTGTCTAATTTACTGTCCCCCACAGCCCCCCAAATTCCTGATAGGTGGAGAAATCTCCCTAGCTAGCCACACGGGGACCAGGCGTGCAGAAGCCACACTGTCACACCCTGACATGCACACTCACCCAGGATGCTCATCACCACCAGAATGGCAAACAGGAGGACAGCAATGGCTCCCAGCAGAAGGCGCGTGGTGGTGTCTGAGGAGAAGACAGACTCGTCAGTATCGGCTGCCACCCTGTTGCCAAGTCCTAACCGAAGAGCCTTACGGGGTGGAGACGTAGAAACTTAAGGGTTTTTTTTTTTTTTTTTTGGAAAGTCGGTTGGATGGTGTTTTGCTGGGGCAAACATGTGAAAGAATGTTTAAAGTGGACACAGGCGTGAAAGGCTAAGGCGAGAAGGGGTGTTTTGCTGAAGCAGACACAGGAGGGAGAACGCTCTGCCAAGCAAGCGCGCGAAAGGACGCGTGATGAAGGACTCTGTGCTAACGACACACATGAATTGTCCCGAGCTGCAATTTGTCGGGACACCATAGAGAAAAGTGAACCAAAAAACTTCCGGCGCTGTGTGCTCAGTTCCTTGCTGCTTCAAAGGGCTCGGCCGATTGGATGCTCGTGCTGAGGCAAGGCACGTGGAGGACAGCCAGGGCTACACAGAGAAACCCTGCCTCGAGAGAATCAAGTCCAAAAAACAAAAACAAAAACAACAAAAAAAAAGGATTTGAGAATATTGAAGTTAGAGGGTGGAACTGAGAAGGGCTGGGCCAGCCCCCAGGGAGGCTGGGATGGCGCCTGGATTTGAGAGCCACGCTTCTGGACCATGGCCCCAAGGCTGTCATCCCTCCTGCCCCCAGCCTTCTTCACGGCAGTCACAGCTTTCTGACGTACATGCTTGTTTACCCTGTGACAGGGTCTCTGCTCCCCAGGTCCTCCTCCTCCTCCTCCTCCTCCTCCTCCTGCTCCTCCTTCTCCTCTTCCTCCTCCACCCAGACCTCCTGGCACCCCGCCCACACCTCCAGGTTCTCCTTATCTACTTTTATTTCCACTTAACATTTTTTGGGGGGTGGGGGAGTTAAGACAGGGTTTCTCTATGGAGTCCTGGCTGTCCTAGAACTTACCCTGTGGACCAGGCTGGCCTTGAACTCATAAGCATCTGCCTTCCTCTGCCACCCAAGGGCTGGAATTATAGGTGTGCACCACTACTGCCTGACCTAACATTTTTTTATCTTAATAAAGGAAGCCTTTTAGAGGAGCTGGAGAGATGGCTCAGTGGTTAAGAGCATTGACTTCTCTTCTGAAGGTCCTGAGTTCAAATCCCAGCAACCACATGGTGGCTTACAACCATCCATAATGAGATCTGAGACACGCCCTCTTCTGGAGTGTCTGAAGACAGCTACAGTGTACTTATAATAAATAAATAAATCTTCCTTTAAAAAAAGGAAGCCTTTTAGAACTAAAACACAGGGTCTTCTTTTTAAGATCTGTACTTTGGTATGTAGATTTGTGTTGTGATATGCCGCTCTGTATGGTGGTATGCTGATTTGTATTATGGTCTGTATCTTGTGAGATACATATGGCACAGCACTAAGTCTGCCATTCTTACCACTTTAAGTGCTTAGTGAGCAGCGTTGCCTAGCCAGGCTTTCTGCCTTTCTGTCTGCAACGCCTTCACCGCCGTGAGCAAAGGCTCCACTCGCACCGAACAGTGGCTCCCCGCCCGTGTCCTAGCCTCCGCCACCCTGCTCTGCCGCTAGCCATTCGTCGGTCCTACTGACTCCTCCGGTGGACTCTCACATTTCGTCTTGGGTATCAGGCCCGTTTCCCTTAACATGTTTTCAAGCCTCACCCGTGCCGTGGTATGTCACGGAGCCTCACCCGTGCCGTGGCATGTCTCGGAGCCTCGCTCCTTCTTGTGGTTCCTGATTTCATTACATAGTCTATCCCTTTGTGACAGTTAGCTTTAACAGTCAACACCTCGCAGTCTAAATCACCCGGGGAGAGCGATTTAGTGAGGACTCCGTGAGGGATTGTCTAGATCGGGTTGGGTGTGTCTGTGGGGGATTGCCTCGGCTGAGTTCCTCCCCGGGAGGAGAGCCTTGCCTGTGGGTGGCGCTGCCCTAAGCATGCACGCATCCGCCTCTCTGTGCCCTTGACTGCAGACGGGGCCGGCTGCGTCACCTCCCTGCTGTGATGCACTAGAACCCGAGCCGTGCACCAAAATAGACCCTTCTCACCAGGAGTAGTTATGTCTGTCTGTCTGCCTACCTCTCTCTCTCTCTCTCTCTCTCTCTCTGTGCATGTGTGTATGTGCCAGTGTGTATGTGGGGTGTGTGTGTGTGTGTGTGTGTGTGTGTGTGTGTGTGTGGTTAGTAACTGCAGCGGCCGGAACACAGTGAATCACATACATGGTGGGGAAATCTGTTGGAGTCCTGGCTTCCAGCTCTTTGAGAGCACACGCCCAGGAGCAGAGCTGCTGCATAGTAATTCTGTGTAACGATTTGGGGAATCACCAAACTGTTTCCCACAGTGATTACAACATTTTATATTTCTATCAGCAACCCCGCGGGAGTCCGGTTTCCCCATGCGACAGCACCCGCTGTTTTCCGTTTTCTCGTCATTGCCTAGTTATTGTTACCATTATCTCTAACAGGCTTGGAGGTATGGGTGCCTCTTCTAAATTTTTTTAGCTCGCATTTTCTACTGTCTTGGCCATTAACTGCGCAGATACATTGGCGGTCCTCACATTGGTGCTTATGAATTCAGCATATGAATATTGGGGGGAAATTACATTCATTCCAAAGCAATTGTCTCGAAGATGTGGCCTCTGGACCCTTCTGACCTGCTCTAGTCTGACTGGTCGCCAGCTGCCAGCCTGGCTGGAGTCTCCGGGAGCCACTGGCCTGAGAGTTTCTCTGCCCCAATCTTATGTTGGTTTCTTCTTCTTCCTCTCCTATGTCTGCTCTTTTGTAGTTCACCCCTTCATATATCTCAGTGTCTGCCCCCCAGAGGACATACGACAGGGGCAGAGAGATGACTGGGTTGTGAAGGGTGTGAACTATTCTTACAGAAGGCTCACAGCCACCAGCATCTCCAGATGCAGATCCAGCTCCCTCTTCTGGCCTCTGCAGGCACTGCGTGCGCACACTGTGTGTGTGTGTGTGTGTGTGTGTGTGTGTGTGTGTGTGTTAACTCCAAACAAATTTTATTAATCCCCATGGTAAATAGTACCCTGAGCTAAGTATTATAGATTAGAAATCATTGCTCACACTTCCTTCGAAAGGCCTAGCTCTCTGTCCTCACCAGGAGACATTTTATTCCAACCTCTTAATTTGCTTCTACCCAAGAATTCCATCTTACACGTCACACAGTTGTTGGTCGTAGACGTTTCTATCTACTCTAGTGGGCAACTGACAGTCCCCTTCAACCTGGACATTCATATCCTTCAGTGCCAGAAAGAAAAATTAATTAGATTATTGATTATTTCTTCTCTTTCGTTCTCTGATTTCCTTCTGAAAGTCGGTCTTCAGATGTTGGAGATCTTGGGTTGGTCCTCCTCCTTTTCTTCCTCCTCTTCGTCCTCCCCATCCCCTCCCCCTTCTTCTTGACTCTTTACCTCTTTGGTTTATTCCTGGGAAGATTTCTTCAACTCCATCCTCTCACCCTCCCACCAGGATTTTCTTTTCTGTAGGATAATTTAAGGCGTATGTGCTTGTACTGTTCCCGTTAAGGCAGGGGGACTAAAGAGTCCACTGTGGAGCACAGCGGGCGTCAGCGCTAAGCCCCTCTGGGGCCTGTGCTGGGTTCCTCTAGAGGCTTTCCCTGGCTGCTCAGGGTCTGCGCCATGGTCCTCTATGCTCTACACTGGCTATATCAGGGCCCAACAGTACTTTCCTCCAGGGATCTATGCTTGTTTCTTCCAGAAATCCATGCTGGGCTCCACTAGTGGGGTCTACACTAAGCTCTTCTGGGGGCTACAATGGATTCAGCTTGAGACCTATTTTGGGATCCACCAGGGTTTACACTGCATTCCTCCTATGCTGGGACCCGCTAGAGGCCTACAAGGCTTCTCCAAGAGTCTACACCCAGCTCCTCCAGGGATCTATACTCGATTCCACTAGCAGCCTATGCTGGGCTCCATGAGGGGTCTACGCTGTGTTCCTCTCAGGGACTAAGTTACATCTCTCCAGGGAGTCTTTGCTGAGTTCTACTGGGGTCTACACTAGGTTCCTCCAGAGGAGTACACTGAGTTCTTCCAGGTGTCTATGCTAAGGTTCTCCACTGGGGTTCTTTAGGGGTCTATGCTGGAGGCTACACTGGATTCCATGGGCAGTCTACACTGGTTTCCTGAGCTACAGCCAGACCTCTGCCTGTGTCACTGGAGTCTGGGTAGAGGCTTCAGGCAGTGTGGCAGCGGAGGCTCCTGAAACCTGAGCTCTCCCCCACTGCTTTGCTGTCCTGTAGACTCCGCCCTTGACTCTCGGATCTAAGCAACACCACAGTGGAGAGCACAGGGCTGAGCAGGCCTCCACCTCCTCCCCTTTCCAGCCTGTGTCGGAGGACGCGCTGTGTGGGAGTGAAGTACTGAGGACGAGGGCAGAGCCTCTGAAGGGACGTCCCAGGCTCTGCCCCATTGTGGGTGTGGACTCATAAAGAGGTTGCCAGGCTGTCCCACGTTCTTCATCTCAGAATAAACCTCTGGGGTTTCTGTGAGACACCAGCGTCCGCGAGGCCTTCCCTATCTGTGGGGCCACATCTGCCCACCCAGCCAACTCCAGACTGAGATGAGAAAACCGTGCATCAGTACTGAGCATGCTCGGACTTTCATGGCACGTCGCTCTTCCTTCAACCGTACAGAACATCGACTAAGGAACATTTACGTTAGGTTTGATATTATAGTGAATCCGGAGGCCTTTAAAGCATATGTGAGCAGATTCTATGCAAATAGCCACTTGGACTCAAGCACTTGAGTATTCTTGGGTCCTGTGGCTCCCGAGGGAGGAGATATGTCTGACGTGGTGAGGTCTACGCACCAGCACTATGACAACAGCCTTTGTGTTAGAACTGTCTCGAGTTCCTTTGGGTTCCTAAAGTAAGGCTTGGCCATCGCTTGGCACAGTTCAGACTAACATTCGCAATACTGCACTGAATGTGCTGTCCTCAGATAGCCTGGCAGTTCGTGTGGGTTATAGGAACTCAGTAGAAAAGGTCTACACATGTGTACCCACTGTCACCACGACTGAAGAGCCGCCTGTCTCCTCCGTGGGGATGCCTCCTCTCAACGCGGCGGCAGCGTGGGCAGAAGGGTGCTCTAGGACTCCAGACAGCGTTCACTGTCCGCCCCACCCCGACCCCCAGGCCTGGGGTAGGCAGGGGGAGTCAATGTGGCGCCTGTTTCCCAAGATCTCGTAACTAAGTGCCATTACCTGGGTGGCTTTGAAAATAAGGTGTCCCCTCACAGTTATAAGAACCAGAAGAGCTGGGCGGTGGTGGCACACACCTTTAATCCCAGCACGTGGGAGGCAGAGGCAGGTGGATTTCTGAGTTCGAGGCCAGCCTGGTCTACAGAGTGAGTTCCAGGACAGCCAGGGCTACACAGAGAAACCCTGTCTTGAAAAAAACCAAAAAAAAAAAGAACCAGAAGTGCAGGCATGGGGGGTTAGCAGAACAAGCCTCAGGGGGCCTGGCTCGAGTCGTCCTAGCACCTAGTCCTGTGGTGCTTTGCCGAGAGCCCATGGCTCGTGACTTCATCCCCCATTCATCCTTAGCATATGGCCTTCTAGGCTATGGCTGTGCTTGCTAAGGACACCAGTTCATACTGGATCGGGCTCACCGATTCCATTCCGGCTTCCTCTTAACTAATCATGCCAGCCAGAGCTACAGTTCCCCACCCCCACCCCACCCCCGGGGCAGCTTCTGGGGTTCTAGGAGTTAGGTCTCGATAGGGCTCCTGTGGGATGAACACAGTGCCACTTTCCACAAGCATCTCCCTGGATAACCGTCCCGCTGTGTAGTGGCCCACCTCCGTAATCTAGGGCTTACGGGGGCAGGTGATCTGGGCTTCCAGACGCATGAGTATTAGAAGACTGGAAAACATCGGCTCTTCATACCAGATAGATTTCCCCCTCTACCCACGTCCTAAAAAAGACCCACCGCTGGGACACAGCCTGCCCAGTGTAGTCCTGCCTATTTAAACGTGCTCTGATGTGGAGCCTGGTAATTTTTTAAATTTTAGGTAGCTTTTGCCAAATGCATGAGTGTGGTTTTGATCAGGAAGTTGTGGGTTCGTGCCTAATAAAAAAAAAAACTTTCAACATTAAAAATTCAGAATTGGTGACCACTGAGAAATCTATACAGCTTGAGGTCTGCAGAGTCACTCTGTCCCCTCTCTTACCCAGAACACTGTGCCCCGCTCTCAGTTCCAAAGCTAGAAATAGCCCCATCTCGAATCACCTTGAGGGTTTTCAGACCCCAGCAGGGCAGGCACTCTGGGTCAGTTTTATCAGCCTTCACTGAGTGGAAGGACAGACTCACGCTCACACAGACCTCCCCAGGCCAACCGTCTGCTTCTGTTCACTGAGGATGGCCCTCTGGACCCCAGCCCTCTGACTGAGACTCTCCTCAAGCTGTGCGGAAGAAGAGGCTGCCCTCCAGAACATGGCGGACTCCTCTGAGAGGGCAAGAGAGGAGAGCTGTGTGCTTAGAAAGTGCAGCTAGAGTCTCTCCAGTTAGCCCCTCTGGGCCCGGTGTCCTTGATCACACAGGAAGAGAGACAAGCTCTTCCTCGAAGAGAGAAGCAAATCCTTTGGAGGTTTCATGTGTTAGTGGCCAGTGTGTCCTTGAGTGAGATATTCAACACCCTCACTCTCCACATCCTCTCCAGGGCTGATCCACTCGTTAATGGTGGAGAGGAAAGTCAAAGTGTCACCAAAGCCCACACCCCACCCTGTGGGTGGGTCTCGGCTGCATGAGGCAAAGATGAGTGGGCAGGTACCTCTGAGGCTCAGCTCTATCCGCTCAGAAGCTTCCCCCACTTTCTGTCAAGATAGGCGTCAGACCAAGCAGAGGCCGCAAGCCCACTGAGGCCTGAGGACCACCCACAGGGTATTATGAAGTGAACCGAAGGGAGGGGCAACCTCAACTCAAACGACTCCATCAAAGGAGCTGGTCATCCCTGTCCCCTGGACTCCTCACCCGGGCTGTTGGGTTCTGTGTTCAGATTGCTGGGAAAGGAGCCACCACAACTGAACCTACACCCCAGACCCCCTCTGGACTGGCACCATGAGATGGAAATCTTAACGTGATTCACAGACGAGACAAGTGGGACTTAACTGACGCCTCCCGGCTGGGAGCTCATGCTTACCATCTCTTTGCACTTCGCCAAACTGACGCTACACCTGTTCTAGGATCTCTGTGAGGGCTGGACATTCCCCAGGGGCCTAAGATGGTGTCTTAGCACCGTAGAAAGAACAAGACAGCTCAAAGATGAGAACAAGTCCCGACTCCTGGGCTCTCCCCCCTCTTTCCATGGAGGCAGGACACCAACAGACCTAAAAAGTCCTGTAGAACAGTCAGCAGGCCACGACGGCAGGCACCCAAGAGCCGTGGGGGAGGGGAGGCACTTCTGTGCACCAGAGACCAAAAGAGGAAGAACGGTGACCTCAGTCGGAATGATGCTGGTTAGGATGCCATGAGGCCACACTACAGTGCAGTGGTGTGCCATCTGGAGGATGGTGTGCTGGACCACCACAGATGGTTTCTTGCTCGCCCCCATCCCAGCGTGTGCCGAGTGGGGGCAGGGTCAGTCAGCCACACTGGCAGTAAGAAGGACAAGGGTCAATATAGTCAGGACCAGAGATAAAGCCAGAGCCAGCCAGCCACACGTCCCTGAAATAGCCCTACCCAGTTTTAAATACTTACCAAAAAATGAGGACATACAGACTACTGGGGAGGGAGGGAGATAGGAAATACCGTTGGTAGGAGGCAAGCTTAGGTCACAGGGAAAACCCCACCACTAGCCAGAAACAGGCATCCCAGAAGGGCTGCTGGTCCTTTGCTGGTCCTTTCCCCTCTGGGGAAACCGAGTCTTCACCTCCAGGCTTCCTAACCGCTCTTAGGCTTCGTCTACACAGCCTTCCACAGACAGTGCCTAGCCCTGGCTCAGACTTCAACCAAAGGTTCCCGCTCTGCGGCCCCATTGCCTCTCTGGGCACAGGTGGCTTTGTCCCTTGCAGGCCACCACCCACCTTCCTCACGGACCAGCCTTGACCGGCAAGTCCTCCCCATGCAGATCTGCTGTCTTTACCCTCAACAGCTCCTGCAAACAAGCAAAACAACAACAAAAAACCTTCTGTAGCCTGGCCTGGGTTGTCCCTCAGAAACCTCTGCCTCATATTCTCTCTCTCCCTCCATCCCTCTTTCCTCCTGCCCTCGTCAGCACCCAGCACCCTGGGGTTCAGTTATCCCCCAAGGGACTGGCTAATTCCAGCCACCTCCTGTCGTTCCTTGACCCGGTGTGCCCTCTCCTGTCTATTCCACATCCCCAAAAGATCACCTACTCTGAGATGCCCTCCTCTGCCCCTGCCCCTAGTGAATGCTACCCAGTTCCTACTAAGTACTAGCATGAGAAGTATCTGGAAGCTGACCCTTCCTGAGTCCAACTCCGGCATCTCCCAAGCAACACTCACCGGACGCCAACCCAAGTTTGCTACAAGAGCTTGCGAACTGTGAAGGAAGTCTCTTCCCTCACTGTCTTCTCCAGAGCCTGAGGTCACTCCCTGAGCCAGTATAGAATCGGTGGCATCCCAAAATCGCTAGGAAGGTCCTCTGGGGTTTCCTCTCCATCAGCCCCACCACCCAGCAGTGCGCCCCTCCTACCCCGACAGGGTGCAGGCACCACCTCAGGGAACCAAAGCTTTTGCTTTTATGAAGCACTAAATGGTTTCTCTACTAGAGATTCCGGCTGCCACGCAGGTGCTTCACATCGGACCCAGCTAAGGTTTGGAGCATGAAGCGTGCTCCAAGGTCAAAGAGGGATCTGGCGGCTAAGATTTGCCAAAGCAGTGACCTGGGGTGGTCCCCAGGGGCCCCTTCCTCCTGCCACAGTGACATCTGCCTGCCCTGATATCCTCCAGATCCTCCAGATCGTCCCTCTGCGAGCTGTCAAGGTGACTGGCCACTTCCTGGGTCCTGAGTCGGGAACCGGGGGATGGAAGGCTGCGCGCTTACCCTCCAAGGCCGCCTTCCAGCTGGTGCTGCCCTCGTAGCCCGACCCCGATCGCCTCAGTAGCCCCTCCGGGCCACGGGCCTCTGCCTCGGCTGGAGAGCGCGGCCGGGGCGCAGCGGGCGCGGGGCGAGCGGCGGGGGGCGGGGGGCGGGTGCGCGCGGGGGGCTCCCGGGCCGGCTCCATGCCGCGACGCGCGCGCGCTCCTGCAGCCGGCAGCGGAGGCCGGCCCCACGCGCACTCGGCGCTGCACGCGCCCCGCGGGCCCCCCAGGCCGGCTCGGTGCTCCGGGGCCGCGGCGTCCGCAGGCCGGGGCTGAGCCCGGCTCCCCGCGCCGGAGACGCTCCGGTGCCCGCCGTGCGCGCCGCAGCCTGCGCGCCGAGCCCGGCGCGGGGGGAGGAGCCGGGGCTGCGAGGGAGCCGCGACCGCGGGCGGGGTTGCGGGGACGGAGGACAGCCCAGGTCACCGGCCCCGCCACCCGCTCCCGCGCAGCTGTGAGCCAAGGTGCTCCTCCTCCTCCAGAGTAGGATACAGGGCATCTTCTGAAGTGGGGGAGTTTCTCTAGACAAGGCCCTGGGAAGGCTGCTCTTGGGGTGCCCCTGGAGGCAGAGAAGACGGATGGGGGCTGGGACTTGCCCCCCAGATTCTCAGCAGCTGAGAGAAACACCACTGACGCCACAGTCCAAGGGGACAGCACCGAGCAGCACTGCAACCAGAGATCCATATCGACCATCTATTACGGTTCGGGGACTTTTTTCCACATTTTTGGTTTATGTGTGAATGTCCACGTTTGCACATGGAAGCCGGAGGTCTTCACTGAGTATACTCACTCTCCACTTTTTCTTTTCTGAACATAGGATCTCACTATGCAGCCCTAGAACTTGCTGTGTAGACCTGGATGGCCTCTGACTCATAGCCTGCCTCTGCCCCTCAAGTGCTGAGATTCAAGTCATACACCAACACACTTGACACCTTTTTTTTTTTTTTTCTCCTGAGCCAGGCTCCCTCACCGAACCTGGGGCCCACCAATTCAACTAACGTGAGCTGGCCAACCTGCTTCCTGGGTAGGTCTGTCTCGGCCCCCCACGGCCGGGTTTAGCCACTTGACACCAGCCCAATTTATACATGGGCGCTGGGAACCTGAACTTATTAGTCCTTAGCACTTTACCTACTGAGTCATTCCCTCTGCCTCTCTTCTGGAATTTTTGAGACTGAATCTCACTTATAACTCCGGCTGGCCTCGAGCTCGCAGTAGACCAGGCTAGCCTCCAGCAACTGTCCCCCTGCCTTTTCCTCCCAAGTGCCGGGATTGCACTCACATGTCATCACAACCCAGCTGAGCTGCAGGGACTTGTCAAACAGTAGCGGACACCCTTGCCAGAGAACTGAGAATGGACTTAAGGAAGACGCCCAGGGCACTGCTGGGCATGGGAGCCCAAAGCCAGTCATCCAACTGCTTGGGACACAAAGCAGGAGAATTGAGAGTTCGAGGGCAGCCTGGGTGTGCTATACTGAGGCCAAACGGAAATGGATAGTGAGGTCCTGTCTCCATAACCAATCAAAAGGGCCAAGGCAGCTTCTGAAGCAGCCATGGCAGATATGTGGTTGTCACACACACACACACACACACACACACACACACACGCTGGTGGATGAGATGTGAGCGCTCAGCTACTACTCTAGTACCATGCCTGCCTGCCTGCTGCCGTGCTCTCTGCCATGATGGCTCTGGATTCTAACCTCCTGGAATCATAAGATCCCTATAAACTCTTCTGTACGTTGTGTTAGTCATGATATGTTTTCACAGAAATAGAAAAGAAACTAAGATACCTAGGATACACAAAGCCCTGGGTTCTATCCATGACACCTTATTAACTGGGTGTTATTCAAGGTTATTCTTGATTACATACTAAGTTCAAGGGCAGTCAGAGCAGTTCAAGACCCTGTGTGGATGATGATGGTGGTGGTGATGGTGGTGGTGGTGCTGATGACGCAGGAGTTGTGTTAGGAGGAGGTAGAGAATGAATGCTGGGAGTGGGAGCCATTGCCTCTTCAGCCTCCTGGATTCAGACTGGCAATTTTCTCTACTCTAGAACATTCTCTACCTCTCTAGAGAAGCACCTAAGCGGAATACCAGTCTCAAAGTCGCAAACCTCATCATGTTGGTACAGGAGGCACCAAACACATTAGAGCAGGTTAGGTAATGACCACAATTATAGGACGTTAACTTTGGAGTCAGGAGCAAGGCTGCTTTGGAGCAGAGGGTCATCAAGAAAGCTCTTACTGTGACTGTTTGGGCTAAACAGACGTGACAAGGACAGAGCAGCCCAGCTGCGGCAGGAGGCTGACTTAGCAGCGTTCCCTCCCTGACCTGCAGACTTCAGGGTCTCATCCAAAACAAGGACCCGCCTTCGGAGTCTTCCCAACCCCTAACGGATCCCCTCATCCTGATGCCCTGGGGGACCACTGCCCCAAAACTGCTTGATCTCAAATCAACTGCCCTGGAGTCCCCAGACTCAGACAAGGCCTCAGCCAGTGAGAGAGTGCCAAGATCACAGAGGAGACCTTGTGATGGCCACAGCCAGTGAGGTGGTGCTCGTGAGACAGAGTTCCTGAGCTGGCCCTCCTCTGACATGAGGGAGGCTAAATCTGCACCAGCTGGCCCTGGAGAGCAAGCGTATGTGTGAATACTGTGGCCTCGGTTTGGCCCACAGGAGAAGTAGGCTGCTGAGCCTCTGTCCGCAAGAGCCTCAGGACGCAGGAGTTCTGCACTGGACACAAGAGCCCCCGTATTTATACCACATACTGCTGAACATGCTTGATCAGGACTGAGATGAGCACGAGGCACAGAGGTTTACGTGGGCTGGCGAGACGGCTCAGCAGGTCGAGGGACTCAGCTAAAGCTGAGGTGGAAGGAGAAAACTCCCACAAGTTATCCTGACTTACACACACACACACACACACACACACACACACACACACGACTAGGGAGATATCCCCCAGCCCTACTCCTTATTCCTCAGAGCAGGTGCCCATTGCTCTGTATTCTAGACCTATGTCTAGAAGGTTCTGTGCCAGGGCTCCCTGTGTTCCTTCTTGTGTCTCAGAATACGACTGTCTCCTTCCACGGTTATGTAACTGTGAGTTCTGACCCACAATCCCAGAGTCAGGGGTGGGGGAAGGCAGTTCCTTGTCTTCATTTCAATCAACTGAAGTATAATTTTGGGTCACTGTCCTGCTGGGATGATAGGAAATTCCGTTTCAACTTTTAAAACTCTTTTTCAGACTCTGCCTCTCCAGCTGCTCAGCCCGCGCCACGTCACTGAGTGGTGGGCCCTGCTACGCTAAGAAGCCCCAGACCGCCTGACTTTCCCAGACAGAATGACCACTCCTCACCCCAGCAGGGCCTCCAGGACCCTCCCCTTCCCACCCCAACACCTCTATAATCCCTTCAGAACCTTATATTGGTAGCACAGGTTAGCCCTATTTCCATGCTGTCTTGTTCCGTGTCCCACTGAAGTCCTGCAGACTAGGAGGTGCGTGACAAGCCTGCTGAAAGAGTTGCTCATAACTCACAAATCTGCGAAAGAAGCGAACGGTGTTTATTTCGACCCACTATCTTCCCACCAGCCCGGTTCATCTTTTCCTGTGAGTGTTGGATATTTCTGAAATGCCTGTTAGCTGAACCATGGAAAATACAAGATTTGCAAAAAACCCGAGCCTCCAGGACAGACAGGACACCAGGCGCCCACTCAGGTCAGAGGACGCTCGCCCAGTGCAGCTGCTCCGGTGGGGTCGGTGTGCCCCAGTTTTCCAGAGGACAAGGTGGGAAATGACTCCATTTCTGATGCTGGTGAATAATTCATATTTGTAATATACGATGTTATATGAAGCACAAACACGCAGAGGAAGGTGGCCCTGCACTGCCAGGTCACAGTGTCTGACTGAGACAGCTCACAAGGTCACGGTGTGTCCACGGAATACCAGGCAGGTCTTAGCGGTGGGCAGAGAGAGGGCCAGGAGCCGCCCACATGTAACAAACTCTGAAGCAGTCACTCGTTGTGTGCCCTGTGAGTTAAGAGGAAGGGAAAGATGGGAAACCAAGACAGAGAGAAGCCTCGTGGAGACGTGGAGGATGCTTCCGATGTGGTCGTGGGCTGGCACAGTTCTGCAGTCTCTGACTGACTGCTCCCTACCCAAATTCTCAGGGACCGGGGAGAACAGGAAGTTGTTGGTGACCTCTGTGAAAGGGTCATTTGGCCCCCAAAAGAGTCACGACCCACAGGCTGAGAACTGCCTCATGTAACTGTGGTCTGAGATCCACCACACGGCGGGATGCCTGTAGTGAGTCGCACACAATGACATTTGGATTTCAAAACTGCTAAGAGGAATGGGGAGATGGCTCGATGAACAACCCATTTGGAAAAAATAGAAGTCTAGCTACTGAGGAACAGCACCCAAGGCTGTCCCTGGCACCCTGGCACTCAGCACACACATGTACATACATGCATGCACATGCTAAAATAGGTTTTAAGTGTTCTTACCAAATGTAATAAGTAATCAGGGCCAGAGAGATGACTCAGTAGTCAAGAGCACCGGATGCTCTTGCGGAGGACCCAGGTTCAATTCCCAGCACCCACATGGCAGCTCACAACCATCTATAATGGGATCTGATGCCCACTTCTGACATACAGGCATACATGTAGATAGAGCACTCATGCATAAAATACATAAGTAAATAATTTTTAAAAGAGGAATAGGTAATTAAATGAATTGACATGCTAATCGGTTTGACTAAAATATTTCAAACTATATACATATGTATCATAACATTATTTGTACCACATAAATATACAATTATACTTTGTCTAATTATGATAATTGATTTGGACTATCAAATTCTCGTTGCCAAGTCCCTGTGAGTACAGGTGGATGGCACGGTGCTTGGAGCCATGGGTCCGCAAGGTCGTCCTTTCTTGGGCAGGCACTGAGACAGAAAGTGCCTCCTTCTGTTGAGGAAATGGCTTCTCCAGGCAAGACCTCTCCTTAGGAGAGCCAGCCTCTGCTTTCCAACCTCTGGAGGCCTTCCTTTGTTTTTCCTCTGGCCCATAACTCATCTTGCTGGGACAAGTCTCCCTAGCAACCACACCTTCGTCTGGTTCTTCTAGTCCCCAGGCTCCCTGGGATTTGCGTTTTCTCAACATGTCCCATTTACCTTCCTTCCAAGCCAGGCGGTGACCCAATGTCTTTACGCTCAGCCTGCCCTTGACAAGCAGCCTCTTTGTGCAAGCCCAGAGGTGCACGCACAGCGATCATCTACGGCAGCAAGGGCGGGGTGCTCATAGATGAGGTCGGGATGTTTCCCAGCTCCAGAGCTGGCTGTGCATGTGGCCACGGGTGCCCTGTCCTGTGGCGTGAGCCTGGGCTGACAGAGCTGCTGGGTGGACGCTTGTCAGGAGGGCTGAAAGCAGCAGGCAACATTACAAATGCTTTCCCTCCGTGTACTAAAAGACTGTTCTTGGGCAGGAAGAGAGTCTGTGGGGCAAAGGATGCGGAAGGAGGAAAGGACCGCCAGGGACTGGTAAGGCAGCCGGTCCCGTTACACTGGGTGTCCTGGGCCACACTCTGCTCCTCACTGGTAAAAAGGTCTGTGGCTGCTAGGAGGTCTGCAAGGCCAGCCTTGGTGAGGCAGGTGCCCCTCTCTCATCTCGGGATCCCCATCAATGCCACAGCGCAATCACAAAGCCAGAGATGTTGGTAGGATCAGCGTCCATTCCTGGAAATGTCGTCCAATAGACAAGGCGTCGGGACTCTAACCAGTGACTTCCATTGCGGTCTCTGCTGTAGGGTGACTGGATCCTAAGATGGGTTAGAGAAGCCTACGGGGGCCGGGAGGGGTAGCTCCTCTGTGGGCGGCTCGCCTGGCATGCATTAGCCCCCGGTTCCAGCCTTATAAACTGGACATGGAGGCACAAACGTACCCATCTCTCAAGAGGTGGAGGCAAAAGGGTCACCCTCAGCTACAGAGCAAGTTTCAGACCAGCCTGGGCTACGTGTGACTCTAGAGAATCGGGCAGAAGAGTGAGGGCAGAGGAGCAGAAAAGCTTGGCTGTTAGAGCCCGCGGTGTGAGAGCCCGCGGTGTGAGAGCCCGCAGTGTGAGAGCCCGCGGTGTGAGAGCCCACGGTGTGAGAGCCCACGGTATTAGAGCCCGCGGTGTGGGAGCCCGCGGTGTGAGAGCCCGTGGTGTGAGAGCCCACGGTATTAGAGCCCGCGGTATTAGAGCCTGCCATGTGAGAGCCCGCGGTGTGAGAGCCAGTGGTGTGAGAGCCCGTGGTGTGAGAGCCCGCGGTGTGAGAACCCACGGTGTGAGAGCCAGCGGTGTGAGAGCCCGTGGTGTGAGAGCCCGCGGTGTGAGAACCCACGGTGTGAGAGCCAGCGGTGTGAGAGCCTGTGGTGTGAGAGCCCGCGGTGTGAGAGCCCACGGTGTGAGAGGCTGGGCAGGGGTCACACACTGGCATATTAACCACTGAGCTCTTCATTCTGACCGGACACCTCTTGAGGGAGGGGAGATGATTTGGGTTTGCCAATTGGGGTTAAACCACCATGGGTGTGGAAGAGGGTCGGCAATACAGAGGCAGGAGCATGAGGCGGCTGGTCCTCATCTCGGAGGAGCAGCAGGCAGAGCAGAGTAAGCCTCTAACACACGCAGCCCGGTAAGCAGCGCCCTCCAGTCAGGCTCCTCCTCCTAGAGGGTCAGTGGTCCCCAAAAATAATGTTCCAAGCTCATGACCAAGCGTGCAAGCACATGAGCCTGTGATCGACACTTCACACTCTGCGCATAGCAGGGCTTAGCTATCTGTCCTCTCTGTGACTTTATTTCCCCTGTCTGTACAGATCGTAACTCCCATGATAAAGTGAGAAAGTGCCTGCCTTGTATGCATGAGGACTGTTGAGCTCCCAGAACCCACATTTTAAAAACATTTAAAAATACCTGGTGTGCTGGCGTATCCTTGTAATTTCAGCACAGGGGACGAAGGCTCACTGGCCTGCATGCCTAGCCATATCGTCAAGTTCCCGGCCAATGAGAGACTCCATTTCTAACTCTGTCTGTGGAGCTGGTGAGGTGGTTCGGTGGCAAAAGCACTTGGCACCAAATCTAATGACCAAGAGTTCTATCCCTCACAGTGGAAAGAGAGAACCGACCGCCACCAGTTATTCTTTGACCTCTACATATGTGTTGTGACACATGCACACATGCACGCACACAAAAAGGTACATACAGTGAAACACCATCCATTTAAGTGTAAGCCTAAGCCACTATAGTAAAGCCATTTCTCCAGCCCCAGAACTTTCACTAAAAATAAGTGATGACTCCTTTGGGAATGACCCAAAGATTCCTCTAGCCCTCGCAAGTGTGTGTTCAGGTGTGCTGTACACACACACACACACACACACACACACACACACATACAGGCACACAAACACATTCACACATGCACACACACATATATATATACACACACATGCACACACACAAAGACACACATATACACATATATACACACATACATAGTACACACATACACATATATATACACACATACATACATACACACATACACATATATACACACATGCACACACATGCATACATACATACATACACATATATACACATGCACACACATATACATACATATACACACATGCACACACATACATATATTACACACACATAAATACACACATATATACATACGCACACACATACAGCACATACACATTCACACACATACACACACATGCACAAACACATGGCACATGCACATACATATACACGCATGCACACAGACACTCACATACAAGGCACATACCTTCTCTATTGAGCCACAAGTAGATGAGTTTATATGTGAAAACACAGGCGATGTGGACATTTAATAATGACCATTATCGCCCTAAGTTCCAGATTTATCTCTTTCCTTGTGTGGTGACTTAGTTCTTTATTTTGTACCCCCTAAACCATGTTGGATTTGGATTTCAGGCTGCATGTAGAAAGACCTTTTAAGCAAAGCTTCCCATTTGCTGTGTGCCATTTGTAAAACTGTAGCCCAGCACACACACACACACACACACACACACACACACACACACACAATTTTAAAATGAGCCGTTCTTAGCCCCTTTTTCTCTGGCCAGTTCAGTGCTGCTCAGCATATCTCCGCCCCGTGCAGCCATCTCCACAGCCCATGTCCTGAACAGTTTTCATCTTGTAAACAACTCCTGCCCCCCTACCCCAACCCCTGGTACCCACCACATATTCCTGTCTCTGTGAGTTTAACCAGTCTGTGCCACTGAAACTACATGTAACCGGACCCCAGACCTTAGGACAACCAACTCCGTTGGAAGTGCCATTTGGGCTGTAAAACTCAGCACGTAGACGGCACCACCTGCCAATAATGAAAACAGAGACTGAATCCATCTAAGTCCATAGTTGTGGCAAAGTCTCTAAATATGCTAACCTTGCTTTCTGGCTTCTGCTTCTGGCTAACTGTTCTTGTTAACTGAAGTATGTCAACCCAGAACGTGGCTTTTGTGCTTGAAAGCTTATCCTGAGAAAATGTCAGTGCGACACTGGTGTCCCGAGTGCCCAGCGTAGTCACCAGCCGGCTAGCAGAGCTTTGCCAAGCAGTCTTCTCTGGTGAGCACCCCTCCACACTGCACAGCCATGGCTTACGGGTCTGGCTTACTTCATGAAGTTAGGATAATGTCCTTGGCTCTGTCCAGTTTACAGGCATCAGAGTTTCTCTATTTGGTCTTGTCGGGATTAGTAAGAGGGGCTCATCAGCGTTGCCGATTTAGCCCCCTAACGCCCCTGGGCACACGTTAAACATAAATCCAGCGGCGGGCTGTCAGCTGCGTCACGACAACATAGCACGGATCACCTAGTTGCTAGCCAAGAATAGAAAAGACAGTGCCTTGCTCCGAGTCGACTTGGCTGGTTCTGTGTTTTAGTTTCGCTCGCAAACCCCACGCAGGCAATTCTTTATGCTAACGTGTGCTGTACAGATGCTTCGAGGGGTGAGCAGCAGAAAGGCAGACCCAGGGCAGCTGAGGCAAAGGAGGGAACACATTGGCTCTTAGAACTGAATGTCGGGACACCCTCCGCCGGACTCAGGCTCCATCGCTGAGAGAACCTCTCCATAGTCTGCCTCTGTCTTCTCCATGTGTCGGCTCTGTCCTCAGACTCTCACAGTGGAAGGCGACCTTTGAACTTATGTCTTCCCATGGGCAGAATCAGCAGAGAATGAGTTCAAACAAACTCATGACCTGCCAGCATGGCACACCACACACTCCCTGTCTTGGTTATGGTTTCTCTTGCCAAGAAAAATACCATGACCAAAAGCAGCTTGGGGAGGGAAGAACTTACTTCACTTTACAACTGTCAGGACACACTCATCATCCAGGGAAGTCGAGGCAGCGGTTTAAAGCAGAAACGTGGAGGCAGGAACTGAAGCAGAGGCCATGGAGGAGAGATGCCTACTGGGTTATTCAACCTGATTTCTAGTCCAGCTCAAGACCACCAGCCTAAGGACGGAACCCCCACCGTGGGTCGGCCAACTAAGCACCACTCATTAACCCTCATTAACCAAGAAAAAGCGCTGCCCACTCCCCCCCCCGTGAGTTTTATGGGGGATTTTCTCAGTCCAGAGGCCCTCTCCTCAAATGAGCCCAGCTGCTGTCAAGTGACATCAAACTAACCAACACGCACCATCTCCTTTGACAGTGACTAAGGCTAATGGATCACACATCCAGCCCTGGAGCTGGGGCCAGGGCCATCCGCATCCAGATTATGGGATTGGAAGTGGGAGAGCCCGGCGGTGGGAGCACACGACTTTAGTCCCAGCACTCGGGAGGCAGAGGCAGGTGGATCTATGAGTTTGAGGCCAGCCTGGTCTACAGAGTGAGTTCCAGGACAGCCAGGGCTGCACAGAGAAACCCTTTCTAAAAGGGAAAAAAAAGAAAAAGGAAAAGAAGAAGAAGAAAGTGGGAAGGAACAGTCCCCAAAGAAAATCCAGGCTACTGCACATGAGGGACAAGGACACAGGTCAGAGGTAAAGCAGTTTCCTACCATGGATAAGGATTGATCCCAATTCAGTTGCCAGCACTGAGAGAGAGAGAGAGAGAGAGAGAGAGAGAGAGAGAGGGAGGGAGGGAGGGAGGGAGGGAGGGAGGGAGGGAGGGAGGGAGGAGGGGAAGGAATAGGAGGAAGAAAGAAAGAGGAAAGGGGCGAGGAAGGAAGAAAATTGGTCAGCTGATTTATTCTTCTAAAATGGGAAAGAAGCCGGGTGGTGGTGGTGCACGCCTTTAATCCCAGCACTTGGGAGGCAGAGGCAGGAGGAGTTCTAAGTTCGAGGCCAGCCTGGTCTACAGAGTGAGTTCCAGGACAGTCAGGGCTACACAGAGAAACCCTGTCTCGAAAAACAAAACAAAACAAAACAAAACAAAACAAAACAAAAAAAAAAACAAAAAAAAAACAAAAAAAACAAAAACAAAAACAAAAAAACAAAAAACTAAAATGGGAAAGTGCTGTCCACAGAACAACAGGGCTGGAGATGGCACTGGGGTTTGGGACTCTTGTTGCTTTTATAGAGGACCAGGACATGGCGGCTCACAAACATCTTTTAACCTGCACAAAGCATCAGACAGACACACAGGCAAACCGCCCATGCACATAAAATAAATAAATTCAGAAGTCATCAGTAAGAGAAAAAGCAGAAGAAAGGGTAACCAGCCCGGAGCCCAGTCTGCAGGGAAGCCATGTTTAGCACTTCCTGAGGGACAATCGCAGCCCAGAAAGGCTGGTTCATGCAGAGATTGGCTCTCGGTGGAAATGGTGCTCTCAGTAATGACCCTGCCAAAACCCGCTGCCTCGTGCATTAGGCTCTCCCAGAGGGTAACAGGAGCCGACAGGGGACAGGAAGCTCAGCTCGCACCAGCAGAGGAAAAAACCCAAATCCGATATGATAAGTATTTTTAACAACAAGAATAAATAACGGCTTTCTTATTACAAAACAGATAACGTAGATAGGCTGTTTTTGGTAAATAATGCATATGTTATTTAAGTCAATTTTCTTTCTAATTTAATATACTGTATATATGCTCTTAAGTACTTTAATACATGGTTGGACTGTGTGTGGATCTGTTGGTAGAATGGTTGCCTTTCATGCACAAAGCTCTGAGTTTGATCCTTAGCACTTTAAGGGCACAATGGGACACTTGTAATCCCAACACTCCAGATGGGCAGGAGGAGTGTGGACTTAAAACCATCCTTGACTACACAGCCTGCACTACCTGAGACTCTGTCTCCAAAAGTAAATGGTTAGGATTTTTATTAACTGAAAAATTAGGATTATTTGATGTTTTCTGTAACCATCTGAATTCCTTTTTAAAAAATTTTTCTATATTCTTTGTTTACATTCTAAATGATTTCCCATAAGTCCCATAAGCCCTCTTCCCTCTGCCCATTCCCCCATCAACCCCCTCCCACTTCTCTGTCCTGGTAATCCCCTACAATGCTGCATCAAGCCTTTCCAGGACCAGGGACCTCTCCTTCCTTCTTCTCGGGGAATCATTTGATATGTTAATTGTGTCTTGAGTATTCAGAGCTTCTGGGCTAATTAATATCCACTTATCAGTGACTGCATTCCATGTGTGTTCTTTTGTGAATGAGTTACCTCACTTAGGATATTTTCCAGTTCCAACCATTTGCCTAAGAATTTCATGAATTCATTGTTTTTAATTGCTGAGTAGTATTCCATTGTGTAAATATACCACATTTTCTGTATCCATTCCTCCATTGAGGAACATCTGGGTTCTTTCCAGCTTCTGGCTATTATAAATAAGGCTGCTATGAACATAGTGGAGCATGTGTCTTTATTGCATGCCGGGGAATCCTCTGGGTATATGCCCAGGAGTGGTATAACAGGGTCCTCCGGAAGTGTCATGCCCAGTTTTGTGAGGAACCGCCAGACTGATTTCCAGAGTGGTTGTACCATCTTGCAATCCCACCAGCAGTGGAGGAATGTTCCTCTTTCTCCACATCCTCGCCAACACCTGCTGTCTCCTGAGTTTTTAATCTTAGCCTTTCTGACTGGTATGAGGTGAAATGGCAGGGTTGTTTTGATCTGCATTTCCCTAATGACTAATGATGTTGAACGTTTCTTAAGATGCTTCTCAGCCATCTAAATTTCTTCAGGGGAAAATTCTTCATTTAGCTCTGTACCCCATTTTTTTTTGTTTGTTTTGTTTTTCGAGACAGGGTTTCTCTGTGTAGTCCTGGCTGTCCTGGAACTCACTCTGTAGACCAGGCTGGCCTCGAACTCAGAAATCTGCCTGCCTCTGCCTCCCAAGTGCTGGGATTACAGGCGTGCGCCACCACGCCCACCACCCCATTTTTTAATAGGGTTATTTGGCTCTCTGGAGTCTAACTAATTCCTTATATAAAATAATCTGGAGTTACCACAACTGTGATTACGTCATCCTTCTCCTATTGACACATACATAAATTCTCAAAAAAGTAAAAACCATTTAAATTAAAAGAGAGAAAGAACAAGACCCAGGAGACACCTCCCAACCGTCTCCTCCCAGCAGCTCATCAGGTTGGTAGCCACCACCACTATAAGCCATTGTTAAGATTGGAGTACTTAATTTACCTAATGCTAGTTACTGTTTAATTATACAAACTATAATCCCACCGGGCCTGGTTATGGGAGAAACAGAGAACCCAAGTTAGGAAAAGACCCCTGTCCCCGGGCACCACAGGCTGTCTGCAAGCTCGCTCTGCTCTCCCTCTGCACACAGCCGCCCTCTAGTGACAAGAAGGGAGTACTGCTGTGATCTGATAAGGGGGAGAGGACAGGCACCCCTATCTGGGTGGAACTTTCTGGTTTAAGCCCAGAGCTTTATGGCGAGGGGTAAGCCAGCTGGTAGACCCTGCTAGGGAGTGCGGTTGGTGGCCCTGCCCTCCTTGACAACTCGAAGCCTGACATATCACAATGAAGCTTCCTGGTGACTGTCCTCCTGGTGACTGCCCTACTGAGGATTGCCCAGCGGGCCCACATTCCGCATAGTACTCCTGGAAGAACTCTGACCGAGGACCACAGTACCCGCTCCGGGCTGCAGGCAGCAGAGGGCTCCTACTCTCCCTGAGCCAAGGCCTGTTATAGACAGAAGATTCCTGGTCCCTAAAACTGCTTCTGACAGTCTCCTCGCCCCAGCTCCCCATTTTGTCCCAAGCATGCACAGATCTAAAGAGCAAGCCCACCCCAAGCACCAGGACCAGAGTCCTGGCCCCTTAGATCCACTGAGAAGGCTCTTTATTGGTGTCTCTTGCAGCTGCCTTTCTTGGGCAATGGGACTCTTCTACCCACATGTGGTAAGTGCATCAACAGAAGCCTGTCGGATGCAAACCGTGAACAGCATCCAACCAAAACTGCTTCATACGGCTGCGCAAGTTGCTTACTGTACAAAGCTCCTGGCCCAGGGGTCATGGGGATCTAGAATTCAACCCTGACCTGATAACAACAAAGCTAGACTTACTGGTGAGGGCCTATGCCGGGAGAAAGGAGCTCAGTTTTCTTGGTTTTTTTTTTTGTTTTTGTTTTGTTTTGTTTTGTTTTGTTTTGTTTTGTTTTGTTTTTGAGACAGGATTTCTCTGTGTAGTCCTGGCTGTCCTGGAACTCACTCTGTAGACCAGGCTGGCCTCAAACTCAGAAATCCGCCTGCCTCTGCCTCCCAAGTGCTGGGACTACAGGCGTGCGCCACCACACCCGGCTGGAGCTCAATTTTCTAATGAGGGTTGTTTTGTTTTGTGTGTGTGTGTGTGTGTGTGTGTGTGTGTGTGTGTATGACACAGACAGAGCAGGAAAGTGCATGATGGCATGTTGTCAGGGACTCTATTTTCCAGTTTTCACAAGGGCACAGACTGACTGCCACAGTTTAAATGTGAAATGTCGCTTCAGCGCAGGCTCCTTAGCCTCTGTCTTCCCTATGTGGAAATTCCTCCACATGCCCAGGACGCTAGCTGGATAGGGCTTGCTTTGTCCAGGTTCTGTGCTGCCCATTAGGGACACTTCTGGGGACTAAGGTCAGCTCTCTTGTGGAAGGCTGGCACTGATGTGTCCACCACGCTCTCTGTCTTGGTTCCTCAAGCCTATCTCCAACAGCCAAGCTCATTTCCCTGTTCTCAGAACACCTCCAAACTGCCATACCGTTCCAGCCTCCACAGTCAAGTGCTACTGTTGTAGTAGGTGTCTCTGGGAGGTCACGACAGCCGTGGAAGACCCTCCTGTCTAAGGGGCTGGAGAGGCAGCTCAGTCATTAGGAGCACTTACTGCTCTTCTGGAAGAAACGGGTTTAGTTGACAACACCCACACACGGGGTAGCTTATTCCTTTAATTCTAGTTCAGCAGTTCTCAACCCGTGGGTCATGACCCCTCTGGGAAATGAAATGACCCTAGCACAGGGGTTGCTTAGGACAATAGGAAATACCATATATCTACAATAGGATTCGTAACAGTAGCAAAATTACAGGTATGAAGTAGCAATGAAAATATTTTATGGCTGGGGTTCATCACAACCTGAGGAACTGTATTAAAAGGTCACAGTGTTAAGAAGGCTGAAAACCACTGCTCTAGCTCTAGGGGACCTGATGGCCTTTTCTGGTCTCTTGAGCTACTGCATACACATGTGCTGAGTAAGTTTCCTCTGAGATTGAAACACTCCATCCTTCAGGGGAATTCCTTAAACAGGAAGGTAAACAACACAGCACCTTCAGGAAGTTCCTAAAACTGAACAGATTCACTAGGTCCCTGTCTGCCAAAGTAAGCAATAAAAGCTGAGAAAATCTCAGAGAGGCAGAGTTAAGCTGCAAGTAAAACTGTAAAAAAGACGCCAAGCCCAGAGTGAGTGGTCGGAAGGAAGCAGAAAGCAGCCCCGCCCCCGGGAAGGGGGCTAGACCAGAGCCAGTTGGGAAGGGCAGTCTCCATCTGTGGGCCTACCTGCAGGCTGTGCAGTATGTTCCAGATTCCCAGCTCTGTGAGCTGTCGCCCACACTGGGGTGGGCCTTGGCGATGCAGCTGTCTTTGAGTCATTTCTGCTCCTGCAAGTGACCCCAGTAAAACTCGTGGTTCACCAAACTGGACTTTGGTGCTATCCATTCTTTAGTCTGTCATGGGCTGCCTGTCTAGGGTGAATAAGACATACGCGTTCTGTCCCCCAGAAAACGTTTTGTCACACAATAACATGGTACATATATAAACATTCAGGCAAACAATGATGCGTGCAAAATACAAATTTAAAATGTTTAATTGCTGTAAACAGATCTTCTGGTCTGTCACCTGGACAAGTTCTTCAGTGTTTGGGGCTCTTCCCATAACTATACCCATCTAAGGAAGCCAGCCCACCTGTCCTGAAGTAGCAGCAGAGGCGGGGAACAAGAAGAGTCTGTCACAGGATTGACACAGGCCAGGGCTTGGGTATACAAGCACCTTGTCCCAGGTCAGTTCAGCCTGAGACAGCCAAGCACAGAGCTAGACAGAGCCAGAAAAACGGACACCACCACCCCCCAGGAGTCTGTGGGGTTCCAGAAGCTTTTATCTTGAACAGCTCAGGGACATCCACTGTCTCCAGCCTGCCATTTGGCTTGGTGTCCACCCTCCCCAGAGAGGTCAACTTCTAGAAGCACTAACCGTATAGAGACAGGCAGAACCAGAGTCTGGTGGGTTTGCAATGACCTCGGTCTCATCCTCTGAGTTCTGCATAGCGGGGTCGAGAATGGAGCATCGGGTTTTGCAGGGACACCCAAATCCTTCCCCAGAGGCTAGGCATTCAGTAAGACACAGACACAGACTCAAGAAGAGCAGGCTGCTAAGCCCCGAGCCCCTGAGGAGGAACCTGGGCCTAGTCTCAAGGAAAAGCCGCCCGGGTTTAAAAGCCTTGACTCATAAAATAACACCCAGGAGGTCTGGCACAGAGGGCGATCGATGGACTGAGAAAATCCCAGAACAGCCGAATAGATGGGGAAAGCTCAGCTGGCCCAGGTTCCCCCTCAGGCGCAAAGGAAGTGTCAGGCCCCGGACTAGAGAGGGCATGAGTGGATTCAGAGGCCCTCTGAGGGGTGGCGACAGGGCAGGCAGTGCCCATATGAGAAGGGAAGGGCGTCTGAGTCCTACGGGGTAAGACTGGTGCCTGCACGCTGCATTTGCATTGTGTGGAGGGAGTGGAATGGGGCTTCTGACCCAAGGACGCATGGCCTGTGTCAGAACACATGTAAGTCCTGGGATCCTTGTGTAAGTCCCTGAACACAGGCAGTCCTAGAAGTGGATTCATAGTGAAGCTGTGACACATCCTCATAAGAGCAGAATGACATGACTGGGGAGAGGAGGTGGCATTTCTTACCCCCAAACATCCAAAAGCACATTCCTCCCCCTACTGACCCTCGGAGTCCTGTCCACCAAAGAGACAACGATAAATGCAGAAGGTGGCGCACGGCTTCGATCCCAGCACTCGGGAGGCAGAGGCAGGTGGGTCTCTGAGTTTGAGGCAGCCTGGTCTACAGAGTGAGTTCCAGGACAGCCAGGGCTACACAGAAATACTGACCTGAAAGAAAAAAAAAATAGGAAGGAAGAAAGGAAGGAAGGAAGGGAAGGAGGGAGGGGGAGGGAGGAAGAGAGGGAGGGAGGGAGGGGGAGGGAGGAAGAGAGGGAGGGAGGGAGGGAAGAAGGGAGGGAGAAAGGAAGGAGAGAGACACAGTAATTCAACTAACAGTTAATCTGCAAAGCTGTCCCCTAGGGTGAGGGTTGCATTTAAAAGTAAGCCAGAGGCCAGAAAGGACATCCACCAGACTGGCATTTGGACCAGCTGGGAACTGTCAGCTCTCACTGAAAACTAAGCAGAGGATTCCCCAACCACATATGCACCAGCACAAAGAGCCATTCACACAGGTGGGGGGACTCCACACGGCCTCTCCTCTCTGCTTAAGAAGCTTCCTTTACAAAAGAACCAAGATTAGACTGAGAAATCAAGACAGATGAGAAAAGCACAGGGGAGCAGAGGGCTGCACCTCCCCCCTTCGTGGGATCCAGGGGAGCAGAGGGCTGCAGTCCCCCCCCACCCCCAACCCCCAACCCCCCACCCCCACCCCCGCCCCATCCAGGCTGAGCCACGCATGGCTTCCAGTGATGGGTCTTCACCACAGATGAAAGGATCCAGCCATCCTAGGCCAAATGGGGTGAGGGAAGCATGGCCAGGAGCCACTGGGGGCAGGCTTCAGAGAGTGGCTAGGGACTCCAGAAGGGGCCAAGGCCGGGGGAGCCCTGCATGTGGAGTTAATGGGGATCAATCCCTTACACACCCTTGCTGAGGGGCCCAGGAACCCCCAGGCTGGCTCCTACCCAGGTGGCCTGCAGCAGACAAGAGTGCTCCGAGACTGAGGGATGGGCCTGTTGTAGCTCCTCCTGGCCAGTCCTGGAAAAGCACTGTGGAACTCTCGGACTTTGCCATATCCCACCTTCCCCTTGCCCCCACACCAGTTTCCCTGTGGACTGCTTTCTGATTTTCCTCCAGAATCTGTGATTACTCTGCTTTGTCTTGAACCATAATTATCTGGCTGACAACATATTTGATTAAACTGTTATTTTTAACTGTTGTCATGAGTTTCTGGTGACACACCCTATGTCCACCTATTAAATCTTTGCAAGGTAATTTGAGGTGGGAGAGGCCCTCTGCCTAAAGACTCCCGGGCTGTAAGTCTCATCCCAAATGCCTGATGTATTCACAGGAGGACTATAGTCCCCCTCCTGGGGGCCTCCTCCCTCAGACTTTGCCAGTCTGTCAGGAAAGCTTTCTATAGCCTATCATGTGAGGAAGGGGCTGCTTCGACTCCTCATGTCCCTTGGCCAGGCTGTGCCACTTTGTCCCCTATCTGTCCCTTGGACCTACCTAGCCCCATCTAGATCTTTCTAAGCATTGAACCTCAGACCCGGAAAGATCAGCTGTGACGGGGGACGCTAATCCGAGGTACGAGGAAGATTACCACAAATGCTGCTAGTCGGTTGTCTGCTCACGCCCATCAGTTATGACCCCACCTCCCAGGAGACCGGGAACCCAAAGGCTGGCTTGCTCAGTCAGCTTTCTGGTACTATGACAAAAAGGGGGGGTGGGGGGAATCAACTTAAAGATGTTAAGGGTAAATGGAACGCTTGGGACAGTGGAGAAGTCTACGGCCATACCACCCTGAACTCGCCTGATCTCATCTGATCTCGAAAGCTAAGCAGGGTCGAGCCTGGTTAGCACTTGGATGGGGGATGGGGCAGTGGAAAAATAATTAAGAAGGCTTCCTACTGGGGCATGAGATATTAAGCTAGCCAAGATAAGAGAGGAGAAGGAGTCACATACACACACACACACACACACACACACACACACACACACACAGCCAGACTTGGCAGGCTCTGGTGAGCACCCACAAAGCCACCCACTGAGAGGCATGACAGGGTACTGCTTCCCTGTCTCTAACAAACCTCTCTACTTAGCTTCCACTAGGAACCACCTGGGATAGCCGCCGCCAAAGGAGGGGAATCCAACCTTCTCGGGTGCTCAGTGTGGGACAGTGCTGGGGGTTTGTCCAAGACTGACTGGGTCCCTGGCTTTAAGCCGAGGCAAGGCAGAATAGCACGGTGAGAGGGGCTGTGCCCCCCAGCTGCTGCTCATCTTATGACGGCTGCGGTAGAGAGGGGCGGGGGCAGAGTACCCTTCAAGAGGTAATCCAGTGACCTGTTTCTTCCAGTCAGGCCCATCCGCTAAGAGCCCACTCAGCTACGAACGCATCAATGGATTAACCCATTGATAAGACTAACACTCTAGGGCTCCAATCCCCATTCAACAGCACCGAAAAACCAGGCCTTTAACGTATGAAGCTTCTTGGAGGCCACTTCATACCCCAACCATAACCAGGGTGTGGCTCCCAACAAGGGTGATGTATGTTCCAACACGCAGGTGACTCAGGGAGGCGTCTCCTCCTGTGTGTGGCTCTCCTCCAGGTCACAGCGAGCTTCCATGCACGCAGCAGGAATGTCTGCGACAGGGGTGTTTCCTCAGGCCTGTGGCTGCCTCGTAGGCACGACAGATGGGAGCCACCTTCGGGCCTCTACCAGGGACTCATTCTCTACAGGCCCCGCCCAGCTACAGGTGGGTCCTTTACTAAATAGTAACTGCCTTACGGCTCCCAACTGGTACTGGAGTTATAGACAGTTGTGAGCCACTGTGTGGTCCCCACCAGGCTGGGGATAGAGCCTGGATTCACTCCAAGAGCAACAAGTGCTCTTAACTTCCAAGCTGCCTCTCTAACCTTGGGGCGTGGACTTAGCCATTCTGAGGGCTCATGGCCTCTCCAAAGCCCCATCTCCAAACACCATGAATTTGGAACCTGGGGATTATGTTTCCCACGTGTGAATTTGGAATTCAAACCATTGGAAGAAACTTCCAGAGTTATTGCAAAGAGTAAACGGGCCCAGTGGCTGGATAATATGTGTCTCCTTTGAGGGAAACCAGGTCTGAAAATCACTGGGGCAATTTAAAATCATGGTTTCTAGTGTGATGGTGCTGATGCTGAGAGAGAGAGAGAGAGAGAGAGAGAGAGAGAGAGAGAGAGAGAACGGTGCTGGTGCTCAGAGAGAGAGAGAGAGAGAGAGAGAGAGAGAGAGAGAGAACGGTGCTGGTGCTCAGAGAGAGAGAGAGAGAGAGGATGGAGCTGGTGCTCGGAGAGGAGGAGGATGTGTGCTGATGCTTTAAAGGAGAAAACGTCAGGAGGTTTGCTCTCCGCAATCAAAGGCTCACTAACGGAACGTGTGTTTGCATGGAAATAGAAAAAGGAAGCGGGTATGAAATTCCAGTTGCAGGATCTAGGTGAGAGGTATATTTTGGCTATCTATATTATTTATTGATGAAATATGTAACTAAAGCAATGGAAGGAAGGGAGGGAGGGAAGGAGGGAGGGAGGGAGGGAGGGAAGAAGGAGTGACTTTGGTGCAGTTGGAGGGCACGTCCATCCTGGTGGCGAATGATTGACAGCGGAGCCCGAGGCAGCTGGTCACATTGCATTCTCAGTGGGGGAGCAGAGCGGGGAGTGCTGGTTCTCAGCGCCCTGTCCCCTTCATTCTGTCCAGGCCCCACCCAGCACATGAGATGGTGCCATCCCTTAGGGCAGGCCCGCCCCACAGTTAAACCTCTGGAAAATCCAGGGGTGTGTTTCCATGGTGATTCTAAATCCAGTCAAACTGACAGTGAAGATTAATTCCAACATTTTATAGTCTTTCCACTGTCCTTAAGGTCTAAATTTCATCAACTAAAAACTAGGAGAAAAAAAAAGAGAATAAACGAGACACGGTAAGCCAAGCACCTGTGCCGCTGCCTGGTTGGCATTATTTATTAGCAAGTATTCACCAAGCCACTGGGTGACATCAACCCAGAAGCAGGTTGGGCATGTCAGACCTTGAGCTCAGACACAGCAAGTATTTCTGGAGAGCTAGAGACCAACATCAAATGATAAAGCAGACACAGAAGAGTGTCAGCTCAGGGCGGTCCAGAATAGGACGGAGGACCATGGGGAGAGGCGGGGGCGTCACTCGAGCATGGGTGCCTCGAACCCTCTGAGCAGGTGGAGAAAGCCAGCTCTGAGGTGACCACTCGCATGTCCTTGTGTGTCCATGGCCTAGGACAGCTTAGGATGCCCCAGGGAGGTGACTGCTGGAAGTTCCAATGATCGTGCTTGCTTGCTCCCCTCCGGGAAACCACGCTGTGGTAAACCCCTGCAGAGCTCTCCTGTCCATCAGACAAGCAGATACCATCAGGCTTCCTTGGCCAGTGAACTCCATGGTGTGGTCAGGGTTCCTGCTGGGCCGCTTCCTGGAACCAGCCAGTGGACTGGAACTGGCGTTAGGGGAGCTCGGTGGCCCTTTAGCTGGGTCAAGACACTGGCACTGACAATCTCAGGAACAACATTAACAAATGAAAAGACATTCAACCTCACTCATGCAAAATTAAAGAAATGCGCATTGAAATTCAATATTCCACAGTGGAATGACCTAAGACTCACCCATGTGCTGTGTAAAAGCTAAGGCGATGGATAACATGGGGCCGTGGTGAGTGTGGAGGGACCGGTCCTCACAGACCGTTTGCCCAGCCTCTGATGGGTCACTTGGCACTACGCATCACGCTTGAAGCTGTGACCCTTCGGCTCAGCAATTTCACTCAACTGAATCTGTTCTGAGCTACTCAGAGATGTGCTCTTTAAACAACACAGTACGAGATTGCCGCTGGAGTTATCCCCACAGAATGTGCAGCACTGAGGTATTTAACCACAGTAACAGTTCAAATGTTCACCAGCAGGGGCAGACATTAAAAATAAAGATAGTGTTGATACAACAGCAGTAAAGGTTAGTGAACGCCATTACAAACACCCAGGAGGCCACAGTGCCGAACATCACTCTGATGAGAACTTGAGATGGAAGCGGGGAGCTGTTGCAGGCGCCGGAGAGCAGCAGCTCCTGTGTGCTTGGGTCTCTGGCCAGAGGGGGGGGGAGGGGAAGAGGGAGGGGGAGGGAGAGAGAGAGAGAGGAAGAGGGAGTGGGGAGAGAGAGAAGAGGAGGGGGAGAGGGGCATGGGGAGAGGAAGAGGGAGGGGAGAGGAAAGGGAGAGAAGTAGAGGGAGGAGGAGGAGGAAGGGAGAGGGAGGGGGAGAGGGAAGGGAAGAGGGAAGGAGAAGGGGAGGGAGGGGGAGGGGGAAGGAGAGGGAGGGGGAGGGAGAGGGACAGACTCTGCTTTCTTACCTCCTTCTAGGTGCCCCTGCCTTGCGGCTGTATACAGTGGAATGACCTAAGACTCCAGGCCAGACACTAACCCCCAACCATCTTGGAACTTAATCTCTAGATTTCCACCACTGAAAGGGTTTCTATCTATTCCCCAATTTCATCCTGTCTCCGAACTGATCTTAGAGTTACCTCTTCAGAATGGGGAATGTCACTGTAGCCTTAATGAGGTTCTGTTGAAACTCTTTGAGGGAAAGCTATTTCTTCCTGTCAGAGAATACCTAACATTCTAAACTACCCAAAACATAAGCGTTAATCCCCTGGGCTACTTGCTGAGCCTCCACGCAGGACTCAAAGTGAGGGCAAGTGAGAGGAGACAGGAGGAAGGAGCAGGCGGATGCGTCTCCTTCTTTTCAGCATCTGACCCATCTCCTCCAAGGATCTGGATAACCCTCCTAGCTCCCACCATAGCAGTTAGAAACCGCTTCCGGCACCAGGGCTGTCATAAGCTGTGCAATGACCGAAAAGTCTGACTCTCGTTGCAAAGACTCGGAAGGACTCGGGCTTCCTGCCACTTGCATTTGAGTAAAGGAGCCGCTAACTGTGCTGCTTAGTATAAACTGTTACCGGGACACAACCTGTAATTATCTGGGAGGAGTCTTAATTGAAGAGTTCTCTGCATCAGCCTGGCCTGTGGGCATGCCCCTGGGAGATTGTCTTGATTGGCAGTTGATGTGGGAAAGCCCCGTCCACCATAGGCGGCATCATTCCTAAGCCGGAAGTTTTGAACTGTAGAAGAGGAAGTCAAGCTAAGCGCAAGCAAATGAGGAACACCCAGGAGCCTCAGACTCTTTTGCAGAACTCCCTGGAGCTGCTCCCTGCGGTTCCCACACTTCTGGCTCTGCCTTTCCCACATTCGGAGTGCCCTATTCCTGCAAAGGAACACCTCATATGCCAACTGAGGCAGTCACAAACACGCTGAGCTGACTGCCCAGGGTGGCAGAGCCCGCCCAGGAAGCCAGCTTGCTAGGTCAGAAGAGCTGCCAGGGAAAAGTCCCACAGGCTGAGTGGATTCAATTACCCCTCAGTTCTGGAGACCAGAAATTCAAGATCAAGATGTCCGGCGGGCTGGCTCCTCAGGAGAGCATCTAGTCTTTACCCTTCTCCCAGCTTCTCGGAACCGCTCAGGGTTTTTGTTTGTTTGGTTTCTGGATGCATTATCCTGATCCCTGCCTTCAAGCTCTGGCATGTTCTCTGTGCACGGGTCTCTAAGTGTCTTCTTTTTCTAGAGACGCCAGCTATATTGAATTAGTGTGACCTCCTTTCAGCGAGTACCTCTTCAGTGACCTGGTTTCCAGCTGAGGTGAGGTGTTTCCCCCTGAAATAAAGAAAATGGGGAGAAGTTGGAGACAGCAGCCCTGAGACAGCACAGCCAGAAGGGAGGGAGGGAACCCGTCAGCGCTGCTGTTGGGGAAAGCGCAGGTGAGAGGAAAAGTACCCAGGTATGGTGATGCACGCCCACGTTCGTTCGTTCGCAGTGCTGGGAGGTGGAGTCAGGAGAATTAGTTTAAAGCGGGAACCCGGGTTGCTTGGAAAACTCTAAAACAAACCAACAAGGAAACGAAACAGGAAGAGAGGGAGGAGGCGGTGAAGGGGGCAGGTCAAACCATCAAAGGCTCTGAGGGAAGTGCAGGAGAGCACCTGCTGGGTGTGGTGACGAGGGTGGCCCTACAATGACGGCATTGGAAAGGTAGAAAGGACGGAAAAGAGCAGTGTGGGGACATGAACTGAGGTAGTGGGTGGGACAGTTCTGTCAAGAGAAGGGTGCTAGGGATCAAACCTGGGGTCCCTTAAGCCAGGTGTGAACTCCATCACCGAGCTACACCCATCCCTCCCCCCATTTTTTTGGGCCTGGGTTTTGTTGTTTTTGAGACTCTGTCTCCTGTAGCCCAAGGTTGGCTTGGAAATCATCATGCATGATCCTGAACTTGGGATGTCTCAAGTGCTGGGGTTACAGGCACCACCACCCCCCCACTTCCCCTATGGAAATCACAGTTCCATGCTTTTTTTTTTTTTTTTTTTTTTTTTTTGGTTTTTCGAGACAGGGTTTCTCTGTGTAGCCCTGGCTGTCCTGGAACTCACTCTGTAGACCAGGCTGGCCTCGAACTCAGAAATCCGCCTGCCTCTGCCTCCCAAGTGCTGGGATTACAGGCGTGCGCCACCACCGCCCGGCTCCATGCTTTTTAAGATGCATTTTCGTGGGGCTAGGAGAAGACAGCTTAGTTGGTGAGGGGCCTGTTGTGCAAACATTAGGGCTTCAGTTTGACCTCCAGAATGAATGTCTCACCTGAAGTCAGACTTTAGTTGAACTGAACCACCTCTTCCTTCTTTCCTTCCTTCTTTCCTTCCTTCCTTCCTTCCTTTCTTTCTTTCTTTCTTTCTTCCTTTAAGATTTATTTATTTATTATATGTGAGTACACTATGTGGTTGCTGGGAGCACCTTCGGAAGAGCAGTCGCTGAACCATCTCCGCCAAGAAATCTTTTTTTTTTTTTTTCTTTTTTCTTTTTTGGTTTTACGAGACAGGGTTTCTCTGTGTAGTCCTGGCTGTCCTGGAACTCACTCTGTAGACCAGGCTGTCCTGGAACTCAGAAATCTACCTGCTTCTGCCTCCCAAGTGCTGGGATTAAAGGGATGCACCAACACTGCCCTGTCTGCTTTTGTTGTTTTTCAAGACAGGGTTTCTTTTCCTAAGTGTCCTGAAACTTGCTCTGTAGACCAGGCTGACCTCGAACTCGGGGACCAACCTGCCTCTGCTTTAAACTTACTCTTTTATCTGCTAGCCCTACCCTGGAGCACCGGTTAAAAATAGTAGTGGTCTCGAGCCTCTTCAGACTCGGGAGGTGCAGAAGGGACTTAACCAATCTGTGTTTTAAAAGGCTATATAGGAGCTGGAGAGATAGCTCCTCGATAAGAACGTGCTGCCTTATCATCAGAAATCAAGTTCAAATTCTAACACCAACATCCAGCAGTTCACGAATGCCTGCAACTCTAGGTTCATGATATCTAAGCTTCAAGAGATGGCCATATGCACCCTGCTTCACACAAGTCAATACTACAAGCAAATCTATAATAACAAAAGCTGTATTCAGACCAGTTGTAGCGGTGCATGCCATTAAACTCAGCACCCGAGAAGGGTCCTTCTGTGAGTCCGAGTGCCAGCCTGATCTACATAGCAAGTTCCAAGATAACAAGGACTACTTAGAGAGACTGTCCCACAAAACAAACAAACAAACAAAGCAAAAAGGCAAAACAAAATAAAACGGGTGGGGCTCCGGAAGAAGGAGAGGGAGTAGTCTGCCAGTCCCAGGGTTTCCATTGCTGTTTTAAGAGCCACCGCCCACCCTGTGACTCGTTCAACCGGGTCCTCCCAGCAACAAGGAGAGGCCGGGCTGGAGTTTCAAGGGGTGTGGCCAATCAAAGCCACAGCCAATCACACAGGTCCTCTAGTGAAGCTTACACTTTACAACGTAAACGACCCGAAGCTTTTGGGGACCCCGCCTAGAACACTACGCTCGGCGGGCCGGACGGAGAGGACCCGGGAAGCGTCTGGAGGAGGCCAGGGCGAGACCCGGTCCCCAGCGGAACCTTCGGAAAGCTCGGAAATGGAGCCGCCGCAGGGCCCCGCGGAGGCTCCACAACCCAGGGCATCCGAAGGCAGCCCGAGGCCGGAGCGGCCCGGGCGGGAGGCGACGGACGTGCAGCCCCAGGAGCTCCCGGAGAAGTCTCAGCCTCCCGCCCTGTCCGGTTCCCCGCGCGTGCCGCCGCTCAGCCTGGGCTACGGCGCCTTCCGCCGCCTGGGCTCGTGCAGCCGCGAGCCGCCGCCGCCGAGCCCCTCGTGGGCCGAGCAGCCCCGGGATGGCGAGGCGGAGCTGGAGCCCTGGACGGCGTCAGGAGAGCCCGGGTCCTGGGCGCCCGTGGAGCTGCAGGTGGACGTGCGCGTGAAGCCCGTGGGCGCGGCTGGGGCTAGTCGCGCGCCCTCGCCCGCGCCGTCCACGCGCTTCCTCACCGTGCCAGTGCCGGAATCGCCAGCCTTCGCCCGCCGCTCCGCTCCCGCGCTCCAGTGGCTGCCCCGCGCCCCGTCGCCAGGCTCCACGTGGAGCCGAGGATCGCCGCTTGCCGCGACCGAGCCTGTCGGCCCCGCTGAGGGCAGCACGGTCCCCCCGGGCTCGCCCGCCTGCCGCTGCCGCTGCCGCTGCCGCGAGCCCGGGCTGACCAAAGACGACGAAGCGCTGCTGCAACGCGCAGGCATAGATGGCAAGAAACTGCCGCGGGCCATCACGCTCATAGGTGAGTGCTCAAAAGTGCTCGTGCCCGGTCCCTGAGCTAGACTACCCAGGAGCCCGGCTGGCTGCCCCAGGTCCATCCTGCTTCTGTCTCAGAATTAATAAGAAGAAACCCAAGTTCCCAGTCCTCCTCCCGGAAACTTTCTCATTCCTTCTTAGTGTGTGCAGCATCTTGGAGAAGTAGAACTCGGGGTAACGTGAGGGGAAGTGATTCAGAATCACGTGGCAGTGGTGGCCTGGGTACACTTCCAAGGGCTCCTTTCCGCCTTGAGGAGGGTCATCCATCAGCACACACTGAGTCGGCCCCGTGCAAGACGGCTGGGCATGTGTTTTGCTTTGCTTGTGAAGGAGACACAAGCCTAGCAGTGCAGAGAGCCCCTGTATTGGTTTGCTTTTTCCTACACTGATAAAACACTGACCGCAAGGAACTTGGGGAGGAAAGGATTTACCGTTACAGTTTATCAAGGAAAGCCAGAGCAGGAACCTGGAGGCGGGAACAGGAGCAAAACCACGGAGGAAGGCTGCTTACTTACTGGCTTTCTGCTCAGTTTGCTTTCTCATACCACCCCCACCCCGCCTACGCCTGCCCGCGGTAATTAAGAAAATGCCCTACAGACTCGCCTACAATCTGTACTTGCCAATCTGGTGGGTACATTTTCTCAAGGGAGGTTCCCCTTTCCAGATAACCTTGAACCAAGTTGCCAAAACAGTAACCAGTACCGTCTTGCTCTGTCGTGGTTGGTTCACTGGGCCATCCTAGGTAGTGGGTGTTAGAGGTTCATTATTAGCCTGGCGAGAACAGAGAAGCCTGAAGGGGCTAGTGCCTTGCCCAGTAAGCAAACTGCCCAGATGTGGGGCAGTGGGAAGGTTAAGCGACAGGCAGCACCCGGGGGGGTTGGGGGCGGGTCCTCAGGTAGGGAGAGGGCTCAGGGACTGAGATCACAAAAACCCTTTAGAATTCTGAGGGCAGATTTCTGCCTTGCAGGATGAGTTCGCCGTTGCTATTGCAAGTTTCCCACACGCTTAGCGCCGCTTGTTGATGCAAATTTAGCATCTTGCAGTGTGAGCTTCGTAAGTCTGGCACAGGCTCCCTAGTCTAAGGTGCTTCTCTCACTGAGGCTCTGGGGCACCCCCTTACCTCACCTTAGTGTGAGACCCTCTGCTGTCCATCCCAGCGGTACTGGGCTGGATCCCGCGGCTTTGGCGCTTTGCCTCCACTCCGGTAAGGACCCTCATGATTACAGCGAGACTAGGACAGCCTCCGTTCCAGGGTCAGCCTCACTGAGGTTCAGGGTCATCTGAACCTTGATTCCTCTTTGCCTTACTTTAGTCACTGTTCTAGGGATGATGACATGCACCTCTTTGGGGAGGTGTTATACCAGCCTGTCGCTTTTTATCAGTGTTTTTATATTTTTTAATTTTTATTTTATGATGTCTGTATACCACTTACATTCCTGGTGCCTGCAGAGGCCAGAAGAGGGTGTCAGATCTAGAGGCAGTTAGTTGTAAACCAGATTGTGGGTGCTGGGAATTGAACCCAGAGCCTTTGCAAGAGCAGCTAGTGCTTTTAATCACCGAACCATCCCCCCAGCTCCTTTATCAGATCCTTCAAAGAACCTGGGTTTGGGTTGGGTTTGTTCCAGAAGTTAAGCTCCTACAGTGTTGTGGAGGGGACCCTGGGAGATCAAGCAGGTTATCACAGGAGAGGCAGTCTAAGCAGGACTCTGACTTGCCGGATCCCAGCTGGTAGATGACACAAGCCCGATGCTTCTCAGTCCTGTGCAAACTTGGAAGGAGCAAGCGACTGTGGAGAGGGTTGGGGACGTTGCGGCTTGGTCTGGGCCCTTGTCTCCTGGGGCAGGTACCCTGAAGGAGCTGTGTAGCTGTTAGTGAAGGCTCTGAAGACCAGGAGACACACTTTAAGATAGGGGCTCTCATAGGCTCACTCGCCTCAGGTATGCTAGCTGAAGAATGACCTCGGCTGTCCAGTTCTCTCACCTCCATCTACAGAGTAGATGTATGTGCCTGGTTTGTGTGGTACCGGGGCTTCACGCTTGCTAGGCAACTGGCAAAGCAAGAGTCCGTGAGCTGAGAAAGGGGGCAGTGGGTCATACGCCCTCCACAAAGGAAAAATGTGGCAAGAGTTGGAGATATAAAGGCGCCTTGGTCTTCAGGATCCTGTTTGGATGAGGATCCACGGGCCCATGGGGTGAATGCTTCTCCCTCGGCTCTTGGCCTGGATTTACCTCTTCTCACCCCCAAGGGCAACTTAGGGGTCTCTCTTGTCATCCTCCCATTTCGATTGAGCCTCATTATCCCAGGATCCTCCACACAAGCTATGATTGCTCCCTCGGCTGCAAGGCAGAGGCGTGGACTTGCCCATACCTCCGACACCCGGCACATCCGTGTCTTCTCAGACAGTCTGTCTGTCTGTACAAGTCAGAACGTATTATTCCTGATCCCTCTGGGGAGAAGACAGGGTGTTTGATCTTGGTGGTTGTCTTGCAATTAGCACACCTCCTATGCAGAAGGATCTGAAGACAAGCCTCACCTGGCCCCTGGCCTCCATATTGTCCAGGCAGTGGGGAGCGTTAAGAAGTGTAAGCACACGTCAGTTTGACTGAGTGTGGAGGGTGGGCCCTGAGTGTAGAGTGGAGTGTTTGAATGAGGCTGGGGGATGGGGACTCTTTGGAGGCAAAACACATTAGAATTCCAAAGAAGGGCCAGGTTTTGATGGGGCCTGGGGTGGTTAGGATTTTGAAGCAGGACTGTTCTTGGTCCTCAGTGCCGAGGAAGGTGGATGTCACATGGAGGGGAGCAAGGCCCTGAGCAGGAGGTGAGCCTGTTAAGTCTGACTCGAGCACAAGCCCCTCTTTGTTCTTTTGGGGACATCGAGTCCTGTAGCAGTAACTGCAGAATTATTTTTAAAGATGACAAGGTCCAGGGTTGGGGGAAGGGAGAAGACAAAGCGAGGGGACCTAGATGTATCTTGTGTTTTTACGAGTTGAGTGTGTTCAGAGGGGATTTGTGTTAATTGTGTGATTAAGAGTCTGCCTCATAAGCCCAGCATGGTGACTCACGCCTGCAGCCCACAGTCCCAGCTCCCTGGAAGCAGAAGCAGACGGCTAAGTGTTCTTGGTCGCCCTGGGCTACATGTTGAGATCCGGTCTTATTTTTTGCTTATTTATTTGCTTGCTTGCTTTTTTGTTTGTTTGTTTTTGGTTTTTCAACAGGGTTTCTCTGTATAGTCCTGGCTGTCTTGAAACTCATTCTGTAGCCCTGGCTGTCCTGGAACTCCCTCTGTAGACCAGGCTGTCCTCACACTTACAGAGATCCACCTGCCTCTGCCTCCCAAGTGCCAGGATTAAAGGCGTGCGCCACCACGCCCGGCTGAGACCCTGTCTTTTACAGTGAACATGTGGCTGGAGTGGTGGACGGGTGCCTGTAAGCCCCACGTGCCAGAGGTTGTACAGAGAAGTCGCAGCAAGTTTGCAGCCAGCCTGGTCCGGAAAGCTCCTGGCCACCTGAGCTGCAGAGAGCCTATTTTCAAAAGAGAAAACAGAAAACGGTGGGTGGCACCCTCCTCTTTGGCTCCGTAGGGGGCCTTGCCAAGTCCATTGGCTTGGAATTATGTGGGTGTCCATACCTGGTGTGGGAGAGCGTACCCACTGGGTTTTTTCATGCTTTTGAAGGTCAGAACCAAATGCAGGTTGAACTGCCAGAGTTACACTGTCTATAGGGACTGGTGGCTTTATCGTCCTTGTCTTGGCCCAGCTTTCCAGTTCTGTTTTTGTTATTTGCAAGCCCTAATTTAGGGCTGCGACATAGTTCGTTGGTAGAGCATTTGTCTAGCATGAACAAGACCCTGCTTCAACGCCCTGTTGGAAAGGAATCTCTGTTTATACATATTTTTTTGTTGGTAGTGCTTTGCTTCTAACATGTGTATGGGTTTTTTGTTGTTGTTGTTGTTGTTTTTGGTTTTTCGAGACAGGGTTTCTCTGTATAGCCCTGGCTGTCCTGGAACTCACTCTGTAGACCAGACTGGCCTTGAACTCAGAAATCCGTCTGCCTCTGCCTCCCAAATGCTGGGATTACAGGTGTGTGCCACCACGCCTGGCCAACATGTGTATGTTTTGCCCATGTTTATATCTGTGCATCATGTTCCCGTGCCTGCAGAGGCCAGAAGACGACATCTGGTCCTGTGAGACCGCAGTTGTGAGCTCCGATGTGGGTGCTGGGAATTGAGAGCCCGCTGGGAATTGAGAGCCCGCTGGAAAGGCAGCCAGTGCTCTTAACCAGAGCCGTCGCCAGCCCCTGGCCTGGAACTCTTAATGCCCCTGCCTCAACCTCCTGAATGCTGGGACCACAGACTTGTGCCAGCACACTTGGCTGTCTGGCTTCTTTGACTTAACATGTTTCACCTTAGCACGTCATTCCTTTTCACTGCTGGTTAGTATTTCTTGGCACACATGTGCTCTGGTTTGATTATATGCTTACCGGGCTTATGGGCTGATAGGAATCCTGGCTATGGGAGCTGGACGCGATGGTGCTCCCTTTTAATCCCAGCACTTGGGAGGCAGAGGCAGAGGCAGATCTCTGAGTTGTTCCAGGGCAGCCTGGTCTACACAGAGAAACCCTGCCTCCAAGGAGAACATAACATATAAGGGGGGGGGGAGCTGCACCGAGGCACCCATCCCCCAGTTTCCCTGCAGACGGATGTGACAGCCGCTTCAGGCTCCCGCCCTACGTCGTCGTCGATTGTCTTGGGGCATTTTCATCACAGCTGCAGAAGAAAGTGAGACGCCCCGTGCTCGCTATCGGGGAGACTCGGCCATTGACGCTGTCTCGGGCCAGGCATGAGAGCAGCTTCTCGAAGGCTACATTCATATTCTTATTGGTGGCGGGCGGTGTGCACGCGCCACTGGATGTGTGTGGAGGTTAACTTGTCAGAGTCTCCTACCGTGCAGGTCCCGGAGCTCAACCTCAGGTTTGGAGGCAAGCTCGGTCACCTGCTGGGCCGTGTGCCAGCCTTGGTTACAGCCTGTGATCTCAGCTCCTCAGAAGGCTGAGGTGGGAGGAGCACATGCTTGAAGCCAGATTCTATCTCAAAACATAAGGACTGCTGGGTGTGGTTCATGTCTCTGAACCCAGCCCTCCAGACGCAGAGACAGGTGGGCTTTTGTGAGTTCAAGGCCAGCCTAGCCAACATATCCAGTTCCAGGACAGTCATGACTATGTAGAGGAACCCTGTCTCAAACAAAACAAAACAAAAAACAAAAAAACCCATGAAGACCACAGAAAGAGGTGGGTGTGCCCTGCCTCCTGTTGTGCACGCTCTCTCCCTGCCCACAGCCTCCCAGCTACCTCCTGCCCTTGGCCCTGGGGTCACTGACAAGGCCCACAGCGGCCACCTGTCACAGTTGTGGAGAGCTGGGTTTGTGCCAGTCTTCACCTCAGGCCCGAAAGGCGGCTGGGTTTTGATGACCAAAAAAAAGAAGACTTGAGTGAATTGTAGCGTCAGGACTTGACCTTGACTGACCTCTGTCCCCTGCTGCCTAAAGCCACCTTGCCCACACCGGCTGCCTGGCACACTGCACGTGGTGTGTGCCTGCCCCTTGCTGTCTTGTAGCGCCTTCCTCTTCTAGCCATGTGAGGAGGAGGAGAGTGTCGTAGCATGCCTCTCCTGAACACCAGGTTCTGATCCAACCTGGGTGCTTCGCCTCTGTATCTAGAGCCAGGGTAACGGCGCAGCTGGTGTGTGGGGCATGGGGTGGAGACCAGTGTAGTTCTGGGCTGTCTGCAGTTGGGGTGGTCTCTCATAACTTGCCTTTCTGTTCCGTCTCCAGGACTGCCCCAGTACATGAAGTCTCTGCGCTGGGCTCTGGTGGTCATGGCTGTGTTGCTGGCCATCTGCACTGTAGCTATTGTGGCCCTGGCCTCTAGAGGCGGTAAGCTGTCCCATCCCTGTTCTGTGTATTTACAGCACCTTTGAGGCCAGACAGGGGTGGGGGGTGGAGTGTGAAGACACTGGCCTTATTCAGCAAAGAGAACAGAGCTCCACCCTTTCCTCTGGTCAGTCACAGCCTGACTGGTAACAAGAACACCAGCCCCTATCCAGGGGACCTCTGCACGGCGTGAGAGCCTTCCTAGGGTGCTTGCCAGTGCCCTGCCCATAGATTCACCTCCTCAGCCAAGGTCAGGACCGGGGTTTGTTTCGTCACTGTATTGATGCACAGCTCCTTGGACACTCCCCTTGACTGACAGGTCTCTGCTTTCAGGAGCCAAGTGCCAGCCATGCCCTCAAGGCTGGGTGTGGTTTCAGGAACACTGTTACTACCTCTCTGAAGACCTCCAAGACTGGGAGGGCAGCCAGGCATTCTGCTCAGCCCACCGTGCTACACTGCCTCTGCTGAGCCACACCCAGGTGAGAATGGCTGGCTAGGAGAGGGCACGTGTCATCCCAGATCCTGAATGTGAGCCCTGGAAGGACTCTCCCCCACCCCACACACACCCCCCATTCCCTACCCCCCACCCCCGTGTGTGTGTGTGTGTGTGTGTGTGTGTGTGTGTGTGTGTCTAAGTTAGGGTTATATTGCTGCGATAAGACACCATAACCAAAGTCAACCTTTTAGTCCATCCACCTAGTAAGTCAAGGCAGGAGCTGATGCAGAGGCCCTGGAGGGGTGCTGCTTTCTGGCTTGCTCAGCCTGCTTTTATGTTAGCCAGGACCTGCCAGAGAAACATCCCCTACCATGGGCTGGGACCTTTCATATTAATCACTAATCAAGAGACTTGCCTACAGCTTTTGGTTGTTGTGTTTGTTTTGTTTTGATTTTTCAAGACAGAGTTTCTCTGTGTAATAGCCCTCGATGTCCTGGAACTCACTTTGTAGACCACGAAGGCCTGAACTGACAGAAATCCACCTGTGTCTGCCTCCAGAGTGCTAGGATTAAAGGTGTGCACCAGCAGTTTATAGACTAGCATTATACAGGCATTTTCTTAATATTCCTTTTCCTCTAGATGTGTTTTTTTGTACAACTTTAATCGCAGCACTCTGGAGGCAGAGGTCAGTGGATCTCTGCAAGTTCAAAGCCGGCATGACATACACAAGTTTCAGGCCAGCCAGGGCTATGTAGCAAGACCTTGTCTTAAAAATAAAAAAGATACCCTCTTCCCAGCTATGCCTGGGTTTGTGTCAGCCTGACAAAAACAGTCAGCACAACTGACCCTTGATGCACAGAGATATCACGTATTAAACCATAATATCCCCTTTCTTTTTTATCCCAAGAGCTCAAATTAATATAAATACCACAGTGCAAAACATCCAACATTTAAAAGTCCCACAGTATTTAAATTTTCAAATCCTTTAAAAGTTCAGTCTCAGCCGGGCAGTGGTGGCGCACGACTGTAATACCGGCACTTGGGAGGCAGAGGCAGGCGGATTTCTGAGTTCGAGGCCAGCCTGGTCTACAGAGTCAGTTCCAGGACAGCCAGGGCTACACAGAGAAACCCTGTCTAAAAAAAAAAAGTTCAGTCTCTTTAAAAACATCTAACGTCTCTTTACTGTTCAAACTCTCCCAACTACTAAATATTAGTAAATATTACTAAATATTAGGAATACTTTCTTACACCAAAAAGGAAGAACCGGGGCACAGTTACAATTTGAAGAAAGCAAAATCAAACCCCGACCACATAACTAACTCCATGCCTAGGGTTTACTCACAAGCTGGGTTCCAAGGGTTCTCAGACAGCCTGCCCCTCCGCCCCCCATTCACAGCACACACAGCTGTCTCCGCTCTACAGCTGCTGCTGTCCTTGGTGGTCATCCCATGGCCCTGGCATCTCCGAATCGTTGGGGTCTCCACTGCAGCTGGGCTGCACCTTCACCTAGCCTCTCCTGGGCTCTCTTCGGGAACTCTGGCCCTGCCACATGTGTAAAGCCTCAACGTCTCTCCATGGCCCCTTTGATCCTTTGGCTTCTACTTCAACTGAGGCTGCACATTCACCAGTGGCCTCTCAGGACGCCAAGCCTCAGCTGCTCTCCATGATCTCTTCATGCCTTCAGAACCAGTACTATATGGGGAACTCTTATACATCTCCAAGGTCTGCTGCCAGCACAGGTAAAGCCGTGGCCTACTCTGGACCACAGAGGACACACTCCCCTCAGAATCATGCCTCAGTGACACTAGTCTCTTCCTAATCACAGCCCTAACTGACTAGTATCAATCGGCCTGGCAAAGCAAAGGTGTCACTACAGTGGTTCTTAATTCAGAAATATCAGCTGGCTCTGATGGTCTTTACAGGACTCCCAAGCTTCCCCTGAAAGGTCACAAGCCAGACCTCCGTCGTCATCCCTGCCGCACTCAGCAGTATCTTCTGAGACAATGTTCCTGCAGCCTCTCATTGAGATATGAGCACTCGGGGGCTTTTACAGCCTAACCTTCACCATCCTCCCCAAACCACATGGTTAGGTCTGCCACAGCATTTATATCTAGTTGGGGGTCCAATTGCTGTAATAAAACCCCGTGATCAAAAGCTATTTGTGGCTTATAGTCCAGCTTCTAGGGAAGGCAGGGCAGGAACGCAAGGCTGGAGCCTGGAGGCAGGAGCTGGTGCAGAGGCCGTGGAGGGTGCTTATGGGCTTGCTCCTCGTGGCATGCTCAGCCTGCTTTCTTACATGGCTCTCTTGAGCAAGAGAACTTATAGAATGAATATAAATCTCACATACACACACGCGCGTTTTTCTGGATATATAAATGGTGTTTATTATAATGGATTCAAGCTGTGGTCCAGCTAGTCCAACAATAGTGCTCTACCACTGGAAGATTAAAAATATCCAGTAGCGGTTCAGTCCGTGAGGCGGGGGTCCCTGCTGGTCTTCAGTATCTTCCAGCATCCTGAGGAAGTAGGCTCCAATGCCAGTGAGAGAATGGGCTTGCTAGGGAGAGTGAGCGCAAGCAGGCAGGGCAAGCTGCCTCCTTCCTGTCCTTTAGGCTGCCAGCAGAAGGTGTGGCCGGATTAAAGGTGGATCTTCCCACCTCAAGGATCTAGACTAGAAGTGGTTCTTCCCACTTCAAAATTATTTGAGACAAAAAATAAAAAAATAAAAAAAAAAATTTTAAAAAACCCTTCACAGGTGTTCCCAGCCATCTGGGTTGTTAGTTACAGATGTTATCAAATTGACAGCAGCTGAAGAGCTACCAGAGGGTCCATCATCATCAACCAAGAAAACACGGCCATGGGCTTGCCTGTGGGCCAGTCTTAGGGAGCCACTCATTTTCCCAGTGAAGATTCCCTTTTCCCTGATATGTATGTTCTGCCAAGTTGACTTGAATGTCTTGATGTGTACACATGCATGTGCCCTTGCATTAGATGCCAGTAGTCAGCCTGGGGCACTGTTCCTTGGGTGCCACTTGAGACGAGGTCTCTTTGGACCTGGGGTGCACCAATTTGGCTGGGCCGAATGGCCCTCTGGTTTCTGTTACTCCTTATGTGGACATTCGTGCTACAGCTTTAGCGCATTTTATTATGGGGAGGAGGACACAGGTGCACGTTCCACAGTGCTGTGTGGAGCTTGGAGGAGTTAGCTCTCTGCCTTCATCATGAGTGTCCCAGGCACTGAACTGCGCTTCTCAAGCTTGGATGCAAGCGCTTTTAACCTGAGTCATCTCCCCGGACCCATGCTCACCTCTGTAATGGCGGTACCACCACTGGCCCATGCAAAATAACTTTGCTCCTGTAGAGACTGTACCAGTAATCTGCCCCATGCCTCCCCTGACCTTAATCCCTGGCCCCCCTTTACCAGCCCTTCTGGCTACTGGCCCTAGCACAGTGCCAGGCCACCAGCAAGCATCCAGATCATCTTCCATGAGTGTAAGTATTTTGCAAGATGCCTGAGCTGGTTACTTCCTGGCTAGGTATGCTGGAATCCTGCAGAAGCCTCAGGGTAAGTGGATGCCCTAGTGAGCCATGATGTGCTTTCTCCCCTCAGGACTTCCTAAGAAAATTCCAGAAAATCACCAAGGGCTCCTGGGTGGGGGCCCGACGAGGCCCTGAAGGCTGGCACTGGACTGATGGGGTCCCCTTGCCATCCCAACTGTGAGTAACTGGGTTCCCTCTTCCTCTAGTGCTATAGCCTCCTTTTGCCCCACCCAACCTTCAGTACCAATAGGAGAGGAGGGTTAGCACTGGCGTATACTTTCACGCCAACCCTGGTGTGGGTCCCCAACCAATTCACCCAGACAGAACTGCCATGGCTGCTTTTCAGGTACAGGATCTATAGCTTAGGAATTGGGTGGTTCTGTCATGTGGCTGACCATTGGGAGGCACTGCCAGGGCTGTTTCCAGATATTTCCTGCCTGTATAGTGAGAAGATGGGCCCAGCAACCTGAGTGTTTCTCTCTCCTCCCTCACCTCTCCTCACCCCACCGCAGGTTCCGGGAAGACACCGAGGACCACCCAGACTTCAGCTGTGGGGGTGTGGAAGAAGGCGGGCTTGTGGCTCTTGACTGCAGCTCTCCCAGACCCTGGGTCTGTGCCAGAGGGACCAAGTGACTTAGTCTCCCATGTTAAGACACGTCTGGAGCTGTGTCCATTGCTTTTGCTTTGGTGTGACCAAAATATCTGACAGAAACAAATTCCAAGAGGCAAGAATGACCAGGCTTACGGTTTCAGACAGCTGTACCTGGCAGAGCTGCCCGGTCCACAGCAGCAGAGGAAATGCTGGAGCCAGGGGTAGGAACAACCTTCAAAGCCCTGTCACTGTTGACATACCTCCACAGACCAGGCTCTACCTCCTCAAGCTTCCAAGTCACCCCTAAATCCAGCACTACCAGCTGGGAGCAAACCTGCGGGGAACATTTCAGATTCAACCCAAAGCATTCCTGTACATCCCCTGAAGATTCATGACTGTCTTGTTTTGAGAGAGGCTCTCTATACCTATGGCTGGCCTGGAACTTAGTGTGATCCAGGATGGCCTTAAGTCCCTAGGCAAGCCTCCCGAGTACAGGGATTACAGATGTGTGCCACCACACCCAGCCCATGGCTAACTCATAATGAAAATTGTAGTTGTTCAAAAGTCCAGAGACTTTTCCGGCTGTGGTGCCCACAGCTGAGGGTGGGGAGCTGCACAAACTTCCTCACCTTCCATTTCCTTCCTCGGCCAGCCTCATGCTTCTTAGAAATTTCCACTTGCTAATCTGGGGCACTTTTGTTCTTCTGAGCAGGCAGCCCTACCTTCTCTGCCTTGCCACAACCTTGAGAGAGAAGCTAGCTGGGAGCCCTGCCGCTCCGTATGCTGGTCTTGAGTGGATGAATCCCCAAAGGGTGCTGGCTGGGATCCCCTCTAAAGGAGTGGGGCACCAAGGGGAGGTGGAGTCCACCCCCCCAAAAAAAACCCCACAAGTTCTCATACTAAAATATGTTTTTAAAAGACTAGGCCCTCACAAGATGGTTTAGCAGGTAAAAACACTGACTGCTTTCCCAGAGGACCTGGGTTTGAGTCCTAGAACTCTATCAAACTGTAACTCCAGCACCTCCACCCCCACCTACCCACCCCCCCCACCCCACACCCATATCACAGCCCCATTCTCAGACACTGCATGGACATGGTGCAGATAAAGATCCAGGAAAAACACCCATACACATGAAGTGAGGTGGGGGAGCCTTGTAGAGGCACATACAATAAATAGTTCTGAGAAAAGATCCCATACACACATGCACACACACCTGGGAGTGGCTGTGAGGGAGTTGGGTTGAGGTGGGAAAGCCATTCTAAATGTGAGCAGTAGCATCCCAGGGCTGGGTCCCTCCCTGCTTCCTGGCTGCAGCAGCCGTGTGAGCAGAAGCCTCAGGCCTCTGCCAGCCTTCCCCAGCCTGTTGGCCTGCAGCACCCTCAAACTGGAAGCCAAAACACACTCTCCCTCTTAAGTTGTCAGATATTTCATTGCAGCAACGAGAAAGTGGCTAATATATCAGCAAGCATCATTGTGGATTGAGTAAGCACCCCTGGAACATCTGGCCACGCCCTGCTCCCTAATGTCTTCCACAAGCTACTAAGGGTTCCTGTCCCTAGGTACCCGTTCCTGATGCTTCTCTGGTTCGGGGCTTAAGGTGTATTCATTCTAAATTTGTTGAGAAGGAACCTGTTTCAGCTTCTGGCCCTTGTTCCTTATAGGGACATTTGCATAAGAAAACACAGCTGCACTGTCCTTGCCTCCTTACACTAGAAGTCTACTGTCTGTGTGTCAGTCTGTCCAAGCAACCAGCACTTAGCAGCAGCCAAGGGGAAATCCCAAGCAAGATAAAAGTCTAGATAATCCATATTGACAAGTAGCACAGTTCTTTGAGTCTTCCCACTGTACTGGCTGTTGGATGATCAGTCAATAAATAACACCAGCAGCATTATCAGGATCAGAATCATGCCTTCGGATTGAATTGGGTCCCTTTCCAAACTATGGAAGTTCTAATTCTCAGCACCTATAATGTGACCTTTATGGAAGTACTGTGTGCACACTCAGGTAAAAATGAGACCATTCATGTGGAATCAAATATGACTTGTGTCTTTCTAAGAACTTTATGGCCAACAAGATGGCTCAGCTGGTAAAAGCACTTGCTGCACAGCCTGGTGACCTGGATGTGATCCCCAGAATCCACAGAGGGGAGGAAGAGAACTCCCATTTCCACATGTGTACCAGCCCCGAGCCCTTTCCAGCACACATACACACAATTTTTAAAATGCAGTGCTGGCAAGATAGCTCAGTGGGCGATGGCACTTACCACCAAGCTTAATGACCTGATTTCAATCCCTAGGTCCCACAGGGTGCAAGGAAATGTTTAGACTCTCTGTAGGAGTCTGAGAATCAAGGCATCAAGTAATCCTGCATCTGAGAGAGATCAGTTCCCATTTCTCAGTCTTAAAGGTATGCTTTAATCCCCGTCAGTTCTGACCAGGAGTGGACAGCCCATGCTTTGCAGAGAAGCTGGCCTTGAACGTCAAAGGCATTTTCCCACAATGCACATGGATCTGTGGGTTAAGGTATGTGTGTGGCAATCTAAGGACATCCCAGGAACACTGAGGGCTCCAAACAGCAATGCTAAGCAATTCCATCCATCCAGGAAAGCCATGTCTTACATTAACAGTGCTTGTTGTGTGCTGTCCAGTGTACTTACCTGTATTAGCACATCTAATTCCCACCATGACCTAGTGAACTAGTAAAGCTAGATTCTAGGTTATAACAACAAAGTTTAAATAGAACAAGCAGAAAAGGGGAATTGGAGTGGTTTCTCTTCACGTGATCACCTTTCTCCTTTTGGACCATTTCCTCCCTAGAGTCACCAAAAGGGCTTACCTTACCTGTCCTCAAGTCAGAAGATAGCCAACCTAAGCTGGAAACTTCTGGTCAACAGACAGGGCTCTGAACACCTTAGGTAGGCTCTAGTGCCAACCCTAGATTGCTGAGCTGTAGCCAGGAATGAAGTCACACTGCAGCCAAGGTGGAAACTTCCACACTGCACTGAACTGTGAAGACAGTGAATGGGAGGAGGGGCCAGTGTTCAGAACAGGGCAGCAGGTGAGTGGTACAGTGAACAGTAGGAATCTTCCAGGCTTGTGTGACTCTGCTATTCCAGTGCTGAGACTCTGGCAGCAGAGGGGAGGTCAAGAGTGCAGACCCTGGAGATGTAAATTCACACTTCATCAAAGAAAACATGTAAAAAACCAAAGAAGCACATACCAAGAGGGAAGAGACCACAGGTGGCACAGCCTTACAGTGGATTATACTCAGATGTGAAGAGCACTTGTAACTCTTGTAGAGGACCTGATTTGGTTCCCAGAACCCAGATGGTGGCTTACAAGCATCTGGAACTGCAGCCCCAGATCCAGTTACCTCTTATGACTACTATAGGTGCTAGGAATGAACTAGCATACATGGAGGCAGGGCACGCACACACGCTTTATTAAACGTGTTGAGATGCTCTTTTGATGTGGTCCTAGAATTCACTAGGTAGACCAGTCTGGCCTTGAACTCACGGAGATTCTCTTGCCTCTGCCCCAAGTGCAGGAATTAAAGGTGTGTGCCATACTTGTGGCCACATCCTTTTTTAAAATGCTTGTGTATGTGTGCTCATGCATGTATGATGTGCTTGTGTACACACATGAATGTAAGTAGGGTGTGACGCAGTGTGAATGTGGAGGCCAAAGGACAATCTTGGGTGTCAGTCCTCATTTTTCAAGTTAGGCATGGAGTCAGTTTTTCACGGTTGCACATGTCAGCTGGCAGCCAAACTTCTGGGTTTCTCCTCTCGGCTCCCATCTCATGGTAGGCGCCTCCACATCAGGCTTTATATAAGTTCTGGGGGCTAACTCAGGTCTTTACACTTGTATGGTAAACACTGTACCACTGAGCTACATTCTAACCTGTAAACATATTATCTATTGATAGTCACTAAACACAGATGAATCTCCGGAAAAGCGGCCAGACTTGAAAGTGCATAGAGATAATTTGGCCAGAAATAAGGCAAGCCAGGCTCTTCAATGGTGGGATAAGCTTGTCAAGTTTACTGAGTATGTAATTGCTGGATGTCACTGGGGGAAAGCTCCATCTCTTTTTGTTGAAGAGGTAGCCTTTCGAGCATTTTTAAGGGAGTGGGGCTCTGTGGCAAGATCTAAACCCAGCTAAGTTTAGATAAGGTATGATGATACACACCTTTAATTCAAGGAGACAAAGCCAAGCAGATCTCTAAATTGAAGGCCATCCTGAGACAAAGCAAGTTCTAGGTGAAGAAAAGCTTAAATCCAGGCACAGCAGTACACACCTTTAATCCCAAGACAGAAGCAAAGACCAGGCTGGCACAGAGAAATCTCCAAGTAGAGAAAAGCTTAAGTCCAGGCATGGTGGACCACACCTTCAATCCCACCATTTAGGAAACAGGCATGCAGATCACAGAGTTCAAAGTAATCTAGAGAACAAGTTCCAGGAAGACCAAGCTTAGGCAGAGTAAATTCATTGAAAACAGAAAATTGGTGATAATAAACAAGGGGACCATGTTCCAGCCCCAGCAGAACTCTGCAACTACTTCAGCCACGTGGCTCTGGCTTTAGAGTCAAGAATAGATGAGACTACTGGGACAATTGATGCTGGATAGCTGGAAATTACAGTGGTTAAGAGATCAGCATCACTGGGTGAAATCTGTGAAGTGTTTTCTAAGAGCACAAAGAACCTGTGTTCCAGAGATAGCCAAGGTTGTACTTAGTGCTGCAGCTGGACTTGGTAATGTGTAAAAGTTACCCAGGTGGTACTGGTTTTGAAGACATGAAGGGGTCATGGAGAACAGCTGAGGCTTGGAACTATGAAAGGTGAAGGCGCAGCCTCAGTTGCAGTCGACAGCCCAGGACTGAAGAGGTCATGCAAATAAGTTGAGGCTTGGCAACACAAAGAGAACCTATGAGAGGCTACTGGTGAAGCCTAGTTGCAGCTGAAGACTCCATGTATTGTAGATGCCAGTACCATGGGATGATCACCAAGAACAGCAGCAGCAGTGGAGTGGAGTAAACCAGAACCTACAGTGCTGCAGAGGGCAGAGCTGGAGATGAGACCCAAGCCCTTTGGAGGAGCCCAGATCATGTGTGTCTCCCAGAACATGAAGCTGTAACTGTTGAAGTTGCCTTGGAGACCCCAAGATGCCAGACCTGTGCGATGTCTGCTGAGGAAAACTACTAACAGGGAGTGGAACCAGCCCAGGAGAATGAAAAAGGAATTCTAGCTCTGAAGACTGCTTTGACATCAGACATGGCGATGCAAGAGTGTGGAGTTTGCCCAGCCGGTTTCCTATCTTGCTTTGGTGATTACAGTTAAGTAACTGGATGAATCTCAGGGGAGACTTTGAACTTTGTGGACTATTACCATGGTTAAGACTGCTATAGACTATTGGGACGTTGGAAGTTGGACCAAATGTACCTATGGCTAGATATGGGCCCCATAGACTTACGTGTTTAAACAAGCCTATGTGTGCAGGAAGTAGAATGTGATGGTTTGAATAAACTTGGGCCAGGATTGGCATTATTAGGTGTGGCCTTCTTGTGTGCCATTGTGGGCATGGGCTTTAATACCCTCATCCTAACTATCTGGAAGCCAATCTTCTCCTGTTTACCTTCAGAACAAGATGTTGAACTCTCAGCACCCCCCCCCCCATGCCTGCCTGGATGCTGCCATGCTCCTGCCTTGATGATAATGGACTGAATCTCTGAACCTGTAAGCCATACCCAATTAAATGTTGTCTGGAAGAGTTGCCTTGGTCAAAGTGTCTGCTCACAGTAAAACCGTAACTAAGGGGATGGGTTTGTTGGGTACTGTTCTGATGTTGCTATATATTCAAATGCTAAATTCTGTACCTAAAGATCTGGTTGCCCAAAGATGAGCAAATTCTTATATCAGCTTTTTGTTGTACAAACTTTGGTCCCCAACTTAACTATTGGTTAAATAAAAATGGCTACAGGCAATTACTGAATGAAATAGAGGTAGGCAAGTTTTCAGTTACCTGGTGGGGGTTGCAGATAGGGACCACCAGGAATATTAGTAGAGAGGAGAGAAAGGAGTGGGGAGAGGGAGGGAGGGAGAGGGAGGGAGGGAGGGAGGGAGGGAGGGAGAGAGAGAGAGAGAGAGAGAGAGAGAGAGAGAGAGAGAGAGAGAGAGAGAGAGAGAGAGAGAGAGAGAGAGAGAGAGCGCCTGTGCATGAAGGTGAAGAAAACAAGAGGTCTCCATTGGTCATGATAGACCAGCAGCATGTCCAGAATGAAATGCTTCCCAGAACACCAGACTGCTAGACCAGAAATAACTCAGGAAGATTCAAACAGCAAGTATTGGGAGAACACAGTTGGAGAAGTGGCCAGTCCAGTGTTAATCAAATTAGAGGTAATCCCCCAGTAATTTTGCAGAGTCTAAGAAATAAATCATAATTGAAGCTCAGTGGGGATAATTCTTGTATTTTACATTTGGCACCAAATGTGTGGCACAGAACCAACTGAACCCTGAGACAGGTCACTCGGTAGAGGTATAGCACTCCCCAAAAACTGGGTCTGCAAGGGTCAGAGTTCATCCAAGAGAGAGCTAACTGGGAGGTTCCCTCTCTGCATAAGATGGAATACTCCCCAAGCAAACACGTGAGGCAGGGGGAGGGAGGGACAGGGCCACGTTGCCTGGGAAGCAGCTGAGACTCAACAGTTGGCATTAAATCAGTGTCCCATCTACTGTACTGGGACAGGCAACTGAACCAAATCACTCCTCACAGGCAGGCACAGCAGACCAATCTGGTCCATCTCCTCTCCTGGGTGGCCACACTGCAGTGGCTGGAGTCTGAGCAAGCAGCACTGCAGGCATGGAGGGGGACTCATTCCATTTCTCCAATAGAGGAAAAGCCCTAACAGGCCACATGGAGGAGACAAAAGACAGCACTTGCTCATGAGTTTTTTTCCTACAATCAACCCCACTCAGTTCTTTGCAGCCTGAAATCCTACTGCCTTCCTTGTTACCTAAAGAACGCCCTATCATGGTAATTTATTTAAAAGAACTGCTTTTCACAATTCCTTTACAAGATAGATTTACTTTCACAGTGCCCATATTTAACCACTCAATGCCAGCCAAAAGGTACCAGTGAAAAGTCTAGCCACAAGGAATGGTGAATAGTTCTACCTTGTGCCAATATTTTGTTCAACAGCCAATGGAAATAATTCATAAGCAATTTCCTCAGTCCTTTAACTTAAAATTAAATGGATGATATTTTACTGTCAGATTCAAATTGTGATACCTTAGGGAAAAAAATGTTTTAATGAAGCAAAGAGATTTTTACCTAATTGGGGATTACAAATTGCTCCTGGAAAAAGAAAAAAAAAAAACATAGAGGAGACTATTAATTATAAGTCTACAGGTAATTCTACCACAAAAGAGTAGAAAGCAAAAAAAGAGACCCATTAAGAACGCTTAATGATTTGTAAAACTTACTGGGTTATTAACTTGCTATGGCCTACAACTGGTTTGACTACTAAAGAGCTGAATAATCTATTTCAAACCTTACAAAGTGATAAAGAATTAAATAGCCCAGGCTGGAGAGCTGGCTCGGCGATTAAGAGCTCTGACTGTTCTTCCAAAAGTCCTAAGTTCAAATCCCAGCAACAACATGGTGGCTCACAACCATCTGTAAAGAGATCTGACACCCTCTTCTGGTGTGTCTGAAGATGGCTACAGTGTATTCAGATGTAGTAATAAATGTTTAGGCCAAAGCAAGAGCAAGTGGGGTCTACCAGAGTGAGTAGAGGTCCTGAATTCAAATTCCCAGCAACCACTTGATGGCTCACAACCATCTGTACAGCTACAGTGTATTCATATACATAAAATAAATAAATCTTTAAGAAAAAAAAAAGAAAAATAAATAGCCCAAGATTATCAGCTTAAGATGATAACTGGCTCTGGTAGAAAATAAACTACAAAATGCCCATAGAAACTGTAAATCCAAAGACTGCCTATGTGTCAGCTACCTTGTTGTCTTCTCATTCTCCCACAAAAATTATGTCTTATCCATTTATTGAAATGGATAAAAATAGCCAAATTTAGCACAGAGTAAAACATTATAGACCTATATAGGAAAGGTATCTAAACTAAATCTAACAGGAAAAATGAGACTTCATCAGTTAGAAGAAATAGAGCCAGCAGAAATAGTGGTACCTTTTATTAATGCTGAGATTGCCTCATTATTAGCAAAGAGCTTGCAGTACTTTTGGGGGGAGAAATTAACAGCAAATATCCAAAAGCAAGCAACTTCAGATTATAAAATGAACTAATTAGTCTCTCTCTCTCTCTCTCTCTCTCTCTCTCTCTCTCTCTCTCTCTCTCTCTCTCTCTCCCTCCCTCCCTCCCTCCCTCCCTCTCCCCCCCCCTCTCTCATGCACCTTTAATCCCAGAACTTGGGAGGCAAAGGTAGGTGGATTTCTGAGTTCGAGGCCAGCCTGGTCTACAGAGTGAGTTCCAGGACAGCCAAGGCTGTACAGAGAAACCCTGTCTCAAAAAACCAAACAGATTCTCTCTCATATAATAAAAGGACAGCAATTTCTGGAGCACCTACATTTTATGCTGATGCAAATAAATCGGGGAAGGTAGGATATAAATCAGAAAGTATAAGTAGAGTCCATATGGCTGTTTATATCAGAATTATATGCAATTCTTATGGTATGAGATTTTCAAGAATCTCTTAATTTAGTGACTGACTATATGTAGAGAGCTGTTTTGCTAAATTTATTCAGGATGATTCTGAATTGATTTCACTGTTTATTCCACTACAAGTAATCAGAAATAGTAATCATTCATTGTATGTAACACATATCAGACCTCACTCGGGTCTGCCAGGCCCTCTAGCACAAGGTAATGATGAAATCGACCAGCTTTTGATAGGAAGTATGCTGGAGGCTTCAGAATTTCATAAAAACATGTTAACAGCAAAGGTTTAAAGAATCTTCTATCACTTGTCAACAAGCCAAGGAAATTGCAAAGAAATGTTTTATTTGTTCTTTGTATAACCAAACTCTTACTTGCAGGAAGTAACCCTAAAGGTACCCAAAGAAATAAAATTTGGCATATGGATGTTTCATTTTCAAGTTTGGTAAACTGTGTACATCATATCATAGGCACATATTCAAGAATTCACTGGGTTAACTGCTTTAACTTCTGAAAATGCTAATTCTGTGATGACACATTTATAAAAAGTTATGGATATTACAGGAATACCTGTACAAATTAAGATTAACAATGCTTCAGCATGTCTAATAAATTTTTTTTTTACATATTACAAAATCCTGTAAGAGAAGCAATCTCGAAGAGATCTAATCATACTTTAAAAGATACTAAACAACCAGAAAAGGGTAACAAGACACCCAAAGATAGATTGCATAGCCCTTTACTAACTTTAAACTTTAAAATGCTATCAAACGGGGGCTGGAAAGATGATGGCTCAGTGGTTAAGAGCACTGACTGCTCTGACCTTCGTTCAAATCCCAGCAACCACATGGTGGCTCACAACCATCCGTAATGAGATCTGATGCCCTCTTCTGGAGTGTCTGAAGACAGCTACAGTGTACTCACATATAATAAATTTTTTTTTCCCCGAGACAGGGTTTCTCTGTGTAGCCCTGGCTGTCCTGGAACTCACTCTGTAGACCAGGCTGGCCTTGAACTCAGAAATCCGCCTGCCTCTGCCTCCCAAGTGCTGGAATTACAGGCGAGCGCCACCACCGCCCGGCTACATATAATAAATTTTAAAAAATGCTATCAAACAAAAAAATCTATAGCTGCTGAGACACTGGGTTATTAAAACAAACAAAAACTGCTGAATTAAACCAGCCTGTTTTAAAGGTGTTCTAATCTCAGAATGGAAACCAGGAAATGTGCTAAGGAAAGGGATATACCTATATTTCCACAGGGGGTTGGTGGGGGGGACCTGGAGGTCTTCCAAATTGACAGAAATCAGGTAAGGGGGAGGGGTGTTTGTGACCCTCCTGAGGATCTCAACCACAGAAAAGGAAATAAAAAAGACCAAGACAGGTAATGTATATGTTGATCTCTCTAGATGTTGAACAGCTCTAAGACTGAGACTTGAGTATCCATGTGCATCTGATAAATCTTGTTGGCTACAAAGTCCTCAGGATGTATCATAGCATTCTCTTATAGCACAGAATTTATATCGAAGTTTGTTTATAATCCAAATTAGCCTAATTAAGACACCTGCTCAAATAAAGAGCAAAGAATCTTGGTTCTTGGCTAATTGCAATGTGTACACATCCCACTGCGTATTCTATACATGTTAATACAAAACTGTGTTATTGTGAAAGATTATATGCTCACAAAAAAATAACATCAAAAATTGTGAATCTGACAAGATTCACCCTTAGGGATACTGAGACACCTGATACTTCCCCAAACTTCCTCAATGTTTACTCCAAAAGACTTCCAGAACATCTTTAAAGAAGGCAGTTGACCCCAGATGACCTCAATTCATCCAGCTACATTCCCATTCAGTCAGGACTTCACTCATGCCTGCAAGAGTAGACTGGAAGCAAACGCTACAACTAGCCTTCCTAGACTAACCATTCTCCAAATCTCCTTGGCCTCCAAGAAAAGAAGCCTCAAATAAACATGAAGCCATTTTAATAAAACAAAGTCCCATTCCATTAAGCTGGGGTGGGTAAATTTTGCTTGTTCTGTTGAGTGGAGGATGCTTATATTATAAAGGGGTTTGTTACAAGTTATTAAATGGTCTTGACTAGTGAGAAAACACAGTATAGGAGGTTAGACTCAGGATTTCCCTTTTCTTTTATACTTTTATTCTTATGTAGGGGGAGAAGGGCTGTAAAGAGAGAAGATGGGGGAGGGGGTAGATATAGGACTATTACAGGAATAATAGGATAGACTGCTGAATCTACTCTTAAACCAAAAAACAGCTTACAGCCATAATCTTACATTAATATGGATCACTGGATATTGATACAAAATTAAGGTTATACTATAACATTTGTATATTTTATTACATTGGTATAAGGCTTTGGATAGTTATACAAAGTGAAGTTATTTTTGTTACAACACACTGTATATTAAGATTCAGTTCTTATATAATCGTTTGAAGATGTAAAATTCTAGTCCTTTTAAAAGCTATTACAAATTGTTCAGGATAAATAAGTAATACAAATTGATAAAGTCAAACTTGCAGATACACCAGTTTATCACAAAGTATGCTTCCTGGGTTAAACAGACAGTAAATAGCTAAGAAAATAGTTTACCTACTCAGATATGAGACTTAACAGAATATGGCATTTAAAGATATTTTTACTAACTTAAGGACTATTTTTAATGGGACATGTCAGCTTCTGACAGCACCACATTCAACTTGGAAGACAAGAACATTGAAGGACCTCCATTTAGAGGTGGCTTCAATTATGGCAAGCTAGCCACTGGGCAAAGAAAATGTCGTAACTTCATCTGCAGACAGAATGCTGTCCAAAATGGACAAAATTTGACGATAAGTCGATTGCGAAGCTCTGCCAAGACAAGGTAAAGAAATCCTTCATAATTCCTGCTTCACAATAGTTTGTCAGATATACTGGTCCAGAAGGCTGAAGACAGATGCTCCAAGGTTAGAGACATTTCTGGGGAACTGTTCAGGCAGTCAACTATGTCATTTGTATAATTTTGGAAGCAGCTTGCCTGTGCTTCCTAGATATTCAGGTGACAGTTATACCTTCTCAAGTCTGATGGGGTTGAAGACTGGATAGTCACAGTCTCACAATTAAACTTAAGGTTACAAAGAATTTAAGAAAATGTTTAGGGTCTCAGGAGATGTTTTAAGGATGGTAAATGCAAGTTATGAAGGTTGGAGTAGGTGAAAGTTGTGTTTTAAGGTTGGTATTGAAGGTTAGAGGATCTAGGAATTTATTTATTTATTTTTTTCTCGAAATAGGGTTTCTCTGTATAGCCCTGACTGCCCTGGAACTCACTCTGTACACCAGGCTGGCCTCAAACTCAGAAATCTGCCAACCTCTGCCCGGCTTAAAAGTTTGTTTGTTTGTTTGTTTGTTTACTGAAGACTGGAGGAAATTTTAAACAGGTGTCTTAAAATTGGTAAGTGCAAGTTATGAAAGTTAAAGAATTTAATTGCTTAAGATAGTAGTGAGATGGGAGGCAGAGGCAGGCGGATTTCTGAGTTCGAGGCCAGCCTGGTCTACAGAGTGAGTTCCAGGACAGCCAGGGCTACACAGAGAAACCCTGTCTCGAAAAAAACCAAAAAAAAAAAAAAAAGAAAAGAAAAGAAAAAGAAAAAGAAAAAGATAGTAGTGAGAAAAATACAGCAGAACTGTGAACTCACCAAGATAGGACAAATAGAATACTTTCTCATAAAATAACCAAATACAAATGGACTGGACATTGTGAATATATTTACACCAGAGATTTCATAATTTAATAATTGTCTTCACTGTATGCTTCAGCCAATTGGTGTAGGGAATAAAGGCAGGCAGGTTTTCAATTACCTGGCTTGGGGTGGGGGGGCGCGTTCTCAGGTAGGGACCACAAAGAGAAGGTGAAAGGAGAGAAGTATGGACCAGCAGCAAGTGCCAGAATAAAATGCCTCCCCAGAACACCAGACTGCTGGAGCAGAAATAGCCCAGGAGGCTTCAAACAGCAAGTATTTGGGAGCACAGATGGAGAAGCAGCCAGCCTAGTGGTAGAGAATTAATTAGGGTAAACCCCCAGTAATTGAGCAGAGCCTAATAAATAAATCATAGTTTGAGTCTCACGTAATAGACAGGGATAAGCCTAATTCTTTTATTTTACATTGATCTTCAGAGAACATTATTATGGGTGGGGACTTATGCGCCTTGGACATGAGAAGGACAGAATGTAACTCCTGGGTGTGGTTTTTCTCTTTCCATGTGTGTTGTGGAGACTGAACTCACATTGTCAGCCTTACCCTGCAATCACTTTCACTTGCTGGGTCATCTAGTCAACACTAGGAGCAACTTTAAAAAAAAATTAAAATATTACACACTTGGAATCTTTCACATTTTAAAAGATGTTACTGTTCTCAATTGTGTATATGTGCCTGTTAGGGCAGTGTCCAGATGGTAGCACATGACATGGGTTGGGAACCTAACACCAGTACTTTTCATGAGCAGTGTTTCTTAACCTGAGTCCTCCCTCTAGACCCATATTCACAATTTTAAGGTACCAATATTTATTTTTATAGAAATAGAAACTTAAAAAAAAAAAAAAAAGGCCAAGGAATAGGCAGCATAAACACTGTCACTCAATGTATGGAAAATTTCTAACACCCTAAAAGGTTTACTGCTCAGCAGCAAGCCCTGAGGCTTACAGGTTATGTCTGTTCTGATTCACATGAAGAGAACTGTACAGTGTCCTCTCAGGTCTAGATCCTTCAGCTGAGGATTTTAAGTTACTCACTGCTATATACTCTTCCTTTGTGTGAATGCATCACAGTTTGACTTCTAGTTGATGGATCAAATATTTGTAGTTTGGGGTTACTGTAAACACAACTGCTATAAGCATTCAAATCAAGACAACTGAACTGTGTTATGGACACACCTAATTTATAAGCAGTAGCTGTGCCATTTTCAGTCCTTTTGGGGTTTCCAGTTGTTCATCTACACTAGCACTTGATATTGCTATACTGGCCCTCTGTGGGCCATTTCAGTAGGTATGCAGTTGTGCCTTATGACTGATGGTCTTAAGTACTTTTTGTTTGTGTATCCACTGGTGTTATTTGTGATTCTGATGTTCAAAGATCAAATCTTAAGAAATATTAAAACACCCATCCATGTATGCATCAGGCTAGAGCATTTTACTTATGTGTTCATGTGTGTGCAAAAGCACTGAGTGGAAGCCAGAGGTCAAGAGGCAGTTTCAATCACTTGCCTGAGGCTCACCAGTTGAGTACCTTGACGTCTTAGGGATCCAGCTCAGGTCCTTGGACATGTAGGAATGTACTGAATGAAGAGCCATCTTCTCAGCCCAGGACAGAACATTTCAAATTAGCAATTTAATTAAATTAGCAAATTGAGTTAGCTCAAAATTCCAAGGGTTCCTCTCAACTTTTAAATTTTCAAGACACACTTAACATTTCTATGTGTATGAGGATATAGAACTGGATCATCTGAAAATAAGTGCCAGATATCATGTCTCACATGAATACTAAAATAAGATGTTTTCTTATGTAGGGCAAATTCATCATTAAATACATAAATTAACAAGTTCTTTCCAGTCTATATAATCTCAGTTTCTCTTTTCTCCCCTTAATTTTTTCCTTCAAAGGGCAGGGTCTTTCTATTGTAGCCCAGGTTGGCCTCAGAATCATGGAAATTCTCTTGACTTTCATGTGTCTAGATTACAGGCATTAAATATCATGCCTAGCTAGTCAAAACTCTTTTAGATCTAATTAGACTACAAATATGGTTATTGGTTAACCTAAATCTTTGACTTTTTGAAGAAAAACCAGCCAGTTGTTTTGTAAAGTGACATACATTCTGAACTTACCTTATTTTCTATAAACTGGAATTTATACTTAGATTCACTACAAGCCTATTTTTGAGATGGGTCCTTCATATGATTTTAAAAACCAAACTTTACAAGTGTGCTTTGTGTAAGGCTTAAAAGCTGCCCAGGCTGGTGTTGAACTTCAAATCCACCCTCGGGCTTCCCAACTACCCTCAATTATGGGACTAGAGCACTTCCATGCCTCACTCAGCAGCAAACACTTTTAACAATATAATTTTTACAATACTAGGAACTGACACTGGGGCATCAGACAGGGGAGGGAAGTGCTTCAATCCAACCAGCAAGTCATTTATATTGCACTGTCTTTGGGGGGAAAACCAGAATCCTAAAAAATATAACTCACACCCAAATTTTGCTAACTATTTTTTTCATGCTATTCTCAGTTCAAAAGAAAAAAAAATAAAGTAAAAAGGACTTTAACAATGGTGTTTTGGAAATAGGGCAACACACATACACTTATTCCTTCATTCATTTTTGGCTTTGTCCTAGGCATCCCTGATGCTCCATTTTATAAATGTGTTCACTTGGTTAACTGAAAACGTGACCTTAAACGTTGCGAAACACATGCCTCAGCCTCACAAATGCTTTAGCACTGAGATAACAGGTAAAGTCCATCATGCTTTTGTTCCTTTCTGCTGTTAAAAAATACAAGTTTAAACTACACCTGCTGCTCTGTGCCTATGTTCCCAACATTTAGGAGGCCGAGACAGAAAGTTGGCAACTTCGGGCAAGCATGAACAAGATCTCATCTCTAAAACTCAGAAAATCTAGTAACACACAAATGGGCATTAGTTTTCTGCTCTTTCACATTCATAAAGGGCCAAATTATTGTCATCTAATTTTGGGAACTGCCCCCCTCCACCTGAAATAGTATTTAAACTGGGTTTCACTATACACCATCTATAATCCTGGACAGTGAGGCAAAGGCTCAACGGTTAAGAGTTCAAAGTCATACCCAGTAACACAGTGAATTCTAGGTCAGCTTGTACTACATGAGATCTTACCCTCCAAAAGTGATCTTAATATATACTAACTTTACTAGTTAATCTATTTCCCCTATATTCTAGAAGAACAAAAGGTGTCTGTTAACTACTAGGTAATCATTAGTAGGTAATTAGTTCTTTAATGCAGAAACTGCGGGTTTCAATATATTGGTTACATACTGTTTTTATTCAGGCTTGTCAATTAAATACAAACCAATCAACTCTTAGTTGCTTTTACAGGTCCAACCTTTCCTTACAGAAGCTGTTAAATACAGCTCTGAAGTAATGTAGTATTAGGCAGCAAGAGATTTAGGTGAAGCAACAATTCATCTGGAATCCACAGTTAAATATTTACTTCCTTTGGTGCCTTGTACAGAAAGGCACTGATAAGGATGTTACAAAATAGAGGAAAATACCCACAGCAAATAGTTCTAGTGAAAACTTACTATAAAGAAGTTACAGTGGTGGTGATGATTCTTTTTATTTTTTTTTTTTTGTTTTACAGTAAGAGTATGGTCTTTAAACTACACACACACACACACACACACACACACACACACACAAAATGAAAGTCCCTGCCCCCATCCTCCCTCAATATACTGAACACAGCAGTTTAACAAAAAGAAAGAAAAAAAGAAAAAAAGAAAGAGAAAGAAAGATCAAGACAAGTCTGATTTCAAAATTTCAATATAAAAGCAAAAGTATGCAATGCAACAGGTTCAACTTCCAAATCTAATAGGCCCAAACAAAACAGCCCCATATTTAAATTTCTCCAGCACACAATCCAGTAGAAATGCTCAACTGTAATCAACTAATAACCAATTGAAGAGAACCTTAAAAGAATAGTTGTATTGCTTCTCTTCGCCCTTTTCTCTTATAGTTGGAGGCACAGGTATAAGGAGATATGTAAGTCAAAGGAAGAAGAAAAAAAATCCTAGAGCTGCTGCTGTTTGGAATAGAAAGGAAGACAGTATTTTACAAATTTTCAAAAACTGCAAGGCATTAACACAATTCATTCACTATCACTCCTAACTTGAAAGAATAGAGAACAGTATCTCATCATATAAACTGTTACGTTCAGGTTCACAAAAAACTATGGATGTAGTTTTAGACAGGTTCAGTTCAAATCATTGGATACTATACATCTAGCCTGACTGGATTGGTGTCTAGAACTGTTCACTGTCACTTTGAACAGCTGTAAACTAAACAATAGCATGTAACTCCATGGGAAGCTTAAGGATTGAAGGTATGTACACAGCTAGTTAGATCTCCCCTGCTTCACGCTCTTCAGAGCTCCTCCTGTCTTCTGATCTGCCATTAGCACTCTCATAGGACCGCTTCTTATCTTTTCGATCTCGGTCACGAGGTGATCTGTCTCTTGAACTCCTGTCTCTGTCACGTGTTGCTAAGTCTTGGTCTCTGAATCTTTCTTTTGAGGATCTGAAAAATATTAATTTGAGGAGCAAAATGTGTTGGGACACCCAAAATCCAATGAACGAATAGGATCAATATTTTCTGATAGCTGAAGAAATAAATAATAATACATCTGAGAAGAGTTTCCTATAGGAGAGAGACCTACTACAGCTGATAAGGGCACCAAAACAAAACTGAGAACAAATAGTTATATAGTTAAGGGTAAAAGAGCCTAAACTAAATAATGTATTCTTAGTATTTCAGAGATAATCATAAAGCTTCAAATAATAAAAAGGCATTTAGCATAAAAACAATATAGAAGTAATTGTTTTAAAGTGAAAAGTATCAAGATTCCAAACTGGATGGAAACCAATCAATTTGTACAGCAATCATCTCTTTTGTGCTAAATGACAAACCATAAGGATTTAAGGTGTTGTAAATCACACACAAGCTTAGGGTATAGGAGTCATTTTTTTCTATCAATTAAAAAAAAAAATGCAGAACCATCCACAGCTTTCTGGCTTTACACAAACAGGCTTCGGTCACATTTGTACTACAGGCAGTAAGTTGCAAAGCAGGTCAGAGAACTACTCAGTAATATGGCTTAAATAGCCATTTGCTAATTTAAAAATCTGCTTCACTCTTCCAGTAAATTCATTAAAACCAAAATGTAAGGTATGAAAAATTGATCATACTCTAACAAAATCCTAAATGCTCCTATTACTACTATCTTCTCCATTCTTACCCCATCTTCAAAGAAAGGTACATAAACACCCTTGTATCAGAAGTGCAACCAGAAAAAAACAAAAACACAAACACATTGTGTACTCTAACTATATTGATTAGCATAGAATATATACTTTTCAACACCTAAAATGAATTAACAACAAATATTACATTTATTTAGTTTTTTACAGGTGATACAGAATGTTTACACATAATTCATTTCAGTCAAGGTTTAGAATTATGATCAGAGGCACTGCCAAGTCCTGCATAATACTTTTTTTTTTAAAGTTGGAGTTTAAACTTGGATCTCAATATGCTATGTTTGCATGCTACTAACCCAGAAAAGAATACTTTCAGAAAAACATAAGGCAAGATAAAAAAATACAATAACCAGTTTGAAAAATATAGATAAGGAGAGTGTTGTAGTTTGGATATAAAACAGTCCAAAAGCTCATGTACTGTTGAAGACTTGAAACTGGTGACAGTCCTAAAGAAAAAGGTGGCTAGTTCACAAAGATGGTACAACCACTGAATTAATCCACAGCAAGCTCATAGCTACACAGCCATTAGGAGGTGGTTTCTGGCAGAAGGAAACAGGTCAAGAGGGGTGTATTTTATTATAACTTGTACCTGATCCCTGGTTCTCTATTTCCTCTGCCATAAGATGAGTCACTTGACAGGCTCCATGCCATTGTGTTCTGGTTAGGCATGGGCCCAGAAGCAATTCAAAATTGGCCATGAACTGAAATCTCATTTTCACTTATAAAAAGTGTGAGCTAAAAGAAAGTCCTTCCTTCTCATAAATTTTTTAAGTAATTTGTCATAATACAAAACTATGGCAACAGATTAAAATTTAAAAAGCTTGAAAAATCAACACCAATTTCAAGCATTCTACTTGAAGTTATATAAGCCTTTTTCCCCTTTTGTTTTCTGAATCAAGTTGTCTCTCCTTAGCCCAGGCTGGCCTCAATTTGTGGCAATTTGCGCCTCAGCCCTACAAAGGTTATCATTTCAGGAGCTCCTTCTTAATAAGCATTTTACAAGACAAGAAAAAAAAAGCCACAAGAGCCATCTTCAAAGCTTATATTAATGATAGAAATGATCACTAAGAACAGTGACATTAGATGCTGGCAAGTCCCTGAGGTCAGTGATAACTGAAAAAGAACCAAGACATGAACTAATGTTTATACAAGATTACAAATAACCTCCTACACACCGTTTGTTACATGTTACTAGTGAAAGTAATAAGCCAAATATTCCTATTACCTCTATTTAATAAAATATGTAAAAACAAATGGGACGTAATTAAATTATTTGGCAAAGAATTCTGAACCCAAGTAGTCTTGACTATGACGTCTGTACTACATGACAGAACACTCCAAAAAGCACAAAGTTGCTGAAGGTCCTCACTGACCTGTGGGAACTGTTGCCAAGACAAGGTTCATAGACAACCCAGTTGTAGTAGCAGATATAAGTACTTTACAGAAAGGACGAGAAAACAGCAAACTGCCAAAACTTCTAATGGACTCTTTTACCATCAAAAACTAAACTCACATATATACCAATAATTTGATGTTATATATTTGAAATAACAAGTAGCAATCATTTGCTTTTTCGTTAAAAACAATGATGTTTTAAAAGTAATTTGAATTCAAAGATATGAAATACTCTTGAGAAAAGCAAAATTTTTAATAGTTTTACAAAAATAATCCTCTTTTGAACATGCTAAATATGGTGGGAAGTTTTCCTATATAAATAAACTTCACAAGTTCAGGAAGCCTCAGGATGACACAATGATAGGACAAGACTCCCCACCCATCCCTCCCATCTCCATCACCAATAAAGACAAGTGAGATAAACATCAGAAAAATGACAGCTGGGCAGGTCAACACACGAATCATCTAGATCCTTTATTACCTAAGCTGCCCGATTCTCAGATTTAGTGTGCAGATTTAGAATCATAAAGAACATTACAAAAAAAAATGTTTATTTCTGGCCACTGCACTAAGGACAAACCAAGTTTTGAAATGTAAGAAGCCTACAGATATTTTCCTATTTAATTACAACCAGTTATGAAAGCCTGATCCATTATCTAAAATCATTTTTTAAAACTCTTTCTGAAATTTTTCCTCATCTAAATTTATGTCATTTACCCTATGATATTCAGTTTATCACTTTATGATCTGTGGCCAAGTATTCTCCCACACAGAAAACTCCATAAAGCAACATGAAAATGGTTAACATACACTATTATTACTTTGCTATTTTTTTTAACAAGCCTAGCAGAGAGGAAAGTATCTAATTCGTAAAGTCAGGCAGGGTATCATGTCTATAATTCCAGCACTCAAGAGGAAGCTGAGGCTAAAGTAAGAATATGAGGCCAATTTGAACTACTTGAGAGTTTGGCTTCTTGACCCTCCCTGCAAGCCCTCCCCGCTAACACACACACACACACACACACACACACACACACACACCCTACCTAGTTAAAAAAAAATCACTTTAAAGGCTACTTAGAACATAGAAATATACAAAATAAAATGTTGACTGAAAGCCTATTAAGAAATTCAGCTTGTGATTTCAGGAAATGGTCAATTCAATCCAAAACAAAAACAAAAGATTTTGCCAGCTTTCTGTGGGTTTAGTTTATATGGAGTAAGCCACAGAAAATTTAAGACTAGTAATTGGGACTCCAAGTTTTTCTCCTATATTTACCTAAGAACAGTTGCCAAGGAGGGGAAAAGTAATTTTAAGTATAATTTATGCTCTATAGGATTATCATGTGACCTGAGTTTTGGGGACGTAACAGCTCCACTACATTCTAACCCTTTGTTAGCTCTCACTAGATAATCATATCCAAGGTCTGTGCTCACTGCATCTTCTGAAGTTTCCTGCTATAGTAGGGTGTTGTAGCTTCCTCCAAACTCACAATCTTCCCATTTCACTAAAGGTGAACATGAAAATGTATGATTTATACTGTAGATTAAACAACATAGTAGAATCTGTTTGCTCTTTAGAAGTGCACCAAAGTGTGGAAAACAGGCAAACAAAGCTAAACAATGCTTTTAATGAAATGACTTCTCAGAGTCTCTATTTGTTAATACATATTGGAAAACAAATAAACAAAAACCCCCACAACCCTCAAGAGTATTAGTACCTAAAATTATTTGCCTATAAAATAGTTTTTGTTTTTATCAGCACCCCTCCCGCCTCCCCAACATTCCAAGTAAAGAAAAGCAATAACCTCTGCACATACTGGCTTCAATTTCTTATTCTGGCTCACGCATTATTAACTCTGCATGAACTACCCATACAATCAGAAAAAATTGTATACACCTACAATTGAGTACATACCAATATATCGGGTGCAGGTTTCAAACCAATAATCTAAGCATAAGTAACATAATAAACAAAAGGCTAGAACATAAAGGTAGCTCCGCATCCTCTGATCGGCACTTCAGTACCTCCTCTTGGATCGCTCTCTGCTCCTATCTCTTGAACTGTGCCGACTTCTCTGGTGGCTGCGGCTGCGGCTTCGGCTACTGGACCGGGACCTGTGGCGATGGCGTTTCTCACGAGACTTGGATCGAGTCCTCCTCTTGCGTTCTCGTGACATGGAGCGAGATCGGTGTCTGCGATGCTCTCTGGATCTAGATCTACAACAAAATAATTTATTTCATTGTTAGTGCAACAAATCTCATTTACCTAGCCTTTTCTTTAAAAAGTTGTTTTTTTTTTCTTTTAAAATGTCTTTTTGTGTGCATGCACATCACAGAACATAAGCATAAGTCAGAGGACAACCTTCTAGGAGTCTTCTTCCACAATGTGGCTCCCAGGAATTGAACTCAGGTTACCAGGTACTTTTAACCAGCTGAGCCATCTTGTCAACACTGAGAAGTTATTCTTCAGTAGCTGTACTTGATGGTTAATTCTATTCTAAATAAACTATACAACAGGAGTATCAATTCTCTGAAGTCAACCAATAATGTATAAATTTATGTCGGTAAACTAGGGCTGTAGTTCAGTGGAAAAGAACTTGCTTATCATCCAAAAGGCTAATAGATTACACACCCACCAGTAGGGAAAAAAAGGGAAAAAAGAAAGCTAAGTAGTTAAAAAGTGCGTGTGGCACAATCTTGAGTATTAGAGTACTACAGCACAGACCTGTGATGCCAGCTCTGAAGGCAAAGGATAGACAATTCTAAGTTTAGACTAGACCATAGCCAAGGAAACACAAAGGGGCCATAAAAGATAATACCAAAGCCCTCATTTGGCCCTTCCCTCCGTCCCTCTCCCTTTCTCTCTCTGTTATGTGTATGCAAATACACAAACAAAAGTAGAAATAGAAAAGGATTAGGGCAAATTGTGAAAAAATTACTTTGAGTCCAGCCAGGACTACATATACATAGTGAGAACCTTTTAAGAAGCATTTGTTTATTACGTGTACACTGTCACTCTCTTTAGACACAACAGAAGAGGGCATCAGATACCATTACAGATGATTGTGAGTCACCATGCAGTTGTTGGGAATTGAACTCAGGACCTCTGGATGAGCAGTGCTCTTAACCATTGAGCCACCTCTCCAGCAACCTTTTAAAAGTTTTATCAGGAATATGAAAGAAAAATTAAGTCACCAATCAGTATTACGATTTCATGCCAATTTTCCTGCTATTTTTTTTAAGCATACTTAAAAACTTAACAAGGCTGGAGAGATAGCTCAGCAAGTTAAGAGTGCTTGCTACTCTTCTACAACACAAGTTCAGTTTCCAACATGCACCTGAGGTAGTATATAATTCCATCCATAATTCCAGTTCTGGGGAACCTAGCACACTTCCCTTTGTTTCCAAGGGCATTTGCTCTTCAGCCCCCAAATACACATGACATGTACTCACAAATAAAAATAAATCATATTAAAAGAACGATAAAGAATTTTTTAAGGATAACCACTCTTTTTCTTAATTATATTTTGACCACTAAAGGTCTGAATGCTAAGGGTAAGCCAAAAATTAGTGTAAACAAAAAAAAAAATCCATATAAACAACAACAAAATCAGGTTGAGTATTTTATAAAAATATGAAAGTGTGTGGTAGGGTATGTGTGTAATAAGGATGGAAATAGCATGAATACAACACAAATATGTGAGGGGAAAACAAGAAGATAAATTTACTGTTTGGCTTAAAGTCACTTTAAAAGTGACAGAAGTGAGCCGGGCGTGGTGGCGCACGCCTATAATCCCAGCACTTGGGAGGCAGAGGCAGGCGGATTTCTGAGTTCGGGGCCAGCCTGGTCTACATAGTGAGTTCCAGGACAGCCAGGACTACACAGAGAAACCCTGTCTCGAAAAACCAAAAAGAAAAAAAGGGGGGGCAGAAGTGATGATGTAGGTTATGTATGCTTGTGATCTCAGCATTTAGGAGATGAAGGCAAAAAGATAAATCATGGACAGCATGGGATACTATAGCTAGAGCATGGCAAAAAAGGAAAAAAAAATACACAGAAACTGCTTTAAGTTAGATTGTATTGATAATTACTTCCAAAATCAAATGGATAAATATTATAAATTTTCAGAGGCATATAAGTTACACCACTGAATAATATAAAACATTTCAAGTTACCATTAAAATGTAGTATTATCTCATAATTTCAAAACAATTAGGTGGTTCCAAAGAATATATTAGTTTGTAAATATTTTATTATGATTTCTTCTTTAATTTTTTGAAATTTTTGAATTTAAATCTTTAAATTCAAGGCTAGCCTTGAACTCAGAGAGATGTGCTAGCCTCTCAAGTGCTGAGATTGAAGGCATGAGCACCACATCTGGTTACAGAAGAACTTTCATAAAAGTGCTTTTAGATTTCATTTTTATATGTATGAGCAATTTGCTTGAATGTATGCCTATGAGCTATGTGCATGACTGGTACCATCGAGGTCAAAAAAGAGCACTGGATCCCCAAGTCCAATTATGGACTGCTATGAGCTGCCATGTGATTGCTGAGAATGGAAGCTGGGTCCTCTGCAGCCAATGCTCTCAAACACTGAGCCATCTCTGTAGACCGTATTGAAGGATTTTGAAAGCATTTAGCTCCCGTCTATACTATAGTCAAATGGATGTATACTTCATGACTAACCACAATTGAATAGTTTGACTAAACAGAATTTCTCATGTAGTCAAAGGCAGCCCCAGACTTGCTCTGTGTAATTGTGGATGAACTTGAGCTCCTGGATCTAGCTCTTCCTTTCTGCTCCATGAGCACTGGAATTACAGGCAAACACTGGGTCTATAGGAAGGTGCTTGATATGACACCTGGTTCTAAAGAACATATTTCTAGAAACAGAGAAAAGCTGTCCATTCACCCATCCATTTAGTTTGACAGATTGTTCTATTTACCTATCTATCACAAGAAAGATTTTCTATCTAATCTAATCTATCACAAGGGAAAGAACACCAGGAAAGATGGTACAGGTTTTAAATCCTGGCATTTGAGAGGCACAGGTAGGTAGATGGCTATGAGTCTGAGACCAAGCCTGGCCGACATAGTGAGAACAGGCCAGACAGGGATCCACAGTAACACTCTGTCTCAAAAGTAAAAAAGGGGCTAGAGAGGTGGCTGCTCTAAGAAAAGCTAGGTTCAATTTCTAGCACTGACATGATGCTACAACCATCTATAACTACAGTTCCAAGGGATCTGGGCACAAGGCACAGATGCCATACAGATGTAGGCAAAGCACCCATACACTGATATAATCCAAAGAAAAAATTAAGATAATCAAATCCATTCAAAAGAAGTTACACCAATAGTATTTTGTTTAACCACTCGAGCTAGTTAACCTATTTCTAATACATAATCCAATGTAACTTTTTAAAATGTCAAGATAATTATATACAAAATATTTACTATGTACCTAAACACTAGCACATTTTATTTACAAGAGAAAAAAGAATAGTAAAATCAAGTTCCTGCATTGTTGGAGTTTATAGTTCAGAAACAAGTTTCTAGAGATCTACCTCTAGTAAGGAAATAAGTAAATGGAAAAATAGGTAGTAATAGTTTACATAGAACATGAAGAACAGGATTTTCTGACAGGATGCCACTGAAAAAGACAAGAAGTAACTCTGCCAGCATAGACAGGAGCACTCAGGTATAAAGTGCTGGAATAGGAACAAGTTCAACATGGTGAAGGAACAGGAGAAATTTATTTAGCTACAATGAAGTGAGTAAACAGGAGCAACAGTGAAGACTGACAAGCATGAATATTAAAAAGTTTATCATTCAACCCAGGAAACTCTAAGTGGTGTATTATATAAAGTGAATGGAAGTATTATTGTGTGACAACAAAATTATTTTATGGCATACTGGACCACACTGTCACTACACTAAAAGCTATGATACCAGATGTGGTTATACACAGCTATAATCTCAGCATTAAAAAATATAGAGGAAGAGCCGGGCGGTGGTGGGGCACGCCTGTAACTTGGAAGGCAGAGTCAGGCGGATTTCTGAGTTCGAGGCCAGCCTGGTCTACAGAGTGAATTCCAGGACAGCCAGGGCTACACAGAGAAACCCTGTCTCAACCCCCCCCCCAAAAAAAAAAACATAGTGGAAGGAGACTGATGAACTCAAACAAGAGCCTTCCTGGAAAATTAATAAACTAGTTATGAAGACATATTCCTGTAATCTTTCCTAACAGTCCAGAGGAAAGACACACAAGTTCCAGAAGACAAACTAGAGCTAAACAGGGCTAAACAATTGGCTCAACAAGGCTCAAAAGGACAATCAAACAAATCCCATACAGCAACAGTAAAAGCCCAAGCAGATGGCTATTTTTATTTTCAACAGGTATGTTAGGAAACTGTTTCTTAAATGGACCATTCGAACTGAATTTTGTTTTTATTTAAAATTGTGTTTAAAAACTCCTGTCACTATGCACTCACTGATAAGTGGATATTAGCCCAGAAGCTCTGAATACCCAAGACACATATCAAATGATGGCCAAGAAGAAGGGAGGAGAGGCCCCTGGTCCTGGAAAGGCTTGATGCAGCATTGTAGGGGAGTACCAGGACAGGGAAGTGGGAGGGGGTTGATTGGGGAACAGGGGGAGGGAAGAGGGCTTATGGGACTTTTGGGGAAGGGGGAACCAGGAAAGGGGAAATCATTTGAAATATAAGAATATATCTAATAAAAAGAAAAAAAAACTGTCATATATTTACTGTATTTCTAAAAGATTTTTAGCAAAATAGAAGTATTTTTTGCTTGCTCATTTAATTTCAGAGTGGTATGTACAATTCTGCTTTGATAAAACTGAGTAGTTCTGAATATGTCCTGAGCAGTTACTCTTCAGTTGCAATGCTCACACCTGAATTACCAAAGAGTCAGTGGTAATTTTTTATTTTTGTTTTGAGACAGGGTTCCTCTGGGTAGCCCTGGCTATCCTAGAAATCGCTCTGTAGATCAGGCTGGCCTACAACTCAGTCGATTGCCTGCCCCTGCCTCCTGAGTACACCACCACCACCTGGCTAAATCACTACTAATTTATTAATTCTCTCTGGAGATTAAAAGATATATAATTTAAAAAACAAACATTTGAAAAATACAGCTTCACTACTATATCCATCTGCTACAGTACCTACCTTTTGGGATTCTTGCTATGTGATCGGGACCTAAAAAAAGAATATCTACTTTTAGAAAAGTGACTGAAATTTTTAAACTGGCACAATATGCTGCTAAATGACATTTTTCTTGAGTTCTGACTTTTATGTTACTTCTATAAAAACAAGGCATGTACTTGAATAAGAGCTTCCCACAACAAAACAACAACAACACTATAGAATTCCCTGCCTTGTCATAGAAGTTCTTTCAACTAGGCACCTAGCTTAGAAAAATAATATACTTGTGGTGACTAAAACTGTGTGCTTATCCTAAAAACTCAATTCTCCAAAACCCACTTCCTAAACCAGAACAAAAACAGACTTTTTTCTATAGCTTTTACACTGAGAAAATTAGAATATAAGAAAATTAGTATGTCTAATTGTGTGTGTGCATGCATGTGATCATGTGTGTGCATGAGTTAAAAGGTTAGAAGCATTGAAACTAGAGTCACAAAAAATTATTACCTGTCCAATGTGGATGCTATTAATTGGACTCAGGTCCTCTGGAAGTACCAGCACATGTTCTCAATCACTTAAGCCATTTTTCCAGCCCCAAAATGAGTACATTCCTTCATTTTCTTTTTTTAAATTGTGCCTATATGGGTATATGTATGTTAACCATGTGCATGTGTGACGTCAGAAGACACTGGCTCCCCAGTTATCCATAGAGTTATGAATGGTTGTGAGCTACCAGGTGGGTGCTGCTCTTAAAACTACTGGGCACTTTTCTCCAACCTCCAAATGATCCAGCCCCAGATTATATTCTTATATAGCACACTCTTCACAGTTCCCAGTACAATGTCAGTACTCAATGAACAATTCCAATCCCATGGTTAGTACAACACTGTAGTAGTCTATCATGCGGTAGGAATGTGTATAATAGCAAGCACGTTTTAAAAGTATGCTATGGCTGTATAACTATGGTTCTATTCATTCACTGTCTGTCCAACAAGGGAAAGTTATATATCCTACCTTAGTGTGAAATGTCCTCCAAAAGTTCACAGCTGATCCCAACTGGTATACCCAATCATCCAGAGCTAACTGGAGCATAAGTATTCTTACCTAATGGATAGATAATCCACTGACAATTTTTTTTAGATGTATGCATGTGTATCGCAAGCTTGTACTCATGGAGACCAGAAGGTGTTATATCCCATGGAATTGGGAGTTACAGGCAGTTGTGAACTGCTCAATGTGGCTGCTGGGAACTGAACTCAGGTCTCCTCAAAGAGCAGCAAATGTTCTTAACCATTTCTCCAGCCCCTACTGACACTCTTAATTTGACGGTATTGTTGTTAGGTTACAGAAACTAGTAGGTGTGACCTAGTTCAAAAAAGTAGGTTCTTTGAAGAGTGGATATGATCTCTGAACCTGTCCTGAAAACGTTTGTGCATGCCTATCTTGAAGTAAGCAGCTTTTCTCTACCATGGCCCGTTATATCTTTCAGCTACCATGATGTTCTGCCTCAAACACAAACCTACAGCAAGGTAGGCAGCAAACCAAGTGCTGTCTACAAACCAAAGTAAATCTTTATTTTTTTAAAACTTTTTTTCTCAAATATTTTTTTAATAGCAACGAAAACTTAAAACATAGATTAGATAAACTAAAGCATACTGCTTAAAACAGAGCCTAGCATATAAATAGCGAGTAAGTGATGCACTTTTTTAATTGATTATTTCAGTAGCAGTTAGAAATCCAGCTTGTATAATCTTATACTATTTCATAACTTTATTTTATAAGCACAGTTACACTACTTCCTCAACTTCACAATCTCAGAGCACTTACAAAATTGTTTTAACTTTTATTTTTAAGGTAGTCTTACACTGCAGGGCAGATTGGCTTTAAACTACTCTCCTGAGTGCTAAGATTATAGATAAGAACCACCACTTTTTTTCATTTTTGGAAGAATGAGAACTCATTTGGGAGAAGTATGACTTACATACTACACAGAATTAGCTATTCTCAAAGCTACATGTCCTTTTACTTCAGTTTAGGATTACAGGTATGAACCAAAATGCCTAGCTAAACATTTCTCCAATAAGATTAGACTTTGCAATCAAAAGAAATTGAGGCCTTGAGGACCAAGACTGGTTTATGAGTCCACCAGGGAAACTGGGGTGAAGATATTAACTTCAACTTTTAAGAACAGTGTTCTTGCTGGGCGGTGGTGGCGAATGCCTGTAATCCCAGCACTCTGGGAGGCAGAGGCAGGTGGATTTCTGAGTTCGAGGCCAGCCTGGTCTACAGAGTGAGTTCCAGGACAGCCAGGGCCACACAGAGAAACCCTGTCTCAAAAAAACTAAATCCAAACCCCCCCCCAAAAAAAATCAAAACAAAACAAAACAGTGTTCTTGGGGCTCCCTGTCTGGGCATGTTGGTTGGCACTGCAATTCTCCTGGTCCTTCATCCCCAGAGGCCCCAGTTCCTGTCCTTATTTTTCAAGTCAATTCCCTCCTGAGAACAGGGCCCAGGTCTGCCCTGTCCAATGCAGCATTCCAAGGGTCTGTAAGATTACCTGGTACACAACAGGTGAGCTATGAATGTTGTCAGGTCTTACCTGCTTGGCATTAAGGGGGAAACTCAGGCCCAGTAATCCCAGTGCAGGGGAGTCAGAAAAAGGATTAGGTAATCAACTTTCTCACCATCTACAAATACTGCAGTCTGACAAACAATATGAGGTCATTTAACTATCTCAGTCATATATTAAACTGAGAATTTCAACATTGTTTAACATGCTATCTATACTACTATAACTAGATCACTGAACAATATCCCTAAAAAGACCAGCATAGGATCAAGCACAGTGACAAGTACTTGAAATCTCTGTACTTAGGCAGTTGGCTTGAATTATACAAGCCCTGGGTTTAACAATCAAGTAACCTAGATGTGGTATGCAGCTTTTAATCCTAGAACTCAAGAGGCAGATGCTGACATACCTCCTTGAGTTCAAGGCCAGTCTACTCGCTGTAGCTCTAGGATGACCAGAGGTATAGAGACCTTGTCTCAACATTAGTGATATCAACAATAAATTTATAATTAATTGCAAAAATGAGTTCCAGAGGACAGTCCTCTGACATATATATATATATACATATGCAAAAAAAGGATACAGAGACACACCACACAAATAAATCAACAACAACAACAACAACAACAACAAAAAACCCCTGGAATGATGGGGAAAACCTGAGCATATACTAACAAAGAGATAAGTTCTGAAGTAAAATTTGCTAAGTGGGAAACAGAGAGAGATAGGGGAAGGAGCAAGACAGCGAGAAAGAGAGAGACAAAGGATTTCTCAAAAGAGATGACAACAACATTGTACAGTTTTGCCTTTAAAGTGAAAAAGATTGCCAGATAAAAAAAAGGGACAGAGCCAGGCGTGGTGGCGCACGCCTGTAATCCCAGCACTTGGGAGGCAGAGGCAGGCGGATTTCTGAGTTCGAGGCCAGCCTGGTCTACAGAGTGAGTTCCAGGACAGCCAGGATGACACAGAGAAACCCTGCCTCGAAAAAACCAAAAAACCAAAAAACCAAAAAAAAAAAAAAAAAAAAAAAAAACCACACAAAAAAAAAGGGGGGAGGGGGGACAGATACACACTCACACATACACATATGTGCGCGCGCGCGCACACACACACACACACACACACACACACACACACACAAATTATATGAAATGCAAAATAAAGTTCACCTAAACTGAGAGTAATGTGCTCAGAGCTTTTAAGTTAGCATGACTAAAAAAGGGTTTTAGTTATTTTTGAGACATATGATAACTCTAAGAGAACGTATTTAAATATCAAAGATGTAATAAATCAGGGAACACTAAAAATCAGAAAAGGTAAATATCTTTGTGGCATGACTGTCTACTATAAAGTTCTGAACAGGTGCTATAATGTCACATTTGTTTCATGTAATTTTAGTTACCAAGGATGTTTAAACATCTTAAATACGAAGAATACTACACATAACAATAAATTTATAATTAATTGCAAAAATGAGTTTCAGAGGACTGAACACATATATATAATCAAGCTATATCAAGCTAATGGTGTTGTACACCTTTAATCCCAGCACTCAGGAAGCAGAGGCAGGAAGATGTCTATAAGTTTAAGGCTAGCCTGGTCTACATAGTTCCAAGTCAGCTAGGACTATACAAAGAATCCCTGTCTCAAAAAAGTAACAAAAATCATGGCTCCGTCAATTGAGAAAATAATAGCTTAATATAAAAACAAAAACTCCCAAATCTTCCCTCAAAAAGAAGCAAACAGAGAATACAGTCCTTTATATTGGAGTCCTTGCCTGACACACAACAAGAACTGGACTCAAGGTCTAAGAGCACCACCAAAAAGTAGAAAAGTCTATAACTTTGTGTTCTAAGGGTACAAATATAGCCTAATATGAACTTATCAATGGGTAGTAAAAGGTTTTATACTGTAACTCATACAAGCTGAAGACATGAAACATCCTTTATTCGATCTTCCACAAATTTTGAAAGAAATCGGTTTAGTTAACTAAATTTTGTTAAAGGCTAATCATCTCTAGCATAAAAAAAACAAGAAAACTCAAATACCTAGAATTTCTTAATTTAAAATCACTTCAGAGATTAAATTAAGAGTTGCTAAACATAAACAGGTAAGGCTTGTTTGCTTACATTCCCAAATTCAAAAACTCCAAATTTCTAAACATTTCTGGTCTAAAGCATTTTACATAAATACAAGCTATTGACACTGTATTATTTCTATTAAAATAGTCTTGCATAGTAAAAATTTTTCAGGGCAAAAGTTTCAAAATTTCTGTGTCTTGAATCAATTTAATGGTATCTCCAAGTCCTATCTCATTCAGGCTGGAGACTTAAGCTTCAACCACAAGCACTATTTCTGACTCAGTACATACCTCCTCAGTTTCTCCCGTTCTTCTCTCTCCCTCTCTTCTCTACGTTTCAGACGTTCCTGGTTTCTCTTCTCCTGCTTCTCAGCTACAACTCTCTTTAAGGTAATAATTACAAAATCAGTTATAAATTTACCGGGCATATCCCTTAATTATCTTTACCTTAAAACATGTCTGGTTCCCCACATAGTACAATTAGCATGAATATAATTTAAAATGTTGTCAGGTACTACAATTATTAGACTTCCAAGCTGGTCTTCTGGAACTGTGGAAAACATGCAAAACCTCATTTTTCACCCTGATCTGTTTTGTTTACAAAGAGGAAAGGCAAGTACACCACTGAGCTCCAGTTCCTCCCACATTATTCCTTAATGACATTTAGTAATGTAATTAATAATGGTATTATATACTACATTGTCAATAGTCTCAATACTGCCAAATCAAAATAAACAGTACTATTCAAAACCTAACTAATTACAGTACAGGGAAGCTGAGACAATAGGACTACCAGAAGTTCAAAATCAGAGCTGAACAATGAAACTTTATCAATGAAACCCAAAGAAAACTAATACAGACAAAAAGAATCAGGTTACCCAGGATAAAGTGACAGGCATTAATTTAAACAATGTACCTTTAATTCTTCCAGCTTCTCTCTTATTTCAATAAATCCCAGGTGCAGTTTACCCCCAAAATGATCAGCAAGTCGTCTGTCGTTATCATGAAGACCTAAATATGCAGAACAGACTTCACAGACACGAAGTTTTTGCTGTTGAAAGCTGGACGCTGGCATAGAATTCCGATAAACTTCCTAAACAAAAGCAAGAAGAACAATGTTCACACAAATATCCTTAAAACAATGAAAGAAAATATACTATATTTAAATGTTTTCTAGTAAATCCTTTGAGGGATAGCCCTGTCAAGGCTTAAACTATCCTTTACTCCCCCCAACTCCCTTCGATGCCCAGACAACAGATAAAAGGTCATCTTCATCAGGACTTGTACTTACACATTTCATTTACATGGTATTCTTAATACACATTAGTAAATTTGCAAATCCACTATCCTCTTTTCCTTTACTAACACAATCCTGGGGTTTTTTTTTGTTTGTTTGTTTGAAGCAGTTAATAATATAATTTCCAAACCTCTACGTAGCTTTGGAAGGGATAATATAGATAAAAAGAGCTGGATAGAATTTACTGTAAATGCCATGAAAATAATACTCTAATAGCTTAAAGTCAGGAAGGAATTGACAAAGCAAATAATAACAGCTTAATCTTTGGTTTCATAAAGGTTTACATGACTATACTGCTGTAAACTATGAATAAACGAAAAAAATTCCCTTTATGTCAATGTAAAAATTCCCTTTATGTCATTGTCTTGTATGGCAAGAGTTGTTTTTCTTTTTTTGGTTTTGGTTTCTCAAGACAGGGTTTCTCTGTGTAGCTCTGGCTGTCCTGGAACTCAATCTGTAGACCAGGCTAGCCTGGAACTCGAACTCAGAAATCTGCCTGCCTCTGCCTCCCACGTGCTGGGATTAAAGGCGTCTGCCAATGGCAAGAGTTTTTACAACTAAACAATATCCACAATTTTTTACAATTAAAGATATTTTAATATATACTTTATGCATGAGTATAAAGAGAAAAAGAGGTGCTTAGACAGACACACTACAGGATTGTGGATATGGGGTCCTAAAAGGATTACAGTTTATTAGAGGACATTTTTAAAAAGTATATTTTAAGCATGAGAATTAAGATAATGACACTTAGGAAAGGAACAATATATAATCAAGTGTGGGTACTGGCTTTTCCAGAGAACTGAACTACACTGTCTTCACAATCCAATCACAGGATTTTGAAAAGTTTTCTATTATCTTCAAAGAGTTACTAAAAAACCTAAATTGTCTAAGGGATACCTGACATGTTTACAACTGATAAGATCACAGAAACAACAGAATGTTAGAGGTATTTAGAGACAAACTTTAAAATGTGTTATCCTCAGTGAAAATCAACTAACAGTAACACAACAACAAAGTTAAGGTTTTAAACCACTGTATAAAGTTCTGAGTTCACTATATATAAAGCCTGTGCTGTTCTAATTGTCCCTGTGTTTTAAGACAGTCTCATTATGTTTGTGTGCATATTGTGAACTAGAATCATGAGAAGGGATCATAGAAGGCAACATATACAAGAGTAACAACAAATGTATGTATGTACACACACACACACACATTTTTTGATGTTTTTCGTTTGTTTTTTGAGACAAGGCTCTCTATGTAGCATTGGCTATCTTAGAACTCACTCTGTAGATTAGGTTGGTTTCCAACTCAGAGGTCTGTCTGCCTCTGCCTCCCAAGTGCTGGATTTAAAGGCATGTGCCATCACCACCAAGCAAAAATCTAATTTTTAGAAAGGTCTAAAATCAATCCAACCAGCTATTTCACAAAAGTAGAATACAAGTAAATTACAGAACAAAGAGGAAAAAAAAATGTGAACAGAGACCAAAGATGACAAGGGAAAAATAAAGTCAAAAGATCAGTTCTCTGAAAAGGAAAATAAAGCTGGTAAGTATCCACCTTGTCCATCAGCAGAGAGGGCTGCAAGTGCAGGTCAGAGGTAGAGTACTTATCAACATGGCCAAAGGAAGAAGGAAAAATAAAGTTCCCAAATGAGAACAGACTTTAACAAGAAGCAAAAGGGTTGGAGAGATGGTTCAGTGGTTAAGGGCACTGGCTGCTCTTCCGGAGGACCAGGATTCAAATCCCAACACCCACACGGCAGCTCACAATTGTATGTGTGTGTGTGTGTGTGTGTGTGTGTGTGTGTGTGTATATATATATATATATATATATAACTCCATATCTATAACTTGTCTATATAACTCCAATATCTGACACTCTCACATAGACATACATGCAGGTAGAACACTAATACATATAAAACAAATTCTATTTAAATAAGATATACTTTAAAAAGTTAAAGAATAATTTTATGTTAACAAGTAAAACAAAAATTCCATGAGATAAAACTTCTAAAATGATTTAAAAACTTAATAAAATTGAATTCTATATAATTATTTAAGAACGTGTTTGTTAGCCAGGCGTGGTTGGTGGCGCACACCTATAATCCCAGCACTTGGGAGGTAGAGGCAGGTGGATTTCTGAGTTCGAGGCCAGCCTGGTCTACAGAGTGAGTTCCAGGACAGCCAGGACTACACAGAAAAACCCTGTCTCAAAAAACAAAACAAAACAAAAAAAGAATGTGTTTGTTAGGCTATTCATTTTAAGACATTTTTTCACTCTGTAGCCCAGGTTAGCTATGAGCTAAAAAAAAAAAACTCTGTCATCCCAACTCAGCTTTCTGAGTGCTGTGACTCCAAGAATGAGCTACCTGTGCCTGGTCAGAATTTACCATAAAGCAAAAACAAAAACCAAGCTTCTGGTACAGTTTAACAAGCAATTGAGAAAAAGATTGAGTATATCTTATCATTTTAGAAACAATAGAATATTTACAAGCTAGTTTTATAAACTGCACTATACTGATACCAAGCAAAAACCAAGTTTTGGACAAGTCAGAATAGGTGGGAGAAAAGAATACTGATGTTTGCGAGGCTGAGGCAGCGAGATCTCAAGCTCAAGGCAAGACTGAGAAACTTCTAAGGTCCTGTTCCATCTCAAAAGGAAACTCAGAAAGATGGGGATAAGGCCTGGTAGTGGAAGCACACGCCTTTAATCCCAGCACTTAGGAGGCACAGGAAGGGAAATCTCTGAGTCTTAGAGCAGCCTACAGGGTTCCAGTACAACCAGACCAGGGATGTGCAGTAAAACCCCGTCTCAAACTTCCCCTGACCAAAAAAAGGTGGGATAAAGCTCAGTGGTCTAGTACTTACTTTGCCTGCTTCTAAGAAGCCCCTGACAGCTGGGTGGTGTTGGTGCACGCCGGTAATCCCAGCACTCTGGGAGGCAGAGGCAGGTGGATTTCTGAGTTTAAGGCCAGCCTGGTCTTCAGAGTGAGTTCCAGGACAGCCAGGGCTATACAGAGAAATCCTGTCTCAAAAAAACCAAAAATCAAGCTAACACACATTAGGCTTTTTTTTTCCTCAAATTAATACTTTCTAATGTCTTATGGTCATGATTGTGATGTGGGTATTATATGTGTTATAAAGAGCATAGACAAACTTTCCCTTTTATCCTGCTTCGTCTCAATTTTTCCTTCCTGTACCGAACACCAACATTAGATATACAAATATGCTAAGGAAGGTACTAAAATTGCTTCCTTCTGATTTGCATTTCCATATTAGTATGAAGAACAGGAAAAGAGAAATACTAGAGAATAGAAAAGAAAATAGAATACACTCCAAAGAGGTTTGAATGATGAGGCTTCATTTTCTTTATTTCAAGACAGGCTTCAACAAATTGGATGCTCTTCCTCAGCTTTCCACCTGCTGGCATTAGAGTTGTGAGCTACTTTGTCTACAGATCTGTACTTTTTTTTTTTTTTTTTTTTTGGTTTTTCGAAACAGGGTTTCTCTGTGTAGCTCTGGCTGTCCTGGAATGCACTCTGTAGACCAGGCTGGCCTCGAACTCAGAAATCCGCCTGCCTCTGCCTCCCAAGTGCTGGGATTAAAGGCGTGTGCCACCACGCCCGGCTCAGATCTGTACTTTTAAAAACCACAATATTTCAAATTTGAGATCTAAGATTTTAAAGAAATATTTAGGTTTCTTTTGTTTTGAAGAGAAACCATGACCACAGCAACTCTTATAAAGGGAAAACTAATTGAGGCTCCCTCATACTTCAGAGGATTAGTTCACTATCGTCATGTGAGACCATCCTACAGAATTCCAGTAGGACCAGAGCAGGGGTGCATGAAGAGGAGGGAGCTGAGAGGTATCTGGATACCCAGGTAGCAGAAGAGCAAGTAAGCCAACCACCTGGGGATAACTTGAGCATCTGATAACTGAGACCTCAAAGCCCATCCACAGTGACACAAGTCTTCAAACACAACCACATCTACTCCAACAAGGCCACACCTCCTAAGAGGTACACCTAGGAGCTTATGGGGGCATTATCTTTTAAACCACCACAAGGGGGTATACCAATTAAAACAATTTGTTTACATGATATAAGATTATTGACCTGTGCCATAAAACAGCATATTGTACTGTTAGAGTAAGTAAAGTCACTGTGGAAAGAAAGGAGTAAGTAGCACAGTGTATACAGGTGTGTTTCTTTTATGTGGGTAACTAGTTTAATTACACTTATGAGTTAATAAATTTCAATAACAATGCTACCAATTGTCCAAAAAGTACTTTGAAACAGAACCCAACAGGATAACAGCAACTGCTTAAGTATTTCTAAAGTGATTTAATTTCCTTTAATAACATTTTTAATAATTTTGAGTGAAACATATATTCTCTAAGAAGTATAGACACTAACCTTTTACCACTATTAAGAATTTACCTCTTTCCAGGATAACTGGGTCTCATAATAAGACCTTATCTCAAAACAAAACAAGACAAAAAAAGAAAAAAAAAAAAAAGAAATTTTACCTCTGCTTCTCTTTTCTTTGCCCGTGCTTTCTCTACTTCATCCATGACTTTCTGAGATTCTTCCACATTTCCTTCAGCTCCTAGTTGTTCCACTTTGGCCAACAACTTGCCTATTTCCTCATTTAACTCATGAACACGCTCTGCCTAGAAAAAAACCAGAAGATCATGAATGAAAAATAGGATAAGGACTGGAGATATGGCTCAGTGGTTAAGATTACAGGCTGCTCTTCTGGAGTACCTGATTTCAATTCCTACCACCCACACTGTAGCTAATAACCACCTAATTCTAGTTCCAGAATAGCCAAAGCCACAGAAGGCAAAACATACATATACATAAAACAATAGAATTAGAGAAAAAAAAAAAAAGCAAAAGGAACATACACAAGGTATTTCAGAAACTCATAAAAGATACATTTAAGAAGCAAGGCAAGATTCTTGCTATACACCAAGGAGGACTCCATTTCCAATCCTCTTTCCTGTGCCTCCCAAACACAATTTTAAATCACTACACTTGGAAATGAAAGTTTTAAATTAATGGAAACATTCAACTTTCTTTTCTTTCTTTTCTTCTCTTCTTTCTCCCCCTCCCCCTCCCCCCCCCTCTCTCTTTGGTTTTTTCGAGACAGGATTTCTCTATGTAGTCCTGGAACTCACTTTTCAATTTTCTTAAAACTAAGGTTTTTTTTCCTCAAACATTTTTTAAAGATTTGTTTTTATTTACTTGTGTTTATTTTCTGTATGAGTACTCTGCTGCATGTATACCTGCATGACAGAAGAGGGCATCAGATCCCTTTAAAATGGTAGTGAACTACAGAGAAGGTGCTGGGAACTGAACTCAGGTCCTCTTTGGAGAGCAGCTGAGCCATCTCTCCAGTCCCCAGAAATACCAATCTTAAACTAGTGTGCCAATAATAGTTACTTCAAAGTATCCCCAATCTAAGACATTTCTATTCTCAAACATCATGGCATGTACATGGCTTAAAGCATGCATATGCTGTATACACATACATGAAAGTAAAAAAGCCATGCACAGAAAAATAAGTCTTGCTGGGCATCCGGAGCATATGCTTTTAATCCTAGCACTTGGGAGGCAGAGTCAGATGGATTACAGTGAATTCAAGGCTAGCCTGGTTTACACACTGTGTTCCAGGGACAGTCAAGGCTAGAGAATCCTGCCTCAAAAAACCAAAAGGAGGAAAACTAAAGGCTTAAAATTCTTTTTTAAAATGATAGAACTATACATGTATACAAATGAATAAATTATATTCATGACTAACAAATTCTGAGTAATATATAATTATCAATGTTACTTTGTTATTTTCTTGTTACATTAGTTGTTAACATTTGAATAGGTAAAAATAATTCTATAGATTACTTATCAATAATCAAAAGTTGGACTGAGCCTGGCATAGAGGCACATTCCTTTATTGATCTTAGCACTCAGATTTCTGAGTTCGAGGCCAGCCTGGTCTACAGAGTGAGTTCCAGGACAGCCAGGACTACACAGAGAAAACCTGTCTCAAAACACACACACACACACACACACACACACACACACACACAAAAGAGAGTACCCTATCTCAGACAATAACAATAAAACCAAATAAAACAAAAAGCCCTGAAACTTTGACCTAATGAAATTCTTACCTTTGCAGCCACTTCAGCACTTATCTCTTCTTGAGTTTCTGCTAATCTTTTCTTAGATACTTCTGTTCTTCTATCACAATCTGCAATGAATGACTGCAGATGATCCATGGCCTAGAAAATTTAACATCAAGCAATTACTGCCACAAATCAATGTTATCCTGAACAATCTTTACAAAATAATATTATTTTAAAGTGGAAGAAGCCCAAAGTAAAGAAATGCTTTCCGATGACACAGGAAGCCCTGAGATCAATTTCCAACACTCCTCTGCAGCCTCTTCTAAAACACAAACATCAGGACTGAGTACAGAGTTAGTGACAGAGCATGTGTGAGGCTCTGGGTTTCAAGTAATGTTCAGGAAAAGGAACCAAACAAACAAAAAAATATACCCCAAACCCTCAAAACAGTAATAAAAAGTTTCATTCTCACGGTTATCATAGAAAACAAACAAAAGCCAAACAGTAACAATTTAGAAAAGTACAGCCCTGTAACCTTAGCAGTCTGGAGGCTGAAAAGGGAAGGCAAACTGAAGAGCAGCTTGACTACAGCATGTGTCAGTCAACCAAAGCAACACAACTAAGAAAATGTTTCAACCAGGCCAAGATGACTTGATTGCTAAGCCTAAAGAGTTAAGTTCCGCCCAGTGGTGGCGCATCCCTTTAATCCCAGCACTCTGGGAGGCAGAGGCAGGGGGATTTCTGAGTTCGAGGCCAGCCTGGTCTACAGAGTGAGTTCCAGGACAGCCAGGGCTACACAGAGAAACCCTGTCTCAAAAACACCAAAAAAAAAAAAAAAAAAAAAAAAAAAAAAAAAGAATTAAGTTCCATCCAGAATGCCAAGAAACAATTCCTGCAAGCTATTCTTTGACCATAGACAGACAGAGACACAGACACACACCATATGGAAGACAACTATAATGTCAGCAAGATTTCTTTCTGAATATTTAGGTAACTTTGTATCCTGTGGTTTTCAAATTATTAAAGACAAAATATGCCATATTAACAAATTTAACAATGCCCAGGTCAGGAAAAAAAAGTAAAAAAATGAGATATATTTCATTTTATAATTAGATAATAGTTTATTTAAAAGTAAATGTTAAAGCTAGGCATAATGGCACACACCTTTAATCTCAGCTCTTCAGAGGCAAAGGTAGGTAGATCTCTGAGTTCAGGGCCCACCTAGTCTACATAGCTAATTCCAGGACAGCCAGAGCTACAGAGAAATTCACGTTCCAAAAATCAGAAGGAAAAAATAGGAAATTTAAAAATAAAAGTCCAACTGTAGTGGTTTGAATGAGATATCCACCATATAGTCAAGTACTTGAAGACTTGGTCCACAGTTAATAACCTTCTTTAGGTTTAAGAGGTGAGGTGTGCCCTTAATGAAAGAAACATACCACTAGCTCAGGCTTTGAGGTTTCAAAAGCCATTGCCAGTTTGTTCTCTCGCTTGCTGCCAGGCCTCCCTGCCATTAAACAGACTATTATTCCTCTGGAACTTTACATCCAAATTAGTTACTTGGGTTCTGGTGATTTTAATCACAGCAATAGCAAAGTGACTAATATATACAGCAGCTAAAAATAGAAATTTATTATGCACATACTGAATTTAAAAATAAGACAAGAATTTCCACAAAGTTAAATCACAATACAAATCTACTTTCATAGCTGGGCGTGGTAGCGCACGCCTGTAATCCCAGCACTTGGGAGGCAGAGGCAGGCGAATTTCTGAGTTCAAGGCCAGCCTGGTCTACCGAGTGAGTTCCAGGACAGCCAGGACTACAAAGAGAAACCCTGTCTCGAAACCCCCCCCCCACCCCACCCCCCAAAAAAACAAAAACAAAAACAACAAATCTACTTTCATTTCCTTATATAAAGTCAAAGATAGCATCCTAAAGTAGTAAAAATAACAATTAACTTATCAAGAAATATTATTGGTTCTACAAAATAGCCATTTTGGCTGCCTATTTTTTTATAGCAGAATAAATCCAAGATGTATAAGGGATTTAAAACAAGCCCCTCACAGGGCTGGAAATACATCTCAGCACTTGCTTTTCTTATCAAACAACTGTGTTTGGCTCGCAGCATCCACATGCAGCAGCTCACAATCAACTGTAACTACGAGTGTCTCATGCGCCATGGGTACTAGATATGTACCTGGTGAACATATATTCAAAGACACACACGCAAGTGCAAAACATTCAAAAGGACACACATACCAAAACCTAAAAACTGAAAATAAAAACATAGAAGAGGAAACCATAGGTGACAACTATTATCAGGTTAAAACTGAAGAGATTTTTCTTTTCTTTTTTAAATGTATTTATTATATATAAGTACACTGTAGCTATCTTCAGACACCAGAAGAGGGCGTTAGATCTCTTTACAGATGGTTGTGAGCCACCATGAGGGTGCTGGGATTTGAACTCATGACCTTCGGAAGAGCTCTGACTGAGCCATCTCTCCAGCCCCTGAAGAGATTTTTCAAATTGATAAGAATTATAAGCACTGATTTGACAGTATAAATAAAAATACTATCTAAAGTCATCCAAAGAAAATTAAGATAGGAAAATGTTTACACAGTACACCAGAAAAGGGACCAACTTTCATAATTTATAAAAAGTTATATGTCAACTCATGTTTAGTTGGAAAACACATGCATTATACATGATCTTAAATAAAATCAGCACATTCACCTACATGCATAAAAATGCAAATTAAAACCCTTACACTCTCCTTTAAAAAAAAAAAAACAAACTCACACTCATATTCTCCTGTTTGTCAGTAGTGCCTGAAAAAGTCTTAACAACACTGTGCAGCACATAGGGAAAAAAATCCTTGTAACTAATGCTCAGACAATAGTAAATGTATTTCTAGATGGTTTCCATTTCCATTAACAAAAGTTTTTAGATGTTCAAAGAAGACAGACAGTAGGACCTATTTATTGCTAGCTTCAACTGAATAAAATACCTAATTTCACTGATAAAAAGCAGGTTTTTATTGACCATTATGTATTATGTACATGTATTTCAAAAATAATGTAAAAAGTTTAAGGAGATATATTCTATAAGCCATATTGTATAATTTAATTTATTTCATATATATAAATGCTTTGCCTGTACATATATATGTGTATGCAGTATCTACAGATATCAGAAGAGGGATCAGATTTCCTAGAACTGGAATTATGCTTGTGAGCCAAAATATGAGGGCCCTTAATCTCTTCAGCCCCATGTTTCTCTATATAAGAAATCTTTCCTTCTTTTTCTTCCTCCTACTCCTTGTCTTTTTTTTTTTTTTTTTTTTTTTTTTGCCCCCCTTTTGGTTTGGTTTTGTGTTTGCTTTGTGATAGGGTTTCTTTGTGTAGCCTTGGTTATCTGGACCTCAGTGCTTTGTAGATGAGGCTGGCCTTGAACTGAAGATTTGTCTGCCTCTGTCTCCCCCATGCTAGGGTTAAAGGTGTGCCCCACAACCACAGAAAGAAAATGTCTTCTATAATAATAATATTAAGTCACTTTGTAACTCTTAGATACCTAAACAGTATTTTCTATTTTTTTTTATTATTTTACTTTAAAAGCATGGTACTGAGCTGGGAGGTAAGGGCTAGGGGGTAGTGAAACATGCCTTTTATGTCCAAAACTTGGGAGGCAGAGGCAAGTGGATCTCTGAATGCAAAGCCAGCCTGGTCTACAGAGCTAGTCCCAGGACAATCAATCAGTTTTTAAAATTCTGTCTTGAAAAGCCATTAAAAGGTGTGTGTGTGTGGGGGGGGGCACTCAGTGGTTGGTAGCACACTCCTTTAATCCCAGCACTTGGGAGGCAGAGGCAGAGGCAGATGGATCTTTAAGTACAAGACCAGCCTTCTACAGAGCAATCTCCAGGACAACCAGAGCTGCACAAAGACCTAGGATGGAAGGAGTGTGTGTGTGTGTGTGTGTGTGTGTGAGTGTGTTGGTTCAGAGGCTACAGGATAGTTTGGAGATAAGTGCTTGCTACTATGAGTTAAGACTTTTATACATTTTCATATTCAATCTCATATGTTGAAAATTGGGAGTTAGGGATAGATGAGTAATAAAGTACTTGTCTACTCTGTAAAAGGCCTTAGGTTTCATCTCAGTACTACACACTGGAGTAGTGTGGGTGTGTATTATCTACGTACTAACCTTCGCACAATCACAAAGACAAGTTCCTAAGTATTTCCTACTAAGAGACACTACTTTATGTTCAAAATATTTTACTGCAAGAGACAATGTAACATGAAAGTAAAAACATACATCAAGTTCAAAGAAAAAGTCTTGTTCTTTGGATGCAATTTCATAATCTGCTCTTAAAGCCAGGTCATGGACTTTCAAGCATTCTCCAAGATCCATTCTCTAGGAAAGAAAATAAAGACAATATATTAGAAACATAGTACGTATTATAAAATTCATCACTATCACAGTTCTCTTCAGAATATATACTAAGTTATACAGTGAGTACACTTCTTCATTTAATGGACCTTCAAAATATAAAATTTCAGACAATTAGAGCTGAGGAGGTAAATTGGTTGCTGCGTGCTTATCTGCATACAGAAAGTTCTGGGTTAAATCCCTAGCTCTCCATAAACTCAATGTGGTGGTACAGACCTATACACTATCAGCACTGGGTAGATAGAAGTAGAGGATTGGAAATTCAAGGCCAGATATATAGCAAGTTGAAGATCAGCCTGAGCTCATGAGGAAATCTCAGAGGAAAAATACAAACCAAAAAAACAGGGGAAGGAGATGAAAACTATAATTCTTAATAATACTATGGGAGTCTTTTTGGAATGAAGAGGCCTTTCTTGTTTTATTACATTTTATTTTCTTTGTTCACATGCACAGACACTTGCCATGGTGTAAATTTGGAGGACAGAGACCAATATGTAGAAATTGGTTCTCTCCTACCAATCCTGGGGATTTGAACTCAGGTTGTCACTGAGCCATCTTATCACTCCAGAAAAATATTTCTCATGAGGATACATTTAAAATGAATCTAAAGAGTGGTAAACAACGCAGGTATGGCAGCAAATATCTGTAACCCTAGCATCTCAAGAGTCTTAGGCTGCGCTGGAGAGATGACTCAGTGGGGCTAAGAACACTGGCTGCTCTTTCACAGGACTTGGTTCAATTTCATTGGTTTGAACCTCCATGGCAACAAACAATGATCTGCAACTACAGTTACAGGAGGTATGATGCCCTCTTCTTGCCATGACACCCTCATCCAGCACCAGGCACACATGTGGCACACAGATATATATGCAGATAAAATACTCACAAAATAAAGATGAATCTTAAAAAAAAAAAAAAGTCTCAGACTAGAGGATCTCATGGAAGACAGATAAACAAGACAAATCGGATGAAGGAAGGAAGGAGGGAAGAGGCAGGGCTGGAGAAAGCAGAATTGTAGTAGTATTACAAATACATTTAGTGAAACATTCCTGCAATCATAGCATTTGAAACACTGAGACTTGAAAATTGCAAGTTAGGGGCCAGTAATCAGTCAGTGTCTCCCTCCTACCTCCAAAGAAAAACAAAAACCAGCTAACAAATTTCTACAGGAAAAAGTATTAGTATATCTTCTACAGCAATCTGAGCCTTACTTATATATCTAGAAGCTAAAATGACTCTGCCAACCTTGCTTTTTTTGCCAATAACCTACGTATGTATGAAACAAAATAAATGAACAATCATTTTGTATAGTACCCCAAGCTAAAGATAGAACATTTACTAGATGAAGATTTAAATAATCATACCTTATATTTACAAAAATTTACAAGTAGTTAGGTATGAACAAAGACTTACAGAAATTCTAAAACTAGTCAAGGTTTGGTATGGTGGTATGAGTCTTTAACTCCAGGGCTTAGAAGGCAGAGGAGACACTTTGTGCATTCAAACCAGATCTACATATGATACCTGTAATCCTAGCACTTAGAAACCTGAGGTAGAATGATCTCCAGTTGGGTTTCTTAGACTACATAACAAAAAACTGCCTCAAAAAAATAAACCACTATGATCAGGAAGAGTTTCTTTAAAAATTAGATCCTAATAATTCCTCTTTAAAATTCCTCAATAGTCTACAGGTTTTTTTTCTGTTTAACAAAGCAGATTCTAATAAGTGCTTTTAATTTTTTCATTTCTGAAAGTTGATGTTATCATTCCAAATGGATTCTAAGCTTTTAAGAAAAATGGTCTCTTTCTGTTTTTCTCTCTACAAACTATGTTCTACACTATCCATGTTTCCCAAATCACTACTATTAAATGCATTTGGCTTGAATAAACAATTCCAAGAATTTGAGCAATAAAAGATGTACAAAGGTACATGGATATAAGCTTTAACAATTTTATTTTCTGACTTAGAAAATAGAAATATTTTAAGAGCCTCTCTACCAGAGTTTGATGGAACATATAACCATTAAATCCAGGACCAAAGTTCAATTACTAGGACCTACATGAGGGCTTACAACAGCTTTAACTCTTAATTCTAGGGCATCCTCTATTAGGCCATGCTCTAATTCTAGGAATTAGAATGCCATCTTATAGCCTTGAAGGACACCAGACACACGTGGTAAACACAGGTATATAGGTAAAACACCCATGTATGTATGTATGTATGTATGTATGTATGTGTATATATCAAATAAAATTTTAGAATAATAAATTTTAAAAGATCAAGACCAATGTGCCTAGTAATCCAAACCTGTAAAATTACTATTAAGAAGACTGAAACAGGAAGATGAAGGTCAGCCGGGGCTAACACAGGCTCTAAAAATTATAGTCTCTTGCAGGATATAATGGCACATAGCCTTAATTTTATCATTTGGGAGGCAGAGAGAGGCGGATCTCTGAATTCCTGGTCAGCCTAGCTCTAGAGTTCCAGGAGAACCAGGGCTACAAAAAGCAACTGTCTTGAGGGGAAAAAAAAATCAACTAAACACTCCTTTAGCAAATGGTTCAGAAAGAGTGCTTACACAACACAAATTTAAATTTTTCACACATCCTTGACAAGTGGGAAAGAGATGGCAAAAAGGCATAAAATATGTTCCTTATAGGTGTGCGATTTAGAAATACATTACTAAGCTATTGGTATGATGGAGATGATGTGCATGAAGTTCAAAGCCAGCCTGGTTGGCCGGGCGTTGGTGGAGCACGCCTTTAATCCCAGCACTTGGAAGGCAGAGGCAGGTGGATTTCTGAGTTTGAGGCCAGCCTGGACTACAGAGTGAGTTCAGGACAGCCAGGGCTATATAGAGAAACCCTGTCTTGAAAAACAAAAAAACAAACAAAAAAGCCAGCCTGGCTACACAACTGTTAATGCAAGCACTGGCTAAGTAAAACTATCGGGAAACAGGTGGGGTGGGAGGTGTGTTACTATGAGACAGTTGAACTCTTTTTGAAATTTTGCTTTTGTTGTTTGTTGTAGTAATAAATATTAAAAATCCTGGCTTTAAAAATCCTGGCTTCGGGGAGGGGGGATCCAGGAAAGTGGAAATCATTTGAAATGTAAATAAAGAATATATTGAATAAAAAAATAAACAAATTCAGAAATGTGGCAGGATACATAAAAAAAAATCCCGGCTTCTTCCCACCTTTGACCATTATAATGTTCCTGGATGAAAGATCTACGCAGCCTTCATATTTTTACTCTGCTTTAGACAGCACAATAGCTGGGCAGCTGCCTACCCTCCATGCTGTTATGCTAAGGGTTTTGGTGTTTTAGAGATAAGGTTTCTCTATGTAGCCCTGAATATCATCAAACTCAGAGTATATTAATATATGTACACACACATCGCTGAAGCAAACTAGGAACAATAACAGATCTAATTATAACTAGATGTATAGAAACATAAGTATTTTACTGTGATACTATACAAAACTGAAAACAAAATGAGCTACTGTAGTAGTATTTATTGGATAAGATACTAAGAAATCCTATTATAAAGTCTCATACATGAGCGGGATATGGTGACACACATCTTTAATTCCACCACTATGAAGGCATACTCAGGAAGATCCCAGTGAGTTCAAAGACAGCCTGGTCTACAGAATGAGTTCCAGGACAGTCAAGGATACACAGAAAACCTGTCTTGAAAAAGCAAAAAAACAGTATAGTAATAAATAAAAAAATAAAAAAAATTCACACACTTGTAAATGGAGAAAAAACTTGGATATTATATAAAAATATACTGGGTATTGAGCCAAATCCAAAAAAAGAAAAATCTCCATTTATCTTTTATCGACCTTCTAATTCTGAAAATTCATTTAATTTCTTTCTTTTCCCAAGTACTTCCCAATTGTTATATGGATCAAATGAGATGTTTATGAGGGGGGCTGGAGAGATGGCTCAGCAGTTAAGAGCATCGACTGCTCTTCCGACGGTCCTAAGTTCAAATCCCAGCAACCACATAGTGGCTCACAAACATCCGTAATGAAACCTGACTGCCCTCTTCTGGTGTGTCTGAAGACAGCTACAGTGTACTTAGATGTAATAATAAATAAATCTTTTTTTTTTTTTTTTTTTTTTTTTTTTTTGGTTTTTTGAGACACGGTTTCTCTGTACAGTCCTGGCTGTCCTGGAACTCACTCTGTAGACCAGGCTGGCCTCAAACTCAGAAATCCACCTGCCTCTGCCTCCCAAGTGCTGGGATTACAGGAGTGCACCACCACCGCCAGGCTAAATAAATCTTTAAAAAAAAAAAAAAAAAAAAAAGATGTTTATGAGGGCTGGAGAGATGGCACAGCAGTTAAGAGCACTGACTGCTCTTCCAGAAGTCCAGACTTCAATTTCCCAGCAACCACATGGCGGCTCACAACCAGCAGTAATGGGATCTGTTGCCCTCTTCTGGTGTGTGTCTGAAGACAGTTACAGTGTGCTCATATAAATAAAAATAAATTTAAAAAAAAAAAAAAAAGACGTTTATGAAAACACTTTGAAGGTTACAATGTAGTATGTATGTTGAATCATTGGAGATAGTTTGATCAACTTGTGTATGTTGATTCAATGGAGATAGTTTTGATCATGACTACACGCCTTAGGCCTCTATCAGGAGTCACCGACCACTCCTTGTGCTCAGTTCCTTGTCATGCAGTATTATCATTCAACAAGTGCTGAAGAACAAAGAACATGTTTTCTTGACTCATAACTTTCCAGTGCTTATATTTTCAAAGCAACTCATAAAAGGTTATTTCTATCAAGTATCAGTATGTATGAGGTAAGTTTCCATGAAAAGTAAAGCCAATTTACACACACTAAAGACTAATAGGCAATATGTTCAGCATATGTTTTGAAAGAATACATTATATGCTATTTTGAGAACAAAGAGTGACAGACATAACTAGAACCAAACGACCTTTTTAAAGTGAGGATTGTGGGAAATGTTTCATATATTTAAAAATATGAATATAACACAGTAGGAGGGGTGGAGAAGAAAAGAGAACAATAAGTAGAAGAGAATATAAAGACTACTACAACCCAAAAGTAATACCACAACCATCATCAATAGATAGTTGTGGTTGCTCAAGCCAGTAGGATTTTCTGAAGGACAAAACAAGATGCTCTTAAGTTCAAGGTCACTCTGGGTACTCATGAGCTGGAAGAGTTTGCCCAGTGGTTAAGAATACTTGTTCTTGCAAAGGGCTCAGGTTTGACCCAGGACTCACATGGAAGCTCACTTCCTTGGGCATCAGGCATACATGTGGTACAAAACACAATAGACACAAGTAATAACAAATCTAAATAAGTCAAATAAAAATAGTTAAAAAATACAACAGTCCAAATTAAAAGGAAAGAGAATGGAGGCACCCAGAGTGCTAAAGAAAGGTCAAAACAGATGTGAACACTACCTATAATCTAAGTTCTTTATATTTTTATTAATTTAAATCTTTAACTTATCTTCTTGTATTTTCTTACACAAATTCTAAAAATTCCAAGAGGAAGAATGAAAGACACTCAAATGCAGGTAATGATAATTTAGGTAAAGTATAAACAGCAAGTAATCTGAAAGTAGGAAACTCTCAGAACAAAGTGATCCAGAGACAAACCACAGAAAACACACTGCAGGTTTACCATACACCGTTTTCCACTGACCCCTGTTGGGCAACATTATTTTCTAAATCACAAACCACAAATATCTTGCCCTTGCATTTTGAACCTTCAGTCCTTTCCTTTTTTGTATTTGTAAAATCACTTACCATCCAAATTTAATGCTTGCTTCAAAACTCAGTTTAAAACTTAGAGAAACCATAACATGACATGCAAAGAACAGACCTTTAAAATAACAAGAGGTGGGTATGAATTTCAATTACACCACTACTGCTTAAAATAGATTTTTTTGTTTGTTTGTTTGTTTGTTTTTCGAGACAGGGTTTCTCTGTGTAGTCCTGGCTGTCCTGGAACTCACTCTGTAGAACAGGCTAGCCTCGAACTCAGAAATGCGTCTGCCTCTGCCTCCCAAATGCTGGGATTACAGGCATGTGCCACCACGCCCGGCTTAAAATAAAGATTTCCCTATAAATTCCAATCCTAACATTCAAAATTAACTTTATGTAGTTTTTCTTAAAGACTATTTTTACTCTTTGACAATTTTATGCATATATGCAATTTATCTTGATCACATCCAAACCTAATTCTCCTCATATTTCCAGAACTCCTTCCCATTTCATGTACATGGGTATGGGGCCATCAACAAGGATAACGTAATGGCAAATTACCAATGTTAAAAATGAGTATCTGTTGTTTTTAAGTATCTGTGAAGAGGAACACTAACAGCAGTCCTGTTTTTCTAACACTTCACAATTTACTTTCACGTTTGTTTACAAGATGGAGTCTCACTATATAGTCCAAACTGGCCTCAAATTCAAAATCCTCTGTCTCAACTTCCCAAGTGCTGGCAGTACAGGCAAGGCAGTACAACCATCTAAGAATTTAATTTAATGTTATTTATTTATTTATTTATTTATTTTTGGTTTTTCAAGACAGGGTTTCTCTGTGTAGCTCTGGCTGTCACTGGAACTCACTCTGTAGACCAGGCTGGCCTCAAACTCAGAAATCCGCCTGCCTCTGCCTCCCAAGAGCTGGAATAAATGTGCCACCTTGTCACATTGATCATAGCATTTTGAAGACTTTATCTGGTTATAGTTTTGTATCTAATCTGAGAAATGCAAATGTAGCTTGAAAAGACTAAGGTTCATCTTGCCTTTCAAAGATTATCTTGACTAGAAAAAGGTCTCATGGAGCCCAGGCCAAGCTTAAACTGCCAATCTACCTGTCTCAACCTCCTCAATGTTGGACTCATGAGCATATCACCATTCATGGATACATATAACATTTATAAAAACAAATAGTGAGTTTGCTTTACTTTTTCCATTAAACTCTCACTAACCTGGATCCCTTCTTAACCCTCTCAATTTCTTCCTCTACTCAATTCCAGTATTACTAGTTTCATTACTCCAACATTACTAAAATAAATATAACAAATATAAAAACCCATCTCACTTTGCAAGTTTTACCATATACATTATTTCAATAAACTTATAAATATATACCTGTATTTTTCCTACATACCAAAAATTTTTTGATAAAGCATATGGTTGTGATAGTTTGTATATCCTCATCCCAGGGAGTGGCACTATTAAAGGTGTAGCACTGTCAGAGTGGGTGTGGCTTTGTTGGAGTAGGTCTATCACTGTGGGTGTGAGCTATAAGACCCTCATCATAGCTGCCTGGAAGCCAGTATTCGGCTAGCAGCCTTCAGATGAAGATGTAGAACTCAGCTCCTCCTGAACCAGGTCTGCCTGGATGCTGTCATGTTCCTGCCTTAATGATAATGGACTGAGCCTCTGAATCTGTAAGCCAAACCCAATTAAATGTTGTCCTTTATAAGACTTGCCTTGCTTCACAGCAGTAAAACCTTAACTAAGACAATGATCAAAAGAAAAATAATTGAAGCTCAGTCTCTTCTTGTAGTCCTGGGTGCCCTGGAATTTGGTATGCAGCCCAGGCTATTCCCAAACTTGCAATCCTCTCGAATACTAAAATTACAGGAATGGAGGATTGGATGATGGAGCAATTGTTAAAAGCATTTACTGCTCTTCCAAAATAACTGAATTCCCATCATCGACATCAGGTGGCTCCCAACCATTTACAACTCCAGGGAATCTGATGCACTTATGTACAAATGCCCACACACTTACACATAACTAAAAAGAAAGCCTAAAAAATTAGAGGAATGTGCTATTACACCCACTCAAAATGCTGTAATGCTATATAGGCCAAGCAAAACATTAACTGCTTTTAAAAGTTATTTTTCTTTAAAAAAAAAAAAAATGTTGGGGGAACAGGTATGACTCGGTCTACTTGTAAACCAAATGAATGCAATGACTCCAGAGGCCAGAAGGTATTGGCCGGGCTGGAGTGGTGCGGATTTCTGAGTTCGAGGCCAGCCTGGTCTACAGAGTGAGTTTCAGGACAGCCAGGGCTATACAGAGAAATCCTGTCTCGGAAAAAAACAAATCCAAAAAACAAAACAAACAGAAGGTGTTGGATTTCCTAGGACTGGAATTAAGAGTGTTATGAGCTGTCATGTGGGTACTGCCAAAGCTCTTAACCAAGTCACCACCAACTCCAGTCCCTTAAAAGTTACCTCAATTGGGCTTGGTTGGCCAGACCAGTAATCTTAGCTGTCCTGAGAAGGGCTGAAGGATTTTAAGAATAAGTTCAAGGGTAGCATGGGCCAGAGAGATCTTTTCTCAAAATAAAAATGCAGAGAGGATTAATTAGGCATGCACCAAGCTCAGTATAGAGCTATTTTCCCTGCATGCTTAGAAAAGGCCCTAGATTTAATGCCAGTACGCATCCCCACAAACCCAAAGTTCTCTTAATGAGTCATCACGTTTTAGTGGGATGGCTAGGAATAGTGGTAAATACCTTTAATCCCAACACTTGGGAAACAGAGGCAGGTGGATCAATGTCAATTTAAGGCCAGGTTGGTCGTCCCTACCTTCCCCCGACAAAGAATTTTATCAACTCATTCTTTTTGCACCGTATTTTTTAAAAATATCTGTACAACGGAGAACTTCAAATTGTTTGATGTTTGTGGCTAATCAACTGTATGTATATTTGAGAGTACTTCAAGTTTGCTTTTATTGGCATGTGTTTAATTTGTTCTACAATTAACTCTATCCTCCCTTTTTAATCAAGAGCCTCAAAAAACACAGTAGTTTCCTTAGACTTTGAAGAGTAACTTTTGTGAGTTTGATTTAATAAACTCAAGCAATCTCTTAAAATGATATACAGGATTCACAGGAAAGTGAGAGGCTAATTCTTGGTCCTTATGTAATACTAAGTATTCTACTGATCAGCTAGCTGAGAGGTTTGAACCTGCTACAGCTTACCCCTTTCTCAAGCTCCAAGCCCTATGAGGCTACTATACTGTTGCTAAAGTTGATATGGATACCAAAAGTGGTTTGAATGGCAATGGAGTAGGCTAGGTTTCAAAACCCTGAAGGCAGGCCCCCTGTCAGTCTCTGTCTCTATCTGTGGACTAGAACGTACATGAAGTTCTCAGTAATCGCTCCAGTACCACACCTTCTGGCCTGGCCTCTTGCCATGAGTGATAATGGACTAATCCTCTGAAACTATAAGCAAGCCCCTTTTCTTTATAAGAGTTACCTTGATCATGGTTGTCTCGTCACAGCAATAGATCAGAAACTATTGATGTATGTATATCTGGTAATTTACTAAATAAAATTTAGTAATTTACTAAATAAAATCATTTATTTAGGTAATTTACTAAATAAAATCATTCTGGTGGCTAGAGAGATAATTCAGTTTGTAAAGTTCTTCATTTACAAGCACACGGATCTGAGGATGAGCCCTAGTGTCTTAGGTTACTGCTGCTTGATGAAACACCATGACCAAAAGCAACTTGGGGAGGAAAGGGTTTATTTAGCTTATGGTTCTACGTCATTATTTATCATTGAACAAAGTCAGGACAGGAACCCAAGCAGAGCAGGAACCTGGGGGCAGGGGCTAATAGAGGCATGGAGGGGTGTTGTTTACTAGCCTGCTGAGACTGCTTTATTATAGAACCCAGGACTTATGAAGGTTTTTCCTCAATAGAAGCTCTCTCTTCTTCACTGACCTTAGCTTGTGTCAAACTCACATAAACTAGCTTGCACACCCAGCACCCATGTAAAATGTGAGATGATTCTTGGGACTCACTGGGCAGCCGGTTTGGCGTTATAAGTAAGCTCCAGGCCAGGTGAGTGGGCTGTGCACCATCACCAAGGAGGAGGAAGGTGTCTCTGAGGAAGACATCCAAGGTTGTCTTTTGCCTTCCACATGTGTGCACATACCCAAATACATACACATATAAAAAAATATAAATTACAAAAATAAAAAATTTAATTATTTAAGTTATTATAACACTAAATGTGTCTAGCTCACGGATGCCTCTGTGGGCTTACAATTTACCGGGCGGTGGTGGCGCATGCCTTTAATCCCAGCACTTGGGAGGCAGAGGCAGGTGGATTTCTGAGTTCGAGGCCAGCCTGGTCTACAGAGTGAGTTCCAGGACAGCCAGGGCTACACAGAGAAACCCTGTCTTGAGAAGAGGGGGAAAAAAAAAAAAAAAAAAAAAAAAAAAGCACTAAATGTGAAAAAAGCTCTGAGGCTAGAGAGATAATCCAGCATTAAGAGTACTAACTGCTCTTCCAACAGGCCTAAGTTTGACTCCCAGCACACACATGGCTGTTCACAACTGTCTACAACTCCAATCCCCCAGGATCCAATACCCTCCCTCCCAAGTACCAGGCACACATGTAGTGCACAGATATAATGCACTCCTACACATAGTATAAGAAAGAAATGATTTAAATGTAGAAAACACCAGAGTAGTCTACAGATGAGAAATTTATTATAGATTATAAATAGATTGCTATAGTAGAAAATATCTAAAAGTTATGCACGCTTGTGCTTGCCTATAATCCCTGCAATCAGGATTATCAACAAAATAAAACTTAAAATGGAAACACATAAACACTAAAGAATTCGTTTATTACCTATTAATATTTGTCACAATCCTAAGTCAAGTGTCGAACTTCCCACAAACTAGATTTTCTTTTTTTACTCTGTTGAATTGTACTTTAAAGCTTTCATTTGAGAAAAGGTCTCAAAATGTAGCTCAAGCTGGCCTCAAACTTTAGATTCTGTCTTCAGGCTGGCAAAATGCTGGAATTCCACATTTAGGCCACCACGCCAGGTCTAAGGCACAGTTTCAACTGTGTCTCCTACTAAAACTAACAAAGATGCTTCCCACTGCATGAGTCTTGGTACTTTTGTTTTGGGAGATATTTTTAATTTCACTTAAAAAAAAAAAAAAACCACTCATTTGGGCATCTGTGGTTAGGGGTACTCACTGCTTATGAAAAGTAATCTGGAAATCTTTTCTTCATTCCAGATATTTCTGGCAAATGAGAAATAAAACCAGGGTCAAGATTTATCCCCTAACAATTCCCCATCAGCAAGTGTATCTGTGAAGGGAAGCTACTCATAATTTCAATCAAATTTTAAAGTTAAAGGATCAAATCCTCTATGCCATTTAAAAATAAAGGATGGGGGGGACAGTGACCCTGTGAGAACATGCCACTGTCAAAATATTTCCTTCATCCCTCTCCAGAAGAGAGAAGGAAATAAGAAAAAGCACCTGATACAGAGTCCCAACTCCTACTTTGAATGTATAAAATGCCCAAAATGCTATAACTTCACCCCAGTCTGTAGCCATGTACAGACAATAAATAGTCTTTTGTGTATTGGTTGATCTGTCTTCTGTCAGCCTACAGACAGAAAAGGCTTTTTACCAATAACTTCATTTTTTTGGCACACTAGTAATAAAATAAATGACCACATACCGTTCCAGAAAGGACATCGTGGGGGCAACAGTTGAGAAGGTGGCTCTTGCATACTCTGTCATCGCTGAATTTGATTCGTTGACGAGTAGTATCTCCTGTAATATAGAAAAGTTAATAATATTGAAGGTTAGACAACTAGACAGTATTTATTTTTTGAAAGTCCTAGTTCTTACTAGCTTTTGGTGTGTGACTATCTATATACACACACTTATAAGTCAACCCAGGAGGGATTAGTTTTTTATATATAAACCACCCTATAGAAAAACTATTTTAGACAACATGCAGTTGCAGTCTATGTACTGCAAATGTAATTCAAATAGTCAAAGTGGGAAAGCAAAGCATTCTGTTAAATAAAAGTACTTCAGAAAAGCATAGGATTTTAGAGCAGGAATGGACTTTATAGGTTATCAAGTCCAACTCCTTCACATTGCAGATCAGAAAATGAGGCCCCGAGAGGTTAAGCAACTTGCAGAAGACCCACCAAGAGTTTCTACTGGTATACAATGGTCTCTTCTTGACAGTAAGCACTAATTTATTTTGTAATTATTTACATTAATTGAAAAACATAAAAGTAATCTTGCAAACATTGCATACACACTGCGAATCCCCACTGAACCCCAGACGCCATTTCTTCCACTACTTTGTTCCAGTTGAAGTGTCTCCCTTTTGCTGCTGGGAGGAGTTAGAGGGTAGAATAAGGTGTTTAAGAGCGTACAAACCTGGAAGAAGGACTTATACACCAGTCAAATAAAGGCACATTGCCTAAATGAAATGTTAACTTTAATACCTCCAAAGATTCCTTACTTCCAAGTTTTATGTGGTCTGTACTATACTGACAAACCAGGCAAAATAAAATACATTTTGTGCTCACATTAAAAAGAAAAATTAGAAAAAAAAAAAAAAAAAAAAAAAACAACCCACACAACTCCTAAGCAACAGAAGTAACCAAACCTGCTTATCAAATATTTAAAGAATCTAGAAAAAGGAAAGGTAACTAACTAGAGTAACAAAATACGAATGTTAGTTACAACTTTTTTGCTTAGAATTTCTGAAGAAATAAAAGAAAAACTCATAGGGTCGTGTCCTCTATGCAGAATGATATGCCCTAAAAAATGTACTTTAGCCTTAAATTGGTATCACTGTTAAAGGAAAACCTACTGATGAATTACTGAAGCGAAAACAGCTGAAACAAACCAAAAGAGATTGTAAAAACTTCTGCAGTTCGCATGATACCTAGAGCACTCCAAACATTTCAACTAGGAAGTAATTCTTAAATTAAGTTCTATATTTTCACACATGAATAACAAACAAACAAAAAAAAATTCCAACTTTACCCCTTTCAAGTGGTCTTATATTGTAGAGTTTAACTTAATCCAACTAAACACTGTGGGGTAAGATTTTGTTCAAATTGTTTTAACTTGATTAAGAAGATTTAAAGAACATTCTAATTTCCAACTAGGACACATACATTTTAAAGATAATATTGCTAAAATCATAGCTTCAGAGCAGTTCAACAATAGGTTTTCTGAGGCTAGTCTCTAGTAGGTTATTTGTGACACAATTTGGAATAATCCATTTAGTGTTCAAGCCTGCTACTATAATATAGGTTACTTTGATGGTCTTTTATTTCCTTTTAAACACAACTGCTTCTGTTCCACATTCATTAACACATCTGAAAAGTTAGTGATAACTCACGGCTCGGCGAATGCGGGGCCTTTCTGAAACTCCCTTGCAGATTGAAGTAGGCAGGCATAGATACATTGAACCTTTACAAATAAAACAAGGGGCCAGATTGTTCAGTTTGTATAGAATAGACTCTGCCAGCAATTTCAATACAGCACCTAGAAGTACATGTTGACTGTAAAGATTCTTGTATATAAAAACAAAAGTGAACAAAATCAGAGTGTTCGTTTTTTTGTTTTGTTTGTGGTTTTTATTTTGGTTTTGTTTTTTTAACAAGTGACTTAAGTATAAGCCCAGAGAAAATTCTGACTGGAGATAACAAAAGCTCAAGACTGGAACTCTACAAGTGGCCCTTTAGGTTATGTGAGAAATATCTCTTTAAAATATGTTTCAATGAAGACTAGTCAGTGCCTCAAGCTCATATCAGAACCAAACTATCATAAGCTTACACCAGAAAGTAAAAAATACAGTAGAAGCTTTTTGACCATAGAGACTTTAAAACATGATTATGTTAAGAAGTTTTAAAGTGATACATTTTTAGGGGGTAAGGAGCACTACAAATCTGGGACTCGCCCTGCTACAAATTATCTAAGTTTTTTGGTAATGAAGCAGCAGAGTCAATTCAATCAATTACAAAACATGGCTCATGGGTATAAGGATTATATTTAAGTGAGGTCTTAGAATAAAGTTAATAATTTACAGAAGCTTTAATAATCAAATATCAATGCTTAAGAAATCACATTAAATATAATAAGGTATGCATGCCCTGAAGATACTATCAGATAAAGCATGAGCAAATATAGAATAGCCTTGGTGAGCTTTAAAATAATGAAGGATCTATATCTATAAATGCCAAAAAATAAAAATAAAAATCACCTAAACTACCTCACTGAAAATAAGTATGTATTCCATAAACATTTGATAACTATAGCAAAAATATCAAATATAGCTTTTCAGATATTAGCCATTATAAAAAAAATTTAATGAAATAATAAAACTAGCAGTAAAAGATATGACAAAGAGGGACTTGCAAGTGATTATCTGTCTACTGTTACTTAAAATTCTATTTAGGGAGATTTTATGCTTAATATTTCTAAAACAATTTGGCTATAAAATCATTCAACATTGGAATAAATTTGGGCTTATGACATAAGTATAATTTAACTACACACTTCTGAAACAGAAATGCTTGTAATTTTTATTTCTGTCACAGTATCTGGCCCAAACCATGTTTTTCAAAAGAAACCAGGTAAAATAGTACCCTTAAATGGGAAAAAAAAAAAGGGAGGGGGGGGAGACTAGAAATAAGCAGTGATTATGAATAAAATATCCTTATACTGTAAGATTTTATCAATTCAATGTGCTTTATTCTGTGTTTCCTGGTCACTGAATCATTTAAAAAAAAAAAAAGTCTGTTATTTCCCCTAATAAATTCTCATATATTTAAAAACTAATAATGGGGAGAAACTGCCCTGTCAATGATAATAGATCTTAATCATAGAATAAAACCTATTAGTGACTCTATCCTCTGTGCTACAAAAAGGAAAAACAAAAAATAAATATTCTTCTCTTAGAAGACGCATTTTCATTAGAGAAATAGGGCATACCAGTAACAATAACACAAAATAGTATAATCCAGGTGCCAAAGAGATATTTTGAACTACCAGCAAAAGGTTGGAGAAACTGGGAAAGGCTTCATGGAATAAGTAGAAGCCAAAATCTGAACACTACACACAAGACTTAGAAGAAAGATGAGCACCCCAGGCCAGAATTTGGCAAAATTTACAAAGTTTTGAAGATTTGGGGAACAGTAAGTAAACTATAGTCAGCTTTGGTACATGGCTGAGTACATCTGGAAATACACAAATTAGAGCCAACAATACAATTTTTGGAGGGTGAAATGTGGTATTTTAAAAACTTTCTTCAATCCATATTTATTGTGTATAAACTTTTAAGAAAATTTTTAAATGAGGCAATTAGATCAAGTTGAGTCAAAAACAAATTACCTTACCTATAAAAGCACGTCTCCCTATCCTATAACCTCCACAAAAATTAATTTAAGCTAATGACAACGGCAAGGTCATTAGACCTTCATTTATTTATTTATTTATTAAATAAGCTTTTAAAGATTTATTTATCTATGAGTGCTCTATCGGGATTACACCTATATACCACAATAGTTGAGAGCCACCATGTGGTTGCTGGGAACAGAACTCAGGACCTCTGGAAGAGTACACAGTACTCTTCAACTCTGAGTCATCTCTCTAGCCCAACTTTTTTATTTTTGAGGCAGGGTCTCATACCGCTCAAGTTGCCCATGAACTCACTATAAAAAATGGTTATGATTCTGATGCTCCTGCTCTACACCCCCAAGTGCTGAGATTATACAGGCCTGCACCACCAGGCATCTGCTTTAGAATTTTGGGTGGCTGCAAGTTCTTCATTTGAATAGAAGCACAAAAGGTTCTATTAATGATGTCCACCAAACAACCATCTTCACAATTATGATTTCATTGCCTTCTTTTGTTCAATCCCCTCTTGGGTGTCATAAATTCTAATAGTTCAGAACACTTGTGTAAAAAGTTTACAATAAAAACTGAAATGCATACTATGTAACTCTCTAGTAACTGAACCTAAGGTGGCATAAGATATCAGTTTCACTCTGATATATGGATTGGCCTCCTTATCAAACTGTACTCAATACTGATATCAAAATTTCCTTCAATTTGTTGTGAAGGAAAGAAAAAACCCCATTGCAATACCCAATATGAAATTATGATCCCACTACCTGATATAAATTGTATTAGGACATAAAACCTTAGCCTAAGTGGTATCTGACATTGTACAGAATGCATGCTATTTTCCCAAAACCCGTGCCCCCTCCCCCTCAATATTTCCCACCCTCTCCCTCCCCTGACAAACAATAAACCAAATCAACTTTCATAAATTCAGGTGCTATTTTAAAAACATCAAAATTTTACTTTACCCATTCTCTCCGATGCTCCCTGTATTTTTTTAAGCTGTGAGTGGATGACCATGCTATGTGATCAACAACTGTGAAGTTAGCAAAAGTGAACTGAGTTTAGTATTGTAATTTCAAAAGAACCTTAAAGTTTGTAATACTTGACATATTTAATGGTAGGCAGAATCCTATCTTACTGTATATATTATCAGGCATTAACGGCAAGCAATTTACAAAAGCAGTCAATATTTCATTGTACAGATTTAGTTTAGAGCTCAGCTTCAGGAAAACAAAGAATGAGCAAGAAACACATCAACATACAAAGCAACAGATGTATCCTGTATCTATAAATGAAGGCAGAGGCAGGGACAGGGAAGCTCTCCCACATTTTCTAGTGTGACAAACAAAGTGTCCACCACCACCACCATCTGTAGATGTTTCTAGGACCTTTTATCACTTAATTAACTGGGACACAGCCGGTCCCTTCCCTCTGAATAAGATCCAACCCCTTCAGTGATAGTAAAGCTAGAGCTAGAAAAAGAACAGAAACCAGTAGAATCTTGTTTACCTAACCTCTCTCTTGAATCCCCAAATACAGGGGAAGCATTATAACCCTTCCTTCCAATATAAATTCCACTTCCACATAACAGTGTAGGAATTTCATAAAAATCTATGGTCAGTTTCTAGTCTACTGCAGGGCAATTAGATAAGTTAAGGTGTGCAAAATTAAACCCATGTCTTCACATGAGCCAAGGTAACTACAGGAATCAATCTGATCGTTCTTATATAATCCTCCTTGCACCTTACCTGTGTCACCTATCTTTCTAAATTTTTCAACATTCATCTATATAAATCTTTTTGTCAACTAGTTTTTGCTTGAGACAGAGAAGCTGGCTAAGTGTCTCAAACTTATGAGTGCAGCTCATGATCCTTCTGCCTCAGTCTCTCCAAGTACTGAAAGTATAGGTGCATACTTTCCCACCACACCCAGCTTGTAATTATTTTTGGTTTATGTGTATGAGTTATGTCTGCAGGTATGAATGGGTATCACACTTTACATGGTGCTCTAAGTTGAGAAGAGGGCAGAGAATGTCCTGGAACTGAAGTTGTAAGATGTTATGTGAGTGCTGGGAACTAAACCCGGATCCTCCACAAGGACAGCAAATGTTCTTATCCACTGAGCCACCTTTCCAGCCAACCCTAATTACTTTTTTTTTTTTTTTGAGACAGAGTCTCGTGTAGCCCAGGATGGCCTAGAACTCATACAGACAAGGATAATTCTGAACTTCTATTCTATTTTCATCTGCAAACTGTTGGAATTACAGGAATGTATCACCATGCCCAGTTTTTGTAGTTTCTTCTTAAAATACTTATTTCTCTCTTCATGCTACCTTAATAAGTGTATCTAATTTGACCTACTGTATATGAAAGCAAGTTAAAATGTATAAGAAAACAATGATATTTTAATATAATCAAAGATGCTTTGAAACTATTTAATATAGCGTAATGTATTTTGTATTCTGTAAGATGTTTCTGAGTAATGTCACACTGAGCAGTATTAGCAGTATTAGCAGTCTAATACTTAAAGTATTAGCAGCTTTCTCTCTCTTTAGGAAATGTAAACATAAGACTACTACACAGTTTTAAAAAGGCAGTATTTCTTCATAGTATTTTGGTTAATATAGTCTTACATGTTAATAATCACCAATAGCTACTAGTATAATTCCAACCGTAATCCTCTTGACAAGCTTAAAAAGAACAATGGTTATTACAGGGAAAAAACTCTATGGTAAATATGGGGGGGGTGGGGAAGACCTAGGAGTTAGAAACACAGTATGCAACCCTGGCTGTTCTCAAACTCACAATTATTCTGCCTCAGTCCTCCAAGTACTGGAATTACAACCATGTACCACCACACCTAGCTAGTAATATCAGTGTTATAGGATATAATCAAAGACTATTGATATTTTTTCAAACTTTTAAAAATCTAAATCACTTATGAATAAAAACCTGTATAACAAAATATTAAAAAAACAAACCTAGAGAAAAGGCAACTATAAGATGCTAACAGAATAGCAGTAATGAAAATATAAGAACAGAAATTCTAAGGAAACTACAATCCAAGGCTATGCTCCAACCTTGTCTTTTCTCATTACACAAAGCAAAGGGTCTTGACAAATAGCAAAAATCTGTGCCATTTTATTCTTGTGGACAACTACTTCAGGAGTTTTTTAATCAGCGTACTTCTCAGACTTAAAAAAAGAGATATTACAAAGTCCTAAAGTGTTGACTTAAAATTGGAACAGTTAATACAAAAGTAGGCACAGTGCCTCATGCCTGCAGCCTCAGAATTTGGGAGACTGAGACAGCACTTCCAGTAAGCTTGAAGCAAGTGGTACTACATAGTGAGTTCTAGACCAGACTGAGACCTTCACTCAAAGTATTTTTTAATAAGATTATACAGAGCCAGGCAGTGGTGGCGCATGCCTGTAATCCCAGCACTTGGGAGGCAGAGGCAGGCAGATTTGAGTTCCAGGCCAGCCTGGTTTACAGAGTTCCAGGACAGCCAGGACTACACAGAGAAACCCTGTCTCAAAAAACCAAAAAAAAAAAAAAAAAAAAAAAAAAAAGACAGAATTTACCATGCATGTCAAAAATTACAGCCTGCTAAAACTTTATTTTGACACAAAGTTGCAGTTCAATTCTGATACAGTAACACTTGTACTCTGGTTATCTGGTGCCTTCTACCTAGAGTTTTTCTACATACAAAATCAGAAGTAATAGAAGCTATGGGGCTTTTTTCCCTTTTTTTGTTTTTTGTTTGTTTGTTTGTTTTTTCAAGACAGGGTTCTCTGTGTAGTCCTGGCTGTCCTGGAACTCACTCTGTAGACCAGGCTGGCCTCGAACTCAGAAATCCACCTGCCTCTGCCTCCCAAGTACTGGAATTACAGGCATGCGCCACCACGCCCAGCTTTTTTGTGTTTGTTTTTTCTTATTCTTTTATTTTTTCCTTTCAGATGGGGTATCTCACTATGGCTAGCTAGAACTTATGATTCTTCTGCCTCAGCTTCTCAACTGCTGGCATTACAGATGTAGAGCAAGCACCTCATCCACATTAAAGGCCATCTTGGGAAATTGCTGAAAATAGAACCAACGATGATACAATTAGCTGATTTATTCATTAAAAAGATTCCCCAAAGAGGTGGGTGTGGTAGGGCTCACCTCTAATCCAAGCAGTCCTAAAATGTTTTAGGCTATCAGGGCATAATGAAACCCTGTCTCATGAAACAAGTCCCAAATTGTTCAAAATAACTATAAACATCAAGGAAAACGTCCCCAAGTCAAAAATCAATAAAGGTAAGGGAAAAAAAATGAGAGTACTAGTGAGAACCTAAGGACAAGTTAAAATGAAAAACACATACCAGGAAGGAGATGTAAGCCTTAAAACTACAGAGGAGCACAGCAGAGAAACTGTAGTACTGAACATACAAGAGCTGCCTCTGAGGACTCTGCCATTCACTTTAAAATGAGCAAAATATACAAGTTACTACTTGTTCATTCATATAGGTGTTTTGTTTTCAAAATCAGATAAGTATAATCAGTATCAAAAGAAAGTGTCACTTAATTTGTAAGTATTTACATATCAGATTTTTGTCTATCTGGGATTGCTGGTAGCTCATACCTGTGATCCAAGCACTCAGAAGATAGAGACAGGTGATCACCTAAAATTAAGGCCACCTTGGGCAAGACAGACAAAAAAATGAAGCCTACACACACCAAATTTCTAAGAAAAATAACTTGGAAGATAAGGACAGGAAGGTCTTTGTGAATTTGAAGTGAGGTTCATCTATACAGAGATTTCCAGGACAGCCAGGACTACATAGAGAGACCCTATGAGGGAGGTGGGGGGAAGAAAATATGAATTGGGGGATGCCAAGGAAAGTAGTTGAAATTCTACTGCTATTAACTACACCCTAAAATATGTCAATCAACAATCAATTAGAATACTACTGCAGGGAAATAGCCCAACAGTTAAAAGAGCTTGGACGCTCCTACAGAGGACCTAGACTTGATTCTCAACACCCACATCGGGCTGGTCATCCACTGCTGTGACTCCACTTCCAGGGGCCTCTTTCTGCCTTCTTCTGGCACTGTACACATGGTGCACATACACACAAGTACATACACACACAAATGAATTTAAAAACAAAAAGAAAACAAGACAAAACACCACTGTGGTCAATACTCCCTCTAATACTACAAATTAAATTATGACACAAACTCTCTATACTATTAACAGTTTTTAGAGTCTAAGATAAAGCATCTCTTTCCTAGCAAATATATCCCTCTCTGTTCCATAAATCACAATCATGTTCTCCTCAGTTTCTATTGCTGCATTCTCATTTCACATTGTCACTGTGTTTGTGACATCCTGCAAAACCAGTGGCTCTCATGAACCAAAACACTAAAGGAAAATGAGAAACCAAGATAATTTCATTCTGCAGGTCTAGATGATGTCCCAAAAGATGACCAAGAACTCTCTATAAGTTTTCTCATTTCTAGTTAGTCATTTCTATTCATAGGCACAGATATACACTGGTGGATAGACTGGCAAGTAATTTGACATCTTATATGAAAACCTAGGACAGTATTTTCCAAAATATGGAACTGGCACAAGATGATTTGGGATAACATTCAATTTCATAAACAAGATACTTACCACCTAGTAAGAAACATTAACTCAAGAAAGAAGTTTCTTCTGGGCAATGTTACCTATTTAATATTGAAGTGACAAACTAGGTTTAAGCATATGGAATTTTAAGTGACAAGGATCCAAGCTGGGCATGGTGGTGTACCCCTTTGATCCTAGCACTTGAGAAGCAGAGGTTGACATATCTCTGTATTGAAGCCAGCCTGTTCTACATTCAGAGTTCCAGGCTAGCCAGGGCTACATTGTGATACCCTGTCTCAAACAAACAAGCAAGCAAGCAAAGAAACAAAGAGTCTAGTTCTATTAGTATGCCTTTCTATTTGTATTTATTTTTTGGCAATACAAATGTCTTCTTAAAATTTAAGCACAAAAACCCTATAATGATAACTCCTTGAAGAAGCAGGACCATAATTTCAAAGTCTGCCTAGCCGGGCAGTGGTGGCGCATGTAATCCCAGCGCTCTGGGAGGCAGAGGCAGGAGGATTTCTGAGTCTAGTCTACAGAGCAAGTTCCAGGACAGCCAGGGCTATACAGAGAAACCCTGTCTCGAAAAAACCAAATCCAAAAGACAAAAAAACAAAACAAAAAAATCAGAAGTCTGCCTAGAGCTATGGAGGATGATAAAGGCCAGCTTGATATACACACTAAAACCTGTCTAAAACACCAAGTGCTTGCCTAGCTTGGTGTTGGACAACAGGACCAATGCTCAGCACCACCCCACCAAAAGCTTGTGCACATACACACACAAAACTTAAAATTTTTAGAAAGTTAGTTGAGAAAAAAATATTCAGGTAATGGTAGTAAATGCCTTTAATCCCAGCACTCAGGAGGCAGAGAAAGGTGGATCTTTGGAGTTCAAGGTCAATTTAGTCTACAGAGCAAATTTTAGAACAGCCAAGGCTACTCAAAAAAAAAAGCACTGCCTCAACAACAACAACAACAACAACAAAAAATCAAAAAGTATTAATAGGAAACGATAAAGAAAAACAAACAAAATCCAGTAAGAGTGGGAAACATTTATCTACTTGAATTTTCAGTGTGCATCAAAACCGTGAGAGCCAAGCAAGGTGCCTTTAATCTCAGAACTCAGGAACAGGAAGAGTTGGACCTCAGTTCCAGGACAGCCTAGTTAACATAAGAAGGTCCAGGACCACACAGATTCACTCTCAAAAAAAACTAAAAATCAAGCCGGGAGGTGGTGGCACATGCCTTTAATCCCAGCACTTGGGAGGCAGAGGCAGGCGTATTTCTGAGTTCGAGGCCAGCCTGGTCTACAGAGTGAGTTCCAGGACAGCCAGGACTACAGAGAGACCCTGTCTCGAAAGACAATAAATAAATAAATAAATAAATAAATAAATAAATAAATAAATAAATAAACTCAAAGAAAAAAAGCTCCTGTCCCCTTACCCTATTCCCCCCTCTCTCCATTCTCTTCCCCCGGGCTCTACTCCTCTACTCTCTTTCCTTCCTTCCTCCCTCCCTCCCCTTCCTGTCTCTACTACCCCTTCAATTCCCCTCCCACGCCCTAAACAAACTATTCTATACAAAAAAATAAATGAGGAAGGAAGGAAGGAAGGAAGGAAGGAAGGAAGGAAGGGGAAGGGAGAAGAGAAGAGAAGAGAAGAGAAGAGAAGAGAAGAGAAGAGAAGAGAAGAGAAGAGAAGAGAAGAGAAATTCACACGGCTTTCTTAAACCTAATTATTGGCTTGCATCTCAAGAATAAACATTTGAGCTGGGCGGTGGTGGAGCATGCCTTTAATCCCAGCACTTGGGAGGCAGAGGCAGGTGGATTTCCGAGTTCGAGGCTAGCCTGGTCTACAGAATGAGTTCCAGGACAGCCAGAGCTACACAGAGAAACCCAGTCTCAAGGGGGGAAAAAATTGATAATCTGGAACACTCTGTTACCCAGAACAGTAGCTAACAAATGGTTTGAGGTTTTTGTTTTGTTGTTCTTTTTTGGGGGGAGGTGTTTGAAACAATCTCATTCTGTAGCCCAGCTGGCCTGAAACACAGAAACTTTGCCTCAGCCACTCAGTAAGCAGAATTACAGGTATGAGCCACTAGATCTGTCCAAATAAGTGTTTATTTGTAGTGTTTTCTCCAGCATGCATGAAACCCTCAGTTTGATACCCAGTAAACAAAATTAGATGAGATAACCCATGCCTATAATTCTAGCATTCTCAAGCCAGTCAGGAAGATGAGAAGTTCAAGGTCATCCTGGGATATAGGAATTTTTATTTTGTATTTCTAAAAATAAATTTATAAAAACTATACCTTTATTTAAAACCTCTTCAAGCACTAACTGTAAAGGGTATAATATATAGACGGCAGAACAAAATACAACACAAAACTTGGTACAGTATGTATCCTCCATAAATATCCCCCCCTCCCTAACTGAAAAACAATGCTTTGGAAAGTTTAACTCTTAAAATATAAAATTGAGGCCTACAGAAATCTGAGGTCTCAAGAAAATAAAAACAAACAATTTACCATATTCTTGAGACAGGATAAAAGAGTCAGCAAGGGCAGCTGGTTAAATTCTTTTCACGTTGAGTCAAATAGGTCAAACATCAGTTGTACATGGTTCACAACTAAATTAAAACATATGGGTCAATAGAGTGTTTTCTACAAAAAAAAAATAAGTTAAGTTCTTTCTCTGGCCAATGTTAAGAAACAAGATACAACATTTACTCAATTGACTGAACTACATGTTACTTTCTGATGCCTTTGATGTGTTAAGTTATTCAGCTAAAACAAAAACTTGAAATTTATATATATATATATAAAAAACCATACACACTGTCGATGTCTTCAGACACACCAGAAGAAAGCATCAGATCCCATTACAGATGGTTGTGAGCCGCCATGTGGTTGCTCAAAGTTGAACTCAGGACCTCTGGAAGAGCAGTCAGTGCTCTTAACCACTGAACCATCTCTCCAGCCCCATAAACTTTTAATTCTTTAAAAACTACTTTCCTCTATGCCTTCAATAAGCCTACAAACTTGATAAATCTATTTTATATTTTAGCCCTGCCTTCCCATTTCTACCCAAGCAGCCACTAGTAAATGATCATTTAAACCCAAAAGAACAGGAGTAGAACAATGATGCATGCCTACTGTCCCAGCAACTTGGGAAGCTAAGGTTAGAGGATTGCTTGAGTCAGGAATTCCATGGCAAGCATAAAAAAAAAAAAAAAAAAAAAAAAAAAAACCCGCTGGAACAATTAACTGCATTGCTGAAGTGCTTTGCTTGGACCCGAATTTGTGCCTTAGAACCCATGTAAAAACGTTACCCACAGTGGTACACACTTGTAATTGTAGCCTGCATGGATAGACAAAGATAGCTCCCAGGTCACTGGTCATGGGCACAATACCAGAAACTGTTCTCTTACCTCTTCTACACATACATACATACATACATACATACATACATCCCTGCATGCACACTCATGCATAGACCCACACCCACCCATACCCAAAAAAGAACAGACTGTTTTTTCTTTGGATGCTTAAGCTGTTAAGATTCCTCTCACAAACTTACCCTGTTTCACTCCCTCATTTTTTTCTCCAATAAGATGATGATCCAACTTCTTTCGTCTTCTTAGTCTACAAATTCTTCGCACACTGATTAGGGTGGCTAGGCCTGTTTATATTTCCTCAAAATTAGCAGTCCTAAACTGCTTCATGCATCTTTTTTTTTTCCTTTAAAACCTACATTGACCTTAAAACTCATCATCTTATGCTTCAGCCTCCAAAATGGTTGAATGCTAGGATTACAAATGTAATCCTTTCATGTTTGCAATTTCACTTTTTGTTTGAGCCCAGCCCAGCCTGGAATTCTAGGTACTCCTGCTTAAACCTCTCAATGGGATTACAAGTAGGAACCATACCCAGCTAGAAGCTCATTATGAACCACTATCTCATTTTTTCTAGTCTTACCACACACTCACTGACCTTCATTTAGTGTTAGGCCATCTATCTACATGTGCTCAGCCTATTGCTTATCTGAACCCTAAGCAACTTTAAGTCTCACTGTCTGTAAGAAGCATGTTACTGAGCATGATTCAATGAACCTGAGCATGACCATGACATCTACTTGCTTTTGAAGTACCCATCCTGCACACATTTTATCCTTAGTTGACATCTTATTTTAACTAGAACATACTTGCCACTTACAATGCTTACAAATTCACAAAAAAATAATTTATCTTCTGTTTTGGTTTTTTTTTTTTTTTTTTTACCTGAAATACTGTCTCAAAAACATAGGCTTACTTGAAGAGTGCTAAACAACTGCAGAGATTCCAAGATAACAGGGTTCTATGAGGTGAGATTTTTATTTTTTTTTCTGGACTGCTCTGTAGATAGAAATATTATTTAGAATTCAAAATACAAAATGAGGGGAAAACTTTAACTGATTCACTATTCAAATACTAACAAGAGTTCTTCAATGTTTTAAAGATGCCTGACTACTGACAAAATCAAATGGTTACAGACATACATGAAAACTGTTTTGGCCTTGTATGTACATGCTCTAGACTAAGAAATATTCCATTATCGTATTTTTTAAAATGTATGTTTGTACATTAAAGGCTACACCTTTTACTTAAAATGAAATGAGCCAAGTATAATAAAAGGAAGACTTACAACTGACCAAAGTATAAGTGTAATTCATTAAGATGAGAAGAAAATTAAGAGAATATGTGTGCTGATGACAAGAAACACAAGTTACAATAAAGGTGATGTTACAAAGAAGATAAAGCCACAGAAGAAAAACACTACTTGAAATCTTTGATTCAATAATTTAGCAGTAATGTTTTATACAGATATAGATGTATTAGTTAGGTATTTCTAAACTTGTATTAGGAATAGGTAAATTACTTTCTGAACTGCATTTTCCAAGTTTATTACCTAAAATGACTTTCTTTCAATGTTATATGTTACCACATACTATACAACTAGGTAGCAGTTAAGATTAATATCCTATATTATTAACTGAGGAAGTATCCTATAACTCAGTAAAATTACTATTCCAAATAGCTAAAACTATCTAAAAAATTTTATGTATGTTTTTGGTGTTTTGTTGATTTGACTTTTGAGTCATGCTGCCTAGGGTAGCCTCAAATTAACTATGTAACTTGAGTGTGGGACACTCCTGATCCTCTTGCCTCCACTGCTAAATGCTAGAATCAAAGGAGAGTCCCATACACAACAATAATGATCTACTACTCCAGGAACATTGGCCAACATCCCTAACAGGATACAGAGCCATAAGGGTGCTTTTTGTCAGTCAGAGGAGTTAGAAGGAAGGGTTATGGTACTGAAGACTGTACAGGTCAATGCACATGCTGAGAAAGTGCTCCACCACTAAGATACATCCCCAACTGTAAATAACTTGTCTGCTCATGCTACTCACCACACAATTTTATTTCTAGGATCTACACTTGGGGTCTACAGGTTGTCTTTGAAGGCACATTTGAAGATACACTATCATTTCTAGTTCATTTTAACCTTTCGGAAAGGTGCTCCCATAAAAACAATTTTAAAAGCATGGTATCCTTAGAACAACCTTCTAAACTTCAAACTTGAAAATGTCAGATGGAATCTAGGTCCAGGTCCTAGGCCCAAGGGTATAAATAGTTCGGTGGTTCAGAGCTTCCCCAGCATATGCAAAGCCTGGAGTATGATCCTATCACTGGGGAGGTGGTAGTGTTCCAGTCCACCTCAATCTTGTTTAATTCACTTTAGTTGTACCTTTCTAAGTCTTTCTGAAATCACAACCAGATATTCATAACCAAACTATGTGCTCACAAAGAGGATTTATGCCAAGGGGCATTCTTACAATTAATCCAAATCTAGTCAAAATGACCACGATATATCTGAGGGAACTACAGTGCTTTTTCTCAACTATCAAAAAAACAATTTCTTAAAATTTCCTGTGTTACTGTTACCATCTGGAATATACTCAGGGAAAACAAATTACCTCTCTTTTCTAAGACAAAATAATTTTAAATGTAATTAATTTTAAAATTGAGATAAAATATTAATAATGGGTACCTGCTTGAAATTTTTTTCTAAGAAAAACTAATTATATTAAACATTTTTAGTATAACAGAAAATTATTTGGCTTCCCATATGACAAATTATAAATTTGAGGCAAAAAGGTTATGTGACTTACCCAAGCTTCTAATTAGAAACCAGGTCTCCTGAGTCTCAGCCCAGTGTTCTTTTCCTTAACTTATGTCTTATTAGAAAATTCCAAATATAGACAGACCCCCAGTTACATGGGTTTGAGTTACACTGATTCACATATACAAACTTTATATAGTGTGACCAATGTTTCAACTCACGCGGTACCCTGCTTCCATTTATGCAGTATGCCAGGCATCGGCACGATTTTCAGTGGCACACAGGCGGTTGCCACCACCAGGGCCCTAGGCAAAATTGCAAAGAAGGCAAAGTTTGTCTTTGGCCCTCCCATCTCCCTTATGCATTTCTCTCCCACCTCCTGATCATCCTCCCAATGCCCAACCTCCCAATGCCACCAAGCTGCCCTTCTGACTGTTCAAAGCATCCCCCCCATTATGGACTGTCCTTTCTCGAAGTACCTAATAATCCAAGTCATCTATTTTACTACCACCACAATTCCTATTCCTAAGGATTCTAGTAAGCTTTAAGACACTTAAGTGATTAGTTGATTTAAGTAACTGATGATACACTTAACCAACAGACTTAAATCTTCAAGTAATTTAAAAAGGAATTAAAAACTCTTTTTAGAAAAGTGTGGGTGGGGAATATTTGGAAACAGGGAGCAACATTCCCAGAGCCCCAGATTCCTTTATTGTTTTAGATTCCTTCACAAATACAATACCGTTAAGGGGGTAATTGCCATCTAAAGCACCACCACCCAAAATATGGCTGTTTTCATAGTTGTCTGCAGGGACAAACAAAAACCAAAGCTCCTTTAAATACCCACCCATACCTACCTTTTTCATCTCTCTCCTACTTTCTGGGTCCCCAATTCCACCTCTTAAGGCCAAACACACAGTACTTTTGGTAAACTGTCCCAGGTGTTTAACACAAAGTTTTCCATTATATGGTTCAAATTACACAGCGCTTTCTCAGTGATATATCTATGTTCCCCTATTCTTGGATAACTTTGTTTACTGTATACAAAAAAGTAATTCTGATTTTATTTCAAGGTCCTGAAGTACAAATTCATTAAATAAAAAGGAAATGTACTGTTATCTCCAATATATCAAAGAACTAATGTGGGTACCTTAAAAGAGGCTTTCTCTTTGTTTTATTGAGCTAGGGGTCTCACTGCACTACACCTGGTTAACATTCAATCCTTTTTTTCCACTTTTCCATAAAAGCAGTTACTCTTTATTGTTTCTGCTTGAGGCAGGGTCTTGCCTTAACTCAGGCTAGTCTGGAACTATGTAACCTTGACTCAAGATAGCCTTGAACTCATTGAAATTCTCCTGCCTCAGTGTTCTACCAAGCCAAAAAATGATGTTTCTTCTGAATCAATACAGCACTGAAAATCAAATTACTGCAGCTAAATACTATTGTTTACTCTTAAATATGAGTTCATTTTTAAGTTCAATTGGTTTGAAGGGTTAAAAAATATTCAGGGACAGAGACAGGAATATAAATTTAAATAAAGAGTAAATTTTCAGAATCCAGCTTGCTTCTGGGATTACAGGGAGAAATTTATAGATATACTACATATTTAACAGTTCAGTTTTGTAATACTAGAGAGGGCTGCTATCAGAAAATTGTCAGGTCATAGTTACCTTGATCCAACTAACTTCCCGTAATATATAAGGAAATCCTATCTATGCAGAAGATACCAATAATGGCATCAATCCAAATTAAAAGGACTACATAAAGTAAGCCTTAAAGATTTCTAAAATGTTAGTACAAAGATTCAAATGCTAAGTTCATGTATGAAGCCCCTTCTAAATATCCTCACTTATGATGGAAAAGAAAGAAAGTTAAGACATGCTGCAATTATAAACATTCTTACCCAAACATGAAAGGTTTTAATTAGTTAACTTTCAAGGGATTACTTACTATACACAACTATATCTTAATTTCTTTCCACTTTTCCCTCCTCTCTACACAATAAATCTGTTTACCACCGGTATCTGTCTTAATGTTCTATTAAGAAAAGTTCCCAGTGGGTTTTTATTAGGACGTAACCATACACTGAAAGGTGTGCTAAGTATTACCAAAAAGATTTATCTTCGCCCGTATTTTTCCGCAAAGAATTCAAGAAAATTCAACAGGATTTACAATTAAGCTAAATTTACTAGTCTTTCTTGTAAACCAAACTTGTCCAAAAAAAAAAAAAAAAAAAAAAAAAAAAAAGCATTTAAATCACTAAGAAATTTGCCTAAAAGAGTTTTTACAAGTCAGGATTTGGACTTGTTTTTTAAGAAAGTGCTGAACTTTAATTTGAAAGTACATTATTAATTATCCCCCAAAAGCAACATTTCATCATTTTTAGAAACAAAGGATTATCCAACACATAAATAACTCCCTACAAAGATTCTAACCTAACTGCATTTTAAAAAGCCCTTTCTCTCCTTCAATTCTAATTCAGTGGGCATCAAATATCCAAAATGATTGTTTACAGCATATGTAAAATTTGCCAATATTTACTGAAGTCTCTAATAAGTGGTCTAACAAAATGGAGGTCTCTCGGTGGAAAAAAAAAATAGGCCTAAACACTTCTACAAAATGGGGCCAAACACACCCACTTTAAGAAACCATGGTTTGGGTCAGATTTTCCACACACACGGAAAAAAAAAGTTGATTCTGCAGGGCTCGTCGAAGCGTCCCTGGAACTCGGGGTTAGTAGTGAAGGTTTCCTTAAGACCAGGGAGGGAGGGGGTGTTTCTCTCCACACTCTAGAGGACGGCGGCGAGGGGTGATCCGAAAGCCCAGAGTAAAGGAGCTGGGGGTGGAGACCTTAGCGCTCCGCCGGGCCCTAATCAATACTCATAACTGACCGCCCCACTACACAAAACAGACTTGGGCTCACCCAACCCCGCCAAGTCAATAGCAAAAAGCACAAACTCTCCTTTCTGCTCCCAAGCCCCGCCTTGCCCCATTGGCAGCAATTCCCGCCAATCCGCACGGTCACCGCCCCCAAGCCCGCCTGCCAAGCCCCGATTGGACTGGAAGAGAGACGGGGGACCTCGCGCTACCAATCTGGGAGGCCCTTTCTCGACCGCACGCGAGCACCTAAGTGCTCCCTTGGAGGCCTTCCCCCTCCCCGGCAGCGGCCCCTCCCCCACCCCCAGGGCTCTGGCAGCGACTTACCGTCCCGAGAGGTGCCCATTAGCTGGTCCAGCATAGCGCGCATCTGGGCCTGCGCCGACATGGCGGCGGCGTAGCGGACGGGTGGTCGCGCAGGCAGGCGGGGGTGGGGCACCGGCCGGGCCCTGGCGGGCGGGGGACGAGGGGAAGGGGTGGGGGAGGTGCGGCGCTGTCTCGGTGGCCGCTGCGGCCTCGAGGCCTGCGAATAGGGAGTCGGAGAAGTCGTGGAGAGTCCGGGCAGCGCTCCTCACAACGGCGTGGACGTGGAAGATGGCAGCCCCCTCGAGAGCGAGCCCTTGTGCCCTCACTCTCTGTCCGGTTCCTGAGACAGACGGCGACACGGTCTAAGCCGACTCTCGCCTCCTCCCGACACCCGCCAGAAGCCGTCAACCCCCCCTAGCGAGCTCTGACGCCGCTCGCCACCGCCGCCGCCGCGACGAGAGCGCGCACGCTGCTCGCGCCTAGTCGTTTCCCGTGGGGTTCGGCCAATCGTCATCCAGCTCGCTTCGCTCCACCCTGCCCCTCCCGCGAAGGGTGCCGCCCTAACGGCTGCAGAGCGTGTTCACGTGTGCTTGCCCCGCCCCTCTCGGAGGCTAAGTCTCGCGAGAATGATACTCTTTTTAGCAGACTCCGGAGTCTGTGCGGCCCGCGGCGTCTAAGCGTCAGGTCTTGTAGGCCGTTTTTGCTTGCTGCGCTGGCGGCCCAGCCCCAAATTAACAAGTGCCAAGCTTAGAGGGAGTTGGAGTAAGTAATTCGACGGAAGTTCTCCGGGGTAGTGCATTCCTGACGGATGCTAGCGGAATCACAAGCCCGTGGGAGAGCCGAGCCAAGGACACCTAACCTTATCCTCGGGCCACTGACCCTCCCCGGTGCCCGAGCTGGGGCAGGTCAGGTTCAGGAAAGACAAAAACGCGAAATCAACACAGTGTAAATCAGACATTCCGACCCCTTTTGCTACGTCTAGGACAGCCGGAAGCTGCTAGTCGGAATTTGAATCTGGGCAAGCGAGAGCTTAGGACAGGCCATAATGCAGAGCAGCGTTTCCGCGGGACGAAGAACGGCCTCCTGGTTCTTGGCTGACTGTCGCCCTGCACGCCCACGCCGTGCTAACTGCGACCTTCCATCCGTAGTTGATTTCTTAATCTCAAGGCTGGGGAGGTGAGGCCAGAGTGAGCCAACGGGAAATACCTAGGCCACGCTGCTTACTGCTTTTCGAAACAAACAAACAAAACTGGCTATTCTTTTAAGCTGAAACGTCGCTACCCTGTAGATAGTAGGAGGAAAATTATGAATTTATTTTATTTTTTTGCTGCTTCATTATAATTGCTCATGCATTGAGAAATTAAAATACCAAACCAGCGCCAGGTTCATAATAAAATAATGTGAAAGGGCAATCACAGTTCCAAGGTTTAACTACATACTAAGCCGATGCAAATTGTAGTCTCGTTATCGTCAGCTAGTTGAAAAAAAAAATTATTCAGAGTACTATTTTCGAGACAGCATATCACTGTTATGAGAAAAATAGTCTTAAAAAATGAGAATTCTGGAGATTCAGCATAGGTTAGGGATTGAGACGTTTTTTCAGTTCGGGAGAAGCTAAGCATCACCCTGACGCGAAAGGCAAAATAGAGTTGCTAACTTAACATAAAACTGTTTAGTTGTTTGGGTTTTGTTTGTTTTTTTAATTGCCTAATTACACGTCTCTCCACTTTTTATTTCTACCCAAATGCTAGCACTGCCCCTCTACGAATTCTTCACCTTGTGAGCCCAGCTTACAACACTTCAGCTGCCTGCAACATTTCAACCCTAGGATCAACTGCAAGGGCCTAAACAAGCAGCCAGCTGCCAAGCGGGGAGTACGGGGGCCTGGCGCCTCCGGTTTACCCCTGCTTCCATAACCAGTTGTATCTAATCACAGCTCTTACTGACAACCAACCAAATGATTTATTCCTTAAGCTGTGTAGCTCAAACTGCCCTGAAATTTGTCATCCTACCTCAGCTTCTAGGCTTAGGCATATGCCACAATGTCTGATTCAAAAACTAAATTCTAGCCGGGCGGTGGCGCACGCCTGTAATCCCAGCACTCTGGGAGGCAGAGGCAGGAGGATTTCTGAGTTCAAGTCTAATCTGGTCTACAGAGTGATTTCCAGGACAGCCAGGACTACACAGAGAAACCCTGTCTCGAAAAAAACAAAACAACAACAACAAAAAAAAAACCAAGCTAAATTCTAAACAATTCCAAACAACCACTTGCATAGATCCTTTGAAAATCGTTGTACAATGGGAGTTGGAGAGAGCCTTAGAAGTTAAGAGTCTTCAGTTCCCATCACTCTATGACTGCTCACAACCCTCGAACTCCAGTGTCAGAACTGATGTTTTCTTCTGGCCTTTAAAGACACCAAGCACATACATTGAGGTAAAACAATCAAATACATAAAAATGCTTTTTTTTTTTAAAGGAAATTGATGTAAATAGAAAACAGCAAACTATGTTCTAAAGAGATGCACTATTATAAATACAGTATTATCCCAAGAAACAGGTTCTTGGAAAAGTACACAAAAATGCTGAGTAATTCTGTTGAAGTGTTTGTGGTTTTTGCTTGAGACAGGTCCTCATCAAGTAACTGTGACTGGATTGGAACTGACTGTGTAGACCAAGCTGGCCTGTAACCCAGAGACTGTATCAGAATGGAAACAAAAGGAAAAGGATATTGGCTAGTGGCAGAGCACTTGTTAGTGCTGGTAATCCTGGTTCCAATCCCAGTGCTCAAGGAAGAGGGGGAAAACAAAATTTACCTTACAAAACAGATTAGCCTAATTAACTTGTGTATAGTTCAGAACTGCATTTGGTTTCTGTCCCTGCCACACAGTTGTAGAAGGTAAGCATCTGGTTCTTACCAAATGTTTTTATGTGTAGTTCAAACTCTCAGCACCAAGAAAATTAACAGCGAAGTGAATACTAATTCAGTGGTCTAGAGCAGAGGTTCCCCCCCCTTCCTCTGGTGACCAGGCCTTTTGGTTTGTAGGGCTTAATCCAACTAGAAAACAAAAACATTTGTTTTTGTGAAACAGTGAGAGTGTAGCTCAGAGGACAACTTTCAGAGCTGATTCTCTACTACCTTGTTAATCCCAGGAACAAACTTCAGGTTGTCGGGGCGTCGCCTTGACGACAAGGGTCTTTACCTGTTGAGTCATCTTCCTACCCCAAGTCCAGGGGCTTGCGCATACTAAACATGCCTTCCATCACTGAGCTGCATCCAGCTCCTGGTGTTCTATTCAAAGCGAGTTTCATTGACTCAGTCTTCATGCATTCACTTTCCTTATCATTCTGATACCTCTGCCTTCCATTGGGGAACATTTCTTTTTGTTTGCGGTTTTCTTTGAATAGGGTTCAGGGAACTGCAGCCCAAAAACTTAATCCACACCACTGCTTTGTTTTGGGGTGGGCAATGTTGCTCTCTTGGTTTTTGCTGGCTGGTTAGTTTGAAATAGGATCTCACTATGTAACCCTGGCTGGCCTGGAACTCCCTATATAGACTGGCTTCCCTCAAACTCATAGAGATCCATCTGCCTTTACTTTCCAGGTACTAGGATTAAAGGCATTCAATACCATACTGTTTTGGGCTTTTGTAAAACACTGTGACATAATTCAGGCTAGCCTTATTAAACTCGCTCTGTAGCTGAAGATAACCTTGAATTGGTCATCTTGCCTCCTCTCAAGTGCTGAGATTACAGCTCAGCAGCACTGTCTGCTTTTAATCAAGTCTCACTGGAATCTTGCCAGGATCACTTATTCTCTTACAGTTGCTTTTGTTCTACCAAGAGTTATAAGGTTATAAGGCACTACTATATGGCCTTTAAGACTTTTTTTGTTTGTTTGTTTAAGACAGACAGGATTTCTCTGTGTGGCCCTGGCTGTCCTGAAACTCCCTCTGTAGATCCACCTGCCTCTGCCTCCCCATTATACAATTCTAGAGTGGAGTTAACTGGGCCATGAATTCCACAGCACCAACTGAACATATGCTATGTAGGGTAGCATGCTTATGCACAGGAATATATGCATTGAAGCAAAGATGAGACATGGTGTTTGGTCTAAGATTATGTCTAATTTCTTGTGTGTGGAGGGAAGCTCTCACATATACAATAAAGAAAAGCACAGCACAAAAGAGTTGTTGGTTTACAGAAAATTTTATTTATGGAATTAAGGACATTTGAAACAAAAGGATCTTTTAGGGCACTTTGTTACTTCAGTCAAAAGCTTATCAATAGTGCTTACTCCATACACTGAACTTGGACAGCACAGAGGATTGTATGGCCCGGCACAAAGAGGACGTGAAAATCTGTCAAGTGTTCTACTTTTGTTCCCCCTCGGGTGAAAAGACACTGTTAAATCAAGTAAAACATGTTTTAGTGAGTGTAAATTTATAATATGGAAAATATAAGTATAAATAGAATTCCTTCTATGAACTATTCACGATACAAAATTTAAAAATTTATTTTCCTGAAATGCCAAAGTAGTTTAATCTATGAGCCTCAATGGGATTAGAACTAGAAATATTAAATGTTAAAATTCCTTTCCATGTAGGAGGAAGGTTGAATTTTAAGATACTTAAGGCATTTTAACCTTCATATGGCTTATAAAAATTGGTAGACCAAGCCGGGGGTGGTGGCACACACCTTTAATCCCAGCACTTGGGAGGCAGAGGCAGGCGGATTTCTGAGTTCGAGGCCAGCCTGGTCTACAAAGTGAGTTCCAGGACAGCCAGGACTACACAGAGAAACCCTGTCTCGAAAAAACAAAGCAAACAAACAAGAAAAAATTGGTAGACCATAAGAACTTGTACTCAGCTGGGCATGGTGGCACACGCCTTTAATCCTAGCACTTGGGAGGCAGAGGCAAGCAGATTTCTGAGTTCAAGGCCAGCCTGGTCTACAAAGTGAGTTCCAGGACAGCCAGGGCTACACAGAGAAACCCTGTCTCAAAAAACCAAGGGGGGGGGGGAATAAAAGAACTTGTACTCAGTAACATTAAACTTATATGTTCCCTTTACTGGTTCTTCTTACTGCTCTAATTCTCCTGGTATTGATTTTTAAAAATTCTGTTAAAAAAAAAAAAAAAATATATATATATATATATCTTCAGAGTTGAAGTAAATAAATGTCAGAATTGTCAGTAAATAATTTTTTAAAGATTTATTTATAGAAGCCGGGCGTGGTGGCGCACGCCTTTAATCCCAGCACTTGGGAGGCAGAGGCAGGCGGATTTCTGAGTTCGAGGCCAGCCTGGTCTACCGAGTGAGTTCCAGGACAGCCGGAGCTACACAGAGAAACCCTGTCTCGAAAAACAAAACAAAACAAAAAAAGATTTATTTATATGAGTACACTGTAGCTGTCTTTAGACACACCATATGGCTGTATTGGATCCCTTTAGAGATGGTTGTGTGTAGTTGCTAGGAATTGAACTCAGGACCTCTGGGAGAGCAGTCAGTACTCTTAACAGTTGAGCCATCTATCTAGACCAATAAATTCTTTTTGTTTTGGTTTTTTGTTTTTTGTTTGTTTTTTTTTTTATTTTTCTTTTTCGAGACAGGGTTTCTATGTAGTCCTGGGTGTTCTGGAATTCATTCACTCTGTAGACCAGGCTGGCCTCGAACTCAGAAATCTGCCTGCCTCTGCCTCTGCCTCCCAAGTGCTGGGATTAAAGGTGTGTGCCACCACTGCCCGGCAAAAGATGTATTTATTTTATGTGTGTGAGTACACCATTGCTCTCTTCAGACACACCAGAAGAGGGCATAAGATTCCATTACACATCTCTGTGAGCCACTATGGTTGCTGGGAATTGAACTCATGACCTCTGGAAGAGCAGTCAGTGTTCTTAACAGCTGAGCCATCTCTCCAGCCTAATAATTTTTTTAATTAAAAAAGATTATCAGGCCGGGCGTGGTGGCGCACACCTTTAGTCCCAGCACTTGGGAGGCAGAGGCAGGCGAATTTCTGAGTTTGAGGCCAGCCTGGTCTACAGAGTGAGTTCCAGGACAGCCAGGGCTACACAGAGAAACCCTGTCTCGAAAAACCAAAAAAAAAAAAAAAAAAAAAAAAAAAATGATCAGTGCATGAATTGGGGGCACACAGTGAAGATTGAGAAATAGAAAGCAAGTAGAACATGCAGAAGCAGATGTGGAAGACTAAACATGACAAGCAGAGACCAGTACTAACCAGTTCACATTTTAAACAGGATTAGCTGAATTCAATTCAGTAGAACCATTTCTTTCAAATGCAGTCTAAAAGGAAGAGCAAGTTGATAGTTGTAAGAGGTCGATGTTAACACGTTCATTCTATTCCCCTCTTCCTGGACATCCTGTGGGCTGGGCTTCAGCTGTGGCCATACTCCTTCTGAGTCACTGCTTATAGGCCTCAGGAAGGAATATCTCCCGTTGTTGTTAGCTTACAGTTTGGCATTACTTTTTTTTTTTTGGCTTTTTCCGCCCGGCTTGGCATTATTTTCATCCCACATCTTCATGTATCCTTTTAACTCTCCTCAACCTATTGTTTCCTGTCAGGACCCTAAACACATCATAGTTGTGTACTTTATAAAAGACAGACACACTGGACCGGCAAGTTGGTGAAGCACTTGGAGCATTAAGACTAAGTCCCTGGGTCTCACTGTGGAAGGAGAGAACTGACTCCCTAAAACTGTCCTCTGACCTCTCTACCTGCACTCATACATACTATCCAATAAGAAAATAAAAATTTTAGAAAGATGCCCATCCATATATTTATGTGTTTGTCTAGGCATAGAAAATGTATTCGTAGATGCATAGTAAACTTAGTAATGCTTACTGAAAGCAATGGAAATGTGAGGAGAGACAAGGGATGAATTTGGGTATTATATTTATGGCATTAGAATAAGAGAATAGGCTTGCATTACTTTTTTTTTTTTTTTTTTTTTTTTTTTTTTTGGTTTTTTTGAGACAGGGTTTCTCTGTGTAGTCCTGGCTGTCCTGGAACTCACTCTGTAGACCAGGCTGGCCTTGAACTCAGAAATACGCCTGCCTCTGCCTCCCAAGTGCTGGGATTACAGGCATGCGCCACCACACCCGGCTTGTATTACTTATTTTTATATTTTAAGATAATTAAGAGTTCAACCGGGTAGTACTTTAATTCCAATATTCTGGAGGCAGAGGCAGGCATGCCTCTGTGAGATCACAGATCTGTGAAGTCTGCCTGTTCTATATAGCAAGTTCCGAGCCAGTCACAACTACACAGCAAGACCCTATCTCAAAAATCAAAACAAAAATAAAAATGAAGCAAAACAAAACTTTATTTTTTAAAAAAAATTTTTTTATTTCTTTATTATATGTAAGAACACTGTAGCTGTCTTCAGACACCCCAGAAGGGGGCATCAGATCTTGTTAGAGATGGCTGTGAGCCACCATGTGGTTGCTGAGATTTTGAACTCATGACCTTTGGAAGAGCAGTCGGTGCTCTTAACCACTGAGCCATCTCTCCAGCCCCCAAAACTTTTGTTTTGTTTTGTGTTTTGTTTTTGTTTTTTTGTTTTTCGAGACAGGGTTTCTCTATTAAGCCCTGGCTGTCCTGGAACTCACTCTGTAGACCAGGCTGGCCTCGAACTCAGAGATCCACCTGCCTCTGCCTCCCAAGTGCTGGGATTACAGGCGTGCGCCACCACCGCCCGGCACAAAACTTTATTTTTAAAGTATGGGGGAGGGGCACACAGGAGTGCCAGTGCCCACAGAGCAGCGGTCTCTGCTCTCTTGTAACTAGAGTTACAGAGGTGGTTGTTAGCTGCCTGACATGGGTCCTGAGAGCCAACCTCAGACCCTCTGCAAGGGTGATGCACACACTCTCCACCATTACCAAAACCAACAAAAGCCCTAAGATTTTAAATTCAACCAACTACATCAGGGACTCGGGGTCAGGCTCCCTGGATAAAGTGTGCACACAGGAGGGCCTGAGTTTGAGTCCCCAGCGCCACATACATAGTCATGGCAGAGCCTGTTTCTAACCCCACAGCTGGGGAGCCAAGACAAATAGATACTGGAGACTTGATAGTCAGTCACTAACCCAAAACAGTGAGCTCCAAGTCCAGAGAGACGCTGTCTCCAGAAATGAGGCAGAGAAGTACTTGACAAAGACATCCCCTCATCAGACTCCCGTCGCGAGCAAGAACAATCAATGAACAGCAATGATGAGAGAAGGTTCAGCAAATTCACTCCAATTTCATTTCCCTACCCACTCAGTCAACAAAAGATACAGAAAAGCAAACAGAACCCCAAAACTATACTTTAAAAAAGATTTAATGATAAATACATATTGGTAGGAATGAAGGAACAGCTGAGGACTCTGCATCATGGCTCCCAGCCCTTCCCGCCAGGCTGACGGGGCAGCTGGAGGCCCACCAAGCCAGCAGACTCCTCCACTGAGCGCTCCCCCTTGCCATGGAATTCCTGGTGAAGGGCTACGTGCTGCCGGATGCTACGCAGGAGGCAGAGGTAGGTGGCCGCTTGGAAGTGAAGTTCCTGCTGGGCTCTGCACAGCTTCTCACTGGTGACCTAGAAGAGGACTCAGCAAGGTCAGGGAGCCTGTCACCACCACCTACTGCATCCACAAACCCACGGGGGGGGGGGGGGGGGAGCTAGTAAGCTTTCTCTACAAAGTAAACAGAAAATACAAACATGACGTGTGTGTGTGTATTTAATACCCCCCATAGAAGCACTATAGAATTAGGAAAACTGACCTCCAGGTCTGTGTGTCACATAAAGAATGCATGCTTTTCCTCCCTTTAAACAAATTAAGGCTGCCTCGTGGTCTATGGCTTAAACAATGCATATACGTTTAATAAAGCACTGAGATGACCACTCCATGGAGTGGTTTTTATTGTGACTGAGAGAGAAAACATCCAGAGGCATCTGGGAGAGTCCACAACAGAGAGAAAAAGAAATAGTAGGCTGCTGGGCGGTGCACGCCTGTAATCCCAGCACTTGGGAGGCAGAGGCAGGCGGATTTCTGAGTTCGAGGCCAGCCTGGTCTACAGAGTGAGTTCCAGGACAGCCAGGACTACACAGAGAAACCCTGTCTTGAAAAAACAAAACAAAACAAAACAAAACAAAAAAAAATAGTAGGCTAGCCATGGCCATGGCCATGAGACAGCAAGAGATGGTGAATTAAAGGGGAATGAGCAGCTGTGGGAGGGACTGAGCGAGCTAGAACAGGGCAGTGGGGGCGGGGAGGGTGCCAGCATAAGGCTTTGACAAGAATGAGGAGAATGAGTGGGACTGAGAGAGCCCAGAGGCCAGCATGGACTGAGTGCAACCACGGACAGTTCTACTGAGAGCCACGGCCCTTCTGCCGGAGCCTGGGCAGGAAGCCTGTTCCTGAGGACTTCTGCCTTTTATACAGCCTCCAAGAATCCCTTAACCAAGCCTGAGCTCAGCTCTGGATATATGGACTCCCTGAGATCTAATACCTTTCACTCCAAAAATCAGAAATTTATCTAAAACATAATGGCTTTGTGACAAAATGAAGATCATGTATGTATGTACATATGTATTTACATATGCATATGGAATAAGTATGTTTTGATATTAAACTCGTTTTTTACAATTCAATCAGGAAAAATCTGGAATCTAATGGCATTAAGAGGCTATAAAGTTCATATCAATGTCCAGAGCAACAATGGTTGTTCTTCACAACGCTTCATTTTTAGCACTCTGTCCTTAACTAATTGGGGGTTCCAAGGTTGTAAGAAAGGAGGAGGACCATCAAAAATTTAGGGTGTACAGATTACTCCCTGGGCACCACGGCATACATAATTACTTTTCTCAGTGTGAATATCCAAGGTTAAAATCTGAAAACTAGAACATATTAAATGTACTTCATTTAATATGTACATGTAATATAAATAGTACATGTAATATTTAATGTACTGCAGCAGTGCTCAACTGCTCTTTTAAGGACCGTCATGTCATGCCATGCTGTGTAGCAAGGATGGCCTGTGATCCAGCCCTCTTGCCTCTCACGGGTCGAGTTCGTATGTGTGGAGATGACTTGAAGAGAGTCTCACTATGTTCCCAGCCTGCCTGGAAATCACTTGGTTTTTTTTGTTTGTTTTTTTAAATTAACTACTCCCTTTTTTGGTTTGGTTTTTGTTTGTTTGTTTGTTTGTTTGTTTGTTTACTCAGAAATCCCGCCTTCCTCTGCCCCCCAAGTGCTGGGATTAAAGGCGTGTGCCACCACTTTCCCGGCCCTAGTTCTTAATACAAAGTCTCTAACATGACTTTTTAAAAACTAAGTGAATTTTAGTTCTAAGGTTTTGCATTGCTCAAATTCAGCAGTTAAGATAATTGCTGAAGAACATTAGTTTTCCTTCCCCTAAATTGTAGTTATGCTTGATCAAGCAGAACTGTGCAGGTAACTGTGCCTGAGCCCTAGCTACCCCGCTTGTAATTGATCTTGTCCAAAAGGCAGAGAATTGAGCACTACCATCTTCCATTCCTTTCTAAGAGGAATATGAATTGTGGATTTCACAATGCTACTTCCAAAGGATAGCAATCTATGTGTTTGTTAACACCAGTAAAACATGTATCCTGTCATACACCAAGCTAAAGATGTGCAATCTCTATAGAATACAAGATATTGCTTTCCTCAGTGGTGAAAGGCTAATAATAATAATAATAATAATAATAAACAGTGCCACTCTTGAACTCTTGAATAGTCCCCACTAAATTGCCTTAAAAATTGCTTTGCTTAGCCCACGCCTTTAATCCCCACTCTCAGGAGAAAAGGGCAATCAGATGTGAGTTCAAGGTCAGTCTGGTCTAGACAGCAAATTCCAGGTCAGCCAGATTAATACTGAAATTCTGTAATTTCATTCCCCACCAACACGCAAGCAAGCGTGCACGCACACACACACACACACACACACATACACACACACACACACACACACACACACACACACCCGTCAAATAACAAAAACATTGCTTCCTATTAAAACTAACGTATAAAGGGTGAGGAGAGAGGATGCTTGCACCCTTCCGCCTTTAAGTCTTAGGACCCCTAGGACCTACTTCACACAAAGCCCGCCCCTTACCCTATTCCACACCCCATGCACCAGACAAGCCAATGAAATCGTCAGACACTGCTCCACCCCGGTGGGTGGCATGTACGAAGTCCCTAGGAAGGGGCACCCCACGCGGCTCCTAGGCCAGTAGGGGACTTGAGGCCGCAGGTTAGCCGAGGGGCTGGGTTTGTGGTGAGAACCGCAGGGGGAGGACGGGTCGACTCAGACACGTCGGTCCTTCCACCTCCGGCCCAGACCGCCCCCTCAGCTCCCCTTCCCGCGGCCTGGAGCCCCCAGACGCGGATTCCGTACCCGATGTGCTCGGAAAGCCTTAACGAGGTACCGGTAGGCTGCTGTGTCGCGATATGGTCGCCCGGTGGCCGCGTTCAGGTAGCGCAGCTCCCGCAGGAGGCCTCGCAGAGTGCGCGCCGGGGACCCCAGGGCCGCCATTTTCCTGTCCTTGGCGAGCCGGGTCCCTAACAGCCTCGGGCGTCCTCCCGGGCCAGCTGCTCCCCCGCCCACTCAGCCCCACAGCGCCGCCTAGCGACTGCCCGCCGAGAGAAACGCCAAGTGACACCCTGGGGGACCGCGGAAAAGCAAGGGAAGGAACCGGTCCTCTCGGCCCTTCTGACTGCCATAAGCCGATGGCCGCGGAGCCTCTGAGGAGAGGTGTCTGCAGGAGAGTATGTGGACTTGACGTAGGTCACCCCAAAAAGATCTTAACTATTCCTAAACGTACCGACATCCAAGCTTTATGATACCCGCAGCGCAGGGGAAGAAAATGAACTCATATCCTGGTATGGCAAACTGCAGCCCCTCAACTAGCAAAGCCTCACATCAATTTCTCTAGTTTTGAAACAAAATGGCCGGGCGCTGCGTCACACGCCTTTACTGCCAGCAGAGGCAGGCGGATCTCAGAGTTCACAGACCATCCTCATCGGCAGTTTGTTCCAAGACACCCAAAGCTATGTAGAGAGACCTTGTCTCTAAATACATAAAATAAATAGTAGGTTTGATTTGCAATAATCGTCTAATTGGAAGGTGTTAAAATTAAAAAATAAGACCACCCCAGATGGGACTCGAACCCACAATCCCTGGCTTAGGAGGCCAATGCCTTATCCATTAGGCCACTGGGGCTTCTTCTACCAGCGTACTCAAACACTGTAATCAAGTTATTTCCTGTTTCATACGTCATCACTTAAATTTATTGTTTTTACCCTATCGCAGAGAACCAAACTCAGTGTGAAACGGATGCCTGCTGGGAAATGTAGTTTAGATACCAAGCGTCAACAGTTTCACCCCGAAAACAGTGGATGCAACGAAGCAGAACGGGCTCCCGCTTTTGCTTACGTGTTAGTGTTTCTGTGCGTAGTAGCTCTGCGCCTGCGCAAAAGTGAGCCTGAGGGACGTCAGAGCCAAACGGGCTGAGAAGACCGGTTCTTCGAGGCTCCCACTGGTCCTATTTGTCAGATTTTAACAGGAAAAGCCAAGCCCCTTCCGATCGGGCTACTTTCAGGGTTTGTCTTTGCTCTTAGCTGGTCGTTAGGTGGCGTTTAAGTAGTGGTCAGCTTCTGTTTCCGGTTACTGCGGTGAGGCCATTTCCGCAGCCAATGATGTATTAGAATGGTTGTGTTTTCGAATTTTTGGGAGGGGATGAGGGGTGACACAAGGTTTCTCTGTGTAGTCCTGGAGGTCCAGGAACTCGCTCTGTAGACCAGGCTGCCACCCGGGTGCCGGGATTAACCACCGCAGTGTCTGTTATTTTCCGAGAAGCAGTTCAGTCTGTTTAAGGTTGCCCTAGTAGACCCTGCCTCGTTAGCGTTTTATTTGTTAACCTCTGTCGAGCACCACTCGCTTCTTGCTCCCTCTGTCCAGATATCTGAGCTAGCCTCTTTCCTCAGTCCCACCAGCCTGCATGTCACCTTCCTATTTACTCGGAGTTTTTTGACTTGCTCGGTGTATGTTTGAAGCTGCTCTGGGCCCTTATGCTTTCATGACAAGGTTAAAGTTAGTTTTGTCATTCGTGATGGCATCTTTAGGAGGAAGAGGGAGGAGGAGCTCTGTAAATTGGAAGCAATCCTGGGCTATATATTCTAGGACAGCCTCAGTGAGACCCTGTCTTAAATCACCGTTTGTTTGTTTTCTAAAGTTACTCCCTTCAGTTAGAACCCATTTGGTTCTGACAGACCAAATGCTTAGTCCATACCCATATGCAACCATGTCTCTCTTCCCTAGCCGCTGCTCCTGTGCACAGGCCCCAAGCTAACATAACAGACTCTACGTTCTCAGGAGCAACCAGTGACCTACAGTGAATACACGCTGACTAAACTCTCCTCCTCCCAACCCGCTCACATCAAGATCCCACATTACCCTCTGCTCCCTCCCCCTCCCCATCTTCCCTCTCTCTCTCCACCTTTTCTGTCCCTCTTCCCTCCCATGTGTCCCCAGCCAGCCTCATCCCTTCCTCCTCTCTCCCTTTTCCTTTTCTCCATTAAACCTTCTCTATATTAAAAAAAAAAAAAAAATCACACACTACATCGTGGAATGTCAGACTCGGCCCTCCCCCGCTGCCATCCAGGAGTGAGAGACTTCCTAGTGACAAGCATGGAGCCTGACTCTCACCCTTCCCTCTGAAACCTCTGAGAAGAGAGGCTCACTCTGACCTTTGGGCCTGAACTGCCCTTGGATTCTCTGCAGTGCTGCTGACTGCCTGTTGCTTTGTGACATTAATAATTTAAATAGATTTCTTACCCAAAAGAAACTTACAGTGTCTTAGCCCCAAAAGACAATGTAGCCCTGTGTCTCCTTGAGCCCCAACCTACAGTAAAGTGTTTCTTTCTTTCCTGGCTCCCTGTATTTACCACATTAACATCATGTTGTGGTTGTCTGTTTTCTTCTTTCAACTGGGAGACTTGTCATATCCCAAAACCCTGTACCTAAGAGGAAAAAAAAATGTTGTGTCAGGCCCGTCACAGCAGTTTAGTTCAAGGCTCCTAACAATGACAGGCATAGAAGGGCCTTCGGTTCAGCACCACTCTGTGTGACCTGGTTTTCCATTTAAAGTTGTTTTATTTTTCCTAAAGATTTATTTCTTTTTATGTCTGAGTGCTCTATCTGCATGTATACCTGCATGCCAGAAGAGGGCCTTAGATTCCCAATGTAAGTGCTTGTAGATGCCATGTGGTTGCTGGGAATTGAACTTAGAACCTCTGGGAGAGCAGAGGTCTATCTCTCCAGCCCACACCAATCCAAAGTTGTTAATCCCAATGTGAGTGTTTAATAAAACACTCATTGGTTCACCTTTTTTTTTTTTCCAGTTTTATGGTGAGAGCAGGAGAACCTACTGACATCTCAAAGGACTTGGTAGTATTTGCCCCCAGTGGCACATTAGTGATACATTAATGACTATAAGAGCCTTGATGGGGAGGAGGGGTGGGGGTGAGGGGAGCTGGAGAGATGCTCCTAGTTGAGAGAATTGCTGCTCTTCCAGAGGACCTGGGCTCAATTCCTGCCCCCCGCAGGGCAGCTCACAATTGTTCCATGCCTTCTGTGGACCAGGCACAGACATATATATGCAGGCAAAACACACATACGCATAAATTTTATTTTTGTCTTTTAAAGAAGGCTTGATGAGTTACTGCCAGGTGCTGGAAATGCGCCTGATCGCAGCAAACTGTCCCCGTGCCTAGATCTATTACAGCCTTCCTAGGAAGAGGAGAAGAGAAAACATAAGAAGAAACGGCTGGTTCAGAGCCCAAATTCTTACTTTGTGGATATGAAATGTCCAGGTTGCTACAAGATTGCTACAGTTTTCAGCCATGCTCAGACAGTGGTTCTCTGTGTGGGTTGTTCGACTGTGTTGTGCCAGCCCACAGGAGGAAAAGCCAGGCTCACAGTAGGCTGTTCATTTAGAAGAAAGCAACACTAATCATCTATGCAAGTTCCTGAATTTGTGTTTTTCATAGAAAGCCTTATCAACTTCAGTTACTCTGCCAAGACAATGTAATTATTGTTTGATTTTATAAAGTCTACAGCAATGATCTCCTATTTTGGTGTCGAATTTTCAATAAAGTTTTAATTATGGGGGGGAAAAGGCTTGATGAACCTGGTGGCCTGTGGACTGACTCTCCGCTCCTAGCCAGAGGCAGACCCTGTTCCCCTCTACTAAGTGTTGCCTGGCAGGAAAATGAATTCATCTTTCCCAAAATGAGGCAGAACACTCGAAATCTGTTTTCAAAAGTCTGACTTTTTCCTTCTAAAACCTCTTAAAGTACACTGTGATGGTTAGTTTAATTGTAAACCTGACCCAGACTGTCTCAGTGGCCTGTCTAGATCAGGTTGGCCTGTGGGCCTGTCTATAAGGTGAGCTTGATTGAGTTACCTAGGTAGGAAGACCCAGCCCCCGTGGGCAGCACCTCTCCCTGGGGTAAGGCCCTGCACTGTGTAAATGCAGAAAGGGCTTGAGTGCCTGTCAGCACATACACATTCACTTCTCTGTGCTCCTGACCGTAGCTGTGAGCCAGGTGCTTCAGAGTCCTGCTTTGACTTATCTAAAATGAGGAAATATAAACCTGGAATTATAAGTTAAATCAACCTTGTCTTGCCTATGTTGCTTTTTCTCAGGGTATTTTATCACAGCAACAGAAATGAAAATAAGGCATACTACATATTAAAATATAAAAACAACATAGTTCGCTGGGCAGTGGTGGCGCAAGCCTGTAATCCCAGCACTCTGGGAGGCAGAGGCAGGCAGATTTCTGAGTTCAAGGCTGGCCTGGTCTACAGAGTGTTCCAGGGCAGCCAGGGCTATACAGAGAAACCCTGACTCGAAAAAACCAAAAAACCAAAAACAAACAAACAAACAAAAAAAAACATAGTTCATAAGCCCTTAGTAGTGAAAAAGGAAGAGGAGAAGTGAGGTCAATACAAGGCAGTTTTGGCACACCTCTGAGAATCTGAGCTCTTGGTAGGAGGGAGCAGGAGTTCAGGGCTAGCAGGTCCTGTGTACAGCCTGGGCTACATGAGACTGTCTTTAGAAGCAGAAACAAAGCAGGGTTGGGGGAACAAGAATTGGAAACCATGGACTGGAGAGATGGCTCAGCAGTTAAGAGCACTGACTGCTCTTCCAGAGGTCCTGAGTTCAACTCCCAGCAACCACATGGCGGCTCACAACCATCTGTAATGGGATCCGATGCCCTCTTCTGGTATGGCTGAAGACAGCAACAATGTACTCATATAAATAAAAAAGAAATCTTTAAAAAAAAATTAGAAAACATGTGACATTAGAACAGAGCTAGCCAGCAAAAGTGGGTCCCTAGGGAAAGAGGGGGAGGAGGAATTTGTATGAAAAATGCAAAGTGAAACTCATTACAACAAAAAAATTCAAAAGAAGGGCCTGGCCTGCTGGAAGAAACAGAGTCACAAAACTTTGAGGCCAACAAGGTCTATCCAATGGCTTAGCAAGGACTACAGAGACATTCTAGAACAAAACTGTGTGTACGAGGGGCTGGGGTACATAACAGACAATGGGTATTGTGTGCTTCATGGAAGAAGACGGCCATTGGTCACCCCATCCTACCTTTAGAAAAGGACGCCCCGGCTCACAACTGTTTTGTCATTGTAGGTCTAGAGGATCCAGGGCCCCTTCTGGCCTCCAAATGCACTTTGGTACACAGATAAGTATAAACATAAACCCATACACACAAAATAAAAATAAATTCCTATTAGAGTAAGTGTAAACAGATTATATTACAAAAACCATGAGCAGTTATGCTGCGAAGTTGCGATCTAACACTCGAGGTTCTGCCTGCGCTCAGCCTTGCCAGACTTGGCAGAACAGGACTGAAAAGGCGAGGCCTTAGGAGAGATGCTGCCTTAGGCCGTCCACATGTGCCCGGAACTGGAGCCACACAGGATCCGATGCCCTCTTCTGGTCTCCGTGGGCACTTACACATATTTGTTTTGGTTTTGTTGTTGTTGTTGTTTGTGTTTTGTTTTAGTTAAATAGCAAAAGACTATGGAGAGGGGAATACAGTGTCAATCTTTCCTTTTAAGGGAGTGAGGCAGGACTGAAACTCCAGCCTGTTATCTATATCTGTTGAGGCTGGCCTTGAACCCAGGATTCTCCAGCCTCCATCTCCAAATACTAGAATTTCAACTCTGTGCCTGGAGTTGTACCTCCAAACTCCTGGCTAGTTTTTTGTTTGTTTGGTGTGTGTGTGTGTGTGTGTGTGTGTGTGTGTGTTTTGTTGTTTTTGTTGTTGTTGTTGTTTGTTTTTGGGGGGGGGATTTGGTTTTTTCAAGACAGGGTTTCTCTGTGTAGCCCTAGCTGTCCTGGAACTCACTCTGTAGACCAGGCTGGCCTTGAACTCAGAAATCTGCCTGCCTCTGCCTCCCAGAGTGCTGGGATTACAGGCGTGCGCCACCACCACCCGGCTAGATGTTTATTTTTAAAGCTAGTTTTCTTTAATGTATATTCTTTTGATATAGGGTCTCAGTATAAAGCCTAGGTTCTCCTGGAACTTGTCTGTTTTTTGTTTTGTTTTGTTTGTTTTTCGAGACAGGGTTTCTCTGTATAGCTCCGGCTGTCCTGGAACTCACACTGTAGACCAGGCTGGCCTCGAACTCAGAAATCCGCCTGCCTCTGCCTCCCAAGTGCTGGGATTAAAGGCGTGCGCCACCAATGCCCGGCCTGGAACTTGTCACATAGCCCAGGCTGTCTTTCAATTTCTGACTCTCTTATAACAGCTACCTGAGTACTAGGATTACAGGCATACGCCATCATGCTTGGCTTCTGGCTTCCTTTTTGCTGTCTGTCTATAACCTATGTGACTCTACTGACATTGTTTCCCCTTACTGACTGATTCTGGACGGCACTGTAGCCGTCTTAGGCACTAAAGTGCTGAACACCTGAAAAACAATCTAAATGTTAGGAAAATGATATTACATTTGAAGTCATTGCTGATGGGCAAACCATGGCTGTAACAACACTGATTTAAGCCGGGCAGTGGTGGCACACACCTTCAACCCCACACTCCAGAGGCAGAGGCAAGTGGATCTCCGAGTTCGAGGCCAGCCTGATCTACACAGTGAGTTCCAGGACAGCCAGAGCTACACAGAGAAACCATATTTTGAGAACCCAACAAAACAAAACAAAACAAAACAAAACAAAACAAAACAAAACAAAACAAAGCTGCTGATTAAAGTCCACTAACAGGAAGGAATAAATAAAACATGGCATCCTAGACTAAGGAGATGGCTGAAAGGGTAAGATGCTTGATATTCTAGCATGAAGACCTGAGTTTAGATGTCCAGGGTGGGGGGGGACCCCGCAGTACTGGGGAGCAGTAGACAGGGGGATTGCTGGGTTTGCTGGCCAGATAAATCTAGCCAAAATGACAAGCTTCAGGTTCAAGCGATCCTGTCTCCGAAGTTAAGGTGTAGCAAAGTAGAAGATAACCAGACCTCTCAAGTGATCTGGGGTGTCGCCTTCCAAGGCGTGGGGTGCAGGAGGCATCCCCGTTTTTCTTCCAGGTCTACAGAACCAGTCACGATCTAAACCAAGCAAACCCAAATTCCGACAGTATAGCTCAAATTCCAGCTATCTAGGATTCACTCAGGAACTTCTGGGCTCCTTCAAGGAGCCGGAATCACCTCTGCAGCTGTGCCTTTGCAGCACAGACAGCTTGTCTTCTAGGATCCAGCTGGCTCCCTTTCACTGCTGTTCTTCATGGACATCCCCATGGTACTGGCATTTTCAAAACCCTGGGGTCTTCTGCTGCAACTGGACTATGCTATAGTCCCTCACAGGCTCTCACAGTGCCAAGCCCCTGCTGCTCTCCATAGCTCCTTCATGCCTCAAAACAGTGCTGCCTGAGTGACTTGAGTCAGGTTTTCTTACTGTAGGCCTTGGAACGCTCTCTCTAGACCAGGCTGGCCTCTGACTCAGAGATCCACCTGCCTCTGTCTCCTGAGTGCTGGGATTAAAGGTGTGCGCCACCACCTCTGGCTAGTTTTTGTCTTTGTTTCTTTATTTTCTTTGTGCATTGGTGTTTTGCCTGCATGTATGTCTATGTGAGTGAGGATGTCACACCCTGGAATTGATGTTACAGACAGTTGTGAGCTGCCATGTGGGTGCTGGGAATTGAATCTGGGTCCTTTGAAAGTTAGTGTCTGAAGACAGCTACAGTGTACTTATAGATAATAAATAAAACAATCTTAAAAAAAAAAAAAAACCCAAACCAAAAGTTTCACTTTGGCTGGGCGGTGGTGGCGCACGCCTGTAATCCCAGCACTTGGGAGGCAGAGGCAGGCGGATTTCTGAGTTCGAGGCCAGCCTGGTCTACCGAGTGAGTTCCAGGACAGCCAGGGCTATACAGAGAAACCCTGTCTCGAAAAACCAAAAAAAAAAAAAAAAAAAAAAGTTTCACTTTAGTAGCTCTGGTATCTTGGTAAGCCCCAACTAACCGAAATGATAGCATCTTAAATCAGAATAACAAAGGACCCTGAGAAGAGTCACTGAACATCCCTCTGAAACTTCCCAAGGGGCCTCGGTCCTCCGCACTGCTCTCAGCAGTCATAAGACTGCTTCCAGGGACCCACAGGACACCCCGTAGAGCTCCCAATACCCAATGACCTTTCTAATCCCATGTTCGAAAGTCCTTCCATAATCCTTCCCCCACACAGGTAAGGTCTGTCTGTCACAGCAATACCCAACTATGCTGGGACCAACTTGTCTTAGTTAGGGTTACTATTGCTGTGGTGGAACACTGTGACCAAAAAAGGAACTTTTGGGGAGGGAAGAGTTTATTTGGCTTACACTTCCACATCACTGTTCATCATTGAAGGAAGTTGGGACAGGAACTCAAACGGAGCAGGAACCTGGAAGCAGGAGCTGATGCAGAGGTCGTGGGGAGGTGCTGCTTACTGCCCTGCTTCCCAAGGCTGGCTCAGCCTGCTTTCTTTCTTTTCTTTTTTTTTTTTTTTTTTTTTTTCTTTGGTTTTTTTTTTTTTTTTTTTTTTTTTTTTCGAGACAGGGTTTCTCTGTATAGCCCTGGCTGTCCTGGAACTCACTCTGTAGACCAGGCTGGCCTCGAACTCAGAAATCTGCCTGCCTCTGCCTCCCAAGTGCTGGGATTAAAGGCCACCACCGCCCGGCTCAGCCTGCTTTCTCATAGAACCTAGGCCCAGCAGCCCAGGGTTGACACCGCCCACAGTGGGCTGGGCCCACCCATCAATCACTAATTTAAACATGCCTCACAGCCTGATCTTATGGAGGCATTTTCTCCCTTGAGGTTTCCTCCCTTCAGGTACTTCTAGCTTGTGTGTCGTTGACATGAGACTAGCCAGAACACTCCCTATGGCCTATGGCCTCCCAAGCCATTGATCAGGTTTCCAATACCAGGCCTGAATTCATTCCTGTGAAGCAGGCCTCAAATTTGATGCAATAACTGTCAGTTACCCATAGAGCCTTCATGGTACTATTAAGCACACCTTACCTGACAGATTGATACTATAGCTTTTGGGGCAGCCACAGGCTACAACTGATACCTTTTTCTTCCCCAGAAACCTACATAGTACGTTCTCTGCTGTGAGAGCCACTCAGCAGGGAGAAAGCTTCCAGTTCTAGCTCGGCATCTCGGCACCCGAAGCATGCTGTACTTTCATCAATAGATATGCTGCATCCGTGACACAGACAGGCGCATGCACCAAAAGCCGGGATTGCATGGTCTGGGCTCTCTGATAGAGAAGCCACAGCATTCCAGGAGCTCGGCGTGTTTACTATATACAATGGAACAGGGAGGCAGGGTTAGTGCATAGAGATCAACCAGGAGGCGGGTCTATTATTTTATATACATCAGAACAAAGATCCTGGTAGGAGCAGTCCCTGCAGACGAGAAAAGTTATGGAAGATGTTTCCACACACACTCTTACCATCCACACTGGAACAGGAGGAAGGCTTTGCTATCCTACTCTGTCTCACTGGAAGTGTGGAGGCTTCCTCAGTTTCCCGCGGGTCTAAGGCTTCTGTCCTGGACATGACTGTGTTCACGTCAATGGCAGAAGTACCCAGGACTTCATTCACACAGACCTTCCTGTTCTCCCCACAAATAGGTGCCACACGAATCTCGTAGATACTGCATGATTTCCACAATTAATCACGGTGGACATTGTGTGATAATCTTTACAGGTAAAAGCCTTGTCTATGACAAGGCTGTCTGCTGAGGAACTCAATTGTGGAACTCTTGGCTGGAGTTGCTGAGCTGAATTTCTCATGGCAAGCCTTGCCTGTGTGACTCTTCTGTAACCTGTTTCTTCATTTACAAAATGTTCCTGGTAGCCAGAGCTGTGAGCACCCAGGCGTTAAAGCAAACAGAGTCCACTCTTTGAGCTACAGCACTGGCCATGATTTATCTTCTAGAGATCCTTTGCTTTGCCTTTTGATCAGTTATACAATTATTACCTAAATACATTAAAGAATTAACCTCCCAACAATATATATAATTATATGGCTGGGTGGCTTTGGCATCCTGACATGGAAAGTATCAGTTAAGTAAAGTTTCAAAGTGAGCTTAAAAGGGTCTCACAAAAAGGAAGCAGGATGTTAGGAGCTACACATAAACAAAGGGCCTAGTGATATAACAAAGCATTCCCAAGGACTCTTGAACTACTAGTTTATCATTAACTACAGAGGGACGCAATGCTTTGTGTGTATTCTCTGAAGTTCATACCTGATTGATTTTGTATTTCTTTGTGCCAGATACTCATGGTAACCATTCTTGTAAACACTTCCCTGGATACATTTTTTCTTCAGTAATGTAATGCCAACTTATGTGTATAAAAGTTCCTGCCTCAGAACAATAAAGTGCATTCAGACTCAACCTGCATCTGGTGTGTCTGTCTGTCATTCATCGGACCAGTGCCTTCCTGCATACCAAAAACCTTGGTTCCCCCACGGGTGTGTGTCCCGACTGAGTCGGTCTGTGGCAAATAGGGTCTTAGCATGGAGGGCCAGTGGGCAACCAAGAGCAATGGCTCGGAGGACTGTTCTGAGGCCTCCGTGCCTGCCTAAGCAGTGACCAGTAGGGAGGGCCCTACACACGATACTGACATTTTCATTATCAACCCGTCCGCTTGGGGGAATCGCTGTCCTCCCACTCAAGATATCTGAAACACAGTAACTTAAAATTGGAAAGTAGCCAGGCAGTGGTGGCACACGCCTTTAATCCCAGCACTTGGGAGGCAGAGGCAGGCGGATTTCTGAGTTCGAAGCCAGCCTGGTCTACAGAGTGAGTTCCAGGACAGCCAGGGCTACACAGAGAGACCCTGTCTTGAAAAAACAAACCAAAAAAGGAAAATTGTAGAGTATTCAGTCTTCCTTACATGACTGTAAACCCTACCCTGTAGCCAGCAAGGCTAAGTCTCTGTGAATGGAAGGATACTCCAAAGACCTGAGTGGGGTCCTAGGGGACTCGAAGGGTTTGATCTCAAGAGTAGTGAAAAGAATGTGCGTCATCTCAAAGCACGAGGTGGCGTTTACAGCCGGCATAAGCAAATACCAATGCAGCGAAGGAATGCACTGGCGTGATGTCTTTTCTTCTGTGGTCACATGAAGAGAGCCAAGAATATTCCTCCAGGGCCTTTGCCTTTCCCACGGAGATACAGTGCCGGGCAGGGCATCCCCTCCCTGTCCGGCTTTCAAGTGCATTTGTGCATCACAGGTCGTGTAGTTACGTCGAGAAGGTCACCTTGCGGGAAGGACAATCTGCCCTCTGCCCACAGTTCTCTGTAACAGCTTTCTTACACAGGCCCCCCACACGGTGCTCTAGCAGTGGTTGTCCTAGTTACCAGGGCAACTAAAAACGTCAACAGGGACTTCATCTTCTTTCAGCGGCTGCCCTCCTAACGTCTTGTTTATCAGTGTGGTCAGAACTGGTTGGTTGTCATGCAAACATACCAATTCAAAGAAAGTTGTTTCCTTTTGAACAAGGTGCTGAGAACTCACATTATTTTTCTTGTGTGAGAACAAAGTTATACTGTTAGACTGAGAGGAGAAGCAGGGAAATACACACCAATTAGATGCACATAAAATTAGTATTTAGTAATGGCTAATAAGTGTGGTGGCTTATATTTGTAATCTCAGCACCTGGGAGACTGAAACGGGATGGCTGTGATTTTGAAGCCAACCTGGGCTATAGAGCAAGACCTTGTCTCAAAACGGCAAATAATAGTAATCACTAAAGAGCTGCTGTCATGGAGGATGAGGTAAACTGGGAAGCCTTCTGATAGACTTGGTTCCTCACCTCTCTCTATTTCCAATCTTCTTTGTCTCTGCAGATCTCAAAATCACTTTTTTTTTTTTTTTTTTTTTGGCTTTTCGAGACAGTTTTTTTTTGTGTGTGCAACCCTATCTTGGGCTTGCTCTGTAGACTACTAGGCTGGGCTCAAACTCAGAGATCTGCCTGTCCCCGCCTCTGCCCCCTCAGTCCCCGTCCCCGCTCCCCACCCCGCCCCCCCACCCCATCCCACCCCGTCCACGCCTCTGTCCCCGCCCCTGTCCCCGCCCCTGCCCCCACCTCCGCCAGGATCAAACGCGTTGTCCACCATCACCCAGCTTCAAATGCACTCAGCTCAGTCCACAAGTTTTCACAAAACAAATACCCTAGAGAAGCCTGGGCCCCTGACACCAAGGCCATGGTAGCAGGTGTCTCCTACCAAGGCAGAATGACTAGAACATCCCCTTTCAGCAGCAAGCAGGGTGGTCAGGGTTTGGCATGCAAATGAAGCATTCTATTTGCTTCAGAGCACATTTCATTTCGGTTCCACTACTCTACTCATTAGACCCTGCTGAGTTGCTAAGGAGGTTTGTGAAGCTGCTGGGTCTTGTTGATATATAGACTAGCCTGACCTGGAACCTGGAATTCACTAGGTTTGGAATCTTTTCTTTCTTTCTTTCTTTCTTTCTTTCTTTCTTTCTTTCTTCCTTCCTTTTTCCTTCCTTCCTTCCTTCCTTCCTTCCTTCCTTCCTTCCTCCCCCCCTCTCTCTATTTTATTTATTTAACTTAATGTCTTTTGTTGGTTATTTGGAAATTTCACATAATGAATCCCAATCCCATTCCCTTCCCAGGTCCACCCCCTACCATATGACCTCTCCCAAAACAAAACAAAACAAAACAAAACCAAGTTCAATTTGTGTTGCCCATATACTCACTGGAGCACGGTCAAAGTCCCTGGGGACAGCCCTTTAATAAAGATAATTGCTTTCTTCTACGCTAGCCCCACCAGAAGCGGCCAACAGTGAAGATCTACATTTCAGCATCCTTATTGCTAGGGGTCTGGGAATCGTAGCACAATCCACTCAGACACTGATGTCAGTCAAAAGCCGGTGGTTTATTGAATACTACACTCCAACTTCAAGACTGATGGATCAGGGACGTGACTCAGGCTTATCAGGCTTTTTAAGCCTGAGATGTACACATATCTGTCCCAAGTCATTCCACCAGTCAGGATTTAGGGATAGGGGACTTCCTTAGGAACTCGTCCTGATGCCATTGGTTGGGTGTTCCACTGTGGCAGGGGACTAGCCTTGTCTCACCTCCAAGCCTTAACTTGGCAACCAGGATGTCAGTTGCCTACTTACGTGTCTTTATGCCAAGAAGGATGCCAATTCCCAGGGAGGTCTTGGGAACTTAAACTTTACTTAACCCCCACTCAAAATGGAAGTCTAATTCAAATAGTTTCTTATACTGGTATATGTGTCTCACTCACGCTGGGACCCATCCCAGGGGCAACTTACAAAAGCAAATACCCCAAAAGCTTATGCACAGGTGCAGGAAGTGCTGTTGGGTGCCTGGTTCCAGTCCAAGCTTATCGTGGATAACTATACAGAACAGTTCTGCTGACTTCCATTGTGATTGGTTTCTAGGGTCCCAAAACATTACAGAAGTAATAACTTGGGCAAGAGAAAGTTTCCTAGGAACAGCAGAAACATATGAGAAAGTTTTATATAATGGCAGGCTAGCCAGGTAACTAGAATTTAGGCCTTAATGTTTACCAAGTCTTAACATTCCATCCAGGCCTTACTATTTTACTTTTTATTTTTATTTTATAGACTTTATTTTTATTTTATAGACTTTAATACTTCATCATAAACTCCCGCCTGGGCTCTGGCTGCAGCACAGACCAAGGCGTGGCCCTCTGTAGCTCCGGCACTCTCCCCAGTGCACCCAGGCCTATTCTGCCTCTTTCCTTCCAGTTTCCTAAGTCCATTTTTAAAAAGCATCTCCCTAAGGACCTGCCCTTTTCTAGTTCTCGCGGGGACACCGCAAGCTCTGCGGACCCCTCTGCCGAGGCCTCATCTCCCTTTGGCGCCTCCGTGGGCCTTTCAGGCTCCTCAGAGAACTCTGGGGCGCAGTTGCCGCTTTGCTTACAGCCAGATTCCCATCCTCGGTGGCGAGGACTTGTTCCGGGGCGTGGCTCTGCAGCTCCTCCACCTGCCCCAGCAGTTCGTGGATGCAGCAGAATGAGCAGACGCTCTGCCGTAGCAGACTTGGTCCGCCCTCTGGTCTCCCAGGCGTCCCTTCCTAGCTGCAGGTCTTCCCTTGGAACGGTTCTTACCTTTGTATAATCTGCTCACAGCAACCAGGCAAGCACCACAGTTTCCTCTCCTCTGAGTGTATACCCACCATTTCTGCCTTTGGACTTGAAGTTTGTTTGTAAGCTTCAATTTTTCTTTCTTTTTTTCTTTCTTTTTTTTAAAGATTTATTTATCTATTTTTATGTATGTGAGTATACTGTAGCTATCTTCAGAAACACCAGAAGAGTACATTGGATCCCATTACAGGTGGTTGTGAGCCACCATGTCGTTGCTGGGATTTGAACTCAGGACCTCTGGAAGAGCAGTCAGTGTGCTTAGCCATTGAGCCATCTCTCCAACCCAACTTCGATTTTTCAAACCCTACTTTTAATATGGGTTCTAAAATGCTTTAACCTCCCTTCTAGGACACCACCCACCATGGAAAAGAAAGGCTATTAAGACACGGGGAAGTGGACCTGTTGAGAAATTTTCCTTTGAAGCAAATCCCATCTGCGTTGTCAGGAAATCCGCAGTTCAGTTCACGGAAGTCAGCAGCAGCAGCTTGATCCACTGGCAAGCACTTCATGAATATACCTGCTGTCCAGTTCAAGAGTGTCGGAATCGGCAGCGGTGGTACGACCGGGCAGAACAGCCAGGCCCCGGCTGAACTGGCACAGCCAGCAGGAGGGTTCTGCCAGGAGCTCTCTGCCGCGCCTCTCAACGAAGTGAGGGTGGGCGATGAACCCGGGACCAAGGAAGAAGCTGTGCAAAGCCAGACCTGCAAAGCCTCTCCTTACCGTCCACTGAGTCCTATTAATACTCCCGCTAGGCCGGGCGGTGGTGGCGCACGCCTGTCAGCACTCTGGGAGGCAGAGGCAGGCGGATTTCTGAGTTCGAGGCCAGCCTGGTCTACAGAGTGAGTTCCAGGACAGCCAGGGCTACACAGAGAGACCCTGTCTCAAAACAAACAAACAAACAAACAAATACTTCCCCTAAACACCTCATGCCCTCTTCTCATGTGGACTTGCTTCACCACGGGGCGTGCCTCAGCACGTGAATCTGTCTTAACAAAACTCCACGTGAGTCTCGATCAGGTAGTATCACTTTGCCAATCAGCCCGGGTCCTCGGAAGTGACCAGAAGCCGCCAGTACACCACTGGAAGTTTTTTGGTGTGGTTCCTCTTTCTACGGCGTCACCACAAAAGGAGCTTGACGGGAGCGAAGAATCCTCCATTACTTGTCCTTCCGGTGTCTGCCTTAGTGAACCCTCCTCCCCCGAGTCTGCTGCAGGACAGCACTCCTCACATGTTCCCCTCAGCAAACACCGCCGGGCACAACTGACTTTCCAAAGAATCCACAAATTTCCACTTCTTTTGTTTTTGCCATTTATTGCCATTAAAAATTCCTGAGTTAGAGGGACGGGAAAAAATTCCCGAATTACTGAAGGGCACAGGCTCTTAGTAGGAACTGCCTGCTACCTTTCTGACTTTTTAGTTCTCAGTTGTATAATTCTGAGCCTGGCTCATCTTTGCTGTGAGGCATACTTTATCTTTGTATTTCCCCTGGACTCTCTCTCGGCCCGGAAAGACTTGTATTTCAGCTCTGTCGCCTTCCGATTGAGCTCATATACAACTGTGCAGTCCCAGGCCTGGGCTGCGACAGCTCTTCTGTGCCAGGTCCCTTTGGCACTGTGCTGGCTTTTGCCGTGGCTACCCGAACATGAACATGGAGCAATCTCTCCTTGTCACACATAACAGGGTCATCGTGCCAACCTCCAGTTCATAGTATATCATTTTAAAAGGGAAATATGCAGGGAGATTACAGAGAGAAAAGGCGTGCATCACCATCCTCACATACTTTCCTTAGACGGTGTTTGGGTTGAATATGAGCCCATGTTGTTAGAGCACATGCTTCCCCAGCTGGCGGGGGTGTGGACTGTGCTACCGTCTTATATCCCTAGCATAGCACAGGCCAATGGCCTCAAAACTCACCATTAAAACACAAGCAGAAAGCCGGGCGTGGTGGCGCACGCCTGTAATCCCAGCACTTGGGAGGCAGAGGCAGGCAGATTTCTGAGTTCGAGGCCAGCCTGGTCTACAGAGTGAGTCCCAGGACAGCCAGGACTACACAGAGAAACCCTGTCTCGGGGGAAAAAACAAACAAACAAAAAACAAAAACAAAATAAAACAAAAAACACAAGCAGAAGCGGGGCGGTGGTGGCGCACGCCTTTAATCCCAGCACTTGGGAGGCAGAGGCAGGGGGATTTCTGAGTTCAAGGCCAATCTGGTCTACAGAGTGAGTTCCAGGACAACCAGGGCTACACAGAGAAACCCTGTCTCACCCCCCCACCCCCCATCCCCCCCCAAAAAAAAAACAAGCAGAAAATGTCGGCAAATTTACTTTCCTCTTCCAAGAAGTCTGTTCAATTCTTTGCAGTCCATTCTCTTCTGTGGTGTGTGTGTCTTTGGATGTGTGTGCAAATAGAGCTGAAATTTTTTTTAAGAATTATTTATTTTATGTACACTATAGCTGTCCTCAGACACACCAGTAGAGGGCATCTGATCACTTTACAGATGGTTGTGAGCCACTATGTGATTGCTGGGAATTGAACTCAGGACCTCTAGAAGAACAGTCAGTGTTCCTAACCACTGAGCCATCTCTCCAGCCCCAGAGCTGGGTGTTAAAGTCTGCCAATCACTCTCTCCCTCACTGTTTTGGGACCCGGTTTCTCACTGAAACTGGAGTTCAGGCAGCTAGCCAGTGAGCTTCAGGGATTCCGTAACCTCTTCGTTGCCCTCCAGCCTGGGTTAGAGACTCCTGCCTGGTGCTGGGGCCCCAAGCCCCTCCCATCTAAGTGCCCTGCTCTGGCTCTTTTTTTTTTTTTTTTTTTTTTTTTCCCTCAATATCTAAGTCCTTTATTGTCCTTCAAGAGCCCAAATTGTACTTGTGATCAGGATCTTGTTTCTGGAGCTGGGAAACAGGCCTCAGCCTGATATATGACACATAGCCTTCTCAGATGTTATCCAAAACTTCCTGATATCCTTGTGGGTTTTTGGTTTTGTTTGTTTGTTTTTTTTGTTTTTTTTGGTTTTTTGTTTTGTTTTTCGAGACAGGGTTTCTCTGTGTAGCCCTCGCTGTCCTGGAACTTACTCTGTAGACCAGGCTGGCCTCAAACTCAGAAATCCGCCTGCCTCTGCCTCCCAAGTGCTGGGATTACAGGCGTGCGCCACCACCGCCCGGCCTCGATATTCTTGTTTTTAGCAGTTGTAGCTTGCTGAATAAGTCACTGAATTTGAAACAAGTTCAATATCATTTCCTTCAAGGATTAATTCATCCTTCTGGGCTTGAGAGACAGAACAAGCAACACCCAAGAAATTTCGGATTTCAACCAAAGGCCCATTCTCCCGAATAACGACGTTTGCTGGGGAAGCGAGCGAGCGCACACAGACCTCATCCTGTACCGGAAGCCCGGTGTACCACCCGGATCACGTTCTGAACATGACGGCAGCCGGTTCTGACAGTGGCCAGCTCCTTTCTGTTCCTCCGCCATTTGTCAACCCGGAGCCTTTCCTTTTTCTTTCCGAGAAGACTCAGCTCTACACTGATTGAAGCCCCTCCGCAGGGTTCCCCTGGGGCCCTCACAATGGCTGTGCGCCCCTGCAGAGTGATGGCCACATTTTCTGGAATGTTGACAGTCTGACTGCTGAGAATGGTCTCATTCTCTCAGTAGATGGGGCAAAGGGCTTTGGCTCATTCTTCCTATGGGGTTGCAAACCCCTTCAGCTCCTTCAGTCCTTTCTCTAATTCCATTTGTTTAATGTCAGTTACTGTAGCTGTCTTCAGACACACCAGAAAAGGGCATTGGATCCCATTACAGATGGTTGTGAGCCACCATGTGGTTGCTGGGAATTGAACTCAGGACCTCTGGAAGATCAGCCAGTGCTCTGAGCCATCTCTCCTGCCCTGGTAGTTTTACTTTAAGACACTTCACTTTAGACAGCCTGGCCTGGAACTCAAGGCAGTCTTTTTGCTTCAGTCTTCTAAATGCTGGGATTACTAGTGCGAGGCACAGCATACAAGCCAGAAAGTACTGATTCTAGGAATGCTAGAAATCAAGCTTAGAAGATACATGCCCAGTAACTGGATGAAGTACTGTGGATCTGATCCAGTGAAAACAGCCTAGGTACACAGTCATGGTGGCTTACAATGCTGCCTTAGGTAGGGTATTCTATTGTAGTGATAAAACACTGTGACCAAAATCAACCTGGGGAGGAAAGGGCTTAGTTCATCTTACAGGTTATAGTACATCAACCGGGGGAAGTGGGTTCAGGAGCCTGAGGTAGGAGCTGTGGCAGAAGCCATCAAGGAGGTCTGCTTACTGGCTTTGTCCTCGTGGCCAGCCCAGCCTGCTTTCTTAGACAGTCCAGGACCAGCGGCCCTTTGTGCCAATCACAGTGAACTAGGCCCTCCCACATCAGTCATCGGTCATGGAAATGCACCGGAGACCAGTCTTCTGGAGCACTGATTGTTTCAGTTGAGTCTGCTTCCAGATGACTCTGTGTCTGATATAAAGCTAACCCCACACACCTGCCAAAAACTTAAGGACAGTGGCAGAAGCTGGCTTCTCTCAGAATAGTCGCTACCCTAAAGTCACACCCTCTGTTGGGTGCTCTTAGTAGCTCTGACCTGGATCATGGGCCCACGTCTTGTTTGGGGCAGGGGGAGAGGAGAGAGCAAGCGTTTTATCATTTGATGAATTTTATGAAGCACCCAGCATGTGGCCTGTTTCTCTTCTAGTGCTTGGGAAACAAAAGCAAGCCAAGTATTAACAGCTCTGTTCAGAAGCCCTCTCTCTACCAAGCACCGTGTAGACCGTGAGCGACACGGGAGGGAAAGCTGAGGCTGTTGGGATCTGGCCTTGGTAAGTTCAGGGTCTCTACTGACGATGCAGCGTTGGGCAGAGCCACACCCTCCCTGTGGGAAGCACCACTCTACGTGGTGTTTTCAGCCGTGTATGTATGCCAAGGACAAAGCCCGTACATTTGGAAATTGTTTCTTTTAAAATCATATAGTTACATTTCCCCCCTCACTTCTTCCCTCCAAGTCCCCCCAGGTACCCTCTTAGCTCTTTCAAACTCCGGGCTTTTTTTTTTTTTTTTTTTAATTTTTATTTTTTAAAGACAGACTTTTTCTGTGAAGCTTTAGTTGTCCTGGAACCTACTCTATATACCAACCAAGAGACCTGCCTGCCTCTGCCTCCCCAGTTTAGGGTCCCTTTTTCATTACTGGTGTGTGTGTGTGTGTGTGTGTGTGTGTGTATTCCTAAATACAACCTGCTCTGTCTATATAATGTTACTTGTATGTTTTCAGAACTGACCATTTGATATTGGATAACCAACTGGCGTGCCCTCCCTGGGGAGGACTATTTCCCTCTGAGCATTCCTGGGTTTCCTGTGGTTCTTTGCAGAGGGCTGAGGCCTCATGGTCTCCCCTCCCGCCCACTTTGTCATGTTTTGTGTAGTCCGCACTCAGCTCCCGCTTGGGCAGTCTGGTTGGCAAAGCTTTCCAGGTATATCTTCCGGCATCAGAGGAGACCTGGTCACTCAGCTCCAGCTCCTTCCTCCAAAATGTCTCCTGAGGTGTAAGGGAGATGCTTTGTAGATGAACCTGTTGGTCTTTTTAAGTAGGAAGGCCTTCCTCCACTTGTCCCCCATGTGGTGAGCTGACATGCGTGCTGTCCATTGGGCTCTGTATATGGGGATCTGGACTATGGGGATCGTACACCCTGAAACTAGGGAAATGGGACACTGTAGGTCCCAGCCTTACTCTGTGCAACCACGGCAGTGACTGGCTACCTTGCTATGTATGTATACAAGACTGTGGAAAATTTGTCTATACGAGTGTGGGGCTGGAGAGAGGTTGAGCTCCTGCTCTTCCCACACTAAGTCCCCACAGGGCAGGAAACTGCAGCTCCAGCAGAAATCTGTCATCTTCTCTGGCCTCTGCAAGCATCCACACACGGCACACGCACACACAGGGTGTAAATGGGAGTAGACAGACGCTCGTACCTGCTTCCAATTGTGGTGTCTGCTCACCTGCGCCCTCCAGCGGGGAGCTCTAGACTTTCTGGATTGTGTGCCCAATCTTTTGTTTTGGTTTGGTTTTGGTTTTTTGAGACAGGGTCTCTCTGTGTAGCCCTGGCTTCCCTGGAACTCACTCTATAGACCATGCTGGCCTCGAACTCAGAAATCCGCCTGCCTCTGCCTCCCGAGTGCTGGGAGTAAAGGTGTGTGCCACCACCGCCCGGCATGTGCCCAATCTTGTACCCTCTTCTGCAGGCACTTGTATTTTTAAATTACAGGCATGTAGCAAGTACTGAACCAATACAATATGGATATTGTGAAGCTTTTTTTTTTTAAATTTTTTATTTATTGTGTACAGTGTTCTGCCTGCATATATGCCTGCTCACCAGCAGAGGGCGCCAGATCCCATTACAGATGGTTGTGAGCCACCATGTGGTTGCTGGGATTTGAACTCAGGACCGTCAGAAGAGCAGTCAGTGCTCTTAACCACTGAGCCATCTCTCCAGCCCTGTGAAGCATTTTTAAAGCAGAAATGAGGGCTATTTTCAAAAGTAAACGATATTTGGAAAATACTTTTATTAACAGTAAAAAGTCCTAATTTCTCAGTAAAGATTATTTTATTGAAAACAATGTAATTCAATATTTTCAGTATTTTGAAAAATCATTGTTTATAACATTATTTTGGACAATAGAAATCAAAGTCCTAAACACTTCTAAGCATCCACTGTTGTTTCTCTTCATAGCATATTTCTTTAAAATGACAGTTAATATCTCATAGCTTTAAAAAAAAAAATCACCTTTAACTCAGGAGACCCTTGAAAAACATTTTTCTTTCTTTCTGTGTATCAGCTAGGTAGCTGGGCCAGTCAAGGTTAACGCAAAAACAGGAAAGCACTGCAGGCTCGCGGGCAGCAGCTGAGTGCGGGGCACCAGACGCCACCCTGAGAGAGGAGTTTGGAGATGTTTGTGCCACACAGCACTTCCGAGTATAGGAGCTCGGTTGTCTGCTGCCTGGGGCAGAAGGGTGCGGATTCCTCTCCGGCACTGCCAGGGCTCTCCCCTCCCACCCGACGCTGTGCCTGAGTGCACAGGCAGGCAGAAATCACACCCAGAGCCCTGAAGGCGGAGATGGGACTCTGAGTCCCAGGGCCTACAAAGGAGCCTGTAAGGACGTGCAGTGAAGGCTGGACCCAAGCTCTCTGCACTGGAGCGTAAGGACGGCCTTGGCCTCATCCCACCCTGTGGGCAGAGTAGGCTTTTTGTCAAAGAAAATAGGTTTGTGGCTTCTGCCGTTGCCAGCGCTCTGGGAGGGAGGTCCAGGCCTGTTTTTCTCCACATCGTGGTTTCTACAATTACTTAAATGTCTAACTTTCAACTAATATTTTTTTTCCAGACAGGCTGGCCTGGAACTCACTTTGTAGCCCAGACTGGCCTCAAACGTATGGGGACTCTCTTGCTGTAGGCTCCATGTTAAGGCATGTGTCACCATGCCCAGCTAAGGTCTTTCTTACTTTTGATCAGATCCACTCTATTGATAACATCCTGTAGCATTTTTGCAGAACATTATAATCAGGGGAAAATGTGACTATCAACAAGCACACCAGGACAAGCTATTTCTTTTCCCTTTGGCCACCAGGAAACTCCGAGAGGATTCCTTCCGCTCCTGCTGTAAGCCGGAGGCGGCTCACACAGCTTTTCCGGGAGATGCTAGGCCATCTTTGGTTCTGAAAAAGACAAGTCTGTGTCGCATTAAAACACTGAGCCGTACTGGATGAAATGATTTCCTCTGTCTGCTGAGGTGCCCCATGCTGCACTGTGGCCAGGAGCTCCAAGCAGAGCCAAGCTGGTTTACTCGCTTTGCAGATACAACTTTAAACTTCCTTCTGAACAGGCTCAAGAACAGCAGAGAGCACCCTTCCTTCCCCATGAGTGTTCCCACAAATCTGCAGCAATGAGACATTTTTTTTTTTCCTACACGGGGATGAAATGTATAGCTTTAGCAGGCTCTTCTGGGTAACTCACAGGTTATGATTTGTGATTCTTTTTTTAACGTCTTTTTCTAGGAATCAAGTCTCATACACTGTCAAATCAGAACATCAAGAGTTGTGCATGCCACTGGAAACCTTGCCCTGCCAGCTAGGAGTGTGGCGAAGGGCCATGTGTGAGTCAGTGTCCTCTGTTTTCTACGGCCCTCCTCCCCGTTTGCCAGCGTCTGTGCCAGGGCAGCAGACCAGGTTTCCCTTGGTTTTTGGAGCTGGATACTGGCTGTGTGTCACCACTAGTGAGATTTGGAATGTTGTTTCTCTTCTTGTTGCACTTTCTCACAAGTGTGCAAAGGCTTCTGCAGTCTCTTGCCCTGCGGGGCCTCCTCAGTTACACGCTAGGCCGTGTGCCCAGTCTTTCATTTGCCAACAGTTGTCCCTTGTGTTCGGCCATCCCATCCCTCTGAGTATTCCTTTTGGCTGGACCCCGCTACCCACCCCACCCCGCCTCAGCAGTACTGGGAACTGGATTCAAAGACTCCTATGGATTTCTTCTTGAAAATGGTCAAATTGGCTTCCCTTCCTCTGTGAGGTGAACGGACATCCTAAGGCGGCCAATGATTCCACGAGCAGCTGTCTTCTAAAGGTGTTAGCCACCGACTGTCCATCTGTAGACTTTTAAGAGCAAGTTTGGTAGGTACCAGTCTCTTAAGTCTCTTGGGCTCTAGGAGGTGTGCTGGCCACACTGGTCCTCTGGAAGGGCCCCTCATCACTGGGTCTGAGATGAAGAGGAACTGCTGTCAGAGAAATCTTCTCCTGGTCCATGGTACAGCCCAGAGGTAGATGCTAGTGGTCCTTCTGGACGCGGAGCTAAGGGCTGCACGGTCTCAGCATGGGCTGCACGGCTGGTCATCCAGCTCCTCCCTTTACAACTCAGAAGGACACCTATTTTGTTCTTAGCCTTTGGGGTCTCTGGTGAAACTGACACAGAAAGAGCCCCATTTTGGTAAGTGGAGTCACCATGGTTATCACGGTTAATCTTCCTTCCTTATGAAACGCCTGTTCTTGAAGTAGGTTATCTGATGGACCAGAGGTGACACACAGTTTGCCTTATGAACTGGGCTGTGTGGAGATAGGTAAACACAACTATTAACTACTTTTATATTGTATTCTTATCTGGGTATTTCATATACATACAATTAGATATGTGATTTATGTCAATTAGCACCTTTGTGTTTGTGAAAACTTTAACGTATGTACCACTTTCCTGAAGCCTGATATAGTTGAAGCAAGTGGAATGGTGGTCAGATGGAAGAGGGACAGGCAAGAGACCCACTGTAGCACTTCTCCTGACAGTCTACACTGATGTCAGAGGGAGGGTGGAGGGTGCATGCTGACTGTCTCTGGAAGTCAGGGAGGCCTCAGACTGGCACAGCAGGAGGACAGGTCACAGACCCACAAAGAGTGCTGGGGCTGGAGGAGTGACCCTCTTACAGAGAATGAAAATACCAAGGCAAACCCCCTCATCTCTGGCTTCCTGATAGATTTTTCTGTTATTTCAAAGTCTGGGTAAGTGACAGGGCAAGGACCCTTCTGTGAGTTTTCTTAAGTTCTAGTATTAATCACTCACATACATTAAAAAAATCATTCTATGTGGTTCCAACATCCTGGGCTAAAACCTTAGTTTGGAATGGTCTTGGGTTAGTAATGTTCCTAGATCCTGGAAAATGCAAACTCAGATATTCCATTTTAAAATAATACACTTTAGCCAGGCACGGTGGTATACACTTTTAACCCCAGCAGAGGCAGGAGGACCTCTGTGAGTTCAAGGCCAGCTTGGTCTACATAGTGAGTTCTAGGACAGCCAGGACTCCATAGAGAGACTTGTGTGCTGAAGAGAGGGCTCGGCAGTTAAAAGCAAGTCCAAAGGACTGGGTTTCAATTCCCAGACCCCACATGGTGGCTCAAAAACATCTGTAACTCCAGATCCACGGGACATGACACACTCTTCTGGCCTCTGAAGGGTGAGGCATGAACGTGGTGCACAAACACATGCAAATAAGACCAAAATAGCAGCAACAAAACATTTTAAACCCAGGACTCAGAGAAATCATAGCTAACATTGCAATGCATAGAGATCTCTATAGAACGACCCAGGAGCATGGGTGTGCACAATGTGAAGTTACACAGAACAGTAAACAGGAAAGTCAGACTGATTAGGGACCAAGGTGGTGCTGGTGCTTTGCCCTGGGACAGGTCTGGTGCTCCCCACTAACTTACTGGTCTTAGGAACTTGGCCTCATCTCGTAATAGATATCACCAGGGATATCTAGTAAGCTGATAAACCCAGGGAAAAACATATACACAGCTTGAAACAACCAGTTACGTTAAAAGTATATTCACAACATGAAAACAGACTGAGCAGAGCGTTAGATAAATCCAAAAGGACCAAGACAGATTAGGACTGGGCACACAGGCTGGGGTCAACCTGAGCTGGAAGAGCGTCTGCCTAGTGCCCACAGGACCTCTACTTTGTTTGATCTTCAAGGTGTTTTAAATCTGGTGTGGTGGTGTACACCTGTGATCTCTGTAATCCCAGTGCTAAGATGGTGGAGACAAGGCTAAGAGAAGATCAAAGCCAGTTCAGCTACATCTCAAGTTCAAGGCCAGCCTGGCTACATAAAACCCTATCTCAAAAATGCAAAAAACAAAAACAGAAGAAAAAGACAAGTAAAGTATGGGGGCAGGGAACACAACATAAAGTCTCAGCAAGAAAGAAAAGATGTCGTTAGGAGAATAAATCCTAAAAACTAACAGTAAGTGGTACCAACTCAAAGGTCTCCAGGAGCACCAAAGGGCAGGAAAACCTAAACTCAGATACAAAAGAGTAAAATCTGAGATCATCAAAACAAGCAACGCATTAGAATGACATTAGTTTTCCAAACAGAAGCACCAGGAAGGAAGGGAAACAATGAAGTCATACTTTGAAGTGCTAAGTGAAAAGTAGCAGTTCAACTGTCAGTTAAACAGTTGGGAGGTCCATGAGAAACTCCTGAAATACATAATTTTATAATAAATTAGAAATACGCCAATACAGTATACTTAATATACTACTTAATAAGCATGTGGGAAGGGGGAGGAGATGGCACTTGGTGCCTGTGAAGATAGGTTAGATCGTTTAAAAATGGAAACTAGGGTGTGGAGAGGGGCTCATCAGTGACAGGCGAGGACGTGAGCTCAGTTCCACTGCTCATGCTTCTGGAGCTCCAGAACCAGTGCATATGACACCTTCTGGCTTCTATACGGAGGTACCATACATACATACATACATACATGCATACATAGATACATAATGCATACACATACACACACATATACATACACAATGCATACACATACACACATACATTTATATACATACATACACAATGCATACACATACACACATATATTTATATGCATACATATGTGTGCTGCATATACATACAATGGGGAAAAGCACTCATACACATAAAATATTTTAAAAATATACAACTACAATGAGCACGTACCCACTGACATCCAGAATTATTTGGAAAAATTAGTAAGAGAAATAACAAGACTGAATAAGAGGGAGAAGATGTAGATAAGCAAAATGGAGTGTGAAAAACTAAAAAAAAAAAAAAAGATATAAAAGGTTATACAAATAAAGGAAACTATGAGTATATTTCTCAGCATTTTGTGAGTGTTGCTAGGGACAATACTATGGGAAGATCCTTGAAATTATTCAACTTGAGCCTATGATGATCTACATTCCCAAGCAGCTCTAAGTTTATGAATACCATACATGCAAACTATAACCCAGGCATAACGGTACAAGTCTGTAATCCCTGCACGGGGAGGTGAAGACAGCTGAGTTCCAGGCTAGCCTGAGCTACATATCAATAGCACATCTCATAAAACAACACAAAGAAATTCAAATACATACCACACTAAAGACATTTTTACTCTGGAGTAAAGGTTTTAACGGTATGGTTAAGGAATATAGACGTTAGCTTGACCACTGCTTAGCATCATGGTAGACGCCCAGTAAAATGCTCCAGAAGACAAAAGTCGGAAACCTGGACAAGGTGGTAAAGCCAGCAGGGTGTGGTGGTACAGTGCTCCCTAAGTTTGCTCAGTAGACAGAACCCCAGTTCTGAAAAGTGGCACCTTCACTGTTTTATTGTCTAGTAAAACAAGAGTTACTAGAATAGATGCCAGGATGTACTTGGGAGTCAAGCTCATGCTTTCTATGCGTGAGGTTCTGGGTTCAATCTCTGATACCACCACCACCGCCACCAGCAAAATTAAAAAATGTTTAGCAGCCGGGCGGTGGTGGCGCACGCCTGTAATCCCAGCACTTGGGAGGCAGAGGCAGGCGGATTTCTGAGTTCGAGGCCAGCCTGGTCTACAGAGTGAGTTCCAGGACAGCCAGGACTAAACAGAGAAACCCTGTCTCGAAAAACCAAAAAAAAAAAAAAAAAAAAAAAAAAAAGTTTAGCAAAGGAGCTGGGCATATCATCAAATAGGAATACGTAGTGGTTATTTGGGTGTGGTGGGGGCAAACCTGCAAGCCAGCAATTAGGAAGCTGAATCAGGAGGACTTTCTGCTCAAGGCCAGATCCTGCCACAAAACAGCAGTGAGGGAAATGGAATCATATATGGCAAAGGCTGCGCTGTGGCCCCATCATGGAGGGTCTGGGCCCCACCTGGACACAGCAGAAAAGAAGGGGCGAGCAAAGCGGATCCAGAGTCGGGGAAAGGACAACGGTAAATACGGTGCCCTGTCGCACATCTGCAGCACGCAGATGAGCAGAGCTGGGGGAGAACGAGCTGGGCCGGGAGGCATGGAGTCTCAACAACGGAGGCCGAGAGGAGAGCGCAAGGCACCAGTCAGGGCTTGTTTAGATACCACATGCTCCAAGCCTTTCTCCTTATCTTTCCATTAATTCTATCCTGTCACTCTCACATCTAATGTTACTTTAAGAACAAAAATAAAAGTTTTTATTTCACTATGATTATTTCAAGTGTATATGTGCTTTACCTACATGTATGTGTACCATGTGCTTGCCTGGCACCCAGGAAGTCCAGAAGAGGGCACTGGATCCTCTGGGACTGGAGTGGCAGATGGTGATGAGCTGTTGTGTGGGTGCTGACTCCCACCTGGGTCCTCTGGGGGAGCAGCTGGTGCTCTTAACTCTACCCACCTCAGCTTTTTAAATGCAATGTGATGCTTTTGAGAGAGAGAGAGAGAGACAGAGAGAGAGACAGAGAGAGAGAGACAGAGACAGAGAGAAAAGAGGGTGTGTGTGTGTCTCACTATATAGTTCAGGCTTTCTTGGAACTCAGTATTTAGACCAGGCTGGCCTTGGACTTCAGAGTGATCCTTTGCCATTAGAGCACTGGGATTAAAGGCATGTGCTATATATATTCATACCAAATGCAATGTGAATTAAAATATTTTTTTTAAAAAGATTTACTCCATTTTTCTGTAGACAGCAGATGGGCATGAGGTTTTAACTGCATGTCTGTCTGTGTACCATGTGTGTGCCTGGTGCCCACCAAGGTAAGAAGAGAATACTGGATTCCCTGGGGCTGGAGTTATGGGTTGTTGTGAGCTATCATGTAGGGACAGCTGGGTCCTCTGCATGAACACTGTTCATAACCACCAAGCCACCTTGCCAGCCCCACACAATGTGACAATAAAAATCCACAATTAACTCACTCAGCACAGGTGGACCGAGGACAACCGGGCAGTTGGTGTGAAGCATCCTCTAAAGGCACAGTGGTGGCAGCAGCATGGTGCTGGTGCTGAAGTCCACAGTCCCATGGTGGGGAACAAAGCTCAGGGCAGGGGTCTCTGTCAGGGCAGAGGACCAGATGGACACCACAAATGGATAGGAAAGGATTTACTAGGTGGTTTTGGGGAAGTGCTTGAGTCAAACAGAAGAGAAAGGAAAGCTAAGTCTTTTGAGGAGAAAATGGAGGAAATCTGCCATCTAGGATAGGGAAGCATGTTAAACACCCGAATAAATTCTCCCTCACCTCTCCTCGCCCCTTTGTGACAAGGTCTCATGATGTAGCTTAGGCTGGACTCAAACTCACAATCCTGCTTTGGCCTCCTGAGTGTGCGCTACCATTATGGCTAAATTGGACTATTAAAAAGCAAAGGTTTCTGTTCAGTAAAGAATGCCATACGCCAAGTTAAAAGGCAGGGGATGGATGGATGGGTAGAGGTGTGACATCCAAGACTGAGCAGAGGAGAGTGTACATTGAAGACAAGAGCACACTGGGAGAGCAAGCAGAAGGCCAACAACTAAGTTCCAGAAAGGGAGACTACCTGGAGCCTTTTTTGGCTAGTTTTTTAGTTTTTCTGTGGTAGGAAGGAATTAAAGATAAACTAGGGTGCCCACCTCTAGGGGATGAGCAGTTTACAGTAGACTTGGAAACACACTTAGTGTAAGAAATTCAACAGACCATGACAGCACAAAAGTATGTACAACAATGCAAAGGCAGAAAACTTTTATAGCTTGGTATCAATTGCATACATCAAATCTGAGTGTATGCTAAGGAATGCTACTTACCAGGATGCACGCATAAGGGAGTGAGTGCATCAAAAAAGCACCAGGTGCTTCAGGACGGGGCAGTGCAGGGCGAGGGACTAAAGGATCAGAGAAGAGAATGCTTTTTGAATCTACACATTATCAGCCATGCTTGCTTACAAACGTTTTGGAACAGTCTATACACTGTTCCTATTTGATATGCCCAACACGTTTGGAACGTCTATACACTGATAAAAGAATGACATTACTAAAAAAAAAAAAAAAAAAAGAATGACATTACTAATTATGCCAAATTATTTAACTTGGGTGTTTTGAAGTCTCCTGAGAGGTGTTAAGAAGAGCCTTACAGGCCAGGAAGAACAACAGGAGAGACCTCAGACACCCCTTGTCTTTAATTTGTAGTTCAAATGGCTGATCCCGTTTGAAATTCTTAGTCCTTTTTAGCTTCAGGACAAGACACTTTTACACCGTGTAAAAAGAAAAAGCAATGAGAACACAAACTCAAACCACTCTTCATATCTTGGGTGTCCCAGTTCTTGTCTATATTTTCTAGGCACAGATGCATATTACTCAACACACACATTGTTGCTTACAGCAAGGATCCAATGAACCTGCGTTCGGGCTCCACCTACTCAGGCACACACCTCCTAGTACACCTAACTCACTGCTTCCTGCCTGCCAACGACGGATCAGAGGCCCACCTCAAGCTTTCTCTACTTCCTGGAGCCCTCCTGTGTTGTTCCAGAACAGAACTCAAATGTCTGGTAGCAAAGCAAGTTTGAAGAATTCTTTTTGTACACTATCAAGCGACTGCAAATTGTTTAGGAATGCATGAACAGGCTGTGCTCTTTTATTATTTTAAAACCTCAACCTTTGCTGACAGTGAAACATTTAAATCCAAGTTAACCCAATAACACAAGAGACACAATAGTAATATTTACATTCCTCTTTATTTAATACAACAAACACATAACATATACAAAAAGAAAACCCACTCATGTAAAAGTCCTGTCTTGGAGGATAGACAGGTAGCATCTATACTGAATCAAATAAGGCTCTCATTTTAAGATGGGTTTGCTAGCTACACCTGGAATATGAACAAGACTGGGGCAAAGCAAAATGGACCCAGACATCCCTGCACTGAGGAGTGCACTGTGGGGCCAGTTTAATAAGTTCTCAGATGCTTGTTTGGGAATGTCCAAAATTCACCGGCAGTCCTACAAAATGGGAGGCTCTTTTGTTGCTTTTTATTTTATTTTTTTTTAGTCTGCCCCTTTTTTTCCTCTTAGGAAAGTTATAAGAGCTAAAACCAGGAATCCTCAAAGTGTGGAACCTTTAATGCTGGAATTCAAACAATGCTGGAGCTAGACCAAGAACACAAAGGCAGCCTGGACACAGGAGAAGAGGTTAGCTCCTGATGTCCAGTTTGCTAGTACTAGGTGGACCGCCCCCCCCCCCCCCCCGGCACAATGAACGACCTCCTTCTTGCTCATTGCAGCCTCGAGAGCAGCAGTTTGTCCATATTCCCGCTGGGCTGAACTAGACATTCAACAAGCACCAGTTTGTCTCAAAAGAGCCTTGCGCACACACACGCACACAAACACACACACATCATCACCACCCCCTTTTATTAAATTTATTTATTTATTTATTGTTTACTAAAATAATACAAAAAAAGGGAGACAGGTATATTTACAAAACTCCATGGCTGGTACAGTACATAATTTTTAAGACACACTAAATGCTACAATCTTTCAGGTCCTGAGATTATTACAAATACCAACTCAAAGCTGTGTTCAGGTCCAGTTTTAAAGGGAAAACAAAAAATCCCAAAGTATTAAGTCACACACTTATTTGAAGTACAGCATATATTCCTTCAAGTTAGCAAATGCACCTTCCTACAAGCAGACGCAACACAGTAATTGGAGCCTTTCCCCTAGAGGACCGCCAACTCCGCAGGCTCCTTTCTTGGAGACTGGCTTGCAAACATGGTAGCATCTATGTAGGGTGGAAGTGACTGAAGAGGAGGAGCTGTCTCCCTAGTGGGAGGAGGCTTTGCAGGGTGGACACTCACTGTATAAATAGTTGTGTTTCCTTCTGCTACTAAACAAGTCTCCCCTTACCTAAACTTTTCCCATAGGTTAGAAATCTGTGCTTAACCAGACTAAACTTCAGACTCTTGTTTTCCAAGTACCACAAATAGGTCTGCAGTTCCATGGTAAGTCTTACAACCATAAATAAACCTTGCTCACAAGTAGAGAGAGAAAACACCCATGTCTTAGTCACCTTGGTTAGACCTAAGTTCATTATTTGGGGCACAAAATTCACCAGCCAGAGATTTCTCTACCTCTCCTTGAAGTCTGACATGTTTAACAAGACAAGAGACACCATGAGGAGGGCCAAAGTAGAACACTCTCCTCCAACAGTCTAGCACGCCAGCATCTTCTAGAATAAGATAGTCTTTCAAAGACAGCTGACAACAGGTCACTGAAAAGCTTGGCTCTCTTCCCTGAAAGCTGTGTGGGAGGAAAACCAATCTTTACTGAGAGAGGGTCCCTGATGATGACATGTCAAAGTGTACATGCAATCTATGATGGTGTCAGAGCCAAAATGTCAAGAAAGCTGACCAAGTTGGCTCAACTTTCTAACTATTTAAAACAAACACCTTTGTCAACTGAGAAAAATATATTTTTCGTTTTATATTACTAGCCAAAATTGGACAAATCTTTGTTAATTTTGCCAGTGAATTTTCTAATAGGGCATGTTTCTGTAAACAGTAGAGATAAGTATAACAGGAGGAAAGTCTATGGTTATAAGAAATATTGTGAAATGTTAAGCACAGACTATCCCACATGCACCGTGGCTAGTCTTGATTGCTGTTGACTTCTACATGGACTCTGAAGACAGACAGAGCTGCTGATCTCGTGTTATCTCAGATAATAATCTTAACTGCATTCCAACCAGAGCTCTGTTAACAAGCATCTCATAACCAGATTTAGCAATTAAAAAAAATACTGTAGCAAAGTGGGGGCAAATAATGGTTTTTCTGAGGAAACTAAAATTAGGACTTAGGTCCTAATTGGGATTCAATGATCTGGCTGGTTCAGCTCTTGGCAAAAGAGCTCTGCAGTAGGGAAGTATGAAGACAGGCAAGGCAAACTGTTATGAGCCTCTAATGAAGATCCGTATTTCTTCTGGAGAACCTTAAAAAATACTGGCATTCCCAGGCTATGTAAAACTGAGATCTATTTATTGTTGTTTTGCACTGCTGTGTATGGATCTCCAGTCTATGTGCACGCTGGGCAAGAGTTCCACCACTGAGATATACTCTCAGCTTAGGAAATCTATTTTTAATATAAATGAAAAGAGAAAAAAATCCCAGTCATCAGTGACCCCCAAGTTCTGGACTATGTCTAGAACCTTAATTTGTACCATAAAAACTCCAAAACACATCACTGACTAGTTTGGGTAGCAGTGTAAAAAGTATACAGAATTTGAATACTAACTACTAGGAAATGGAAATACATAAGACAGACAGACAAGTAGAAACAGCACAACACAAGGATCACAAATAGCCACCTTAAAGCACATAGTACTTTGAGTGTGCATAAGAAAAGTGTCATTTAGCATTAGGCTACTTAAAGGTATTTCCACTAAACTCTAAAGATAATCTATGCTTGTATCCTCCACTAAGATGTGAACTCTCCCCTAGACTATCTTTGCATTTATTTGGTGGAGACAGAGGGCAGATGGCAAAGTGAGGGAGAAGTGGAGAGGAAACAATTTACCTTTTCTCCCTAGACCTGACAACAGGCAACTTACACTGTAGTAGAGCAAATGGTCACTTAAGCGCTCACACCAAAGGCAAGACTAAAGACTGAAAGAAATGAAGATAAATTCAATATTAATATTTGAAGCTATGTTTAATCAGAGCCCAAGGCAAGTGTGCAGCTCTGTCAATCTGAACACGAATCTAAACTTCTCAGTATTACACTGAGGTGATCTTATCATAAAAGTGCAAACACGTTCCACAACATCGACCCTAGGTCTGCACGGGCAAAAGGATCCTCAGCTAGCGCTGTATGTAATGTTCACATTTCAGGGCAGACGGACACAGATGATATCTATTTTAGGCTTCTGTTACTCTTCCCCAGAGCAAACAAAATCCCTAAATCTTATTACTTTGGGTTAATCTTAACATGTTATTGAAGAATAAGGATATAATGTAGAAAATTAAGTGTATGCTTATCTGCACAGCTGATATTTAGAGGTTACTGGAGAGAAAAAAAAAAAATCAACAAAATCCCCAAAGTGATTTTTAGAAGGACTAGAGAATGACTAGGTCTGAGCCGGTTCTGGGTCAGCCCAGATGTGCTGGCTGCTTCCTTCCACCCAGTGCTTCCTCCTAGCTCACCTGAGCTGGGAAACTGCTCAACACCCTGCACTCCACTCTGACCCTGAATATGCGCTGCAATCTAACTCACCCATACACATGCTCTCACATACATTATTCAGCCCTAACACAAACTGTAACATCCATTTGTTTATTGTTTTAAAAAGAAAAATGCTATGCATGACTACTTAGTGTGCATGATTGGAGGGTGAGATAAAATGATCCTAATTTCCTCCCAGGAGCTAGGGAAGCCATATTTCCTTCTATCCCGACCATCTTTACCTCTGCCCTAGCTAGGGAATGAATCCTGTCTGTCTTCCTCCCATTTTACTACACCCTGAACAGCTGATGGCTCTGACTGAAGAAGCATGAGATAAAAAGTTAAAAGAGCACACAGCTGCCCCAGTGTAGGCCTGCCCCCCACCCCAGCAAAGGGGGATAATCTGACTGATACAGGAGTCATATGCAGGCGTATGATTTACTCTTAGAAAGGTAAAAAAAAATTAGTTTTCCATCACCAGGCAAGTACTACAAGGAAATTAGATTCAGAAGGTAGATAAGGGAGGCTATAAACTTTCAGGATTATTTATCCATAATTCAAACTTTACTTTCACAACTTTTGCAAATATCACACAAGTAATAACATCATAAAAGCTTTAAAAAAATCTATTGGTAGTTAAGAAACTTAGTGTTCATCCCCCGTTGATTTAATCTGAAACTAATAATTATATCACACAACAAATATGGTATGTTTAAATATCAAATATACATCTAAATTAAAAATCCAGTGATTTTTTTTTAACTTAAAAACCATAGGGTGCTCTTTATATCCACTATAAGGAAAACATTTGTTTTTTTCAACCTCTGCAGGAAGATAATACTATAATTATATAGAATGTTTTAGAAAAACAAAATATTTTTGAAATAGTAAAGTCTCTGATATCCCTGGGAGGTAGGTGATTATTATTCTACCCAACTGTCTCATGGGTAATCTGAGGCACGAAGGTTAAGTGACTCCCCCTAGATAAAGTAGTTTAGGAATTGACACTCCTACTGATCCTAAGCTGGCCAACAACAGCTTTGCTACAGGAACCTCTTCTTGTAGCCACAAGTCTCCTCTTCCCACTAAACTGTCACTTAAAGGGCTCCTTTGTTGATATACAGAGGGCCAGTCAACTTAGTCTCTTTCAACATGTCACATCTAGGAAAGACAGAACAGAAACAGAACAACTTCCCCTGAAGTCTTAGACACTGAAAGTTATGTTGTTTTGCTTAAGAAAGACATTTACACAATCAATATCAGAGCAAATCTGATCATCTGGCAATAAACAGACTAAAATTTCTCAAGTATGTCCAGATTATATGAGTGTTTCCTCACTGTCTAAAAATCTAAGTTTACTGAAGTTTCAGCTATACAATTTCAAGATCATTTTCCAGAAGAAAACATCTTTAATATTGACATGAGTGCCATCTTCCTTCAAAGTGTATTCAGATACTACCCCATGGTTCTAGCTCTAGCCTCTGTGTACTGAATCTTGTCTGCATAGGGCACCATATCAACTTGACCAACAAGATACTCTTATTATCCTGATACTTTCTCATATACTACTTCTGAAAGATTTGAGGGGTAGAGAGAAGTGGATTACATCCAGAAATAGTGAGTCCACCGAGTTTATTATGTTTGCAATAACCAACACATGTTTTATATATATATATAATGCCCTATATATATATATATATACACACACACACATATATATATATTAACCTCTACAGATATTCAGAAAGGGAAGGCAGCATCCTGGCAAAGACTACTTCCCAATCTGCCCATCTGAATCAACTCAAAGCAATGGGATAAACAAGGCAGAGGCTCTGAAATGTCCAAAGGGCAGTGCTTAGACAGATTGCCGTGGGTCAGCTGCTCCTGGTCTATACACACTGTGTGCCTCACACCCGTGCTCACACACACAAAGCAGAAGGAAGAGTGTTATTACATGACATGATTTTTGGCAAGTCTGAGATTCTCCTGAATCCCTTGACTTAATCTGTACTTGAGGGTGTCTGAAAGTTTCAAAAGAGGGAGAAAAAGAAAGAAATAAAAGGCACTTAACAAAGACAAAGGCCTGAATTGAGCATGGTTTAGAGGAGTAATATAAGCATTTTACCAGAGATAAGAACTTATTTACAAAGAGTTAAACTTTTCCCTTAAAACTTTATAAAATAAAATTGCATAACATGTTTGTGATCATTCATCTACTACCATACTTTTCTCTGCTTTGTTTTTACAAAACCAAAAGCAAAACCAAACAAAGCCACACATGCACAGCTAGGAGTCAAAGTGCCCTTCAGACCGTGGGTCAGCAGAAGCACCGTGCTGAAGCACAGGGCAGCGCTCAAGTCTGGCCTGGATTATAGACTTTCTTCTATTTTCAATTTTAAAAAATAAAACAAAACAAAAACCAACAAAGGAAACAAATTCAAAACCTATATAACAATACATGGACCAGTGTGCTTTTATAGTACACTCCTAAAATAAAGTACCCTAGTTCTTCTCCATAGGGATCAAAAGACATGACAAAATCTCCTAAAAATAAAGCAGTTAAAGTCAACCAACACAGGCAAAGTCCATCTTTCAAATGTAGCAGCAAGTAGGACAATGAGTTCTAGAGACGTTCCCAAAGGACAGAGTTCTCATAACCAACGGCAGTCGCAATAACAGTAGAATTTTCACTTCAGAAAGTCTTGAATCAAGTAGAGGTGGGAAGGGCTGTGGGAGAGGGCAACCAGAGGAGAGAGAATAGGGGTGCCTACCCTTTCCATCTCTGCATAGTAAACAATTTAGATCTGCTTTGGGAAAAAAATATCCTGGATTAAGATCACTTTCAATAAGCTGTTTCCAAGCAGGTGTCAAACCCACAGTCAATATATACCCACAGGTATATGCCCGGTTCTTTCCCCAGTGTTGGGACCCAAATAAGCCTTATTCGGTGTCTATGACACAAAACAATATAATTTGGGCTAATAACATCCATCAAAGGGGTGGTGGGCATGAAAGAATGTACTAATTGAATCTTCTTGATTTCTTCAAAGTATCAGGACTTTGTTATTATAGATTAACTTGGCTTCTTTTCCCCAAATCTTTTCTCCAGATTGTTTTTAAAATCATGATTTCTCACTCTTTGTTCTCAGAAGCATGAGAAGAATTATAATTTAATTTTAATAGAAATTATTGCTTGCATTTACTTTGGAGGCTCTGAATGAGCGTGACACTTTGCTCCCAAACAGTCTCCAACTGTGTCTAGCAGTGCGGCCCGAGGACGGCTCTGCTGACTGTTATTGCTTGTGAATACTGAGGATCCCCTTGTATGTACAGTAACAGCTTATACATCAGTGAAGGCAATTTCAAATGTAAGACAGTTGGAAATAGACAGCTGAATCTTCCTGAATCAAGTACCCCATCGAGTGGGACCTAAGTGTGCTGATTTACTTCTGCATTTGGATGTTGCTAATGTTCTTTAGCGATACACATTGCTCTACAGATATCCTTTCCAGTTACTCACCATTTTAAAAAATAACATAATTTGACTTTAAGTGCAAAAATACAGTATGAATTGCAAGTCTCTGTTAAAAAATAACCAACTTATATGCTTGTTTAGTAATAAAAACTGTAAAGACAGGTAACCATAAAGTATGGACACCATTTTCAATGTTATGATATAGAAAGAAATGTATTTACATTTAGAAAGGACTTTGATTCATTTGTATAACGTGAAAGGGTTGCTAGAGTGGGGATCTGGCAGCAGTCCATAAGGAATCAAGAAAGGAACAGGATATACTTTACATAGTATAGTCTCAGAGCCCAGGGTAATTTTAAAAAAGGACATGGGAAAGAGAATTACAAATTTTGTTCTTTTCTAAAGATGGCAAAGAACCATCAAGGGTCTTCATATAGCATGGTTCAGAATCGATGGATTTAAGAACCTACAGTTATTGTTTGACTTTTAATAGCGATTGATCTATACGAATGCATATGTGTATGCAAATACACTAGAATCATCAGGGATAGACACTAATGCACTGGGCCTCTCTCTGGGTAGAGAAGAGGAAGCACAAGGCTGGCTTCCTCAACAGACGCCCCAGCTCAGAAACCCAGGAAGTATTAGCAGGCCTGTGAAGGGAAGGTACCTGGTGCTGGTGTAAGCCAAGAGCTGAGCTAGTTTCTCTGAGAGACCTTTCAAATGAGCCTCTGCAACATCCCAGTATTTTTCCAAAATATCTACTGGGGCCTACATAGCCTCTGTATTTGTTTTATTGGTAAAGTAAATTTCTGCAGTTAAGAAATTATACTAATGAGTCCTTTCCTTTGCTTGCCTTTTTTCTTTTTTCTTCTTTCTTGAACAGGGTCTCATTGTTAGCGCAATACAGACTAGCCTGGGACTTGCTGCTGAATACTTCAAGCTGGCCTCAAATCTGAGGTCTTCCTGTCTCAGCTTCCTGAATGCTAGGATTACAAGCATGAACCATTATATGCAGCTTCAATAGTCCTTCTAAACAATCATCTTCCCTTACTGTAACAAGTTCTTGGAACTAAAGCTTTCAATTATTCATTGACTTTTTGCTATTAAGCATGCCACTGCAACTTGGAAGTCAAATTATAGGCATAAAAATTGGAGTAAGGTCTGTGGTTGGTTATTATATTCCTAGAGGCTTCTTGGGACTTTTGCTTATCAAAGGAAAATGGGGTCTGGTTAACATTCTTGTCTGAATAAACTTAATGATGCAGGGTATCATGTAATGAGACTATAGAAGCAATCTTGTTATTACTAGGCTAGTCTGTCACCATATATAAACTAAAGTTATATCACTCAGAGCTTATTCTTGGATAGTCTGAAAATACTCAGAAGTTTAAAATTAAAGGGATACCATAGACTTAGATGAGGAAAATAAAATGTATCCCAAGAGATCTGTGTTTCCCCTTCAAACTCTGCATTGCCACTATTCGCATACGGAAACTAGAATTAAAGAATCTTATCATCTGTAGGCTGACTTGAATACTAACATTCTGAGTAAATCCTAGTGAAACTTTTAAGATTCCAAATGCTCAAAACATATTGCGCTGGATATGGGTCATAAAACTTCATTGTGATAGTTATAAAAGGTGATCCCTTGTGCACATCCATATTCCTATTGGAATTCATACCTTTAAAAATACCACTTCAGAATGAAAAACAGTATACTGTTATATATACGCTATTTGCTTGACCCATGGAGAAACAGATGCTGTGCACACCCCTGTTTATATCAACAGCTCTAGCCACCTAAAGTACCACTAGTGAAAGAGCACTGTGCAGGGAGGGAACTGGGCGTTTGCAGTTCTTGGCAGGCTGTGAGGAGATGAGCAGCAAAGCAGCAGCCCGACAACAAAGACCCACACGTCAGGAGAAAATGCGAGCAGTCACTTCTGTGCATCAGGACTAGAAATAAATATTAACCAGTCAATTCCAGATGACAAGTCATCTGCAGAAAGGAGTTCAGTACTTACTTCTGAACGGAGGGTGAAACTGACCCTTTTATAAAAAGGGAATTAGCTACAGTTTGTCTCTTAAGAGCACAGGCTCATTTTCCTGACTTTAAAAATCTAGTCGCTTTAGTAATATAACCACTGTGTTGCAGCATCTCTGCTGACGCATCTTCAGGCGCTGACTTGCACGGGGACCTGCTACATACTGGAGAAGATTCAAGTTTGCTCAGGACATTTCAGGGCACAGTACTCTTCGGCTACTGTCTGGAGAGCCGCATGCAACTGATTGTGGCAAATCTGTCCACTAAACAGACATGACTGAGTCTCCTCAAACTGGGCTAATTCTACTTGTAGCTGCTTTTATTATGCACGTATATGTAGAGTGTTCAGCTCTAACCCCCAGGATGGATGGCCATTTACCCAAATCCTCTCAACTTCCTTCCTTCTCCCCCAGGTTTTTTTTCTTTTCTTTTCTTTTCTTTTTTTTTTATAAAGTCAAATTGATACTTCTGTGGGTTTGACAGCTGAGTCTGTTTTAAGTCGGTTAACATGGGAACTTTGATTTTAAAAGACCAAAGGTCACTAACTTTGCACAAAAGCATTTCTTCCTCCTGCACTGGCTTTGCTCAAGTAACATTTTCTTTCTTTTCCTCCTCACCACAGTGCTTGGGACAAGAATGTAAACATCGACAGCAACAGCAGCCCTGTGACCACCAAGACTTCCCATCAGGTCGGTCCCGCCAGCCAGCCAAGTGGTTCCTCTCTCCCTTGCTGGAAAGTCACTGAGGTTTCCGTAGTAACTTAGTGTCCCCTTTACTTTGGCCTCCATCTGAGAAAAGAAATATTAAATTGACATGTTTTGCAAATTGTAAAAAAGAATCAGTTTATTGTGAATTACATTTCTAAAAAGATAACCTTTACCTCACATGATGATAATATCATAGACGTTGATTCTGTAGAAAGGCAGTGACTGAAAACGCTATGAAAACTACCCCAGTAGGCATGTACCATTCATTTACCTCATAACCATGTTCAATGCTGGATTCTAAAGGAATCGGATCACATAATGCCCACCTTCAAGGGACCTACTCCATTTTTGATTTCTTTGGAAGACTAGGCCATTTTTATTTTCTTGTGAGTGGAATTAAATATTTTGTCATACTATGATATGTGATAATTCCCAAGTACTGTGAACATAGCACACTGGTTGTTAGCAAAGTGCAGCTATGTCTTTGTGCAGGTCCTAGCCTTGTGGTACCGGGTGCAAGTCTGCTGCTGGGCAGCTTAGTTCCGACATCTACCAATGCTGCTGCTGCCCCTGTTGGCAGAACATGTAACTGTTCTATATATCTCTCAGCCAAACACTTCTAAAAACATTGGGGAAGAGAAGCCAGGGTTTCCCAGGCAAGAGCAGTCCCCAACAACCCAGGCCACCAGACAGTCTCGGTTAGTTTTCAGAGCCCTAGTAAGAAAAATAGAGACCCAAACAGAAACCAGGCCTGAGAGAAACTGACAGAGGAAGGGAACTTCACAAGAGGAATCCTAAGTCACATGGTAATATCTACTCATGATGTATCCAAGTATCTTGAAAACATTAAAAAAAAATCAAAACATGGACTGTTTTGGAAGAAAAGCTATATCAATGTTATTGATTATTTCAAAGTTGTATTAACAGCTCTACTAAATAATCAAGGCTTTTTTCATTCACAATATAAACATTTGTAGAGAGAAATGGTATAACCAATTATTAAAATGGTAAGGTACTATTAAAATAGGATTTTCTTCAAAGTAATGTTTAATTATCAAAATAATTTAACTATCAAAATAAAGCAATCCCATTAACCGAACTGTGAAATTCTTAATAGCAGAGTTTGTTGCAATATGGCTCACGGCCAAGTTTGGCCATATCTGTTTTTGTTGATACAGTTTTATATTGGAAGTCAATTTTCAGCTGGTTTTTTTTTGTTTTTTTTTTTGTTTTGTTTTTTTTTGTTTTTTGTTTTTTGTTTTTTTTTGAGACAGGGTTTCTCTATGTAGTCCTGGCTGTCCTGGAACTCACTCTGTAGACCAGGCTGGCCTCGAACTCAGAAATCCACCTGCCTCTGCCTCCCAAGTGCTGGGATTAAAGGCGTGCACCACCACTGCCCGGCTTGGCTTTGTTTTCTATGTGGAGTAAGAGAAGTGACACTGAACTGTTCAAACTGAATCTAAGCTTAATGCCTTATATTGTACTTTTTGTGTGAACGGTTTTAAACTTAAATTTTAGTTATTTGGAAATACTAAGTTTTCCCTTGTTCTGGGAGAGTGGTGTTAACCAGACAGGAAGTTAGTTTACATAGGAAGTTAGTTTATACAGAGCTTGAGTCTTTTGAGCAACAAGAATGCTGTTTGTCTGCTTCCTTGTTGGTGGTCACATTCCTACCAATCAGTAGAGCACACGTCTCCAACTGAACCACACAACAGGAATATATTTACCAAATCAAGTACCGAAAAAACAGACGGGCTTTATGTTCCTTCTCTCAAGGAGGAGCCTTGAGCAGCTGACTACAGGAATGATCACAGGATTAATGATTAATTTTCCCAACATTGCTGCATGGTTCTAATTTCTGCCCTATACGCAAGAGTAAACCGGTTTAAAGACAATTTTAGTTTCAATTTTATGTGTGTGGGTGTTTTGCCTGTATGTATGTATGTATGTATGTATGTATGTATGTATGTGTACCATGTGTGAGCCTGCAGGCCAGAAGAGGGCACCATCTCTCCTAAAGTTACAGACAGTTATGAACTGCCAGGAACTGAACGTAGGTCTGCTCACTAAGAGCAGGAAGTGACTTTAACTGCTGAGCTCTTGACAATGCCTTCAAAGAAAAACTGTGTGTGTGCAACAATGTGCACAATACAGTGTTTGTGTGGCAGGAGAGGACACGTTTGTGGAGTTGGGTCTCATTTACCTTTGTGTGGCTCTGGGGACTGAGCTCAAGTGCCTTTACCTGCTTGCTGAGCCTTCTTGTCAGCATCTATGACTGTGGCCGGTTATTTTATAAATTCATACTTAGGCAACACATCTATACAATAAAACCCTTCAAAAAAGTCTTCTTGGGCTTGAGAGATGGCTTAGCAGTTGGCTGCTTTTACAAAACACCCCACCACCTGCATGGCAGCTCCCAACTGTCTGTAACTCCAGTTTCAGGGGTTCTGACATACATGTAGGTCAGACACCAAATGTACATTAAAACAAAACAAAACTAAACTAAAAACAAACAAACAAACCCAAATGTATTTTCAGCCAGGTGGTGGTGGCGCACGCCTATAATCTCAGCACTTGGGAGGCAAAGGCAGGCGGATTTCTGAGTTCGAGGCCAGCCTGGTCTACAGAGTGAGTTCCAGGACAGCCAGGGCTACACAGAGAAACCCTGTCTCGAAAAAACCAAAAAAAAAAAAAAAGTATTTTCATATCTAACAGACCTCATTTATCCTTTCCTTTTTCTTAAGAGTGCTGTTGCCGCTGAGGAGACAGTGAAATGGAAACTGTCCCTGGCATTTTGTCATTCCATTCCTACCATTTGAAGAAAGTTTAATCAACACCTGTAAACCCAGAAACAGAAACAAGCAGCTGCTTACCGTTAAACGCTTGCTGTAAGTGGGTAGGCAGAGGAGAGTGGGGAAGGGCTGCTGCATGCTGAGTTCCTGGCTGTAAACTCTTTAGTAAATCTGAGAGGAAAACACACTTGTCAGTCATCTTAAGATGTGAGCCCCTTAGATCAAACTTAGAAATAATGCCTTATCTAACACCAGTGTAAGTCCAGGCACCAAGAGCTTTCTAATACCACAGCACATGTACTTAAAATGTTGACTTACAGAAATACAGTCATGATTATGCTAAGAAACCCCCAAACTTTGACTTTCTCTTACATATTGCATTGCAATAGCAATGTGGTATTAGACGGGTCATTTGCTCATTTAAAGGAGAGCCCCACTTACTCTGAGTCAGGCTGTGATGGCGAGCTGCTGAGGTAGATCCCGAGGTGGTTGTCACTCCAGCTGTGTCCGTTCCAAAGCCAAGGAGCTCCAAGGGAAACTGGAAGGGCATGGTCACTGGAACAAGGCCACCCAGCATCCCAAAAGGAGTCACAGTTTGATTTGTTACAGACAAAGGTGATGTCATGAGAGTCAGAGGTGAGGCATTAGCCAATAATGATGCTCCTGCTGTGGACTGTGTAGAAACCAGGGGTCAAAACAGATAGGAAATAAAGCATTGTCCCTACATTGATTTAACATATTCATGGATGTAGACTGGCTCTTTATCTGTTCTAACAAATCAAAGAAATTAAGACTGAGGTGAAAAATATAATCCAAAGAGTTACTAATAATGATTCTGAAAATCTGCAAGTGACAGTTGAATATTTTTGTGTACACAGCTCTTTTGTCGGCACTGTAGTCTGCATCTTAGATGTTCAATGCTCGTTCTTGCTGGTAAGCCTCAAAGTCCAAAAGTTACATTTCCCCTCTCTGCTTCGCCTTCCATATCCAGACACTAGGAAGTAATTCCAGCCACTTCCACTGGGACTCTGCAGGCTCACTCCTCTGGCACAAGGCCTATGCTGCTGTCCTCACCTACTGCCCCCCATCCCAGCTCCTGACGCTCTGAAAGCTCTCCATCCTTAGTCTTCCTTGTGCTTCTTCTCTAGCTAGAACTGATAACTGCCCAACCTACTCTACACCACACAAGGCTCCAACTGTAGGACTCTCCACACCCTACCCTAGAGTCTCTTTCCACATCTCCACTGTTATTTTTAGATTCTCTCCACCTCCCAGTAATGATCTGGTATTACTTGTATCCCTTTCAAAAATCTTACTGAAGGACAGCCGCCTCCACTTTCCAGTCCAGTGTCCCCAGAACTGCTGAAAGCTGCCTTCCATCGTGCTGCTTTTCTGAAATTAGACTCTCTAAGTGTAAATGTTTCTCACCAGGCGGTGGTGGTGGGCAAATCCCAGAATTTGGGAGGCAGAGCCAGGTGGATCTCTGTGAGTTAGAGGCCAGCTTGGTTTACATAGCAAATTTTGGGCCAGATAGAACTTCCAAAAAGCTTTTTAAAATTGAAATTCTTCCAGCTCAACATCTTAAGTACTGTGATTACAGGAATGCCTCAGACACCACCATGCCTGGTAAGGGCTGAATGTGTTAGAAAATATATGTAACTTTCCCATACATGTGCAGTATATTCATATTATACATTCCAGGGTTCACACTATTGCTGAACAGAAAGTGAGTTCACTCTGCAGAAGCCATCTCGTTCTGCTTCTACTCCATGTCCTCCTCTTTCCTCTTCTTCTTTGTTACCAAGGAGATTTATAAGTTTAGTTCTGACCTGTCACCTCAGGTTTAATCCTACGAATCAGAGTTTAGTGACTAACACCACATGGGTTTCCAACACTTAACTTGACATGCCGAAAATTGGAATCACTTGGTCTCCCAGCTTGTCCTGCCTTCAGCAAGCATTTCTTTTTCAGGTGTTGAGACTGAGATCTTAGTCTGCAGTCGTCATAACTGAAGGACAGTTTCCTCTTCACCCAATTTTCTCCTTACACTTAGGTACTAATTCTCACCACTCTGAATGACACTTGGAAGGGTTGCCAGCCTTTTTCTTTACTATGCTGATTCTGATACACAGTGGGTACATTTATGAAAAAATACCCAGTCAAACCAACGAGGATAAAAAGGATCCTGTATCAGTTTGAAGGTAAGCAATAATGATCCCTTCATTTTAATCATTAAATCTACTGTAGTGTCAAGATAGTCTCCAAGGCTGTATCCTGAATGGACTCCTTCAGTGAAAACAGTAAATAATGCAAATGAGTTGAATCTTTTAAAGTCTTTCTGTAAGAATTTAACTGAAGCATTACAGCAGATAGAGATGATAAATTGGGGCAAGTTCCTATTTTTAAAAATAACTTGAACTGGACAGTGGTGGTGCATGCCTTTAATCCCAGCACTTGGGAGGCAGAGGCAGGTGAATTTCTGAGTTGGAGGCCAGCCTGGTATACAGAGTTAGTTTTAGGACAGCCAGGGCTATACAGAGAAACCCTGTCTCGAAAAACATAACAAAAAAAAATAACTTGAATATCAGCAATTAAAAAAAATGTTATCACTAATGTTTTATACTAAGAATTTTCCAAATCTGGTTTTATTTATGGAACTGGAATGCCAGGTGACCTCCACGTTATACTGACATATAGAAGTTTCTTTAAGGGACACTTTAGGAAGCAGAAAATCCCACTGTTTAGAAGAACATTTGGGAGCATAGAAAAGCTGTCAACATCATAGGCAAAATATATAGTGTCCATAATCACACATGTTTTCTAAGCTTTCTCCATTTTGAGAAGAAATATGAATGGGAACCACTTTTCTCAGGCAGGCACTTGGTTTTTATAAAGCTATTCATTCTGTTTGGTGAGACAACTGTTTTCCATCACCCAGAATAATATTCTGAAATGTAGCCATACCGTTCTCTTAGTTAAGACCTCCTTTTAGTGCTTCCCTTCCTTCCACGGCGTAAACCCCAAATCCTACCAGGCCCCTGACAGTGTGGGCCTCTCCCCATCCTTCGCCCACACAGTACAGGGCTCTTTCACTGGTCATTTTTAAACTGTAGTTTCCTCTAGCCTACACCAATTTCCCATCTTCTCTACACATGCCTGTGCCCCGTTTTCCCCAACTCTCAGCTTAAATCCACTAGTATTTCCTTTAACAGGCCTTCTGTAGTCTACCATCTTAGCATCAAACAATTTTTAACAATCTTTTCAAAGCACATGCTTTTTTTTAAAAATAAAATTTGTGTTTAGCTTATCTCAAAGGAACGTTCCCTGAGACCCGGTAATGAATGTTGTTCCCCCTGGTTCTCCCCCCCCCCCCCTCCAGACAGGAGAGCTTGGCACATAGTACTCAGTTTGCTTACTGAATGATGGCTTATAGAATCACAGAGGCAAATATGAGGTCATATAAAGTCAGTAGGTTCAAGGTCAAGAAAGAGGAAGAACGTTCTGGAAGGAAAGTTATTATGTAGAAAGTGGACAGAATTAGTAAGGTGTGAACTCCAGGCCTTTGTTAAATGGCCTGTCTTGTCACTGTGCTGCGGATAGCCCTGCAGATGCCTTGCAGACAGGAGCAGCAGCCGCCTTCAAGAGCAGCAGGCCCCAATTTACTCCCTCATCAGGGAACACCTGCTTTCAGCATCTGGAGGCCACAGCAGCTGAGAGCACTTAGAGATGCTACTGCGTGACAACTACCCAGGCGCAGGGCTACGTGATATAAACTGCTGACTTTTTTCCTGAGTCAATCCAGTAAGCGATAAAAACACATCAAATAGGGCGGGCGCGTTGGGGCTTCCACGTCATGAGGCCACTTGGGAATGAAGCATCCCGGGAAGGGACTTGTCTGGAGCCCAGATCTGGTCAGCAGCGTCCTTGCTGACAGGTCAGTTATTCTTTGGCATAAGTGATAATCAAATGCAAGCAGGTCAGACAGATTTCAGAGGAGAGAAGAAGTGAAGAGCAATGTAACCAGGCACTTGACGGCAGTGAAGCAAAGAACAATACACAAAACCAAGTTGTAAGTGTAGAAAACGCCCCTAACATTTTATAGGAAGAAAGTAACGAAGCCATAACTGATAGTGCAGCAAAAACAATACTTATGACATGGGAGATTTAACCAAAATCTGATCACCATTTCAGCAAAATGGTACAGCTATCTGAGAACTGAAATTTTTATAATGTAGGTTACAAGATAACCAATGGAAACACTTATAAAATAAAGTTTGTCATTCATTCATTCATTCATTCATTCACTCATGCATTCCTTCTTGTACAAGGTCTCACTATGCTCACTGTGTAGCCTTGACTGATCTGGAGCTCACTGAGGACTGGACTGGACTCAGAGAGGAGATGCTCTGCCTCTGGCTGGGTAAGGTGAGGCACCCCACACCTGGCAGCCACCCATCATTCCCTCAAGCTGGCATGGTGGTGCATGCCTACAGACCCAGCACACAGAAAGCAGCGGCCTTCCTGAAGGCCTTGCCTTCAGAAAAACAAAACTGTGGATGGTAAGGAGAAGAGCACAGTTTGACCAGAAACTACTGCTTTTGTTAGAATTTCATTTTTTTCCCCTTTGATCAATTTTTTTTGTTTTTGTTTTTGTTTTTTCCGAGACAGGGTTTCTCTGTATAGCCCTGGCTGTCCTGGAACTTACTCTGTAGACCAGGCTGGCCTCAAACTCAGAAATCTGCCTGTGTCTGCCTCCCAAGTGCTGGGATCAAAGTCGTGCGCCACCACTGCCCGGCCCCTTTGAGCAAATTAAAGGCTAGTATTAGAAAGTTGCTTCTTTAGCAAATATGAACAGTAATGAAAGGCTAATTCCTAGATCTTATCTATAATTAATAATTTTAACAAATAATCCCATAATCAGTGTGTTTGAGTTTTTTTTCTCCTCTCTACTCTTTTTCTTTAACCCTCTCTTTGAGGAAAGGTCTTACTATCTTGCTGGTCTTGAACCTATGGATTCTGAGTGATCCTTTTGCCTTAGTGCTGGGATACAGATGAACACCTCACTCAGCTTTATTTTCTTATGATTTGTTCTATATTAGTATTCCTTAACTCACAGGAATGGGAGGAATGATATAAGTGGAAGAATGATAACTTGGTATTATTAAATGTGTATTCAACACCAAGTCTTACACTATACTTAAGTGCATGAAGCCTCTGCAGACAGCCCGGGGAAACGTCATTAAATTACCATTCCACAAATTAGGGAGCAGCAAGAGCCGGAAGCACTGGCTCTGACAACTCATTTCACAGGTGAGTCCCAGCCGCAAAGATTTACGTTCCTGCACCTCATAAAACATGTATTTTTTATGAGGTTTTTTATGTATGAATATCTGCATGTACACCTGCATGCCAGAAGAGGGTCCTAGATTTCACTATAGGTGGTTGTGAGCCACCATGTGGTTGGTGGGAACTGAACTCAGGACCTCTGGAAGGGCAGCCAGTGCTCTTAACTGCTGAGCCATCTCTCTAGTCCATGTACTTTCAAAAAGGTATTTATAACATATTATATAAGACAGCTTTTTGAAAACAGCTTTAAAACACCCTACAAATAAAAGGTGATGTGCACAGGTGGTTTTTGTCTTGTCTCTAAATTTGCTCACAGTGAATATATATTACTTCCAGGAGGAAAAAATGCTAAAGAAGCCACATCATTAATGAGAAGAACAAGTCTCTTCAAAGCCTCAAAATATAGACAAGGCAGAAAAATGAACACAGTACAAGATGATTTAGAAGTCAGAGCCAAGAAATATATGAACCACAGATCAGATGTGTTAGTCCAAGTGTCATTCGGCAGCTGGGAGACTGCAGCAGCAGGACTGTTACAATCCTTGAGCTAGCCTGCACTACATAGTAAGATGCTGGAGAGAGAGAGAGAGAGAGAGAGAGAGAGACCCTCAGCTAAGTTGGGTGTAGCAGCACATGCTGGGAATCCCAGCCTCAGGGGCAGGCAGGAGAGCAGTAGGGTCCTAGCCAGTCAGGTCTGTATATAAATGTCTACTCTCTAAACAAAGCACTGAATCAGAAACAACTACCAAACACAGAATAACATAGTCTTTATTTTTATATTAAAAAAAAAACTTAAAATTACATTTATTCTTGGGCAGGGGGACTCTGCCATGGCGTGTGGATGTGGAGGCAGAGGACAACCTGCAGGAGTCTGCTCTCCTCCTGCCATGTGGGTCCCAGGGATCGAACTCAGGTCCTTACGCTTGGGAGCAAGCACCTTTACCCATTCAGCCATCTCACTGACTGAAAACATAATATTCTTGAGCTGAAAAAATAGTCAGGTTTGAGGTTCTTTACGTCCTAAGTACAAAAATAATGAAATTTGATAAACACAGCTATAGTCTAAGAATACTGGGATTTAAAGATATATTTTCTACTTTCAGTAGAGAAAACACCATGCAAGGAACTCTGAGTGGCAGTTTGTGAGCCAGGAAGTGCACACTCAGGTAAGTGTCACAACATACAAAGATGTGACCAGGTATGCAACAGCAATGGTGCAGGAAATACTATACACACAACTAAAAAGTTAATGCAAAATAAAATTTTGGAGAGGATAAATGCTTAAAGAAAAGTGCAAAAGTGTAAATTTGATTTAATAACTAAAGAAGGTAGCTCCGTGGTTAAGAGCCGCTTGCTGCTCTTTCAGAGACTAGAGGTAGGTTTCTAGCATCTAAGTCAGGCTGACACTGGCCTGCAACTCCAGCTCCAGGGGGTCTATTGCCATCTTCTGGCCTTTTTAAGAACTGCACCCAATATGCACACCATGTCCTCACACACATTTATAAAGACAAAAGAAAAGGTAGTCGAGTGAAAATATGTTAAACCCCTGCACTACTAATATTTTGTTTTTGCTTTTCGGAAGAGAAGAGAGTTTGTGAGATTTTTTTCCCCCCTCAACAGGGAGGGTGTCATGCAGCCCATGCTGGCCTTGAACCTGATGTGTAACCAAAGATAACTTTGAAATTCTGAACATCTGGCAAGAATTAGGATTGCAGTAATGCACCACCATGCTTGGCTAAGAGATAAAGCTTTAAATATCCACTCAAGTTTTGTTTTTCAGAACAAATGTTAAGGTAAGTGTGACACCCCCCCCCCCATTGGGGACTGACCTTGGGGTTTCACACGTGTTAGAGAGACTACCACTGAGCTAAGGTGCCCACCGTCTAAAGTTTTATTGTTAAGCCACTGTTATGCAGGCCAGGTTAGCTGAGAATCCCCTGCATGTAGCCAAGGCTGGCCTCAACTTGAGTTCTTTCTGCTTCAGCCTTCCATGTGCTAGAATTACAGGTATACGGCACCACAGACATGGCGTAACATGATACTTGGTTGAAAAAAAAAAAAAAACACATTCCAATGAAAACTTCACCCAGCTCTATGATGTGAACTCTGAGAACATTTTATAGGCGTGACTGTCATCAGCCCATTTTAAACACATACTATATGTTGAATGTATCACCTGGAAAAGTCATTAAGGTGACTCAGAAAGTTTGCTCAACCTTACATTCATTATATAAATACACAGTCCATACATACCTGCACATTGGCTGTCACCACTGAAGACCCTGAGGCAGAGGTTGGTCTATGTGGCGTAGACAACGGTTTAGTAGCACCCTGTGTTCCACTTCCTGTTCCCCCAGATAGACTAGTCCTATTAGCTCCACTTGAGTTAAGGTTGCTACCTCTGCTGGCAGGTACATTCACTGGGATTCCACTCAAGCTGTTCTTCCCAACAGTTCCAGTGGATGATGAGTTTGTTAGTTTAGAAGGGGCCTGAAGAGTTTTTGTAGTTGGAAGGCCGGAAGGGCGACTCGAGGGCAACAAATTCAGAGTGGGAGACTGTCTGCTGATGCTCATCCCACTGGGCTGTTTATGGGCAGGGTTGTTACTTGTGGAGTGGCTACTCTGGGCTACTAGTGTGTTTGGACTAGAAGAACTTGGGCATACAGCAGGCTTGGGAGTTGGGTTGGATTTAGAAATCAGTTTAGTAGATATTGAAGGCTTAGCTGACAGAGAGGGCTTGGGTGAAACAGAAGGCTTAGGTGAGGGCAAAGGTTTGGGAGATGTGGCAGGTTTGGGAGATGCAGCCATTGAGAAAGGAGATTTGAAACCCTGCGTGGAGATTTGTGACACCATAGCCTTGGCTAAATAGTTACTGGAGGTAGTGGTACTCGGTGTTGTCCTAGAAACCAGGGGGTGGGGCCCCTGAGAACCATTTCCAGGTGATGGGGTAGACAAAGGGAGGCGATACATCAGTGGCTTATCTGAAGTCTTGAGTAGCTGGGACGAACAGGAAAGTTGGGGATTATTACTTAATTTCACCACTGGGTTGGTCTGCGATTTACTGATGGTGGCTTGTAATGGAGACACATAGTTCTGCTGGACAGCTGAGTGCTGGTGCACCTTTGTTACTTGTGTTAACGAAGAAGCATCTTGGGCCTCTGATGTTCCCAGAGCATGAGAGGAGGCAGCAGCTTGGGCTTGGGAGGAGGAGACATGAGTCTGTGAAGAGGAAGAAGCATGTATCTGGCTTGACCTTTGCAGTCCTTGCTGGAGCAGCCTGGCTGGCAAAGGTTCTAAGGAAACTTTAGGGTTCTGAATTGAAGAACCAGCAATAAGGCCTGAAGAAATACCAGTATGAGCTAAATCCTGGGGTTTCTTTGGTACTGGCCCTGTGTGACCAGCAATAAGACTCGATGAGTGAGCAGTCTGAGTAGAATCGAGTTTTTTGGGTGTAGCCAGTGGTAACTTACTCATGATGCTTGCTAGCTTCTCTTCTCTCAGTCCTGGACGAGGCTTTGCAGTTGGCACATTTAGCCTTGAGCCAACGGAGGGGCCTTTGTTCCCACTGTTGACGACAGCTAAGGCTTCAGACACAAGGTCCAGTGATGCCGAAGGGGAGGAAAGGTCTTCGTCGAGGGAGTCATCGAGGCAGATGGTTTCTTGGGCTGGTGTTGAGCTAGCACTGGCTGAGGCGGCGACGGCTGTGCTGGAGCTCGCAGAAGGACCACCACCTGAAGCCACCATGGATGCAGGAGCTTTGAGGTCTTTTTTGGGGCTACATTCCTAGCATAAGTAGCATTACATTAGAAAAAAAATAGAGTTAATTTACAAATTTTAAATTTAGTTTTTATAAGACTAAGAAATTCTTATGATGACTAAAATTATTAATTGTTGGTTAGTTAGTTTGCTCTGATATAGGTCTGTTTATAGCCTTGCCTGTTCTGGAACTCCTTATGTAGACTAGGCTGGCCTTGAACTCACAAAGAGGTATGTGCCTCTGCCTCCCAAGTACTGATATAAAAGTGATATGCTAAGGTACTGGGCCCTTTATTTTAAAGCTAGAAATCTTGAAAAGACTGCCAAAGCCAAAATAACATCAAGACAGTACTCTATCCAGTTCTCCAAATACCAGTGTGTGACATATTATACCACCATGTCCTTGCAAGTCATCTTACGAGGACCTGAAAATGGAGCTAAAGGACACTAACTGACATCACTTGTTAACTGCACTTAAATCAGAAATTCAGAACCTATGTTAATCCCAGCGTATCAGACACTTTCATTGTCCTGGTGCTTGCAAGGGACTTCCTTTCTATATCCAGACTATGACTCTTGTCTAATAATTTGCTCTCTGTTTCCTTGTATTTCTATAGCTCCCGACCACCAGTATATTAGGGAGCTACTACTTCTACCATATTTATATCACTCTACTAATTTTGGACATCATTTGTAATGTATCAAATATGTGCTTACTGTCTTCTACAAGAGTCTAAGTCTTACTGTCCTAAGAAAATGAAGGTATCAGTAATTAAAGTGCTAAACATCTAAGTGAATACTGTCTGTTAAATTAACTTTCTTAAAATTCAAGGAAGAGTTAAGAGAATTATAGTGTAAAATATTCAGAGAAAAAATATTAGCAAGTTAAAGAGCAACCATTTACTTGGTGAAAGTAATATAAAGTGCTAGATTTCATGTTTAAGATAAACTACTGCATAGATCAATAAATCATTTCAGAGGTGCTATTAGTTCCTTAGAATGAAAGAGGCCCAAACCCAGAGTCTGATATACTGATGTATACAGCCACATCACTTACCTTCAGCATAGTAGGGAAAGAACGAACAGGAAGGGTCTTTACCATCACCGCCTACGGTGTTACAGTAAGTAAGCTGTTAAGAATGCTGTTACACTATGACTTCCGTAGCACTTGTCCTAAACTTTTATTCCAAGAACGCCAACGTAAAGCCTCACTATCTCTAGAAGTGTGGGTAGGACCCCATTAAGGTCCACTGCTTTCTCAGGTGAGGGGAAACCTGGGACATGGGCTTGCACATGTTGACAGTCCAAGCCCACTATTACTAAAACTCCACCACTAGAGAGTACAGGACTAAGGTGGGGGGAAATAATATCAGAGGTTCTATTTTAGGTATCTCTTTTGGGGGAGGCAGCATCTTTCTTATTCTAAATTAATCTCCAGCTCAAGAATCAGCTTGAACATCTGATGCTCCTGTCTCCAGCTCCTCAGTGCTAGAATTACAGTCGTGCACTACCATGACTTCTTTACATGCTGTGAGGGCTTCAAGGGTGCTAGAACAAGCACTTATCAAATGAGCCCTATCATGTTATGGCTATGTCTGCTCTTTTTACTTTCCTACCTTAAATATTCATTTTGGTAGTGAAGGAAGACTTGTTCCTGGCTAAAGAACAGAAGGAATGTGGGAGGGCTCACTATCCAGCTTCTCCTTAGCACTGTCAAAATTATTTTATATTCTTTTTTCGTGGAGGTAGGAGCAGGTCTATGTATCCCTGAGTAACCTGGAGTTATGTAGAAGACAGACTGGCCCCAAACTTGCTGCAATTCTTCTGTCTCTTCCTCCAGGGTGCTGGGGTTACAGATTAGTACTACTATGCCCAGGTAATTTTATGTTCTAAATTAACAGATCTATGGCCTGTCCTCTTGGGGATTTGTTTGTGGTGTCCCCTGATTCTAACCTATACTAATGTATCCCCCCCCAACCCCGTAGTTTATATTTCAGACAGAAGACAGTAAGTTCATAGCTTGTTTGTTGTTTGTGTTTTTGTTTTATTTCTTGTTTATTATTATTCTGGGTCTGTTCTGTGGTGGTGAGATTAGGCACAGACCTCTGCCATGCACTGTCTACACTCTGTCTGAGCTCTGTCTACAGTCTGTATGTTTGACAAGTAAGCGAGCCTAGGATGTGAAACATTACATGACACAAAACCTGCTTTTATCTGCTGTCCTAGACCACTTTTAAGGCTTTGCCAAGTAATGCAAATTAAAGTCCTAACAAAGGGGACATTTTCAGGGGAATGTCACTCTCCAATCTAGAACCCTGGCCAAGACATGACTGTCTTCATTTCTCTACTGCAACCTCTTCTCATCTGTAACTAAAGGCTTTTTTGCTTTTTGTTTTTTAAAGATTTATTTTATGTATGTGAATAGACAGCTGTCTTTGGACACCAGAAGAAGGCATCAGATCCTGTAAGCTACCATGTAGCTGCTGGGAATTGAACTCAGGACCTTTGGAAGAGCAGCTGAGCCATCTCTCCAACCCCCTCAGGGCCTGTTTTATACTGGCTTCTTTTCTATTTCTGACTTGTACTAACCCCAAAAAATCCTACATGCAATAATCTGAAAATAAAGTAAAAAGAAGCCATAATGTCTCACTCTCTATGTAGTCTCTCCATAGTAATGGGTGGTCTTTCCAAGGGCACCGAGGCCTCAGCAATGGACCATCTACTGGGTAGCTTCTCTGACTCTGAACTTTCTCCTTTTTATTTACAATCTTAGCTATGTTTTTTGGGAACAGAGTTTCTCTGTAGACCTAGCTATGCTAGAACTATCTCTGTAGACCAGGCCGGCCTTGAACTCACAGAGATTTGCCTGCCTCTGTCTCCGGAGGGCTGGGATTAAAGGCACGTACAACTATGGCCAGACAACTATGTTTTTTAAAGAACATTTGTTTCATTTTATCCAATACAGAATTAATGTATGTGAATTCACACTGTTCTACAAGCATCTAATTTTTTTGTTTGTTTGTTTTTTGGTTTTTTGGAGACAGGGTTTCTCTGTGTGGTCCTGGCTGTCCTGGAACTCACTCTGTAGACCAGGCTGGCCTCGAATTCAGAAATCCGCCTGCCTCTGCCTCCCAAGTGCTGGGATTAAAGGTGTGCACCACCACGCCCGGCTCCAAGCACCTAATTTTTAAATGGACTTTTATGAAGTTGAAATCAAGGAATTTAGCATAGCACCTATTAATCTTTGCCAAACAGCATATGTTGTTTTCCTCTTAAAAATCCATCTCAACACTCACCAATTAGGACCAACTACAGATTTGCTGGACTCTTACCTTGACTTTGGGTTTTGATGCAGGAATCACTTTTTTCTTTGCCCTATGATTAAAGATTAAATGAAGGTCATTTCAAAAGCAGTTACATGTTACGGATTACAGCAAACTGCTCTAACTCTTTCTGCTTTCTGGGGAAACATCCTTGAAGGCAGGAACTACATAAGTATTCAGTTTGCCTGGGGATACTATGCAATACTTTTCTAATTCAAATTGCCTAAAAGGCCAAATAATTGCTAAAATAAATATATTTAACAAAACATTAAAAACCACACATAAATACACAAAACATAAAATAACTCAAAACAGGTGCCTAAGGAGATTGACTTTATTATTTTATTTATTTATTTTATTTATTTATTTATTTAATTAATTAATTTATTTATTTTTGGTTTTTTCGAGACAAGGTCTTTCTGTATAGCCCTGGCTGTCCTCTGTAAACCAGACTGGCCTCGAACTCAGAAATCTGCCTGTCTCTACCTCCCAAGTGCTGGGATTACAGGTGTGCGCCACAACCGCCTGGCTGGAGACTGACTTCAAAGGATTGGTAAGAACTTACAATTATATATAGGGAAACAGCCTCAAGGTATACCAAACACAAATTCGGAAAATGGGTTATTAATGACATTTTACTTAAGAAAAACTTTAAGGTTTTATTAAAAACTATTTGCAATTGCAAAAATCAAATAAAAATTGTTAGAATGATAATAAATTAAGTAAAAGATGAGAAGGAAGCTTTGTGAGTTTGAGGTCACTCTGGTATACACCTTAAAGTTCAGACCAGCCTGGGCTATATAGAGAGACTCAGTTTCAAAATAAAGCAAGAAACTTTGAACATTTAGGAACCATAATGAAACACCTGCCAATATTATGCACTTTCAGGAAGGTAACAGTAATTCTCCATGCCCTTTTATGAGGAAAACAACCATATTTATCTATCTTATTTTCTTTCCTTTCCTTTCCTCCTTCCTTCCTTTCTTTTTTGAGACAGGCTCTGTGTAGCCTTGGCTGCCCTAAAACTCACTCAATAGACCAGGTTGGCTTCAAACTCAGAGATCTGCCTGCCTCTGCCACCACAGTACTGGGATTAAAGTACCAATACTGTCTGGCTTACCTACCCTATTTTCTGATAAAAATACATACAAACATATATACATACGTGCATATATACAACAAAACACAAAGGAACTTTGTTTTATGAGGAGTGGGCTAGGATGTAGCCCAGCATGGATGGGCACTAGACATAGTGAGTGCCGTGAACTCATGATCTGAGCTACTTGAGAAGCAGAGGCAGGAGGGTCACATGGAGCCCACCATGACCAGACTGGCCAACAAAGCAAGACTATCTTAAATGAGAAAATAGAATAACTGAAACACAACAGGTCTCTGATAATAAACAGTGTCCTTTCTATACACTAAAAATTTCTATTTCTTCTAACTTCATGTATAAAAGGAGAGCCATAGTTTTATTACATCATCCCCAAAACGATAATTAAAAGTACATTAAAGTGCCAAGCAAATTATAACTTGATAACTTTATATATTTCAATAACCCTTTTAAAGTGCTAGAGATAAAACCAAGAGCTTTATACATTGTAGGTAAGTGTTCAATGAACTGAGCTATTTTCCCAGTGGATCAATGCATAATCCCCAAAGCAACCACACATAAAACATAGCATTCTCCTCTGTATTAGGAAATAAAGGCTTGTTCTTTAATAGTAGTCTCACTGCACTAGGCATGCTGAGCAGAAGAGCACCTGCCTAGCACATCCTGGGACCTAGGTTTAATTTCTAGTATTAACATTTTTTAAAGTTTGATTTTATTCGTGAGTGACTTTATGCGTGTGTATAGATATAAACATGTCTCAGTGCATAGATGGAGAGCAGAGGTGAACTTTCAGGAGTTGGTTTTCTCCTTTTGCCACTGGGTTCTCGGACTCCAATTCAGGTTTATAAGGCAAGTGCTTTTTTATCCACGGAAACATTTGCAAACCTAGACTTTTTTTTTTTTAAACTAAGGAAATATCCATATCTGTGTACATAAGAGTACGATATGATCAGTTCATCTGATGCAGTTATACATGCAGACAATAATAGAGGAGCTAACCCAGGCTCCCCACACAGCTCCCCACAGAAGAATGCCAACCTACACTGGGAGAGTATCTCAGGACTGTCCCAAACTCACCAGACAAAACAATGTAAAAACCAAACAGAACAAAGGGTGGCAATAGAGATGACCTAAAAGTAGACTTAAGTTTTACCTATGTCAATCAGCACTTTAGTAAACATCTTTGTTTCTTTTTTTTTTTTAAAGAATTATTTATTGAGCCGGGCGTGGTGGCGCACACCTGTAATCCCAGCACTTGGGAGGCAGAGGCAGGCGGATTTCTGAGTTCGAGGCCAGTCTGGTCTACAGAGTGAATTCCAGGACAGCCAGGACTACACAGAGAAACCCTGTCTTGAAAAACCAAAACCAAAAAAAAGAAAAAAAGAATTATCTATTTCATGTATATGAGTACACTGTAGCTGTCTTCAGATACACAAGAAGAGGGCATTGGTGGCTGGGAATTGAACTCAGAACCCCTGGAAGAGCAGCCAGTGCTCTTAACTGCTAAGCCATCTCTCCAGCCCCATTTTCGTTTCTTTTCTCTTTTTTGAAAAAAAATTTATTTATTTATTTATTTATTTATTTATTTATCTTTTTATTTATTTACTATATCAGTACACTATAGCTGTCTTCAGACACTCCAAAAGAGGGCATCAGATCTTGTTGTGGATGGTTGTGAGCCACCATGTGGTTGCTGGGATTTGAACTCAGGATCTTTGGAAGAGCAGTTGGTGTTCTTAACCACTGAGACATCTTTCCAGAACCCCGCCGCCCCATTTTGTTTCTTAAAGCCATAACATGAATAAAAACAAAGGGAGAAATCTGGAATCAGGATTTACTCACGGAGCTGAAGTTAGATGATTATGTACACTCCGGCTTTCCTTAAAAAGCATTCTGGAAACATTAAAAGACAACGTTATTTTTATAGCAACTAACATGGTAATTGTTTCACTTTCTGTTTTTGTTTTACATCCAAGATCTTTCTGTGTGGCCCAGACTAACTTCAAATGTAGCATTATATAGGTCATGTTGACCTTGAACTCTAAATCCTTAATCATTTGATCTTTGTTTATTTACCAAAGTATTAACAACTTTATTCAATAATGTATTTCATGAAAAGTTTTATATGTTTTTTTGTATTTAGAAGTTTTAACTAATCAACAGAAAAGGTTTATGGTACTTTAAGATAAAGGTTGAAGCTGGGTGTTGGTCACACATGCCTTTATGTCTGGCCCTAGGGAGGCAGATGCAGGCTGATCTTTGAGTTTGAGGCCAGTCTGGTTTACGCAAAGAATTTCAGAGCAGCTAGGGCTACAAAGACAAACCCTGTCTTGAAAAACACAAAACAAAAAAAGATGATAGGTTGATAGCCAAGTTTGGTTTTTTTATTCTCTTAAAATTACTCCAGCCAGGCATGGAGGTGACTTCCTGTACACAGGAAGCAAAAGCAAACAGATATCTGTGAGTTTGGTCAGTTTGGTCTATGTAGACCCAGCTGGTTTTGAACTCAGAGATTCCTGCCTCCGTTTCCCGTTCACTGAGACTAGAAGTATGCACCACCATGGCCAGTGATTTTGTGTTTCTTAAGATGGGTTTTACTACACAGCTCAAGCTGGAACTCTCTATTATAGTCTGGCTTCAAACCTGCAACCCTCCTGTATCATTCTCATTGGTGCTGTGTTACGAGTATGTGCCACCATACCAAGCTCTGCTCTAAATCCAGCATGTAGTTTCTTTCTATGCATTAAAAGCCCATCAAATTTATAACCATATCCTGCAATCTTTTCTCCTACTACTAAACTCAGAAGCACAAAACAAAAAAAAGAGGAAAAAACATTAATTAAAAACAAAATAAAATCTTTATATCTATTTCTATTTCCACATGACATATGTATTGTTAAGTGCTGGTGATCTACTACACATGCACACGCACACGCACACACACATAGTTGCTTTATTAAGATGGGGATCTTTCAATGTAGCCCTGGCCTGTAATACTATATATTAACAGAATGTTGAATGTTTGAATTCTTATATTAGATATATTTTGAGATTATTCCCCTTTTCCCTTTCCATTGTCCTAATCTTCCATTATACCACCCCCAAAATGTATCTTTTTAGCAATATCAATATAGTATGTTTTTGAGCAAATATATATTTAATAAAATTGACATCAAAACCCCAGAAAATTCATATTTCTTACCTTGCCTGCATCCAGCCCTTAGGCCACAGCGGCTTCACCTCTGTCTCCATGAAGGATTTAAGATAATCCTCAGCAGACTGACTTTTATTTGGCTCTAATTCATAGCATCCCAATTTGATTTCAACAAGGTTACATAACAAAGTTCTAAATAGATTAAAAACATATATTGATACAGAATCTGAATTGTGAAACTAAAGAAAATAAAACTCAAAACAGGTAATTTGGAAGCACACAAATCTAGTGACAATAAAGAATATTAGCTAACCAATTCAAACAATAAGAGAAATAAATTCTAACACTAACCATTCATTGCACACAGTCACCCCCTATCATTAAACAATGGCCTACCTTTCTTTAAGTGAGTAAAGACTGAAGGAATAGCTGCTTCCCTGGGTACAGCAAGCAAACGGTATTTATTACATGCTTGTCCTCTGCAACCTGAATGTCTCCACACCACTCAACAGCTGACTGAATGTGTTGTATAGAAACCAAGCCCCAACACCCTGAGGTGACTGCACCAGATTAATATCTGTGAGTGTGTTTCCTTACACACTAACTAGTCTTTGACTGCTTCCAGTCTAGTCCTCTTCTGCTGTGATTCTTCTCACTCTACCTTTGACTAACAGAGCTCACCTGATGGTGTCGTCCCAGTGGAATTTCTTTCGTGGGCCTATGACTCGCTTCCCTGGTTTCTCATCATCATCATCATCGGATCCATTTTTTTCCCGTTCCTCATCTGCTTGCAACCTGAAAAATAAAAAAACATTTTATGAAGCAGAGTTCACAATACTCTGCTCAGCCAGATGTTTACAAAACAGAACAAACAAGAAGCTGTATTTCCATACAATGTGGTGAATTTTGAGCTAGCATAAAGTGGCTGAGTTAGGCCTCTGAACTACAATACAGGACATCCTTTAGGTCAGAGCTACTGTGTCCAACCCAGCTCAGTGAGACTGGTCAGCATGTAACATGCCTAATCAATATCAGCGCTTAGCCTTTTTTTTTTTAGATAGCATTAAAGTATGAAGTACAGGCTAGTCTGGAACCTGAATCACCCTGCTGAGCCCTCCTAACTGCTGCTATTATAGGCATGTCCCATCATACTTGGCTGGGTTCTTGTTTTGTTAATATGGATATTAATCAGATAAAGCCCCGTGTTTTTGACACAAAGCAGTTGAGTGGGGAGTGACAAGTAGGAAAAATTTAATTACATCATTTCAGTGACATACATGGTTTCACAAGGATGAAGACTACTTAAGAACATCAGCTAAAAGTGATCTTTGTAGCCGGGCGGTGGTGGTGCACGCCTTTAATCCCAGCACTTGGGAGGCAGAGGCAGGTGGATTTCTGAGTTCGAGGCCAGCCTGGTCTACAGAGTGACCAGGACAGCCAAGGCTACACAGAGAAACCCTGTCTCAAAAAACCAAAAAAAACCCAAAAGTGATCTTTGTAAAGCAAGCCCAGAGCAAAGGTACATACTTGGCACATTTGGCTTGACTGCGAGCCTGGCAGTCTTCCTGGTATTTAAACAGCTGTTCAGGCATGACGTTGCTAACAGCCAGCTTCAGTTTCTGCAGAGGTTCTCTTAAACGATCATCCTGGAGAGGAGAGGGATGTATTTGGAATTTTTTCCAACATCCTATAACAACACTTACTCTATAAGCTGCTCCTCAGTAGTGAAATCACATGTCACACATTGATTACAGACCTGAAATGATTATCTAACATGGCTATTTCTTCAACAGCACTGACTTGTCAAAAGGCACATTGCAGGCAAAATTAGGATGCTTGTGTCTCATCAAGCAGAATCCCAGTTTCTGCCTGCTACTTCACATTCTTAAGCACGAGCCCAAGTTTTGGTCAATAAGCTTTACAAGTGAACTGTAATGCAAATAACCTAGAGAATAGGAGAGACATTGACCATACTACTGTTCAACTCCCAGCCAGAAGATGGACCAAAAGAAGACACTATACTGAAATATTACACCACACAACGGCGACTACCAACTGGATGTGGGCATCCTACTCTCCCACTGTTCTTAGCAGTTATAAGTTATGCTGCAAGCAAAAATTAAGTTCAAAGCCAAATGAAAGAAGAAACAGAAATTCTTTTCCAAAAGGTTCAGTGTAGAAAGAATTTTATATCTGACACCTTAAATCAGCCAATAGCATTTTCATCTTGCAAATAACATATACTTAGTGCTTAAAATCTTTATTACTGTTATAGGCCCAGAAATAGCTTAACTGTTTCATCACTGATTTTCTTTGCTTTTTTAATAATGAGGACTGAACTGAGATTCAGGCATATTAAGTAAGTGAATCTTTACCTGAGTTGCAACCTAAGTCAAAAACAAAACAAAACAAAACAAACCCAAAAATCCATTATAATATTTGATAAAAGATGTATTTAGAACATGAAAATGACTAGAAATCATGTTAATTATTCCATGATACCAATTAATAAACTAAGCATATAATGGTATCCGGAGTAACATACTATTTTTTTGTCTTTTATTTTTTTTCTTCAAGACAGGGTTTCTCTGTGTAGCCCTGGCTGTCCTGGAACTCACTCTGTAGTCCAGGCTGGCCTTGAACTCAGAAATCTGCCTGCCTCTGCCTTCCAAGTGCTGGGATTAAAGGCGTGTGCCACCACTGCCTGGCAACATACTATTTTTTAAAAAGCTCAATATTTACTATCAAGGTTTCTTGAAGAATTATGTAATTAAGACAATCTCCCTGGAAAATATCAAATATTTATAAACAGAAAACAGAAGCTAAATGAGATATATTCATATAATAGAGAACTATATACATATCAGTAGCAAGTATAGACTTTTACTACATGTAGACATACATCTGAGGCATGGAAAGTGCTAGAAAGCAAGTTACTGAAGAAAACGATTTGTTTCTATTTATATGAAACTCAAACAATGTAAAGCTTACAATACAATGTTTCGGTATAGAATGCCCTGACAAAGCTTATATAAATACCAACAAGGACAAGATAGATGGTGTCTTTCTCCCATAATCCAATGAAATATTAAATAACTTCAAATTTCAAATGTTTCCCTGAAAATATTTTGTGTTTTTTGTTTATTTTTGTTGTTTTTTTATGGCAGGTTTTCCCATGTAGCTCAGGTCGTCCTGGAAGTCATTATGTGGTCGAGACTGGCCTCGGCCTCCAGAACTCGGGTACTGAAGCACTAAAGTTGCTGCTGCTGGAACGACCACAGCTGGCCGAAATATGTTCTAATCTGGGGCTGGGGCTGGGGCTGGGGCTGGGGCTGGGTTGGCTGAAGGTCTGCCAAAGATGCATTAAGGCCCAGGGTTGATTTCCAGAAAGGCATAAAGTCAGGTGAGGTCAGTCATGGTTGTACATGACTTTAATTCAGTCTGATTTATATAGCCAGTTCTAGGCCAGCCAGAGCTACATAGGAAGACCCCATCTCAGAAGAAAAGAAAAGAAAAGAAGAAAAGAAAAGAAAAGAAAAGAAAAGAAAAGAAAAGAAAAGAAAAGAAAAGAAAAGAAAAGAAGAAAAGAAAGGGAGGGGAGGGGAGGGGAGGGAAGGGGAGAAAAGAGAAAAGAGAAAAGAGAAAAAAGAGAAAAGAGAGAAGAGAAAAGAGAAAAGAGAAAAAAGAGAAGAAAAGAAAAGAAAAGAAAAGAAAAAAGAAAAGAGAAGCCGGGCGTGCTGGCACACACCTGTAATCCCAGCACTTGGGAGGCAGAGGCAGGCAGATTTCTAAGTTCGAGGCCAGCCTGGTCTACAGAGTAAGTTCTAGGACAGCCAGGACCACACAGAGAAACCCTGTCTCAAAAAAACCAAAAAAATGGAATGGAATGGAATGGAATGGAATGGAAAGGAAAGGGGAAAGGGGGAAAAGGGGAAAAAGGGGAAAAAGGGGAAAAAGGGGGAAAAAGGAGAAAAAGGGGGAAAAAGGGGGAAAAGGGGAAAAGGGGGGGAAAGGGGGAAAAGGGAGAAAGGGGGGAAAAGGGGGAAAAGGGGAAAAAGGGGGAAAGGGGGGAAAAGGGGAAAAAGGGGGAAAAAGGGGGAAAAAGGGGGAAAAGGGGAAAAAGGGGAAAAAGGGGAAAAAGGGGGAAAAGGGGAAAAAGGGGAAAAAGGGGAAAAAGGGGGAAAAGGGGAAAAAGGGGAAAAAGGGGGAAAAGGGGGAAAAGGGGAAAAAGGGGGAAAAGGGGGAAAAAGGGAAAAAAGGGGGGGAAAGGGGGAAAAAGGGGAAAAAGGGGAAAAGGGGGAAAAGGGGAAAGGGGGGGAAAGGGGTAAGGGGAAAGGGAAAGGAAAAGGAAAGGACAAGACAAGACAAGACACGACACATGGGAGAGATAGACCCAGATTCTGTTCCCCTAACCCATAAGGCAGCTAGCAACAACCTGTGCCTCCAGTCCCAGGAGAGTTAACACTCTCTGCCCTCTGTGGGCACTATGAGCATTCATGGTACACCAATATACTACAGGCAGAATATTCATACAGAAAATAAAAATACACACTAACAAAAACAAGCAAAATGGTGAAGGCCTACAGTCCCAGCACCCAAATGTAAATGCTGGCCTAGTTTAGATCTTATGTCCTTTTCAAAAAGGAAAATAAAGTGTTTTATATTATGCATATGGTGTTTCTCTGGGTTGGGTATTGTGGCGCATACCTTCAATCCCAGCACAGTGGTTGGATCTCTGTGACTTCAAGGTCGACCTGCTGTCTATAGTGAGCTCCAGGCCAGCCAAAGCTATGTAGTGAGACCGATTCAAAAAACAAAAACTAAAAAATGTTTCTACCTCTAGTTCTATTTTATCAGTTACTCATTTTGTCATTTGAATTTTGGCTCCAACTGTCAATGTCTGAAGCTGCCAGCAAAAACACAAGATATGAGATAACAATACAATTCTTTATTAACTTGCTTTGTATCAAGAAGGAACAATAATTTCTCAAGTCAAAAAAACCTCTTTGTTGACAGAAATCAGTGCTTTAATAATGAATTCTGAGTTAATAGTTCAGTATCGGCGTGTGGGAACGTGTGGCTCTTTCTGGATGAGAGAAGACAGTAGCATCCTGCCCTTGGCTTGAGCAAGACCTAAAAGCTGTGCTATGAGCCTGTGCACTCTTGGGGCCATGCCTAGGAGGCGGCCTGGAGCAGCGAGGAAGTTATTTTCTTCTGAAAAAGTCATTCATAAGGACTATGCTCTCCCTAACCCTAGACTAAGGACCTGACCAGTTCATGAAGAAATGTGAGGATGGCTCTTGGAAACATTTGCCTTCATACAGACAAAACCCTACTCAAGCCCTTCAAGAGTTCCAAACCCATTTTGTTTAAGAAAGAACAAATGTCAAAGGCCCAACAGTTCACCAGAAGCTTTGAGGAAGGGCTAGGCTTCGAGTATGTGATGTTCTATAATAACGTTGAGAAGAGGATGGTCTGCTTATTTCAAGAAGGTCTTTACCTGCAAGGAGTACCTGGATTTGTTCATGGCAGTGCCACTGCAACCACTGCGGACGTCACTACCAACATGTGTGCAATTGCTGAGGGCATTGCCATGAATGCCAACCTCAACATCGACTATAAAAACCTATCCCCTTCTTTCTGTTGTGGTAAACAGCCAACTTTAAAAAAATTGAAGGAAAGAAACTATTTATTTCTTGTACTATTCAAAGTATTGATGAGAAGGCTTTACATAGAGTCAACAGTGTTATTAATAAAGCTGGATCCTAGCCGGGTGGTGGTGGCGCATGCCTGTAGTTCCAGCACTTGGGAGGCAGAGGCAGGTGGATTTCTGAGTTCAAGGCCAGAGTGATTTCCAGGACAGCCAGGGCTACACAGAGAAACCCTGTCTTGAAAAAAAAAAAAAAAAAAAAAAAAAAAAAAAAAAGCTGGATCCTGACAAACCTTTGACATAAAAGCACTTCTGGTGAGTTCCACACACTGTTCTGCATGAGGTTCTGCCCACTCCAGAAGTGGCACCTAGCTCCACTCCTGTCACAGCTGCTGAATCCGCCAGAAAAAAGTGCTCTCACACACCCTTCAGAACAGCCTCTGAAATATGGCTGCAGGGACTCACTCTCCACCTTCTGGATTTTTCATAATCTCCCTAGGACAAATGTGTGTTCTAATGTGTGAACAGACTTTAAAGCTAGCAAACATAGGACCTGCTCTGCTTTGGACTGCAGAAAGAAAAAAAGACTGTATTGAAACTTTGACTGCAAACATGGAAATGGAAGAAAACCAAAGGCAGGGATAAATGTATGGAGTATTATGAGGGAGGTGCATGTGTGCATAAACCACGCTGTGCATTATAGAGCTAGGTTTGTTGTATCTGAAAAGACATCTCTCATGCCATATTAGGGAACACAGCTCATTTCTGTGGGATGGCCCCCACACCGCAGTTGTCTGGGGCCCTAGAGATTAAAATGCTTCTTTTTGCCTGTGCTACTGTACTTAAAACGCTGTTGCCTGCTCTCCCTGGAAGAAGGCTCTGTCAGCTTCTGGGACTACAAGGAAGAACTACAAGTTAGGTGGTTTAAACAAACAAAAATCTTCACTGTTGCAGTCCCAGACACCAGAAATCTAAAAGTATTAACAAAATGTTGCTTCTTACAGTTCTGGGCAGGAACTTTTACATCTCTCTCCTGGCTTCTATCAAGGAATCATCCAGCTTTCCTTGGTTTTTAGACATATCATAATTTCTAATTGTATCTCTTTATAATCTTCTCTCTGTTGTATCCAAGTTTCTCTTTGTGAATGTTTATTTTTTTATTTTTCCGAGTGTGTGTGTGTGTGTGTGTGTGTGTGTTTGTGTGTTCAGGTGCTAAAAATTAGAATTCTGTTTGTGGTGCCTATTACATTGACTTTCTAGTCCAAGAATCTACGCCTTAGGAATCAGTATTTCTCATTTAAACTTATCAACTGTTGAAATAAAATTAAAAAAAATTAGGTAGACACACACACACACACACACACACACACACGTATGTTAATGCTCGTGCCATGGCATATTTGTGAAGGTCAGAGAACAATTTTGGCTTGCTCAACAAGTGCCTTTACCTGCTGAGCCATCCTGACAACCTTAAAGAAAGGCTATCAAACACCTTTCCTAGCATTCCATGTTTATTAAGGATATGCAACTATATTAAAAACAGAACTATAAAGTGACAGATGTGCAATGACTCTGAGCAAACATTTTCTTACTTACTGGTTACAAAATCCAAGATGTAGAAATTACTCTTCCACTTACCTGAACATTGAGATGTAACTTCTTTAGACGTTTTACCAGTGTTTCCTTATTGCATGGCACAAATGCTTCAAGATGGGAGTAGACACCACTACGAATGACGGGACCTAGTTCTTGTAGCTGTAACTCGATGCTGACCAAAAAAACCAAAAATCAAAAACAAAACAAAAAACCCAAAACAACAAGAAAACACAACAGTAAACAACACAGAATCCCTTTTACATAGCACCATATACGCTATAAAGGAGTCAGGTGGTGGCGGCACATACCTTTAGTCCTAGCAGTAGGGAGGCAGAGGTGGAGGCAGTGGCTGGCAGGCCACTGAGTTCAAGGCCAACCTAGTCTACAAAGCAAGTACCAGAACTACACAGAGATACCCTCTTTTGAAAAATCTATCAAACAAAATAAGGAAGGAAGGAAGGGAGGGAGGGAGGGAGGGAGGGAGGGAGGGAGGGAGGGAGGGAAGGAAGGAAGGAAGGAAGGAAGGAAGGAAGGAAGGAAGGAAGGAAGGAAGGAGCAAAAAAAGGTAGATGTTTCCAAAACTGCATTCCCCACACTCCAAACATTACTTTCCCTGAAGGTATCTGAAAAGGTAATACTCATATACCCAGCTATATGTATATGCTATATTCTCACTTGTTTCCCTATCGTAACTGTGAGGTGGTTGTGTATTCAATAGTTTAATCATTTTATTGTGAATGATTGGTCACACTTCTGTGTTTTGGAGCAGAAAACTGTTAAATCTGCATTTTGCATAGTAGCTATTATATTTTGATGGACCAGCCTGACTCAATCTTAGGATTAGAAAACATCTTGTTACAAGGTCAAGATAAATTCCTTCCAGTTTTCTGTATTACCTAAATTTGACCATATCTTGACCCATATTCTGGAATTTGATATGTTCCATATCCTATACTTTCAACTCCACCCTGACAAGATGTTCTGCCTAGTTCCTAGGCAACCACAACCCCCGGAAATCCCCCAGTCTTGCAGTTTTTGAGCTCTATTGTCCCTACTATCGCCTTTGTTCAATGCAATTTTCTCAAACCCCATTTTAGGGAGATAGCCCTGTCTGACAGAAAATAAAGCTTGCTTAATGCCCAAGAATTTTGGTTCAGTAGTCTTTACTCTCATTAGATGGGATTAATAACTTCTGGAGGCCCCAGAGAGATCAACAAGACTCCAACCCAAATTCAGAGCAGACTGCTGCCTCAGTAGGTGTGGACCCTGAAGATAATTCAAGGCCCCAAGGCATACTTTCTGTTTGGCAGACTGTTAGAACTGCCAAACAAGAAGAAAGCAGCAAGCATCTGTCTGAGGAGGCCTCCATCGGAAAGTCATAGTAAGGCATCTCCTTCTATGGCATCTGGTACTGGTCTGCTGGGACCCTTTCTGGAACAATGAGGGTATCTGATGTCAGAAGAATGCCTTCTATCTGAAAGTCTTGTCCCTAATCAAAAGATATGGTTGGACTATACAACAAAGATTCAAGGGCATGGGTTTAGAAACCAATGCCCAGGGACTGGCCCAACACCAAGTTCCTATAATTGTCCAACTAACCAGTTTAGTCACCTCCATCCAGATTAAACAATACTTGCTAATAAAATATTAAAGCTGCACCTCCATCCATTTATATCCAAAAATGTATCTTGTGTTGGCAACCAAACTTTGTAATGTAAGAGTCAACAATATGGTACTAATTTTAAAAGGCATGAAAGGATCATAGGCAGCAGCTCCTGAAATTCCTGGAGTCCAGGTAACTATTTCAGAAAATGCAGCCCAACTGCAATGAGGGACCTGAGCAAATCTGGAAATGCCATATGATGACCATCAAGAACAGCAGTCATAATGAAATGAAGCCAACTGGAGCCTGAGGGTAGGCTATAGAGGGTGCTGTCATAGGTAGGGCCAGAGAGGTGACAGGCCCCTTAGAGGAACCCAAAGGATCACAAATGAATCCCAGATATTAAGCATTGAGTTAATTACACTGTTAAAATTTGGTCTTTCCTTGTCCAGATTATGATTGTGCCCGGTTTCTACTCTGTTAAGAGATATAACAGGGCTCCTGGGATATTCCTATCTTATGATGTAGTAGGAAAATAACCTAAGCAGTCTAGCAAAGAGCCTACAGAATGTCTTTCCTTAAAGTTTATTCAGGCTAAAAAAAAACTACCTTAGGAATACATGAATAGACTCTTTGCCTCTTCTTTTTATTAAGCTTTAGCTATTTTGATAAACTGAGTCAGACAAGAGACTACGATAGTCTATAATGATGCACCATGAAAAGACCAGGAAAATAAAGTTGCCAGTCTCATAACTTTAAAGGTTCATTTTGATACTCAGAGAGCTTCAACTCAAAAATTGTAGCTTTTTAAAGGCTAAACCTAAAAGGAATAAAATAAAATCCTAATCTTATAAAAGCAAGTAAACTTGTTGTAAACTTGCTTGTTGTAAACTGTTAAAGATAATTAAAATACAAAAGTTAATAAGTTACTTTATAATAACCAAATTTTTAAAAAAGATTTATTTATTATTATATGTAAGTACACTGAAGCTGTCTTCAGACATCCCAGAAGAGGGATGTTACAGATGGTTGTGAGCCACCATGTAGTTGCTGGGAGAGTGGTCAGTGCTCTTACCTGCTGAGCCATCTCTCCAGCCCAATAACCAAATTTAAATATGTCCAAATCTATACTTGTAGTCATGCTAAATATAAATTTATAGAAATAAACTTTGTTTAGACTCCTATATATGTTTTCAAGGTTAAACTTATAACAAATAACTAAAAACAAGTAAAATTTATTTAAAATCAGGTATACTTAATAAATGGCCCTCACAACTTTAAAGAGTTCTACTGAATATGACATTTAATCTGTTTAATGGAAAAATAATCTATGATAGAAATGTCAACTCCTAGCAGCAACCATAAGGTCTCTAAAGGTTGAGGCACAGACCTGGACTGTAGTGATGCTAACCACTGGGAAAACTGCCCCATGCCTCACCTGCTGCCAGGGCCCTGAACAAACTGTGGGCACTATTGGGTTGACTATCTTACTCTGCCCAAGTCAAGGGAGGTCCATTTCACCAAGTTCTTCATCCCCAGGAAAATCTGACCGTGTGGGTCTGACAGCCAAAAGCCTACCCTGCCCTTGCAGCAGCTGAACATGCAATCCTGTCCTATGTGACAGCTGAAGACAGCCCTCTGCCTCCAACAAACTCCCACTGAAGCCCAGGATAAACTGTCTATGTAGTGTTAAGCCTCTGTCACTTTAATTGTTTCCTGCTATAACTCATCTCTCTCACATCTCTGATGATGTTGATGGCAAACTGTAGCTTTATCAATTTAGCAACAGCTTGCCTGGTTAACATATTTCATATTTCATATATGAAAACCAGGCCTTGCTGGGTGGTGGTGGCGCATGCCTGTAATCTCAGCACTTGGGAGGCAGGTGGATTTCTGAGTTTGAGGCCAGCCTGATCTACAGAGTGAGTTCCAGGACAGCCAGGGCTATACAGAGAAACCCTGTCTCCAAAAAAAAAAAAAAAGAAGAAGAAAAGAAAAAAGAAAACCAGGCCTTGTGCCAGGGCATCCCTGTAATCCCAGCACTTGAGAGGTAGAGGTAGGAAGATCTCTAAATTTGAAGTCAGCCTGGTTTACAAAGTGAATTCCAGGATAGTCAAAGCTACACAGAAAAACGCTGTCTTAAACACAAAAAACAAAAAGACCCACCACCACCACCACCACCACCAAAACAAAAGGCCTTGCTTTTCTGGAGCTATTAAGTCTCCTGATGAAAAAGGCAAACTCAGAGGTTTATCTTGCTAACAGGCTTCATATTTAAGTATAAACAGGTTTCAGGTGTAACTTTTTACTATTCCTTTATTTAAAAAAAAAACAACTTAATTTGCAATGACTTCTCTCAATCAACTACATGTCTAGATACCTGGATTAAAAAAAATTAAGATTCACTGGGTGGTGGTGGTGCACGCCTGTAATCCCAGCACTCTGGGAGGCAGAGGCAGGTGGATTTCTGAGTTCCAGGCCAGCCTGGTCTACAGAGTTAGTTCCAGGACAGCCAGGGCTATACAGAGAAACCCTGTCTCGAAAAAAACCAAAAAAAAAAAAAAAAAAAAAAAAAAAAAATTAAGGTTCATATAAAGTATAAGGATTTAAAATAAAATATATAAATGAAAGTTATAAATATCTAAGGATATGAAAACTTGAATAACTTATAAGAGTCTAAAAAGTGATTTAAAAGTTTCAGATTGCTTTCGGGCTCTATACTATTGTTATACTAAGATTTCAACGGTTCAGAGTTTTAACATTGATCTGACACTACTATTACCAGTCTCAAGCTCAAGATTTTAAATTTCCTTTGGTTGTCTTTTAAGTATAGACTTAAAGATGCTTTTTATCATGTTAGAAAAAAAAAATCTCGTATAGTCTATATAGTCAGCCCTCTGAACAGAGGAAAGAATGTTCATGCTTTTTAACCCACAGCTATATAGCTTTGGTTTGACATTTGTTTCAAAACCATGAGTCTACTTCAGCTATTTTACAGGCAGACCTGTTAGCTGCTGCATTCTCTACAATGTGGATTTTAATACACTTTACAAACAATGTAGCTACAAATGTTCAAAGCAAATATATCTAAAACTCTCACTTTTTTTCCCCTTAAACTTAAAAATTTAAATAAGCTTTGGCTGGGCAGTGGTAGCACATGTCTTTAATCCCAGCACTCAGAAGACAGAGTCAAGCCTATCTTAAGTTTGAGGGCAGCATGGACTACAGATTGGGTTCCAGGACAGCCAGGACTACACAGAGAAACCCTGGCTCAAAAAACCAAAAACAATTTAAATAAGCGTAATTAATTTGCAGTTTTAATCGACCTATCACAAGTCTAGTGGACTAAGTACTTCTGTCATTACAACAATCAACGATCTATTTCCCCGCCTATTACCCTCTCCTGTAGGGAGAAGGTCTAAATGTAACATTTTCCTTCAAGTTCCTTAACTTTACAATTTCCAGTCTATATTTGTCCTGGCAGATTTCTACTTGGCTGACAAGTACCATTCTGGAATCATCTGCTCACTACAAACTGTTTCAAAGATGAACTGTATCATGCCAGACACAAGGAGTCCTATAAAACCCGAGAGCCCTGGACTTGCTGAAAGCTACTTTGAACCAATCACGCAGACAGGGCTGTTCTGTCTCTTCAGGAGGATCAATGAGCCAGATGCCTCTGATGGGTGCCCTGCCTAAGTCTAACATTCCAGCCTTCCTAGGTCCTGACAATTTCAGCCAAGAAGCAGTTACAGAAAAGAATACATCACCCCTTATTTTCAACAGAGGCTGGAATATTAGGTCCAAAGGAAACTCCCTGCCAAAGGGGACAAAATGGCTACATATAATGCCCACTGGCATACCAGGTTCCCTCAATGTCAAAAAAGGTACCCGTTAAAACCAAACAGACCAAGATTTATCAACAGGTAGTAGATTCATTAACTGAAATAGTTCTACAATGATAGGGTACTCGACCTGCTCACAGCAAGACTGGTGTCAAAATAAAAAAAATACTTTAGACCCAGCACTTGGGAGGCAGAGGCAGGCGGATTTCTGAGTTTGAGGCCAGCCTGGTCTACAGAGTGAGTTCCAGGACAGCCAGGGCTATACAGAGAAACACTGTCTCGAAAAAACCAAAAATCCAAAACCCAAAACCAAACCAAACCAAACCAAACCAAACAAACAAAAAATAACAAAGTAAAAGAAACTGGAGCTCTTTGTAACAAATTATGCCCAAGTCACCATAGATAATTGTTGGACAACATACAGGGAGATTAGAAAACCATCTATATCAAATGAATTTATCACCTCTAAGATATACTTCAGTTTCATCTGGGTGGTAGGTGGGTATGCCTCTAATCCCAGTGCTCAGGAAGCAGAGGTAGGCAGATCTCTGTGAGTTTAAGGACAGCTGCTCTACAAAACCAGGGCTACACAGGAAAAAAAAAAACAAAACAAAGGGGAAAAAAAACATGTTCATGAGTGCTACTCAGAAATGTTTGGTTGGTGCCTTTTGGCTAGACGGTTACTAGGGCCTAGGCTCCCAGGAGAAGGACTTCTAGACTGGTCTTATTGTTACAAAGTTAGTGGGCCTGAAAGTAAAATACAAACTGTCCTAGTACAAAGAGATTCTATGTAAGGAAGTCTAAACTACCTCAAGGAGACAATTTAAAAAGTTGCTGGTTTTCATGTCCAGCACACACCTAGCACAATCTGAGTGGAAGTGCTAGGCAGTCTGAAGCTCATTATCTATTAGGAATGCATGTTTCAGGTAACAGGAAAGAAAGTCAGGGGAGTATATTGTGTAGACTTGTTGATTCAGGTCAAATTCAACTATGGAAAAAAAAAATATTGAGCCATGAAACTAATCTTTCCTACTCAACAAAAGGAAGAAATATTGAGGCCTATATATGCAGGTGATGTTAAGAGATTCTACCTCAACTAATCATCACAGTTATTACAACAGCAACTCTGTCTAAAAATGTAAAATGTGTGGGCTTAGGACAGGGAAAGAACAGTCAGAAACAATAAAAAGTGACTGCAGAAAACCGTGAGCTCCGAGTCTGAGGACTTGAAGAATAAATGGTGGGGGAGGAGCTGGAGAGGTGGTGTAGGTTAAGAGCCCTAACGCTCTTCCAGAAGACCCAGGTGTGATTCAACACTCACATGGTGCCTAACAACTGTGTGTAATTCTACTTCAAAGGAATCTGGCAAACTCTTCTGAACTGTTTGGGCTCTAGGCACATGCATGGTGCAGTAACATGTGCAGGCAAAATACCTGTTAGCAATCCTTCTAGGCTACATCTAAGCAATTACCTGGCTAGGCCTGGCTTACTATAAAAGGGGTTGTTTGCCCCCTCCTCGCTCTCTCACTCTTATTTTCTCTGACTCTATTCTCTCCCTGGGCCCTCTTTTCCCTCTTTCCCCATCCCCCTCCCATCTCTCACTCCACAAGCTCCTGGCCAGCCTCTCCTCCTCCTGCTCCTCCCTCTCCTCCCCACTCCTGTGCCTTTTTCTGTCTCTACTACCTTCTCAACTCCCCTTCCTATGCCCCAAATAAACTCTATTCCATACTATATCTGCTGTGTATGGCTGCTACCTCAGGGGGAAGGGATGCCTTAGAATGGACCTGCTGAGGCACTCTCTATCAAACATATCTTTGGCTATTTCTTTTTTTATAAAACACAGTAATATCCACACATGAAATAAAAATAAATGTATCCTTAAAAAAGAAACAAAAGTACATGAGCTTCCCAAATAAGAAATTTGTTTTGTGACAGATGGGAAAGAATGAAAAGAGAAGTCTCTTAATGGAACGCTAATGGTATGTCTACCTGTGCTACCAGAGCACAAGGATGGGCTCTTGGCTCTCCGTGGAGGAAAATACATTTCTTCTTATAGAACAGTGAAAAGGAGTGGGAAAGGAGGGAGAGAGTGAAAAGGCCAGTATTAGCCAAGAGAAGAGTTGGTCTAGTATATAAGGAAGAAGCAATGGCCAGTAAGATCTCGTTCTGGAACCTGGACAACCTGATGAGTAACAGCTGCACTCACTGCCTAGAGACTCTGGAGTTAAAAGTAACCCGATCAGCACAGGTATATGAGGACTCACACCTCTCCCACACACCTGCATTCAACCTGAAAAACGGAGGCTGACAAAGAACTCTACTGCTAATCTACTAGAAACACACTTATGTTTGAGGAGCCTTTTTTTTTTTTTTTAAGAATGAAGATAGCAAAAAAAAAAGAAAAAGAAGACAGCAAACTGTAACTAATTATAAATTATGAAAAACAATTTATACCTAAAGTACCACATTCAGTTTTTATGTAGTACTGGGGAATCTGATCCAGACCTGTAATAAATTAAAGGCATGAACTGTACCAATTGAACTGTATCCTTCGCCCTTCAAGCAGCTACTTATTATAGTGTGAGTGTATGTGTGTAGCTGAGGGTGAACGCATGCAAAGTGTGTGGAGCTCAAGGGGTAACACCGGGAGTGGGTTTTGTCCTTTCATCTGGGTTCTAGGATTAAAACTAAGAACAAGCTGGCATATCCAGTATTTTACCCACTGAACCATCTCATCAACTCTCAACTTAGACCCCAAGCTAGCCTCAGCCTCTTGGTGCCGAGGTTAGAGGAATACATCACTACTCTCCGCAAAGCTTTTACTAACTAGTTTATTATCTGAGATGGAGTAACCCAGGCTGACCCTCGACTGTCCATCCCTCACTTCTGACGCGCTGTAAGTACACCAGCCCAGTGTACCCCATACCTAGCTGATGCGGACCCCGGTTTCAAGCATGCTAAGCAAGCACTTCACTAACTACATCCTCAGCAGCCTGCAAACTCGTCATCTCTTCTCTTCTTTCTTTCCAGTTAGGAATTAAACTTAAGACCTCATGAATGCTAAGCAGGTATTCTATCATTGAGATTTATTCCCAATCTAGGTTTAAAAAGAAAAAGATTTAAAAATCACTTACTCCAGAAGAATATTATTCATATCTTGTGTAAAGAATTTTTTCCTTCCTTCTTCATCAAAAAGTTTGGCAGCCTAGAGAAACATAAGAAAAACAGACAATGTAATTCACAACAAATAGCACTGACATGAATTATCTAACAACAACAACAACAACAACAACAAAAACAACAACTAAACAATAATTAGTAAACAATCATTATCAGCAAAATAACACCCAGAGTGTGACCCAGAGTCAGGGAAAGCTGTTTGAGATCCAAATCAAACAGACTATCATGTTATTTTTGCTTCAGTGGCCGTAACAGCCAGCACAGACTTAATAGCCTAAAAAGCAGAGACTTGGGCTGGAGAGATGGCTCAGAGGTTAAGAGTACTATCTGTTTTTCCAGAGGTCCTGAGTTCAATTCCCAGTAATAACACAGTGGCTCATAACCATCTATAGTAAAGGTCTGGTGCCCTCTTCTGGCCTGCATGCATACATGAAGATAGAATACTGTGTACATAACAAATAAGTCTTTTTTAAAAAAGCAAAGACTTGGGCTGGAGAAATGGTTCAATGGTTAAGAGCACTGACTGCTCTTCCAGAGGTCCTGAGTCAATTCCCAGCAACCACATGGTGGCTCACAACCATCCTTAATGAGATCTGACGCCCTCTTCTGGTATGTCTGAAGAGAGCTACAGTGTACTCATATACATAAAATAAATAAATAAATAAATACATAATTAAAAAAAAAAACAAAGACTTATTCTCTCATTTGGACATTCAGAATCAGTACTATGCTAAAATCAAAATGGCTACAGGGCTAGGCTCTCTTTCAGAGAACATTTAAAAAAAAAAAAAAACAATCTCTAAGAAGCTAAAAGCAAAGTATAAAGCCGGGCATGGTGGCGCACACCTGTAATCCCAGCACTTGGGAGGCAGAGGCAGGCAGATTTCTGAGTTCGAGGCCAGCCTGGTCTACAGAGCGAGTTCCAGGATAGCCAGGACCACTCAGAAAAACCCTGTCTCGAAAAACCAAAAAAATAAATAAATAAATAAATAAATAAATAAATAAAATAAAAAGCAAAGTATACAGTGAGCTAAAGATACACAGGGAACTGATAGTACCACTTGAAATACAGCAACTTCCCAAGGGCCATTTGAATGACAACTACAGGGAAATACTATCCTTAAAAAGATGCAATGTGAAAAGACATTAGCACTGCCTATTTTAAGACTTAATCGTTATCAAAGGTCACAAAAAATATGAAACTGAAAACTCTTGTCAATCCCATGATAGATGGTGCTTGCCAGATATTTCCTTTAAGTAAAAACACACTCTCTCTCTCTCTCCCTCTCTCCTCCTCCTCTTCCTGCTCCTCCTCCTCCTCTCCCTCCCCCTCCCCCTCCCCCCCCCCAGGACCTACGTAGCACTGGCTAGTCCTGAGCTTGGTGACCCCCTCAGAATCCAGAGTACTGGGCTGACCGGCATTTTCCATTCTGCCCACCTTAAACTTTGCAACCCTGAAAGCTTTAGTGTGATTAAAACTTAGATTTAGCCAAAAATAAATAAATAAATAAATACATAAATAAAAAAATAAAAAATAAAAATAAAAAAAATCAGACTTAGTAATCAATGTCACAAATATGTATATATCTACACAAAAATGCCAGGCAATAGTACTTTCTGCTCCTGTCTCTGATGTGTAAGAGGTTCCATTTTATTTCATTATTTGAACTACTGGATTTTATCTACCAATATGTCAAACCACATTGTTTTTTTTTGCACTGAGTGAAACCAGTGACTGAGCTAAGCTCCCAGCCCTCAAAGCACAATTTTTTAAAAACAAGATTATTCAGTTTCTGATAGAATAAAATGTCCTTGATGATAATAGGCCTATGAACTGTTTAAGTTTGTTTTGTATATTTTTTTAGTTTGTAGTCTATCCTTTTACTCATTATCATATAGAATCTACATAAACAGCCAGATATTGGTATTATATCTCCCCAATCTTAGAGCCGTTACATAAGATGCCCCCCGAATCAGACTTCTAGCAAGTTGTGCAGGCAGTGGCCAACTGCAGTAGTCCGACTTCTACTTTATTAAGAACAATGAAAAAATTTATCAAGGAACCAGCACAAATTAATTACATGAGTTTGAGGATAATACTGTCATAGTTGTAGTTCCTCTTAACCAGGAGACAGAAGCAAGAGTTTCTAATGTGGAAACTGCCGTCATCACTGACAGCACAATCGCCTGTGAAGGTCAGAGGCGCAGCTTGTGTCAAAAGCCAGGAGATACACTCTGCCTGGACAGAGCACAGCAGGGCGTCTCTGCCAAACCACCCACGTATTTGACAATTTCACAGGCTATAGGTAGAAAAGGCAAAGTTCCAAGACATGCTTCTGAGACAGGATGAAGATTAGGCATGTGTAGGGGACAGAAATGTCCAAAGAAAGCCAGAATGAAAATGAAACTTTAAAAAAAAGAGAGAGAGAGAGAGAGAGAGAGAGAGAGAGAGAGAGAGAGAAAGACCTCAAATCAAAAGGTTCAGCATGAAAGGATATTTATTCACTGCAAAGTAAAATCTGAACAGCAAGAATGTGTTTATCAGGCAGATGCAAATGTTCAAGTCAGAGAGACATTTTCATCTGCTGAAGAAAAAGCACCATTCTCATATTTCAAAGTAAGACATGAAGAATCCGTGGATATCAGTAAGTGAATCTTACTGTAATTGGTACTTTCACACTAAAGCCTTAGGAAAAAAAAGCTGTAGTGACCCTGCCATGGCTACTTGACAGCTTGTCTTTTGATGTGAGACATCACTGAGCCTTTTAGACCAGAACATGCCCACAGCTATCTCGCAGGTATGTGAAGAAGGGTGGCTTGGATGAAAGTGTGTGTGCACGTAGTGCCACTCTGACCCTGCCTTGGCACTTGAAACCTGTTAGCCATGCTGCACCTTAGTTTCCCCAGACTGCAGACTATGTGCTATGTAAAGTCTCTCAGACAGTCAGGGCTACTATCTCTTCATAGAAATGGCAATGGCACACTCAAGACAGAGCGTCGTTTTTATTTTGTTTTGCTTTGGCTAATCAAACAGTACTTAATGTTACTAATAATGCCATCTTTGAAAGTCAAATCATGTCACCACTGCTTTTTAAAACCTAAAAGAAGCTGGGCAGTGGTGGCACACGCCTTTGATCACAGCACTCGGGAAGCGGAAGCAGGTGGATTTCTGAGTTTGAGGCCAGCCTGGTCTACAGAGTGAGTTTCAGGACAGCCAGGGCTACACAGAGAAACCCTGTCTCGAAAAAACCCAAAAACCCTAAAAGAAACTCAAGCAATTAGGGTTAGGGCAAAAGGAAATGGAGAAATCATGAAGATGAGGTGACTCCTGAGGCTCAAATGTCACTTCTGTTACTTACGAGACGTGAGCTCCTGCTCAATTATTTAGCCGCTCTCCAGTTACGTAAATAATGCTTGTACCTCAAATACAAGATTGTTAAGAGAATTAAGAAAAAGAGAAAAAGAAAGCTCAAATTAAAAGAGTTATGACAGTACTCAATAGTACAGTGCTTGCCTAGCAGGCACAAAGCCCTGGATTAAATGCCAAGACAATTAAAAACAACCAAACAAAAAAAATTCATAGACAAATAAAACCTCCCCATCTCACTCAGATTAGGCGTACAAACTTCAATTTATGTATTACCTTTAAGGAAAACTAAAATATAAAAAAATCAAAACGGCTGAAGGCACAGGATGGTAAAAGATGTCTCAGGCAAAAGTAAAGGGAAAGGAGTCACAACAGAACAGCACAGAGTTGGAGCCTCTGCCACTCATACACTCCGCTTCCTGTTTTCAGACAGCTATGCTATGCCTCCGCTACTGCTCCAGCATCATGCCCGTCTGCCTGTCGCCATGCTTTCTGCCATGATGTACACACACTCTAACTCTGGAACCCTGAGGCCCAAGCTGTAAAGCTGCCTTCATCAAGTTTTTTGTCACACCAATAGAAAAGTAACATAAAGCTGGGCAGGTAGTGCATTCTTTTAATCCCTGCACTTTGAAGGCAGACTTCAAGTTCGGGGCCAGCCTGGTCTACAGAATGACTTCCAGAACAACCAGGGCTACCCAGAGAAACCCTGTCTTGAAAAATCAAAAAGACGACAACTATAATGCCAACAAGGATGGAGGAGGGGGAGGAGGGAGGAGGAGGAGGAGAAAGAGGAACAGGAAAAGGAGGAGGAAAAAGAGGAAAAGGAGGAGGAGGAAGAAAGGAAGACTTATGTATAGCTCCAGGAGAATAAAATCTCCTCTGTCCTCAAAGGCATCGCAATCATGTGTACAACCCCACTGCACTCCCACATATACACACATAATTTTAAAATTATGAAAGATGACTCAGTGGTTAAAAGCACTGACTGCTCTTCCAGAGGGCTTAAGTTCAGTTCCCAGCAACCACATGGTGGCTCACAACCATCTGTAATGGGATCCAATGCCCTCTTCTGGTATGCCTGAAGACAGCGATAGTGTACTCACATACAGAAAATGAATAAATCTTTGTTTTCTTTCCTTCTTTCCTTTTTGAGACAGAGTTTCTCTGTATAGCCCTGGCTGTCCTGGAACACACTCTGTAGACCAGGCTGGCTTTGAACTCAGAAATCCGCCTGCCTCTGCCTCCCTGAGTGCTGGGATTACAGGCATGCGCCACCACCACCCAGCATAAATAAATCTTTAAAAGATAAATAAATAAAGCAAAATCTTTAAAAAGAAAGAGACAAACAAACAAACCAAACCTATAAATCAGAGGTTTGGAAGAAGGAGAAGACACTCACAAAGGCACAATATTTTCTGTTTTCTTGCTATTTTTTTTTTTTTTTTTTGGTCTTTTAAGACAGGGTCTCATTATGTTGCTTTTGCTGTTCTGTTGCTATGTAGATCAAGCTGGTCTTGAACTTACAAAGATCCACCTGTCTTGAGCACTAGGATTAAGGATGTATGCCACCGCCGGGCGTGGTGGCGCGCGCCTGTAATCCCAGCACTTGGGAGGCAGAGGCAGGTGGATTTCTGAGTTCGAGGCCAGCCTGGTCTACAGAGTGAGTTCCAGGACAGCCAGGACTACACAGAGAAACCCTGTCTCGAAAAAACCAAAAAAAAAAAAAAAAAAAAAAAAAAAAGGATGTATGCCACCATGTCCACACCTTACAGAAAATATTATCAACAAAATCATAGGGAAAAAAATTCACAAAACTAAGAAAAAATGCCACCCAAAGTGCAAAAGACATACAGAATATCAAATAGATAGGACCAAAAGACAATACGTAGTAGCCAACACTCTAAATGTCCAAAACAGAGGAAGAATATGGAAGCTACAGGACAGAAACAAAGTAACATAGACGCCAGGCCCATGAGAGCAGCAGCTGGCGTTTCAACAGATCCCAGAAAACCAGGGGGGCTTGGGGTGATATTTTAAGAGTCTGGATGACTACTGATGCCAGCACAGATTTGTCTGTACTAATCAAAGGCAGTTTAATGGAATTTATCATCACCAACCGGCCTCATAGGAAACCTTAAAGGAATAAGTGGGAGCACATTCAGGTAGTCGTAACAGGAAAGCATAGCAAAGTAAGTCTAAGAAAAACAGACACAATAAAAATCAACAAAAGCATCAATGGACTTAACTTTCCAATCAAAAGACTCAGACTAGCAAAATGAAATAAACACTATCCTCACCTTTTACCTCCAAGACCTCACACCACCAGAGACAGAAACCACCTTAGAGTCCAAGGATGGACAGAGACATGCCAGGAAGGCAGACTTCTCCAACTAAAGTAAGGACACCACATACTGATCAAGGGAACAATCCATCAAGATACTACAATCTTAGCTGGGCAGTGGTGGTGCAGGCCTTTAATCCCAGCACTTGGGAGGCAGAGACAGGCGGATTTCTGAGTTGGAGGCCAGCCTGGTCTACAGAGTGAGTTCCAGGACAGCCAGGGCTATACAGAGAAACCCTGTCTTGGAAGAAAAAAAAAAGGCCCAAAAAGTAAAAAAAAAAAAAGACACTCCTGACTTAAATATATATGCACTAAATTTTGATGCACTCACCTCTACAAAGCAAATACTTCAGATGTAAAGTAACAGGTTAACACACACATTATCAGTAGCTGGCTTCAATACCCCATTTTGACAACCCTTCTCACCAATGGATGGATTATATAAATAAAAAATGAACAGATTTAAATGATATCATAGATCAAATGGATCTAATATATATGTATAGAACATTCCATCCAACCACTAGATCATATACATTCTCAGCAGTCCATGAAACACTACTCTAAAATATTGAGATGTAAAACAATTCTCAGTAAATAAAATTGAAATAATTCCTTGAATATTATCTGGCCATTGTGAAATAAAACTATGTAGTAAAAGCAATAGGAACCATAGAAAACAGACCATGCATGGTGGCAAAAGCCTCTAATTTCAGAAACTAGGGATACAGGGGACAAATCTCAACATAGTAACAGCAAAGATGACAAATCCACAGCCAACATATGTTAAATAGAGACAAACTTAAGGTATTTCCACAAAAATCAGGAACAAGACAAGAATGCCTGTTCTCTACTCTTGTCCAGCATGGTCCAACTGTCCAAGTCTAGACCAATAAGACAAGAGGAGGAGGAAAAGGGATACAAGCAAGAAAGGAAAAAAAGAGGCCAGAGGATCCTTATTTGCAAATGATATGATTCTAAACATAAAAGATCTTAGAGACTTCACCTCAAAACTCCTATAGCTGATGAACACATTCAGCAAAGTAGCAGGATAACACACACACATCAGGAGCCTTCCTATGTACCAAAGACAAAGCCAAGAAAGATACCACGGAAACAATGCCATTCATACCTTATAAAAACAAAAAACAAAACACTTTGCTTAAAGCTAAGCAAGTAAGTAAAAGATTTGTACCTAAGGCATAGGAGATAACTTTACAAAAATGACTCAGGTAATGCAGAAATTACAACCAACAATAGACAAATAAACTTCATAAAACTAAAACCTTTTTGTCCAGCCAAGGACACTATCATTCAAACAAAGAGGTAGTGTATGGAATGGGAAAAGATCTTAACAGCTATACATTTGACAGAGTTGGTATCTAGCATATACAAAAAACAAAACAAAACAAAAAACCCCCCAAAAAACTATTATTGCTGTTCTTCATAATAGCCAGCAAATAGCTTAGATACCAATCAACGATGAATGGAGAGTGAAAATGTGGTACATTTAACTGTAAAGAAGATTCACCTGTATAAGAAAAGATGATGAATGCTGGGCAGTGGTGGCTGGCGCGCGCCTTTAATCCCAGCACTTGGGAGGCAGAGGCCGGTGGATTTCTGAGTTCGAGGCCAGCCTGGTCTACAGAGTGAGTTCCAGGACAGCCAGGGCTACACAGAGAAACCCTGTCTCGAAAAACCAGAAAAAAAGAAAAGAAAAGAAAAGAAAAGAAAAGAAAAGAAAAGAAAAGAAAAGAAAAGAAAAGAAAAGATGATGAAATTTGCAGGTAAATGGCTGGAGCAGAAAATAGTCATTCTAAGGTAATTCAGACCCAGAAAGATGCAGTCTGTCTCATTTGTGTATGCTAGCTTTGAACTTTTAGATATGTATTTAATTTGGAACAAACATATAGCAGTCAGGAAACTAGTTATTCCAGTTCCAGGGATCCATTGCTCTCTTCTGGCCTCCATGGGTACCTGCATTTATGTGCATAAACCACTTCACCTACACACATAATTAAAAATGAAATAAAACCTTTCAGAATATAGTCATCACTGACAATGAACCCTCTTAACACACTTCCTCTAAGTTCTGCACTGAGAAAGGACAGTCAAGTAAATAAAAATAAAGAACAGCTAGCAAGTCATAACCTCAAAAGAAACAGTGAATAACAAAAACAGTAGTTAACACAACAGAATCAATAAAACCACAGTACCACTTGATGAAAAAAAAGATTAGTCTTTTGCTCCCCTATATAGGACATGAAAGTTTTTCAGAAGTAGAGAATAAGTGCAGTATAAGGATGCTTTCAGAGGAGAATGCAGAAGAGTTCATATGTTACAACTTCAAATTAATGAATTAAAATTCAAAAAAGACATCGGTTTAATAATGGCTATTTCTGCTAGGGGGTAAGTCGAGTTTTTCCTTATATATTTATTAAGTACATTCTAGGCAGTAGATGGGCCAGGTTGGCCTCCACCTACAGATCCTCTCATCTCCGCCTCCGTGCTACAACTGTGTGCATCAACTACTATACCTGCCATTATACAAGCTTATATTACTTCTATAATGACGGGAAGAAAGTTTAAAATGACTAAAATATGGCATAGATTCAGACAAACATGCAAGTAATCAAAGATCAATTTAAGCCAGGTCTGCCAAATTTGAACACTAGCTATCCTGAATCTCAGTGTGTGTGAGAGTGGCTTTGCAGCTGGTCAGACCAACAATGAGTCAAAGTATGAGGAGACACCAATGTGACAGCTGTCATGGTAGGAATATAACTAACACTACAGCTTCTGATTAGCTAGAAACATGGACCATAAAATAACTAGGGGCTCAAAATGTGGCTCAAAGGTAAACTTTTTTCAAGACAGAATTTCTCTGTGTAGTCCTGGCTGTCCGGGAACTTGCTTTGTAGACCAGGCTGATCTCAAACTAACAGAGACTCACCTGCCTCTGCCTCTTGAGTGCTGGGATTAAAGATTTTTCCAGCCACCCCACCCCACCCCATTAGTGGCAGACTGCCTCTTGAGTGCTGGGATTAAAGGTGTTCCAGCCCACCCACCCACCCAAGAGTTCTGTGAGTCGCAGAACTCTTGACTAGTTATATGAAACCCAGCATTTGATGATCCTTTGGAATTGCAAAAATATACAGACAATAAAACAGCTACAGGTTTTTAAAATAGCTTCTACCAAGTAACTTCAGGTACTATTTACACGATGCTACTATGTATATATAGCCAACATCTAAAACAGATTATGGAAAACAGCAAGTTGTTGAGACTGTGGGTTGTTTTTGTCTTAAAACTTCAAATAAGTGTCTGTGTAGCAAATAAAAAGCAAAAGCATCATTACACTTACTACACGAAGGTCCTCAATGCGTTTCTCAAGAAGCACAGGTAGACCATCTGGAAGTGTAGGTACCACTTTGGGCACAACCTGAGAGGGGAAGGTGGGCTGGGTGGTATTTCCATTTTCTCCCCCTGACTCAGAGAGGGGACTTCCATCAGAAGTAGCATCCAGTAATCTGTCAAAGTCAAAATCATCTAGCATCTCTAGGGCATTTTCAGCTTCCTGAAACAGTTCATGTTCATTTGTGCTAACAAAAAGAGGGAGGTCCGGATCAGCACTGTTCAGACTTAAGTCCGGGATGTCATCCCCCAAGGTCGTTGCAGCACAAGGGGGCTTAGGCAGAGAGGAAGCTGATGGGGCCACTGGGACTTTAGGGCTCGATTCCTTCTTCATTGCATCCTTCTCTTTTTGAAATTTTCTTATCATGGCAGCCAGAGAAAGGGAATCTTTATACCTCTTTTTCTTTTTTTCAGACTTGTGTGAATTGAGAGCCACAACTCTGTGAAGGAAAACAACACTGGTTAGGATTCGTCACTGTAAAAGTTAATCTCCTATGTAAATAAGTGAGATGATTAAAAGAACCGTGTGGGAGATGGTAGAACAAAATTGTCTTCTTCATTTCTTATTAAATTACTTTCACGTTAGCACCTTCAACATCTGGATAATATGACAGGGTTTAGCACTAAAAGTCCTTATATGTCATCCTTAGGATGCCCTGAACTCCTGCTTCTTCTCCCAAGTCCTAGAATTACAGATCTGTGACAGTACATGTGGCTTAAGCTGGTTCTTTTAGGTTAAAAAGCTGTATTGAACAAGACAGTCAAAAGAAGTATCTGTAAGTGTAATGTGAAACACCATTAATCTCTAAGATGACATGCAGAAGGTCAAATCAGATGTAACTAAATATAATAATACTGGTAAATACATATTTCTAAAATGAAACTGGAATATTGTGAAATATTTTCCTAATAGGCTTATTTAGCATACCCCAGTTGTTTGGGTACTTTTTTCCTTGGCTTCTTTTCTTTTTCCCCTTCCTCTTTCCTCTTCCGCTTCTTTACCTCAATATCATCTTCTTTTATTTTGGGAACCTACAAAATAAGAAACTGCATCATTTATCAATGTATCAATATTTTCCTCTCTGATGTTACTAATGCAGCATCTAAGGCAGTAGTTTTTTTAAAGTGTTTTTTTAAGTGCCAGAATTACTTGCTGAAGGTGTAGTCTTGGGGTCTATGACATTCTGGCCTGAGGTCTGCTGCATGTGTACAGGTGTGTGAGTACAGACGCATATGAAGCCAGAGGGTGACAATGGGTATGCTCTTCAATGGTTCTCGTCCTGCTCAGCTTCTCACTCAACACAGAGCTCTCCAATGAGGCTGGCCTGGCTTATGGGCAAGCCCAGAGAGCCTTCTAACCGTGGCTGGGACGCACTTCACTGGGACCTCAGAGCTGACGTTGTGAATAAGGAGTTTAGTGATTCTGGTAAATGGAGACTCCATAGCAGAGAACAACTATGGATAATCTTAGTTTCTCAGCAATAGCACAACAGCAGAAGTTGTTACAAATTAGGTCTGAAGGAAGCTCAATAGTTATGAATGGTTCTTGTACAGAAAATCTTACTTTCTTATTTGTTTGCCCATTTTGTTGTTTTATTTTTGGAGGCAGGGTCTTACCCTGTATCCATGGCTGACTATGAAACCAAGCTGACTTTAAACTCATTAAGAGCCACTTGCCTCGAGCCCAGCAGTGGTGGCGCACACCTTTGATCCCAGCACTTGGGAGGCACAGGCAGGCGGATTTCTGAGTTCAAAGCCAGCCTGGTCTACAGAGTGAGTTCCAGGACAGCCAGGGCTATACAGAGAAACCGCATCTCAAAAACAAACAAACAAACAAAACAAAACAAAAACAAAAAAACCAAAACCAAAAACCAAAATCTACCTGCCTCTACCTCCCCAATTCTGAGATTAAAGGTTGTTTGGTTGATTTCTGTTTCTTTTAAATAGTGTAAAGTCCAAATCCAGGGCCTATGGATACTATTAAGCTATTCCCCTCCCCCTACCTACATTGCTAATTTTAAACAAATAATTAAGTACAATTACACTACACAATAGTATTTTTTACTTTTCCTTACATTCATGGTTATGGCACAAATAATATTCAAAGTCTATCCTAAGGCTAGGTATGGCGGGACATGCCTTTAATACCAGCACTCAGAGGGCAGAAGCAGGTACATTTCTGTGAGTTTGAGGCCAGCCTGATATGCATAGCAAATTCTAGCCCAGTCAGTGCTACAAATATACCCTGGGGCAAGAACGATGGCTCAGCAGGCAAAAGTGCTTGCCATGCCGGCCTTTCTATTCCCAAAGCTCATAGTGGAAGGAAAATTCCAACTCTGGACAGTACTGCATATACATACACATTCTTACACACACTTATCATATATACACTACAATAATAATAATAAATGAATAATCAAAAAATATTCTGGTCTGGGTGTGTACAGATCAGTAATAAGAGTGCATATTTAGCATACAAGAATTCCTGGGCTAATTTTTTAGCGAGCACAGCAAAAATATAAACAAAATAAAACAGAAGACATATCATATTAATTCTTTCCTGGTCAGGAGATGTCAAACTCACCTTGGGTGGCTTGTGCTTTTGGTTATCTGTAAAATCATCTTCTTCAGTGTCTGAAGCTTGGCGAAACTGCAGAGTGCCAGTGTTGATGTAGAAGCCTCCATATTTTGTTGTTAGAGAAGCAGGGACTAATTCGTCATACTAGAGCAAAAAAAGTTTCAAATATACTCTCCTGTCTATAATTCTATAAACATGTCAAAGAACAGCACTTACTGGCAACTTCCGTAAATACTCACTGCATGTCCAGCAACCCCACTACTAGGCATACTCCTGAGAGGATGGCATCAGTATGCCAAAGATACACCATGCTTCTACCCCATTCGCAAAAGCCCACACTGGAGAACCTAAGTGTTCATCAGTAAATGAGTGGAATATTAAAATATGGTACATTTACTAATATAATGAAACATTATTTGGCACTAAAAAACAAAGCCAGAGCTGGGTGTGATGGCACATGGCTTTCATCCCATTGTTTGGAAGGCAAAGAGAGGCAGGTGGATCCCTGTGAGCTCAATGCCAGCCAGATCTACACAGTGAGTCCAGGACCACCAGAGCTAGATAGTGAGATCCTTTCTAAAAAGAAAAAAACCAGAAAACCCAATTCAATATATAAAAGACAGTATGTTAAGTAAAATAAGCCAACAAAGAGAAACCAATACCACACACTATCCTTTGTATGTGGATTTTTTTTTTTTTTTTTTTTTTTTTTTGGTTTTTCGAGACAGGGTTTCTCTGTGTAGCTCTGGCTGTCCTGGAACTCACTTTGGAGACCAGGTTGGCCTCGAACTCAGAGATCCACCTGCCTCTGCCTCCCAAGTGCTGGGATTAAAGGCGTGCGCCACCACCGCCCGGCAGTATGTGGATTTTAATTATACTGAATTCATAAAAATACAGAGTACAATGTTAGATACCACAGGTTTGAAATGAGATCAGAAAGGGGTAAGGGAGAAACTAGTTGATAAAATAGTTTCAAAATAATTTCAAAATAATTTCAAAATAGCTAGGTGATTATCCAGGCTAATTAATGATCGTCTAATCACTAAACATGTGGACATTTTCACAGTGTTACACTGTAACTCATAATATATATATATAATTACTAATTTAAAATCATTTTAAATTATATTTATTTTAAATGAACAATTACTAATTGTTGATTTAAAAACAAATGAGGGGAGGAGATCAAAACTGCACTAAAGATGTTGATGGAGTAGCTGAGTTTAGAAAAAGTTAGTATCTGGAATAAAAGGCAATGCTGATCATTTAGCGTATTTAAGAGGAGTTTCCAAAAGAACCGGACAGCTGGTGTGCTGATAAAGAGACTGACTGTCCTGTTCTTCAGCCCCTTCCTCTTGCTACCATTCCTTTGTTTTTGTTAGAACTCAGTTTATTTACTGGAAGATGTTCCAAAAACACATCCGACAAGCCCAAAATAAATAAGGAAATAAACAGCAGCTTCAAAAACAAAAAAATCTTTTCCCTTTGGCCCCTTTATCATGCAAACCAAGTACTTACAATATTCCTTGCCTCTACCCTTCATGACAACTCTAATGAAAAGTCAAAACAAATTAAAGCAAGGAACTGAGTATTCAGATAAAAAGTAAGTCCTTAAAACCCCATCAATATGTAATTTTATTAATAAGGAGATGATACAGAATAAAAAAATTCTTTGTCTTGCCTCTGTGTGTAAATAGAAATATATTTTCAAGCATTTAAAAGAAAACTTAAACAATTTCACAGCAAATAAAGATATATAGTCAAGCAGTATGCTAGGAAACTAACAGACTAGGCCTCAAAAATCCACAGTTTAACATTTATCATTTCACCCAGTAGAGATGGACAAAAAGCAAATATTAAATGGAGGTCAATCCTAAGCAATCAGTGTTTATTTGAGAATGAAAGGAAAGTATTCTGTACCTAGTAGTACTCAGATGCGGTAACCAGGATGCCCTACTACTATCCTGGGATTCTTCAGATTACACTGTTTTGTTTTTTAAAGAAAACATCATTGGGAGTGGAGAGATAGATTAGCAGTTTAAAGCACTTGCTGCTCTTACAGAGGACCTGGGTAGGGTTCAATTCCCATCACCCACATGGTGGCTCACAACCATTTCTAACTCAAGTTTCAAGGGATCCAATGCCTTCTTTTGATCTCTGTGGGCACGAGACACATATATGATGCATAAATACATATTCAGAAAAAAAATCTGTACATATAAAATAAAATTTTGAATAAATCTTTAAAGTAAAAGATGCCAGGCATAGTGGCGCACACCTTTGATCCCAGCACTTGAGAGGAGGATCTCTGGGAGTTCAAGGTCAGTCTGGTGTACAAAGCAGGTTCTAGGACAGTCAAAGCTGTTATAGAGAAATTCTGTCTCAAAAAACAAAAACAAAAATAAAAGAAAGATGGAAAGAAGAACATCCTTGTCCCAGCAAGGACAATCCACATTCTATTGGTCACTATGTGAAGATAAAGCACACATCTCTAATCCCAGCACTCAGGAGGTGAAGGCAGGTAGAACTCTGCAGGTCCAGGGTGGGGGTGGGGGGTGGGGTGGGGTGAGGGGGTGTGGGGGGGGCGAGGAGGAAAAAGGAGGAAGAGGAGGAGAGGAGAAGGAGGGAGGGAGAAAATAATTAAGGCTAAGCATAAAAGTTATGATTTTTAACTGATTCCTTTCAAAGATTATGGGAAAGGGAAAAAGTTCAATTATGCTGAATTTTAAAGAGTGAAATGAAGAAGAGGGAGAAAAGAAATGATCTACTCTTGATTTACGAGACGCACTGCTCTTCACACCTCATAGAAAAAGATCAGTATTACTGGCAGGTGAAGGACTGAAAGAATAAGATGAAAATGACCACATGATGACATAAATATCTCTGCATCTTTAGTTTCATATACTAAAAAATACCACTAGTTCTCAATGATTCTTCCCAAGGATGCTTCTCTTTGGTCCTCATGACACCTTTGGGAGGCAGGAAAGTGGGGATCTATCCAAAGTCAATTTCTGCCTTTAGTAAAGTGACCAGCCAACTCTCAACCCATTTGCTAAACCAAACCACTTCTTCATCAGGGAAAAACATGCACCCCAGATATTCAGGGCACTCTTAACTGCTCTAAGCCTTCTGTTGGGCTTTCTACCCTATCACTGCTCAGAATAAACTTACAGGTATGTAACTGAGCCATCTAAGAACAAAATTAAGAGTTAATGAAACAACTTAAGATATCCTAGCTCTAAATCCTTTGCAAGACTAACAAGAATTTGGGCAAATCTCTCAACATTAACTCAGAAAGTTTCACATGCTCAGTCCTTTACAGTTTAGAAAAATAAAACTGAGACTGATTTTAGGCTTTTTAGTAATAAGGTAGCAGAAGACTATAAACACTCACTGGGAATAGATGATTTTTAATTTGGAAAGCTTACGGACAATAAATCAATATAAGCAAAGTTCCTTTGATTGAATTATAATTGTTTTACATTAGAATTATAAAAAGAACAAGGTGACTTTTCAAAGATCAGTGACAGGGCTGGTGAGATGGCTGAGAGATTAACACTGGATGCTCTTCCAGAGGTGCTGAGTTCAATTCCCAGCAACCACATGGTGGCTCATAGCTACCTGTGAAAGGGATCTGATGCCCTTTTCTGGCATGCAAGTGTACACATAGAGCACTCATACCTAAACGAATAAATAAATCTTTACAAAGTTTTTTTTTTAAAAGATCAATGACAAAGGATTACTAACTATACAAGTCAGCAACTTATACCTATGAAATTCATCCTTATTAAAGCAGCAGCCAAGCTGGGTGTGGTAGCGCACACCTGTAATCCCAGCACTTGGGAGGCAGAGGCAGGCGGATTTCTGAGTTCGAGGCCAGCCTGGTCTACAGAGTGAGTTCCAGGACAGCCAGGGCTACACAGAGAAACCCTGTCTCCAAAAACAAAAACAAACAAACAAAAAAGCAGCAGCTTTCAAATGTAAAAAAATATGATATATCAAAACCCAGCATATACATAGACAATGAAAATGAAATCACCAATGACAGACCCTTTTCCATTTGATTTTGGTTTGCTTTTTTGTTTTTCTAAATACTAGTGAGGACTAGACAGAAGTCTCAGCAGTTAAGAGCACTAATTTACAGAGAACCAGATCTGATTCCTAGCACATACATGGTGGCTCGAAACTATAACCGCAGTCCCTGGGATCTTGTCTTCTGACTGCTGCAGATACTAGACATGCATGTTTTACACATAGATACACAGGGTATAAAACATGCATACAGATAATTATAAAATAAACTACTAGTCATATGGTCTAAATTGCTACAAAATTCATATATTAGGTACAAAAGTTGAAAATTGCTTTTAACTATTATATTATTATAATATTATAACTATTATAACTATAATAGTTATAATATATTATAACTATTATAAATAATATTTAAAATATTATAACTATTATATTATAACTATTATAAATGATATTTAAAAAACCAAAGATGAAAGTTCACTCTATGGTTTCCATTATAAGGCACTCTTTAAGAGTTGGACTGAAGCCTAGGGGGATGGCAGAATGGGGCATGCTTAGAGCCCCAGGTATGACTCCCAGTACCAGACATAAAAGAGTCAAAACTGAGCCAGGCAGTGATAGCACCTTTAATCCCAGAATTTGGGAGGCAGAAGCAAAGGCATGTCTAAATTCAAGGACAGCCTGGTCTACTGAGTGAGTTCAAGGACAGCCAGGGCTACTCAGAGAAGCCCCCTTCTACCCCGCAAAAAATGTCAAAACTGAAGCCACTAAGATTGTTGGAGTTGCCAGAGATCAGGAGGGCGGGAGGGATGAAGAGGCAGAGCAGAGTAATTAGGCTGTATGGTCATAACGGTGGACATATGTCAATAAATATGTCCAAACTAACAGACTCTACCATACCAGCAGGTACAAACTATGAACTTAGGTGATAACAGTGTACTGATTAGGCTCATCAACTGTAACAGGTACACCAACCACCATGATACAATATGTTGATAGTAAAGAAGGCTCTGTGTGTGTGTGTGGGGGGGGGGCGAGCAGTGGATATGGAAGCTCTTTGTATTTTCTGTTCAGTTTTGCTGTAAATCTAAAACTGTTGTAGCCAGGCATGGCAGCACAGGGAGAGCTCGGTGAGCATGAGCCTAGTCTACATAATCTGTTCAGAGACACCCAGAGCTATACTGTAAGATTCTGAAGAAAAAAAAAAAAAAAAAACTAAAAAAAAAATAGCTGGGGGTGATGGTACATGTCATCAATCCCAGCACTCAGGAGGGAGGCAGAGGCTGGCAGATCCCTGAGTTCAAGGCTAGCCTGTTCTACATTTCAGGACAGCCAGAGCTATACAAAGAAATCCCATCTCAAACCAAACCAAACCCAAAAAACCTCAAAACCTAAAAAGAATAAAAAAAAAAAATCTGTTCTAAAATACAGTATTAACTTTAAGAAGCTATTTAAGTAAAAGTATGGGTACATGTAGTAGCCGTGAATGATTTGCTTTTGGGTAAGTCAGAATATTTTTTTAAAAGATTTTATTTAAGTATATGAGTATACTGTCATGTTGTCAGATTTTTATTAATATGAATACACTGTAGCTGCCTTCAGACACTCCAGAAGAGGGCATCAGATCTCATTATAAGCACCATGCTGAGAAATTAAATTCAGGACCTCTGGAAGAGCAGCTAGTGCTCTTAACCAATGAGCCATCTCTCCAGCTCCCAGAGTTTTAAATCTACATATTAGCATTATTACTAATATTTGATGCTTGTTAATACTCTTAACCATATTTAAACTTACACTATTTTAATCTCAAAGTAACTCTGGGAGATAGTAATTACACAGAAACTGGGTAGATAGTAATTATACAGAAAAGTGGGTAACAATGACATATGCTTTCATGATCAAATGTCAAATTAGGAACCAATATAAAACTAGAACCTTGGACTTCTCCACTGAGTTCCAAGTAGCAGTCAATACTCTAGATAGAAGCATCCCAATCTTAACTTGCCAATGCTAAATTTTAGTAATGGTAAACACTCTCTTCTCTAAACAGCACTGCTAATATGCCTTGCCAAGAAACAACAAGTTATTGAGGAACATGACATCCAGCAGTATGCACTGTGCTGACAATCATTCCAATCACTCTCTTACTAGTATAAGCTCCATCTGTCACCACATATGCAACAAGTGCTATATCATCGTGCAAAAACTATACTAATTTGAAAATCATAAAGTATTTAAGTACTGTTATTAAGTACTCCAAAAGATATGATAATCCTAAAAGATATCACAATCCTAGGCATTAGATGAGTAATCTAATACCTAGATAAAAATGGAAGAGCACGGACTTTACCTACTACAAAACATGACAAGCCTTAATTCACGTACTAAGACAGAGTACTAATAATTCTTATATGTTGTCCCAAATTTCATCTTCCAGCCGGGCGTGGTGGCACACGCCTATAATTCCAGCACTTGGGAGGCAGAGGCAGGCAGATTTCTGAGTTCAAAGCCAGCCTGGTCTACACAGTGAGTTCCAGGACAGCCAGGACTACACAGAGAAACCCTGTCTTGAAAAACAAAAACAAAAAAAAAACAAAACCAAATTTCATCTTCCTTTCATAAGAGAAATTGGATGCTAGAGCTAAGGTTGTAGAATTTGGTCAAAACATACTGATGATAAAGCCTGGTGCTTAATATACCACTACTATAGTAAGATATAAACTAAATAGTTTTATAGGTATCTGCCAACTTTAACTCTAGAGCACCAACCTTCAGGACTATTTTATAAGTCATTCCAAAATGACCTCCAGAAGCTTGCTTCAGGATAGAAACCCCATGACCAATATATTCCATTGCTAGCAATTTGCCTCAGTCATATTATTTGAACTCTAAAGTATTCTGAATATACATTATTCAAGTAGATGAATGCACACGAGACGCTCAACTACCTGAAAATACATAACCATGAGAATTAACACTACTTTTACTAAAATCAGTAAAGAATATACTACAACAACCATTAAAAGCAGTATATCTATGCGTTAATATATACTACTAAAATGCTGAATTTCAAGAAAAGAATATCTAAGATACATATAGTGATAATATCTGTTTCTTTTTTACAAGGAAATACAGGTTGAATGTTTATTAGAGACAGAATTTCTTGGTGGGGACGTGTGGGGACTACTTGGCCTTGTACTTACTACCCACCTTGTGCTTTGTTGCTGATTAGCATCACTGATTTATGTATGTATATGCAGCGTGTGTGTGTGTGTGTGTGTGTGTGTGTGTGTGTGTGTGTGTGTGTGTATGAGGGTATGGAGGTTAGAGGAGCATGTGGGTATGGAGGCTAGAGGTCTGTGTCAGGCGTCTTCCTCAGTTTCTCTTCATCTTAGTTCTCAGTCTCACTGTCTGTCCAGACCACCTGAATGGGCAGCCCTAGGACCTGTCTACCCGTGCTCGGCACTTTCACGTTGAGTGCTAGAGATCCAAAAAAGTTCTCATGCTTGCATGGCAGCTGCTTTCCAACTGAGCCATCTCCCCAGCATCGTAAATGATGCTTTTAAAAGCTAGAGAAGTAAACCAAAGAAGTCCTAATAACAAGAAACATTCTTGTTTAAGTCATATACCCAGAAATTTTAATTCACTACATCTTAGTTAAGACAAAAATCAGGGGGCTGGAGACATGGCTTAGTGTTAAAAGCACATATTGTTCTCACAGAGAATCCAAATTCAATTCACAGCACCCATACCAGGCAGCTCATAACTATGGAGTACTCCAGCTTCAGGGAGCTAATGCCTCTTTGACCTCCCTAGGCACATATACAGACACATATATACACACAAATAATAAATGTTTTCTACCATTGATTAAGCTTAATACAATCATGTTCAGCATTTGGTTAGAAGAACATTATTCCTTTTTCCATGTAGGAGTATGAATGTGTCTGCTTGTGTATAAGAGCGTGCATGTGTTCTTGTGAGTACATGTACTTATGTGCTTATGTTTTTTAGATAGGGTCTCATATATCCCAGACTACACCTCAATTTGCTACATCTCAGGAATGACCTTGAGGTCCTGATCCCCCCCATCTCCACCAATGCTGGAAATATAGCTAGAATATAATACTGTGCAAGGAGTAATGATTTCTCTAGGAATTAATGCTAAGTATGCACCTGAAAATAAGCAACTGATTAACCTCAAAAGGTTCTTGAAAGACCTGAAAGCATAGCAGACTACAAGTAAGGGCCTACTATCTTGTCGGCAAACCAGGACTGCTGGCCAAGCTCAGCCTAACAGTTTGTTACACTGCCTGCCAGAATGAATTTAGCATTTTTTAAGTGATGGGGAAAACATCAAATTAAATATTCTGTGATGCATGAAAATTACATGAGTTTAAATGTTACAGTCTATCAGTAAAGTTTTACTCTTAACATTGCCACACTAATCTACGTTCATACGCTTCTCTCTGTGACTGCGCTCATGATAGAGCAGGAGAAGAGCTGTAAGAGACACCATATGGTCCACAGTCTACAATATTTACCACATGGTCCTTTACAGTTTGCCAAAACCTGGCCCATGACAGCAATATAGTAACAACTTACCATGAACAAGCCAACATTACAAAAATGTAAGTCTACAATTTAAAAAAAACTTCAAGCTATACAAACAGCTTTTAAAAAGTACAAATAAACATCCATTGAAATATTTTAAGTCGCCTGGATGTCTACTGCCAAGAGCTTACTGCCATATTGAAGATATTACTCACAGCCTCTGAGTTATCAATAAATGGATCTGTCTCATCATAGCCAAAGCCTATATCAATTAGATCTTGTAGGCGATCCTTCCGGTGTTTACGGGCTTTCCCACCCTGCAAAGAAGAGATACGTTACTTATTCAGTATCTGTACTGTTTCCATAAATTAAAAAAAAAAAAAAAAAAAGAGCTGTTAGAAGAATTCACATAATTTTTATGAGAAACTCTACAGGCAACTGGCTCTCCCCATATCTTGTATGTAAAGTGCACTTAGTGACTGCTTCTTCAGAGTAGGACAAACTGGACAAAGCAACTATAAGGTAGGAAATCTGTCAACACTTCCTCAACCACACAGTCAGCACTAACAATGGAAAGGCAAATTGACTGCATCTATCTTTGACATTTTAAAAATTACTTTTCAACTCTGTGGTCTTCCTTTCAAAAGTCTGTGTTCACTCAGGAGGCTAAAGACATCATGATTACCAAGTCAAGGAAAACATTAAAAAGAGCCGATCTACTGGACATGGTGGCACGTGCTTTCAATTAAAGCACTTGAGAGGCAGAGGCAGGATGAATCTCTGTGAGTTCCAGGCCAGCCTGGTCTACACTGTGAGTTCTAAAACAGCCAGGGCTACCCTGTCTCCAAGAAACAAAAGAAAAATAATCAATCCATATAAGCAAAAGGAGAGAGCTAACCCCACAAGTTATCCTCTGACCCCGCATACGCCTTACGCATGCAACTGTTTCATGTGTACAATAAATAAAAAACATTCTTTGAAAAATATTGTATCTTATGTGTATGAGTACTGCCTGCAGATATATGTGCATGCACACATGCCTGGTTCCCCCAGAAGAGAACATTGGCTCTGTAACTGGAGCTAATTATGGGTGCTGAGAACCAAACTGCATTCTAAGACAAACAAATGATCTAAATGAACTGAGCCATTTTTCTCCAGACCACTTATTTTATTTTTTAAGACTTTAGTTTTGTGAGTGCACATGCTTGTGCCAGTATATGAGTATGTGTGTGTGTATATATATGTGTACGTAATTATACACATATATGTATACATACATACATACATACATACATACAGTGTAGGTGCCCTCAGGAGGCAGAAGAGTGCAACAGATCCTCTGAAGCTGGCATTACAGAGTAGCAAGCTACCTGATATGAGTGCTGGGAATCAAATTCAGTTTCTCTGCAAGCCACCAAGCCATCTCTCCAGGCCCCAAAACCTATTCACACGTTATATTTACACGTTATATAACTGTACACACAGAATACATGAATCTGAAAACAAGCACATCGAGGAATCGGTGGTGGTCAGATCAAGTCTGTTGTCTAGCCTATTCTCAAGCATCCTGTGCCAAGGTCCACTCTCCAGTTTTGATGGCTGCAGTGTTGTGAAGCAGGACCCCTGCGAGTATCTAGCTGGGTGATGAGCGCAAGAGTCTGAAAACTTTGTATGAAACCAAGCACATAGTGTGAGCCAGCCTTTCTAGACTTCATAGTGCTGTGTCCAAAAGAAAGATTAATGACTACACTAATTATAAACAGTAAAAAAAAATATAAATTCTAGGATGGTTGTATGGAGTCTTATAACAGATGACCTAACTCAAGTCTTTCCTAAGACATTTATATTCTTAGACAAGACAAATGCAACTAAACACTTGTAGGAGCCCTTGAGTAAAATCACTTGGCTACCACATATGGTAGGGGAACAAATCCAATTAAACTAAAAAAAAGGGGGGGGCAGTGATCTCAATGAATAAAATCTGTATTTAAGTCCCCTAATTATATAACTAGACTATGATGACAACAGCTACTATTTACATCAGACACTAAGCACTTACATCTTTTATTTCACATTCCACAAATGAAAACACACCAAAGCTGAGGAAGGAGAGTTAACTCATCAGTGGTTACTATGGTGATCTGAATAGGAATGGTCCCCATAGACGCACATGTTTGAATGTTTGGTCATAGGAAGTGGTACTACTAGGAGGTGTAACCTTGCTGGGGAAAGTGTGTCACTGGTGAGCTTTGAGGTCTGAAAAGCTCAAGTCTGGCCAATGTGGCACAGTCTCCTTTTGCTGCTGCAGATCAAGATGTCCAAGTCTCAGCTCCTTCTCCAGCACCGTGTCTGCCTGCATGCCCTTGCTTCCCACCATGATGATGATGGACTAAACTCCTGAAACTCTAAACCAGCCCCAATTAAATGTTTTTCTTGACAAAAGTTGTTGTGGTCATGGTATATATTCACAGCAATAAAACCAAAACAGACAGTGACAAAGACTTATTTGTATCTAGAAGAAAATTAAGAGGTATGTGGGGTCACTTTTCAGCTAGAGCCTTCAACTCAGTGTCAGAATTCAAATCAGTGTCTACATTGCCACATGTCTCCAGATTGGCTTCTCCCACACAGTACCCATGGTTTTGTGCGTAGTGTACTTAGCTAGCGAGTGAGATGGCTCAGAGATCAGAGGCATGTGTACAATTCAATTCCTAGACTTTACTCACGGCAAGAGAACATGCCTCCCAGGAGTCGTCCTCCTGCCTCCACGTGTGGTCTGGAATGCTTTTACCTACTCTGGATCACACATACGTCATTACCTGATGATACTAAAAGTGATAAGAGCAAGTAGTAACAAGGATGTAGACAAACTAAACTTCTCCTGTTTCACTTGTGGAGGCACACAGGGATCTAACAGCCGGGTGTGAAATCTACACTTATAATCCCAGCAGGAACTGGAAGATCTTGAGTTTGAGATTAGCCTTGGCTATATAGTAAGATAATGCCTCAGAAACAAAAACAAACAAACCAAAACCAACCAAACATACATGCATATGAACAAACTAGACATGGTGGCATATGCCTTTAATTCCAGCACTCAGAAGGAAGAGGAGGATGTTTGTGAGTTTGAGTCCAGCCTGGTCTACATAGGGAGCTCCATGACAGGCAGGACTACATAGAAAAACCGTCTCAGGGGCTGGAGAGATGGCTCAGCGGTTAAAAGCACCAACTGCTCTTCCAAAGGTCCTGAGTTCAACTCCCAGCAACCACATGGTGGCTCACAACCATCTGTAACAAGATCTGATACCCTCTTCTGGAGTGTCTGAGGACAGTTACAGTGTACTTACATATAATAAATAAATAAATCTTTAAAAAAGAAAAAAAAAAGAAAAACCGTCTCAAAAGAGAACTTTGTAAGAATGGGCACCATAGTATGTGTATGTAACACCAGTGCAGGGTGGAACCAGAGGTCACTGGGCAGTCAGTCTAGCCAATGCAAAGAAAGATCCTGTCTCAAAAAAGTGAGGTTCTCTACCTTCACACACACTGGAGAGTACACCCGAACACAAAGCAAACGCAAACATGCTTACTACATGAAAGAGAGTGCACAGTAAAAATGTATGGTCTGTTTCCTTTTACAGGATTATTTCTGTGTGGGTCTAACACACATGTGGAAGGATGACGACAACCTGTAAACACTGGTCTTCTTCTGCCATGTAGGTTCCAGGGGTCAAATTCAGGTCATCCTGACTTGGTAGCAAGTTTGTTCTCTCTCTCTCTCTCTCTCTCTCTCTCTCTCTCTCTCTCTCTCTCTCTCTCCCTCCCTCCCTCCCTGTCCCTCTCCCTCTCCCCCCCTCCCTCTCTCACTCTCCCTCTCCCTCCCTTTCTCTCTCTATCTTTCCAGGTACCAGCCGTGATAATGACAGCGCAAGCCTTTAATCCCGGCACTGGGGAGGCAGAGGCAGGTGGATCTCAAAGTTCAAGCAAGGCCAGCCTAGTCTACAGAGCCAGTTCCAGGACAGCTAGGGCTACAGAGTAAAGCTCAAAGTAAAGTCTCAAATTGGGCCAACCTCCTGCCTCAGCCTCACTGCTAAGGTTACAGGCTTGAAACACCACACCCAGACTAAAATGTATGTTACTATAAAATGTATGCTGTGACTTCTTTGGAGCAGTTTTATGTATTGTAGTGTAAAACTAAAGGTGGGGCCTAGAGAGATGGCTCTGACTGTGGCTGTGCAGCCATGTCTGATGACTTGAGCTTGGTCCCTGGAATTTACAAGATAGAGGAGGGAGAATAACTCCTATATGCTGTTCTCTAACCTCAACATGAACAGAAAACTGTAGTTTATAAAAATAAATAAAAACCTCAAACTCTGAAAACAGTACAATGTCCTTTAGGTGCTGAATGAATAAAACACTGGAAGTCCCACTGACACATGAGACACATAGATGACTCTCAAAGACAAAAAGCTCCACACAGACAAGGTTCATTTATAGGTAGTTCTAGAAAAACAAAAACCTATAGAAACAAAAACAGCCTGGAGGTGGCCAGGGCTTGGGCTAGTGGTAGAGGAGGTCTGCCATTCTAGAAAGACAAACTTTATGGGGAGATAAAACTGGCCCACACCATGACTGTAGTGACACTTAGAGACTGCCTGCCTTTATTAAGAATCACTAAGTTGCACAACTAAAACTGATGACTTGTAATTAAACTAAGCCTCAGTAATTCTAATCTTCAAAGTCTGTCATTCAGTTCTTTCTTCTCTACTTTCCTTCCTTCTCAGTCTCTCCCTTTTAACTTCAAATTTGTTGCCAGAGCTGGGTTAAACCAAGAATTGTTATTTCTACCTCAAGTCTGTCTCCCACGAACCTTCGCTCACGGACTTAGTCAGGCCTCCAGCTTCCTTTCCATTCTAACTCCAGGTCTAGAAAGCTGGACATTATTTCTACCTAAATGTATTCAATCCCTTGGCTAACCTCACTTCCCTCATGTTTATGCTAACTATGTCTGATAAATAGTTCAGACATATCACTTCCTATAATCTCTTGCCTCAGAAATGCTACTATAAGACAAATCCAAAGGCCTTAATATTCATAAGTTCAAGGTTTCTGCATGAACTGTCCAATTGCCTATCCATCTTGCTCTCAAAACTTTCTAACATGAACTTCTTGGTACCTGAAACCCCTTCCTCAGCACATCCGCTCATCTTTCCTCATTTTCACCTTTCTTTGGACTCGTACCCCTCATGGACCCTCTCTCTCACAGCTCTGCCAGACTTACATTTTTCTCTAGAATGCTAATTAAAATCACAATTATACACAACCACAGCCACTGCTCATTGGATACTTTCAGGGCAGAGACACAAGGTACAATTAGATGAGTATAATTTTCCTGGGGAAATCTAAAAACAAAACAAATAACAAATCTATGGTCTGTTGTGATGAGCAAATACAGAAGAACAAACAGCTTATTGGTAATTAGACTTAGGAACATGTGTGTCTAGTCAAGGTTACCAGCTTGTTGCCACTAAAAATTACTTTTGTTAATTGTTAGTGCTCAATGGAACAGAATAGTAGTACAGTTAAATAGGTGTGAATTCTTTTAAATGTCAGTTTTAAAGACATTATCAAAAAGAGCTGCCGGGCGGTGGTGGTGCACGCCTGTAATCCCAGCACTTGGGAGGCAGAGGCAGGCGGATTTCTGAGTCGAGGCCAGCCTGGTTTACAAAGTGAGTTCCAGGACAGCCAGGGTTACACAGAGAAACCCTGTCTCGGAAAAAACAAACAAACAAACAAACAAACAAAAAAAAAAAAGAGCTAACTAAAGCTTTGACTATTATATTAATCTGAAATCTCACAAAAATATCAATAAAGTATCAAGTAATATTATTTATAAACCATATAACTATAACATCATCAATCAATGCTAATAGCCATTAAAAAAACAAAAGGCTATATACATAAGGGCTAAGAGAAGCAGTTTGTTAAATCTTTTTTAAAATCCTGGTTAATCACACTAAGGACACTATGAGTGTTCATTAAAAATCTGAGGGCTGGCCGGGAGGTGGTGGCGCACACCTGTAATCCCAGCACTTGGGAGGCAGAGGCAGGTGGATTTCTGAGTTCGAGGCCAGCCTGGTCTACAGAGTGAGTTCCAGGACAGCCAGGGCTACACAGAGAAACCCTGTCTCGAAAAACAAAACAAAACAAAACAAAAAAAATCTGAGGGCTGACAATGATGGCTCAGTGGTAAAGACACTTCTGCCCAGCCAGACAACAAAGCTTGATTCCCCAAAGACCTATGTAGTAGGCGAAAACAGACTCTATAAGTTGTCCTTGGATAGCCACACATGTAATGTGAATGTGCACAAACACACACCACATAAAATACATAAATATATAATTTTTTAAGTTTAAAAACAGGTGGCTATAGAGATGGCTCATGCAGTTAAGAGCACTTGTTGCTCTTGTAGAAGACCCTGGCGGTTTGAGTCTAGCACCCACAAGGTGGTTTACACCCATCTGTAATTCCACTCCCAAAGCTGCAACTTGCTATGCAGCCCAGGCTGTTCTCAAAACTTGTAATCTCCCTATCTCAGCATCCAAGTACTAAGATTACAAGCATGCACCACCATTTCTGCCTTGAACAACGCATTCAGCAGACGCCCAAAAGGAACATATGCAGTGTGAATTTTAAACATTAAAATTTACCTAAAAGGAACTCAAGACAGATTGGCAACGTGCCCTCCCCTGTAAACAAACCTATTTTGAATCACTCTCTTTTTTAGTATCTTTACCATGCCCTACAATACAATGAGTCTTAACTCATAATTTTCTGAATCTTTTTATAATTTACACATTAAGTAGAACTTATAAAACTTTACTTCCGTTTTGTTATGTCTAAAATGAAGAAGCCTTTTAAAGTTCTTTTTCTAAGTACTCCTTCATGATGACTCAGTCATTAGCACCGTGTCAGCTAGTACTGGTCTAACCTGATAATCAGTATCTCAAGCCAATGCCGAATGAGTCCACTAGTAAACTGAAAAACAAACAAGCCATTCCTAAGATAGGACCCCCACTGCCTCTGTGACAGTCAGTGGAGCATATCATCAGCATTCACTGAGCAGGGAAGGCCAGCAGACAAGCGTGCACCACCATTTCTGGGTGCAAGCAGGGCATTAACTGATAAGCCTCTGGTCTCACAACCGGAAGAAAACACCCTGGTTACAAAGCATCTCAATTTCTACTCCAGTCCCCTAGAACTATCTTCTTATATCCATGCTGATTTCAACCTTCTAATAAAAAGCCTACAGTTTTAAATCAATGGAAACAGTTACCAGCACAGAAACATTAACACACACTTTAATAACCGTCACTTATGGGTGTAAGATCTTCCACATGTCCTAAGACTGTTATTTCATAATATGTCTGCAGGGATTTAAAGACACTGAAAATTTCTTTAGTTCAGAGGCCACACAATAAAAATGGCTCAACAGAGCAAGTGATCAGAATTATACAAAAAGGTACTATTTGAGCAAGGATTTCTTTTCCCTTTAAGACTACCCACTCCTTTAGAGTTTTTAAAAGAGCAGTTATATACAGGTACACATTTCTTTCTCTTTTTTGGAATATTTCTGATCTTCAGTTGGGTGAATCCATAGAGGCAGAATCTACAACTATGGTGGGTAGTTCCATAGTATTTTGTTGTTGTTGTTTTATTTTTGTGTTTTGTTTTGCTTTGTTTTGTTTAAGACAGGGTCTTTCTATGTAGTACTGGAAGTCCTAGAGCTTGGCAAAAGATATAGACCAGCTTGTTCTCACTAGAGAGCCACTACCTCTAGCCTGGTTGCAGATTGCTGTTGGTCTAGAACACTAAATTCATTGGTATTTCTGTTTGATGAGCAGAACTCATTTTGTAGTGATCTTAACAAGTTTGCCCAAACTCTACCCAAAACTTTGGCAAGCTGAGTCTTAGGGACCATACCCAATAAAAGGACAAAACAGAAGAGACTTTCAGAGGCTCCTCAAATGCTCTAACTTCTCAGGAGTTACAGCTCACCAATGAATGATAGAATTTCAAAAGTGATTACATGCTTTTGTAACATCCACTTCCTAATGCCATATCTGAGAGGACTGTTCAAAGTATTTCACAACTGATTGTCACTCAAAACAATTTATACAATTACTAAATAATTGTTATTATTATTTTTTTCTGGGCATGGTGGCACACAACTTTAATTCCAGTACTTGGGAGGCAGAAGCAGGCTGTGCTGTGAGTTCTGTCCAGCTAAGGCTACATCATAAGATCATGCTCAGATAGACAGACAGGATACAGACAGACAGAGACCATTTTTACATGTACTTAGTTACTTTGGGGAAGGGGTATGTACATATATGGTGCAGGTGTGGAGGTTGGAGGACAATTTGCAAAAGTCAGCTTTCCTATCATGAGTTTCTGGAATCAAGCTCAGGTCCATTGAGCTCAGCAGAAAGTGCCTTTACCTGCTGAGCCATCTTGCCAATCTAACATATATTTGTTTTATAGTCTATAGCAAAATAAAACTCATACTTTTTAGAAACATACACAGAGGGGGCTGGGAGGGAGAGGGAGAAGTAGAGGGAGGAGGAGGCAGACAGACAGACAGAGAAAAAAAAAGAGAGACAGGCTATCACTAGGTTTTAGCCCTAACATGGAACTTACTGTGCAAATCAAATCTGCCTGGCCTACTATCTGTTGTGACCCTCCTGCCTCTGTCCTCAAAGAGCTGGGACTGCAAGCATGCTCCACTCCATGATTGCTTCAACTATTTCATTTATATGGATCCTTGGGATTACTTTCAGATCACCAAAGTTATTGTTCCCTTAAAAAACAAAAAAACAAAAAAAAATACCCTGAAGCTATTAGGACTCTGATACATGCATTAATACTGGGATTCCACGTCTCTAAGGTAGAGGAAGCAGATATTTTATCTTTATAAGTAAGGAGACTTTAAATATATTCATCAGTCATAGTAAGTGCTTGGCAAGGAGTTGCTCAGAATCAGTTACCCGAGTCCCTTGTGAGGCACTAGCACTGTGCTGGACACCGTCCCAGAGACTACTGAATTTATACCCAGTTCTAGAAATGGGAGTTACCAACACATCTCGACAAAGGTCGAGAAATCACCAAGAGCATTTTTTTGGGCAGTACTGTGTCCTATACCAAACTAAGAGAACAAGTCTAAATCCATTAACACGAACCTTGTTACCTGTTCTGACATATACCACTCAGAAACTATCTTAAAACATAGCCAGAACCTGGGATGTTTAACCTCAACATCTGAAACCTTATCCAGGAGATAGAGACAGAAAGATCATGACTTTCAGGCCACCATCGGCTACAGAGAAATGTCTTAAAACATCGAGGATAACCAGAAAAGACATCACTACAAATTGGTATGGATTTTTGGGTATCTTTTCTTTTAGAACACCTACCAGTCCATCTGTTTTAGTGAAGAGCCACAGAATATATACCCAGAAGGACTCTTAAAACAAACAAACAAAACAAACAAACAAACAAAAACAAAAAAAACCCTCCATTTATATATATATATTAAAAAAAAAAAAAAAAAAAAAAAGCTTGGTCTTATAGAGCAAAACAACTTCACCCAAAGGAGCACAATTTGTTGGTGACAAAGAGTGGCCTATAACCTGACTCAAATTCCACTGTATTCTGATATTTCTCTCATGCAGGCGCCAACAAGTGTCAACTCTAATTTGAGGCACACTTCAAGGATAACAGGAATGGCAAGGTCAGTGAATACTGATATATTCCATCTCTGTGAAGCATTTCTTTTCTTTTCTTTTTTTTTTTTTCTTTTTTTCCAAGACAGGGTTTCTCTGTGTAGCCCTGGCTATCCTGGAACTCACTCTGCAGACCAGGCTGGCCTCGAACTCAGAAATCCACCTGCCTCCCAGAGTGCTGGGATTAAAGGCGCGCGCTGCCACTTCCCCGGCTAAGCTAACTCACTCTAGAGAGTGAGTTCCAGGACAGCCAGGGCTATACAGAGAAACCCTATGTCAAACAAACAAACAAAGTACTCTCTTAAAGGGAGAAAGGCTGATAAATTGCTATACTAAAAGAACAGTTCTCCACAACAGAGGTAGGGAGATGGGGTTAAAGCTACACACAGCTGGATGTGTTGCCTATTCTTGACCTTGTGTGACCATGGACCGGTCACTAGAGTCTCATTCTCTTCACCTATAAACACAGCAAATATTACTTATCTTACAGAGTTTTATTGTAAGATTTGTTAAGCAAACTGTTTAGATTCTAGAAAGACTGACTGTAATGAATGCAGCCTACTAATACAGTCAGGACAAACCTGTAAAACTGTCTGGCTGTCAAAACCATTCATTCAGCTTCAGTTTGTGAGATCAAGATAAGTAAGCAGTTGCTATTTATAGGCTCTCCCAACTAGCTGCACAAAGAAAACAGGCCGAGAGGGTAAGATTACCTAGGTGAACATTAGTGTACTCACATATTTCATTTCAAACTTCTTAGCCAACATTTCCACTTCTTGCCTCTCCTTATGCTCATCAGTAAACGGATCTTCTGTGTGAACAAGTTTCTTCTGATTGAAAGGAAATGGGAAAGAAACACAAGTATTAGTACTACTTTGACTACACTGCCATGTATTAAGCATGTATCAACTATAGTTCAGTATAATTAAATATACGTGTAATAGTATATCAAATAGATATTCTTAGTATTATATATTTCATAACTACATTCATTGTATTATTTTCCAGACTTGAATATATCTTTACATTTCAATGAGTCATTTTTCCTATTAAACAAATAGGTCAAAGCATTAAAAGCTATTTTTTAAAATGATGGTAACAGTAGGAAAGTATCTGTAGTGACTTACACACACTGTACAGTATTTTCATGGTCAAGAAGTTAGCAATCAAAGTTGACTCCATTTGCAAAATGATCCCATCCCAAATAAAGCAATTTCTCCCCAAGAATAACATTAGGTAAAAATGAAAACACATTTTATTTTTATATCATCTCTAAAAAAGACCAATTTAGCCATTTAATATCGCTAAAAAGGTATTCAATTATAGAATCAGGATTCATCATGTGATTACAAGTTATTACTAAAGTATCTGCAACTGTTCTGGCTTTCTGCTGAGACTAACAATAATTTCTGTATCATCTATTTCCTGTCAATGGAAATCAATCAAGGAATACACAAAGCTAAAAAGTGCAATAGCTCATCATGGCTTCCTTCTAACAGTGTAGAATGAAGCATTGTTCTAAAAGACAGTTTAAATGCGCGCGTGCACAGACAGACACACACACACACATACACACACACACACAAATGAGCAAGTCACTATCCACTTGCCAAAACAGATGAACTTGTATCCTTTCCTGACTTCGCTACTGCATGCTGCATGGTGGGGATGAGTGAGCATGTGCTCGCATGTGAGGGCCAAAGGGTAACTTCATCAGGTTGGTTCTTTCCTTGCATCTTTCTGTAGATTGTGGGGATTGAGCTCAGGGTGCAAGTCATACATAGACCTATGTATTTTAGCAGATGTGTTTTATATGCATGCTTTTCAATGTACAAAAAAGCTAAAAGCTACTTAAAAAAATACTATTTTTATCTAATTTTTTAAAATTTACTTTGAAAGTAAATCTAGTTTTGTTGTTTGCCTGTTTTGTTTTTTGGACACAGGGTTTTTATGTGGTCTTGGATGACCTAACTTCCTTCACAGACCAGGATGGCCTCCAACTCAGAGCTCCCTCTGGTTCTTTGTCCTAATTCTGGGATTAAGTGTACACAGCCAAACCCACCTGAAAGTAAATGGTTTAAAGAGTTAAGTTTTTCAAACATGTAGCAGCTTTAAATAATTAAAAATGAAAGTATATTACAACCACAACAAAGATCTGAATCTGGAACTAAGGCACTTCATCCTAAATATAAAGACTGACACACAAAACCAGCCCAAAACATGACAGGGAAACATGGACAGGATGAAGGCAGAAGGGCTCATCCTCCCCAGCACTTCAGATAAAGGGAAACTTCCGAAGATTTTAAGAAATTGATTTTAGAATCAAATTTTAAATGTAATAATAAATATTTATAGACTTATCCTACTTCGCATTATGAATGAAAAATATAAAACAACTCAAGGCAAAACAAACCAGCAAAATAAGACTGGTATGGAAAGAAGCAAGCATTAAATAGGGTACAGCAGTCATCTGAAGCTAGGGGACTGACTCAACAATCAGCATGCTCCCCCCATCACTGTGTAGTCCAAATGCTAGGACCTTATTCTGAGGGGGACTGTTACTGAACCCAGAGCCTTTCACATGCTAGTCAAAAGCTGAGCTTTGCTTCCCACCCAGCCTGACTCGTGTGTGTGTGTGTGTGTGTGTGTGTGTGTGTGTGTGCGCGCGCACACAAAGATTTATATTTCTTTTAACTAATTTAATTAATTAAACTAATTAATGTCATTCTACATGTTTTTTCAAGACAGAATTTCACTACACAATCTAGGCTAGTCACAAAGTCACAATCCTGCCTCAGTATCCTGATACAAAGAGTTATCACCGACGGGCAGTAGTGGTGCACACCTTTAATCCCATCACTCAGGAGGCAGAGGTAGGCAGATCTCTGAGTTCGAGGCCAGCCTGGTCTACAGAGTGAGCTCCAGGACAGCCAGGACTATACAGAGAAACCCTGTCTGGGGGGAGGGGGGGAGGGGAGGAGTCGGGAGAAGAAAAGAGAAAAAAGTTATCACCATGCCCAGTGTTCTAAAATATTTTCTGTACTTAATACAGGCATCAAAATCTATCTCTTGTTTATATATGCTCTACAAAATTAAAACAGACTCACTTCTCCTTTACAGTTAAGAACAATGTTAGCAATCCCAGCACTCAGGAAGCTGAAGTATGAAGTCTGACAGAAATTTGAGGCCAACCTGGGCTACACAATGAGACCTTCCTTCAAAGCAACACCCACCCACAAAGAACCATCTTTTTAATCCAATAAAAACTCAAGAAGAATCTCCCCCACCCAAGTGAAATAAATTGCAAGTTATCAGCTCCCCGTGTGTGCTATCACTGTGATGATTCTGTTCTTTGATCCTTTCCAGGTTTTATCCAGCAAAGGAACACCAGAGTTCTGTAGCAGCGCAGGCAGCACCACTATTACGCTTTTTGTCTTACAGGAAACACTTAAACAATTTTGTTCTCAAATGGGTACTCAGGTCATCTGATTTCTTGGTTTGGTAAGAACTGAACTTTTTTCTTACATATTTGTCATATGCAAAACATACTTCATAACGCACTCTTGGCAGCATTGGTGAATAAACTGATCTTCAGGGCAGGGATGATTCCAATGTCTCAGGCACCACCTGAACCACAATTATGCCATAAATACCACAAAGGAAAAAAATCAAAGGCTGACCTAACTTGCAAGGTGATTTTGCTTGTTAGAGTTAGCCAAAATATACTTTCCCTCATAAATACAAACAAATTCCAACTGTGTATCTGTTAGTTGGGATTGCACACTTCATTTAGCGGGTAGGAAGGGGGCTTGTTGAAATGTACCCCAGTGCAGATGGTACTTAAACATACTGGTTTTTTTTGTTTGTTTGTTTGTTTTTTGTTTTTTCGAGACAGGGTTTCTCTGTATAGCCCTGGCTGTCCTGGAACTCACTCTGTAGACCAGGCTGGCCTCAAACTCAAAGATCCGCCTGCCTCTGCCTCCCAAGTGCTGGGATTAAAGGCGTGCGCCACCACCGCCCGGCAAACATACTGTTTTAAACAGCCCACAGCTACCAACTTTCAGTTGACAAATCTTGTTTACATATCTGACATACAGCTATTTAAAATTTGAGATTATTTTTCTAATTTGACTTAGCATACTAAGGTACACTATTTAATTATAGTAACTCAAAATTAAAGTTACTTTGGAAAAATTATAACTCTAAAAATAAATTAATCTGAGCCAGTCTTGGTGGTACTGGGCTGTAATCCCAGCTACCCAGAAATCTGAAACAAGATCGTGAATTCAAGGCCAATATTGGCTACAAAGTAAATTCACGGCCAGTGTGACCAACTTAAAATTATCTTGTCTCAAAAACAAAGGATGGGGTGTACTTGGAGTCAGTCAATACTATTGCATACCCCTGGCCTGGCATGTTTAAGGCCCTTGGTTTCATTCTCAGAATGGGAAAAAGGATAGACTTCCTGAAGGAAGCCATTTTGGGATCACCACTTTCCAGACATTCTCCAGCTGGTCAGTCCCCTAGGCACACCTTATGGAGCCGTCACAATCCACTGACAGAAGTGTGATGTACATCCTTAATATGTTAAACAGGACCAATCATAGGAAAATGTGGCAACTTTTCCTACAAAAGTATACCACATTAAAAAACAATAAATTCTTTTGCAGAATTACAAAGAAAAGATATATGGTTGAATATATAATGAGAAAATTGGACCAATAAATCCCTAAATTGATGGTATCTATGAAGCAAACATAAAAATTAAACCTACTTCATATGTCCCATAGAATATAAAAGTAAAGTCATGTACCAAACATTGCTTTAAAGGTCAAGGAAAGATCACATACACCACAGTGAATACCACAGAGCCTATATAGCAGGTTAAATGTAAGTACAATATATCTAAAAACAGATTAAAACACCTAAGTTAGCCTGGCAGGAGGGCGCACACCTTTGACCCCAGTACTCAGGAGGCAGAGGCAGAAGTATCTGAGCTGGAGACCTGGTCTACAAAGTGAATTCCAGAGCCGGGCGGTGGTGGCGCATGCCTATAATCCCAGCACTTGGGAGGCAGAGGCAGGTGGATTTCTGAGTTCGAGGCTAGCCTGGTCTACAGAGTGAGTTCCAGGACAGCCAGGGCTACACAGAGAAACCCTGTCTCGGAAAAACCAAAAAACAAAACAAAACAAAAACAAAAAACAAAACAAAAAACTGTCCCGGGCGGTGGTGGCGCACGCCTTTAATCCCAGCACTTGGGAGGCAGAGGCAGGAGGATTTCTGAGTTCGAGGCCAGCCTGGTCTAGAGAGTGAGTTCCAGGACAGCCAGGACTACACAGAGAAACCCTGTCTCGAAAAACCAAAAAAAACAAAAAACAAAAAAAACAAAAAAAACAAAGTGAATTCCAGGACAGCTGGAGCTACACAAATCCTGTTTCTCTGTCTGTCTGTCTCTCTCTCTCTCTCTCTCTCTCTCTCTTTTTTTTTCCTAAGACAGGGTTTCTCTGTGTAGTCCTGGAACTCACTCTGTAGCCCAGGCTGGCCTTGGAACTCAGAAATCTGCCTGCCTCTGCCTCCCAAGTGCTGGAATTAAAGGTGTGCGCCATCACACAAATCCTGTTTCAAAACATGTGAGTTAGTGTAGGTACTTCCTATATATTTGCACAACGACAAAACACTAACTAGCATTATGTATTTTTACCTAAAAATGGCTTTTATCTTGCTGTTTCATTATACTTATTTGTGTGTAGGTGTACAGCTTGCAGAAGATGGATCTCTCCTTCCACCATGGGGATACTGGGGGTGGAACTCGGGTCTTAGGCTTGGCAGCAAGTGCCTTTACATGGTGAGCCATTTTGTCACCCACTTTGTTTTTCTGAGGCAGGTTCTCACTAAGTGGCTCTGAACTCTCCTCGCCATCCTTCCACCCCAGCCTCCAGAGTGCTGAGGTGGCAGGCTAGCATGCCCATCTACAAAATGTTTTGCTTCTGTAACTTATGCAAATTGTAAAAACTGTACACCTACTTATATTAGCAAATCAAGGATAATTTTTTTTTTTTGGAAAATGCTCCAACTTAATGGGCAAAAAAGATGACATTTACATTATAAAAACAAAGAGTTATGAATGAATTGAGTCTACAGGACAAAATATGTGGAAGTGACCAAAATGGTTTCTATCCCTAAACAATTCAATTACTCTGAAAACATTTAGTAATGATGGCCACACAATACTTGTAACTAGCCATCAAAGGGTTATCTGGCACAAAATGAACACTAATACTAGTCAATGTGAGACTTCTGACTAAAGAGTAATCCACTGCAACAACAAGATAGTTGAAAGGAACTAATGCATTCTGGAGTCCATTAGAAAGCCCAGCCTAATAAAGAACACAGTCCCTAAACCAGAGGGCAATGTCTGTCTGCCTGCCTCTATCTGTCTCTCTCTCCCACCTCCCCCTCCTAAAGATCACCAACCCACAACAATAAAAATTACAATCACCGACAAACCGCTGTCCTAATCCCATTGTTCCCTCAAAAGCATACCAATGTATTTTCCTAAGTTTTTTCTTTTTTAAAAAAATTCAAAGCGAATGTTTTTTCCGTCATTCTCTAGAAAACCACAACGGACAAAATGCTCCCATTCAAACTAATGAGAGCCACTCAAATAATATGACTGGGCAGCCACCGAATAAGACAGAAGACCTTTCCATTCAAAGACAATATGCACAAACTCAACACACACCCACACACACAAAGCTAACAATATTTACCAACGCAAGTGCAACCACATTACGAATCCACTTTTTCATTCCTAACGTGGAATCATTAGTTTATGAAAATGTTAATTTCTCTTAAATCCCCTTCAATCAAGGAAAATAAACCACCCGGCCACGAGCCCATCTCAGCAGCCCTGGCGCACGGTACAGCTGGGTTGAGGAAGGATGAGGATGAGCCGAGAAGGGGTCACACAATCTCTCCGCTTCAGACCGGGGAGGGGGGGGGGAGGGGGACGGGGGGGCGTGTCCCCCAAGGTTTTTCGATTCCCTTCTATCGGAACGACAGATGAAAGTGCCACCAAGAAGCTAGCCGCACGGCTCGCAGGGCCTCGGGATTTGGTGTAGGGAACAGAAAGGAAAAGGAGGAAAAAGCTGAGGTTTCAAAAGGTGCACAGGAAAACCGGCTCGGCGCCGTGTGGAGGGGGCAGCCTCGGCCACCCCGGTGGGCCGAGCCGCGCAGCTCCCGCCCCGACTAGCTGCCCGGCCCCCGCCACCCCACCCCCGGGGCGAGCGAAGTGCAGAGCAGCCCGGGCAGGCGGCGGGTCCGGAGATGCCCGGGCTGTGGGGCGGCCGGGAGGGAGGGACCCTCTGTACCCGTTGTTCTCCGCACAGCAGCAGCTCCGGGTAGCTGAACTCCACGCAGCTTTCGTCCGTGGGGTCCTTGAGCACCAGCTCCAGGCGAACGGTCTCCTTCGGCGGTCGCGGCGGCGGCTCCGCCCGGGAAACCGAATCCCGCGGAGGGGGAGTCTGCAGGGGCGGCGGCGGCGGCTCGGGCCGCGGGGGCTCGCGCTGCAGCGCCATGAGCGGCTCGGCGCGGCTGACCTCGCGCTGGGAGAGCGGCTTGTCGCGCGCCGGGGGCTGCGCGTCAGCGCGGGGGGCCGACTCCGCCCGGGCCGGCTCGCGGTACGGCTGCGGCTCCAGTCGGGGGGGCTCGCGCTCGGCACCCGCGAAGTCGGCCTCGCGTCGCCTCACCGGTGACAGGCTAATGAACGCGACTCTGCGCGGCTCCGCCATCCCCACTGTTCTGGCCCTCGGCGCTCGCTCGAGCCAGCTCTCGCCTCGACGCCGCACGGCGTGCCTGCCCGCCTTTCCTTCTGCTCTCCGTCACTTTTCTTCCCTCCAGCACCCTCAACTGTCCCCGCGGACGCCACCGTGAGTGCGGACCGCGTCCCTGTCCCCGCTACTACGTTCTGATGGGCTCCACCGCCATCGCCAGGGTCGCCGCAGCCGCCATGTTGGATCCCCCACATAAATAGAAGCAGGCCGCTGAGCGGGCGCATGCGCACACTAGAGACGCTCGCGTCCAGAGTCGTGGCTGTTGCTCAGTTTTCCCCTTTTCCTCTCAACAGTCTGGAGGCCAGACAGCTCGGCGGAAGTGACGTCACAGACAGGCCTGTCTCCGTGGCAACGGGGACGCTATCTATGCTTTGGTTTCATAGGAGGGGTTTGGGGTTCTCGGAGTGATTTCCTCCTCTCGCCCGGAAACCGAGGCACGCTCGCGGATCCCTTAGGGTGAGCGTCGCTATGTGCCTGGGACCGACACAGTCATGGCGCCGGGTCCCGCCCGACGTTGGCCTCCGGGCGTAGGCGCCGGGGAACAGGGTTGTCAGCTGAGGCTTCCAGATGGACCCAGGACAGGGGAGAGGGACTCGCGGCCCGGCTGCCGGGCTTTTCGGTCCGTTGTGCGGTCACCTGAGGTGTCCAGGGTAGAAAAGCGAAAACTAGACCCCTCCCGAAAGCGCCACGCTGCCTCCCACACCTCTGCCTCCCACACTTCTTCCTAGCCGCTTTGCGCAATGGCGGTGAGACGTTCAGTGACGCCCCTCAGCTGGGAAATTGAACTGGCAAACGAACAGTTCTTAAAGACTTGAACGCCTTGGCAGCGTTTGGTGTTATTTTAGAGGACATGCTTTCGGGGGAAAAAAATCATGGCTTATTTCTGAGTGGGAAGGAGCGTTGCTTAGGTTTCGCTGGAGCACCCGTGGGAAACGAACTGGAATTCAGATTTTAATGGACGAGAATTACTGTCCCCTTTTAAATCTATTCAGTAGAAAGTGAATTGGAAGGCTCCCTTTCTGCATCCTCAAGGAAACCCAAGCTTGTTAATTGAATTAACTATATTAGATGTTAAAGAGCTGAGTCAATGAGCGGTCACAGACATTTTTAATATTTGCTCTTCTATTCCTTGCCAGAGGTATACCAAATGGTGATGGAATGTTCGCCCCCAAAAGGTCCTGCTAGCTCTAAACCAGGTGTGGAGATGCATGCTTTTAGTCTCAGGAGGATACATGCTGTTAACATTTCAACATGGTCCACATAATTCCAGGTCAGCTAGCATTTCTTTTGGTTTTTTGGAGACAGGGTTTCTCTGTGTAGCCCTGGCTGTCCTGGAACTCACTCTGTAAACCAGGCTGGCCTCGAACTCAGAAATCTGCCTGCCTCTGCCTCCCAAGTGCTGGGATTAAAGGCGTGTGCCACCACTGCCCAGCCAGCTAGCATTTCTTAATGGAAATGGTGGCACTCCAGAGCCAGCCTGGCCTATTTGGTGACTTCTTAGCCAGTCAGAATTACATAGTGAGATCCTGTCTGAAAAAAAACTGGCAACAACAAAGGAAAAAAACCGAGGAAGGTGATGAATTTCTTTAAAATGCTGCAATATTTCCTTGACACTATTTTACCTCCATCATCCCTTCCACTACTCCTGATTCTGATTGAGGTCTCCTATTTTGGACTCGAGTGACCTTTCTGCCCACAGACTGTTTCTGCCGTCTTACAGCGGGGCGATTGATGTTTCTGGGACACTTTTTGTTGTATCATCCTCTATCCTATCTCCAACTGACGCAGCGCTATACCTGTGTTCAGTTTCTGCAATTTATCCCAGAAATGGCAGTCTGTCTGTCCTTGAGCCAGGCTCTTCTGTAGGTAACTTCTCATACAACATTATCTAACGCTGGGTGCCTTCCAAATACTTTGAACATCAATCTACAGTAAGAAATAGATTCTAATCGGTGGTGTAAGCTACTCAAATCAATGCTTGAGAGGCAGAGGCAGGTGGATCTCTGTGAAATTGACTCCACCCTGGTCTACAGGGGGAGTTCCAGGCCAGCCGGAGCTACATAGAGACACTGTCTGGAAAAACAAAAAAAGAAAAAAGTAGTTTCTCCCCTGTAACCCAGTGTATACATACCACCCACCCATGAAATTTAATCTATTTTACTAATATAATGTAGCATAAAGTAAAAACAATGATGGAGGTCAGAAGACAACTTTGTGGAGTCTGTTCTCTCCTTCCAGGTGGCCAGGCTTACATTGCAAGTGCCTGTACCTAATGAGTCATCATCTGGTTCGCCTAGAATTGTTTAAATGCTAATTTCTAGTTTGGAATATATTTTCCTATACAGACTAATAATTATATAAGACTGGTCTGCTACACATATCTACGCATGAAAATGTTCTATACTTTTTCATTCTAGATGCTTTGTAGCAAGTTTAGACTGTGACATTACCACAAGTTTTTGTTTAGCTTGTCTAAAAGCATATTACCATGTTTTCGTATCCATCAGTGCTGACTAAAGTTTTTATTTTATTTTGCTTTGCTCTTTATGACAGGCTCTTACTGTGTAGCCTTGGATGATCTGGAGCTGGCTCTGTAGAGCAGGCTGGCCCTGAACTCACAGAGATCTGCTTGCCTGCGCCTCCCCAGGACCAGGAATAAAGGCATGTACTAGTGGGTGTGACAGCACACACCTGTGTTCCCAGTGCTCAGGAGGCAGAGGCAGGCAGATCTCTGAGTTCAAGGCCAGCTTGGTCTACAGAGTGAGTTACAGAGAAATCCTGTATCAAGGCATATGTCACTACACCTTGTTTCTATTCCTTTTTCTAATAAAAAAAAAAATCCTCTTTGAGTACAATTTATAGTATCTTAAATAATATCACTAATGTACACATATGCTATTTTCATAAGTATATATGTTTTAACCATGCTCCCAGTTCTGTGAGCGTATCAAAGCTGTATTACATTTTATTTAGGTGCGGGGGCTGGGAAATAGAAATCAGACGGCAATTGGAAGGAATGGGTTCTTAGAGTATGGTCCTGGGGATAGAATTCAAGTCCTTGGGCTTGGTGGCAAGTACCTTTACCCACAGAGCCATCTAAACAGCCCGAAGAGCTATAAAAGTCTGTACATTTTTGTTTTTATCCAATTTAATTGGTGGGGTATACAGGATTTTTTCTTTTACTGGTTTAACTTCTATTTATATATTCTGAAATTCATTTTCAATGCCAGCTCCTTCACATACTTGTTGGTTTCATTTTATATTTTTTTTCTATGAGACAACATCTTTCTGTATAGTCCATACTGGTTTCAAACTTCCAACTTCTGAGTGCTAGGATTCTAAGCAGGCACCACCATATGGCTTCTATTTATAACTTAATTAATTTTGGAGTTGACTAGTATTTCTTGTGGCAGCCTTATGCTTATTTCAATAATCTTTTTATAGTTTCTCAAGAACCCAATGTCACTCATTTTCATTTTTTCCTTTTTTTTTTTTTTTTTTTTTTTTTTTTTTGGTTTTTATTGAGACAGGGTTTCTCTGTGTAGCCCTGGCTGTCCTGGAACTCACTCTGTAGACCAGGCTGGCCTCAGAAATCTGCCTGCCTCTGCCTCCCAAGTGCTGGGATTACAGGCGTGCGGCACCACCGCCCGGCTTGTTTTTTAGTTTTTTTAGTTTAAAGATTCAAGGCCTCGTCTCCTGAGCCTCTTTTACTTAAAAGTTAAAGTTTTAATCTTGGAATTTGTTATTTTTTCTATCTCTTTTTATTTTATTTATGTATTTAAAACATTTTAGAGCTGGGTTGTCTGTTTTGTGGCAGGGTGTTTCAAAGCTTGTGAGAACTCCAGAGTTATATCCCAGCATAACACAGAGGAAACTGTGTTGAAGGTACAGTAAATACCTAGTTTAGTTTGGGTATTAACCTCTGCTTTATATCATCATGATTAAAAATACACTGAGCTGGGTAGTGGCACCCGCCTTTAATCCCAGCACTTGGGAAGCAGAGGCAGGAGAATCTTGTTTGAGTTTGAGGCCAGCCTGGTCTACAAAGTGAGTTCCAGGACAGCCATAGGTACACAGAGAAACTGTCTCAAAAACCTAGAACAAGCAACATCCCTCCCAGCCCCACCCCACCCCACCCCCCACGCCACCCCCAGCACCACCATACACAGACATTATTTTGAGTTTACTGAAGGAGGTCTTGGGCCTTGAGGTTAAGACTACCAAGTGAGAAGAGGCTGCCTGGGTCTAACTCTTCCTCTGTTGCTTACGATCATACACTCTGTGACCTTTACACAAAGGCACTTAGCACTTGTTTTGTGTCTCAGTTTCTCTCAGGTTGTAAAATGGGGGATAATAATACATCATTTAAAGCACCGGTGTTGGGGCAGGTGAGTTGACTTACCTGGTAAAAGTGATTGCACTCAAGCCTGAGGACCTGGGTTTCATCCCTAAGACCTGAATGGTAGAAGAACAAAACCAGCGCCCCAACTTGTTAATTGGGTTAATCAATTGTGAGTGGGAAGTGATGTTATTTTCTTTTCTTTTTTTTTTTTTTTTTTTTTTTTTTTTTTGGTTTTTTTTCGAGACAGGGTTTCTCTGTTTAGTCCTGGCTGTCCTGGAACTCACTCTGTAGACCAGGCTGGCCTCGAACTCAGAAATCCGCCTGCCTCTGCCTCCCAAGTGCTGGGATTAAAGGCGTGCGCCACCACCGCCCGGCTGATGTTATTTTCTTTGTGGCTTAATGTGCAGTAACTTTACTGAGCAGCCATGGGTCCCAGGCGGGGAGGTCTGCTCTTGACATATGAAGCCATTGCTTATTGCCAATGTTAGGTGACTGCAGCTCTACTTACATGTTCATTCCACCTTTCATGACCTCCAGCTCTACTTACATGTTCATTCCACCTTTCATGACCTCCCATTGTCTCTCGTCGTTCTTGCTTTCCAAATATTGGTGCCTTTCCTTTGTTGCACGTTTGTAACCATTGTGTTCATCAGGAAACAGTCTTTGTCATTCCAACTGTGTCTCTTTGACCCGAATCCAACCTTGTCTGATAGCAGCACCTGCTCTCTCCTTATTTGCATTTTCCCAGTTGTACTTCTCACTAATGATCACGAATTGCTTTGTTCTCAGTAAGGGAAAGCAGCCCAGAGTTGGATTTCACTTTGTGATTCAATCTACCAGTCTTTTTGCTTTAATAGGTGACATAAGCCCATATATAGGTTTCAACAAGAGCTATGGTTGAGTAGAGGCATTAGTCTGTCACTCTTCCTCCTCTATATCTTTCAAAAACTCCTTGAAATTGTCTAGTTGCTTTGTTTTTGTATATGTTTTTCTGATAATTTAAATGCTTTGTATTGTTGTGTAATGAGGTAAAGTTAAAAATGACCTTAATTCTCAATTTCTTTGAACATTATCTGCAATGTTAATGTTATTTCTCTGTATTTTATATTTAACTTATAAGGTACACCTGTACCTGTAACTACATTTATCACCAGTATATGACAGTACTGTACTAATACTGTCTTTCTGTCCAGAGTAAAATGCTGTCTTACAACTTTCATGTACATGTACCCATTGTCAAGTGGTGTTTTAAAAATATTTATTTGATTTATGTGTGTGTGTGTTTGTGTGTTAGTGTGTACCATATGTGGTAAGGTATCCAGATGGCATCAGATCCCTTCCACCACCCCCCACCCCCCACCCCCCAGACAGGGTTTCTCTGTGTAGACCTGCCATCCTGGAACTCACTCTGTAGACCAGGCTGGCCTTGAACTCAGAAATCCGCCTGCCTCTGCCTCCCAAGTGCTGGGACTAAAGGCGTGCGCCACCACCACCTGGCACATCAGATCCCTTTGAACTGCACTTTCATGTTGTTAGGAGCCCAGTATGAACGCTGGGACATAGACTCTGGTCCTCTGTTAGAATAGCGAGCACTGTTAACTGCCGAGCCATGGCTCCAGCCCTGGCGGTTTTTTTTAATCTTGGTTTTATTCCTTTTCTTCTTTATCTCTTGTGTTTCTTACAAATGCTAACCTGTGTTAACTCTGGTTTGATTGCTCATCTTTGAGGACCAGGAAGTTCCTAGGGAAACTGCTATAGCCAACATTCCAGGGGGACCTGAGGTTGGATGCTCTTCACTTCATTTGACAATCCACAGGAGATGCTCGCTACATAAACTGCTTGGGTCTCGGATATCCTGCTGCCTCCTCAGCATCTCAGAACTATATTGAAGGAGATTTTGTGTTAAAATGTTGCATTCATCAAATTTGCATCAAACAGGAAGATTTTGTATTCTTGTGTGTCTGTCTCTCCATCTGCTCCTATGCCGTCTCCCCCAACTCTTCTCTCAGATACACACACAGCATTCATACATGTGGACACATCCCATCTCCTAGCCCAGTTGGATTCATCTTTGATTGAACAAGTGTTTGTTACTTAGTTGTTTTGTTCTTCAAGATTTGTCTTCTGTACTTGAATGTTTGATCTGCATGTATGTATGTGCTCCACTTACATGTCTGGTGCCCACCAGAAGTTCAGAATAACTTGAATTGAATCCCCTGGAATTGGAGTTAGTAATGGTTATTAATCACCATGTCGGTACTTGGAACCAACTCCGGCACTGTACGAGAGCAACAAGTGCTCTTGACCCTGAGCCTCCAGCTCTGCTTCCGTTCTGGTAAACCATATAAATCATTTCAACAACTGAACCATGAAGTAGCACTATTTTTCCTTCCCTAAAGCTTTATAATTGTTTTCTTCACTTTTCTGCCTAAGCAACCTCCAAACTCTCATCTAAACTTTTCTCAGTGTGGTCATAGTACACACTCTTGAATGAATCGGTCTTGGAACTGTATGTTGTGATGCCTGGGACTGTTGTACAGAAGTCCTGAAATCATGAAGCCCAGGCTGGCATTGAATTCACAGCAAAGCTAAAGATGACATCAACGTCTAAGATCTTCCTGACTCCACCTCCCAAGAATGCTGGTATTATAGAAGCGCTCCATCATGCCCCGGTTTGTACAGGACTGGGGGAATGGATCCCAGGGTTTCACGTATGTTAGGCAAGCACCCTTCCAACTGAGCTATATCCCTAGCTCGGAATAGAGGCATAATGGTTATTCCTAAAGGTCCAACTTTAACTTTGTAGGGCACTACTCTTGAAGTCTGTACATATGCATGCACATGCGTTTGTTTTGTGCTACTATGACACAACTGGAGGTTGGGTAGTTTAAAAATAAAATAACAGAGCCGGGTGGCGGTGGCGAACGCCTTTAATCCCAGCACTTGGGAGGCAGAGGCAGGCGGATTTCTGAGTTCGAGGCCAGCCTGGTCTACAGAGTGAGTTCCAGGACAGCCAGAGCTATACAAAGAAACCCTGTCTCGAAAAACCAAAAATAAAATAACAGAAATGTGTTTTCCCACAGCTCTGGCGGCTCAGGTGCCCATGTTCAAATCAAGGTGTCTGTATCTGGGGTCAATTTTGTTAGCACCCCATCTTCAGCTTATTTTACTTTTGAGACATGTTTTTATATATATAGCTCTGGCTGGTCTAGAATTTGCTTTGTAGATCAGGCTATCCTTGAACTCACAGATATCCACCCGTCTCTTCTCAGGGTTAGGATGAAAGGTGTAGGATGAAAGGAAACCACACCTCGATTTCCTTTGGTTTTAAAGGCAAGGATTTCTTTGTTGTTTTTTTTTTTTTTTTTTTTTTTTTTTTTTTTTTTTTTTCCGAGACAGGGTTTCTCCGTGTAGCCCTGGCTGTCCTGGAACTCACTCTGTAGACCAGACTGGCCTCGAACTCAGAAATCCGCCTGCCTCTGCCTCCCAAGTGCTGGGATTACAGGTGTGTGCCACCACCGCCCGGCTTAGGCAAGGATTTCTTAAAGGCAAGGGCTTCATGGGGTTGGAGAGATGGCTCAGCAGTTAAGAGTAAGCAGAGGACTCAAAGTTGGTTCCCACCATCTACATCAGGCAGCTCATAACTGCTTGTAATTGCAACCCCAGAGGATCTGATGCCTTCCTCTTACCCACAAGGGCAAGATACTGACTAGTGCAAACTGACACAGAGACATCCATATATGCACATAAGTTAAAATAAAAAATCTTTAAAGGCAGGTCTCATGTCGCCAAGTGGTCATCAAACTTGTTCTATAGTTGAGATGCTCTTGAACTCATTATCTTCTTGCCTCCAGCTCCTAAGCACTAGGATCAACATGTCTGCCATCATCCCAGTGGCTTCTTAATGGCCCTCATTTGGTGAAAGAGAGGACGCATGAATCCACTGGCATAAGTTCTTTTCATAGCACCACTAGTCCATCCTTAGGATATATTACCACATAAACCTGGGGAAAGGCTTTGTCTACCGCTTGTATTGGTAATTAATACCTGAGTTTTCAGTAATACATTGAAAACAGAGCAACATCAAAATATTACTCTGTAACCCACTTTTCCAACTCAGCAAAGTGGCCTCTAACTGTTGCAGTAGTATGCTAGTATACTGTGGTTGCTAACAAATAGAGAACACTGGCTAAAAGCAACAATCTTACACAGTCAGAAGGTCTAAAGTGGGTCTGCTTGGGCTACAGTTACGTCCTTGGCAGGGTGGTAGTCCTTTCTGGAAGTTCCAGGGAAAAGCGAGCTTCTGGAGTTCTTGGCTCCTGGCTCTCTTCCTCCATCTGCAGAGCCCGCAGCCTTGGCTGGGATGTCCTCCCCCTCCCAGACTCCCCCACTTCCACTCTTAAGGACCTCTGTGATTACATTGTATCCAGCAGAGAATCCTGATAATCTCCCTAAGCTAAGGCTGGCTGGTTAGTAACTTTTTTTTTTTCTGCAACCTTTAACACTGCCTGTGTCACCAGCCACAGGAAAATTAGAGTTGGCTGGTAACCTGGTGGCCTCGTCCCGTGCCAGCTCCTGGGTCTCCATCTTGGTAACTTGTATCGACTTCTGTGCCATCCTCCTGTTTCCTTTCTACTGTCCGTGTTCACGTCAGTTGTCTTTAACTTATGGAAAGGTCATTCCTGTAAAGCAGTTTTGTTGGATTCACTCCTGTTGCTGCAAGAACCTTTAGTATGTGTTGTATAATATTCCACTCTAACTTCACAGAGTTTATTCCCTGCCTTTCCCCCCACCCCGGGCACTGTGGCTTTATCAGTAGGACAGGATAGCAACAGGACTTAGGAATTAGCATTGGGGCCCTTCTTCTTGCCAAAGGTGAACACAACATTCACAAAGCGCCAGTTGTACTGCATTCACCTCTTGGCCGGGCCTGTTTCTTCTTCGTTTCCTGTTTGGTCACCTTGGGACTCCGACCTCTCACTTTTCCAGCACAAGCCAGGGAACCATGAAGTTTATCTCCCAACATGCGGCCAGCTACTTCCAGAATGATCAGGGCCTCTACACCACAGTGGCCTAGGGTGGCCTCATCCTCCAGTGACAAGCCTGTCAAAAAGCATGACTTGATCTTTGGGCGCAATGCCTTCCAGTGAGGCCACATGAGCTTTTGATCTCGGTGACGGTCTCCTGGCTGGTCACTCGAGGGTGTGCAGTTCCTGGCCACAGATTAAGAGCTGCATGTTGGCTATGAACCCGAGAGTGCCACTGCTGTTGCTACCTCGAAGATGGGAGTCAAGAGAGAGCTTATTCCCTTGTCTTAGTCAGGGCTACACTGGTTGGTTTTGGGCTGTTCCTGGGCATAGTGGCTCAAAGTTCATTCTTGTGCATATTCCTGGTGGAATTGTACAGACTGTCTTTTGGGCAAGTAGCTAAAAGAATTGCTGAGCAGTATGGTGAAGTTAACAAGTGTACTGGCTGTTTTTGTGTGTCAACTTGACACAGGCTGGAGTTATCATAGGAAAAGGAGCTTCAGTTGGGGAAGTGCCTCCATGAGATCCAGCTGTGGGGTATTTTTCTCAATTAGTCATCAGTTGGGGGGAGGGCCCCTTGTGGGTGGTACCATCTGTAGGCTGGTATTCTTAGGTTCTATAAGAGAGCAGGCTGAGCAAGCCAGGGGAAGCAAGCCAGTAAGGAACATCCCTCCATGGCCTCTGCAACAGCTCCTGCTTCCTGACCTGCTTGAGTGCCAATCCTGACTTCCTTTAGTGATGAACAGCTGTGTGGAAGTGTAAGCTCAATAAACCTTTTCCTCCCCAACTTGCTTCTTGGTCATGATGTTTGTGCAGGAATAGAAACCCTGACTAAGACAACAAGTAAGGCCATGCATGTTTCTTCTTCCTTTCTTTTCTTTGAGACAGGGTCTCTGTATAGAGCCTTGGCTGTCCTGGAATTTACTCTGTCGGTTAGTCTGGCTTGAACTGAAAGAGTCACCTACCTCTGTCTCCAGAGTGCAGGATTAAAGGCATGTGCCACCATGCCTGCCTCTGTGTTGTTTCTTAACGAACTCAAATGACCAGGAATTGTGGCTCACACTGTGACCCTAAGCACTTGGGAGGTGGAAGTAGAAGGATAAAGTTCAAGGTCATCTTCCACTACAGGGTTACACCGAGACCCTGTCTAAAAGAAAAAATACAGTCAAAAAGAAGAACTTAAAGAGATAATGCCTCCAAATAGGCAGTCAACCATGGTGGCTAGTACCTGTAACTTTAGCATTCAGGAGGCAAAGCAGGCAGATCTCTGTGAGTTCTAAGCTAGCCAAGGTAACAGACGTGTGTGTGTGTGTGTGTGTGTGTGTGTGTGTGTGTGTGAGAGAGAGAGAGAGAGAGAGAGAGAGAGAGAGAGAGAGAGACTGTGCATAAGCTATAATAAAGTATATCTACAGCCTACTGCCCTCTCCCCTGAACTTAGCCTAAACCTCCCTGGGCAGCCCTTATGTCTACATCAGATTTAATGTTTACATTTAGATTTTATTTACAAAGTTTCTGATGCTCACAGGTATGCAAGCTTGTCTACATATGACACATTTAAGATACATTCGAACTGATGGTGATCCCTGGTCAATTTACCATGTGCTCTAGAGTTAAGGGATGCTACAAGTACCTCACTAAGCTCCAGGTTCTGCTGCTCTTGGACCATTTCTAAATCAGCAGCAGCACTGTTTGAGCATTTCTACAAAGTACATAAAATCCGGTGTTTTATAAGATAGGGAAGCAATGAGAGGCAATTGTCTGAAGGCATTTGGAGTTTGGGGTATTTGGCTTCTGTGTCTGTGGACATCTGTCTATGCTGTGCACGTGGCAGGGTCGTGCTGCCGACTGATTTTGGGGACCTAATCTGATTGGTTCCCCAAGTGAAGCAGAAGGTATCTCATTTACATGTCTAGAAACATCTCTATTGCCTTCCTGTATTTTCTTCTTGTCCACATCTCCCATGCATGCTCCTTTTTCACTCTATAGCCGAGGCTGGCCTTGAAACCCTCATCTTCCCAACTCTGCCTAAGTGCTGGGCATCTACACGAGACACAACATCCAACCCCATTACCTCTTTTTTAAAGATTCATTCATACGTGTATTTTATATATGCATGTTCTGTCTTCATGCATACCAGAAGAGGGAATCAGATCTCAGTACAGATGGCTATGAGCTACTATGTGGTTGCTGGGAATTCAATTCAGAATCTCTGAAAGAGTGCCAAGTGCTCTTAACTGCTGAGCCATCTCTCTAGGTCAGCCCATTGTCTTTTAGAGAGATTAACTGTAATTATGTGCATGTGTGTGTCTACATGGGAGTGTATGTACATGAGAGCTGCTGCTAGAAGAGGCTGCTGGGCCTCCTGGGGCTCTGGGCAGGTGTGAACTGACTGTGGGGTGCTGGGAACGGAACTTGGGTTCTCTACAGCAACATGTGCTCTTAACTGCCTGGCCATTTCTAGAGCCACACCACTGCCTTCTTGCTGTTCTTAGTATTTTGTTTCTGCTGATGACGTGGGCTGAGTTATCCTGTGAGTACTTCTGTTCGACTGACTTTCTTTCAGGCCCAGATTGTGTACTATCTTGGCATCTTCAAATCGCCAGAAATACATACGACTGCATGAGGTCGGACCTCATGAGCTTCTTGCTATAGCAGTTATGTGTTGTTATTTAGATGGTAGTGGAACACATGTTCTGTGTGAAGCCCTGCATAATGTGATAGTCATATAACTTCATAATAGACTGCAATCAGCAACAAGCCAAACCCAGTGTTGGTGAGAACCATTAGTCCTCTGTGGGAAGGCTTCTTTGGAATTATCTACTTTTTTCATAAAATTTAACCTGTGGAGCTTTTCCTGACTTCACGCTAGATTAGGAAAGGGAGATGACATATAACATGTCTAACCCTGAACTTATGATGTGAAACAGAAGATCATAATGAGAATTCAATAATAGAACTGGATAGATGGGTCCGTCAGCAAAGTACTTGCTATGCATACAGAGGACCTGAGTCCAGATCCTTAGCACCTATATATGAAGCTAGGCCTGGTAGCATGTGCCCAACTTATAGCACTCAGGGAGGAGACAGGAGGAACCCAGAGGCAGGCTGGCCAGCCGGTTCTGCTAAATGAGCAAATCCAGCTTCAGTGAGAGATACGGTTTCAAAAAATAGGGTCTTATAACTAGGGTCTTAGGGCTAGAAAATGGCTCAGTGGTTAAGAGCAAATATTCTCACAGAAGACTACAGTTTAGTTCCCACTACTCACATCTGGAAGTTCACAGCTGCCTGGAAGTTAAGCTCTAAGAGATCTGATGCCCTCTTCTGACCTGCAATCGTGCACATATCCCCATACATATAAATATTTTTTAAAAGGTGGAAAGAGATAAGACACTCAGCTTGGCCTCTAACCTCCACATGTGAGCAAAACTGCATAAACATGAACCACATGAAAAGAGCCAAAAAATAAATTTTAATTTAAATAAAGTACAGTGGTATGTAATTCTTTTGTAGTACAAAAATAATTCTAAAAGTGTTTTTCCATTTGTAACTTTATGCTACAGATTTTTTAAAAATAGTACATTGATACGATAGACTATATAAATTACACATTCCCCAGCCTGGGGCCCTTCTCTCTGGGCTGTCATCTGTAAGAGAACACCTATGAACCTTGACGCCATGTCAAGATAATCAGAAACAATTATCCCTCCTATTAGAATTTCATGCAATTCCCATAACTAGCCTTCATGTTTCCATCTCAATCCTGTAGATTAAAAACTTTAAAGAGTAATCTAAAATTCTTCTGTGGGAACAGACATCCTTCTCTCAAGGAAAATGTTATAGAGACTAAGTAGTAAACTCAAAGTCTCACTGGGAAGTACAGCCCTGTGAATGAGTGCCCCTCAGGAATGAGAAGCTGGAGCTGAGCAGTGCTTCACTGGAAGATATCAACAGCTCTCAGGAGTTGATCTGCCTTCCCACCCTTTTGCTTCCAAGTATTTAAAGCAAAGTTGTTTCATAAGAATGATTCACAGAACTATAGCAGGTTTGGTTGTATCTGATCCACCTGGTACCTTTGACAAAGAGAACCAGGTGCTATTGAAAAAGTGGGAACACCAGCACAAGACGACATGAAGCTCTGACATAAGGACATGGTGCAGCGTTGTTTCCTCTAGTCCTGTTAGTCCTGTTAGCATCGAGATGTGTGCTTTGGACCAATCATATCTGAGGCTGATGTGAAAGGTGACACACTGGCCATCTTCTAAGCAGAGCTGAAGAACGCCTTGGCACTGGCCAGAGGGGAAGGCTGTGCTCAGCCACTGGTCCTAAGGCTTCAGCTGGTTTACATCTGGTTTCCCTCTCCTTTCTGTGCAGAACTGCCAACTGCAGCAGGAGGCTGGGGCAAGAGCAAGATTTAGTGGTGTTCTAAAACTTCCTCCTCCTCATCTGAACAGTCCCTGCTCTATGAGGATGGGTCTGTATGTTCTAGCTTGTGTACCTCAGACTTAGAGAAGTTACAGAGCATACAAACAGGTAATCTGATACACAAAAAGATATGGGTCTGTTTTCTCAAAGTGAGATGTAAGCCTGACAATACTTTGTTGTAGAAGAAGGAAGTTTATATGATAACAGCTCAGAGACATGAGGCTGAGATACAATGGAGAGGCTAACCATTAGGAGGTCTCTTCAAGGCCAGCCTGGTCTACAGAGTGAGTTCCATGACAGCCAGGGCCACACAGAGAAACCTTGTCTCAGAAAAAAAATGTCATGTATATATGTTTCATGAAAACTTTCCAAGTCTTATATTCAAAATTGCTGTTCATTCAGCAGATATTAAGAACCTTTGTTTCTGAAACTACAAGGGAGACCCAACTCTGAGACTTACACACCTTCAAAGATGCCAAGTTTTTCCTTTCACTCACCTTTTAAAAATCCACATACTCAGCTTGTCTTGCTGTTACAAGCTACAGAAGCAGCACTTTACTCACTGAAAGAATGTTGCCTTAAACCAAGTATCTATTACTGACTGCCTCATGGTCAGCATCAGAATCACACAGCTCGGGAAGACTTCTCCCAGGACTCAGAGATGTAGTCATGGATGGGCTAATGTACAAGATGATAGAATATGATCAAATGATGGCAATTTTTTAGTATAAAGGTACTTGTCACTGCAGCTAGGATAAAATGTCCTGAAATGCTAACAGAGGAAGAAAAATAAAACTATTATCTATCCCTAAAAGCCAGTAAATTACAGAAGAGTATTTGGAATGATTCTGGAAGAAAGGCACAGGGAAGGCCACAGTACTTTCACCAGTAGATTACATTGGGTGTCAGCAGACCAGGGAGATTTGTGCGGTCTGATGGCTAAGTCCACACATACCACCCACTCATGCTAATGTTCTAAGAGCAAGGAAGTGTCAACCAAACAGGATCCTAGAACACAGTTCCAATTTGATGTGGGAGGAAGCTGGTCTTGGCCTGGGGCTTGGCTGCTTAGATGGGCACTCTATTCTCCTTGGCCCACTTCTTCATGATCCTGATGATATACTCCACCTGGGTGTTTCCTGTGCTTCTCAGTAAATGCAGCACTTCTCGGAGGGTCTCTCTGAGGAAAGGTTTTAAGAGAACAAATTTTCTCAATGGAGAAGAAAAGCTGGCAATCTCATGAGATAGAGTGCAAACCCAGTGAGGCATCTGTGTTCATGGGCCCTCCACTGGGCATAAGCCAATTACAAAGCTGCTACTTTTCTAAGCCATAGCAATGAGTCGCTTCTTCGACATATTTGCTCAAAAAGGGCACAAATATACTATAAATGAGAAGAGCAGTAAGGACCAAAATTCAGTGAATACCCAACATTTACACTTAACTCATTTTACATATGCATGCATCCTTTTCTGTATGTATGTATGTATGTATGTATGTGTATATGTGTATGCATGTATGAATGTATTTGCACTCTGCAGGTGCCTGAGAAGGACAGACGAGGTGTAAGATCCCTTGGAGCTGAACTTACAGGTGTTTGTGAGCACCTGACATATGTGCTGGGTTTCAAACTGTAATCCTCATGACTGAGCAGCAACTGCTCTTAACCACAAGCCTCCTCCAGCCCCAAGTTAAGATTTATTAGAATTAAAGCTTGGAGTTTAGGTGAGGCAGGCTGCAGCTCCCCTGTTGTCTCATGGGAAATGTGGGCTTGCCTGTGGACCGCTCTCGTGTGGTCTGGCTTTCTCTTCCTTTCCTCTCTGAGGAACCCCCTGCATCTGAGTAAGTGCTTGTATTCAGGATTATACATAATCACAATGCAGGAAGTAAAGTTTGATAATTTGTTTGAAAAATTATTACAGTTTTCTATCCATATGCATTCAGCAATAAATGTACTGCACAAAACTACAGAACACTAATGAGTTAGTTTTAGCCCAGGCTGACTTTGCTGGCCTTGAGCCCACTATTTTGATTTAGGCTCTCAAGTGCTAGGAATTTACTTTTAAGTATTTTAGTTTTTATTCGCATAGGACTAAAATCCTCTTAGTTTTACACAAATACCTTAGCATTTCCTGGAATTCAAGAAGGCAGAAGCAATAAAAGAATTATCAACCATGTCTACTCCATTCCTATTTCTTGAGGGCTAAATTAGATAGCAGAAGGGCTTTGTAGAGAGCAGGACCGTCAGTGGCTTCTGCTGTGGAAATGGCTGTCCACCCAGAGCCACGTGTGCACCTGGCCCTGGATTTGAAGGCCTCGCATGCTTAGAGTCCCTAGTATGTATGACGTAGAGTTATTGATTTCATAAAATAAGACATTTCTAGAAAATGATCATACAATGTCAACATCTCAATGGTTCTCTTTAAGACCTGTACCAGGAGCAGATGGACAGAGGCAGCTCTGTCCATTTGTTTACTTACTTGGGTTCTCTGCCAGCTAAAATCATCTGGAAAATGCCCACACAGGCACCCCTCTTGCCTTCCCAGTATTCAGGGTTGGGATCCAGTCTTTCTAGGACATCAAAAGCTTTGGCTGAATAGTAGAACTGGCCCATCTGCACAAAAGAAAGCATGGTGGTCAAGAGGTGGGACAGAAAGAAACATGGGATAGTGAACAGAATGGGATGAAGCAGATGCACAAAAATGTTGAGGTATCAACTTAGGTACATTTCAATGTCTAGCTAAAACAAAAAAACCACAGTTTAAATGTATAGGTTCATTTAAAGCCACATGCCCTTACTTTCAGTGATAGAACATTTTGTATAATACTGTTGAATTATGCTGTCATCAAGACATTTGCTGTTTCTTCTAATTCTGTTCTATTCTGTTCTATTCTGTTCTATTCTATTCTATTCTATTCTATTCTATTCCATTCAATTCCATTCCACTCCACTCCACTCCACTCCACTCCACCCCACCCCACCCCACCCTACCCCATTCCATTCCATTCCATTCCATTCCATTCCATTCCATTCCACTCCACTCCATTCCATTCTTGTGAGAAACTGATGGCTGTCTTGAATTAGGTATTTTTCAAGTTCAAGTATATTTTTCAATATACTACACTAACTGGACCATAGTCAACTCAAAATCTTTCCCTGATTGTCCTAAATTCTACCAACCTACTACTCAGCCACTGACAAATTCCTTAAGGCTTATGTAGAGGAATTTTATTCTAGCAACTCGGCTGCTCTGGCAGTGGACCACATCCAAAGATGATCTGGCTGGAGTACAGACACAACCTGGATTACAGCAGGATTTCGCTGGAATACTGACCTGCCCTTAGTATACACCTTTTATTCCTAAGACGGAAGGTAAGGTTAGTTTGTAGAAGGGTGTAGAAGGATGCAGCCATGTTTGAAAATGACAACTAATTGAGAGGCAGACAGTGATAAATCAGATGTAACAATGAGTCAGAGAGGATATGCCCAACTCTCACCCGAACAGTACAGAAATGAGAAGCTACTGAAGAGCAGTGTGGGGAGAAAGAATGAGCTCCACACAGGTGGTGCCGTTTGTGCCTATGGCAGTCTTCCAGGAAAGTTTTATGGTTCACAGAGAAAACAAGCTAGACACAGGTGAAGCCAGCGTGAGCTAGTGAATGAGAAGGACCCAGAAGATTAGGACATATTGCCAAAGTTAGTATGAGGCCAAGCAGAGCAATTCAGTCAGAAGCTGAGAGAAGCTGGGCTGAATCAATCAACTTGGTGGGTGAGACTGTAAGGAGGCTGGAGCTCCCAGGCCCAAAAATGCCTTATCTGTCCGCCTACCTCCCAAGTGTTCTTCCCCTTCTTAGAGTCTTCACATGCCTTCACAGTATGTAAGCCAGTACATACATAGAGCGGTGTGTGAAACATGTCTGGCTTACTATGTATGAACAAGTGGATCGACCACCCAGGTCCACATACTGTGGCAAAACAAGCCCTCCCAGCAGAGCCCTTCCAATAGCTCACCAGGTTCCAGAACTAGCTGGTCCTCAATTTTCCCTTTCCTGTCACCCAAACTCACCTTGTAACAGTCATTGGCAATGAGCTGTAAGAGGCTGAAGGACTCGCCAGAGGTTTCCATCTTGAGATAAAGTTCCCAAGCTAGTCTTGGTTTCTTATTCATAATATCTGCAAAAGGAAACGATTGTGTTATTGTTTATTTATGATAGTGCCTCAGGATATTAACCAAAGATGTTCTTCAACTCCAGCCTTGAGCCTCTCAAGTGATGGAATTATAGGAGTGTGCCACATTCCCAGCATTTTTTAAACTTAGTAATTTATGTGTATGTGTTTGTGCCCTTGAAGGCCAGAAGAGGGCACTGGATCCCCTGGAGCTGGAGTAATTGGACGCTGTGAGCTGCCTGGGTGCTGAGGTCTGAATTCTGTTCCTCTGCAAGACCAACCAGCATTCTTTTTGTTGTTGTTGTTTGTTTGTTTTGTTTTGTTTTTGTTGGTTTTTTTTTTTTTTTTTTGAGACAGGGTTTCTCCATGTAGCCCTGGCTGTCCTGGAACTCACTTTGTAGACCAGGCTGGCCTCGAACTCAGAAATCTGCCTGCCTCTGCCTCCTAAGTGCTGGGATTAAAGGCGTGCGCCTCTACCGCCCGGCCCAACCAGCATTCTTTTTTTTTTTTTTTTTTTTTTTGGTTTTTCGAGACAGGGTTTCTCTGTGTAGTCCTGGCTGTCCTGGAACTCACTCTGAAGACCAGGCTGGCCTCGAACTCAGAAATCCGCCTGCCTCTGCCTCCCAAGAGCTGGGATTAAAGGCGTGCGCCACCACCACCCGGCCCCCAACCAGCATTCTTAACCACTGAGCCATCAATCACTTCAGCCCCCAGGCTTGGGCTTCTTAAATGTATAAGAAATAACTCATGTGCAGTGCCATTCTATGGACTGGGTTTAACACAAAACACTGGTAAAATACCTCTCATGTGGAAAGCTTGCAATGTTGCCATCTAACTGGTTTCTTACCAGAATTAGTCAAACCTAAAATATTTAAGGTTTGCATACTTATCTTTTAGACTGAGTTAAGTTCTAGAAGTTCCCACTTTGCTAAAGGGTATAGTCACTCTGCACTCAACCCTGCTCCCAGTTCTGCCCTCATAGGATCTGACTGCTAACCAAGTGTTATGGTCCACGCCTGCCATTCCAGCTGTTGGGAGATTAAGGCAATGGGATCCAGGAGTTTAAGGCCAACCTGGGATATAGAGTGAGACTCAAAATACTACCAGCACCACCAACAAAAAGAATATGCAATTGCTAAAATGTTCCTATGACTATAAAACATATTGGAGATTTTAAATTTTTATTTATTATTGTATGTGTGTGTTGTGTGTTTGGGAAGGAGGGGCCTGTGCCAGGGTGCATGAATGATGGCCAGGGAATAAATGTCTGTTCTCTTCTTCTACCTTTATGTGGTTTCCAGAAGACAAGTGCTTACTTGAGTCATCTCAGTGGCCCCTGATGCATATTTTAAGTCTGACTGGATTGTAACATGCTTCCCCTATTTAATATCTAATTTTAACTTAGTGAATCACCTCTATTGTGCCCTGTTGTCATTTTATTTTTAAATTTTGTTGTTTTTAATTTTTTTTGAGACAGTTTTTCTGTAGCCTTGGATGTCCTGGAACTTGATTGATAGACCAGGTGGACCATGGTTCAAGCATGGGGATTGCCTCTACCTCCCACCCTGCTTACCCACCCCCCCACAGGGTTTCTCTGTGTAGCCCTGGCTGTCCTGGAGCTCACTCTGTAGACCAGGCTGGCCTCGAACTCAGAAATCTGCCTGCCTCTGCCTCCCAAGTGCTGGGATTAAAGGCGTGTGCCACCACCGCCCGGCTGCTTAGTTTTTATTATTTTTTTCACAGAATCAACTAACCTGGGCTCATAGAGGCTCACAGAGACTGAACCAAAAATCAGGGAACCTGCATGGGGCTAACCTAGGCCCTCTGCATATGTATTATAGTCATATAACTTGGTCTTCTCGTGGCACTCCTGCCAGTGGGAGTGGGGCCTGTCCCAGAATCCTTTGTCTGCTTTGGGACTCTTTTCCTCCTACTGGGTTACCTTATCCAGCCTTAATATGAGGGGAGTTGCCTAGTCTTATGGGAGCTGTCCAATGAGGATGCTGGGAACCAACCAAGTCCTCTGGAAGTTCAGTGAACACTCTTGACTATAAAACCATCTCTCTAGCCCAGATTAGCTAAAAACAAAACAAGACAAAACAAAACAACAAAAACCCTAAAGCAACAAAAAGCACAAAAAAACTTCATTCTGTAGCACTGGATGGCCTAGAACTCAATATGTAAACTAGGATAGCTTTGAACTCACAAAGATATGGCTCCCTATGTCTCTCAAGCAGTGTCTTAGACTAACCACAAACTCATCATGTAGCCAAAACTCACTACGTAGCCAAGGATGGCCTTGCACATCTGATCTGACTTCTGTTTAAGTAGTGCTGGATTTTTTGTTTTTATTTGTTTTTGTTTAAATTTTATTTTGTTTAAACTTTTTTAATTGGCATTCTCAAAGAACATAAGAAGACCTGTAGCGGTGGCTCTCCTGTGCCTGCCTCCTGGAGGCCAGTATTGTTTGAGGTTATCTACCCATGCTGGAGAAGACCAAGCTCCTGCTTGTTTTATTGTTCACACTTTGTTTACTTTTCCCTCTCACGTTGTTTCTGTTGCTCAGACTAATTACTAGCCCTGCTTGTTTACTTCCCTCTGTCCTACCATTAGTGACTGGTATCTTGGAACACAATGTACTACTTTTGTTCCTTTATGCCACTACAATCATTAGAGTTGAAGAGGCAGTGGCTTTTAATTGACACGTGCTGCATCTTCATGTTTCTTCAGTGAATATTCTAATCTTAGAGCAGAGTTGGACAATGAGATTGGTGCTCAGAGCATGTGGTCTGAGGGCTCAGCTACTGAGCTACAAGCTAGGGCCAGAAGAAATGAAGCAGCACCTCAACTCTACAGCAACCTAGTCCCTCTTGGGGATACTTTCACAGGAAGAATACAAGTGACTGAAAATTAAAATCCAACAAAAAACATGAGCCCAGATGTGCAAATCTCAATGCAAGGCCTGGTGAGAAGCCTTTAATCTCAGCACTTGGGAGTAGAGCAGGTGGATCTCTAAATTTGAGACCAGAGTCTATCTATAGTGATCATCTAGTCCATATAAAGTGAGTTCCAAAACAGCCAGAGCAACACAGTGAAACTCTATCTCAAAACAAAACAAAACAAAACTTCAAAAGTCTCAATGTAGAAACAAAAACCTTAAAAAATTAAGATATGGTTACTCTAAAAAATCAATAATTTTACAGTAATGGAGTCCATGAGAGTGAAAGTGAATTAGGTGAAATCCCGAACAAAAAATTCAAAAGAATGAACATGAGAACACTCACTGAAATCTATGAGGACATGAATAATCATCTGAAACCAAAGAAAACATAAATAGCTAACTAGAGAAATCAGTATAAGGTACTGGAAAGATGGTTCAGTGGTTCAAAGAATCTGCTGCTCTTCCAGAAGACTCAAGATTCTGTTACCTGAAACCACATGGTGACTCAAAACCGTAACTTCAGTTCTAAGGGATTCAATGCCCTCCTCTGGCCTCCCCAGGGACTGAATTCACAGAGTGTACACACCCATACATATAAAAGAAAAATAAAGGTTAAAAAAGACATAGATTGAAGCCGGGCGTGGTGGCGCACGCCTGTAATCCCAGCACTTGGGAGGTAGAGGCAGGCGGATTTCTGAGTTCGAGGCCAGCCTGGTCTACAGAGTGAGTTCCAGGACAGCCAGGACTACACAGAGAAACCCTGTCTTGAAAAAAGCCAAAAAAAAAAAAAAGACATAGATTATTAAAAAATAAAATTAAAGTCAAAATAAAATATGAAAAGGATTCATAAAAAGAAATACTGATATCCCGAACTACACAGAGAAACCCTGTCTCGGGGAAAAAAACCAAACAAACAAAAAAAGAAATACTGATAAAACTTAACTTGAAATTTTGCAAGTAAAAAATTCAGTAAGTCATACAAAAATTCAGTAGAAAGCCTCACCAATAGATGGATCAGGTGGAAGACAGTATCAGGCTTGGGTTAGAATGAAGATGAATGTGATAGCTAATCTCAGTTATCAACTTGACTAAAACCCAAGACTCTGGGCATGCCTATGAGGCATTTTTCTTTTTCTTTTTCTTTCTTTCTTTCTTTCTTTCTTTCTTTCTTTCTTTCTTTTCTTCTTCTTTTTTTTTTTTTTGATTTTTTTTTGAGACAGGGTTTCTCTGTGTAGCCCTAGCTGTCCTGGAACTCACTCTGAGGACCAGGCTGTCCTGGAAATAGAAATCCACCTGCCTCTGCCTCCCAAGTGCTGGGATTACAGGCATGCACCACCACTGCCCGGCAGGCATTTTCTTATTTGGATTATTTGAGGCCAGAATACCCACCCTAGATGTAGGCCATGTCTTCGGGTAGCAGCCTATATAAAAGCACTTAAAAAAGGAAGCATTTTCTTTCTTTCTTTTTTTTTAACCTGCTTGCCCTCACTCTCACAGACAAGTTCATCTGTCCCATTGCTGAAGCATTCCTTTGCTCTGTATTAGAACTAACTTCTTTGGATTCCAACATAGATTAAAGATCAGCAACTCTCCAGAAATTCTTAGTGCTCCAGTGCCAGATTGGGAGAATGCTGTGTTATCCAGTCCTGGGAACAGAACAACTACCAGATTTTAGCCTTTCTATCATGAAACAGCCATTATTAGAAGACCTGGACCCTATTCTGTAAACTATTCTAGTAAATCATATATATGTGTGTGTGAGTGTATGTGTGTGTGTTTGTGTGTGCACATTCTCTCAGCTCTGTTTTGTTAGAGAACCATGATTAATATAGTGAACATTCATATAAAGATAAAAATAAAGTATTACTAGATGAAAAATTAGATATATGGAACATAATTAAAAGACTTAATGATCCATGGGCATAAAACAGAGGCAATAAAGACAAAAGAATGATGCCCATGGAGCTCTAAAAACTCAGTTACAAAAAAGGATATTCCTTCACTACAAAATTTTATTTTGAATTTTTGGACCTTGGATGCCAAGGGACTCATTGCTTACAAATGTGGGAAAAATTAGATCATGCTCTGGCAAGGAACACATGTATGGTTAGGCTGAGGATCTTTGCTGGTGATGTTGCTGTTATAACTTATCACCAGTGCTACTATTTCTGCATTAATTTTAGCACAAGAGGTACAAATATCTAGTTTTGTTAATAATCATCTTGCAGAAAATGTAACCAATGCCTTGAGCATAAAAGAGGATTTGGATAGAAGGCTAGAACAAAGAATTGATGCATTGTATGATACAGTGCAGATCATGGGAGGTGAGGTACAAAGAACAGAAGTCAGAAGCCATTTGGAATGCCATGCCCAATATCTATAGATTTGTATGACTTAAGAATGTATAATGAAATCGCCGGGCGGCGGTGGCACACGCCTGTAATCCCAGCACTTGGGAGGCAGAGGCAGGCGGATTTCTGAGTTCGAGGCCAGCCTGGTCTACAGAGTGAGTTCCAGGACAGCCAGGGCTACATAGAGAAACCCTGTCTCAAAAAAAAAAAAATGTATAATGAAGCTGGGCGGTGGTGGTGCGCGCCTTTAATCCCAGCACTTGGGAGGCAGAGGCAGGCAGATTTCTGAGTTCGAGGCCAGCCTGGTCTACAAAGTGAATTCCAGGACAGCCCGAACTACACAGAGAAACCCTGTCTCGAAAAAACAAACAAACAAACAAACAAACAAAAAACAAAACAAAACAAAACAAACAAAAAAAGAATGTATAATGAAAGTCAGCATAACTGGACCAAAGTAAAAAGGTACCTTCATGGTATATGGCATAACACTAATATTACTTTAGATTTATTAGACCTGCATAAGGAAGATGTGAATTTAAGAAATGCAAAGCCTTTGTCTTTTGATGCTGCCAGCATTGCAAATAATATTCTGAAAAACTTACAGGTCATTTCTCCTTCATGGTCCTCATTTACATCTCTCTTATTGGGTGTAGCAGGACTTAGCTTTATGATTCTTTTTATGATATGTCTATTACCTATTCTTTTGAGAGGAATCATCAAGCTTTTATAGATGTCAGAGCAGAGTTACATAAAAGTTCCAATGTTTTCCCTAGCAGAAGTTGGTAGTCAATGACAGGTAAGATTGTCTTGAAAACCTTTATAACCTAAGACAGACCATGAATACAAGATTATTCTTGTGCCAATGATGGGTTTTCAGAGGGCAACCTAAGACAGACACAACTTTCTGCTCCATGACTGATAAGGTGCAAGGTTCTTATAGATAAAAAAGACAAGATTATCTTAGAGGTGGATCAACCTAAGACAGGGCATGGATGCTAGAATTCATGTACCGAAGACAGATAAGGTCCAAACTTCTTGAGGGGATGCCTAAGACAGGCCTAGTCTTCATGCACCAATAGCTGAGAGAGCTTTGGTTTGTATAGATAAAAAGGGGGACATGTGGGGAGCACATTCAAAGTTAACTTTGGCTGACTTCTTGCTTGTGATTAATCATAAATGAGTCTGCCAACATCTGTCTTTGTTTTTAGTTAAGACAAGTGTTATATCCTACCAAGTTCCTGCACTTATGCATATGTCCTTGAGAAACTGCCCAAGCCTGAAGGAAATGGCCTTAGTCAAACATAGATACTGTACACCATAAACTTACCACATAAGCATCTGTGGTCATTGTTTAACTTCCTGGAATTGGTCATGCTTTCTGTTGCTTGCCTTTAACGGACACTGAGAAAATACACTTGTTGCTGGCATGGTAGTGACCAGGAGCCCTCCCATATCTGTCTCTTCCATCTTCTTTCTGCCCTTCCTATGATCATCCTCATTCCCACAGTTGTGGTTCCCAAGTTGACTGACTGGCTGGCTCTAGCAAAGCTTTTATAACACCAAGAAGACAGGACTGGAAAATAAGCTCCTAAGTCACTAAGTCTTAAGTGACTAAGTCCTAAATTACAGTTAAAACATTAAGCATTACAGAGCCCAAAAGAACATTAGAAGTTTCAAGGGAGAAGCAAGAGAGAGTTTTACAAGAGAAATTCTAAAAGTCAGTAATCCGTGGAATGGCATATTTCAAATTCTCAAAGACAATAATTGCCAACCCAGATTACTATACTTAGCAAAGCTATGCTTATAACTGAAGAAAAGTTTGCCATGGTAGCTTATGTTCACTAAAACAAAGCTATAGAAGAAGATGAAAGAGTTATAGACACTGAAAAGAAACACTCACACCCATGAAGGCAAGGAGAGAACAAACCATAGCAACATGGCGAATAAGCAAAAGAGAAAACCTATAGTAAATATTATGTTAAATGGGGAAACGCAAAGGCTTCCAAGTAAAACCAGAAGTAATACAAGGTATCCGTTTTCTCCACCCTTTAAAACTTTAACCAATCTAATTCAATATAGTCCTTGAAGTCTTAGCTAGAGCAATAAAGCAAAAGAAACAAAAGAATACTAATAAAAGAGTAGTCAAAGCCGGGCGTGGTGGCGCACGCCTTTAATCCCAGCACTTGGGAGGCAGAGGCAGGCGGATTTCTGAGTTCGAGGCCAGCCTGGTCTACAGAGTGAGTTCCAGGACAGCCAGGGCTATACAGAGAAACCCTGTCTCGAAAAACCAAAAAAAAAAAAAAAAAAAAAAAGAGTAGTCAAATTATCCCTACTTGCAGATTTATGATCTTATACATTGGAAACCCTAAAAATTCTACCAGAAAACTTTTAAAACTAATGAACACTTTCTACAAAGTAATTTTTCTATATACCAATAACAAATTTGCCAGGAAATAAATCAGGGGAATAAACCAATTTATAATGCCTTAAAGACAACACAACAATGATTTGGAATAAACCTAACTATGGAAGGAAGGGACCTATACAATGGGAATTTAAACACACACACAAACACACACACACACACACACACACACACACACACACACACCACACACCAGTAGAAAAATGGAAGAGTCCCTATAGTCATGAGTCACCCAAATAAAAACAGCTTTATTATTAAAAACAATATACAGATTCAAAGCAATTGCCACAAAAGTTCCAATGTTCCTTAGAGAAGAAAAAAAAAGCTAAAATTCACATGTAAATACGAAAAGGTATATGCACAAAAGCAGACAGATAACTCAACAGAATAGAATACCTAACCCACAATTAAATCTATATGGTTAGGGCCATCTGAATTTGACAAGGGTTTCAAAACATAAACTGGGGAAAATATAGCCTTTTCAACACACAGTGCTGAGGAAAGTGGATAGCCACACATTTTTAAGTAGGGTGAGAGATCCCTATCTCTCACCCTACTTAAAAATATGGATCTAAGACCTGAAAATCTAAAAATGCTAGAAGAAATCACGGGGAAAATACTCCAACATATAGGCATAGGCAAGATCTTTCTCAAAAGCACTCCAATAGCCTCATAACTGAGGCCAAATGGAATTTCATGAATTAAAAAGCTTCTGTGGGGCTGGAGAGATGGCTCATCAGTTAAGAGCACTGGCTACTCTTCCATAGGCCCTGAGTTCAATTCCCAGCAACCACATGATGGGACCCAATGACCTTTTCTGGTGTGTGTGAAGAGAGCAACAGTATACTCATATAAAGTTTCTGTATAACCTAGGAAATATTTGAGTAAAGAAGCAACCTACAGAAAGGGCAAAAATATTGGTTTAGCTATATCTGGTGTCTAGAATATATAAAAAAGCTCCAAAAACCTAAAATCTAAATAATATAACCACGAAATAGGTAATAAAATTAACAGTTCTCAAAATATAAAATATAATGACCAATAAACACATTAAAATGTTCAACATCCTTAGCAGTCAGGGAAATGGAAATTGAACCACATGAGATGCCATGTCTTCCCAGTCAGAAAGGCTACCAAACAAATCAGTACTGCAGAGTGTGGAGAGAAGGGAGCCTTTATACACCACTGGTGGGGATACACATCACTCCAATAGGTACAACTGCGAAGGTTCCTCAAAATCTCTAAATAGTGGGGGTATGGTTAGCACTCACCTGCCATGCACAAGGCTCCAGGGTTGAGCCCTAGCACCACAAAACAACAAAGCAAAACTATCTAAATACAACTATACTATGATTCTAGGTCTTCACACCATGGACACTTGCACATTCATGTTTATTCCACACGATTCATAATAATCAAGCTAGAGAATTAGCCCACCTGCCCTCCAACATATGAACACACACAGACACACACGATATAGAATGCTCGATGCTACAGTGTAGGGGAATACCAGGACAGGGAAGCAGGAGAGGGTTGATTGGGGAACACGGGGAGGGGAGATGGATTATAGGATTTTTCAGGGGGGAAACAAAGAAAGGGGACAACATTTGAAATGTAAATAAAGAATATATCTAAGCTGGGTGTGGTGGCGCACGCCTGTAATTCCAGCACTTGGGAGGCAGAGGCAGGTGGATTTCTGATTTCCAGGCCAGCCTGGTCTACAGAGTGAGTTCCAGGACAGCCAGGGCTACACAGAGAAACCCTGTCTCGAAAAAAAACAAAACAAAACAAAACAAAACAAAAGAATATATCTAATTAAAAAACAGAAAAAAAAGAACAATGAAATTATGTCATGTTTTAGGAAACATTTGAAACGTAACATGACAATTTAGACAAGTAAATTCTTCTCTCATTGTGGATCTTATACAGCTTCACAAGACCATTTCTCCATATGACATGAGAGATGGAGAGAGACGGGAATGGAGTAAAACTGTGGGAGGGTGTGGGAGGGAGAAAAAGTCAGGGTATATGATAGGCTTGAAGTTGTCTTGGTGAAACCTGCCACTATGTACAATTAATGTATGCAAAAATCTGAGGGAAGAAAAATATGACTTATTAAAGGCTGTCAATGAACAAAAATTATATTCTGACATGTTGCCACTTTTCAGGCTTGAAAAATGAAAAGGTAACAACAGCGTGACAGACAGCGTCATCCCTCCAGTGACACTGCAGAGTCTGGAAGCCAAAGAACCTGACACCCTTCTGCAGTAGCAGCGCTGTCAGTGTGGAATGGTGGGACAACCACGGGCGGTTACATTCACGCGGCAGCGCTTACCGAGGGGCATACATAACCCTAATCAGTGTCTACTCGTCCCGCAGAAAACAAAGAAATGTAGAAAATGTTTAAATTGATTCCCAAGAACTATTACATGATGGAAAGAAAATTAGGATTCATGTCATGATGTTGAAAAATAAAACTTACAGCAGCGAGCTAACCAACTGAGGTAAATGTAATCGTTTTTCAGTTTCTCACTTTGGATTAAGAGGAAAACCTATGAGAGAAAAGAAATAAACATGAGGCTGGGTATACAATAAAAATGGACATTATCAACTAGACCAGGCTGCCGATACTGTAGCCTTATATTTTAATAGTAAAACTGAGGTGTTAAAGAAAAACATTAATGATTATAGAATCTATATGTTTATTTACACTATACTTTTAAAATATTTACTTTGTATTTATGGGCATATATATAAACCTGCTTGAGTGTATATACATGTGAACATGCAAGAGCCCACAGAGGACAGAGGAGGATATCAGATGCCCTGGGATTTGGATTATAGGATTAAAAAACACCACATAGGTGCTGGGAACTAAACCCTAGTGTTCTGCAAAAGCAATAAGTGCTCTTAATAGTTAAGCCACCTCTCCAGGCTGATACTGTACTTTTTAACATAAACCACAATGAAACACATTAAAATTATTTATTCTCTCTCTCTCTCTCTCTCTCTCTCTCTCTCTCTCTCTCTGTCTCTCTCTCTCTCTCTCTCTCTCTCTCTCTCTCTCTGTGTGTGTGTGTGTGTGTGTGTGTGTGTGTGTGTGTATGAATGTGCATGAAAGAACATGGTACACGTGTAACACGATGTGCATCAGGAGGTCAGAGGGCAGCATTCCGAGCTGGTTCTTGCTGCTGCAGTGCAGTATACTTGAGGCCTGCAGCTTCCAGGCAGCCCTGCTGTTCTTGCCCCCACCACCACCACCACCACCACCACAAGAGTCCTACCTCAGCCAGCTTTTTACGTAGGCTCTAGGAATGATCTTGGGTCACCAGGCTTATGAAGCTCCTTGACCCACTGACCCACCTCTCTGGATTCTTGTTATTTGGGGCTGGCTATTCTGCTACTAAGTGCTGGGTTTATAGGAATGGGGTACTAGTCCCTAGCTAAATCAGCCTTTAATAGTTCTTTACCCTTTATCATTTTATTTTAGTGAGAAGAATCTAAGGATACTTTTAGATATGATCATTCAAATGCCTTTGAAAGCAGGCACCCTAATACTTGTCATCATTTTAAAGACAGAAAAACAGCAGGTGCTCACCTCTTCGCCTTCACTGGTATTGCCTGTTGCAGCTTTGGCTTGGGCATAATTAAAGTTAAAGATGTCATCATTATAGAAGTAACTCTGAAAAATGTACCAAGAACAGGCCACACTGAATATCAACTTGTAAAATGTAAAATCATCAGCTGTACTAACTAACAATCTTCTTTCTTTCTTACAGTTTGTTACTGCTGGGCATGATGCCACCCACCTTAATCCCAGCACTCAAGAGGCAGAAGCAGACAGATCTCTGTGAGTTGAGGACAGCCTGTTCTACATGGTGAATTCCAGGCCAGCCGGGGTGACATAGTGAGACAAAAAACAAACTGGTGTTCATGCACCTGTGTGTGTATTTGAGTGGTGTGTGTGTGCGTGTGTGTGTGTGTGTGTGTGTGTGTGTGTGTGTGTATTTGAGTGTGTGTGTGTGTGCATGTGTGTGAGGTAATGGTATAATGTGAGATGTGTGTGCAGTGGTAACTATGGAGGACAAAGGACAATTTCGTGGTTCAGCTTTAGCTCTTTTCTTTCTGCCTTTACCTAAGTACTTGAATTGAACTCAGGTCACCATGCCCCACCCCTCTTCTTTCCCTCTCTCTCTCTCTCTCTCTCTCTCTCTCTCTCTCTCTCTCTCTCTCTCTCTCCTTCTCTCCCTCCCTTCCTTCCTTTCTTTTTCTTTTAGCTGCCCCCATAGAGGAATTAAGCCAGGTGTGGCGCATGCCTTTAATCCCCAAATCTGGGAAGCAGAGGCAGGTGTATGTCTGATTTCTAGGCCAGCCTGGTCTAGAGTGTATTCCAAGACAGCCAAAACAATACAGGGAAACCCTGCCTTAACAAAAAAAAAAAAAAAAAAAAAAAAAAAAAAAGCCGGGCGGCGGCGGTGGTGGCACACGCCTTTAATCCCAGCACTTGGGAGGCAGAGGCAGGTGGATTTCTGAGTTCGAGGCCAGCCTGATCTACAGAGTGAGTTCCAGGACAGCCTGGGCTACACAGAGAAACCCTGTCTCGAAAAAAAAATTATATTAATTCTTTGATGCCATCAATATTACCAGAGAACAGAGGCTATCTATTATAACTTTTTGTGGGGGAGAAGTAGCTGTGGTTGGCCTGAATTCCCTTTTCATTGTTGTTTTGAGACGGTCTCACTATGTAGCTTCAGCCAACTGGAACTCACTATGCAGAGGCTGGCCTTGAACTCACAGAGATCAACTTGCCTTTGCCTCTGCGTCCTGAGTGCTAGGACAAAGGCATGCACCACCACATCCAACTGGGCTTCAAACTCATAATTCTCCCACCTAAGTCATCATTTCCATCTAATACTACTACATGTAGAGTGTTTTACACATAAAGTCACATAGATAATTCATACTGACCTTAAAAGAGTTGAGGTAAATCAAGACATCATCAAATTGTTTAAGCAGGAAGAAACAGGAAGCCATACACTGCCTTCCTGGTATTGTATCTAAAATGGGGTTGAGGAAAAATGGGAAAAAACCATGGAAATTCATGAAACCAGAAGGTGTCTTTAGTTAAAATTCAAGTCACTGTAGAATTTAGAAATATGAACATAGCTGGACATGGTGGCACACTCTTTTAATCCCAGCACCAGAAGGCAAAGGCAGGTGGATCTCTGAGTTCAGGCCAGCCTGGTCTATGTAATGAGTTCCAGGTCAGCCAGGCCTATATCGTGAAATCCTGTCTAAAATAAAATACTGGATCTTAGGACCTCTTTCTAATTCTTTTTTTTTTCTTTTTTGGTTTTTTTGAGACAGGGTTTCTCTGTGTAGTCCTGGCTGTCCTGGAACTCTGTAGACCAGGCTGGCCTTGAACTCAGAAATCCACCTGCCTCTGCCTCCCAAGTGCTGGGATTAAAGGTGTGTGCCACCACCGCCTGGCCCTCTTTTCTAATTCTTGATTCTGAAATTGTAAATTCTGCTGGCCCCAGAGTCTAGTGTCAACTCTCAGAGTACATAAAAAATAGTACCAGCTATGATGCCTGCTTAATGTGGTGCTAAGGGAGCAAACCCGAGGCTTCCGGAGTGCTAGGTGATCAAGCTATATCTCAGCCTTCCTCTCCAATTTCTAACTTCCCACTTCATAACAAGAAGCCTAACATGTACCTCTAGACAGTCAGACTCCACCAGTCAATATTGTCCAACTGTAAATATGAATTGTGTTCAAAAGGACAGACCATAGACATACCACATTCACTAGCTGATCCTCCTACCAACTGGAAAAACTGTTGGGCAATTTTCATATGATCTCTCTGCAAAACAGAACAGAACTCATAGAAAGGCAGCAGGCACAAATATTTTATTTATATTGTACTTATGACTATAATGTATTTTCCTGTATGTTATTTAACATATATCCTTTGTTTTATATCATGCTCAAGTTCTTGTCAGCACAGCACAGCACCTAGAAAATTACAACCTAGAACTGTGTGAACACAGGTAGAATCAGAGAAGAAAACTCTAACCTCAAAATTTCACTCTCAAATCCATGCATTAAGTAAATTTACACATTTAATAAATATGTAACTCTCTGTGTCTGAACTTTGTAAAGGTGCTATTGACCTAACAAGGATTACTTATTAGACTTATTTATCTAGGCAGTAATTGCTGCCTACATGATGAGACCCAAAGATGAAAGGTTTATTTATTGTATCCTTTGTTTCATGAAGAACTTAATACATTAACATAGATAAGTCTTAGTTTATCTACCTGTCTGTCTGTCTGTCTGTCTGTCTGTGTGCCTGTCTGTCTGCCTGTAGTTGAGAAAGGGTTGCACTATGTAACCTGGGCTGTCATTGAATAGCTTTGGCCTCCCAAGTGCTGTAGTTATAGGTGTGTGGAGCCATGCCCACAGCAGCCTAACTTTGAACTGCTTTTATAGTAATAAGATGCTCTTTAAACCAAACACTGGGGAGACTGAGGCAGTAAGATTGAAGATTTCTGTGAGTTCAAGGGCATCCTGAGAATATGGTATATGAGGATATGGTATATGAGGATATGGTATATGAAGATATGGTATATGAAGACATGGTATATGAGATCCTATCTAGGGAAACCAAAATTAAAACAAGCAAAGAACAACAACAAAAAATGGCCAGGCAGGGGTAGCACAGAACTTGGGAGGCAGAGGCAGGCAGATCTTCTAGGCCAGCCTGGTCTACAGAGTGAGCTCCTGGACAGCCAGGGCTGCTCAGAGAAACCCTGTTCCCCACAAAAAAAAAAAAAAAAAAAAAAAAAAACAAAGCAAGAAAGAAAAGCTTTTCTAGAAGAGATGAGGGTGTATTTCCAGTACCTTAACAAAAGCTTTTCTAGAGAAAGAAGTTTCCCATGTTCTAGATACCAAACCCATTGCTTGTGTTTATCAGAAAAGAAATAACACTGTTACATTGGCATTCTTTTAAACAAGAGCAAGTTTTATGGTTAAGAGTTTTGTTTTTTTTTTTTTTAAAAATTCTACACAATAGAATTGTTCTTGCAGAATACCTGAACTGGAAGTTTTAAAGAATTAAAGGAACTTATGGATGTGACTCAGCATAAGAATCTACCATGCAGAAGGGTTGGTCCCCAGCACCCCTCCCCAACAGTAAAGAAAAGGGCCTGCAGAAGAAGCCAGTGAATGCAAGCTTGCTGCTGGTTGTACATCAGTATCTACTGTGGTCTTTACATAGCTAGAACTTTGCCAGATTTGGATTTACCATGATTTCATACTCACCGAACCCATTTCCTGGCCAAGGGCTGCATTGACGACTCCCTTGAGGATATACTCCTGGGAAAACACAATCACACCAGTCACAGTTACGTGGGCTTTCTTCCGGCCCCTAGCACCAACTCTACTTCCTATGCTGAATTGCTTTTCTCTGATGTATCCTGGCCTATGGAAGGATGAGGAGTCTGATTTGCCGTCTAGAGGGCAAGTACCCATACAGCAGTTTATCATTGTAAAAGCTCAGTCTTAAGCAGAAATAATTCAGTGAGAGGCTGGAGTTTGCTCAGTTGGCAAAGGGCTTGCCAGGTAGCATGAGGAACCTTGTTCAACCCCTGAGGACCCATGTAAAAAGACACTTGTCATTCCAGTGCTGGGGAGGTGACAACAGGCAGCTTCCTGGAGCTCGAGAGGCAAGCCAGCCTGGCTCCATTCAGGCTCTTCTTCAATGGAAGGGGTGGGGTGCTTTCCACACTACCCACAGTGTGGGAGACACAACAGAGACACAATCCCTGAATGCAAGTAGCTAACAACCTACTGAGGAAAAAAGAGAAGCTGCAGATACTTATAGAGTACCTGTTCATTCATTATAATTACAGAGTTCATATTTTAAAAACAGATTTAATATTTTCAAATTTTAGACCTTTTAGGGAATCAAATGAATATTAGGAGACTTGAGCTACCAAAAAAAAAAAAAAAAAAAAAAAAAAGCCCAACACATTCATTCTCATCCCAAAGTCCCACAAAACCATTAGCATATACAGTCTTCTTGATTTTACAATAGGAGTCTTCTCTACACATCATACAGCTGTGTGTCTGCAGTGCTGCTCTCCACAGCACTTGTTCTAAAAATGTAGAGCAGCTCCAGTTACCTGAGGTGTCGTAGGTTCCAGATCCTTGATTAGATTGTAGGCTTCCTGCACATCATCTGCAATGTAAGAAGTCATTCGTTACACGGGCTCCTGCTTCAGCAAGGCTCTCTAAGCAATCATAGGAAGTTGAGAGTTGCAGTATTCACATAGTCATACAAAATGGGGCTGAGGGTACAGCTTAGTAATATACTGACTTTACAGGAGGTGCAAGGCCACACACACACAAGAGAGAGAGAAACAGAAAGAGAGACAGAGAGACACAGAGAGAGAGAGGGACAAAGAAACAGAGAGAGAGAGAGAGAGAGAGAGAGAGAGAGAGAGAGAGAGAGAGAATACCATGTTTTACTTGACCTTTAAATTCTCCATCAAGTTCAAAATTGTACAGTTATCCTAAAGAAAACTACTATTTTTCTTTTTTTTAAATGCATGTCACGTATGCAGGTATGTGAAGATCAGAGAACAACTTCTGGTGTCATCTTCAAGGACATGGTCTACCCACTTTGAGACTAATTAGGCTGGAGGAGCTCACTAGAAAGAGACAGGCATCCTCCTCTCTCCACCTCTCCTGTGCTGAGTTACAAATGCCTGATATGTAAATTAATAACCAAAAAACTGCAAAAAAAAAAAAAAAAACCCAAAAGACAAACAAAACCAAATGCCTGACACTACACCTGGCTCTTTTACAGGAGTTCTGAAGCTGGAACTCAGGTGTCCCTGGGCTGGGCATAGTGGTAGAAGCAGGTGCATCTCTGTGAGTTCAAAGCCAGCCTGGTCTACAGTGCGAGTTCCAGGATAGTACTATTGTAGAGACTCTGTCATTTAAAAAAAAAAAAAAAAAAAGTAGCCTGGGTGTTATGCCAATAGATTTGTATTTAAATAGGAAGAATGCCTCTCCCCCCCCTTTTTTTTCCAAGAAGAAACAAACATTACATACTTAAGAGTGAAATAACAATGTAGACATGTTCTCTGTGTAGCACAGGCTGGCCTACAATTCACTATGCAAACCAGAATGGCTTCAAACTCACAGAGATCCACTCACCTCTGCTCCTGACCATAGAGAGTAAAGGTGTGCCCCACCCATATCCAGTCTAAAAATGATTTAATTTGGAGTCTTTGGAGGTTCTACAATTTGCTTTTGTTTATGTTAGAAATTTTTCATAATTTGTGAAATATATTCAATTTTTCATTAATTCATATCTAAAAACAAATTTCCTTTTACTTATCTATCATATGGAGAGGACTGTTTGTAAAACATGTTCTCACAAAATAAACACATTTTTCTCAGTGAGAAATAAGTTGCCTGGCTGGGCTCCACCACACACCTGGAAAAGCCACACTGCAGTTTAAGGTCCCTAGCCAAGCACACTATTCTGGTAGTTCTGGGAAAAGCTGCTCCAAAACTGTTAAAGCAGTGACAGCAGTAGAGGTCACATTACATTTCTCCTAAGAACCTGGGCTGCGAAGCAAGAGATGCAGAGTCTTTAAGCAAACAAATGTTGACAATTTAAGAACAACAAGAAAATGTGCATTTTCTTCTCCTCCTCTTCTTCTTTTTTCTTTTCTGGTTTTGCTGAGACTGGGTTTCTCTGTGTAGCCCTGGCTGCCCTGGAACTTGGTCTGTAGGTCAGGCTGGCCTCGAACTCACAGAGGTTCTCCTACCTCTGCCTCCCAGGGCTGAGATAGAAGGTATGCACCTTCACAGCCGTCTAACGTGAATGAACGTGTTCATAAAAGGCAATCAGGAAAAGGAAAGTAAGGAAAAAATTGATGACCTAAAAGGAAATTGACAGAGAGGAAAGGACAAAACAGAAAGATGGAGAAGAGGAAAACAGCGAGGAAGGTGTGAAGCAGCGGGGGAGCCGGAGAGGAAAAGGCACACTGGTAAGTGCATTCACTGTGTTTTGTCGCATGAACTTGGTGCAAATATATCTCTGGAAATGTTATGTATTTACAATGTTTACAACTGAGTCATTAAATATGCTAAACTATTTTTTCATCATATCAGAGCATGACAGAGCTCTCTTACCTTGACGAAGGTAATAAATCACCAGGTTTAGCCTAGCTTCAGGAATGACGTCAACCAGGGGCGGGAGAACCTGCAAAGCCCCTTCGCCTCCTCGGAACACAACCTGCAGAGAGAGAGGCCGCGTGGTGTCTCAGGGCTATGTATGCTCATCACTATAGACTCGAGCAGCACGGGAGTGCCGGTGTGCACCTGTGAGCCTGTACTCGGGAGGCAGCATGAGGAGAGCAAGCCAGTCCAAGGCTAGACCGAGCTTCTCAAGGAAACCATGCGACCACAGCGTCACAAAAGACCATGAAGGCATTGCCATAACTTTTCAGAGCCTGTATCCTCATTTCCCAATGTGATTATTATCAATTACATGAGTTAAAAAGGGCTGTGTGGCATATAGTAGGTAATTAAATATAATTCTACAAATGTGATTAGAACCTATACATATGCTACCACATTAAGCACTGGGGTTAAAGCAGGACTACGTCACTCCCCTGCGACCAAGCACTGGGGTTAAAGCAGGACTACGTCACTCCCCTGCGACCATATAACGTATTCAATATGGAGAGCCCTTCAGAAAGCAGACAGGCCTGCAAGATGACCCAGTGGGTACAGGTGCTCACCGCCCAACTGGACAGTGAGCTCAATCCGTGGGACCCACGGGGGGAAGGAGAAAACTGACTCCTAAAAGTTGTCGCACATGTATACATGCACATATAATAAATTAATTAGCAAATATGATTAAAAGTTAAAAGAGAAGCAAACAGTGTTGTCAGATGATAACTGTTATAAAGTTAAAAACCAAAATCAGAGCCAGTGAGACAGCTCAGCAGGGAGAGGCCCTTGCTGCAGCAGGGAGAGACGGATAACATGAGTTCAGGCTCCAGGACCCACATGCGCTCCAGCACATTGTTCTCTGACTGCCACAAGTCCACATGTGCACCATGAAAATACATGCCCACACATACACACAGAAATAAATGTAAGAAAAACGTAAAAGCCAATTTCTCACACTGTTCAATTTCCAGAGCCTAGCAAGTGTTCAGAACACAGAAAACTTCCAGTACACTGAAGCAAAGGCATCAGGCATGAACTGTGTAATCTTCCCACCTCGGAATACTAATTTTGATAATTTTTCCTGGTTCCTCACAGGGGACTTCTTCATCTGCCTTGATCTTGTCACTCCATCTGGACTCTGTCTCTCCATTAATCACTGTATCTTTAGTCTTCCTAAGGTATCAGCCCTATGTCTTTTTTTTTTTTTTTTTTTTTTAAGACAGGGCTTCTCTGTGTAGTCCTGGCTGTCCAGGAACTCACTCTGTAGACCAGGCTGGCCTCGAACTCAGAAATCCGCCTGCCTCTGCCTCCCAAGTGCTGGGATTACAGGCGTGCACCACCACTGCCCGGCCAGCCCTATGTCTTAACTTCAAGTACACAAGAAATATCATTCTTGTGTAAACTCTCCACTTGGTTCCTTTGTTCCCTCTGAGAATGCCCTATTTTTCCTTCTTTCCATGCTAAACTTCAAACGCTGTGGCTGACTGCTAACTTGCTCTCCCCTGCCCTCCTGAGCCTCTCCACCTTTGTCCTTTGCTCCCGGCACCATGGTCAACTCTCTCTCGTAAGTCACAAGTTCACCTCTTTAACTAAATGCAAGGGACCTTTGCGTTCTTCTTCCATGGTTATTTGTGGTTTGACACTGCTAGCTTCAAGATGGCGGTAAAAATCACAAGACCATTGGTAGTATTCTACCAGATTGTGGGTGTTACAGATACGTATCAAAAAATAATATGGCTCAGCAGGTAAGGGCTGGTTACTACAGGTTGAACACCCCTAATCAAAAAAGCCAGGACCTGAAAATAAACCTTTGAGTGCTGCTGCTGCTGCCATGAATGTAAAATCCCACACATGATCTCAAAAAGTAGGCTGGGCTGGGAGTAGTGGTGTACACCTCTAGTCTCCAAACTGGAGAGGCAAAGAGCTGGATGGCTGAGTTCCAGGCCAGCTTGGTCTGTATTTATACAGAGTTGCAGGCCAGCTAGAGCTACATAGTGAGATCTTGTTTCAACAAGAGGAGGAGGAAGAGGAGACCATGGAGGAAGAAGAAACAAAGCAGAAGGAGAAGAAGTTTCTCTGTTACTGTTTTCAGATGGGGAAGATGGACTCACCATACAAAACCATTGGCTCTGTGCTCCTATGCCTCGCTCAGAAGCACATAATCGCTGCATCTCATTGTGTTGCATTTGACAGGCGACCACTTCATGTGAGCTTACATTCCATTTAAGCAAAGGCCGTTACAATCTAGCCCTGAACCCATCAGTTACTTTCCTCTTTCTAGTACAATCATCCTCTGGTTATCTAACACAGGTCATACTTGTTCTATATTCATGACCTAGATTATAGACTAAAATGGACCCTAAAAAACCCAGCCAATCTTCAAGGATCCGTCAATCGTCCCATTACTCTAACCACGAGGATATGTCCCATTGTTTTTCTGCAAGGACACGAAACACTTGAGACTCCATACCTTGCCCTTCATTCCAAATGTGATCCACATTCTGCCCTCCCAGTAAGAGGTGCCCTAAGGAAAGAGACTGGCTTTTGAAATCCCTTTTATCTCTTCCACAGTAGGGCAGCACTCCCTGGAGCAGTGCGGTATTAGCTGGAGCATTTCCTTTTATTCTAGTTGCTATGATATACCAATATAAAATAGGACTCAAGTCAACCAAGATGGGAAACTGACTCACCAGATTGTGCCTGATGAGCTCTTTAGCAAATTCAAAGGGGGAAGAGGCGTTGTCCATCAAGCTTTTGAGCTCTGCCTGAGAAATAAAAAGGAAAGACTTACCAACATAATAAGCATATAGTTCTTGTTTTCTAAGATTAATTTTGTTATTATATTTATTTATTTTATTTTATTTTTTCAGCTCTTTCTATGTAGCCCTGGCTGGCCTGGAATTTGCTATGTAGACCAGGCTAGACTTGAACTCACAGAGATCTGCCTGCCTCTGCCTCCTGATGCTGGGATTAAAGACATGCACCACCATACCCAGCTTGTTATTTTCTTAAATTATGTGTATGTGTGTTTATGTTTGCACCTGAGCACAGTCTTCTCCTAAGACATGAAGCATCAAATACCTACCTCTCAAGCTGGAGTCACAAGTGACTGTAAGCCACCGAACATTGTTGCTGGGAATTGAACTCAGATCCTCTGTAAGAGCAGTATACACGGCATCTGTCCACTTGGGCTCCTGAATTCTGAATTCCAACATTTCCTCCTGTGTGCTGAACTGACTTTGTTTATAGAATCCAGTCCAAGTTCCTTCTCCCTCTGCACCCCCCCCCTGCATTCCCTCAGTCCTTTAACCTGAACCCACGTGCACTGGCTCTGCAGCCCCAGCCACAGCGCTAGTTGGAAGCTTGCAAATGCAGCACAGCAGCAGAAATAACAAAATTAGCAGGAAGGAGAGGATTGACTTTCCAAAAGTTGTCCTCCAACAATAACATATAAGCCATGCATATATGTGTAGGCAAATGCGAGTGCACACACACAGTAAATAAATCGATTAATTAATTAATAATCTTGCAACTAAGCCCAAAGAGCTAAGCTTGATCCCACACAATAGAAAAAGAAAATAGGTTCCTGCAAGTTGTGTGCTGATGTCACTTGTGAAATGTGGCACACATACAAATATAAAGATAATAAATAATGTTTGATAAGCCAGGTATGGTAGTACATGTCCTTAATCCTAGCTTGGGAGGCAGAGGCAGGCAGGTCTCATGAGCTTGAGGCCAACCTGGACTACATAGTGAGTTCCAGGACAGCCAGGGCTACATTGTGTGACCCTGTTACACACACAAAAAAAAATTAATAAAGTAAAATCTCTAAAAGATTATTAATCTTAAACCGGGCGTGGTGGCGCACGCCTGTAATCCCAGCACTTGGGAGGCAGAGGCAGGCGGATTTCTGAGTTCGAGGCCAGCCTGGTCTACAGAGTGAGTTCCAGGACAGCCAGAACTACACAGAGAAACCCTGTCTCGAAAAAACCAAAAATATATATATATATTAATCTTTAAATTATTAAGCTTAAAATCAAGACTTTTGTTTATGTGGGTTTTAGCCCACATAATACTTTTGTGTGTGTGTGTGTGTGTTTTTCGAGACAGGGTTTCTCTGTGTAGCCCTGGCTGTCCTGGAACTCACTTTGTAGACCAGGCTAGCCTCGAACTCAGAAATCTGACTGCCTCTGCCTCCCAAGTGCTGGGATTACAGGCGTGCGCCACCACCGCCTGGCATAATACTTCTAATATGAGACATTAAAACAGAAAACTAAATAATCAGTAAATAAAAATAGTAAGTAATTCATTATATGCTAATATAAATTATTATTTTAGAAACTATATTTACCAGGCAGGGCAGTGGTGGTACACACCTTTAATTCCAGCACTTGGGAAACAGAGACAGGATCTCTGTGAGTTTTGAGGTCAGCCTGGTTTATATAGCGAGTTTTAGATAACCAAGTTGCACAGAGAAAACACAAAAAACTAACCAACCAACCAAAAACTGTATTAACCAACACACAGAGATTGGCTCTGTTTCACACTTTCCACAAATAAATAATTCTCTATCTCCCCTCTCTGTCTCTTTCTCTCTCTCTCTCTGTCTCTCTGTCTCTCTGTCTCTCTCTGTCTCTCTCTCTCTCTCTGTCTCTCTCTCTTTCTCAATTGGTACTTTTGGTTAAAAAGTCACTGTGGGGCTGGAGAGATGGCTCAGTGGATAAGAGCACTGACTGCTCTTCTGAAGGTCCCAAGTTCAAATCCCAGCAACCACATGGTAGCTCACAACCATCTGTAATGAGATCTGACACCTTCTTCTGGAGTGTCTAAAGACAGCTACAATGTACTTACATATAATAATAAATACATCTTTGGGGCCAGAGCATGCAGGACCAAAGTTCAATTCCCAGCAACCACATGATGGCTAACAACCCCATCTGTACAGCTACAGTATACTCATATACATTTAATAAATAACTTAATTAAAAATAAATGAATAAATAAAAAGTCGTGCGCTTTGGCCAGGAAGGGACCCTGAGGAGAAGACGACAGCGGGAAGAAGTGCCACATCGGGGTCTGTTGTTCTTGTTCTCCAGTACAGGCACAGCCAAGACATGTCCCTACTGCTTTGGAGGACATTAGTAATGACACCACTGCCATCATCTCGTTCACATTTACCTCAAATATAGCCCTGAAAAAGCCACTGCATGTCACCAGTACACAACAATGACATGGAATTCTTCTTTCAGGATAATTTTGAAACCATAAAAAACATTCTGTTTTCTAAACATCTGTATGACACATAAGATGTTCTATCTATGATGGTTTAATGCAAGAGAAATTCTTTTTCATCCCTGAGAGATTCCATTCCGTGAGCTTTGTTCACTAATATGATACGGATTATCCGCACCCAATTCCACCTGTCCTGAGGACACTGGGCTAGTCTTGCTCGCAAGCTCTGAGAGCTCGTGAGGCTGCAGTCTCAGCACCGCTCACCAGTGCGGTCTGTGCTTCCCACGCTGAGACAACCTCCGCAGCCCGCTTTTTTTTTTTTTTTTAATTTTTTAAAAAATTATTTTATAGTCGGGTATGGTGGCGCACGCCTGTAATCCCAGCATTTGGGAGGAAGAGGCAGGAGGATTTCTGAGTTCAAGGCCAGCCTGGTCTACAGGGTGAGTTCCAGGACAGCCAGAGCTACACAGAGAAACCCTGTCTTGAAAAACCAAAAAAAAAAAAAAAAAAAAAAAAAAAATTATTTTATTGCCAGGTAGTGGTGGCACACGCCTTTAATCCCAGCACTTGGGAGGCAGAGGCAGGCAGATTTCTGAGTTCAAGGGCAGCCTGGTCTACAGAGTGAGTTCCAGGACAGCCAGGGCTATACAGAGAAACCCTGTCTCAAAACAAAAACAAACAAAAAAATTATTTTTATTTATATGTGAGTACACTGCAGCTGTCTTCAGACACACCAGAAGAGGGCATCAGATCCCATTACAGATGGTGGTGAGCCACCAGGTGGTAGCTGGGAATTGAACTCAGGACCTCTGGAAGAGTAGTCAGTGTTCTTAAGCACTTAGCCATCTCTCCAGTCCACCTCCACAGCCCTCTTAATATCTGATTTATAGAGAGGCCCCTGTGGAGGCAAGGCCAGAAGTACAAAGGGTGACAAGTGACAAAAATTGAAAAGTGAAACATTTTAAACCAAAACAGATAATGATGGCGCATGCCTTTAATCCCAGCGCTTGGGAGACAGAGGCAGGTACATCTTTGAATTTGAGGCCAGCCTGGTCTATAGAGCTTCCAGAACAGACAGTGCTACACAGAGAAACCCTGTTTTGAAAACCAAAACCAAAACAAGATAATTTTTTTTAATTTTAATTTTTTTGTTTTTGTTTTTTTTTTTCCGAGACAGGGTTTCTCTGTGTAGCCCTGGCTGTCCTGGAACTCACTCTGTAGACCAGGCTGGCCTTGAACTCAGAAATCTGCCTGCCTCTGCCTCTCAAGTGCTGGGATTAAAGGTGTGTGCCACCACTTCCTGGCTAACAAGATGATTTTAAACCATACTGAAAAAATGACAAGAAAGTAAAGAGTTGTGTTAAAGTGAAAGGGAAAACAGATGGATGGGAAAAGTCACATAAGCCATTTTTTTTCCCCCACTGGAGGGTTTATGAGTCTCATAGAAGCAGAATTTTACTATACATATTATTTCCTCTTTGAGAACTTTGTGTTTAAGCCGGGTGGTGGTGGCGCACACCTGTAATTCCAGCATTCTGGGAGGCAGAAGCAGACATATTTCTGAGTTCCAGACCAGCCTGGTCTACAGAGTGAGTTCCAGGACAGCCAGGGCTACACAGAGAAACCCTGTCTCAAAACAAACAAACAAACAAAAAACCAAAACGAACTTCGTGTTTAAGCCAGGCATGTGGCTCCTGCCTGTACAAGACACACTGAGGAGTCTGAGATGGAAGGATCCGGAGCCCCAGGCTAGCCAGAACTATACAGTAAAATCTTATGGTGATCTGGTCCCAACACCAAACAGGACAAATGGAAGGAACACATGTTTAAGAAGGCAGTGATGCAAAAATGTAGACAAAGCCTGATCTAAAAAATTTCTGAGGAGTTCTTAACTTCACCAGATTACCAACTAAACAGATGTGAACACATGAACACATGGCAGTACTAAATCCAAGGGACACTGAGAAGGTGGGAGACAAAGGAAGGGAGAGAGGGGGAGAAAGATCTGTCTAGAAGCTATACCTAATAAGGAATGGTGGATGGTGACATGGAGATTAAGGAGCAGAAGCTGGCCGGGCGTGGTGGCGCTGCCTGTAGTCCCAGCACTTGGGAGGCAAAGGCAGGTGGATTTCTGAGTTCGAGGCCAGCCTGGTCTACAGAGTGAGTTCCAGGACAGCCAGGACTACACAGAGAAACTCTGTCTCAAAAAAAAAAAAAAAAAAAAAAAGAGAGAGGGCTGGAGAGATGGCTCAGTGGTTAAGAGCACTGACTGCTCTTCCAGAGGTCCTGAGTTCAAATCCCAGCAGCCACATGGTGGCTCACAACCATCTGTAATGGGATCTGATGCCCTCTTCCGGGGTGTCTGAAGATAGCTACAGTGTACTTATATATAATAAATAAATAAATCTTTAAAAAAAAAAAGAGAGAGAGAGAGAGAGAGAGAGAGAGAGAGAGAGAGAGAGAGAGAAGAAGCTGACAGACACCCAGGGTTCTAATACTGATTTACTGAACACATGATGGTGACAGGCAACTTCTGAGCCACAAACAGACTTTAGAGAAAGAAGCTAAAGCACTTGGTTTTAAACATTTACATTAGCATACATTATCTAGGCAAAACTATCTAAAACACACTGGACGCAACATAGAGCATTCAGACATGAAATTCCTTTTTGGATATCAGATTTTTTTTCATGTTCATATAGGGCAAGACATTTTGTGGCACAACTTTACTGCCAACACTTCAGAGGGAGAGGCAGGCAGATCTGTGTGATGTCAGGAGCAGCATGGTCTACACAGGGAACTGGAAGACAGCCAGAGTCAACAGTGAGACCCTATCTAAAAAATGTTTATATAACTATTTGGTTACAGAATCACACTGGCAATAACCAAAGAGCATTAATGCAGAGCTCTAGGTCCTTGAATTTAAAATAACTCCCATTAGAACTGAGCGAACACCTGCGTGCCTACCTCAGCTGCTTTGCCATTATAAAGGCGAAAGTGGTTGCAGGCCTTAAGGTTGAGGGCGATGGTACTGTCAGGAATTTGCTGCAGGTACACAGCCAGGACTTCTTGAGACACATCATAGTAATCCAATTTGTAGTAGCAGAGGGCCACATACACATTGAGGGCCAGGTATTCCCTGTAAGAGGAAAGACTCACGCTGAAGTATATTGCACAGAATGTCTAACGGCAAAGCTTAAATGAACAATAAGGCAAAGAGGAGAGGCCAAGGATCTGCCCTGGAAGGAAAAAAGCAAGACATAATCAGGACATTTTCTTTCTCCTTTTGAGTTCAATATTTGAAAATCTTTAAACTGGATTTGATATACTTCTCTTTTATGAGAGTTTTTATCATAGATATTATACATAATCAGTTCGATCAGTTTGTTCCTGACGTTTTCACACACACATTGTTTATTTTGATGGGATTTGCCTTGCACTATGTTCTCTTGTCCCCTTCCCACTCATTCTGTTCCTCTTCTCTTTCTGTCTCTCTGTGTGTGTGTGTGTGTGTGTGTGTGTGTGTGTGTGTTTGTAAGAGAGAGGAGGGGGAGGGAGAGGGAGAGGGAGAGGGAGAGAGAGAGAGAGAGAGTCATTGAGTTTAATCAGGGTTACCTAATAAAGGCAAGAAGGAGGGATCGTTTGTAGGAACACTGGCAGCTTTCCAGTGGACGTATAACCAGAACAGAAATGCCCCTCTCTTCCTACAGCAGCTATTGACAGCTTCTCTTTCCCTAGGGGAAGCCTCATAGGCCCCTCCTCCCCAGCAGCCATCAACTGTCCATAAATCTTCAAGGAAGGGCAGAGCTCTGTGAGCATCCGCTCCTCCATGCTGGAATGATGAATGGCCCAATTTTGTGCAGAGAATCATAGCATTCAAGGGAATTCAATATACCCAGAGGGCAGCATTCGTCAACACACCACCCTTTCCTCTCCCTTCTTTTCCACTCTCTTCCCTAATGTTTCCTGAACCTTAGAGGGAGTGACATAGATGTTTCACTTAGGGAACCTCTTTAACCTGTTACGAGTGTTTACAGTTAATGCCACCCACTGCAAAAAGTTTTTCTGGCAATAGCTGGCAACAGCACTAATCTATGTGTAGAAACATAAACATCTAACAGGCAATTTGAGAGGCACATCATGTCCCTGTACAAAAGCAACAGCAGGAGCTTCTCTGGGAGGGTAAATGACTTTTATAGTCATGGGCTTTAAAACAGTTTTACAGTACCAGAAATGACTTCTCCCTGAGGAAAAGGAGATGAGATCTCCCTGAGATCTCCCTCAGATCCAGTCAGAAGGCAATTGGTTGCCCCCATAACATTACACCACTCTTGCACCTGTGGGCGATCTTGCCTAGCATGTTGGTGGTTTAACACACAGCATATGCAGCTGAGGAAGAATGTTGACCATTTTCTTCCATCAAGTGGCATAGAACCTTCCAGCACTGTGAAAGTGAGTCAGGTGCCTTGGTTTGAATGAGAATGGATCAAATATGCTCATATATATTTGAGTTCTTGGCCCACGAATGGTGGAACTGTTTGGGAAGGATTAGGAGGTATGGTCTTGTTAGAGAAGGTATGTCACTGGGAGAAAGCTTTGAGGTTTCAAAAAGTCCAAGTTCATTCCCAATTAATGCATTCTCCTCTCTCTCTCTCTCTCTCTCTCTCTCTCTCTCTCTCTCTCTCTCACACACACACACACACACACACACACACACACATGTTGTCATAAAATGTAAGCTCTCAGCTACTGCCCCAAACCATGCTCCCCACCATATAGTGGTCATAGAATCATCCTCTGAAATTGTAATTAACTGTCAAATTAAATGCTTTTATAAGTTGCCTTGGTCATGGTGTCTCTTCAGAGCAATAGAACAGTAACTAAGACAGCAGAAGAGGAAGCCTCGAGCTCAGTCCCAGCAACATGTATCTTGCAACAAAAATATGTGGACCCTTCAATATTGTGACATCTCATTCTAGTAGGTAACTAAAAGCAATGGCAAAAGCCTGGTTTGTTCAAGGGTTTTTAGGGCCTTCCTGGTCGACAATTTGCAGGAATGCAACCCACATTTGGAACTGGGATTTTCATTTAATAACATATATGTCTGTATCCCATGTGTATGCCTGATGTCATGAAGGCCATAAAAGGGCGTTTTCTGCCTCTTAAGAAGTGAGATTACGCCGGGCATGGTGGTGCACGCCTGTAATCCCAGCACTTGGGAGGCAGAGGCAGGCGGATTTCTGAGTTCGAGGCCAGCCTGGTCTATAGAGTGAGTTCCAGGGCAGCCAGGACTACACAGATAAACCCTGTCTCAAAAAAACCAAAAAAAAAAAAAAAGAAGTGAGATTACAGTAGTGTGCTGCCATGACCAGGCTTAAATAATGCATTCTTTCGTTGATATTTTATAAATTATTAATTTTTAAAGATAGTGTCAAGTAGAGGAATGGGGTTGCCATCCCTCAGTCAAAAACTATGACCCAGAATTGTTCCTGCCTGAAAGAACTGCAGGGATAGAAATGGAGAGGAGCCTGAGGAAAAGAAGGTCCAGCGACAGGCCCAAAGTGGGATCCAGCTCAAGGGAGGCCCAAGGCCCTACACTATCACTGAGGCCATGGAGCACCCACAAGAAGGGGCTAGCATGGCTGCCCTCCCAGACACCCAACAAGCGGCTGAAGGAGTCAGATGCAGATATTTGCACCCAATCAATGAACTAGAAGCTGCTGACCCCTGTGGTTGAATTAGGGAAAAGCTGGAAGAAGCTGAGGAGGAGGGTGATCCCATAGGAAGAGCAGCAGTCTCAACTAACCTGGACCCCCAAGATCTCTCAGACACTGAGTCGCAGCAAACACCTGCTACATATGACCTGAGGCCCCCGACACATGGATACAGCAGAGGACTGCCGGGTCTGAACTCAGTCAGAGAAGATGCATCTAACTCACAAGAGACTTGGGGCCCCAGGGAGTGGGGAGGTCTGGTGGGGTGGGAGGGTTGAGGTGGGAACATCCTCTTGGAAATGGAGGGGGGGATGGAGGGAGGAGGTGTGAGGTGTGGGATGTGGAACAGTCAGAAGGTAGACTTGGAGGGGGATAAAGTCTGGACTGTAAAAATATAGCAAAGAATTAAAAAAGGTAGCATACAATGTAACAGGTTTTATTATGGTAATCTCATACATATGAATCATTATATTTCATTCCAACCAGTTTTCTCCCCTCCTCCAAGGCTATAATTTTTAAAAATTTAAATACAGACACACACACAGATACACACAGTGATCATCAGTAAACAGTCAATATATAAATTTTACGGGAAATTGGGGGAATTTAAACGCCTCCTCACAAAGGAGGGATGCTAATGAGAAGGGAGAGGAGAGGCCAAGCTTGACCGCACTCCTTTAATCTCAGCACTCTTGGAGGCAGAGGCAGGAGAAAATCTGTAAGTTCAAGGTCAACCTGATGTACATAAGAGGTCCAAGACAGACACATAGTAAGAACCTGTCTCACACACAAAGGGGCTGGAGAGGTGGCTCAATGCTTAAAAGCACCGGCTCCTCTTCCAGAGAACTTGATTCACAATACCCACATGGCAGCTCACAACTATATGTAACTCCAGTTCTAGGGAAGGTGATGCCTTCTTTTGGCCTCCACACAAACCAGGCACACATTTGATGCACACACATGCAGTCATAACACCTATACACATAAAATAATAAAACCAGGAGCAAAAACAACAAAAGAAAAAGGGTAGAGAACGCGTGGTGTGAACAATGTACAAAGCGTTCTCAACCTCATGGATTATCAGTGGGACAGATTTGAATACATGGTGGTCATAGGTCCAAAGGACACTAGGTTCTAAGCCAAACTGGGAACAAAGAAAACTAATAAAGTGGCAGAGATTTCAAGTGGTCAAGAAAGAGCACAGACCTGTTGTCCAGCAGTATCCGCTTGTATATATCAATAGCTTCTTGGTAATGGGATCGCATGTAGTGGATTGAGGCCAAACTAAGCTGGTCTTCCTTGATATCCTGAAGATTCTGATGAAAGTTCATTAATTTCTTCTCATCATTAAACTACAATCGTGAGAAAAGACAGGCAGAGATTCACATTCATGTGAGAGGATCACGGTGATGGAGGCCTGTCCGGCCCTCTGGCCGCTGCATCCCTGTTTCCTCCCTCTCTTAGCTCCTGCTGTAGAGAAAGATGACAACATCTCTGGAGTCAGAGCCTTGGGAACAGAAAGGCTGCACATTACAGCTTGATTTATTGTTTGTATCTCCACCCTATTCATTCTTCTCCTTATGTTTTCTTTTTCTTTCCCTTTTTCTTCCTTCCTTCCTTTCTTTCTGAGACAGGGTTTCTCTGTGTAGCCCTGGATGTTCTTGAACTTGCTCTGTAGGAGACCCACCTGCCTCTACCTCCTGATTGCTGAGATTAAAGGTGTATGCCATCACCACATGGCAAGTTAATCTTTCTTTAGGTCTGAAAATTGGAAAACGTCCAAGTAACCCACAGAGGGAAATACAGGGTGAACTGTGACCCGGCTGTCTATTGTACAGAGTACTGATGACAGTAAGTGAGAGCCGGGCTCACGGTCTGCACGGCGGCCAGCTAAAACCACTGAGGAGGGTCAGCATCAGCCAACATGTTACATGGGAAACATCAGAGTTCCCGAGAGAACCTAGAGACCAAAGTATGTATGTGGCACACCCTTTTAAAAAAAGACAATTGGGAAAGTCTTTTAGAAAGGTTTCACAGCCCAAGAACTATCATTTCCCTCTTCTGTAGACTATCTTGTGACATAAAAAAGGATAATATACTTTTGAACAGAAAATCTGGACTTAAAACAATACATATACAAATAGTGTGATCCAAATTTGAAAAAATAATTCGCATTTCTAAAAAGATATGGGGCGAGTGGCCCAGCTCAGCGGCACAGCTCAGCGGCACAGCTGGCGGCACAGCTCAGCGGCACAGCTCAGTGGCACAGCTCAGCGGCACAGCTGGCGGCACAGCTCAGCGGCACAGCTGGCGGCACAGCTCAGCGGCACAGCTCAGCGGCAGAGCACATGCCTACCATGCTCGATGCCCCAGCACTAAAGAGAGTGGGAAATAAAGGGGGAGAGAAGGTGGGCAGAGAGAGTGAAAAGGATGAACTTTTAAGGCTAGATGAGAAGGGCTGGAAAGACGGCTTGGAGGTTCAGAGCACCGGCTGCTCTGTCAGAGGACCTGGGTTTGACTCCCAGCACCCACACAGTGGCGCACCGCCCTTTGTAACTCTAGCCCCAGAGGATCTAACACCCTCTTCTGGCCTCCTTGGGTACTAGATGGTGCATAGGCATACACACAGAATTAAATAGCAATAATAATAAATAATAACAATACAAAAAGATCTGAAGAGAACAGGAAATGTTGATTATTGTGTGTATGTATATCTTTTTAAAAAAATATTTCTAGGGACTAGAGAGATGGCTCAGAAGTTGAGAGCACTGACTGCTCTCTCAGAGGTCCTGAGTTCAATTCCCAGCACCCACATGGTGGCTCACAACCATCTCTAACAAGATTTAGTTCCCTCTTTTAGAAAGAGTTAAAAAAAAAACTTTTTCTAAAAGAATATAATGAAAATATCTTATTTTTGTAACAATAAGAAAACACAAAGTATTTCTTGAAATCAAATCAAAGACTTCCATTTCTAATAACAGTAGACTTGCAGGGAGCATAGTACTTTCACTAAGAAGAAATAAATTTTTGAAAGCTACTAGAGATCTGTATGGAGGCATTAAAGTCACCAGCTTTGACGCTCTGTGGCACTAAGACCCCAAAGCCCGGGAAGGGCAGGACGCAAGGCTCTTATCCCGCCCAGATAAGACAGCAGCAGCAGCAGCTGTCAAGGACTCTGGCTAGTCCTTAATGGGTGACTGACTTGCCAGCCGCTAAGAACAGCTGCAGGAGCCGTATGGGCTTGACCGACAGACATTAGAGGCTGTCAGTGAGGAGTCCTGGAGGGTCCTAGCAAGAGGAGCAAAGTGGAAATTCACCAGCTCACAGAACAGCTGGGACCAGCTTTAAATGGCGGACACTGCTGGCAGCAGCCAGACCCCCGGCTCCTGCCTCATGTGCCTGCCAGACACAAAAGGAAATGCTCTGTGGAAGATGGCAAACTATCTAGAGCCTCAAATTATCTTCATATTAGTAGCCTCAATTCAACGTGATATGATCAGGCATACAAGAAATAGGAGCATTAGAGCAAAAATCAGCTGTCAGGAAAAAAAAAACCTATGAGAATTCTTAGACCTAGGTTTTAAAATAACAGCCATCAACATGTACTGAAATTAAGAAGTTTTAGTAAAAATTTTAAAATGTTAAAATTAAGATATAAATTCTGGAAAAGACCACAACTGACATTAAGAACTAAGTACATGGGTGGATTTAATACATGATTAGACATGGCTGCAGAAAAACTGGTAAGAAATCTCCTCAAAAGATATGGAGAAATAGAAGTGTTTACCAGTGACACAATGAAACAGTTTGCGAAGGTATATATTATTGAAGTCCTACAAGGAATGACCAACAAAACAAAAAAGAAAACCCTGGACAACTAAAAAACCTTCAGTACGTAAAGAACATAAGCTATAGTGACCTCTACAGTACTGTTAAAGTATGCATAACACCAAGCTAACAGAGGGCAAACACAGAATTTTTAAAAATCAATACAAAAAGGGTACAAGAAAAAAAAGATGGAATTTTGACCATCTGGGACAAATAAGGAAGCAGAACAGGCCGGGGCGGTGGTGGCGCACGCCTGTAATCCCAGCACTTGGGAGGCAGAGGCAGGCGGATTTCTGAGTTCGAGGCCAGCCTGGTCTACAGAGTGAGTTCCAGGACAGCACAGGGAAACCCTGTCTCGAAAAAAAACTAAACAAAACAAAACAAAAGAAGAAGAAGCAGCAGAACAGCCAGAGTGCAGTTACAGGCCTGCGTGTGGCGGTATGGCCTTTAACCCCAGCAGCTGGGAGGCTAAGGCAGGAAGCTCATGGATTCCGGTCATCCTGAGCTATGCAGCAAGTTTTAGGCCAGCCTGTCGACATAGCACGATCATATCTCAGAAGCTGAGAGCGGCAGAGCACATGGGTAACGTGCACAGGGCCCTGGGCTTCATTCTGAACACTGTGAGATAATAACAATTTCGTTGTGAAAATTCCAAATGCACCAAATATATTTTTATCTGCTACTTGTTTATGACTTAATTAGTTCTCTGTAAAACAACGTAGCAACATTAACAGAAATCTCTAGTTAAGTGTTTCCACCGCAGTTGGCAAAGGGAAGAGAGAAATGTGGAATGAGAACACCCTTACCTTGTGGGCCAGATGGAACAGCAGGCGGTTTTGGAGCCGGCTTTTTGGAGCTGGGGGGAGGAAAAAACCATGTTGTTTGAGAAGCAAGGGCATTTAAAGTGACAACTATCAATATGCACTGAAATTAGGCTGGAGAGGTGGCTCGGTGGTTGAGAGCACTTGCTGTTCTTGCCGAGGACCCAGGTTCAGTTCCAAGTTCACTCACAGGTTTACAACTGTTTCTAACTCCAGTTCCAGGCGATCTGGCGCCCTCTTCTGGCCTTCAAGGAAACATGCAGGCAAAGCACTCAAAAAATCTTGGGGAAAAAAAATTCAATAGTCTATGAAACTTAGTCCCTTGTAGGAATAAGATGTGTCTCAGGTGGACTGTCCCAATCCTGACCTAGCTGTACGTGTCTGCTAGAATAAACAGTCTGGTCCCCACCTGCAGGCACTGCAGGAGAGGGAGCTGCTCTAAGGTCCTGCTCTCCACTCCAACTTTTGCCCTGGTAGTATTACGATGTCCCACAGCACAGCAGTCCTCAGCAAAGTGTGCTCTGCCTCTGTGCTGTGCACATGCTGAACCAGACACCGTAAGGGTTTCTGCCACCCAAGAACAAACATGGGTCCACCCACAGTTTGCTCTCACCCCAGGGATCTTTCTCAATCCCTCCTGAAATCCCCGTCTCTGGAATTATACTCTCATGTTTTCCTCCACATCGGTCCACTGTATCCCTGGGACCTTCTATGGCAATAAAGTGCCACCCGCAAAGAGGCATCAAAGAAAAAGGTTAAACCCCTTCAAGTTCCAGTCTTGTTTGTAGTCTTGTCAAATTTCCAATTCTGGACAACCAATTCTATCTCTCTTTTACTGAACAATATCATACTTCAATGCAAGAAGAAATGAAAAAAAATGCATGTAAGTACAGAAATGAAGGTGGCTACTGTGAGTGTCCTTCGTGTGCCTATCAACTGAATCAGTGCACACTCTTAGAAACAAGAGTTAGTGCCCTAAGGGACCTGGTGATTGGTTACATTTGGAAAAATTACACTAGTGTATATGAAAAAAATGGGGTACAAATTAAGAGTGGGTTTTTTTGTTTTTGTTTGTTTGTTTGTTTTTTGGTTTTTTTCGAGACAGGGTTTCTCTGTGTAGCCCTGGCTGTCCTGGAACTCACTCTGTAGACCAGGCTGGCCTCGAACTCAGAAATCCGCCTGCCTCTGCCTCCCAAGTGCTGGGATTACAGGCGTGCGCCACCACGGCCCGGCAAGAGTGGTTTTAAGTTCCCCATTTTCCTTGAAAAATGGGTAAGTCTTATACATATAAATATGAATTTTATCCTGAAAATCATTTTCCCTAACAATTTCTTTTGGTGGTGGTAGGAACTAGGTCTCTCTGTGTAGCCCTGACTGGCCTGGGACTCGCTCTGTAGACCAGGCTGGCCCACCTGCCTCTGGCTGCAGAGTGCTCAGACTAAAGGCCACCACATCCGGCTGCCTTGCAATGTCTTAATCAACATTCCCCCGCCCACCTTCTATACAAGTCCTTAAGTTTCATCTGATTTACATTCTAACTATCTTTCATCTTTTTTCCATGTTCCTTTTTTACTTACAAGTTTGCTAACAACTCTTCTTTGGTGACTCTGACAAGCTTAAAAGATGGGGAGGCCAGCAGACTCCGGTGGGCTCCTGCGGCTGGCTTACGGGCTTCTCACTGTGAGCAATGGGCCCCGGAACACAGCAGCTTGAGCAAACATTCCTAACACTGCTCATCCAAAGGCCGCCTGTGGCACTTTGAAAGCCACCTTGCCCCCAGCAAGGGACTAACTTTCATAGCTATTGAGGTTACTTTTCAGCTCTCATGTCTGAGGTTTAGTTCTGTAGTAGAGTACTTGTCCAACAAACATTCAGCCTTGGACTAAGTCTCCAGCACCCAGAAAAGAAAGGACAAAGACTGTAAGACTGGATTTAAAAATAAAGTTTCAACTGTAAACTGAAGTATTTATAAGACATACACTTCAAACGCAAAGATGAAAATAGGTACAGAGCGAAGACCGCTCACGAGAGAGAGCAGGGACTGCGGCGACAGACAGGCCGACACGCCGACAATGGTGCTCAGCAGCCCGTTTACCTTTAAACCCAGCAGCTTCTGCCTGTTTATACATCCCGAGAAAAAAGTAGGTGCAGGCCAAGTTCACCCACACCTCGGGGTTGCAGTTCTCCTCCTTCGTCGCGTTTTCGTATTCCTGCAACAGACATGTAGTGATGGCCGTGCTTGACCGCAAAGCCGGCGTCCATGCTCTACGAGGTCTCTCTCATAGGGCAGCTCACACTCTGGGGTCCTACACCTCCTCAGCTATCTACCAGAAGAGGTTACTCACGTGCGATTCTACCCAGACAGGCCTCGGTACACTGAATTTACACTTTGTTTCTTGTACATAATATTTACACTATGTATTTTCCTCATTTTTTAAATGTCTTAGAAACCTTCAGAAATTAAAACCACTAAAATATATTTTGCTAACTTGAAAAAAACATACAGATGGGGCTTCTGGAGAGATGGCTAAGAACACTGGTTGTTCTTGCAGAGGACCCAGGTTCGAGTCTCAGCACCCACATGATGGCTTACAATCATCTGTAACTCCAGTTCCAAAAGCCCCAATGGCCTCTTGGTCTCCACAGGTAACAGGTATGAACCTGGTACACATACACACATCCAGGAAAAACACTCATACTCATACACCTCAAATCAATCAATCAATAAATATAAAAATCCTTTTTAAATGTCTGTGAAATGCAGAGGGATAGCTCAATGGTAGAATGCACAGCTGACATGTGCCAGACCCTGAGCCCAGTCGCAGTCAAGGGCTAACATGTTACAGGCTCATAGCATACACGTCGAAATGAACGGCAAGTAAGCTACAGACTCATACGCCAGACCGTACAGAGTCTTTCTCCTTTTTATAAAGTTATGTGTGGATTGCCTTTAAAATAATTTTATAATACTAACTTATATTATACATAAATGATACTATTAAATGTGTTAAATACTCAGACAGTATTTTGGAGTCCTATACCTGGTCATCATTTGTGGGTTTTATGCAAGTATTTTACTTTATATATTATATAGCAAAGTGAGAAGTTGAGCAGAAAACTTCTCTACAAATATCTGCCTCTGTTCTTCTTTTCCTTTCCTTTCTTTTCCTTCCTTCCTTCCTTCCTTCCTTCCTTCCTTCCTTCCTTCCTTCCTTCCTTTCAGCAGGGTCACTCTTTGTAGAACTGACTGTGCTGGAACTCAGTATCCTGACATCTGAGTGAGGTCACTCTGTAGACCAGGCTGGCCTCAAACTCAGAAATCTGTCTGCCTCTGCCTCCCAAGTGCTGGGATTAAAGGTGTGCGCCACCACTACCTGGCTGTCCCATTACTTTTTAAAATTAACTTACAAACTAGCACACTTCCCTAGAGCATTTTCATGGATAGATTTAACTGACCCTCCCCACCTCTCTTCCTTTAGCTATCTTCTGACTCCTCACTGCATACCCCCAAACATTCCCACCCACACATATTTCCTCCTCCACTTTCATACTGAAGCAGAATAAGGTAGAAAAGACCAATTATTAGGTACTGATATATTGACTTAGTGACGTACGTAACGACTGCTTGGACTACCTATCTGCCAGCATGACTTCCCTGCACAGCTGAAATCACTGGCTGTTGCCCTTAACAACCTGTTGCCTGCCACTGACTGCCACTGCAACTTCTGGCTTGTCTGCAGCACTTTATGGTTTTAGAATATGAAATGAGAATACAAACTGGACATGGGGCTGAAACCCTTCAGGAGCTGTCCTGGTTCAGTCCACCAGTGACAGCTCTTCTCTTCCACCCTCGCTGGCATCAGAGTGCTTATTCCAAAAAGACTTCTAAGCAATATCCCAAGTGTCCAGTTACCCTCCCCACACCTCTCTGAACCAGTATGTTAAGAAGAGTCAGTGGATGCCAGAATGGGGCAATTTCTTTCTTTTTACTCTGTTTCCTCCTGCATTGTTTGGCTGCTACCATGAGTATATATCATATCACGTCACTGTAAGCCCCAGCTGGATTTTCCCCACTCACCTCCAAAGCCCTCTTGTAGTCGCCCAGGTGGAAGGCACAGTATCCAATCCATAAGTTAGTGTCGTCTTCCTGCTCCCCAACATGGCGTTTGAACTTCACATCACAATTTCATGAAAAAAATACAAAAAAGATTTAATGGCCGGGCCGTGGTGGCGCACGCCTTTAATCCCAGCACTTGGGAGGCAGAGGCAGGCGGATTTCTGAGTTCGAGGCCAGCCTGGTCTACAAAGTGAGTTTCAGGACAGCCAGGGCTACACAGAGAAACCCTGTCTCGAAAAACAAAAAACAAAAAAAAAACAAAAACAAAAAAAAGATTTAATAATGAAGGCTTTGGGGTATTTTGGCTTGTTTTGGTTTGGTTTTGTAAAGGTATGCTTTTTTTTATATTTTTTAAGCTTTATTTATTATATGTAAGTACACTGAAGCTGTCTTCAGCACCCCAGAAGAGAGAGAGCATCAGATCTCTTTAAGGATGGTTGTGAGCCACCATGTGGTTGCTGGGATTTGAACTCAGGACCTTCGGAAGGGCAGTCAGTGCTCTTAACCACTGAGCCATCTCTCCAGTCCTAAAGGTATGCTGAGTTACTGATAAACAAGTAGAATGCTCATAGAGGCTGGACAATCCGCAGCTCTATTAAGCCAGACAGACAGGAGTCAGAACAGTCACGTGTTAGTTGGCATACAACTCCATTTTTCTCCCAGACATTCTGGATTTGTTTTTCTTTGTTTGCTAGCACCTTACTCCAGAACGTATGTAAGTTATCTAATAATTCTGGATGATGCCCAAAAACTATATAAAACATTTAAAGCCAAATAACCAAAGGTCAGAGGTCAAGCAATGATTCTAAGATCCCACAGCAACTCCCTGTGGTAACGGACTTAAAATTCATGTCTGCATCCAAAGCCAAGGCTCCCACACTGGGCTCTGCTGTGTCCAGTCTCACACTTCCATCTCTTCTCTTAGTGCATTACTGGAGAGAAGAAAGTAAAAGTACCAGACCAATTTACTGGGCTGGGTTTACTGGGCTGGAGAGATGGCTCAGCGGTTGGTTAAGAGCACTGGCTGCTCTTCCAGAGGTCCTGAGTTCAATTCCCAGCAACCACATGGTGGCTCACAAACATCTGTAATGGGATCTGGTGCCCTCTTCTGGGGTGTGTCTGAAGACAGCTACAGTGTACTTATATATAATAAATAAGTCTTTAAAACAAAACAAAAACCTTAGGAATTTCTTGGTTAATAAAAATAAGTTTTATTATAGAGAAAAGGACTGAGAGTGATTCTCAATTACCATGTGTTCTAGTTTCATTCCTTTTACTGTGAAAAAGACCCTGACTAAAACAACTGAGGGAGCCGGGCCCTGGTATAAATGCTTAGCTGCGTGTGGCGGTGCGCATTCTTTTTTTTTTTTTTTAAAGATTTATTTATTTCATTTATATGAGTACACTGTTGCTGTCTTCAGACACCAGAAGAGGATATTGGATCCCATTACAGACGGTTGTGAGCCACCATGTGGTTGCTGGGAATTGAACTCAGGACCTCTGGAAGAGCAGCCAGTGCTCTTAACCACTGAGCCATCTCTCCAGCCCGGCAGTGCGCATTCTTAATCCAAGCACTCAGGAGGCAGAAGCAGATGAATCTTATGAGTTCAAGACCTGCCTGGTCTACATAGTGAGTTCAAGTCCTGCTTAAACAGACATCTTGTCTCAAAGAAACCAAAGCAAAACACAGGCTTCTTTGGTTGTAAAGTGAGTTCCTTATGCAGAGGTAATAGTGTATAGAACTGCAAGCAGGCCAGCCTTCAAGTCCCTGCCAGGCTTGCCTCGATGCGAATGGCAACCTGGAATTACAGGCCAAATAAGCCAAGCCCTCCCCTCCCCTCGGCGTTTTTGTTTGTTTGTTTGTACTGTTTTGGTTTTTCTTTGTTTTTATCTTTAATTGGTCTGGTACTTTTACTTTTAATTCGGTGTATGTATGCACTTGCTGCTCTTCAAGAGGACCAGAGTTCCCAGGAGGAGCTCAAGCTCATAAGGCAGCTCACGGCTTTATGTAGCTCCAGGTCGAGGGCGTACAGCTCTTCTGGCCTCTGCAGGCACCTGCATTTGGGTGCACATACCCACATCAGACACAAACTAGACATATTTTTTAATGTTTTAATATGAAAATGCAAGGGGAAATAGTGTGGGGTGGGACTGTTTAGAGGGGTATGCAGTAGGGAGTCAGAAGATTGGCTAGAGGAGGAGAGGAGGGGGGAGATCAGTTAACACTATCAACGAAATGCTTTAGAGAAGTCCGCTAGTTTGTAAGCTAATTTTAAAAAGTAATGAGACAGTCAGGCAGTGGTGGTGCCATGTCTTTAATCCCAGCACTCAGGAGACAGAGGCAGGCAGATCTCTGAATTTGAGGCTGGCCTGGTCTACAGAGTGAGTTTCAGGCCAGCCAGGGCTACACAGAGAAACTCTGCCTTAAAAACAAACAAACAAACAACAACAACAACTAGACATGTCCTTGGTATTCAGTCCTCTGCCTTGTACTGCTAGAAGGTCCTTCCAAGGCAGCTCACATACTGCCAAAGATGAAAGTTGACACACAAAAGCCAAACGGGTGGACTTAATATCAAAGCACTAAAGACACATAGGATTCTTTTTACATGGATGTTTCACTGAGAAACATACATAAAGCTAATCAAACAATTATGTGGTCAGTTTCACAGTTACATGACTATAGATTCACATTAATGTGGCTGGTGGAAAAAATGTGATACAACAGATTGTAGCACAGGATAACCCCACCAGGCTGTCAGAACTCTATCCCTTGGTGTACCCTGCGCTCCACTGTACCGTGTGCTTTCCACAAGTGCAGTCTCCCAGGACAACTCTACGTCAGAAGGATTTCTCAGACGACTTAAGCCAAATGCAGGTTCCTGTGCATCTCTGCTGAGCTAGTGAATTCAAATTGGTAAAGCAATAGCCTAGAAATAGAAACATCTAACCATGGCACTTCCAATGCATAATGAAAAATGAGATCTACACCTAGCATTGGTTAAAAAAAAAAATGACCCTGCCATACAGAATTGAAATGTTTTATGGGTTTACAATAGTTTTAAATTGTAAATGGTAAAATCACTTATTTTATTTTACCAGAATGTAAGTAGGTAGAAGTTACAAATCACTCAGGATTTATGGTAAATAAGGTGTGAACTAACAGTGCTGAATGTAATGCTGTATTTTCAGGTTAGATTCACCATCTGTGGAACTAAAAAAACATTAATTTTATGTGTACAAGTGTTTTGCCTTCATGTATGTCTATGCACCCTGTGTTTTTCTAGTGTTGAAGGAACATTTTAGTTACTAATGGCTGTGGGCAGGCACGTGAGTGATGGGAATTAAGGTCCTTAGACAGTGCTTTTAACTGTCGAGCCATCTCCCCAGTCCAATATATATATATATATATATATATATATATATATATATATTTCACCAGGTTTATAGTTAACTTGGTGTCTGGTATATGCATCTGGCTACATTTGTTTGGATTACCCATTATGTGCCCACCTGTCCCAGTAGCATAGTAACCAGCATTCAACCAGCCTGAGAAGTAAACCTTCTTTGGACATTACCTCCAATAGGGTAATGGCGCCAGTGAAATCTCTTTGCGAAAGTAGATCCTCTAGTTTTGGAATCTTCCTCCCTTTCTTCTTTCTTTTGTCAGTGTGCGGTGATTCCCCGCCTACAGCGGGTTTGGCCCTTGAAAGCATCTGTAAAACAAACAGCAAAGACTGTTCTATCAAAAGTCATTTTAAAACTGAGAGTAACAGCTCTCGGTCAGATCTACATGTCACATCCTTACCATCAAACCCTAGGAAGTCTATTCAGATTCTTTTTTTTAATGCGCATTTTAGTAAAAGGACCATCACCTACTACTGAAGGGGAACCAATAGCTACTTCCAACAACTTTATCTGTAAGAGACAAACACTCATGCAGCTTCTATTATCTCGGTCCTTCAAGATTCTTTCTTTTTTTCCAGTTCACAATCTAGTATCTGGAAATGAAGAAACAGGAGGGAGGAGAACATCGAGGTATATTTCTTCGCATCTCTCCCTATTCCCAGTGGAAACACTAGAGGGATAAAGGGTTCGCCCTCTAGAGACACACCTAGATTCTATCCAATAGTGCGTTGAGATCTCAGCCCAGGTACAAGCCTACTCAAAATCCCCCACCCTTACTATTCAGAGCCACTAACCATCTTGGCGTCGGTCCTGTGAGCCCCCGCTGCAGATAGTCTGCAAAGGCTGTGCTTCTGCGAGCTGCCACATCCACACAGCGAGCTCCGTCTCCAGGGCAACGCCGCCGGGAGGTTGGTCCTTCCGAGAGAAGAGCTCGCCCCAGAACCAATGCCCTCAGCTTCTTGGTTCCGTGTGTTTCCGCAGCTGGAAGAGTAGCTGTTTCTCTCAAGGGAGCGGATCCTTGTTGTTTGTGCTGAGGATGAAAATGTGGTTGTGTCTCTGCTTAGGAATGTAGTTTCGGAAAAGGCGACTTAGAATTACTATTACAACTAAGAAGTATATTTCAAACGCAAATTTCCTGGGAAGGTAATTTTCAAGGACCACTTCCGGTTTGCCTGGGTCGGGGAGGACAGCAGCTCCTCTGTCAGGTACTTTGTCTATGTTTCTGCTGGTATCGGCTGAACCATAGGATAGTTTGTGATACCAAAATATTTCCTCGAGACTGTGTTAATCCCAAAGATGGGAGAAAGACCACCACCCCAAATCATCATGGTCAAATTAATTAAAGCAAGCTTTTTTATTCGTGTACACGGACTGCCTCTCTCTAGGGCCAGTTTGAAGAGATCAGCATTTGGTGTGAGGAAGACAAGGTTTTATAGAGCTTAGGGATTGGGGGCGGGGGTTGAAATGGGGACAAATGGGGGAGGCTGTTTCAGGAGCAGAGCATAACTATATCAAGTAATAACGAGTTAGTCCTAACTACCTCCTGAAACAGTCGTGGTTGCAAGGTGGGCCTAACAAGAGATACCCATAACAAGGTAGGCATAACCTTTTGAAACAGAGGTAGGGTTGCAAGATGATTATAAACAACTTCTAGAAACAATGGCATGATTTGCCATTCTTGAAACAGGCAGTACAGAGCTATTTGTAGTTAAGGCTATAGGTGAGGCATAGGCCAATCTTTGAGAAACAGTTTAATAATAAGCAGGGCCGGGCAGTGGTGGCGCACGCCTTTAATCCCAGCACTTGGGAGGCAGAGGCAGGCAGATTTCTGAGTTTGAGGCCAGCCTGGTCACAGAGTGAGTTCCAGGACAGCCAGGGCTACACAGAGAAACCCTGTCTCGAAAAACCAAATAATAATAATAATAATAATAATAATAATCAGGAATGAACTTAGTTTTTGTTTTTTGTTTTATTTTGTTTTGTTTTACTATAAGGTTACTTTTGTTTTGTTTTGTTTTGCTTTGCTTTGCTTTTGTTTTCAAGACAGGGTTTCTCTGTGTAACAGCCCTGGCTGTCCTGGAACTCTCTCTGTAGACCAGGCTATCTGGAACCCACAGAGATCTGTCTGACTCTGCCTCCCAAGTGCTCATGTTAACAGCACATGCCACCGTGCCTGGCTATAAATGGGCTTTTAAGTCTAAGATGGAGGCAGGCTGGTTCCTCAGCACACCTATACACAATTACAAACTGTAAAAATGTGTGTACAATTAAAGCAAGAATAGAGTATGTATTCCAGAGCACTGTTAATTTAGCTGCAAAAATATTTTTAAATGATGACATTGTGGAACGTTGGAGCTAGAAGAGACCTTAGAGAACATGCAACCAAAACTTTGTCTTTATATATACATGTTGTATATGCACAAACAAGTTGGTATGCAGAGATATGTGTGGAAAGGTAAATGTATACACTTTAGAAATGCACAGATTGGCCATGCCAGCACTCCAGTTAAAATTCTTTTGTTTCCAAATCTCAGAAATATTCCTATTTTCAATAAAAATTTGAAAAAGTTTATTTTAGCTACTTTTTGTGGTGTGATGACAAGTCCTCTAGTTGAAATAGTCAAATAATTACAAAACAATCTTTAAAAGTACAACTTTCAGCCGGGCAGTGGTGGCGCATGCCTGTAATCCCAGCACTCTGGGAGGCAGAGGCAGGCGGATTTCTGAGTTCGAGGCCAGCCTGGTCTACAGAGTGACTTCTAGGACAGCCAGGACTACACAGAGAAACCCTGTCTCGGGAAAAAAAAAAAAGTACAACTTTCGTGTATTCACAACACTGTATCCTTTACCTGTCTTAAGTTGTAGATCATCGCCGGACGTGGTGGTGCATGCCTGTAATCCCAGCACTTGGGAGGCAGAGGCAGGTGGATTTCTGAGTTGAGGCCAGCCTAGTCTACAGAGTGAGTTCCAGGACAGCCAGGACTACCCAGAGAAACCCTGTCTCAAAAAACCAAAAAAAAAAAAAAAAAAAAAAAGTAGATCATCCCAGGAAGAAACCTTACAACAGTGTCGGAGAGACGGCTCAGCCATGAAAAGCACTGGCTGCTCTTCCAGAGGTCCTGAGTTCAATTCCCAGCAACCACATGGTGGCTCACAACCATCTATAATGTAATCTGATGCCCTATTCTGGTATGCAGGGCATATTCAGGAAGAGCACTCATATCCATAAAATAAATAAATCTTTCTTTAAAAATCAAAGAAACCCCACAATGCAGACATTCATCATTTTGTGTTCTCTAGCCTCTGTCAACCACTCATCTGTTTTTTGTCCCTGTTGATTTGACTATGCTGAACATTTCATAGAAATGAAACCTTACAAAGAGGAACCATTTAAAATTCAACCTAGAGCCGAGCGTTGGTGGTGCACGTCTTTATTCCCAGCACTTGGGAGGCAGAGGCAGGAAGATTTCTGAGTTCGAGGCCATCCTGGTCTACAGAGTGAGTTCCAGGACAGCCAGGGCTACACAGAGAAATCCTGTCTCGAAAAAACAAAAACAAACAAACAAACAAAAAAACCTAGTAAAATTATTAGCTGAAATGTTTTATCATTTTACCTTGACAAATACAAGAAACTATAAAAGTTCAGGCTCCAATTTACAAATATTGGAGCTCTTTAATAGGTGTGGAGGCACTCAAAGATCTAATCCCAATCCTCAGCCTTTAACCCTCCTCACCCCAACCCGTAACCCGCACTAAAAGAGCTTTGTACATCACTGTGGACCCTCGTGGCGCCAACAAATTCAAGATCTAGGCACCCAGCTATCCTAGAATTTTTTTATATGCTTATAGTCCTAAGGGAAAAACCCTTTAGGGTTTTTCAGACCCAGGAAATAGCCCTACTCAAGCATGCAGACTAGATGGTGCATGGGTAGAGATTCAGTATTCTAAGCATCATGCTATAAAGGAGGGAGTACAAGAAACCAGCACTGTAGATTCTGAGGAGTTTTGCAAACAGTGATGGTAGAACCCAGAGCAGAGGCCTCTCTTACTATGGTCTAAAGTCTGTGTTACTTATAATCCTTTCTGAAAAGTTGTGGTAGTGCTTTAAGTCTCTGCATCCTTGTGGAGGCTGTTTGAGACATGTTGTAGTTATAACGGACAGAAGGTGCCCTAAGTGTACTGGAGAAGTTATTTTTCCCAAGGACAGCACTAAGGAGCACACCTGGTGTTATAACACGTGACAACATCAGCACAGGAAAGCCGATTCCTGGGGTGAGAGACAAAGTTAGGACTTGCAGCTTTATTGTGGTTGGGAGAAGACAGCAGTTTCTAAGGAGCTGTGATACATATCTAGGTTGTGGTAATGGTTGTATGACTATGTAACATTACCCCAAACCATTGAAGTGTCCAGTTAAAGCCAGTATACCTGATCCCATATAAACTGCATATGTGAAAACGGATTTTGATTGTTTAAATGGTAATCTCGTTTCCAGTGCAAGGCGGCATTCTTGTTTTTTTCTAGATTTATTTATTTACTATATGTAAGCACACTGTAGCTGTCTTCAGACACACCAGAAGAGGGCATTGATCCCATTACAGATGGTTGTGAACCACCACGTGGTGGGAATTAAACTCAAAGAGCAGCCAGGGCTCTTAACTACGGAGCCATCTCTCCAGCCCCTCAAGGCAGTAGTCTTTCAAAGATTATTTATTTTGATTGTACACGTGTGCACCTGTGTTTATCTATGCAAGTGTGCACAGAAGCCAGAAGAGGGTGTTGCACTCCCTAGATCTGGAATTAAAGGCAGATTTGAGCTGCCTGATATGTGTGCTGGGAACTAAACCCTGCTCCTCTACAAGAACAACAAGTGCTCCTAACTCACAGAGCCATCTCTCCGACTCTTCAACAGGGTGCTCTTGAAGCTCCATCTCTCCAGTTTTACCCTGATGCATACTGACAATCATCCGTGGTCCTCAGAAACCACTGTGGAAACGATGTCTCTTTTCTTGACAGAGCCATGAGCTGCTGGAGAATGTTAATACAGGGAAGAGTTTTGATCAGGCCTGGAACAGAGGGGAGGCTGAACCCAGCTTAGAGCATGTGCCTAGCATGTGTGAGGCATGGAGTTTGATCCCCAGGACAGAAAAAAAAAGTTTGTACATTTCTCAGTAAGGTTGGTTTTCCTTAAAAAGAAAAAGAAAAACTCTTGAAAGGAGACCTCTATGATTCCAAGTTGGGCTGTGGCGGAGCACGCCTTTAACCCCAGCACCTGGAAGTTAGACCCAGATGAATCTCTGTGAGTTTGAGGCCAGTCTGGCCTACAGAGTGAGTTCCAGTATAGCCAGAGCTACACGATGAAACCCTGTCTCAAGAAACCCAGCAAGCTGGGTACTGGTTGTGCACACCTTTAATCCCAGCACTGGGGAGGCAGAGACAGATCTCTGAGTTTGAGACTGGCCTACAGAGAACAGCCAGGGCTACACAAAGAAACCCTATTTCAAAAACAACAACAACAACAACAACAACAAAAAACCCAACCAAACAAAACAGAAATGCCCATGTTTCCACTACAGACAACAGCAACTTTTAATCTATTTAAGTGCTGTTAGTGTTTCCATTTTGTTCTTTAGATTTATAAATAGTTGTCAAAACCAATGTTTAGGGCTGGGGAAATGGCTCAGTCATTAAGACCCCTGGCCCACAAGAAGAAGAACCCACGTTTGGATCTCCAGCACCCCATGAGAGACATGGCGTGGTGGTAGTTCACCTCTGCAATCCAAGTGCTCGGGAGGCAGAGAATGGCAGACCCTACTCCATCGAGATGACCTGGTGAGCTCTGGGTCAGGGACACATTTGTGGAGTTGATCGACTCCTTATGTTTATATGGATTCTGATGACTGAACTCAGGCTGTGAGAGCATTGCTCCTTTTTCTCGGTGAATCCCATGAACAGGCACATTCTGCTTACGTTTTCATATTATTTAAAACACCTCATACCTAGTAAGTTTTCAGAGCTTGGTGTTCCCATTAGCCTCACATTCAGTGACATGGGGGTTTGCAGCACAGCATCAACCATCTTCTTCTGCCTTGTGGTGGAAGGAAGGAAGATGCCAAACCATGAACAAGTTCCAGACTGATGGTTCTTAACCTGAGCTGTGACCACTCAAAGACATTTCCAATGGTCTTGGGAACCAAGACATTGCTCAATAGCCAAATTACAGTTATAAAGTTGCAATGATGATAATTTTATGCTTAGGGGTCAACACACCATGAGGAACTGTAATAAAGGGTCACAGGTTGAGACCACTGGAAGGTTGAGAACCACTGTCCTAGATGTAACATGCTATTGGCCCTGCCTTTGCCTGCAATTCTCATTTCTATTATGACTTTCTATACATTGGCTTTTATTTCATCACTACTTATTTTATCAATGGCAAGCACTGGTTTTACGAGTTATCAAGAAATTGTGTAGGATTGGAGAGATGACTCAGTGGCTAAGAGCATTGACTGACCTTCCAGAGGTCCTGAGTTCAAATCCCAGCAACTGCATGGTGGCTCACAACCATCTGTAATGGAATCTGATGCAGTGTACAGTGTACACATATACGTAAAATAAATAAACAATTCTTTTTGTTTAAAAGAAAACATGCATTAAATCACAAGACAACACTGATACACACTCTCAAAATAGCCACAGTCAAGCTGTGAGCCCGGGCTATTGTCATCTGATGTCTTGACTCAGGCTGAACATCTCCTTTCCAAGTGGTTTATCCACATATTGGACAACTCATCACTGGTTGTTGGTGGGAGGGTTACTTGCCACATGAATCTTCTCATGGGGTGACTTGAATGTCTACATCATTTGAGAGTTGGTTTCCCCAGAAGTAGGGAGCAAAAAGGAAGCCACAATGCTTTCATGACCTAATTTCAGGAGTCATAGTATCATTTCAGATTACTGAGGTCACTTCTATGCAACTTGGAAGGAGACCACAGTTACCTGCAGACAAAACTCACTAGGAGCCGACTGGCTACTTGCTCTAGGCAGTTGTCATCAAGTTAATCCCACCAAGGGCACCATCACCCAAATCTCTTCTGCTTTCAAACTGAGGCATAGTGAGGAGTGTTGCTAAGAGGAGAGAGAGCATGCAGCCTAAGGTTCCTCATTTCAACTCCAACATTGTGACAATGCCTGACCCTTCTCTGTGGTTCGAGCTTTCTTCTCTGGTTAACAATGTCATCCTATGCTGTTTCATTAGCTAGGGAAAATTCCTGGCCTTCCCCTGCTTCTGTCTTCCCTGTCACCTGATCATGTGACTAATGCCTCTCCCGACTCCTATACTTCAGTGGAACATCTGTCTGGACTTTGGACATTCTTTATGACTCAACTCAGATATGTACTCTTGATTTCTGTGACTTAGCTGACTCATTACAGTCTGGGTGTGTGTTGCTTCCTCCTGATTGGTAGTTTAGCTGATTCCTATTGCTCTCTATTGCAGGGTGTCCTCACATCTCCAGCTTTGCACACTCCACAGATTTACCAGTAAAACAACGTTAAGCAATGAAGAACAGGGGCTGGAGAGATGGCTTAGCAACTAAGAGCACTGGCTGTTCTTCCAAAGGTCCTGAGTTCAATTCCCAGCACCCACATGGTGGATCATGACCATCTGTAAAGAAATCTGATGCCCTCTTCTGTCATGTAGGTGTACATGTAGCAGAGCACTCATAAATAAATAAATAAAAGAAAGCCGGGCGTGGTGGCGCATGCCTGTAATCCCAGCACTTGGGAGGCAGAGGCAGGTGGATTTCTGGTTCGAGGCCAGCCTGGTCTACTGAGTGAGTTCCAGGACAGCCAAGACTTCACAGAGAAACCCTGTCTCAAAAAACCAAAAAATAAAATAAAATAAAATAAAATAAAATAAAATAAAATAAAATAAAATAAAATAAAATAAAATAAAGAAACTGTAAAAAATAAATAAGAAAACAAAAACAATGAAGAACAACAATTAAAACTCCAAATATAATAGACAAAAACCAAAAGCAATGAGCCGGGCGTGGTGGCACACGCCTGTAATCCCAGCACTTGGGAGGCAGAGGCAGGCGGATTTCTGAGTTCGAGACCAGCCTGGTCTACAAAGTGAGTGCCAGGACAGCCAGGACTACACGGAGAAACCCTGTCTCAAAAAACCAAAAAAAAAAAAAAAAAAAAAAAAAAAGCAATGAAACAGCATTCCTTTGATGTTCTGAAAAAAATCCCTTGTTTCCCCTCCCTTATCAGTCCTCTAGAATGAGTGATCTATACTCAATAATTCTTTTTTTGACTATACAGATTTTGATATGCCATCTTACCCATACAAGAAAACTGTGCACCAAGCTGGAATATGATGTTGAATACAGGAGTGTTTGTTGACTTAAGGACCCATGCTCAAGTCACAAGGTTTTCTATCCTGGCAGGTCTAGTGCTAGGATAGTTCCCCAAAGCTGGAGCTTGGGAAAATGAGGATACATACAGACTGCAAAAGAGATAAACAAGGTAGCTGTGAAGTAGGCATATGTTAAAATATACTACTTTAGACCAGGATAGCCATCAGAAGGCTGTACCCTACAGTGTGGCTCAGAGGAACCACATTCATGGAGGCTGTTGGGAACACACTAAGGAGAGGTACACCAGGGTCCCTAAGTTCAGTGGTACTGGGCCTGGAGGCACAATGTCAGCTGTTTGGGAGTCTGGATAGGAAGGAGTGGTGGGGAAGTCTAGGCCAGCTTGGGCAACACAGTAAAAATCAAGAGAGAGCAAACAGCCCTCCAGAAATCCACTGCTGATTTTCCCCGTGGGAAATAACTGATGGGGTGTGGAGCTATCTGCAGCGTTGACTCCCTGACAGCAGTAAGGATTCTAGGATCTCTGGGATTGTAGCTAATCCCAGGCACTTGACAGCCAGAGCTGGAAAACTGTAATAACAAAGCAAAGCGTGGGGAGACAAAAGGGCACACTCTGTAAAGAACGTGGAGATTGTAACAGAACAGTATCCCAAGGAAGAAAATAGATGGGTGGTCAAGGATGTGTACTTTAGTACATGCCCTCAGTTAAAAAAAAAAAAAGTGTGGGGGTTAAGCTAGGTGGCAGTGGCACATGCTTTTTTTGTTTGTTTGTTTTGTTTTGTTTTTTGGTTTTTTGGATTTGGTTTTTTCGAGATGGGGTTTCTCTGTATAGCCCTGGCTGTCCTGGAACTCACCCTGTAGACCAGGCTGCCCTCGAACTCAGAGATCTGCCTGCCTCTGCCTCCCAGAGTGCTGGGATTACAGGCGTGCGCCACCACCGCCTGGCTGCGGCACATGCTTTTAATTCTGGTGGAGGCAGGCAGATCTCTGTGAACTGGAAGCCAGCTGATTGACAGAGCTAGCTCCAGGACAGCCAGAGCTAAGCAGTAATAGTGTCTCAAAAGAAAAAATGAGATGGGGATGGTGGGATTAAAACCAGTGGCATGTGTCTTCAATTCCAGCACTCAGGAGTCAGAGGCAGGGGGAGTCTCTCTGAGTTTGAGGCCAGCCTGGTCTACCTTGAGAGTTCCAGGATAGCCGAGGTTACACAGAGAATCCCTGTCTATAAGGAGGGTGTTGGTGAATAAGGAGAGATGTGTTAATGGCACATGCCTGACATACTGACAACATCTCCTTGATATTCTCACTCAGGGAGAAATCACAATTATTTGCCTACTAAAATTGTGTTGTTTCAGACTGACTGAGCAAGAGAGGCGACCATGTCCCCTGCAGGGACACCTCTAATATTCCATAATGTACTGTAATAATTCTACCAATTCTCTCTCCTAAGTCACCAATAACACTAGAATTGTTAGTAGCTATAGGAACACAACTCCACATGACATCTGTAGTTCTTTTTTAGAGACTTCTATCAGTGGAAAACTGGACTTCAACAAAGAAATTAATTTCAAGGTGAGCCAAACATAAAGTTAGGTTTATTAAAAGCAGAAAGATGTTTCAAGAGAGAGTAAAACATACCTGTAGGCTTATATTTTTCAAAACCTACTTTAATAAGGATTTTTTAAAAAATATAATTTATTTTGCTTGCATGCGTGTCTGTGTGAGGATGTCGGCTGCCCTGCAACCGGAGTTACAGAGAGCCGTGAGCTGAACTGCCGTGTGGGCCCTCTGGAAGAACAGCAGTCAGTGCTCTTTTAATTAATTAATTAAATGTATGAGTGCTCTGCTGTATAAACGTGTGCATGCCTGAAGAGGGCATCAGATCTCCTTAAAGATGGTTGTGAGCCACCATGTGGTTGCTGGGAATTGAACTCAAGACCTACGGAAGAATAGACGGTGCTCTTAACCTCTGAACCACCTCTCCAGCCCCTAATAAGGGTTCTTAAACTCTTTAACCTCCCTTCTAGCCCACCACCCACTAGAGGTAGTTTAATAGGGCAAAGGGGGATGGGGACCTATTTAGAAATAGTTCTTTGGGGTGATTCCAATGTTTGTTGTCAGGATACCAGAAATTAAATTTACATGAATCAGTAGCTGCAGCTCCATCCACTCATAAACACCATTCACTAATCAGTCATGGACCATTTGATCCAGAAGAAACCTCCAGGCTCTGCCAATAGGCCTGAGTCCACAGAAGCAGCAAGAAGTCGCTGGAATATCACAAGAAATTCTTTGGTGCACTTTTTTTCTCTACAAAGTCACAACAAATGAAGATCATCTAAGAAGGCAAGGTGAACCAATGCCTCAGGGCCATCCACTGTATGTTAGGTATATACTTATACTCTTTTCAAACATCACGTGTCCTCTCACGTGTGTGGGTATGTGTAAATGAGTTTTTCCAGACAGCTTCCAAAAAACCCACCACATATCTACTTCAGCAAAACATCCTTTCATAAGACAGTTTCCAGAAAAACATGATATGATACAACCGAGTCTCTAAAGAAAGCAGAACTTTCTATTTCATACCCCTCATATGACTAGTGTGGATTTCTTAAGGAGTCATAATTAGTTGCCATTTTTCTAATCCTCGTTGTATATCTGAGATCTCCTCACTTGGATGTTGGACTCTCCCTGCATCTGATTACAAAGGATAAGAGCTAGCATAGTATGGAAGCAAGTTGACATAGTGACTATACTATGGGGGTGGTGGTGGTGGAAGGGGTTTACATCTCCAAAGGTTGCCAAGGAAACTACTTTTCTAACATTGTTCAGAGTATGATTTGTTTACTGCATTTGCTTTTCTTCTTAGAAATATTCTTTTTTTTAATTATGTGTATGTTTCTCTGTGTGAGTATGTGTATATGAATTGCAGGTGCCTGTAGTGCCCACAAGAGGGTAGGGAGAGGCATGCCCTGGAACTAGAGGTAGAGGAAGTTGTCAGCGTTCCAGAGTGGGTGCTGGAAAAGAACTTCAGTTCTCCACAAGAGCAAAAAGCCCTCTTAACCTCTGAGCCATTGTGAGAACCCTGTCGGAAACAGCAGGCCAGATCCCTACAACCAAGGATGGGGCTAACGACCAGACTGAAACTTTACATTCCACCCATGACTGCCTGGGGGAGGACAGATAAGGAAAAGTCCTAAACAGGGAACCACCCAGCCTAGGGTGTGGGCAGAGGGGGAAGTGACTCAACAAAAAGACAATGCCGGGAAATACCACAAATACAACAAGGTGAGTAGGACCGGTCCAAATGACAGGACAACCTTCTGCCAAGCTTCCCGCCAAATGTTCATAAAAAGGGTGTGCTTAGCCGTGTGGTGGTGGTGCATGCCTTTAATCCCAGCCCTTGGGAGGTAGAGGTAGTCGGATTTCTGAGTTTGAGGCCAGCCTGGTCTACAGAGTCAGTTCCAGGACAGCCAGGGCTACACAGAGGAAACCCTGTCTCAGAAAAAAAAGGGGGGGTGTGCTTTGTGAACTCAGGGTCTCCTCTTGCCTGTGTGCTGGGGGACCCCAAAGCGCGTTGGAATAATAAACAAACCTCTTGCAGTTTGCAGTGATTCCTGTCTCTGTGGCCTTATTGAGTGTGTGTGTGTGTGTGTGGGGTCTTCCGACAGACTGACATCTGGTGCATTGGCCAGGAAGCCCCCCTCCACCCAGACACTGTGAATCAGAGGACCACTCAAGCAAGGTAACATGGGATCCCTGTCTGGCATCTCTGTCTGCCTGTGTGTCTTGTGCTTGTTTTTCTTCTTTTGTTCCGGCAGCCACACTCAGTCTATAGTTTCGGTTTGATCTATAGTTGGCAGAACAGCCAGCGGATATGCTGAGTCTATATTAGCTGATATCACTGGGTCAGTTGTCCCGAGTCCTTGGAAGCAGCAATCAGCCACAGCACACCACCAGTTGTTTTGTTCTCCCTATGAAGTCCCAACAAATGCAGCTCAGCTAAACAATGTTAGGCAGACCAATACATGCATGTCTTTAGTGAAGAATCTTTCATCACACGTGTCCTTTCATGTGCGTGCTTTAGCAGAGCATCCTCGCTCCTGTGTCTGCTTCAGTGAAACGTTCCTTCATGAGTCTGCCTTAGCCTTTCACCTGTGTCCACTTCAGCAAAATGTTCACATATCTGTTTTAGCAAAACAATCTTTTAACACAACTGACTATCCAAAGAACCCTTAAGTTTCCCCTTTACTCCTCCCTTTCCCATTCTCTCCTTGTGTGTCATGGTACTTCTTTATCGCAGAACAATGCAACTGGGAAAAGAGGACTATGTAGATGTTTCCATGACTGTTAGGGACAGGGTCAGAGCTCATCTGATACCTGGAGATCTGAGGCACCCTCACAGTTCCTGTGCTAGAGCTGGGTAAAGCATAGCTAAGGTCTAGTTTACAGTGGTTCTTCCAGTTCTTGGAGTCACCAGCTGCCATTTTCCAAAGCCTCATAGTAACCTGAGATTGCCACTCTTGGATGTTAGGCTCCTCCTTGCATCTGTCTGACCCTGGAGGATAAGAGCTGCTCTAGTATGGAAGCAAGCTGAAGCATCTGAAATAGTGACCGTACTACTCTAGGGTGCTGCCCCTCTTAAATAGCTAAGGCATGAAGAACTGTGATACATATCTGCTTAACTCCCAGTGGGCCTTGCAGCCACTGGACTCTTAGAGGATGACTGCAGACTACGGCCAGGAGTAGCAGCTCAGGCGCTGGCATGCATCCTCAGGCACCTGCTTGGCAGCCGTGGATCTGATGGGTGCCTTCTTCTCTGCTCCAGTCACTCAGTAGTTCAGTCAATTAGACTCATAACAGCTCTTACAGTATTGTCATCGGACTGCTCACCTGTCAGGGAAAGACAGAGAGCATGGGTGACACCCTGGGGCATGGCACATGTGTTCCCAAGAGTGGCACACATCTTTAATGCCAGCCCTGGGGAGGCAGAGGCAGACAGGTCTCTGAGTTTCAGGTCAGCTTGGTCTACAGAGTGAGTTCCATGACAGCCAGGGCTACACAGAGAAACCCTGAATCAAAAATCTGAGAGAGAGAGAGGAGAGAGAGAGAGAGAGAGAGAGAGAGAGAGAGAGAGCTAAATACTTTGACCTGCCACTTTATTTAAAATTTCAGAGGTGCTTGGATAGGTATGATGGTTTAACAGGTAAAGGTGTTTGCTGCCAAGTCTAACAACTGGAGTTAGATGACTAGAACCCATATGGTAGGCGAGAACTCACTTCTGTAAATTACACACACACACACACACACACACACACACACACACACACATGCGTGCGCGCACGCGCGCCATGGCTTGCCCTTCTCCCTGAATTTGGCTACCTCCTCCTCCTGCGACTGACCACTAAGGTCCAGCTATTGAAGTATTGAAGTCCAGCCATCCAAAGCCCCCTTCGGCTCACCTAATTGACATGCCCAGTTAAAAATTAAACACCTCATGCTAACCCAAGGGTTCCCTTTACCTTTATTAACTGCCATTTGCCTATAGGCCATGTTGAGCGCCTCTCTATCCAGAGGCAGCTCTCCTTCCCCCCTCCCCCTCCTCAGTCTCCTGTCTTTGTCTCTTATTCCCTGCCTTTTGTCCTTCTGTGACAAAGGAATATTCTTGTGCTGGGAACTTGGTCTGTATACTGGTTGTACTGGCTACTTTTGTGTGTCAACTTGACACAAGCTGGAGTTATCACAGAGAAAGGAGCTTCAGGTGAGGAAATACCTCCATGAGATCCAATCTTAAGGCATTTTCTTAATTAGTGATCAAGCAGGGAGGGCCCCTTGTGGGTGGTGCCGGGCTGGTAGTCTTGGGTTCTATAAGAGAGCAGGCTGAGCAAGCCAGGGGAAGCATACCAGTAAGGAACATCCCTCCATGGCCTCTGCATCAGCTCTTGCTTCCTGATCTGCTTGAGTTCCAGTCCTGACTTCCTTTGGAGATGAACAGCAGTGTGGAAGTGTAAGCAGAATAAACCTTTTCCTCCCCAACTTGCTTCTTGGTCTTGATGTTTGTGCAGGAACAGAAACCTTGACTCAGACACTGGTGCTTTCAGGGCCCTCCTGTAACATCATTAATAAAAAATAAATGTCCTATACACTTGCCTATAGGGAATCTGAGGTATTTTCTTTTTCTTTCTTTCTTTCTTTCTTTCTTTCTTTCTTTCTTTTTTTTTTTTTTTTTTTTTTTTTCCCCCGAGACAGAGTTTCTCTATATAGCCCTGGCTGTCACCAGGCTGGCTTCGAACTCAGAAATCCACCTGCCTCTGCCTCTCAAGTGCTGTGATTAAAGACGTGCGCCACCACCACCTGGCCTGAGGTATTTTCTTATTTGAGATTGTTCTTCCCAAATAACTCTGGCTTGTATCAAGTTGACAACCACCACCACCACCATCATCATTACAACATCCTAATTTGAGATTTTGTTGTGTGACAAAACTTTTCCTGGGAAGATGCTACACACAGTTCTACGCACCCCAGGTAGGGATGAGTACACCAAAGTATAGAAAGGGCTAAAGTTCAGCCTGCTAAACCATGAGCTTTATTGAGGTTACTTGAGAAATATAGGTGAATGGTTACGTTCAGGAGCAGAAATGGCTCAAAACAGCTGTACCACCAAAGGCCACAGCAGCACGGGGGACAGCTCACAACATCTGGGAGCCTGGGGCCCACTGCATAGCCTCAGGCAGCTCAGCAGGTTGAAGAGTGTCTTTTCTAAGTGACTCAGTTCATCTAAACTCTAACAGGAACGCTTGGCTGGTTCTCCTTCCAGGCAGCTGGTCTGGTCTGAGTCTTCTTTGCAGCGTGGCTTGTCTGAGCAGGACTTTCCTTCCTCTGACAGGGAGCGGCCTATGGAATTCAGTCAGTTTCAAGGACTTCCAGGAGATATCTTTGAGTTGTTTTTTTTTTAAATATTTTTAATGTTTTATTTTATATCATGTGCATTTGCGTTTTGCTTGTCTGATGCCAGTGTGAGGGTGTCAGATACCCCTGGGACTGGAGTTACAGACAGTCGTGGAGTTACAGACAATCGAATCTGGGTCCTCTGAGGACCAGCTGCCGAGCGGGAGCTGCCGAGCCATCTCCTCAGCCTGATACTTTTGAGGTTTTGTTTTTTTGTTTTTTGTTTTTTTTTTAAATCTTCCCATTTAAGAAACCTCGCTGCAGGACGGGATGTTCCAGTCTCAGAGGACCCTGTTGTATGACAAACCGTTCATAATGAAGCAAAGCAGAGGAAGCATGGAGAGGGGTTCTGAGAGAAGGGCGTCTGCGAGCGGCACCAAACCGCTCGAAGTCAAATCATAGGTCCAAGCTGGCTGCCTGAGTTCTGCTGAGATGGTTTCCCATACTGCTCTGTTGAGACAGCACTCTCTGCTAGTAAAATATCTAGAAGCTATCTGGAAAGCTCATGGGTTTTCTGACCAAAGTCAGAAAAGCTGCTAGAAAAATTATTGGATCTGCCAACAAAGTCAGAAATCCTGTTAGAAAAAAATTCTTGAAGAGTTGTTTTTGCTCTCCAGAGCTCTCCAGACGGCTCAGCTCTTGCTAAAGAAAATTCTAAAGAACTGCTGTCACTTTCTGCTAGCTCATCTCGCGCAGACCAAAAGCCCCAGTTTTTTTATTTACATATTAGTTCAGTTATTTAATTCCAGATTCCCTTTGACTATCCTATGAGTCAGCATCCTGTGACCCCAGCCCTTCCAGTCTTAGGAAACAGCAAGCACACATTTCTTTTAACACTGCAAAAGAATTCAGAGATCTGCCTGTCTTCATTACACACAGATGGGTGGGACCCTGGGCCTGAAAAAAACAGGCCTGGGGCTAAATTTGCTGTGTCCCAGGCTGACCTTGAACTCAGGAATCTGCCTGCCTTTGTATCTTTCTGAGAAGCTGTCTCCTTAGTGCAGCTGCCTTTGTTCTTTAGATTTGTGAAGCCCCTCGTAATTTATATCACATCCTTATTTTTTACATAGCTGAGAAATTATATATTTTTGAACTCATGTTTTTAGAGCTCTTTCCCATAGCTTTAAGGGCTGTCCTGAAGGCCCCAACATTTACCATTTTGCTGAGACATAGCCACACCATCTCCTCCTGGACTTATGCTGTCTCTGATTATCATGGAGTCATTAACGTTAACAGACAGGACATTCCTCAGAGGAATGTGAAACTATGTACATTACTAAACAAACAAGCCTTATGCCCACAGCAGCCATACATACATTCTTGGAGGCTCACTCGGGGGCCCTGTCCCAGGGGCAGGAACCATGAATGTCACTCTGTCCCTCCCAGGGAGGCAATAAAACAGGCGAGTTAGATAGTCTGGTTCCAGAGATGGATGTACTTGCCCATAGATCCAACAGAGTCCTTTGAAGTACAAACAGTGGCTGCCACCAGGGCCTTGGGCCTCCTGGCAGTCAGAGGCTAGCTGAGAGAACACAGAAAAGGAGAGGTGCTGTGTGTACTGGAGAAGGAGGAATATGGGTGGGACCCCATGACTGGCATCCCTCAGTTCTTCTTGGTCCAAACGTGATATAGGTAGATAAGATAATAGGTAACCTTGTATGCATAGACTCCTCAGCCTGGAAAATGTCTGAGACCTACTGAGGAGGTAGCAGAGGGTCTGGAGCATTACAATAGATGGGACTGGAGAGACAGCTTAGTAGTTAAGTCTGTTAGCTGCTCTTGCAGAGGAACCAAGTTCAGTTACCAGTGCCCATGTTGGTTGGCTCAAAACCTCCAGGAATTCTAACTCCAGGGGATCCTTCTTTCTTGGTCTCTACATGTACTTACATGAGTGTTTGCATGTGACACACACACACACACACACACACACACACACACACACACCCTAGAGGGTGTTAAATAGTACAGGAGGAATATCGTGAGGAAAAAGATCCCAGCAGTGCTAAGGATGGGATATGGCTGACACAATATGACATTATCAGAGCTTGCCTCTCGGCTCCCAGGACTGTGTTAGCTGATGGCTGGCAGCTTCAGCTCCTCCTGGATCTGCCCAGCATCTGCTAACATGCTGTATTCTCTGCTGGCTTTGGCCAGCAAGGCAATGGCACATGGGCCTCATGTGTGCTGAATAATTTTTGGTCAACTTGACATAAGCTAGGGTCATCTGGGAAGAGGAAACGTCAAATGAAAAAAAGAAAAAGTATCTCCAGCAGACCGGCCAGTGGGCCCAGCCACTGCGGGTGGTGCCACCCTGGTCAGGTGGTCCTGGATTGTGAAAACAGAGTGAGGAACGAGAGTTAGCCGGCAGGCAGCATTCTTCCGTGACCTCTGCTTCAGCTCCTGCTCTGACTCCGCCATGATGGGCTGTAAGACAACCCTTTCCTCCCCAAGTTGTTTCTGGTCATGGTGCTCCTCACAGAAAGCAAACCAGGACACGCCCAGGCCGGGGCTCCTACTCTAGTGTCATGCGGTTCCTGATTTAGTCTTCAGCAAAGTGTGACAGGCTCATTCCGGGACATTTCTTGACTTTCTCTGGTGTTCTCAGGATCATCTGACCTCCACTCTTTCCTGGTCTCCTACTCTTCTTCTTCTCCCTCCTCTCACCTTATAGCTCATGCTATCCCAGAATTTCCTGTGTAGCCCAGGCTGACCTCAATCATTCTCCTGCATATGTTTAAAAAAAAAAAACAAAAACAAAAAACAACAACAACAAAAAAACCCTCAAAATCATAGAATCGATGTTTAAAAGATTTAGTAATAAATCTTTTGGAGACATTAAATCACACAAAATAGAATCTAGTTAAGGGATCGCTGCCTCCAAAATACTCCAAAGGTAAATATATTCTAACCAGCCCTATTAGAGATTAGTAAAATTTACATATATGACTACACTGTAGCTGTCTTCAGACAGGCCAGAAGAGGGCATCAGATCTCATTACAGATTGTTATGAGCCACCATGTGGTTTCTGGGAGTTGAACTCAGGTCCTCTCAAGAGCATACAGTGCTCGCTCTTAATCATTGAGCCATCTCTCTAGTCCCCCTCCCCCCAACTTACCATTCTTTAGGCTCCATTTCTGTAACGAAAATAGGGTCCTGACCAAATAAACACCAGCCTTTAGGTGCATCCAAGAAGACATACCTTTAACTTGTTGCCTAAAGCAGACAAGATAAAGCCACAGCCACCATAAGTCCTAGCCTGCCATTAAGTTCCCCTACTCTATCAGAAAAAAACCATAATATTTCTAGGTGGGCAGGATGGCCCTGGATAACAGCTATTCAGAAAAGAACATCACTAATGTACTTAAGAAATAATTCTGGCATCATCTTTGCTGTGTAAATCTCTCACCTGCCTAAGCAGCCAGACGTTCAGTTTCCAGTCCCTGTTTAAATTGTTCGACGTGTAAGCTGGGGCAGGGATGAAGGAGATATAAAAATGGCGGTGCATGAGAGGTGACTATGCCTGAAGTGTAGGTTAGTAAAACTGTCTCGAAAAGACCCCATTTTCCCTGGGCATTAGCCCCAGCCAGAGAAACACCATTAAAGAGTGTTTCCTTCACCTCTACGTGTGTGAAGTGATGTCTTGCTGGAGAGGTATTTCTAGTACACCGCCTCATTCCTACCAACTGCCTGGACAGGAAGTGTGCACCCGTGTCTATCTGGTCCTTTCTGCACCTTTAACTCTGTCATTAGCTCCCTCCCACCAAACTCAACTCTAACAGTGCATATTACAGTTCCAAAAATGCCCTTAATGAGCCCTGGTGGTGGCAGCTTTTAATCACAGCATTCAGGAGGCAGAAGAAGCAAGTAGACCTCTTACTTTGAGACCAGCCTGGTTTACATAAGGGGAAAAGGCCGGCCAAGGCTACGTGCTAAGACTCTTTTAAAACAAAACAAAAACAACAAAAAGCGAACAAACAACCTTAAATGTTTCCTTTGTCCCTCCTTTCTACGATTTAGAGTGCTCTCTTGATTATCCTTCTTTCTTTCTTTCTTTCTTTTCGTTTCTTTTTTTAAAATTGTATTTATCTTAAAGATATAGCATTCATCAGTCTTATTTGTTCTTTTTTCTTCTCTTTCTTTTTTCCCCTGGTTTTTCCTTTTTTTCTTTCCTTTTTTAAAAAAGTCTCTAGACTAATTTTTCTTAAGATTTATTTATTTATTATATGTAAGTACACTATAGTTGTCTTCAAATACCCCAGAAGAGGGCATCAGATCTCATTACAGATGGTTGTGAGCCACCATGTGGTTGCTAGGATTTGAACTCAGGACCTTTGGAAGAACAATCAGTGCTCTTAACCACTGTGCCATCTCTCCAGCCCCCCCCTTTTTTTTTAAGATTCATTTTACATATAAGAGCCACTGTCTTCAGACACACCAGAAGAGGGCATCAGATCCCATTACAGATGGTTGTGAGCCACCATGTGGTTGCTGGGATTTGAACTCAGGACCTCTGGAAGAGCAGTCGGTGCTCTTAACTGCTGAGCCATCTCTCCAGCCCCTCTTTCTTTCTTTTCTATAGTGGAGACACTGGAGTAGAACTCAGGACTCATGCAAAATAGAGACATTATGTACCATTCTCAATTAACTGGTCTCTTTGTTCTTTACAAAGAAGCCTTTTTAAAAAAGGCTCATTTAACTCATGTATATATGTTTCTGTTTGTATGCATACTAAGAGAGAGCTGGGACTTGAACTCTGGTTATCTGCAAGGGCGAGGAGAACCCTGAACTGCCGAGCCATCGCCCAGCGGCACCTTTGTTCCTTACTCTCTTCAGTCTCCTGGGAGAAAAGCCTCTGATTGCCTTAATACCGTGCTGGGGCTTTCTTGGCTACAGGTGGCTTAACTCTGTGTGTGTGTGTGTGTGTGTGTGTGTGTGTGTGTGTGTGTTAGGGGGCTAGGGTGTCTGAAAAATCAGTGAGCACTAAAACTACCCAGAGGCATCTTGTGACGGGAACTGGACAGAGACTTCACTCTTCGTTTTTACATTTTATTTTATGTATTTACCTGTTGTACTGCCTGTGGAGGCCAGACCATGATGGCATGGTGTGAGCCACGGTAAGGGTGCTGGGAACCAAACCGAGATCCTCTGTGGGAGCACCTATGACTGAGGCAATCACTTTTGAGATTGGTCCCGTTTGACAAGAGCAAAGGGCTGATCCAGTAAGGTTCCTTTACCCCACATTCCCTAAGCGTGTTCCTGTCAGGAGTATGCTCGGGGAGCTCAAAGAAAGAGAATGGCACGCTCAAGGGCCTTGTGGATGCAGACTTTACTCTTGATCCAGAGGGTGTCCTCGGGAGAGCTAGCGCAGAGGCAGGAGGCACACTTGGCTCCTCCCCTTCCTCCTCCTCCTCCTCCTCCTCCTCCTCCTCCCCCCCTTCCTTCTCTCTCTCTCTCTCTCTCTCTCTCTCTCTCTCTCTCTCTCTCAAATCTATGTAGTCTTGGCCATCCTGGACTGTGTGTGTGTGTCCCGTTTACCCCCTACACTAGCTAGCTAGGATCTTAGCTCCAGTCTCATTTAATTTCCTAGTCTTAAAGGAAATACCAGCAAAGAACATGAAGAGAAGGAGGAAGTGGTTGTCCATTTCAGTCTCTCAATTTCCTTGAATGAAGCAGTGTCTTTGTGCTAAACAATTTTTTTTTACTGGTTTTTTTTTTTTAATATTTGAATAAAGGTGGAGGTAAAGAAAATATTTTAATTCCTTGTCCTAAACAGAAGTTTATAGTATGTGATAGAAAAGACTCATATTTAATATTTATAAAATCCCCTTTACCTGGTCCCTCATCCATTCACAGGAGGAGGGAGTTGATGGATTCTAGATCCTTCAAGGGACTTCCTCTGACCCCCTAATGGATACTGCTATTTATAAAGCGAATGCCCTCTGAGAGCCGGGATTGTCTTTGATTTCTGTATCTTCAGAGCCACTAGTGTAAGGACCACACTGAAGATAGTCAATAAACACATTGATCTTACTCGAGTTGATAAGAATGGGTCTCTAGAAACCTGCCAGACTGAAAATAAGGCCAAGTGGATCAAAAGACAACTACAGAACCGGGCGGCGCACGCCTGTAATCCCAGCACTTGGGAGGCAGAGGCAGGCGGATTTCTGAGTTCGAGGCCAGCCTGGTCTACAGAGTGAGTTCCAGGACAGCCAGGGCTACACAGAGAAACCCTGTCTCGAAAAACCAAAGAGAGAGAGAGAGAGAGAGAGAGAGAGAGAGACAACTACAGAAGCAAGAGAGGACACACAGCCAGATGAGAACTCAGGCTTGGCTGCTTTTCATACCAAAGTTCCAGTGAGTCAGAGTGAATGGCTGGGCATCACCACACCAGAGAGTCTCACTCAGGCTTCTGAAGAAGTTGAAATTTTTCTTATTAATTTACACTTATTCAGAGAGAGAGAGAGAGAGAGAGAGAGAGAGAGAGGTGTTGTGAAGGTCAGAGGTCAACTTACAAGAGTAAACTCTCCCAGCATGTGGGGAAGTCCTGAGGGTCTAATTAGTGTTCCCTGTTTTAGCCGCTGGTGCCTTTACCTGCTGAATTATCTTCCTGGTCAATAATCCCTTAGCCTCAGTCTCCCAAGTGCTGATATTATCGGCAAGCCACCACCACGCCAAGCTTTTACTATTATTTCAGTGGTGTGTTTGTGCTTGTGAGTGTGTGTTTGTCTGAGTGGGTGGGGTGTCACTCATGCCTTCCTCTTGAGGAGTTCAAAAACATCACGGCGCACACTTTTACTCCTGTACCGTGTTTGCGGATTTTAAAGGTTTGTTTCCCATCTGATCGGTGACCCGCTCCATTCGTTTCATTTCGGGGTGCTGAAAGGAAAGCCCTTTTCTTTTTCTAATTTGGGTCTAGTATTTAAGGGCCTGCAAACTAGTTAAGAATATAGATGAGACAAACAAAATACAATTTTCCTAAAGAAAAGTTTTCAAGTTTCAATTTAACAAGGGGAGGGGGCCGAAGAGCACTTTTTTTATTTTTTTTATTTTTTATTTTTAGTGTTTCACTAGAGAGTCTAGAAGGACACATGGAGCTTTTTATATGCTAATGGTTTGGAGCAGCTGAAGCTCCCGGAAGCTCCCCCGGGGACACGGATGGCTCTTCAATTTCGTCAGCCTTTGCTTTCCTCAAAGGGTAATCTAGTTAAGATTTCCTTCTGTCTCTACCGCATCTCTACGATAAGGTAAGGGTTTACCTTAAAAATCATCTTCATGCCAAGTGGCGGGGAGGAGGAAATCTGAAGACGTTCTTAGCAGTTGGTTTGGGGCACCGAAATTGGAGATTTTAGTTAGGAAGGCCAGAAAGGATCAGAGTGGGTCTTCAAATTGCTCTGGAGAAGCTACGAAACCTGGGGGAGTAACAATCGTCGCCCTCTAAGAGGGGCGCGGGGGACTGCGTAGAAAGTGCGTACTCCTAGATCTGGTGCCTCGCGATCCGGCCGGGGAACAAACTCGAGAACCTCGGTCATCCGAGCTCCACCTGTTCCTTCAAGTTATTTCCTCAAATGCGGACTTCGGATGATATCTACGTCCAGAGGTGGTGGCGAACCTTGACGACACTCGGCCGAGCGTCCCGCTTACAGGAAGCGCGCACCAGGTCCGCTCTTTCCGGGGCTGGGTGGGGCGGATTTGAAGACGCCTCCAGTGGCCCCCCCAGGATGCGTCACTTGCCTCAGGCTTATCAGAACTCGAGCCTCACGTCCGTCTTTCCTTCCTCCCTTCCCAGTAGCAGCCTTGCAGTCCCGAGCTCGGGGGACCTCACGTCCAGCCTGGAACCGAGGGTGCCGCGGCACTGCGGACCTGCCCGCGTACCGTCGCTTACTTCCCATTCGCTCTCCCGCGCGGCTGACTTTAAATCTGACCCCAGGACCTGGTCGGTGAGGTCGGGCCTCGCCTCGCGACGCCACCGCCGGAGTTGGAAAGCGAAACCGCTCTGCTCTGCGAGCGGCACCGCCCGCGTCCGCCCCTGGGGCCGCGCGTAAGTTTCGATTCTTCGTGAAGCCGAGTCCCGCGCAGCGGCCGGAGCAGCGGCAGCCATAGCGCGCCATGGCCGATCCCGAGGTATACTGCTTCATCACCAAGATCCTGTGCGCTCACGGGGGCCGCATGACCCTGGAGGAGCTGCTGGGTGAGATCAGTCTCCCCGAGACGCAGCTCTACCAGCTGCTGGAGACCGCGGGACCCGATCGCTTTGTGCTATTGGAGACTGGAGACCAGGCCGGGATCACTCGGTCGGTGGTGGCTACAACTCGAGCCCGCGTCTGCCGTCGCAAGTACTGCCAGAGACCCTGCGACAGCCTGCACCTCTGCAAGCTTAATCTGCTCGGCCGGTGTCACTATGCACAGTCCCAGCGGTGAGAGCAGCGGGGATGGGGAAGGTTTTCTAACTGCCTGGCTGGGCATCGCGGGGCAGTTTCCTAGGGGAGGAGGGAGCCGGGTGGATATGCTCACTCCGCTACAAACCCCTTCTCCCTCTCCCCCTTCTTTAGGCCAGTGCTTCTCAGTCTTCCTAATGCTGCGACCCTTTAATACAGTTCCTCAGGTTTGAGACCCTCAACCATAAAATTATTTTTGTTACTACTCCGTAACTGTAATTTTGCTACTGTTGTGAAATGTAATGCAAATACCTGTGTTTGCGATGGTCATATGCGACTCCGGTGAAGTTCAAGCCCCAGACTGAGAAACCGGTAGCCGAAGAGCTGCCTCTCAACCGTTTTTGTCGACCACCAGAATCCTAATTAAAGTACTTTTGGACCAACCAGAGTCTGTAGAAGTTGCACGCACACATTTTCCTCCTTGCTACCCTGCTACCCCGAGTGTTGCGATCGCCCCAGAACCCTAACTGTGCTGTCCAGTCTCTTGTGTGTCCCGTGCACCAACTCCCGGGTCGCCGTGACCCTTCACTCCTTGTCTCTCATCTAGCGACCGGCTGCGCCACCTGTCCAGGTAGATAACTAAAGGTGTAGTGGTCGGTCAGGACTTTTTCCTTGTCTGCGTAGTGGCCCGCTCAATGACTCTCTTCTTGCGACCGACCCACTCTCAAATTGCATGAAATAATGTGATTTAACTTCTCAGGCAGCTGCTTCTGTTCCTACTTGGTCTTTTATTTGTTTGTTTGTTTGTTTGTTTTGCTTCTTTTTAAATATGCTTCCAAGGCTTTTTATTTTTCTGTCTTCCAAATTTCTCCAAGACAAGGATCACTCTCTTGGGTTCACCTGTCATATCTACCGAGATGACTTCCAAACACATAACCTGTGCAGGCCTGCTATGAATCCAGAGTCTCCATCCAGGGTCTGAGGAACCAGTGTCTTGCTCACAGAGGCCAAACTCCCTCCAAGCACGCTCTCCAGCCTTATGTCTCCAGCCTTATGCCGGGCTTCGCGCCAGTTTATATAATTCCTAATCCTTCTGCACACCCCTCTTCTCGGTCTCACTTCTGAGTGTTGCAGCAGTAATGAATGATTGCTTCTTCTAGGCAGTCGTATTTCCAGGTTTCTGTTGTGGTGGTTGGAGGCAGTAGTACTAAAGATTGGTAGGAGGACTTCCTGTATGCTGGGCAAGTGCCCCCCTACTGGAGCCTTCAGAAGTCTTTTTGAGCCAGAGTTTCGGCGACTTGCCCAGGCTAGCCTTGAATTCCTGCAGTTAGCCCTTAGCTTGGTCCCTCCTGTGGCTCACTCGCTCACTCACTGCTGAGATTACAGGTCTGTGCTGCCAGCCCGAGCTGCTTTCTGTGGAGAGTATTTTCTACACACTTCCTTGAGCCTTTTTTGTTTTTTGTTGTTTTTTTTTGTTTTTCGAGACAGGGTTCACTTCCTTGAGTCTTAACTACTCTGAGTGTTGCCCTGTTTTGGAAGCCGCGAGATCATCAGACATTTTTTGTTTGTTTTTGTTTTTGTTTTTGTTTTTGTTTTTTGAGACAGGGTTTCTCTATATAGTCCTGGCTGTCCTGGAACTCACTCTGTAGACCAGGCTGGCCTCGAACTCAGAAATCCCGCCTGCCTCTGCCTCCCAAGTGCTGGGATTACAGGCGTGCGCCACCACGCCCGGCTTACGGCTATTTTTTTTATTTTTTTATTTTATTATTTTTTTTACAGGCATGCGCCACCACTGTCCAGCGATTTTATTTATTTATTATATGTAAGTACACACCGTAGCTGTCTGTCTTCAGACACCCTCAGAAGAGGGTGTCAGATCTCATTACAGATGGTTGTGAGCCACCATGTGGTTGCTGGGATTTGAACTCAGGACCTTTGGAAAAGCAGTCAGTGAGTGCTCTTACCCACTGAGCCATCTCTCCAGCCCCACCTCATCAGACATTTTTTAATCATCCATTTATTTATGAGCAAAACAAAACAAAAACAAACAAACAAACAAAAAACCCCACAACCAACCAACCAAAAAAGCTCTAGTCACTCAAGTCCAAGATACACCTCTGGAGTGTGTATCAAAACTTACCAAGGAGGAGTGCTTTAAATGGATGGAGGAAATAATTTTTTAGAATTGCTAATTGTTTAGAACAAGAACTCATTGATCGTTAAATTTTTTGAAGGGATGCTTCCTCGTGCCCCTTTATTTAAATATTTAATGTTCTGATGCAACAGTTTGAAAGCGAGCCTTTCTGAGTTACAGGAAGTTGTGTTTAGAAGAAGCCATCTAAGCTGCTTGCAACTGAAGAAACTGCCCGAGTAGGAAGAAAGGGAAGTGGTTTGAGGCAGAAAAGGAAGGAGCCCTCGAGCCCTGCACTGGGTTGTTGGCACGCTTTCCGGCGGGCCCATCGGCCCGCTTTCCGAGTCCTTTTTCTATTATTACCTGTTCTGAGAATGTCTTCAGTAAGTGTTGGCTTTGTGTTGTGGAAGTTTCAGTGTTTTACCTCAGTTCTCGGCATATGGAAAAGCGCACGGGGGAGACTGCTGAGTCCCCATGGACCCATCATTTTGGCTCAACAGTTTTCACAATGCGGCCTGCCCTGCGCCGGGTGTCCCCCATCTCTGTCCCCCAACTCCAGGGTTTCATGTTAAAGATAATCCCAGTGGTCATTTCCTCCATAAGTATTCAGTATCTCTAACAAGTAAGGACTATATTTTATTGTATTTTATAAATATTTATAAATATTCTCATTGTACAGTGATCAGCTTTTAATCTCATCTCCCCCCCCCCCCTTCATCCCTGTAGACCAGGCTGGTTTAGAACTCTCATTAGGCCAGGCACCTAAGCGCTGGGATTACATGCTTGCCATTCCAACCATAGCTGGTTTATGGGGTGATACTGATGGAACCCAGGGCCTCGTGCACGCCAGGAAGCACTCCGCCAGTGCAACTATGTCCTCAGAGCCACCCCCCCCCAGCAATGACTTTATTATCAGTTAATTTAGTATTCAAATTCTCTTGATTACCTTAGTAATCAAACTTGTATTTTCAGGATAAAACACCTGTATAGACATAAACTATCATGACTTGGATATGTATCCAATATACTTTTTTTAGAAATGTCATTTAGGTTTGTCACACACAACATGTATAGAAGTTTTAGCTTAGCCAGGCAGTGGTGAAGCACGCCTATAATCCCAGCACTCTGGGAAGCAGAGGCAGGCGGATTTCTGAGTTCGAGGCCAGCCTGGTAGACAGAGTGAGTTCCAGGAGAGTCAGGGCTATACAGAGAAACCCTGTCTTGACAAAACCAAATCCAAAGGAAAAAAAAAAAAGTTTTAGCTTGATGAATTTTGCTATGGCGATGCTTTAAAACAACCTTTTTTTTTTTTTTTTTTGGTTTTTCGAGACAGGGTTTCTCTGTGTAGTTCCGGCTGTCCTGGAACTCACTCTGTAGACCAGGCTGGCCTCGAACTCAGAAATCCGCCTGTCTCTGCCTCCCAAGTGCTGGGATTAAAGGCGTGCGCCACCACCGCCCGGCTGAAACAACCATTTTAACTGCTTTGAAACCACCCGTCTATATTTTGGAAGATCATATATGATAGAGGGATTATTTTGTCAATTTAAGTTTAGATAGATACGCTAGAGAATTTATTTATATATCTTTGGTCTCATTGAGTACCTTCCAGTGGTCTGGACCTTGTTATAGACTGGGCTGGCCTCACATTGACGGATCCACCTGCCTGTCTCTGAGGAACAAAGGCATGTGCCAGTGTACTTGGCGAGAGTGTTTATTTTTTGGTGTATGGGTGTTTTGCCTGTGCATGCACCATCTCTCATGCCTGGTATCCTTGGCGGGTGGAAGAGAGTGTCAGACAGACCCCCTGCAACTGTAGCCACAAACAGCTCTGAGCCACTGAGTACTGCTGGGAATTGAACCTGGGTCCTCTGGGTAAGCAGTGCTCTCCATCACTGGACCATCTCCCCAACCGACTCTGCCAGGAGTCTGGGAAACATTAAGTTTTGTAGTGTTCCCCCCCCCTTTTTTTTTGTTTTTTGTTTTTTGTTTTTTGAGGCAGGGATTTTCTATATAGCCCTGGCTGTCCTGGAACTCACTCTGTAGACCAGGCTGGCCTCGAACTCAGAAATCCCGCCTGCCTCTGCCTCCCAAGTGCTGGGATTACAGGCATGCACCACCATGCCTGGTGCCCTTTAGAATTTTGTCTACTAAAATTTGTCATGCATCAATAACTTTCTCTTGACTTACTGGCTAATGGGATCAGTTAACCAGCTAATATCCACAATGATGTTTGCTCACTGTGTTGTAATTTGTGTATTGTTTATAAATACTTTCCCTGTTAGTACTTTTGTTTATAGACCCTCCTGTCTCGGTGTTCCCGTCTCTCCTTTTGTAATGCTTCTGGCGATACATTTTGGTTGACAGCAGGACTTTCCTCAGGTGTATTCTTGTTTGGACACTCAAATTGGGACACTTCTGTTTACTTTGCTGACATGATATTTCCAAACCTGAAATTCAAGTCCTAGGAGTAAAACAGACACTAATTATGCCATAAGCAAGCTAAGTGACAAGAGTGCTCCCGCAGCTCCCGAGGATCAGAGCAAGTCCTAACGTTGTTGTTGTTGTGTCTGTGCGTATAGGTGTACAGTGTGTGTAGGGGCCGCACATGCTCCATAGAGCACAGGGGAGGCCAGCAGTTATGTGAACTGGGTTCTCCTTTTTTCTTTTGGTTTTGTGAGACAGAGCCTTGCTAGGTAGTGCAAGCTTGCTTCAAACTCGAGAAAATCCCCCTGCTTCAGCCTCTTGGGTCTAGGATTACAGGCATACATCCTCACATCGAGCCTTATAAATGCTATTTTGGGGCTGGAGAGGTGGCCCGGCAGTTGACAGCACTTTCTGCTCCTGCTCTGTTCCCAGCACCCACGTGGCTGCTCAGTCCACCATCCGTGACTGCAGTTTGATGGGACCTGACACACTCTTCTGGCCTCCACGGGCACCAGGAATTCTTGGGGTTCAAATACATACAAGTAGACAAACCGCTTGCAGATAAAAATAAATTTGCCTAAAACAAAAATCTCATCTTAATCAGATGAACCTGGTGTGGGGCCTTCACATCTTTGCCAAAGGCCCACCCCAGCTTGTAGAGGTGGCAAGGCCTATGTGTTCCTCTTTAGCTTCTCCTTTTCTTGGTGAAGTGAGGTCTTTCCTTAACTCAATTCCCCTTATGGGCGTGATTTCTGTCGGCCTGGTTGGAACAGACTGTCTTAAGGTCATTGTGTTACTATGGTTTCCGTCCTAGTGGGTGTTTTCTCTGGGCTACTTCCTGTTTTTATGGTCCTCAGTGCTGAAACTTAGGGTAGGTGTGGGGCCGTGAGGAGGCTCACGAGGTAGAAGTGCTTGTCTGGCAGACCTGGTGCCCGAGCTCAAGATCCAGCATCCACAGAAAGATGGGAGAAGAAAGTCAAACCACAAAGCCACCCTCTGGCGTTTACACACACGCTTTGGCATGTACTTTACACACAAGTGTGCACAACTAAGAAATAAGAAAATTGGAAGAAAGAGCCAGGTGGTGGTGGTGGTGGTGGTGCACATCTTTAATGCTGGCCCTTAGGAGGCAGAGGTGGTGGACTTCTGTGTGAGTTTGGAGCTAGCCTGGACTATAGAGTGAGTTCTAGGACAGCCAGGGCTACATAGAGACCCCTTATCTTGAAAAAGGAAAAAAAAAGGGGGGGGGAAAGATAAAGAAAAATGCAATATAGAGTGACTTTGTTTTTTTTTTTTTCTTAAGATTTATTTATTTATTATATGTGGACACTGTAGCTGTCTTCAGACACCCCAGAAGAGGGCATCAGATCTCATTATGGATGGTTGTAAGCCGCCATGTGGTTGCTGGGATTTGAACTCCAGATCTTTGGAAGAGCAGTCAGTGCTCTTAACCGCTGAGCCACCTCTCCAGCCTGACTTTGTTTTTTTTTTTTTTTTTTTTTTTTTTTTTTTTTTTTTGGTTTTTCGAGACAGGGTTTCTCTGTCTAGTCCTGGCTGTCCTGGAACTCACTTTGTAGACCAGGCTGGCCTTGAACTCAGAAATTCGACTGCCTCTGCCTCCCAAGTGCAGGGATTACAGGCGTGCGCCACCACGCCCGGCATGACTTTGTATTTTTTAATTCTTGCTTATCTCTTACAAAATGAAGAGCCCCGAGAAGCCACAGCCTATTCGTTATACCCTTAGGTCCCATTCTTTTCCTGCTTTCAGATCTACAGACCCATAGGTGGTATCAAGATTAGGGTATTTGTAAGCTCTGTATCAGTGGATCCAAACAACTGCTGATGGAAAATATTCAGAGGGGGGAAAGGCTGAACAGAATCCCTGTTCTCTGAACCGTCCAGGAGGGCAAATATTTACATAGCATTTCCATTGTATTGGGTATTCTAGGTGATCTCAGGGTGGTACTTGGAAGGGTGTGCCTTGACTACATGCAAACGCTGTGCCTTTTACAGAAGGAACTTCATGTGGATTTTGGATTCGAGGAGCTTATGAAGTCAGCCTCTCTGGGCCCCTGAGGATGGGCTCTTCTCCCTTCACTTGCTCTGGTTCTCACAACGGTGGGCTCCATTTGCTCCATTTTTTATTCTCCCTTTGCCTTGAGCTCTGGTTTTATGGGTCTTGGTTCTGGTCTTTGCCAAGTCGTACCCATATCCACTTTTTAAAGACTACATTGTACCAAAGAATGACCTGTGCCACCCCCTTCCCCAAGTCTGCACCCTCCATCCATGCTCGGGGATCTTGAGCCGTAGACATCTTGTTCATACTTTTAGAATCTATATATGCGCCCTGGGTCTTTCTACGTGTGGAAGGTGATGGTTTGTCCGGTCTGATGCATCCACTGCCTTGGGGTTTCGGTTCTGTGGGTGTAAGGAGAGCTGAAGGAGAGGAAGACCCTGGCGGCCTGGAGCTGGGAACCAGGGCTGCGGTCTTCCGCTCTGAGACCAAGCAGTCTGAGAATTCGGAGTTCGGAGTCGGCTGTCCTGCTCGTTATGGGCCGGCATTGGTGGCAACGGTAAGAGGAACACAGCAGATTCTTGGCTTGACTTAGTCCTGTTAAATGTACAGCAGGCATTTCACATGAACCTTCATTTCAGCTTTGCCGTATGTAGACCCCACAAATTTTAGAGGGGGTCCATTCTGATTTAGTTAGGCATATAGCTTTCTTTTGTATACATAGCTCATACGCGCATGATTAAAATTGAGACTTTAAAAAAATTCAATAAACCATGATCTTTCATTATTTTGATTATGTTTCTTTGTGCGCGTCTTCCCTACAGAAACCATAATAATGGCATTTCCAAACTCATGTTTTATGAGAGGACAATGTGAAATTCTAAAGTGTTTGTGGAGCATGTCTTTAATACCAGCAAAGCTCTGAGTTTGAGGCCAGCCTGGTCTACATAGCAAGTCCTAGGTCGGACAGAACTATACTGTGAGACCCTGTCTCGAAGGAAAAAAAAAAGTTGGGCAGTATAGCTCCCGCGGGATAAAACTAGTCCTGGTGTTTCCGTCTTTGTCACGTGGTCTCAGAAGCGCTCGGAATGTTTGCTGATGAAGGGAGTGTAACATTGTAACATTGTACCCCACCGGCCTTTTGATCCTTCACTTAGTTATTTACTTGTTTAATTAATTAACTTATTTATTTATGAATGGAGACTCTTGTAGCCTAGGCTGGCCCCTACTCTTAAGGAGTGGGAATAACCTTGTGTATCACTCTGAACCATTCATTTTTGAACACTGTCTAACTTGATGCATTTTGTTAGCACTCTTTTTTGGTCCTTTTAGCATGGTATTCCTTTTGTTTGTTTGTTTGGTTGGTTTTGTTTTTTCTGAGTTAGTGGTGTTATTCGTGGCATTGACTGGCCTCGAACTCAGAGATCAACTTGACTCTGCCTACCCAGTGCTGGGATTAGAGAGAGACCTGAGCCTCTGTGCCCAGCTCATGGTATTTGTTTTTTGTTTGCAATGGCCTTTGTTTTATGTTTTTTTCTAAAAAATAGCTAAGCCTGTATTGTTGTTGATATTGTTGTTGTTGTTATTATTATTATTATTATTATTATTTTGGATCAATAAGCACATTTATGGCTGGCCTCTATCCAAAAAATCTGCTAAAGAATTGCCTCATGCTGATGCTTTTTTACCTTGTCTTCTGGCTACCTCTGACCTCCTTCCTCCTTCTCTGTGCGACTATCTCCTCAGAACCTTTCCTCTGGAAGCATCTTCATGAGGGTGTGACCTCTGGGGCCTGCTCCTTTCAGGCACTGTGTTTTCAGAGTTTCAGTTGAGCAAGTGACAGTTTGGTTGTATTTACCCAAGAGCAGAGTGGGGGCCCTCCTGGAAAGGTAGGTCTCAGTAGACCCATGTCCCTGGGCCTTAAAGGTATACTGGCTATTTTCTGCAACCTGGTGGCGAGGCAGCTTGCAAGCCAGAAGAATCATTTTGGAATCTGTTCTCTTTTAGATTTGCTTCTTTTTTCTTTTTTAACTTTATTTCAGTCAAACCTGACAGTGTTGGAAACGGTCTTTTTTTTTTTTTTTAAAGATTTATTTATTTATTTTTATTTATATGAGTACACTAAAGCTGTCTTCAGACATACACCAGAAGAGTGCATTGGATCCCATTACAGATAGTTGAGAGCCACCGTGTGGTTGCTGGGAATTGAACTCAGGTGTTGGTAACATTCTACAAAAAATGAAACTAGGAAACTCCATATAAGTATTATGAACAATGATTGCAAATCCTCTCTTTTCTTTCTTGTCTGCTTGGTTTTGAATTTTTTGTTTGTTTATTTTTCGAGACAGGGCCTCTCTCTGTGTTAATAACAGTCCTGACTATCCTGGAACTCAGTTTCTAGAACCAGGCTGGCCTCAAACTCATAGGGATCCACAGCCACCACCACCACCACTTTTACTTTTTTTTGGTTTTTTTTGAGACAGGGTTTCTCTATATAGCCCTGGCTATCTTGGAACTCCCTCTGTAGACCAGGCTGGGTCTCAGAAATCCGCCTGCCTCTGCCTCCCAAATGCTGGGATTACAGGCGTGTGCCACCACTGCCCGGCTGCCTTTTATTTTTAAATGACACAATCAGGAGACATTTCAGGACCCCTTTGGCATTCGAGTCAGCTGTCAGCAAATATTTACTGAGGGCATACTTTCCGAACCTCTCAGGAAAATGGAATCCTCAAGTAGTTACCTTATTCGTTAACTTTTCTAATTTAATATTTATCTAGACCTTCAAAGACATTTATGTTGGGAGGTGCAGTGGGGAAGAGAGTTAGACAGGCCTGGAAACAGCTTGGCTTAGTCCTTCTCCAGACGATCATTAATATTTTGGCAACAACCCTGCTTCCTCCTGCTTTTCACTCCCTCTGATTCCTGTGCCTTTTCTTAGTCCTGATGTGGGCTTTGCTGTACATTGAAGTAACTTGGGAAGGAATAGTGGTGCCAGCTCCTACCCGTACACACACACACACACACACACACACACGCACACAAGCACACACGTGCGCGCGTGTGTATCTGCCTGCATGTATATTGCGCCACATGTGTGCAAGTGCCCACAGAGGCCAGAGGGTATTGGATACCTCTAAACAGGAGTTACAGGCAGTTCTGAGCTGCTCAGGGTGGGTGCTAGGAACCAGGCTGGGGTCCTCTGAGAGCACGACGTACTGTCAACTGCTGAGCTGCCTCTCCAGCCCCAGGCTTCTAAAGGTCTAGTTAGGCTATGATTCAGGCATGGAGACTTTGTTTGGGGGTTCAGTTTGATTTTTGAAGTGGGGATTGAACCCTGTCCTCACACATTTAGGCAAGTGGGCTACATCTCCAGGATGGACGTGGCATGGGGGAAGGGATTTTTCCTTGTCCCTAGAAGATCCAATTGGTACTGGTTTGTCTCACCCTGACTCTCACCTCCCTCCACCCTCACCTTCAGTGGGCCTGGGTGCTCTGGTGTCACCTTCTTGCAGTTCTGCTTCTACCTGAAACTCCAGGCCAGGAGGAGACACTGGGCTGAGCTGCCTTTGCACCGGGGTGCTGTGGGTATCACAGCTGTGAGCAGCGCTCTGTGTTAAACCCCGTTCTTCCCTCTCTGCATATCTTTGGTTGTGCCGACCTGTTCCTTTTGGACTCCATCCATCGAGTGGTCCAAATTCAGTGACCCAACCCTCTCATGACCTGACTGTGTGATCTTGGACATTGTAAGTACAAAGAGAACCAGAGTCCTGTGTTTTTAAAACAATTCTTTATTAGGGTTGTTTTTGATTGCTAACATCTTACACTCTAGACCAATGTGTAGATAATATCTTTCACACATCCTGGTCCCTTTTCTACCTAGCGTGTGCATTATTTCCTGTCTCTACAGATCAGCTGTCTCGCTGTGTTTATCAACCCCGTAGGTTATGGGGGAACACGAGAGTTGGGGGGAGAAGGAAAGAATATTTCGATGCAGTTACCATCAAAGGCCGAGCCTCTGAGGGTTTTGTTTACTCTGATCTGCTGAGTAGCTGCCATGAGTACTGACCGGGGGTGGGGGGCGGGGCGGGGTGGGGTGGGAACACCCAGTTCAGGAGCCTCATCCAGAATTGAATGTGGAGAGCCCAACCTTCAAGTCTGAACCCCAGAAAATAAGTTGGGATCTGGGATGGCTTGGGGTCTCACCGCAGCTGTGACTGGAGTCGGGCTTTTCGAAGCATTGTCGCCTGCACTAAGAACCACTTTCCAGGCTGGAATGTTCTAGGCCATGCCCCTCAGCTGGGGAGAGCGTGGTCTGCCTGGGTTAAAGCCACATTGTTCTGTGGGTCGAACGGCACGGCAAAGGATGACTTATTGTTAGGCTAGGGGGTCCGAGAGACGCTCCAGCCTCTCTCGTGGCCATCTTTGCTTCCTTTTCCAAGTTATCATTTCCTACGACGAGCTGCTGACTGCGAGTGTTCGCCTTGTCCTGGGCAGTCCATGCAGGGCTTCGTGCAGGCTCTTTCAGTCAGCATGGGAGCTGAGGGCACCTGAGCTTCTAATCCACCCTCTCTGCCGGAGCCACTGCCCCCTGTGGGGGAGGGAACATGACTACTTTCAGTGTCTGACCCTTCCCATCCCCTACCTTCAGACAAAATTATCCGAGAAATGGCTTGGGGCCAGCCGGCCGTAGTCTGACAAACCCTCCGCATCTAGATAGTTCTTTTTGGTACAAACTGGAATCAGCTGGTAGGTCTGGGGTAGGACCCAGAACTTGCATTTCTGATTACTTCCATGTGGATTCTGGTCAGAGGAATGCTAGTGAGGCTCTAGCTCAGACTCCTGCAAGAGGCCCCGGGAGACTTTGACACCAGTGCGGGGCTTCAGCTGAGTGTCCTTAGGCTCTTAGGCTAAGGCGGAGAACAGTGAGGGAAGTGTGGCAGGAAGCTTCAGCCTCAGCTCCAATTGGACCGGAAGCTGCACCTGTCTCCTCCCCCCCACCCCCCCCCACACACCCCGCCTTCCGCTCCTAATCCTCTATGACCCCCTCCGCTTAATTTCCCATCCAGTTTTCCAGTTAGTAGTGAGGGACGGCGGCTTCTAAGAGCCCTACAGTTTTCATTTGTAAGTTTCTGATCTACATGCTTTCAGTTTTGCAGATTAGACTTTGTTTTTCCCCCCTTCTGTCTCTTGTTTTGAGGTTTGAGTGAAATGCTCTGGCCTTCCTCCTATCTGCGGCACCGGGTAGCTCTCGGTTGTTGGACCTTAGATGCCCACGTCAGGGTTATTGTAATCGCTAATCCCGGTTAGGAAACATGTGATAGACGCCGGTTTCTGTTTTTCTTCAGACAGCAAGTGCAAACCGCCCCGCCTTTGTGGCTGATACATGTACTGAAATGAGGGCCAAGATAAAACCCTGTAAGAGGCACCTGAGGGGACCCCTGGAGCCCTTAGGTTAACAGCAGGGCCTGCTAGGGATGGGGCACCAACCACATCCAGGCTAGACTGACGACGCACCAACGGAAGGTGGGTTTGAGATGAAGACCAGAGATCAGGGAGGAAGTAGTTTGCCTCAAGATGGAGATGAGGAATGAAAAGTAAAACTGGGGCTGGAGAGATGGCTCAGTGGTTAAGAGCACTGACTGCTCTTCCGGAGGTCCTGGGTTCAAATCCCAGCAACCACATGGTGGCTCACAACCATCTGTAATGAGATCTGATGCCCTCTTCTGGTGTGTCTGAAGACAGCTACAGTGTACTTACATGTAATAAATAAACAAATCTTTAAAAAAAAGTAAAGCTGGAGCCACCGGAAGGACAGCATCAAGGACAACAGCCAGCCCCGCCCGACTCTTCTTTGAGATGTCCATGCCTCCAGTGGGCTTCCAGGTAGAGGGACCCCCATCGGTGTAGCTCTGGTCAGGTTGTCTGGGCTAGACACAAAGGACCCCTACCTACTCTTTGACGAACAGTTGTCAATCTCTCAGTCAGGGGTTGGAACCTGCCTGTTTTGGGGGTATTTAAGCAGGTGGCTTTACCCACTGGCCACCTTGCTGGCCCTGGGCAGTTGCTTCAGTTGGGTCATTTCCAGATCTGTAACAAGGACCTTAATGGCAACGACTCTGGGAACAGTGGAGTGAGGTGCCTCAAGGGGGAAGGTAAGGAAGCCTTCCCACGCTCCGGCAGAGCTCTACCGGGGTGTAGGGGCACAGGAGACGTTTCCACGGGGATTACCTTCTAAAGCTTTTTCTGCTGTCACAGTCTCTTCAGATCCTCTCCCGTGGGCTCAGGGAGGAGGTGATAAGGTTGAGTTTTTGCTCAGCTGCGGAAGGCTCTGAGCGGTAGAGGCTGGGGGAGCAGTTATCTGAACCCACAGAGCCAGAAGTGAGCAGAGCCGAGGGCAGCCTTATCTGGGAGCACCGGGAACCCTGGAAGCCAAGGTTAGCGGCGGGAAAGTATGGAGAGGGCCTGTCAGGGAGAATGTCAAAGATGGAGGTCACCACCAACTGTCACCTTTCTTTGAAGCAAAACAGAGTGCCTGGGCGGGCCGGCTGGATTCAAGGACTCAGCTAGTGGCCAAAGGGCCGTGGTCTGTAATTTCTTAAAGATTTTGTTACATCTGAAGGCGATTCTCGAGGCTCGATAACATTCCTGGAAGTGACTCTGTGTGTGTGTGTGTGTGTGTGTGTGTGTGTGTGTTTAGTTGCGCACATATCCGTGCAGAGCGCCACTCCTCCGGAGACAGTTCTGTCACTGACTTAACGCTCACCAGGTGACCGAGTCTGCTGGCTAGGGAGCCCCGGGGACCTGCCTGTGTGTGCTTCTCCAGTGCTGGGAGTACAGGTGGGCCACCAGGTGTGGCTTTTTTTTTGTAAGTTCTGGGGATTGAACTGAGGTTCTCACAGGACCTTAGCTGTCCCGGAACTCATTCTGTAGACCAAGCTGGTCTCAAACTAGGAGATATGCCACTCTCAAAAAATAAGGTGGACAGTTTTGGAGGAGTAAGGCCCTACATGATTGTGTATGTGGTCACGCGCCTGCACACACACCCATACTCACGTGCACACACACTGTCACTTCCAGGAATGTTATCAAGCCTTCAGAACTACTTTTTTTTTTTTTTTGACTGTTACTTCCAGGAATGTTATCGAGCCTCCAGAACTGCCTCTTCTGACTGAGCAGTCTCCCTAGCTCACAGAAATGAGTTTTAAAGACTAGGGAATGGGGCCGGGCCGTGGTAGTGCACACCTGTAATCCCAGCACTCGGGAGGCAGAGGCAGGTGGATTTCTGAGTTCGAGGCCAGCCTGGTCTATAGAATGAGTTCCAGGAAAGCCACGGCTACACTGAGAAACCCTGTCTTGAAAACAAAACAAAAATAAATAAATAAAATAAATAAATAAAAATAGAATAAAACTATACCCCTCTTGATTTAGCTGTTTGGTAAATATATCTTTATTATTATTTATTTGTGGATTTTTGTTTTGGATTGGTTGGTTTTTTTGTTTGTTTTTCTTTTTTCTTTTTGAGACGTGGTCTCTGTGGCTCTGGCTGTCCTGAAACTGGCTATGTAGACCTATTTGGCTTCAAACTCACAAAGATCCTCCCATCTATGCCTTTCAGAATCTGTATTTGACACTATGTGCCACATACCCTACTTTTTTTTTTTTTAATTTATTATACCTTTACTTTTTTTTTAAACTGGGAGGCAGAGGCATGCAGATTACCATGAGTCTGAAACCAGCCTGGTCTTCATGGCAAGTTCCAAGCTGGTTGATTTTTATAGTGAGATTCTGTTGTTCATTTGTTTGTGTATGTGCAATCAAACTGAGGTCATCGGGTTTGTTGGCAAACTTTTATCTTTACCCAGTGTGTTATCTGGCTGGGTCAGGGTACCTTTTAAAAGTGTGTATTCTTTTTGTAGGATTAATTAGCCTGTGTTAATTACCAAAGGACACAGCATTGATCTTTGCTGAGTGAAAGTTTAATGAACTTTTTCTTTTTAATCTACTTCAATGTGCTAAGCAGGTGGTCTACCACTGAAGTTGACTCAGTTTTTTTTTAAGATTTATTTATTTATTATATGTGAGTAGCTATCTTCAGACACACCAGAGGAGGGCATTGGATCCCATTACAGATGGTTGTGAGCCACCATGTGGTTGTTGGGAATTGAACTCAGGACCTCTGGAAGAGCAGTCGGTGCTCTTAACCGCTGAGCCATCTCTCCAGCCTGGTAAACCCTTTCTTCTCCCCAATAATTGCTTCTGTGTCCTCTTTTCTTCTCCCCCTTTGCTTAGAACCCGAGATGCCCGCCTTCCCTCCCTCGGCCCTCTTTCTCCATCCATGTCAAGGCTGCCATCTTTCTCATTTCTTCTGTAAGGTACAAACACTGACAGCTGCCTCCTTCCCTCTAGGAACCTCTGCAAATACTCTCACGATGTTCTCTCGGAGCACAACTTCCAGATCCTGAAGAACCATGAGCTCTCTGGGCTTAACCAGGAGGAGCTGGCGGTCCTCCTGCTTCAGAGTGACCCTTTCTTCCTGCCTGAGGTAGGTCCTGGTTCTTGCTTTACACACCAGGCAAGAGCATTATGTGTGTGCCAGGCATGCCGGTGCACACCTTCAAACCCTGCACTCTTGGGAGGCAGAGGCAGGCAGAGTTTAAGGCTAGCCTTGTCTACATAACAAGTTCCAAGCCAGCCAAGGCTACCTGGTGAGATCCTGTCTGAACAAATAAAAGGAGAATTTGGGTCCACATGCCTCCTCCACTAGGCTGCCAGGGATTCCACTGAGAACAAGGGTGGGTTGAAGACATGATGGTAGGTGGACTGATTGAGGCTTTACCTCAGAGTAGCCTTGGAATTGAAGCTGGAAAGATACCTGAAAGATGCAGGCACAGGTTGTGTCACTGTACCAGAGACTCCTACCATACATTCCGTGATGAAGAAAATATACTTAAAGCTTTTTACCCCTTGATAGCCTCATCAAGGGTCAGCAGGGTACAGCCCAGAGGCCAAACCTGGGCTGCCACCAGTCTAGAAATAAGAGTCTCTTGAAACACAGTTGTGTTTCACAGATTTTGTGTAAGATCCGAAAGAAAAATGGGGGTACCCCAGCACCCCACGCCTCCGAAACCGGCACCCCAATCACTCACGAGAGACAGACCTGATGCAATTTGCAAGAGGAATTTTAATTTCCAGAGCTCTGGGGGTCACAGTCTTACCATGCTGGCTTATAACAGAACCCGCCTACCACAAGCTTCTAAGCCAATCAGTTCAAACCATCCGAACCCGAGCTCTCTGAGAACCTATCAGGCTCCCACAGAGGCCAGAAGAACTAGTTAAGTCATTTCCGCTTACATGGCCGCCACACACAGGGTCGCGCCCACCCTCCCCCCACTGGCATTAGTTTTTGGGGACCTAAGTGCCCCCAGGCAGGAGTTCCGCAGCCCCCTCTGCCAGCCCCCAGCCTCGCTTGTCCTTGCCATAGCCACTCCCAGGAGGGAGACGGGAAAAGATGCCAGGGACACTCCCAGCCCGAGGCTCGCAGCCGGACTCTGGAGGAAAGAATGGGCCAAACCTCTGCTCCTTTGGGGTCACCCAAGACTCAGTCACAGGGGATTCCTAGCTTGCAACCTTATCCTTTCATTTGAAACACAGATTTTCTGTTGCTGTTTCCCACCTCCAAGGGTCAGGTGAGCAGTTTTAACAGACACTGAATGACCAGAAGAGCCTAAAATGTTTACTGTGGACTGTTACAGAAGTATGGTAGGGCAGAGGGCCCTTTTTGTAAGACCTATGCTAGTGGGTCAGCTCGGCTGTCTTCAGAATGTGGCTTCCATCTCTTAGTGCAGGGATTTCTCACTGGTCATCATGTTTTAGTCAGTGGGATTGTAGAAGGGAAGTTGAAGCCAAGTAGTTTACCCTCTAGAAAACCGGTCTGCTCTTCCGAAGGTTGTGAGTTCAAATCCCAGTAACCACATGATGACTCACAACCATCCATAATGAGATCTGACACCCTCTTCTGGGTTGTCTGAAGACAGCTACAGTGCACTCATATATAATAAATAAATGAATCTTTAAAAAAAAAAATCTGCTCACATCTCATTGGCCAGTGTGTATCACATGGCCAGTTAGCTGACAGTGGGGGGTTCCTGGCGGAGTGGCCCTCTGTCAAGCACTTCTTCTCTTTGTCATCTCTGCCTTCCTCTTCACATCCTGGCCACCCCTGGGTTGGGACCAGACGTCCTGTGCTCGTCTGCCCAGCTCATTGGCTGACCAGCACTTTATCAACCAATCAGAGGTGACAGAAAACCATCTTTACACATCAATGATAGAGGATATCAATAATCATGACAATGCCAATATTCTGATTGCAGCCAGATCTCTGGGCACAGCAATCAGCATCTGAATACACAGTGCATAAAAACATCCCGACCCCTGAGGACCGACCCCTGAGGAGATGGTTCATGGTTCGGTGGCTAAGGGAACTGGTCTCCCAGCCTGCTGAGCTTTGCTTAATCCCTTGCACCCACATGATAGATGGAGAGAACTGACTCCCCCAAGTTGTCCCTTTTGTAGCTCAAAATGTCCTGAAACTTTTAACTGTCTAGCTTAGGCTAGTCTTGGACTCTTGATCCTCCTGCCGTAGCTGCTAGGGGCTAGGATTATAGACAGTGTACCACACACTCTTGTTCTTGGGTATGTAATGGTTTATTTGTTTGAGACAGGGTTTTGCTTTGTAGTTTGAACACCCGGAGATCCACCTGCCTCTGCCTCCCTAGTTGGGGTTAAAGGTGTACACCACCTCACTTGCTCTTTATTTTGTTTTATTAGAGACATGAGTACCCAATGTAGCCCAGGTTAGCCTCAAACAAACGTACTCTCTCCACCTCTTGAGGGCTCATAGTGGTAAACATGTACTATTCCGATTGGTGTACCTGCTACTGGGAACTGAAGCCCCCCCAGGGCCTGTGTTACAAGCCAGCTCCTGGATTTCTGCTATGTGTCCAGGTAATGCTTATGGTCTAGAATTAAGAACCGTGGTCTAGAATTCTGTAGCACTTAGGCACTGGAGTCTGGTTTTAGAGGCCACGGATCACCTGGTGGCTCTGTCACCATTCCTGGAGTCAGCCTTTGTCTCTGCATCCAGACTCATTCCAGGGAGCCAGGCAGACTCTGTTTATACAACCTATTGAACTAAACATCTTCATCTCTCGGATGCCTGCAAGGCCAGGGTGGTCACTAATCATTTTCTTCATCTAACAGCTCAGACACCTGCCTCATACTCCTTATTTTGCACAGTGCATTGCCACTCCGCCTCACCACAGATGTTAGGCAGGCAGACAGAACAAATATTTTCCTTCTGCCGTTGAAAACAGAAACTAGAAGGTCACTGGGACCATGAGGTGGCCCAGCTGCTTCTAGGGCCTTGACCTTTAAAGTAGCCTCCGGCAGCCCTGCAGCCGCGTGCTCTGATTGCACCATCCCTGCCTTTCCTCCAGCTCTGTGGAGCTATGTGTGCAGATGCGTTTGTTTGGAGGAGCGGTTCTCAATCTTCCTAACGCTGCGCCCCTTTACTGCAGTTCCTCACGTTGCGGGTGACCCCCAACCATACAGTTATTCATTGCTACGGCATAACTGTACCTTAGCTGCTGCTGTGAGTCTTACCCTGCTATTCGACCCCCAATGGAGTTTAGATAGTGGGGAAGGATCTCCTTACTGAGTTGGTTATAGTGGTGTGTGCCGGCCATCCCCGCATTTGGGAGGTCAGGGGAGGAGGATTATGAGTTGAAATCTAGTCTACGTTACATGAGTCCTCCTGTCAAAAACCTGAAAACAGGCTGCGCGGGGGTGTGCACCTTTAATTCCAACTAACAAACAAAGCAAAGTGGGGAGGGGCGTGCACACCTTTATCCCAGTCCCTGGGAGGCAGAGGCAGATGGACCTCTTCAGAGATCCGTGAAGGCTGGAGAGATGACTCTGAAGTCCTGAGTTCAATTCCCAGCAAGCACATGGTGGCTCCTAGTCCTCTATACTGGGATATGCTGCCCTCTTTTGGCCATCAGCCATACATGCAGGCAGAACGCTGTATACACGATAAATAAATAAATCTTTAAAAATAAAAAAAAGAGTTCATCACCCCACTTCTTCTTTCTACTCTCCCACCCCCAAAATTCAAAATCGTTTGAAAAAGTCCTATTCTAGCTATCAGAGATAAAAGTTGCAGATCCCAAAGTTGCAGATAAGACACACACTTTTTTTCCCCTTTCCAACTGTAGAGTAAATTAAAATACAGATTAGATTTCCTCTTTGGGGCTCCCTTATGATGTCCTGTGTATCGCTTGCCATTTGAGTTTGATTCTTCCAGGAATTATCACATTCATCACTATTTTTCTCCCTTAAGTTTCTTTTCTTTTAAAGAATAAGGCTGTTGCTACTATGTTTCCAACCCAGTTCCCAAGCTACAAGCCTAGATTGGGCAGGCCTCCCACTCCACTACTCTGTTTCAATCTATTTTATACCTTACAACTTGCGGTTTCTCCAGGCCCTGAGCTTCTCTCCCTGCTGCCTCTCCGTTTCTTCTCTTTTTCCTGTTTTATACCCCGTAGCTCCTCCCCTAGACTCTCTGCTCCTCCCACTTTCTCCTGCCCAATCATTGGCTCAAGCCTCTATTTGAAAAGTTAAGGCAGGGAGAAGGTTCACAAGGCAACACCTCATCTGCAGCCCCTCTGAGGAGTGGAATTAGCATCAAAATACAAGCCCAGGGCTATCCACAACATAAGGCTTTTTTTTTTTTTTGTCTCCCCCCCCCCCCCCACCAGACAAAGTTTCTCTGTGTAGTCCTGGCTGTCCTGGAACTCACTCTGTAGACCAGGCTGGCCTCAACTCAGAAATCCGCCTGCCTCTGCCTCCCAAGTGCTGGGATTACAGGCGTGCGCCACTACCGCCCGGCTTTTTAAAGAATAAGGCGCCTTTTTTTTTCTTCTTTTCTTTTAAATGCAAGGTTTTTGCAAGTTGGTGACCCCCTTTGCCTGGGCCTCCTGAGCACTGCGGCATCCTGCGTGCTGTCATCTGTTAATTCTTCTATCCCCAAACAAGTCGACAGTTGAATCCGCCTCATCGGCCTTCGGTGTGGCATGCATTGTTCCCTGTGGCTTGCAGTGTTGGGGGTGGGGGGAGCTGTGCATTCCTTAACAGGTGTGGCAGATCCAGGTGTTACCCCATTGCTCTTCCTTTCTTCTCTAGATATGCAAGAGTTACAAAGGGGAGGGCCGCAAACAGATCTGCGGGCAGCCCCAGCCGTGCGAGAGACTCCACGTCTGTGAGCACTTCACTCGGGGCAACTGCAGTTACCTCAACTGCCTCAGGTCTCATAACCTGATGGACAGAAAGGTGTTGGTCATCATGAGGGAGCACGGGCTGAGTTCTGACGTGGTCCAGAACATCCAGGACATCTGCAACAACAAACACATTCGGAGGAACCCCCCTGGCATGAGAGGTACGCCCTCTTCCCTTTTAATTGTGCAAATTTGCAAATAAACAGAAATTACAGTGGGGCTTGGTAGTGCACATATTTCATCCTAGCACTCAGGAAGCAGAGGCAGGCTGATCTCTGAGTTTGAGGCCAGCCTTGTCTACAGAGTGAGCTTCAGGATAGCCAGGGCTACACAGAGAAATCTCATCTCAAAAACAAAACAAAACAAAACAAAAAACAAAACAAGCAAACAAACACAAAAAGAAAGAAAAACTGCAAGGAAAGAAAGAAATCTGCCTGTAAAATCTCAACTTTACTATCTGCATGCACCACTTTAATACAATTGAAATAATTAATGATGTGTATGCAGTTTTACAAGTAGCTCTATCCCCTCATTTCAAAAGAGCGTATTATGGTCTGGTGGTGGTGGTATGCACTTTTGTACATAACATCCCAGCACTCAGGAGGCAGAGGCAGGTGGATCTCTGAGCTGGACACCAGCTTGTTCTACGAGCTGCTTCCAGGACACCCAAGGGCTACAGAGAGAAACTCTGTCTCAAAAAAAAAAAAAAAAAAAAAAAAGGCTTGCTTGGGGGTGGGACATGAGTGCACGGGCTAATTCCAGCACTTTGGAGACAGAGGCCAGCCTGGTCTACATAAACTTTGTCTGAGAAGCCAAACAGTTATTTTATTAGTTTGTTTTTGACCCTGAAGCTTTTTATAAAGATGAGAATCAAAAACATCTTTTGAGATTCAGAAGTTATTTATTAGCTTGGTCCCGTTCTTTAGTCTTTTTCTCTCTGTGTGCATATACACATGTATACACACAGATTATTTTTAATGGCAACTGCTTATTTATTTCATGTGGAAGTCAGGACAATTTCCAGGAGTCATTTCCCCTTCTGTCTTACCAGTCCTGCGGATGAGCTCAGGGTGGTGGCTGGGAACCATCTTGCCAACCACTCACATACTTTGGTTTACTTATTTGTTTTGAGACAGAATCTCACTGTGCGGTACTAGCTGGACAGGGCCTCACTATATAGACCAGGCTAGCCTCGAACTCATACAGTTCTCACTGGCGCTTCTTGTCTAGTGGGCAGAGTTTATGAAGGAGTAGAATCCCTGGCTCTAGGAAGCTGCAGTGACCCGAGGAAAAGCTATGTCTCCTTGTACCGTGAGAATGGTGCGTGGTCTACAGGAGACTCTGGCCCTGAATCCGCCATCATTATCTCTCTCTCTCTCTCTCACACACACACACACACACACACACACACACACACGCCTCTCCCCCACCACAGTGCTCTGAACAGAGTGCCCACAGAGGTGGGGTTTGTGAACGTTCACACTGTGTGGAGAAGATCTGTATTATTGTCACTTCTAGCTAAGCTGTGTAGTTAGACATCGTGACAGGGGGAGTAACGAAGCTATCTCAGGCAGTCAGCGGCTTCTCCAGGGCAGGAGCGAGGATTAAAAAGAAAAAAGACAATTAGACCACACTGTAGCACGACCCCAGCCAGTTCTGAGGCTGAAGGCGAATTGTTTTCCAGTCCGCTTTTATATCCTTCTGGGTACACACAAAGAATATGGTCAGTCCTTAAGGCATAAACAAAGTAGTCAAAGAACAGACAAAGCGTAAATAAAGAAGTCAGTCAAGGAACAAGCAGGGCAGAAATCAAGGCACTAAACTGAGTCCCGAGGCCACTCTGTCTAGGGCTTTACAGGATGTTCCCGTCCTCGGCGGTGTCTGCCTTGAGCCTACATCCGACATCAGATTCCTGCCGGATTCCTAGAAGCAGCCCCAAAAGCTCTCCACAGGGAGGCTTGCTCTTGCTACAATACCGTTGTCCCCTTCCCTCTACCAGGATAATGCACACATACATGTTCCTCAAAAGCATCCAGACACTGCCGCACCTCCACCCCACCTTTCAAATGCCTTCCCACAACAGATGTCACGTACGTATGTTCGGACGTACATACATACCACACTAGACTTCACACACTGGGTCACTCCTTCTGTCTTCTCTGCTTCTTAGACTTTTCCAGAGAAAAGATGCTGCTTTATCAGTGTCTTTAGATTACACCCCCCACCTTCAATTTATATAATGTAGGGTAGGCTAGCCTAGAACTTGCTGTGTAGCCAAGGCTGGACTCCTGTCTTAGCATCCTAAGCACTGGAATTATAGGCATGGTTCACCCCATCTGCCTTCCATTTCGGCTTTTCATAATAAGTTTGGGCCTTTGTTGTGGTAAATATTATTGGGGCTTTCTACCCCACCTAAATCATTTAGTTTCCTTTGTATTTATAATATGCCTTAAAAGCACTTGTCTATTTCCCTGTCAATAATCCCGATATCGCTTGCCATGTTCCCCCTGGGCCGCACCTACTCCATGAGGCCGGGCCTCAGGGCTGTGGGCTCACGATCCACCCACCCCACGGTGCCGTCTTCCTTCTGCTTCCTCTCTTTCCTCTCCTCTCAGTTTCTTTTTTTTGGGAGTGGGGGGTGGGGAGACTGGGTTTCTCTGTGTAGCCCTGGCTGTTCTGGAACTCACTCTGTAGACCAGGCTGGCCTCGAACTCAGAAATCCACCTGCCTCTGCCTCCCAAGTGCAGGGATTAAAGGCGTGCGCCTCTCAGTTTCTACTCAGACCACACGCCTACCCCTCACCTGCCCAGCTGTGAGCGTCTGTATTCAAACAATAGTTCTAAATTAAGGGTTAAGATTTTGCACAACAAAAGCTGGCATCTGTGAGAACAAGGGAGGTAGAGGAAGAAGCCTGGAAAGCTTGGGGCTTAGAGGAAGTTTTAGCTTGAGTCTGCAGTCATTGACTGTTTGGTTGCAGGGTTAGAGGTGCCCGTTCAGGAACCCAGATCGCACTGAGTGACAGCTCTGAGAGCTGTGGACATGTTTCTCTCACTGGCTGCACTCCAGCTGTCATTCGCTGTAGGAATGAACGTTAACCCAGAACTAGAGTCTGGACTCTAGTTCTAGGACTCCCCGAGTTCCAGCAGAGGCGAGAGGAGCATTGGGTTCCTCCCTTGTCTTAGTCACGGACTGCTGTTGTGGACTCTGCTGGGTTGCAGCTCTGTCCTAAGATCCACGCCCACCACTTAGGAAACCCCTTATGAGAGAACTCGGCTACAGGGCTGGGCAAGCAGAGAGAACCTCGAGGTTGGAACTGACCCGAGCTTGACTTTTCTCTCTGGGTTTCTCTTTCCAGCCCCCCATCCGCATCGCAGAGTCGGGGCACACAGAGACAGAAGCAAGAGCAGAGACCGCTTCCTTCACAGCAGTCTAGAACTCTCCACCGTCTCACCTCTGGGATCTGGTCCACCTAGCCCAGATGTCACCAGCTGTAAGGATTCCCTGGAGGATGTGTCTGCAGATATCACCCAGAAGTTCAAGTACCTGGCGACTCACGACCAGGCTCAGCTTACCTCGGCCTCATCGAAGGCTGCTGGTGTCCGAGGACCCAGTCAGATGAGAGCAGGCCAGGAGTTTCTGGAGAATGGGGATGCAGATGGCTTATTTTCTAGGAAACGTTCTGATTCGTCCTCAAGTCGAGCCTCCGCTGCTGGCTTTTCTCTTGATGCAGCACAAAGAAATGAAGCCGCTGCCCTGAAAACGGGCATGCCTTCTGGACACCGCGTGGAGGTCAAGGGCAAGAATGACCACATCGATCACATCCTGCTTTTAAGTGGTGGGAATATTGGTGGGATGACAGAGGAAGAAACAGCAGTCCCAGGAGCTCTAAGTAAAAGCGCCACAGCCTTTTTGGAAGACTTAGAAGAAATGATGTTCGCTAGCAACCATCAGAAGAGTGTGGCTAAGATCCAGGATCCCCAGACCACTGGCAGAATCACTGACAATGGCCAAGACACGGCATTCCTGCGTAGTAAATATGGAGAAAACCCAGCGTGGGCAGGTACATCTACCCATAATGGCCCAAATGGCTCTAGTCAAATTATGAAGGAAACGTCTAATGTCTCTAAGAGCAGTGCCACTGGTTTTGGCGTAAAATCAGCAGTTACTAGAGGAAACGAAGCAGCCTATTCTGGAGTTCAGAGTCTGAGAAGCCAGGTCCTGGCTATGCCTGGGGAGACCATTACCCCCATACAGGGCGGCAACAGGCTGCCTCAGTCACCTCTGTCTCCCTCAAGCCATAGAGTTACAGCCTCTGGGAGCCCTGGCAAGAACTCCACCCATGCCTCCGTGAGCCCAGCCAGCGAGCCTGTGAGGATGATGTCGGACCCTCTTGAGTGTAAGTCGCCTAGGGGACTCCCAAGGCTTGAGTGCTTAGGGAAAGACAAACACAACGCCACGGCACTGAGTCACCGACCTGAGAATTGTGATCATCTCATAGCCAGAAGTCTCTGGTACCCTGGTGTCCATGATTCATTCTACTGAGGGGCTGTGCAGTCTCTCCGGAGCACTCTGAATCCAGGGATGCACATGTGCATGAATGTGGGAAACCCCACACACACACACATGCACACACACACACACACACACACACACACACACAATGCTGTCCTCACTGTGAGGCCAGTTGTCCTCACTTCTGGCACACACACAACCTCTCTTGTTTTGCAGATCTCCTCCACCACATCCTGAGTCCTACATCTCCTAGGATGGATGACCGTGGCCCGAAGGAAATCTGTCAGGACCATCTGTACAAGGGCTGTCAACAGAGTAAGTTGCCTTTAGCCACTGTGGGCACTGCTGCCGTGAGCATGGTGCACACCAGTGCCTGCTGGAGACCATGCTGCTGCTTTTGAGTCATCTGAGGAATTGGATCAGAGGGTAAATCTGTTGGATTTTTAGAGAAGACTTTTCCGTGGTGGCATGGCTGTTTTTCTAATCCCTCCTCCTTTACTCCCTCTTTCTTCTTGCTGTCTCTTCAGTCTTTTCCTTGCCAGGCGGTGGTGGCGCACGCCTTTAATCTCAAAACTTGGGAGGCAGAGGCAGGTGGATTTCTGGGTTCGAGGCCAGCCTGGTCTACAGAGTGAGTTCCATGACAGCCAGGGCTACACAGAGAAACCCTGTCTTGAAAACCAAAAAACAAACAAACAAAAAGATCCTTTATAATATCACATATATAATATTATATAATTATACATATATATAATACAATGCAGTTTTTATTTTCATAAACACACCTATTACCCCCTCTCATCCCTCTCTCTCCCTCCCTCACCAACCTGCCCCCTTTCCAGCAAGCCCTCCAACAAGATGCTTTTTTTTTTTTTTTTTTTTTTGGGTAATGAGGCACTGTGTTTAATCACGATGGCTCACATAAGCACAAGTGTGGGACTATTTACAGGGCACAGGCAGCTTTATGGCCACACCACTGAAGAAAATGACTCTCCTGCCTCCAGAACACCCTTCTTCCTCCCCCTGCTCCTCCCCCGCCTCCCCCGCACCTCCATCAACGCCTTTTTAAATGGTATAAATCTCAAGCCATGCCCTTCTGTGAGTTCCTCTGTGGTGCCTTTTTATTGTAAAGTAGCCGTGCACTTTTAAACATTTCTATGATCATTTAAGGGGCTAGAGAGATGGTTCAGAAGTTGAGCACTTACTGCTCTAATAGAGGATCTCTGGGTGACATTTCTGACACCCGCATGGCTGCTTACAACCACCCGTGACTCCGCTGTAGGGGATCCAGTGCAGCCTCCTAGCCTCCATGGGCACCTCCACGCACCCGGTGTAGATGAACTAACTCATGCAGGTGCACGCATGTATGTGCACATAAGAATTTTTAAATCATTTTATAAAAACCCATTATATTTATATATTTACTCATATGTATATTGATTAGACACATACATATATGACAGCAATAGTAACTGAAGAAAAAGAGGCCATGAATTCAAGATGGTCCAGGAGCAACTGGGTGTGGTGGTGCACGCCTGTAATCCCAGTGCTTGGGAGGCAAAGGCAGGCGGATTTCTGAGTTCGAGGCCAGCCTGGTCTACAGAGTGAGTTTCAGGACAGCCAGGGCTACACAGAGAAATCCTATCTTGAAAAACCAAAAAAACGAAAAAACAAACAAACAAAAAGATGGTCCAGGAGGGCTTGAAGGGAGAAGGATGATGGAAATACAGCACTCATGTATGAAATTTAAAATAAATAAATAAAGCAATATGTGATTTAGCACATCGTTGAGAACTTGAGAGGCGAGTGTCTATTCTAATGGCTGGGGTGATAGTAGTTCCTTACTCAGCAAGTGGCCATTCTAGTATTTTTTGCCACATGTGCTGGGTGCATTAGCTTGACAATGACACGGCTTAGCTGTCGTTAAAGCGCACATAGAATAACCACAAACAGGAATACTGCTTAAAATAAGCCAATGCATGGCATCTAGGATACCAGCTTAGGGAATAAAAAAATACCAGTCAGATCATAATGGGGTGAGAGTAGTTACTGGAATTCATTCTGGAAAAGATGACTTTTAGGCCAAGGCTTCAAAGAAAGTCAAGGTGCTGTCTATCCTGGAGAGCTCCTTGTCTCATCCGGAAAAAGGTGCAGGTCCTCTGGAACTGGAGTCAGACGGCTGTGAGCTGCCGTGTGGGTGCTGGGACTCGAACCCAGGCATCTGGACGAGCAGCAGCTAAGCCGTCTCTCCAGCACAGACTTTATTTTCTAATGGGTTTCTGTGGGAACTAGAGTAAGACACACAGTCCAAGCAGGGGCCAAAATGACCAAAGGGACAAGGGGGAATGCCTGGCTGGCGGGCTGCGGTGGTCCTGACAGGAAGCCGGCAGCAAGCTTGGATTATTAGAAACCCCAGCATGTGACTGTAAAACCTTCCTATCCTTGTAGGCAACTGCGACAAGAGCCACTTCCACCTGCCCTACCGCTGGCAGCTGTTCATATTTACCATGTGGATGGACTTCAAGGACATGGAGTATGTCGAGCAGGCCTATTGTGATCCCCAAATTGAAATGTAAGTTGGTGGCTGTCCTCTAACTAATGGAATCCGCAGCTTGAGCAGAGGGGCCTCAGCCTATGGTACACCAAGCTGATTAGTGCTAGAGGTCCTGGGAAGATTTAGAGTGACATAACAATGACGTGATTGGTCTGTAGGTGTGTCCCGCGGAAAAGCACAGTACAGCGGTCAGCTCATACTCTTTTTTTTTTTTTAAGATTTATTTACTTATTTATTTATGTATATGAGTACACTGTACAGATGGTTTTGAGCCATCATGTGGTTGGTGGGAATTGAACTTAGGACCTCTGCTCACTTTGCCCCGCTCGCTCCGGCCCAAAGATTTATTTAATGTAAGTACACTGTAGCTGTCTTCAGACACACCAGAAGAGGGCGTTAGATCTCATTACGGATGGTTGTGAGCCACTACGTGGTTGCTGGGATTTGAACTCAGGACCTTCAGAAACACAGTCAGTGCTCTTAACCGCTGAGCCATCTCAGCCCCAGCTCATACTCTTAATAGCTCATCACTATTTAAAACAGTAGAAGCCAGGGAGATAGATGGCTTAGTGCATGGAAGCGCTTGTCTCCAAAGCCTGATAGCCTGAGTTTGCTCCCTGGAAGTCATGAAGAAGCCAGATGAGATGAGATGGCCACCCACTAGAAGCTGGTGGCCATCCCGCCTGGGGTATACCACATAACAGGAGAAAGAAGAAAGGCCCTGCCCCAGGAAGGCAAAAGGAGAAGAGCTCTAGCAGGCTGTCCCCTGCCTTCTATGTGTGTGCAGTGGTACGTGTGCCCACACTCACACATACCACACACAGCAAACAATTATTAAACAAAAATACACTAAAACCCGGGAGGTAATGTTGACGCATGCCTGTAATCCCAGCACTTGGGAGGCAGAGGCAGGCGGATCTCTGAGTTTGAGGGCAGCCTGGTTTACAGAGTGAGTTCCAGGAGAACCAAGATGTCATAGAAAACCTATCTCAAAATAAATTAGTTAATTAAATATAAAAAAATTGTAAAAGGGAGACAGATGTTGAGGTGTTGTCTCGTCATAGAACATTTGCCTCGCAAGCACGAGGTCCTGGATTTGCTCCTCAGCCCTGGGGGGGTGGGGAGGTGGGGAGGGCTACGGTGTGCGCTTATGATCCCAGACCTGGGGACGGAGGGGCAGATGGAGCCCTAGGGTATGTTCGTTAGCCAGCCTAGCGCAAGGTGGGAAGGTGTCAGAGAATGACAGTTGAGGTTGTCTTCTGGCCTCTACATACATGTAGATCCATGTGCATGCATGTACACATACACACATCACACACACAGACACATTTAAAAAACGATTTAAATGATTCAGAATAAATAAGCCTTTGGCTTAGCTTATTAATTTAAAAATATAACCGACAGTTTGGGAGGTAGTAAAGTGCTTGAATTTTTTTTTTTTTTTTTTTTTTTTTTTTTTTGGTTTTTCGAGACAGGGTTTCTCTGTGTAGTCCTGGCTGTCCTGGAGCTCACTCTGAAGACCAGGCTGGCCTCGAACTCAGAAATCCGCCTGCCTCTGCCTCCCAAGTGCTGGGATTAAAGGCGTGCGCCACCAACGCCCGGCTAAGTGCTTGAATTTAATCCTCAGAACACAGAGTGTGTGTGTGAGTAATCTCGGTTCTGGGAGACTTGAGACAGGTGATTCCCAGCCTAGACTGCTTGGTGAGTTCCAGGTCAGCGAGAGACCCTGTCTCAAAAAACAAAACAAAACAAAACAAAAAAACAAAACCACAGTCTGGGGCTGGTGAGATGGCTCAGCGGTTAAGAGCACCAACTGTTCTTCCGAAGGTTCGGAGTTCAAATCCCAGAAACCACATGGTAACTCACAACCATCAGTAATGAGATATGATGCCGCCTTCCAGGGTCTCTGAAGACAGCTACAGAAAGCGGGGCTAAAGCAAGAGCTGGAGAGTTGGCTTAGTGGTTAAGAGCACCAACTGTTCTTCTGAAGGTCTTGAGTTCAAATCCCAGCAACCACACAGTGGTTCACAACCATCTGTAATGAGATCAGATGCCCTCTTCTGGTGTGTCTAAAGACAGCTACAGTGTAACTTCGTCTGATAAATAAATAAATCTTTAAAAAAAAAAACACAGTAAGCCGGGTGGTGGTGGCACACGCCTTTAATCCCAGCACTTGGGAGGCAGAGGCAGGCGGATTTCTGAGTTCGAGGCCAGCCTGGTCTACAGAGTGAGTTCCAGGATAGCCAGGGCTACACAGAGAAACCCTGTCTCGAAAAAGAAAAACAAGAACAAAAACAAAAACAAAAAAACCACAGTAGATATAAAGTTTGACCTCTAACCTTCATGCACTCATGCACTCCCATACACATCTAATTTGAATAATTGTGTTCTAGACGTTTGATATGTACCTACAATTTTGTGTGTGCCATCTCTGTGTTCTAGAGGCATCCAAGAAGGTGCCTTGGATTTCTGCATTTGCCAGGGTTGGCGTGGGTGATAGCTACATGACTACCTTGTGCAAGAGGGAAGGGTACATGTTTTTCATTCCAGTGTGGAATGTAGGTAGATGTTCTGTGTTGCTGCATTCTGCCACAAGGGGGCAGCATTAGTTGTCCTCGTATGTAGATGAGACTTTTTTCCGTCCTGGTGCTCTCCCCCACAACATACTTTTCCTTCTTTATAAACCGAGCTCTCAATCTTGAAACTACAGGAGTTTAAGAATAGAATTTGTTGTGGGGACAGTGTGTAGCCGTATTCTTGGTCTTACCTTCCCTGATTCCCTTAACCTGTAGTGACCAACAATGTCTTCACTTATTACTGAAGGTTCCCTGATCTTTCCTGACCAAGGACCTAGGAGGTCTTTCTTAGAACAGCAATTCTCAAACTTTCATCTCAACAACACCAGCACTCTTGAAACATATTGAGGACCTGTGTATGTTAATTACAGCTCTCAGTATGTCATATTAAAAATAATACCCAGGACTGGACGAGGGCTCAGTAGATAAAAGTGCTTGCTGTGTGGACGGGATGAACTAAGTTCAGCTCCCAGAATACACTGTGGAAGGCAGACTTGTCTTCTAAGTATAGTTCTCTGACCTCCATGCATGTGCTTGCGTGCACACACCATACACACACATGTATACATATGTGCATACATGTATATACACGTGCATCATACAATACATACACGTACCTAAATACACACACATCATATACATAAATACACATACAAAGCAAACACTCACATTATATATCCACATGTGCATACACACACATCTTATACACACACCATATGTGCATATTCTACCCATGTATCATACACATACTCTCAGATGCACACACATCACACATCATATACACACACATCATAGCCACACCCCCTCACGTCACACCCACAAAACTCATACAAACACACAAATGAAAATGAAATCTGCTGTAAAGTTACATGTCATGTAGCCTCCAGAAAGCTGTCTTGTTCACATGAAAGTAGGAAAGCAATGAAGGTAAATCGTAGGGGTTTAGCTTTGTTTTTTGAGACAGGGTTTCTCTGTATAGCCCTGGCTGTCCTGGAACTTACTCTGCAGACCAGGCTGGCCTTGAACTCATAGAGCTCCCTGTCTCTGCCTCCTGAGTGCTGGGATTAAAGGCATTTGCCACCAAGCACAGTCTCTTTTTTGGAGATAGTGCTTTAATATTACTGTGATAACTTTGAGCTTGTCAGTCCTTTTATAGTCCTACGTTATTCAGACTATTTGAATTACAATAAATCTGTTTTTTTTATTATGTATACAGCATTCTGCCTGCATATATGGCTACAGGCCAGAAGAGGGCGTCAGATCTCATTACAGATGGTTGTGAGCCACCATGTGGTTGCTGGGATTTGAACTCGTGACCTCTCGAAGAGCAGTCAGTGCTCTTAACCACGGAGCCATCTCTCCAGCCCCAATAAATCTGTTTTTTAATTAAAAAAAAAAAAAAAAAAAAAAAAAAAAACGGAGTTCCCAAACACTAAGCCAACTTGTTTTATGAACAATTTTATTCTTTTTTTTTTTTTGGGGGGGGGATCATATTACATTTTCCCTTTGTAAAAGATTTTTTAAAAATTTTCTTTAATGTGTGTGAGTGTATTTGGCTGTTTGCATGTATGGATTTCTTGGTACTGAAGTTGCACATGGTTATGAGTTACCATGTGAGTGCAGGAGATTGAACCCAAGTCCTCTATAAGAGCACCTAGTGCTCTCAACCAGCCACAGTAAGCCTTTGCCCTAGCCCACTGGGGAATTTTTATTAAGGGAAAAAATAAATATCTCTTTACATTTCTTCCTTCCTTCCTTCCTTCCTTCCTTCCTTCCTTTCTTTCTTTCTTTCTTTCTTTCTTTCTTTAGGCAGGGCCTCACTGTGTAGACCAGGCTAGCCTCCAACTTACAGAGATCCATCTGCCTTTGCTTCCTGAAAGCACCACCACACCCAGCAGGAATGTCTGGTTTTGGGAAACCATTGCATGCTGTCTTAGTTAGGGTTTTACTGCTGTGAACAGACACATCCAAGGCAACTCAGGTTCAGAGGATCAGTCCATTATCATCAAGGCAGGAGCATGGCAGCATCCAGGCAGGCATGGTGCAGGAGGGGCTGAGAGTTCTACATCTTCATGGGCCGCTAGGATGAGGGTCTTAAAGCCCACCCCCATTCTAGCACACTTTGTCCAAGAAGGCCACATCTTCTAATAGTGCCACTCCCTGGGCCAAGCATATTCAAACCACCACACATATGTTGTACAGACAAATTACCTGTCTGAATTTCAGGGTTTTTATTATTATGTGTAAGACTGGGAGCTGTGCAAAGGAAATTTAGGCTCAATCCCCAATACCACTTAGAATGAAAGTCAGAGAGCAATAGAGAAAGAATATTTGTAGATCCATTGCAGCCGTATATGATGTAAATTTTGTGTTCGTGGTAGGGGTAACCAGAATGCTGGGAACAGAGCTCACCAAAGTTAACTTTCTACCTTTTCTCTCATAGCATTTTGATAGAAAAATATCAGATCAATTTCAAGAAAATGACTTGTGATTCCTACCCCATCCGACGCCTCTCCACTCCTTCATTTGCCGAAAACACACTTAGCTCTGTCTTCACCACCAAGTGGCTTTGGTATTGGAAGAATGAACTTAATGAATATATTCAGTATGGGAATGAGGTGAGTACCATTTCCCTTTGAGGGGAAAGAAGCCAAAACACTATTAAAATGTTTGAAGCCTACATACCTACATATCCTTGGAGAGCAGACATGGAAGGCGGGGCTTCCTGCAGTTCCCAGACCCTATGTACTCAAGGAAGAAGGAGAAGCACAAACCCATATTGTTTTTCACTTGGGAGACACAACTCAGTCTTATGTCCCTCTTTCCCATTCTGAAAGACACCTGGGGCTGTGAACTAGCTTTCCGTGTATCAGTTCCAGATATACAACCAGCAAAAACGGTGGTAATGGGGGCTTAGGAGACCGGTGGAGAGAGCTGTCTCCATGGTTGCTGTGCTAGCAGAATGTCTTAACCTTCTCTAACCTACAGACCACACTGGTCACGAGAATTCAGTTGGAGTTTGGACTGACACAAACATGAAATTGGACTAGAAGATTCTAGGCCAACCCACAGCGGTGACTCGGCAAGAAGGAATAGGGTCAGAAGCTGAGCGGCTCCTTTTCGGCAAATGTCTTTCCTTTCCTTTCCTTTCCTTTTCCTTTTCCTTTTCCTTTTCCTTTTCCTTTTCCTTTTCCTTTTCCTTTTCCTTTTCCTTTTCCTTTCCTTTCCTTTTCCTTTCCTTTCCTTTCCTCTTTTCTTTTATTTTCTCTTCTCTTCTCTTCTCTTCTCTTCTCTTCTCTTCTCTTCTCTTCTTTTCTTTTTTGTTTTGTTTTTCGAGACTGTGTAGTCCTGGCTGTCCTGGAACTCACTCTGTAGACCAGGCTGGCCTCGAACTCAGAAATCCGCCTGCCTCTGCCTCCCAAGTGTTGGGATTACAGGCGTGAGCCACCATGCCTGGCTATGTCTTTTCTTTTGATTCATAACTTTAAAGGGCTGGGGGGAGGAGGAAAAGGCGGAGTGAGAAATGTCTTCGAATCAAAATGACGGTGAAAGAGACAAATGAAGCCAAGAGTAGAGGATAGAGAAGTGACAGCGAGGTTCTGCGTAGTTAGAAGGGAGGGACATTGGAGCAGTCAACGCAAAGAGAGGCACGCTGTCCATTAGAAGGACCCCAGCGCCTCTAAGACAAAAACCTTATCCGCAGGGCAGGGACGGCGCCCTTTCCGGTCCCGTGGAGGCGTGCTGTGGGGAGGCTGTGGCAGTAGGGAGGGGGCTCGCAAGGCTCCCTCCACCCTCAGGCTGCAGCACAGTACTCTCCAAAGCGCTCAGCAGCACACACATTGTACAAAGAGTCTTCCAAGGAGCCTGACTGAGCAAGGAGGAGCGAGAGGCCGAGTGCCCGTTCCGAAGGAGGCTGGGCGCCAGACCTGACTTCTCCGTCCCGTTCACAGTGGGCTCCCGTGACACGGAGCAGTCCAGATTCTTCTTACGGTCGAGCCAAGCATGCTGTCAAAGTGCAGCCGCATAGACGAGATTTTGTCAAGTGCTGTGGGAATAGACATTATAAACACAAATTAATTAACCTTGGGAAAGATGAAGAAAGATCCAGAAACATTTGTATCCTAGTGACATCAGTGCCAGCGACCAAACAGAGAATGGGAGATATTTAAATTTAAATTTAGAGCCACTGACTAAGGTGCCTGTCACCAAACCTGACAACCTGACTTCCATAAGAAATAAGTAAACGTAATTTAAACATTCAGTATGTCTAGTCCTATAGATCACATTTCCTAATAAAACATCATTGGGGTACATGAAATCCTATTACTGGGCCACAGCAGTCTGGGCTACATACTGAGATCCTGTATCAGACAAACAAGTGAAAGGCAGAACATTTCTGAGCTTTTTAATACAGACTTTTTTTTCCTGGGACATTCAAACTATAAAGGTGTTAAGATATAATTTTTCTTTTTTCCGAGACAGGGTTTCTCTGTATAGCCCTGGCCTCAGAAGTCCGCCTGCCTCTGCCTCCCAGGTGCTGGGATTAAAGGCGTGCACCACCACTGCCCGGCTTAGAAGACAGTTTTAAATGTGCGTGAGCACAGTGCGAAGCCTTCGTGCTGTGTGATGTGGAAGAGCTCCTGTATCTCTTGGCCCCGTCCTGGCGTACATCCTGCTGGCTTTTCTTTCACTGAAAGAGAAGAGGGTTTGAGCCTTTATCTGCGTCCCCCACGGTGGAGAGTTTGGCCCCTGGGACCCATGTGGGGGAAGAGGAAAGTGACTTCTACGAGCTGTCCTCGGACCTTCACACGGGCACCCTGGATCATGCACTTCCCCTACCCTCCCACTAAATAAATGTCCAAAGGTTAAAAGAATAAATCTAGGTCAGGCATGGTAGCACATGCCTTTAATTCCAGCACTTGGCAGAGGTAGTTGAATCTCTGTGAGTTCAAAGCCAGCCCGGTCCACATAATGAGTTTCAAAAGCAGGGAGAGCAGTGTATGGGAGAGTACTTAAAAAAAAAAAAAGTTACAGCCGGTGATGGCGCACTCCTGTAATCCCAGCACTCTGGGAGGCAGAGGCAGGCGGATTTCTGAGTTCAAGGCCAGCCTGGTCTATAGAGTGAGTTCCAGGACAGCCAGGGCTACACAGAGAAACCCTGTCTTGAAAAAAAAAAAACAAGCAAGCAAGCAAACAGACAGACAAAGAAACAAACAAACAAGTTAGCCAGGCAGAGGCAGGAGGATCTCTGTGAGTTTGAGGCCAGCCTGGTCTACTGAGTGAGCTGGGCGGTGGTGGCGCACACCTTTAATCCCAGTGCTTGGGAGAGAGAGGCAGGCGGAGTTTTGAAGTCCAGGCCAGCCTGGTCTACAGAGTGAGTTCCAGGACAGCCAGGGCTACACAGAGAAACCCTGCCTCGAGAAACAAAAAGAAAGAAAGAAAGAAAGAAAGAAAGAAAGAAAGAAGGTGGAAGAAGAAAGTGAAACCACATTTTATCTACAAGGTTCACATGCAATGAAGTTAAGAAACTCATATTTTTAGGATGATTTTCGTATTTGTGTTGGGTTGAATTCATGACTATCTTCAGCTGCACCAGACTCTAGAGCCTTGCTAGTCAAATCGAGGTTCACAGACCATCACCTAGGTGATGTTCAAATGCTGATCCACCAAGTCCTTCTCCTAACTCCTGAACCCTATTTAGGCAGTTCCCTGGTGTACTTCCTGTGTGAGAAATTTGGAAAAATGGTTTAAGGCACAAATCTGAAGGGATAGATGATGTAATTGTCATCTTAGAGGCTTACTGCCTCCACCTGCTAACCTGAGACTTACTGCTGAATAAGCTCACCTTTTCTAGCTCTTTCTGAACTGACTGGCTGGTGAACTCAGCTGTTCCGGCTCAGACTGCTCTCTAAGCTGACTGATTCAATCTGGCTTCTCTCTCAGCCTCTGACTTTTTGCTCTGCTTGGCCTCAACTAACTCTAGCAATCTGTTCTAATCTTCTGGCTTCTTCTCATTCTCTGGCTTATTCTGTCTTTGTTGTGCCCGGGAAATGTTAGTGATCCCCAAAAAATACACATAGGAGCCGATCTGATGTAACACACAGCAGGATCTTTATTCTATTCGAGCTAACTCTGGCCACCACAACATACACAGGATGGGTTTGGTGGTGGTGGTGGTGGGTAGCCCCGAATGTCTATCAGGGCAAGCAGGGAGTACGTGTGCAAGCATCTCATTGGAAAGCTACTGTGGCCTTTAACATAATGGGCTGGTGCTGGGAGTCATGTCATAAACTTAACTTCTGCTCTCCTCTGCCTTGGTGGTCATTAGGCAGGGTGGGCTTATAACCTGGGAGTGCGGGTTTGTTGGGGGAATAACCTGGAGATACGGATCTTGTTGAGGGTGTAAACTAGAAACGGTGGTCTTGTTGGGGATTAGCCTAGAGACTGGAGCTAGGCTCAGGTTTTGTTGGGGGGCAATTTGGAAACTAATGCTAGGTAGCAGCCTGTTAGTTTACCTGAGTTCAAACTTAGGTCAGGTTCTCTAAAAATGAGTCTGAACTTAAAAGATTTGGCATCTCACCTTCACCTGTGTCTAGCTCTCTCTCTCTCTGCAACCTGTCCCTGTAAAACTGTCCCAGTAAAACTGACTTCTCTCTTTTTTTGCTCTTTGTGCTGTTCTCTCTTAATTAGCGTCCCTGCCCTCTCTGTTCTCCTGAGAGTTGGGCATACCCTATTCTGTCACATCTTTCTCTGATTCATCACTTTGTCTGCTACTCACTCAATTAGACACCACTTTCAAACATGGGTGTTTCCTTCTACAAACTAACTTTACCTTCATTGTTTCCAGTTATAGGTGTGTGCCAGGGTGGAGCCGCACCACAACTAGACACAGGGTTTCCCAGTAAACAACACATCTTGGGGTTCACAGTGTGATCAAATATCCTGCAACAGGCACTCATTAGAAGTGTAGTCAGTTTCTACAGAACCGTGCTCTCTCCAGCACTGTGACTTGGTGTCTGGTGGGAAGTTAGGAAGCCTGGCGTGGGAGAGCCTCCACAGTTGCGTCATTAAAGCAAAACTGTGTGAGATAGAAGAGTAGAGACTTCCTGAAAGTCTTTACAACTATGTGTTCTTCATTTTTGTGTGAATAGAGCCCAAGCCACACCAGCTCCGACATCAACTCTGCATACCTGGAGTCTGTCTTCCAGTTCTGTCCCAGGGGAGTTTTGCCATTCCATGCTGGTTCACAGACTTACGAGTTAAGCTTTCAAGGTGAGTTCTTGTCTTTGGTGATGTGCAGTGTCCATAGAATCTGGCACTGAGCACACAAAAGCAGGCAGTCCGTGTACAGGTCACACCCATGTGTCAAGGGCCTTTTTTTTAGTGTGGTGGAACAGTCTCTGAGAGTGGCAGCTGGTGGCCTGGGGCCCTGTTTCCAACACACTCTTTCTGTGCAACCCCCCCCTCCTCAAGAGCCTCCAGACTCTCTGTGCCCCTTCTCTCCCAGAAATCAGAGGATTGGACAAGACATCTAAAACGCTATCAGATTATGTTTCTTATTCCAAGTGGGACGCCTGTCTGCTTAGCTTTGGATGACTACAGTGGAGATCTTGGGCCTCTGGGCAGCCTGAGACATCTAGAAACTGGCTCTTTTCCCCATGCCTCGCCTCTTGATCAGTGATCTCATGTATCACCTCCACTTGGGTGCTTGGCCCGCCACCGTGTTTATTTGAGCCCCTGTAGGAAGGTCTTCTTGGTGGCTTCCTCTAGTCTGATAGGTTAAGCGAAAGAGAAATGAGATATGAAACACTTGCCCTTGCAGGGACAGTCTTGAAGAAGGGAGACTTTCTCAAGTCCTTGACTTTCCCATTGTCTCCGAGGCTTGAGTCCTACGCCGTTTATCATGTTGTAAACAATGTAACTTTAGGGATTATATTACACCAACCAATTTTGGAAATCTACCTGGCATTCCCACCAAGACATGTTGAAATATGCTCGCTGCTTTATTTCCCCCGTGTCCCCTAGACAAGCAGTGAGTAAATAAGGCAGAGTCCTGAATGTCAGTGGGTTGTTAGGGTGGTCGTCCTAGCTTGAATCTCTGTCGCCTTGTACTGTAGCAGGACTCACTCATAATAGTGGGTTTTAGAATCATTTATGTTGCCTTCCCTTTTGTGTGTATAGTAGTTCTTCACTTTTATCTGCTGAATAATATTCCATTACATCCTATAGTTTATTCATTTACCAATTGTTTTCCAATGCTTGGTTATCAATAATGCAGCTATTTTTGTGTGGATATAGGTTTTCATTTATTTGGGTGGGGCTCCTGGATATGTTAGACTTTATGAGAAGCTATTTAACTATTTTACAAATGTTATATTATACTCTAGCAATGTATGGTCATTGTAAAAAGTCACTCTTGGAATTCTGAACCAGGTCTACAGTTGATTTATCTAAAAATACTCTTCTCTGTTTATGCATGTAAGATTCACTCATGGCGCACACCTTTAATCCCATCAATCAGGAGGCAGAAGCAGGTGGATCTCTGTGAGTTTGAGGCTAGCCTAGTCTACAGAGTGAGTTCTGGGACAGCCTAGTCTAAACAGAGAAACCCTGTCTTGAAAAGAAGAAAAAAAGAAGAATTAAAGAAAAAGATTCAGTTATGAATGTTTGCTGTACAAATGACCTCTGGGGGGAGGGGGAATGAGTCATTTTCTAGTATCAAGTCTTAATATTTTATTTTATTTTTGTCTAAAGGGATGATTCAGACGAATATAGATTCCAAGACTCAAAGGCATGTTGTCAGAAGACCAGTATTTGTTTCTTGGAAGGATGTGGAGCAGAAGAGAAGAGGTCCAGAGTAAGTGTTCTGCAGCTGTTAGCTTGAGCCGTGACTTTTTTTTTCTCCCAGAGACAGGGTTTCTCTGTATAGCCCTGACTGTCCTGGAACTCACTCTGTAGACCAGGCTGGCCTCGACCTCAGAAATCCACCTGCCTCTGCCTCCCAAGTGCTGGGATTAAAGGCATGTGCCACCACTGCCCAGCTTTTTTTTTTTTTAAGATTTATTTATTTTATGCATATGAGTACATCGCCATTGCTCTCTTCAGACACACCAGAAGAGGGCACCAGACCCCATTACACATGGTTGTAAGCCACCATGTGGTTGCTGGGAATTGAACTCACGACCTCTGGAAGAGCAGTCGCTGCCGCTGAGCCATCTCTCCAGCCCCCTCGGGCCATGATCTTGCTTCGTCGTACTGAGTCTGGATTCTGTGCTCTTGGGAAGTTCCTGCTTCTGTTCTGTCTCACTGTAGTTTCTGTTTGGTTTACCTGTGAGTGAGGAGATTGTTAAGCAATGTCGCATAACTGAAGGTTTCCTGGGCCCGGGGGTGCAGGCACTTGGTTATGCTTTATGTAATAGATACAAGGCCTCGGGTTTGGGGTATGGGGTGGGGGGATGCTATACCATGGAGCCGGCATCTGCCCTTAACTTACAGGGTGTTTTAGCCGCTCTCAGCCATACTCTGGGCCTCCCTTGTTCCAGCTGTGACTGGCTGGATCCAGGGCTGTGCTGGTGAATACACTGGGTTTTTGTTTTGCTGTGGGTCCTCTCTCTGTCTTTGGTTGTGCTGAGAGGACAGGAAGATGAGAAAAAGGCTTAAGCTAGCATCCTGGTGAAGAGCTGCAGAGAGGGAAAGTTGACTAAAGGCACTGGTTTTCATTTTAATTGACTTGTATTCATTGTATCCATGGGCGTTTCAAGGCGGGTTTTGCTGTGGGGAATTCATTGTAACTTGCCTGTCTGCTATGAAACTCAGTAAAAGTCTCATTGTTCACAAACTTTGCAGTTGGATTTTTTTCCCTCTGGGGGTGTGTGATATATGAGTCGGGTTTCAAGGCAGGTGTAAAAAATCAAGCTGTTCTAGACCCTTGTGACTGTGAGAGCCGAAGGTTGGTTACCACAAGGCCACGTGGACATGACATCTAGAAAGTGCTCAGGTATGGGAGAGGCAGGAAGTCGTGTCTGGGAGGGATGTGGGCGCCTGTGCTGCAGGGTGGAGCGGCTTGGCTCAGGTCACCTAAGTGCGCACCTGCCCCCGGGGGTGTGGGCAGATGAACCACACTGCCCCCTCCCGTCTACATAGCATGCTTAGTGGCAACAGTGTGCCCACTGCTGAGATCACCTCCAGAGCCTGGGGACAATGGCTCCTGTGACCGGTGTTCAGTAGTGAAAGCTTCTTTGGTTTGTATTCCTCCTAGTGTTAGACTCTGTGACAGCACATGTGCACATCTAACAAAATTGACAATAATTCATTAAACATCGTGTATTACGCATCTCAGGGTCTATTTTCCCATTTTCTTCAAAATTACCTTTTATAGTTGATTTATCCCTAAGCTTCGATTCAACTATTTAAGTGTACCTGCCTCTAATTTAAAAAAAAAAAAAATGTGTGGGGACTAGGAATGTGACTCTGGTTGAGAGTACTGACTGGTCTCCCAGAGGATGAGTTCAGTTCCCAGCACCCACATAGCAGCTCACAGCTGTCTGAAACTACATCAGTGCACATAGGATAAAAAATATATATATACACAAAAATTATGTGCATGCGTAAGCGTGCTTGTGATCTCACCAATTCTGGTGCTCGTAGAGGGCAAAATTTGACTTTGGTATGTTTTCCTCCATCTGCCTTGATATAGTTGCTAGCTGAACCTGGAGCTTGTGCGTCAGCTAGGCTGGCTGACCAGACCAGCATGTTCCTGGAACACTTGTTTCCAGTTTCCTGCCAGTACTGGTTATGGGGGCGGGGCGCTGCCATGCTCGGCTTTTTTATGTGGCTGCTGGGCATCTGAGCTCAGAGCCTCACTTTTCCCAGTTATAAATGTATCCTCTATTCGCCTGATATACTTGTCTTCTCAGAGGCTTATTGCTGAATAAAGCTCCTCCCCCTTTCTAGTTCTTCCTGAACTCTGGCTGGCTGCTTCAACTCAGCTGTTCTGGCTCATACTCTTCTCCCAAGCTGACTGATCCCATCTGGCTTCTCTCGGCTTCTCACTGAATTGTTCTGCTTGGCCTAATTCATTCTATTCCTATGGCTCATTCTTATTCTCTGGCTTCAGTTGCCTCTGCTGACCAGCACGTGAACTCACAAATGAACTCAACTCCCCTGAACTAACATCCAACTGACTCACCAAACTCAAGTCCACTCAACTGAACAGACTCCCAACTCTCTAAGATGCTCTTAAATAGCTTCGTATTAAGAGTTGGGTGTATCCTATCTCTGTCTCATTCTATCAAATCTTTCTCGGGTTTGTCACCTTGTCTGCCTCTCTCTTAGATGTCATTGTTTGGGATTAAAGGTGTGTGCTAAAGGATTCCGAGCAGGGGGATTAAAGGTGTGTGCTGAGGGCGGGTCTGCATTCCAGCCAGATCACACAGACCTAGAAAGTCTTTGGATGTGATCAGAGTAGCCATAGTACTGGATTAAAATTCTTCTACACCCCATGAACCATCCTCTTGTCCATCCTCCACATTTTCTTTTCTTTTCTCCCCTCCTCTTCTCATTTGTTTGTATCTGACTGGGTCTCTCTGTGTAGTCTTACCTGGCCTTAAATTCAATATGAAGACCAGGCTGTGTTCAAACTCACAGTTATGCCTTGTTCTGCCTCCTGAGTGCTAGGATTAAAGGTATGCACCTCCACATCTGACTACCCTCTATTTTTAAAATGTGATTTTTAAAAAACAGAGTAAGAAGAAATAGGTATTTTGATCAATCAAAATGTACTCCATCATATTCCAATGAGACCACTTTATGGGTGGCTTCTGTGGGTTGGTTATTAGATTTTGAGGACTTGTCAGGTCCAGGCTGGATTTTTTGGTCAGGATACTTTACTCTGATTGTCCTGTTTACTGACATTAAGGGACGGCTGCCGTTATTTCAGTCTTCCAGCTGATCTCTCACCCTGGAATACAGTTTCTACAAAAAAGGCAAGGTCCCTTCCTCTGTCTTTCTATACTTAACCTGTCCATCATTTGGCAAAGAAATTACAAGACACAAAAGCTCGCCCTGACACACCTGTACCTTTGAAGGTTGAGCAGATATATCAAAAAGAATTGGTGCCTTTACATGGTAGTTTTGTTTACTACTCATTCATTCATCCATTCATTCGTTCATTTACTCAGTGGGTTTGTGTAGGTATGTGCGCGCGCGCGCGCGCGCGCACACACACACACACACAAGAGGAGGTCAAGAACAAATTCTAAAAGAGTCGGTTTTTTCCTACAACCTGAGAGGATCTAGCAGTGAGACACGTTATCAGGCCTTCATGCAAGCACCTGTACCTACTGAGCGATCTCGCCTACCCATCCTTTTACTGTTTAAAGTAGTGGGAAAGGGAGTATTTACATTATTAAATTACCCCCCTTTTAAAACCTGTGGTTACTGGAACCAGGAATTTTCAGGGGTAGTTAGGAGGAAATACAGAAGTCAACACCACATTTCTCAGAAAGCCTTGACTTTCTGGCTGTGCGTTGAGGGTAGAAAGAGAGGGGACCAAGTGAATTTCCTTCTGTCTTTATTTGTAGCCCTCAACCAGTGATGCCCCAGGCAGATGCTCTGACCCTGTATTCTCTTCCCCAGAAGAATGCTACTAGCCCTGTTTCTCCTAACGAATATGAGGTAACTGGCTTTGCTTGTTTGGTGGGTGAATCCTTTAAAGGTGGGAAAATGCTCTACAGTAAGTGTATAGGTTTGTTGTCGGAATGAGTGAATCGCTTCTTCAAAGCTTTAGCTCCAGGGTCAAAGGCAAGGTGCCGGGTATGACTGTGGCACTTTCCCGGAGAACAACTGTTTTCTAGGGCATCTCAGTGTCTCCAGAGATTCAGTGTCTCCAGAGATGCAGTGTCATTCAGGCAGATTCTCACAGCAACCTTGTGAGATCATAACTGATAAAGAAAGTTGGGTTCTGAGAGCAACAGTAGCCTGGCTTTCGTGTGTCCCACGTTGTCACCATCCCGGGAGAGACAGGACTCTTCCTAGTCTGATTTAGTCTTCACATCTGGCTCCAGCTCTTGTGAAGGCCAATCTGCTTGTGTTCCGTAGGGATCTCTGATCTCTCTGTCACTGGTTGGCTTTGGAATTTGGGCAGTTAACTTCCTGGGTCTCTGGACAAAGTCGTATACCACATAAGTTGACCTGAACAGACAGGTGCACATACATGCTTGTCAGTTCATTACCAGAATGACCACAGGCCAGATATGGACGGGCACATGTGATGAGCAGCATGTTCTCAGTGTTTTCCTAGTTAACATTTACACATCTTTTTTTTTTTTTTTTTTTTTTAAGTTTCTAGAACTCCATAGCCAGGATGCGGAGTATGCTACAGTAAGTGAGCAATTTAAAGCGTCCATGAAACATTTCAAGATTGTGACGATAAAGAGGATATGGAACCAAAAGCTCTTGGACACTTTTGAGAGGTGACACAATCAGACCTTGTTTGGGGTCATGTTGTTTAAGTAGATCAAGAGGGGCATGTTTATTTTATTTTACTTGTGCCTTTATTTATTTGACGCTAGAGTATGGGGCATGCCCATCACAAGAAAGCTTGCTGGACTCGGTTGCCCCCCCTCTGACCTCATGGGTCCAGGTGACTGAACTCAGCTCTCGTGCCTGGTGGCGGCCATCTTGCCGGCCTCGTGTGCTTGGTGCTGAATCTCACCTTTCTCTATATCAGGAAGAAGCTCAAGATGAAAAATGCAAACGAGATGCTCCTGTTTCACGCAACAAGCCGTACCCACGTGGATTACATCTGTAAGAATAATTTCGAGTCGATCCTGCATGGGAGTCGGGAGACCAGATATGGAAAAGGTTTGTGCTGGAGGAGAGAGTTGTGACTCCAACCCTGCGCGTGGTTTCGTTGAGATGCCCTTGGTGTCCCTTTGGGAACTTTGTGCATATCTGGGCTCCAGTGGCCTTGGGAGAAAATAAGCTGAGTTACCTTAAGCCGGTGTTAGGACAGCTTTGTTGTCTTGAGGATGTGGGTGTGAGGCCTTGGTCCCAGGGCTCCTGTCTTGTCTGTCTCTTTTTCTCTGGGAACAACTCAAGATCTTCCTATCTGTAAACTGTTCCCTCTGCTGGCCATGTTCTCTGCCACGGCTGTGTACTGGAGATGGCTTTTCCTGACCTGTGTCTGTGGCTGCAGAGCTCTTCAAGGTAGCTTTCTAGTGCCGCTGATGGGTTCCAGTTCAGAATGGGGAGACGGCCTTTCTCATCCAGCCACGGGTTATCAGGGGTCTGTGCCCACACAGAATCCGACTCCTCTTTTTTATGAACCATTCGCTCTTTGTGGGTGTTTAAGGAATAAGATACAGTCAGGCCTGGCAGCACAGGCTTGGAATCCCAGCTACTTGGAAGGCTGAGGCAGGAGGATTTAATCCAAGGCTAGCCTGAACAATTTAGTAAGACTGAGTCTTAAAATAGAAAGAGAAAAGGGGGTGGAGCTATTTCTTAATAGCAGAGCCATGGTCTAGCCTGAGAGAGGCCCCAGAGGTTTAGCTACAGTACTATAAAGAGAGAAAATAGAGTATAATGATACAGAGGTATGGAGATGCCAGGGTGAAACCCAGTACTTGTATGCCGACCTATTTTTTTTTTTTTTTTTGGTGTTTTCTAGACAGGGTTTCTCTATATAGCCCTGGCTGTCCTAAAACTCACTCTGTAGACCAGGCTGGCCTCAAACTCTGAAAGCTACCTGCCTCTGCCAACTGCTGGAATTAAAGGCATGCACTCTCACTGCCCAGCTTTGGTACATTTGTGCAATCTCGGCAGAGGTAGGAGGCAGAAAGGGGACAGAGGCAGGAGGATCTCTGAGGGTGAGTTTAGCCTGGTTCACATGGAGAGTTCCAGGAGAGCCAGGCCTACACACTGCCACCTTGTCCTTCAGTGACTCAGGGGCTCTGTGGATCAGTGTGGAGCCCAGCTGTAAGTACCAGTCTGGTGTAACTGAGGAGCTGGGAGCAGGCAGGGAGAGCAGGGGCAGCTGGAGGCGCTGGCTGTAGAAGTCTGGTGGGCTGGTGGGTTTGGGTGTGCCTTTGGTTATTTCCCAATTCCTGGCCTACTTTCTAAGTCAGTGGAAAGGTCCTGGATGGACTAATTCTCTTGAAAATGTTTTGATTAAACCTTACCTTGATAAGAAAACAGTGCCGTGGAGGTGAAGGGAGACATGCAAAGAGAGTAGCTCCAGGCAGAGGAGAATAGGTCAGGCTCGGTCAGGACCTGAGTGCAATCCTTAGAACAAAAAAAGATGGAGGCTTTGTGACAGGTGCTTGTAATCTCAGTACTTGGGGAGGCAGGCAGGTAGATCTCTGGGTCTCACTGACTGGGCAGCATAGCCAGTGTGGTGAGTTCAAGGCCAGTGAGGGGTCCCACTGCAGTCAGTCAACAGTAACTAGATGTGGATGGCACCTCTACCTAAGGCTGTCCTCTGACTTCCATGTGTGTGAGTGTGTGTGTGTGTGTGTGTGTGTGTGTGTGTGCGCGCGCGCGCGCGCGCGCGCGCATGTGTATGAATATGCGGGTGTATGTCTGTTTTTCTTCCTTTTTCTTTCTTACTCAGTCTGGGTTTCCAGCCCTTGGGATGGTCTGCACACAGGTGGGTGTCCAGGGAAACCTCTCTGGCAGTGTTATCAGAGCCATGCCTCCCACCGATTTTCCATATGCAGTTACATTGTTGCTGAGGATTAACTATGGGGGGGGGCGGGTAGCTCGCAGGTGTCAGTCAGGTGTTGTTGGCAGATGTTCCTCTCATTCATATCAGTGTCTGGTTCTTTGTATTCTGTTATAACCTGTGCTCACTAATGGTTATTCGCCACCTTTTTCTCATCATCTCCAGGAAATTATTTTACAAAAGAAGCCATCAATTCCCACAAGAATTGTCCCTATGACCCCAGAAGCACCGTCATGTTCGTAGCCCGAGTCCTGGTTGGGAATGTCATTGAAGGAAATATGACGTTCAATAGCCCTCCTGTGCTCTATGACAGCTGCGTGGACACCAGGCTGAATCCCTCTGTCTTTGTCATTTTCCGGAAAGAACAGATTTACCCAGAGTATGTGATTGAGTACGTGGAGTCAGAGAAAGAGAAAGAGAAGGGGTGTGTAATTAGTTAGAAAGGACGTATACCGTGCCGAAACCATTCCGTTGCCTCCTAGGACCAGATCACCCCCAGGCAGTAGACAGGCTCTTATGTTCCCTTGCTACGTTACCTGACGTCTTAAACCAGCTCTTAGCTTCCCCAGCCCTGACACATTGGTCCCGAGTCTGTTTTACCTCCCCAGCACCAGCCATTGCTGTGTTCTTATCGACCTTGGTGCCTCTGCACCTAACTCATTGGTTCTAGGTGAACTATTCTCTCAGTTTTTACCATCTAGTAAGGCAGTATCTGTTTTGTTTAATATTCAAAGTGCAATTCGGGTATAGATTATCCACACAATTACATTAATTAAAAACTATCAAATTTACTCTAATGTAAGAGGGAAACATAAGGTCATAACTTCGGCAGGACTTAAGTACTAAGCCATAACGGAGTCGTCAGATGCCTACCCTTACCATGAGGCAGGATGAGCTTGGAAGAAAGGAATTGGAGAAACATGAAAAAGCAGGGACATGTGTAGACATTAGGGTAAAAAACTAACAATGCACGTTATTTGCAAGTGTCAGCAACTACCTGTACATGGTAAGAACGAAAATACCTTCATTGAAATAAAGATACAGCACAAAAGAACTTACAGATCGTCGTCTGAGGAGAATGAAGAGATGCATTCTTGCAGACGAGCTGTAGGTCGTACACGGATGTCTAAAGAGACATTCAAAACTCGAATAGGGCACAGAGTGATTTCTTATTGTGAGGAACAGCCCAGCGTATGGAAAGTGTTGGCTCTCACATGCTAAATGCCAGTCGCGCCCTTCTTCGTCCGAAGTCATGGCAACCGCAGACCCTACTAGACCTGTTCATCCTTTTAGAGGAAGAGCTTTTACAACATCCTTTGCCATCTTGAGGTGATTTATAGGTAATATAATCTACAGTTGAGTTTATTCAGATTTAATTTAGTGCCCTACTTGTGATTTAATGGAAACTTAGAAGGTCAGAACTCTGCAATGAACACAAACTGTAAGTGCTCAGGCCTGACTATGCTATCAGCTACGAAACAGATTACCTCTCACTAGGTCTGGCTTAAGAGTTCAGCGGGGGCAACTTCCTGAGCTGAATGAAGTACAGGAAAATGAAAGCTTAAAGGGATGTGTGATGCAATGCAGTGTTAGGGTACGCCATAGCAGACTCCGCACCTTATCTGTCTGTGGTGAAGGAAAGGGTGCCACAGTCACTTTAATTGAAATGATAGATAATAAGACAGGACAAATCACAGTCTGTCTCAGAGGAATCCAAGGATTCTTTCTCCAGACAAGTTGTAGGTCCTGCATAAATGTCCGTCGGGACATTAGCCCGTCGTAAAGGTGCAGAGCGGAACAGACTGTGTGTGGGACTGACCCGTCCACACACAGCAGGGCGCTTGTTCTGCCTCAGGCTGCATCTCCTTACTCAGTGCCGTTAATAAACTTCAGATCCAAAACCAGTAGCTCATCACTCTCCAGTATACTGCACTGGGAACTACGGTCTAGTTAATGGCAGCACTCTTGGAACAATTCAACTGTTATTTCCTCTCTATCACAACAGAATAAGCCAGATCCCTGCCTCTCAAGCCCCCGGTTTTTAAAAAATGCTGTGTTCTTGATTTATACTGCTTGTTTGCTCAATAAAAAGAAAAAAGGTAATTTGATTCATTTGCTCTGTTTATGGCTTTCTTTTTTTTTTTTTTTAAATTTATTGATTTTATATTTGAATACACTGTAGCTGTCTTCAGACACACCAGAAGAGGGCACTGGATCTCATTACAGACGGTTGTGAGCCACCATGTGGTTGTTGGGAATTGAACTCAGGATCTCTGGAAGAGCAGTCAGTGCTCTTAACTGCTGAGCCAACTCCAGCCCCTGGCTATTTCTAAAACAAGCAAACAAACAAGTAAACAATCCACTACAGATAGCAGACTCCAGACAGGTGTGGTGACAGGTAAGGCTGCGGTTGATTAGCGCAGCTTTGGACTATAAACTTAGGGCGAGAAGTGTTAGAAATCATACACATACTCTTCCTCCTCTCTTCCCGAAGGTGGTAACAGTGTCGGGCTAAGACATAAAGGAACATATATTTATAAGCAGAATTAACCTCTTGGCCAATCTTCAAAAACCTTTCTTTAAAACTGGTTGTGGTGGCAAATGCCTTTAGGCAGAAGCAGGAGAATTTCTGTGAGTTCTAGGCCAGTATCTTAGGGTTTTACATCTGTGAGCAGACACCATGACTAAAGCAACTTTTTAAAAAAATTTATTTATTATTTATTATATGTAAGTGCACTGTAGCTGTCTTCAGACACTCCAGGAGAGGGCATCAGATCCCGTTACAGATGGTTGTGAGCCACCATGTGGTTGCTGGGATTTGAACTCAGGACCTTCAGAAGAGCAGTCGGTACTCTTGCGCAGGGGCCATGCTAATCTTCTCTGTATCGTTCCAATTTTAGTATATGTGATGCTGAAGCGAGCACTCAGTCGGTACTCTTAACGGACTGAGCCATTTCTCCAGCCCCTTAAAGCAACATTTTTATTTTTTATTTTATTTTTTTGTATTTTCGAGACAGGGTTTCTCTGTGTAGTCCTGGCTGTCCTGGAACTCACTCTGTAGACCAGGCTGGCCTCGAACTCAGAAATCTGCCTGTCTCTGCCTCCCAAGTGCTGGGATTACAGGCGTGCACCACCACCACCCGGCTCTAAAGCAACTTTTAAAAAGGACATTAATTACAGCTGGCTTACAGGTTCAGAGATTCAGTTATCAAGGCAGGAGCATGGCAGCGTCTAGGCAGGCATGGTGCAGGAGGAGCTGAGAGTTCTACATCTTCATCTGGAGGCTGCTAGCAGAACACTGACTTCCAGGCAGCTAGGATGAGAAACTTATAACCCATGCCCACAGTGACACACTTACTCCATCAGGGCCACACCTTCTAATCCTGCCACTCCCTGGGCCACACCTCTACGAACCATTGCAGCCGGCTGGTTGATCTACACCATACTGTTTCCAGGCCAGCCAGGGCTACCTAACGAGGCCCTGTCTCGAAAACAAAGCGTCGCTGCCCAATGTCTGAGGATGCCGCTCCGTTTCTAAGAGTACTTGTCTGGGTTACACAAAGCTTTGGGTTCAGCTCACCAGTGCTGCTTAAGATCCGGTGGGCATGCCTGTGATCTCAGCACTCGGGAGGTGGAGGGTCATTTAAACTCAAGGCCATGCTCAGCCTGGTAAGAGGCAGGCTCCGCAGCAGTCTATAATAAATGAGTCTGGTTTTGTTTGTTTAAAAGTGGGGGCCCTGTTCTACTCACTCTTTTTCCATCACAAGCTGTGGGTCGTGGAGCGAAGACCAGAGCTCGACGAGCACGGCAGCACCCATTTGACAGCGTGAGGACTCCGGGCAGTGGTGGTACACACCTTTAATCCCAGCACTTGGGAGGCAGAGGCAGGCAGATTTCTGAGTTCGAGGCCAGCCTGGTCTACAGAGTTCCAGGACAGCCAGGACTACACAGAGAAACCCGGTCTCGGAAAAAAAAAAAAAAAAAAAAACCCGACAGCGTGAGGAGAGAGCGAGTGCCCATGAGCTGAGCGAGCCTCCCGGCCAGTAAGCACTGCAGTCAAAGCCTTCACATCCACACGGGAGGTGCCGTGCACCCAGCCTTCCCATCAGATGTAGCCGGCCTTGGATATTTTGTGGTTCTTTTTTCTACCCTGTATGCCCCGGGTTTTACCCCCTAACACTAGATAAGAAAGAAGGATGGATAGAAGAGAGAGAGGAGACAGAGAGAGAGAGAGAGAGAGAGAGAGAGAGAGAGAGAGAGAGACCCTGAATTTGGTGGCCTCTTCCCATTGACACGCAATCAATTCTTTAAGTAGCCGGTAAGGTTAGCAGTGAGGCTGACTGATTCCCCCTCCCCCCACCCCCATCTGCCTCCTTCAGCTTTGCATCTCTTACCTCATTAGCAGCCACTCAATAAACGACCACTAGAGGAACGCTGCATCAGCAAAATGGAGAGATTTAATAAATACCGGGGCCTGGATGGGTGCTACCCAACAGAAATCTACAGGGAGTCAAATATGTGATTTTCCCATAGTTGGACCAGAAAGTAAACGGGGGCTGGAGATGGCCCAGCAGTTAAGAGCGCTTGCTTAGGACAGCATTGGGTTCCCAGCATTCATGTCAGGAGGCCCACAACTCTAGCTACAGGAATCTGATTCCCTCTTCTGGTTTCCATGGGCACATGTGGCACACATATATTTTAAAAATCGTTTAAAAAAAGAGCTGGGCTGTGGAAGTGGGGCACATTGTTTTTTAATTTTTTTTATTGATTCTTTGTGAATCTCACCCTTCTTCCAGTCCCTTCATATCCACCCTTGCAACCTACACCCAAAAGAAAATTAAAAAACACCAAAACAAACATGTCATTGTAGAAGCTACCGTGTGTCACTGTATACCCTTTGTCTACACATCTTTACTTATAACGTTCATTGCAATGAGACGTTGATCTGGTTAGAGACCTTTAGCTCCCGCTTTACATCAATACTGGGTCCTCTCTGAGACTCCTCTCTGATATCGTGTTGTCACCTTGTGTCATGGAGACCCAGATGCTTTGGTTCTACAGGACCTGCCCCTTCATGCACTCGAGAATTTTATAGATAGGGTAGAGGTTAGGGTGGGCCAACTGGGAGCCCTGGACCTGGGCCTGGGTGGCAGCTGGGTGTGTCAGCCTGCCAGCTCCCCTGCACCCCACCAGGGTGAGATTTCCAGCACGGCTCCTCCAAAGCCTCCAGGGCAGATCTGCTGTGCTGCCTAGGTGAGGTGCAGAGCCGGCTCTCCTGCCTGCCAGAGGTGTGGGGTGGGGGTGATCTCTCCCTGGTGGCGCACACCTTTAGTCCCAACACTCAGAAGGCAGAGGCAGGTGAATCTCTAAGTTCGAGGCCAGCCCCCTCTACAGAATGAGTTCCAGGATAGCCAGGGTTACACAGAAAAATTCTGTCACAAAAACAAACAAACTTTAAAAAGAAAAACAAACAGAACTGTGCTGCTGTCCCCACATTTTGTTAATCAAATATATCATACACAGTACTCACAAATATTCATTAATTTTATTATTTTATGTGTATGAGTATTTTGCCTATGTAGGTGCCATGTGTGTGTCTGGTACCTTTGGAGGTCAGTAGAGGGTGTTGGATCCCCAGGGATTGCAGTTACAGATGGTCTCTCACCCTCCATTTGGGTGGGTGGGTGGGTGTCATAAAACCCCTGTATCCCTAAGAACAAGTGCTTTGAATTACTGATCTAACTCTCCCATCCAACTTTTGCATTATATAAAATTGACTTTTTTTTTTTTTTTAGAACATGTAGAACAAGGTATCCTCACACTAGAAATATAGTGGAGGATGAGCTTGAACTCCTGATCCAGCCTCAACCTACCCAGAGCTGAGATCACAGGCAGGTCTACCAGGCCCAATGCATGTGCCACTTGGGGACAGAGCCCAGGACTTCACTGATGGTAAGCTCACAGTCTACAGAGCTGTATCCCCAGCTCCCAAACTCAGATTTTTTTTTTCATTCTAAACTTGTCTGTGTTTCATCTCTCAATTCCGACGGACACACTTCAAAAGTGGTTGCCAGTCACATGTGGCTTGTGGCTACCCCTTTAAAGAGGTCCTCACCCCAACCACCAGTCAGCTCCTTAGCAACTAACGAGCTTTCAAAAAAAGTCTTCCAGTGCTCTCTACTATTATGTGTGTGCTGACAGCGAGTATCAGCATCTATGTATACAACTTTCCAGACTTGATTCTCTCTGCCATGGGTTCAGAGAACAAACTCATGTTGAGGTCGGCCTGCCCCCATTTTGTGGGCCACAGCTGTGGCCATTTTGTCCTATGCCTGCCAGCTAGTTCTTCATATTGTTGCTGTAACATGCCTGCCAGTCATTGGCACAGAAAATGACTTGATTCAGATCGAGGGCATATATCCTTGATCATAAACCCTGCTATGTTCTTGCATGTTCTGCATGAGGTTTGTTAATCTTAAGAAATTCCACAAAGCATTACATAGGAGCCATCAAATTTAAGGTCAGTATGAACTGTTATGTCTAAAACGGCTTGAGTCAGAGCTGACCACTGCGCAGCACATTCTGTGCTCACTATGTCGTGTGTGTGTGTGTGTGTGTGTGTGTGTGTTTCCTTTATAAGCTGACAGAGAAAAATCAACAATGTCATGGCTCAATACCATCTGAGCTATGGTCCTGATTGAAGAGTATTATGATGTGCGTTCAATAAACCATCCCTATCTGGCTGAAATCGGTGTTTGTGTAAGTTTGTGGGGGCGACTCATGGACCCCAACACTTAGGAAGGAGCTTTCCTGCTCTGAGCTGGTTCCTTGCTAGGTTTTTTTTTTTTTTTGAGACAGGGTGTCATGTAGCCCAGGCTAGCCTCCCTTTGCAGTGGACGCTGGCCTTGATCACTGCCGCTTCTTGCCTCCATCTCCCAGGGACTAGCATTACAGGCATGTGCCATCAGGCTGGGCGAACCACTTTAGCAGTTTATATTCTCTGCAGCCCTCCCTGATGTCCCTTATCTGCAAGGAACCCAGGAGCCAGGAATGTGGCCGGGGCTCAGGCCCTGCCTTCCGAGGCCCGGCCCCCTGCAGCTCGCAGGCTCCGTTCGGGGCCGCGGCGGGGAGGAGCCTGGAGGCCCCGCGCTGGCGGGGACGCGCTGGCGGGCCATGGCGGACCTCACTTTATGCGCGTTCCTCACCAAGGTGCTGTGTGCTCACGGCGGCCGCATGTTCCTGCAGGACCTGCGCGGCCACGTGGAGCTGTCGGAGGCGAAGCTGCGGGCCGTGCTGCGGCGCGCGGGCCCGGAGCGCTTCCTGCTGCAGGAGGTGGAGCTGCGCGACGGCCCGTGGGACGCGGAGGCCGAGGTGGCGGCGGGCGCGGGCTCCGGCTCAGCCGGCGGCGCCACGGCCTGCAGGGTGATGGCCGTGTCCTCCGCGCGCCTCTGCGCCCGCTACCAGCGCGGGGAGTGCCAGGGTTGTGACCAGCTGCACTTGTGTCGCCGCCACATGCTGGGCAAGTGCCCCCACCGCGACTGCTGGTGAGGGGCGGAGTCCTTAGTGTCCAGCGGGGCAGTGGGCGCGGGCGGGACGCGCCCTCCGGATGCCGCTCGGCGAGCCTGGGTGGGATGGGACAAAGGCCTACGCGCTGGCCGCCCCTGTGCTCCTCGTCGCCGAGGGGAATTGTATGGAAGGTCCTCTCCACTGAGGTTTATTATTCACCCGCCAAATTTGATCTCCCTGTCCCAGGATGCTAGGATGCTCCACAAAAGCAGCCAGGTTGAATCCGTGTCGCGACTTTTGAGTTCGCTTACGCCAAGTGCCGCTTGAGGACCATCTGGGGGCTTCACGGCCCGCGGAAATTCGGTCCCCTTCTCTCCCTCCTTCCGTAACCACAGGTCATTCGCGTTTAAAAGCTCAGAAGGCAGGGCCTGAGTCCCTGCAACATTCCTGGCTCCCGGGTTCCTTGCAGATAATCCAAACCGCAGGAAACTGGTGGCAGGATGGGGTGAGGGCCTGGCGGCTGACTACATAGCCCAAGCACCCCCCCTCCGCCCCCCAAGGCCAGAGCTTTGCAGCAACCGGGAAGCCTTCTGGTGCTTTCTTTATAGTGTTGGAGGACAAAGAGCGGCCAGTAGCTGTTGTTGGCCTGCAGATAACATTTTAGTCACTACAGAAACAGATGATTAACCTGAGCCAAGCCTGAGGGTCGGGTACTTACCCTTGGCTTTATAGCTATGAACCACCTAGCAGGAAAATGACCCCTGGAAGCTGAGCTGCCTCAACCCGAATTATTTTATTAGTGCTTGGGGAATTCACTAGTAAATTGGAAATGCCCTAGGCAAAGAATTAGACCTGCCCTCCCTTCTTGACCTTCACTGCTCTGAACTCTTCTAGGTCTACCTGCTTTCTGTCACATGATATCCACACGCCTATCAACGTCCAAGTCCTGAAAAACCAGGGCCTTTTTGGCCTCAATGAAGCACAGCTTCGAATCCTGCTTTTGCAGAATGACCCCTGCCTTTTCCCAGAGGTGAGTCCTTGAGAAGCCGCCCTCCTACCATGAACTGTGTGGCAAGGCTTTCTCTCACTGATGTCTATCCCTCGATGTTTGTTTTGTTTTCTTGGGATAGGATTTTATATAGCCCAGGATGGCAGTGAACTTGCTCTTTAGCTGAGGCTGGCTTTCTGTTCTGCTAATCCACACTTATCCAAATGTGGAGGTTATAGGGGGCCACCTCCCATCACCACTTTAGATGTTAATTTTAATTGCTTTTAAGTAATATGATTTGGTTCCAGATACTTAAAAAGTACCAATTTTTAATTGCTGGAATGGTAATTAGCACATTTGTTTCTATTTAAGTGAATTTATTAACAAAATAATCATCTCAAATTTATGAGACTGTACTGGCTGGTTTTGTATGTCAACTTGACACAGGCTGGAGTTATCACAGAGAAAGGATCTTCAGTTGGGGAAGTGCCTCCATGAGATCCACCTGTGGGGCATTTTCTCAATTAGTGATCAAGGGGGGAGGGCCCCTTGTGGGTGGTGCCATCTCTGGGCTGGTATTCTTGGGTTCTATAAGAGAGTAGGCTGAGCAAGGCAGGGGAAGCAAGCCAGTAAGGAACATCCCTCCATGGCCTCTGCATCAGCTCCTGCTTCCTGGCCTGCTTGAGTTCCAGTCCTGACTTCCTTTGGTGATGAACAGCAGTGTGGAAGTGTAAGTGGAATAAACCCTTTCCTCCCCAACTTGCTTCTTGGTCATGATGTTTGTGCAGGAATACAAAGCCTGACTAAGAGACTACCAATAAAATCATTTTAAAAGATTTATTTATTTATTATGTATACAATGTTCTCTCTGCATGTATGCCTGCACACCAGAAGAAGGCATCAGATCCCATTTCAGATGGTTGTGAGTCACCATATGGTTGCTTGGAATTGAACTCAGAACCTCTGGAAAGGCAGCCAATTCTGTTAACCTTTGAGCCATTTCTCCAGCTCCCCCACCCCCCCACCCCCAAATTTTAATCTGGCATGATCCTTCTACTGTAGACATTCCTGTCAGAGGCAGGAAGATCAGACTCTTTGATCCAGGCTGTTTCTTTCTATAGCCCGAGGCATCTCCCTTATCTTTGAGGGAGCTGAGTCCTGATAAAAAATCAGATCCATGGCTTCAATGCAGAAAAGGATTTTAGGGAGAACTCATGAAGTAGGGTTTATTAACAGACTTTAACAATTAGGTGTATTAGAGGTTTTGGGGGGCTGGGTATAGGGAGTGGCGTGGCATCTGTGTGCTAGTGCATCCCTGTCACCGCAGCAGCAGAGGCGGGAACGATCTCTGAAAGTCTGAGACCTGCCTGGTCTACATAGTGAGCTCCAGGCCAAATAATCCCAGGCATTGAAACTCTTGTCTTAAAAATCAAACAAAACCCACAGTGTATCATTCCCCCAGATTAGATGAGCTATTGTCAAAGGAAAACAAACAAACAAGCAAAGGAAAAGAAAGGAGGAAAAGTAGACAATGTGGTGGTGCACACCTCAAATTCTCTAGAGACTAAAGAATTGAGGGTTCAGGGCCAGCCTGGGCTACACAGCAAGATCTTCACTTGAAAATGAAGCAAACCAAAAGCCAAACCCAAACCAAGATAAAAGCCAAGGTAACTGATGGCAAGGCTGCTGAGAATGCTCAGACTTTGACCAACCAGTTTGGAGGTTTTTCCAAAGGCCGGAAACAAGCAGTGCTTGGTGGCTCACCCCTGCAATCCCCTTGTCACTCAGCTGAGGCGAAAGGGTAGCTACAGATCTCCTCAACACAAAAACGCAGTGACCAGAGGGGCAGCTCAGCGTCTAGAGTACTCGCCTAGCATGGGCAAAACCCTGAGTTCAATTCCCAGCATCTCATAAAAACCAGGTTTGGAGGCCCTGTGAGGCCCCTGTCTCCCTAATGTGATTACAGCATGCCCGGTTTTAGGCAGTGCTGCGGATCAAACCCAAGACCCCATGCATGTTAGACAAAGCTCTCCTCCACTAGCAGTCATGGGGGGCAGCTTACCTATAACTTTGGCTCTAGGGGATCTGTGGGCACCTGTACTTGTATGCATACAACCCCCCCCCACACACACATACACATACACATACACTTCTTTTAAAAAAAAAAAAAAAATACAGGCATGGTGAGATATCCTGTAATCATAATGGTAGAGAGGAGAGACAGGAGGACCCTGGGGCCTGCTGACCAGCTAGCCTGTCTGAATCAGTGAGTTCCAAGTCCCATGAGAGACCTTGTCTCAAAAAATAAAATAAAATAAAATAAAATAAAATAAAATAAAATAAAATAAATAAAGAGAAGGGTGATCTCAAAGGTCGCCCAGTGCTGACCCCTGGCCTCCACGCGCATGCGCACATGCAGGCTTGGCCTCCACGCGCATGCGCACATGCAGGCATTCCCTCCCCCAAAGATGCCATCAGACTTCTCATTTAGTTACGCTATAGTTTATTGGCTTACAGGTAATAGTGAAAACTTGTAGTCAAGCCTTGCTTTTTCTGCCCCAGGTCTGTTTGCTGTACAACAAAGGTAGTGATGCCCTTTATGGCTACTGCAACCTCAAGGATAAATGCAACAAGTTTCACGTATGCAGATCCTTCGTGCGCGGGGAATGCGCCTTTCAGCCCTGCAAGCGTTCCCACCAGCTCATCCAGGCTGCCACTCTGAAGCTGCTAGAGGACCAGGAGCTTAGCGTTTCAAGCGTTGTGAATTTCCAGATAATCTCTGTCTACAGACATAAGAAGTTGCACAGGATGCTTGAAGACAAAGGTAGGCATAGAGCGTTGGTGCGGAGGTGCGCTAAGGAGCTCTGCTCTGTGTGGTGGGGGAGCAGTGAACGGAAGCGGCCTGCAGCGCAGCATTCCGTGTGCTGATCGCAGCCTTTCCTCTGAAAGGTTGAGACTGTCAACATTTTGTTTTGTTGTTACTTTGTTTATGGTGTGTGTGTGTGTGTGTGTGTGTGTGAATGCATACGTGTATATGAGGGGAGTGCCAGAGGAGGTCAGAAGAGGAGATCAGATCCCTTTGAGGTCTGTGAGGTGCTTGCCATTATTACAGCAGCAAGTTCTTTTAATCACTGAGCCGTGTTCTAGCCCCAGTTAACATTGCATGGTATGGAAATATAATTCTAACCAAAGAAGAGAAGATTTTTGCCAAGTTAGAGGATTTGCCCGAGTATTTGAGCGTGGTAGCTTCTGGACAAATTGGGAGTCAAGAATTTGGTAGAATAATCTTAATAGTTCAGCTGGGAACACGGGAGGGAGATGGCAGGTGACAAAGTACACGTGGTTTGTTTTTATAAAATTGAACTAAAGTTTATCCCTATTTTCATTTTTAAGTAATTTAGACCACACCACAGGCAACAGACTGGAAATAAAATTGCATGTCTCAAGAAGTGCTGGAGAGATATCTCAAGGGTTAAAACACTTGATGCTCGTACAGAGGATTCCTGGCACCTACATGATGGCTTAGAAATTTTATTGTTTATAAAATAATAAAATAGGGGCTGGAGAGATGGCTCCATGGTTAAGAGCACTGACTGCTCTTTCAGAGGTCCTGAGTCCAATTCCCAGCAATCACATGGTGGCTCACAACCATCTGTAATGGGATCCGATGCCCTCTTCTGGTGTGACAGTGACATAGTGACAGTGTACTCATATAAATAAAATAGATAAATCTTTAAAACTAATAATAATAATAATGAGAGAGAGGGGGAGGGAGGGAGAGAGAGAGAGAGAGAGAGAGAGAGAGAGAGCGCGAGAGAGAGAGCAAGGACACTGGGTCTGGCATGGGCATTTGAAACCTCAAAGCCCACCCCCAGTGACACACTTCCTCTAGCCAGGCCACAACTCCTAATTCTTCTAATCCTTTCAAAGAGTTCCACTCCCTGGTGATTAAGCATCCAAATATATGAGGTGAGCCTGGTGGTGGTGGTGGTGGTGGTGGTGGTGGTGGTGATTCTTATTATTCAAACCGCCACAAAGTTCCAGGGAGATCCACTTTGTTGTAACTCTTCAAGCCCAGTTACTGAGGAAGTGCTGATCTGGCCGTGGGCAAACTGGTTTTAGCTTACTCTTTGTTCACTAAAGTAAATATCAGAAATATCTCATGTTGCCACTTAGTCTTTCCGACTGCTTATTTTATTTACTTTTTTTTTTTAACCAATCCACCCCATTCCCTCCCGTGTTACTTCCAACAACATAGAATTAAAGCAGAAAGCTCATCTCTCTTCTCCCTTTCAGACAACTCGGCTTCTCCTGAGCAGTCACAAGGCCTTGGGAAACAAGGAGCCCCCGGAGCCCTGACTGTGGAAGCCAGGCCTTTCTTCCCTGCCCGCACTCAATCGCCCAGGAAGCCCCAGTAAACCTTACGGAGCAGCGGAGGAAGCAGCTTGGCCACCTTGGAGGATCAGAAGCAAGACTTCTGCTGAGTTGGAGTTTTTAGCCTGTCTTTCCCTCACTTAGTATCATTGGCAACTCTAATACCTACCTCACAACTGATTGCCAGAACCCAGGGTGGAAACGAAAATACACTTGCGGCTGAGGTTGGACCTGGAGCTGACAGAGAGAGGGTAAAATTCTGAGCACGCAGTCGGGCCAATCCTGAAGCTCTGGTCTCTCTCTGCAGCCCCTGAATACCTTCGAGCCTCTGGACAGAGGGCAGGTTTCTGCAGCCTTCTGGGTGTGGCTGGTGTTTTCTAGACTCCATTTACACAGTTTATGTTATAGACATCAGTTTGTGCACTCTGTATTATTTGTTGCTTGGGTTTATACATAATCCCCTTTTGCACAGAATTGTTAATATGGGTTTAATCACCTCCCTTATTTTGGAATATTTCATACTCCTAACAATGTTTGTCTCATTTTGTATCTGCAGTATTGAGTTTAAAAGCCAACTTGTATCTTTGCTTGGCTTGCAGGTGCTAAACAATACTGTCTTCTGATACACATTTCTTTAACCATCTGTGTAGATAACCTCTGTCCCTGCTTTCTGTGTGTCTTGCTTGGTTTTGTGAATTTCCTGTGTTGCATTTTGTGGCTTGGGCCCTCTATGCTGTCGTCAATACCGTGTTCATAATATTCAAGTCTCTGGGTCCATCCTCAGCCAGCATCCCAGCTAATAATAATCTTTGGGCTCTGCCTAGAGGTTTCTACCTCACCCCGCCCCCTCTCATCTTCTAGAGAGCCTATCAGAGCTCAGCTGCTCTGTCTTGAAGGATGTGTAGGTCACTCCTTCCAGTAGTATCTCCCCCATGTGGATGGGGACAGGCCATCAGGAATCTATATATACCTTGCCCATTTTGTGGTCTCTCCCTCTTTCCTCCCTCCTCCCTTATTCCTCCTCCCTCCTCCCTCCTCCTCTCCTCCAGCCCCTCCACTTGTTCCGTCTCCACTTGTTCTGTTGTTTTCAGTGTGTGATTTGTGGATCTTTGTTGTGGCCATGTTCCCCACTGTGTAAAAAGATTTGTGTTTTCTTCCTGTAATGTGACATTTGAGAAATATGAGCAACTTAGTAAGTCTTCATAAAGCCAAACTTACCTTATTTAGTTAGAGAGAAGCAAAGCCCACCACCAGCAAGGTTTTTCGAGACAGGGTTTCTCTGTGTAGCCCTGGCTGTCCTGGAACTCACTCTGTAGACCAGGCTGGCCTCGAACTCAGAAATCCACCTGCCTCTGCCTCCCAAGAGCTGGGATTACAGGTGTGCGCCACCACGCCCGGCTTAGAGAGACTCTTGTCATGATACCAATGGATCAAAGCCGAGGAGGGATGTAAAAGTATCCTTTCCAAATGAAAGTGGACAGTAAGCTCTCTGACTTAGGGTTTTTCCGCTTCAGTTGTTAGTGACAGTATTTCTGAGATGGTGTTTTATATTCTTTTCTTTCTTTTCAAATTTCTAGTTGTGACTTTTTTCTAGTGGTATTTGTGTGTGTGTGTGTGAGAGAGTGTTGGGATCAAACCCAGGGCCTTGCCCATGTGAAGCAAAGACCAGGGCTAAACTTTAAAATAAAATTTTAGGCCAGTCATGGTGGTGTATGGCTTTAATCCCAGCACGATTGAGGCAGAGGCAAAGAGATCTCTGTGAGTTCCTGGCTACTCAGAGCTACATAGTGAGACCCTGCCTTCAAAGAAATTGTATTTAACTATTATTATTATTTATACTCTTGCCATTTTCCTGTAAGTATTTTGCTGTAAGCCATCTTAAGTCCTTAATGGGATGATGTTGCAGGAAATATTAAAAAAGAGGTTTACCTGCCAACTCTCTGTGGGTTCTGACCCGCGTTCCTGCTGCCGCCAACTCTCTGGAGCTGCTGGTCTCTAGGCCTGCAAACTCTCCGGCCCTGCTGGGCCATAGGGCCTCTGCTGGGCCATAGGGCCTCTGCCTCTCTACCTGTGACCTCCCTGGGCCATTTCACTCATCCGTCCCTCTGTTAACCACCTCCCCGGCGGGGGACCCCGAGTTCCTCTCGCTACCACACAACACCCCACACACCCACAGTCTGCCAGCTCACCATCCTTACCCAGTAGAAGCATGGCTCTTAACGCTTGATTAGTTATCCAAGTAGATCTGTGTACATTTAAAACCACAATTACAAGATGCCGATATAGTAATTCAAGAGCCAATTAAAAGTGATAAAGCTTTATCCCAATATTTCTAACCTTATAAAATCTTAGCTATTTTGGCAAGTAGAGGTCCACATCCAAAGCCATCTCTGGTTCTCCCCTCTCTACCTGTGACCTCCCTGTCTCAACTCCTAGCTCCACCTCCCCGTTCCCTGTCCAATCACAGGCCTTCCACTGCCTTAATGTGATTGAACGTGGAAAATCCTGTAACAGGTACCCTTTCCATCAATAGATATGGTAGCATTTACAGTGTTGTTTTTTTCATGCGTCTCACTGGTGTGCTCTTATATACAATGTTACTGGTCTGTAATCATTGTTGCAACATTTAATTCAAGTCCATAATAATTCATTTTAAATTTTAGTTCTTTTGGAATTTAGTCTACAAAGTTTTCTTTCTGTATATATGATCCCGGGAATGGGCCTCCAGCTCGTGTCTTCTGGGCAAGTGCTCCACCACTGAGCTGTGTCGTCAGACTAGAATGATGTTCTGTAGTTGTTATCTGACTGAGTCTGGCTGCTCACCCCACGCTGGGCAGATAAATCTAAGAGACGTGGTACTGAGGGAAGAGGGTGATTTTATTCACAAATCTTCTTAGAAGGGAGGGATGGGGGTGTTCGGAGCCCATCTCACTGGGGAGCTAACTTGGGGTCAGTTTATACGAGTGGGTGATGGCTGACCTTGGGCACTCTTTCAGTGTGCAGCCCAGATAACGCACAGCTCCTTGACTTGACTTGAAGTGTTTTCACTTCTTCACGTCTCAGAAATGGATCAGTGTTTCCTTGGGCTTTTGCTTTTCAAATTAGTTCCACAGCACACAGTGAACTGACTCCCAGGACGGAGAGGTCCTGAGGCCCAAACTTGTGTAATGAGCATATGAGGCTCCTTACCACACCCCTTTCTTTGTTCTTAACATTGCCTGATGTCAATTTCTCCAGAGTTTGCGTGATAAAGTGGCTCCACTTGAACTATCGGTTCCCCCCAACGCTCCCCCACCTCATTCTGAGACCATTATCCAGTCATTTGACTTAAGACAACAAGTTATCGACTGTTCCTTACTGTCTTTTTCTCATCCCATGGCAAACCTGTTACCAAGTGTTGGAAGTACTTTCCCCCTCTTAAACGGTCAGAGGTTGCCTCCCTGTTGTCAGTTCTCGCCTTCCATATATGTGTAGGCGGCTTTAAACTTGTAGTAACCCTGCTGCTCCTGGAGTGCTGGGGTCACAGGAGCAGGACACACTGGGCTCTCCCCTCTGCGCCCGCCTCCGTCTCAGCTGCCTGATCTTTCGGACGCAAACCTAAAGATGTTGTAGTTGTGTTCCTCCTGCTGAAATTTCTGTTGGCCCCCACCATGCAGGGCAAGAGTCGTACGTTAGGATCCACAGGGGCAGAAGTGACCCGTGAATGGGGGTGAGGAAGAAGGGCGTGGCACTGTCCTGACCGTGAAGGGTACTTGCTTCGGATATCTGTCTGGGGATATGGACCCAGATCTCTATATTGTTCTGTTTTTCAGAAGAAGAAGCGAGAAATACAGATTTTTGTGAGATATTACTTTGGTGATTGAGTATTAACTTTTTTCGGTTGAGTTCTAGAAATAAAAGGTTAGAGTCTGGTGTTGTGGAACATGCCTGTAATTCCAGCACTTGGGAGCCTGAGGCAGAAGAATCCTGAGGTGAAGGCCAGTCCTCATAACAATGTGAGTTAGGGGCTGGCCCAGCTGCTAGAAACCATGTCTCGAAAAAACAAACAGCAAAACAGTTGCCAAAATTTTCCACCAACTTGAAATTTTTTGGAAGATATTTCATCTTATTACTCGTTTGTTTGTTTGGCTAGTTATTTTTGTTTTTCTTTTGAGGCAGGGTATTCTAGGCCGGTCTTGAACTCAGTATGTAGTCTATGCTTTGGGTCCCTCTGCCTCCACCTCCTGACTGCTGGCATTCCTGGCGTGTGCTACCATGCCCCACTTAGTGCTAGGAACTGAAGACGAGACTTGATCATGGAAGCAAGCACTCTGCCAACGGAGGCACATCCCCAGGCTAGCCCTCACATCCCCAAGCTAGCCCTGGATACTGTCTTTCAGTGATGTTACCTCTTCTGTAAACACAATTACTACTTCCCTCTGTGTGCCTCAAAACCTGCCAAAACTACAACTGTTAAGACTCTGGACAACTCTTACTGACCCCAGAGAGGTGGTTCATATACCTCTAGCTTGTACCTCACATTCCAAAGCGTTGGTTTTGAGAAAAACACATTATTTATTCCTCGTGGTAATTCTGACACTTAGCAGTTAGAACATTTCTTGTCAGATACTGAATTATATTATAGTATATGGTGGGCTTATTGTTTTGTTTGGTCAGTTTTGGTTTTGTAGGTTTTTTGTTTTGAGACAGAGTTTCTCTGTGTTTCAGAGCCCTGTCTGTCCTGGACTCACTCTGTAGACCAGGCTGGCCTTGAACTCACAGAAACTACCTGTCTCTGCCTCCTGAGTCCTGGGATTAAAGGCATGTGCCACTTTGGCTCTGAGTTTGGTTTTGTTTTTATTAAAAAAAAAAAAAAAATCAGGGTCGCACTGTAGCCCTGGCTGGCCTGGAACTCATGTAGACCAGGTAGGCCAGAAGCATCTGCTGGGTCTAATGGTGTTCACCACCACGCTCTGTTCACCACCACGCTCTGTTCACCACCACGCTCTGTTCTGGTCCTTTATTTAAAATACAAAAATGCTTACACTTTTATTCCCAATGAGGGTGCTATATGACACAGACTATGGAGTCACTGAAGTCTAGAGTCAGCTTCTGTTCATGAAGTGGGTTGCCCGCCAACGATGCTGTCTCTCCAACATCAGCGCGTCCTGATTTTCCTCACTTTGCTTTTTATAAGTTTATTATGCTAATTCTTTCTTGATTATTTTGTGTTTGTGTTGCTGCTCATTATGGGATCTCTCTGAAGCACTGCTGACTTTTAAGATCCTTGCCTTTGGGAGAACTGTTAGTTGTAATAGCTGTAGATGGCCTATCTTTCTGAACAGAGAATCCCAGCTACAAAGTAATTTGTTATGGAGTTCTATCATTTTCTGTTAAATACAAATAAACACATTTTTGGTATTTCTTCATTAAATATAGAGTTAATTGTTACTTTCGAATGACTGTTCTTTATTAAGATAAAAGAAATACTCTATTCCTATTTGTTGGAGGCTGACCTTGATAAAATGACCCAATCTCTTCCTGTAATAATATCTTAATCACCTTGCATGACTGATTGCATTCAATGTTTTTTTAATATTAAAACATCCTTAAGTTTATGATAAATCAGCTCTGCCTCACTATGGCATATACTCTTGGCATTTCTTTTCTATTTGCTATACATCAATACATTCATAAATAAAACTCGTTTATATCCTATGGTAGGTACATATAGTGATTTTAATTTTATTGGCTATGAGCAAAGTATATATATATATATATATATATATATATGTATATATATATATATATACTGCCTGCCTCTGCCTCCCAAGTTCTGGGATTACAGGCATGCGCCGCCACCACGCCTGGCTAAATTTTACATTAAGTAACAGAGCTTCTGAAAATGATTCATTATTTATTTGTTTTACTTTTTATTCAGGGCCTCCCTTTGTAGCCCAAGCTAGCCTGGAATTCCTGATCCTTCTGCCTCACTCTCAGGGGCGGGATCACAGGTGTGGCCAGCACTCCCAGCTCCGTTTTCATTTTTAAATACATTTATTTACTTATTTTTATTGCACTTGCATGAGTATTTCCACGAGTTTATATGCACCACATGAGTGCAGGAGACCACAGAGGCCAGAAGAGGGCATTAGATCCTCTGGAAGTAGGGTTAAAGATGCATGCTGGGAATCGCCACACGCGTGAGGACACACTCACGAGGACACACTCGTGCCCTCACACGAGCAGCAAGCGCTCCTAACCACGGAGCACTTGAACCAGTGTTCAGAGGTGTGGCCTTTGGAAGCAGATTGGATCCGGGAGGATCTGGCCTCATGAATGTGTTCAGATGTTTATGGATTAAAGCACAATGGGTGGTGGGGAGATGTTAGAAACTTTGAGAGCTGGGCTGCAGTTGGAGGGCACGCCTCCAAGGGCGGCTCCTGCCCCCTTTTCCTTCCTCTCAGTCTTTCCTCTCAGCTTCCTGGCTGCCATGAGGTGAGCAGATTGTGCCACAGAATGCTCCCACCATGGTGTTCTGCCTCACCAGGTCTGGAAACAGCAGAGCCAGGTGACCATGGGCTGAAAGCTTTGTGAGCCAAAGGAAGTTCTCCTTTAAGCTAACTTTAGTGGACATTCGTCATGGAACGGAAAGCTGACTGATGCAATACACATATGTTAAGAAGGTAATGATGACAATCAATACCTCTGTATAACAGCTGGGTGGTGGTGCTGCATGCCTTTGGTCCCAGCACCCAAGAGGCAGAGGCAGGCAGATCCCTGTGAGTTTGAAACCAGTCAGGGCTACAGAGAGAAACCCTGTCTCAGCTAAAACTAAATACATAATCACAAAGGCTGATGAGTAGTGACACTTAGCACTAAGCCTGAGTCACTCCGGGACCCACAAGATGGAAAGAGAACTCACTTCAGCAAGTTGCTTTCTGACACACACACACACACACACACACACACACACACTACACACTACACACTACATGATTTTTTTAAGGAGGTAATCATTGCTAATATGTTAAGTATTTTTAGTTATTCTCATATATCTAACCTTAAATATTGAGGTTATATTTGTCTCTTCTGGATGTTATAAGCATTTTCCTACATCAAATGCATTTGCAGTGTTATCAGATGGGTGTATCACACTTTTGTGTGTCATCTGATCACAGTTCTATTGTTGGGTGTTTATTGTTTGCATCCTTTCGGTGTTTAAGTAAGTGCCTGCACTTGCTATTTTCTTAGAATACATTTCTAGGTATAAGATAGTGGATATTAGAAAGACTCCTGGAGAACCTCAGAACTGCTCCTCAGAGCAGCTACAGTAAGCAGTTTCTGCTCATCATGGAAAGTGCCAGGCTCTGGTCTCTCTGAAGTATCCTGTCAGCATATTCTCCTGAAAGACACAATACATTTTGTTTCCTGGATAGTTGTTCCAGACAATATGTATAACATATTGTATAACATAATTATCTCCAATAATTATGCTTGCCTTCTGTAAGAAAAAGTCATTGAAGCTATTAAATGCTTAAAAAATTTACACACCTGGGCATGGTGGCACACACCCTTGATCCCAGCACTTGGGAGGCACAGGCAGGAGGTTCTCTGTGAGTTTGAGACCAGTCTGGTCTACACAGCAAGCTGCAGGACAACTAGGGCTATATAGTGAGACCCTGTCTCAGACCAACAAACAAACAAAGTTACAGGTCAGATTCTGGGTAGACTCTGAAAACTGATTTTTTTTTTTAAAGATTTATTTATTTGCTGGACAGTGGTGGTGTACATCTTTTTTTTTTTTTTTTTTTTTTTTTGGTTTTTTCAAGACAGGGTTTCTCTGTATAGCCCTGGCTGTCCTGGAATTCACTCTGTAGACCAGGCTGGCCTCCAACTCAGAAATCCGCCTGCCTCTGCCTTCCAAGGTGGTGCACATCTTTAATCCCAGAACTTGGGAGGCAGAGGCAGGTGAATTTCTGAGTTCAAGGCCAGCCTAGTCACTGTTTCTCTCTTCAGACACACCAGAAGGGGGCATCAGATCCCATTACTGATGGTTGTGAGATGCCATGTGGTTGCTGGGATTTGAACTCAGGACCTCTGGAAGAGCTGTCAGTGCTCTTAACCACTGAGCCTCCTCTCCAGCCTCCATATACTCACCTTATAAAGGCGGTATTTGCTGGGCGACTGTGATGTCGGCACTTGGGAGGTAGAATCAGGAATGTTAGGTCATCTTCAACTACAGAGAGAGTTGAGGCCAGCCTGAGCTACATGAAACCCTGTCTTAAAGAATGGAAGAGGGGCTGGAGAGATGGCTCAGAGGTTAAGAGCACTGACTGCTCTTCCAGAGGTCCTGAGTTCAATTCCCAGCAACCACATGGTGGCTCACAACCATCTGTAACGGGATCTAATGCCCTCCCCAGGTATGTCTGACATTTACAGTGTACTCATATAAATAAAATAAATCTTAAAAAAAAAAAAAAAAAGAATGGAAAGAAAAGGTGGTGGTGGCACACACCTGTAATCCCAGCATTCTGGGAGGCAGAGGCAAGGCGGATTTCTGAGTTCGAGGCCAGCCTGGTCTACAGAAACCCTGTCTCGGAAAAAAAACAAATCCAAAAATCAAAAACCAAAAACCAAAACCAAAACCAAAACCAAAAACAAAAACAAAAAACCCAAACAAACAAACCCAAAACAAAACAACAAAAAAGAATGGAAAGAAAATAATAAAGGCAATATTTTATTTTCGTCTTACCGGACATACACTCATGCTTCAGTATGTATCTACGAGATGTATTCCGGGACCAGCAAGGTATAGTACACTCAGCAAGATCTCAGCAGAAGTGAGGAAAGTTACAACTTGGGTAGGCTCTACCACCTCAAAGGTGGAAGCATCGCAGATAAAATCTTCTTTTGGTTCATGGTAGTTAACACATCTGCATAATCAAGCCAGAAAATGTGGCAGATTCTGCCATAAATCGCTTAATCTTATCTTTCTTTTTTTTCATTTTTCTTTCTCTCTCTCTCTTTCTTTCTTTCTTTCTTTCTTTTCTTTTTTTTTTTTTTTTTTTTTTGAGACAGGGTTTCTCAGTGTAGCTCTGGCTGTCCTGGAACTCACTCTGTAGACCAGGCTGGCCTCAAACGATCTTACCTTTCTTTACTGGATATTTCCACGTGTCTGTACTGCTTTCCTCCAACCTCTGTAGGACTTGGGCCTGGTGATGGCCAGTCTTGACTTGTGGAATCATGGGTAGCTCTCTGTCTTTCTGTCTCTGTGTCTGACTCTCTGTCTCTGCGTTTGTCTCTGTCTCTGTCTCTCTGTCTCCTAACCCAGGGCCTCGAAGAGCAACATGTCTGAGCAGCATGCCCACTCTCCCTCCCTTCTCTCCTCTCTCCCTGGCCCCAAGCCTGGGAAATTACAAAACCCCGCCTCCGTCTGTCCTTTCCAGTTACTGCCTGTTGGCATTTTTATTTACCAGTCAGAACCAACTGGGAGCAGGTTCCCAGAAGCTATGTGCAGACACTCTTGTAAGCAGTTTTGGGGACCCAAATTAACATTAGAATACAAGTAGCACTGGGCCAAACCAGGTACACACAAGCACTGCCCCACTTCCAAGCTGCATCCTTAGACCTGCGGCTCAGCTTTTTAAAACGTTCCTTACGAGCGTCTGTTAACTGTATATAATGATGAGCTCTATTATGACATTTCATACACACACATATATATATATATATGAAGCGCTTAGATCATGCTCACCCCCCTGCTCTCTTTTATCCTCCTCCTCCCGATGTCCCCCTTCCTCCTTCCGTCAGCGACCTCTCCTCTGCTCTCGTCATTTTGGGGGGGATGTTTGAGCCAATGAGTTTAATTAAGGTTGCTTATAGTTGCTTACAGGTGAGGGGTAATTTACAGTGGCGTGGACAGTTCATGGATGGCTATTCCGCTGAAGACAATGTCTTCTTCCTGCCCCCAGCTCCCACTGCCTTCAAATCCTCAGCAAGAGGGGAGACTTTGAGCACCCTGAGCACCTCCCCCCTGCCCAGTGGCTCCAGGGGTGGTGGTGTCCCAGCACAGTAAAGATCCTTTGACTCTTTGGCCTGTGGTTTTATCTTATCGGCCTGTACCCCTATTCAGTATATCCAGTAAGCACTATCCTCCTCTTTATTAAAATAGATGGGGAAAAGTTCCTTAGATAGTCTTTAGTCAGGGGGTGGGGGTGGGGATGGGAGTGGGGTGGGGGTGGGGGTGGGGGTGGAACTCAGCTGGGGGAGTGTCAGCCCAGCATCACAGAGAACAGGTCTGTAGAGCCACACCTATCCTAATAGAACGGTGGGACTGGACATAGCAGGGACAGAGGGACTACCCTCCAGGAGATAGATAGTTCTTCCCTGAGCCTGGGCGGGAGAGAGGAAATACACAAGGCCAAGAATAGGCATAGCTTTGCTTCTGGAGAGTCTCTGTTAACTTGACATAAGCTAGAATCATCTGAGAAGGAACCTCAATTGTGAAAACACCTCGGTCAGATTGGCCTGTAGGCACATCTGGGCCTTTTTTTTTTTTTTTTTTTTTTTGATTAATGACGGATGGAAGATGGCCCAGCCCACTGTGGGCAGAAGCACCCATGGGCAGGTGGTCCTGGGTTCTATAAGAAAGCAGGGAGACGCCATGGGAACAAGCCAGTAAGCTGCACCCATCCATGGCCTCTGCTTCAATTCCTGCCTTGAATTCCTGCCTTGCCTTCCCTTGATGATGAACGGTGTGACCAGAAGCCAAACAAACCCTTTCTTTCCCGGGTTGCTTTCGGTCAGCACGTTTTTATCACTGCAACAGAAACCAAACCAGGGCAGCTTTCTCTGCATTCTCAAAACATCCCCTGGCTTGTAGGAAGTGAGCAGAGATGCTGCTTGTGCTGAGAAGAGCTACAGTTTCAGGTAAGAAAGGAGGGGAAGGCAAACGGAAAGACGGGTATGCTGTTGACCTGCTTTTCAATGGACAGCCCATAGTGGGTCCTGCTTTTGCAATGGATAGCCCATAGTGGGTCCTGCTTTTGCAATGGACAGCCCATAGTGGGTCCTGCTTTTGCAATGGACAGCCCATAGTGGGTCCTGCTTTTGCAATGGACAGCCCATAGTGGGTCCTGCTTTTGCAATGGACAGCCCATAGTGGGTCCTGCTTTTGCAATGGACAGCCCATAGTGGGTCCTGCTTTTGCAATGGACAGCCCATAGTGGGTCCTGCTTTTCAATGGACAGCCCATAGTGGGTCCTGCTTTTGCAATGGATAGCCCACAGTGGGTGCCACTTAATACGACAGGATGACCAGACTGGAAGGCCAGACGCCACCAGGAGAAGTAGAGGTGTTCAGTACCTTACCACCCACTACCAGTTTCTGTGAGGCTTTCGAGTCTTAGATCTTACTGGGGGAGGAGGGGGTGTCCATCCCTGTGTTATGAGATTCCTAGAGATGGAAAAGCACTCTCAGATGAGCCTTTCATATGTAAACTGACGGCCCCTTTGTGGATCCCTGCCTGAGAGGCCATGTGACATTCCTCTCAGGACTATAGCACGCTATCTTTTCTTGTAGAACTGAATAAAATCAATAATCATATTTCAGAACAAATACCATTTGTCTCATATACAGGATATGTAACAGGCTTGATTGAGTCTTCCGGTGAGTGGCAATATTTTTAGGGAAATGAATGGACAGTCTTCTGGTGCAGGTCACTGGAAGGGGCCAAGCAGAGACGTGCCTCGGGGCAGCCAGAGACGGTTTCTGGTTATTGAACAGGCTCACAGGAAGAACCTTGCTCCGATGATCTGTCCATCACTGAGCAACGTAAGGATGACTTGGACACAAGCGCTGTGCTGCTGAGACAGTCAATCTGTTGACCTAGATGGCTACCAAATGAGTGGGTGGTGTATACAAAGTCGACACACCAGCAGACGGGACCAGTATTACATGTGATCACGCTACTCGGAAGGGCATGCGATTTAAGATTCGTGAATTGTACTTTTCTGGAATTTTCTAACTGTCGCTCACTGTGTGTAACTGAAACCACGGAAAGCTACGCTATAAACGCGGTGGGAGGTGGGAGGGCAGACGGTAGGATGGGACTCGACCACTGTATACCAATGGGGGGGTAGACGGTGGGCTGGGACTCGACCACTGTATAGAAATGGGGGGGAGGGGCAGACGGTGGGCCGGGACTCGACCACTGTATACTAATGGGAGGGCAGACGGTAGGACGGGACTCGACCACTGTATATCCTCCTGCACTTTGTTTTCATTTAGCAGCGTAGTCTACAATTCATCCCACACGAGTTAACAGGGCACCTTCATAGAGAACTGTGGATAAAGAACTAAGCCCTGGAGAAAATTTGGAGCAATTGCTTTCATATGTGATCATAGAGTGTGGTAGCAAATTCTCTCTAGATGACTGTAGGTTGAAGATTTTTAGAATTTGAGGAATCAAATAAAAATTTAAACCATAAGCAGTGGTGGTGGGTTAGAAGGGTTTATAGTCTTTATAGCCTCACCCCACTTTATATCCTCTCTCTCTCCCCCTCCCTCTCCCTCCCTCCTTCCCTCCCTCTTTCCCCTTCCCCCCTTTCTCCCCCCAACCCCCTTTCCTGCTGCAGCTGCCTTCCCTGCCGTTGCGGACCTGTCCCTGTGGAAGTGTAAGCTAAAATCCTTTCTTCTTTAAGTTGTTCTTGGTTGTGGCATTTATCATCGCAACAGCAAAGTATTGCATGGACTGACGCCGGCAGCACGCAGTGTTTCCTTCTTAGCAGAGGAGGGGGCGGGTTTCTATTGTAACAGCCCTGAGTGTCCTGGAACTGGTTTTGTAGACCAGGCTGACTTAAACGCACAGAGGTCCTTCTGCCTCTGCCTCCCTGGTGCTGGGATCAAAGGTGTGTGCTACTAGGCCTGGCTTGATTTATTTTTGTTTTAACTACATTGGTATTTTGCCTGCATGAATGTCTGTGTGAGGGTGTCAGATCCTCTGGAATTGGATTTACAGATAGTTGTGATTGCCATGTGGATGCTAGGAGTTGAACCTGGGTCCTCTGAAAGAGCAACCAGCGTTCTTTTTGTTGTTGTTTGTTTGTTTGAGACAGGGTTTCTCTGTATAGCCTTGGCTGTCCTGGAACTCACTCTGTAGACCAGGCTGGCCTCGAACTCAGAAATCCACCTGCCTCTGCCTCCCAAGTGCTGGGATTAAAGGCGTGTGCCACCACGGCCCGCCTGCAACTATCGTTCTTAACCATTGATCCATCTCTCCAGCCCCTAGAGGCTGTATTTTAAGATAATAGAAGAAATAAGAGTTCCAAGACAGAGAAGAGATGTCATGTGCTGCACTTTATATACCTAACTGTCATGTAGTCAAAAGTTCCAAGAAAGTAAGAAAGTGTCAGAAAATTTCTAGAGAGACATAGTGGTATTTGGGGTCTGAATAAACCAAACAGCTTAGAGCTAGTCAGAGGCGCAGAGGAGGTTGCTATGAGATAGAAGTGTGACTGGTATCAGATAGACCTAGCTTACACGGGGTCTTACACTCAATCACCAAGAACTTAAAAAACAAAGAAAGCAACACACACACACACACACACACACACACACACGCTTGCAGAGAGAGAGAGAGAGAGAGAGAGAGAGAGAGAGAGAGACCAAACAGACAAAGGAAAAGCAGAAGAAAACCACTCAAAGAATTATAAGAAAGGGGGGAAAATTGTCCAAAATGTATTTAAAAGTTATGGCACAAGGCCGGGCGTGGTGGCGCATGCCTGTAATCCCAGCACTCGGGAGGCAGAGGCAGGCGGATTTCTGAGTTCGAGGCCAGCCTGGTCTACAGAGTGAGTTCCAGGACAGCCAGGGCTACACAGAGAAACCCTGTCTCAAAAAACCAAAAAAAAAAAAAAAAAAAAAAGTTATGGCACAAAAAGAGCAGATCAAAACCAAGGGCGGGGTGGGGCTGGGAGCCGGGGCCTGGGGGGAAGATGTCGCTCAGTGGTGGAGGGCTTCCCAGTGTGTTCGAGCCCTGGGTGAGAGCCCTAGCTCTCAGAGGTGGGGTGAGGGGGATAGACTGAGGTGGCAGAAGTTATCGTGAAACTATAGATCTCGATCAGACCTTAGGGTTGCTTGGGAATCTCATGAGAGCATGAGAGGAGAGAGAAGCAGGCTCCGAGGAAAACTTGCAGTAGATTTGTGGATTCTGTGAGGCAGACGATACTGGTTTATCTCTAAAAGCATGCAACCAAATCTAGCAGAGGCAGCCATCGATGCTAAAGAAGAATTGATAAATCAGCTTCAAAAATACAGTGGGCTTAGGTCGGGGGCTGTCCTGTTCCCTGCAGCCTGATGCACCGGAGCAGCGAGCATAGCAACAGAACTGCACACTGAGAACAGCTGTAGGAAGTAACGGGCCAGTAGTTTGGTCGGGTTTCCTGAAGAGGCGCGTGCTAGAATCATTAATGAAAACCCAACTAATCTTCCAAACTTAAATTACAGTCAGGACTCCATCAAAGAGCCTAAGAAATCTGAATACACACATGTGTCATATTTGGTGCTGTACATAGAACCGAGGCCTTGGTCATGCTAAGCACATACATTATTACTGACATTTTTAAAAGATTTATTTCATGTATATGAGTATATTTGCACACACACACACACACACACACACACACACTCACACATGCTGTTTTCATGCACACCAGAAGAGGGCATCAGATCCCATTACAGATGGTTGTGAGCCACAATGTGGTTGCTGGGAATTGAACTCAGGACCTCTGGAAGAGACCAGTGCTCTTTTTTTTTTTTTTTTTTTTTTTTTTGGATTTTTTGAGACAGGGTTTCTCAGTGTAGCCCTGGCTGTCCTGGAACTCACTCTGTAGACCAGGCTGGCCTCGAACTCAGAAATCCACCTGCCTCTGCCTCCCAAGTGCTGGGATTACAGGCGTGCGCCACCACCACCCGGCCAAGACCAGTGCTCTTAACCACTGTGCCATCATCTCTCTGGGCCATATTACTGACGTTAGCTGTAGCCCTAAATATTTTTAAATTATTGAATATCTGTAGTAAAGAATATCCAAAAACCAAGGAGTGGTTGTTGGTGGCATTGAAAATCCAGGTGGAATGATTTTGACATTTGAAATCCAAATAAAAAGCTAGTGAGGTTGAAGTCAGTTTCTTTCTTTCTTTCTTTCTTTCTTTTTTTTTTCTTTTTTCTTTTTTCTTCTTCTCTGTGTAGTCCTGGCTGTCCTGGAACTCACTCTGTAGACCAGGCTGGCCTTGAACTCAGAAATCTGCCTGCCTCTGCCTCCCAAGTGCTGGAATTATGAAGTCAGTTTCTTTACCATAAAGTTTTTTTTCTTGGAAATTATGAGAAAGTGTGGTAATTATGAAAGACTCCATTTCTTATGTCCATGTGAGTAGATGAAGTCTATTAAGTATACCAGCTCATGTAACTCTCAAAGCAGATATGACTCAGATCAGCAGTGCCCTTAAACACAGGCAGGAACTAGATGACCATAGCTAGCGACTGTTTATATATGCAGGGAATGCTGGCCTTAAACTCTCCCACACCCTCAAAAGCAGAGATGACTCACACCCGCAGTCCCAGGAGGTTGAGCAGAAGGACTGAAAATTCAAAGCAGCCTGAGCTACACAGCGAGGCTCAATGTAAAACTAAAAACCAGACCCAAGGGCTTGCAAGGCCTTGCGACTGATTCCCATCATCAAAACCAAACAAATATACTGGGCATGATAATCCCTCTAATCTCGGCATTCGGGACCAGCCTGGTCTACAGAGTGAGTTCCAGGACAGCCAGGGCTACACAGAGAAACCTTGTCTTGAATAAAACAAAACAAAACAAAACAAAACAAAACAAAACAAAACAAAACAAAACAAAACAAAACAAAAATGAGGTGGAAAGCAGTTGAAGGCGTCTAGCCTCTGGTCTCCACATGGATGAGCACGTCCATGACACACACACCCCAGCCTCCCCCCCAAATATTTATAAACACCAAACAATATCCAGTTTGCCAAAGGGCCAAAAGGCTAGCACTCTCACACCAGGGTGCAGGGATGAAAGACAGATTTTCTATGTTATAACGTTCTTTAAGATATGTAGTATAGGGGTCAGAGAGAGGGCTCAGTGGCTAAAAGCACTTGCTGCTCTTACAGAAGACCTGGGTTCAGTTCCCAGCCCCTACATGACAGTTTACAACCGTCTGTAACTCTAGTCCCAGGAGATGTGATGCCTTTTCTGACTTCTGCAGGGACTAACGGTCACATGGAGCACGGACATGCCTGCAGGCAGACAGACATTCATAGACACAAAACTCACCGGCGGCCTTCTGCCATAGCCTCCGGTACACCTAATTCTGTTTCTTTGGGGTTAGTTAGATTATGGATAATTCCAATACTTATAATTTTACTTGGTACATTATGCTTTTTGTACAATGTATGATAAAAATTAAAGCTCTTTTAAGAAAAATGAAAAACGATGGCATGATCGCAAATCATTTCAGTGAGTTCAATAGGTGCTATTCTTAACAAAGATAAGGAAGATTCCTTAAAATTCTATTAGGGGACAATTTCGGCTAGAAACACAGTTACCAAAATCCTTAAAATTCCGGCAAAGACTTAAGCAATAATGATCACCCTTGTGTATTTAGTTAGATGCCTGATGTATGGGGTATATATAGTATGTGTCTGTAGTGTACCAGAGTCATATTATCTAATGTGTACCACATATGGATATTTAAAGTTAAATTAATTAAAATTAAATTATATTAAAGATTCCACTCCCCTGTCAGCCAGCTGCATGTTGAATGCTTGACAACCATGACTGTTTAACTAGACAATACAGATTTATATGTTATTTCATTCATTCATTCATTCATTCATTCATTTGTCGGTGTGGCATGCATGTGAATGTGTGGATGCATGCATGCAGAGGCCGGAACAGGACATCATCATCTTCCTCTATAGCTTTCCACTTTGTCCTTGAGACAGGATGCTTCTCAGTTCAGCTGGCCTGGCTGGCACTCCCCCCTGGTATCTGCTGGCATTTCCTCCAGTGTTGGGGCCACAGATGTGGACAGACATGTTCACCCTTTTATGTGGGTGCTGGAGACTTGAACTCATATCCTCGTGTTTGTAGAACAAGCATTCTTACCCACCGAGCTCTCTCCTCAGTGCCAGGCGACAAGAATTTACAGAGCAAGTCCATCACCACAAAAGTTCTTCTCCATAGAAATGTCTTAATTTGTCCCTTGCAAGGGTGGAGGAGTTCCACCCAGAGTTCTCTGCGGGCAGATGATTTTATCGCTTCTGACAATTGTCTTCTTGAGCCTGTAATGTTCAGATTTGTCTGATGTGGGGTAAGTCGGTTTTCCGGCCTCTTTCATTGCTTGGGGAGTGCCGTCTTCTAAAGGATAGAGCTTGTGCTCTTCCTGGAGCCTTGTCAAGAGCCTTGGTCCGCTCGATTTAACAAACGTTTGCGGATGCCAGCCCGTTCAGTTCCCCAGCTCTGACGAAGGCCAAGCCCACATCGGGTTTGAAGTAGCCTTTTCTACTTTTCCAGTGATCTCAGCTGGTGTTTTAGACTGCGTGGCAGAGAAACCCAGCACTTCTTCACATCCTTTGAAACCCGAGCAGTTACTGTGTCAGTACAAGGGTGCGCAAGCAGATGCCAAGCTACTTCCCCTCTGAGCCTGGTACCAAAGAGTTTGGCCAACCTCACGCTCCCCTCGGGTTGGTGCACTCCTTCAGTGGGTGGGGTGGGGGGGAAGCAGGGAGGGGTGAGGCAGGAGGAGAGACTGCCTCTGAGCTTAGCCCTTGATTTCGTTTGTCCTCTTCCTGAACATTCCTTGGGCATTCTGACCCTCCCCCAGCTACTGAGCTCTGGGGAAGGCAGGGATGGAAGCCACAAGGTCTCTGTCCTTGGAGAACTCGCACTGTGGGTGGGGAGCTGACACCCAAACTCCACGCAGTCGGCACAGCCACCGAGGCTGCAAAAGGAAGAGCAAGAAACACTATGTTGCAGAGACCAGGGAAGACTTCCTACAGGAGTGCTGCCCACAGCTCTGGAGGTTCCAGACTGGATCCTCTCCTGGGGTTTGGCAGCTAAAGGTGTCCTCTGGAGAGTGAAGATGGTTAGGATGGTGTGCTGGCTAGTTTTTCTGTCAGCTCGACACAAGCAAGGGTCATTTGGGAAGAAGGAATCTACACTGAGGAAATGCCTCCCGGGAGATTGTCCAGTAAGGCAAGGCTGTAGGCCATTGTCTTGGTTGATGATTGGTGAGGGAGGGCCCAGATCACTGTGGGTGGTGCCATCTCTTGGCAGGTGGTCCTGGATGGTGTAAGCAAACAAACTGTGCAAGCCAAGGCAAACAACCAGTCATAAGTAGCATTTCTCCACGGCCTCTGCTTCAGTCCCTGTCTGCAGATTCCTGCCCTGAGTTCCCTCCGTGACAGAATGTGTCCTGAGAGTTATAAGTTGATGGAAACCTTTTCGTTCCCAAGTTGTCTTTGGTCACGGTGGTTTATCACAGCAATGGGAACTCCAAGACAGATGGATGGCTAGTTAGTGTGGGGTTGGCGTCACTTGTACTTGAGCTGAACCCACGATGCGAGTACCAGAATGGAGCGGGGCTGCGCCCATGTTCTCAGTCCCAGCTTGCCAGAGTCAAGTTTCGCACGCGCTCATATGTGAGTTGGAGTTAGTACCAAGCTGGGGAAGGAGGGTGATCCTTAAAATAGTTGTCACCAACTGTCGCCATGATTCTGAGGTGGGTATTTGGAGAGCAGCCACCAGTCGGGGCTATAGGCAGAGATGACCACGGCGAGTGGGCGCAGAGGGGTTGGCAGATGGATCGGTGTGGCAGCCTGTGTGTTGGGGGCTGGAGCGTGGGGAAACGGAGATCGGGGAAGTGGGATGGGTTGGCCTGGACCCTCCCTCTGGAACATTCCTTCTTGTCACCATTGCTACCGAACAGTGTTCACAGAGGCAGGCTGTCTGGTTCAGCCTGTGCCAGTTTCTGTTGTCATTATTTGTTTGGTGTGTTTAGTGGCACCCTGGAAAGAGATTTTGTTTACATCTACTTATTTACTCTCTATGTGGGATTGCAGTTGTGAGCAAATGTGGGGAGGGCAGAGGGAAGTTTAGGGAGTCAGTTTTCTCCTTACAACGTGTGGGTCTAAGAGACTGAACCCAGTTCACTGGGGGTTGGTAGCAATTACCTTTACCATCTGGCTGGCCCAAAGTTTAACCATTTTACCTCTGTGGTTACCAGCCCCCTAAGAACTATTCTCCATTTAATGTTTGAGACAGAGTGTCTCCCTGAATCTGGAGCTCACAGTGACTAGATTGGTTGGCCAGGGAGCTCCAGGAATCTGTGTCCCACCGCAGCAGGGCTGGGGTCACAGATACATTCCAACTCCTCCGGCTGTCTAGGCGGGTGCTGTGGATTTGAACTCGGGCTCTCACGCGTGTCCAGCAAGTATTTTACCCCCGAGCCATCTCCCAGGCCCTTGGCTTCCCCTTTGACAGTCTAGAAGTCTTTTTGGGAGCTGAGGTCGACTGAGGTAGTTACTTAGTTGAGATCACAGACTGTCTAACTCTCACCTTATTTGCTCCTTTGTCCCCCAAATATGCCACATAAGCAAGGAGTCCTGTTCTCTGTTCTGTTGGCTTCTTCCCGATTGTCTGATTTTTTTAAACAGTACCTTCTCCTTTTCTTTTTCTTTCCTTCAAAGGACATTACCCATTGTTTCTATTGTTCAAGACCCAGCTTACACCCCAACACTCTCTGTGACTCCTTTTGTAGCTTATACTGACCTGTTCCTTTTTCAGATTTCAGTCTTCCAAACCCTGCCACTTAGTCCTGAGGCGGACATTAAAGAGGGAGTGACTGACTGTGAAGTCCTCTGCACGATGGTGCTGTCTTTGTTCTTAACCTGGGGAAGACCTTGCCTTCTAAACATTTATATTTGTTTATTTTGTTATTTGAGATAGGATTTCACTCTGTAGTCCAGGCTGCCTCAGCTTCCTGAGCGCTGGGATGAAAGACATGAAGCACCACGGCTGCCTGGAGATTTTTGGGCCCGCGAATATTTTTTTGACTGAAAGATAAATATAACATCTTTATCAAAGGAAACAATACTCCAGATCATATCATCTTTTTTTTCTTTTAGATTTATTTATTATTATATGTGAGTACACTGTAGCTGTCTTCAGACACTCCAGAAGAGGGCGTCAAATCTTGTTACAGATGGTTGTGAGCCACCATGTGGTTGCTGGGATTTGAACTCAGGACCTTTGGAAGAGCAGTCAGTGCTCTTAACCACTGAGCCACCTCTCCAGCCCCAGATCATATCATCTTAATGCAACTCATTGTTGCATGACTTCTAGTGATGCCTATTGTTTTATATTAGATGGTGCACTACATAGTAACGGTTTCGTTTTCATTTGTGTACATGTGTGGTGTGACCATAGAGGCCAGAAGAGGGCGTCAGACCACCTAGAACTGGAGTTACAGGTGGTTGTGAGTCCCTTACAGACACGCCCAGATGTTTGCCTCCTAGGTAAATCCAGAGGCTGTCAGGTGACAGTCACCATGCCCACTGTATGCCTTCTTTTGTCCACTCATTGCTGCTGGTCTCTTATACCAGCTCCATTTCAGCTTTTCCACAGTGCACGTCTTTCTTGAGTGCCTCTCCTTGGTCCTTGTCTCCTATCAAGTCCTCTTGTCTCAGGTGCAATTCATACATTCTCATGGCTGCAGTTAAGGACCTGCCATCGATGGTTCCCATGTGTGTGTCTTTTGGCCTTTTGGCTGACTCAAGGCCCCGCTCTCCCTCACCATAGCCCACTCTCCCTAACCATAGCTCAAGCCAGAAGCTGGGCACTCACCTCTTCCTCTTGTCTTCGAATTCAGCCTTGCCTAGTCAAAGGTTTCTTAGCTAGGACACAAAACCCATGAGCTAAAAAAGGGCAAGAAAGGCTGGCTTTCATCAAAGCAAGAGGAAAAAAAAGTCTGCTCTTTGAAATATACCATTAGATGTCTGAAAAGGCCAGCTGTGTGCCAGGAGGAAATATTGCCAAAACATTCATCTGATGGAAGATTTAGACCAAAATATGTAAAAACGCTTACAAGTTGGCAGTAAGAAAAATGGCCCGTATAGGATGTGTAAAAGATATGAAAACATACTGCTCCAAAGAAGACCCTGTAGGTACAAACACACACAGAGCACGGTGCTTAGCACTGTTATAGTGCACGAAAGAGCAGTCTGTGCACAGCTACTTGACCTATTTAATCAAAACCGCACCAAAGCTGGCGGCGTGGCTCACGCTTGCTCATTCGGCCATTTGGGAGGGCGAGGTGGGATGATAGAAGAGTCTGGAGTCAGCCTGGTAATTTAGTGAGACACTGTCTCAAAATGAAACTTGGAGAGGGTTGAGAACGGTATTCAGTGGTCTTGGGTTCTTATTCCAATATTGTAAAAACACGAGCAAAAGCAAACACACACACAAATAAGACCAAGTGTCAACAAAGATATTCAATAACTAGGATTTCCATACATTGCTAGCAGGAATGTGTGTATAAATATATATATATATACCACTTTGGAAGACAATTTATCAGTTTCTTATAAAGCTAAATATACATTTGCTACAGAATATGGTAATTCTCCTCCTAGGTATTACTCAAGAAAAATGAAAGCAGAAGTTTATACAAACATTAGGAAATAAATAATAGCCAAGGAAGTGGAAAGAACCCAAATGTCCATCAGTTAGTACAATGGACAAACACATTGTGGTATGTCCATTCAAAGGAATACTGCTAAACAACATAAAGGAACAGACTATTGATACACACAACAACTGATATATACTAAATCACCCAGGCTCAAAAAGTTGTATATATGTAACCTAGGTTTACCTTATCAGCTGGGTGGTGCATGCCTTTAATCCCAGTAGACAGGCAGTTCTCTGCAAGTTTGAGGCCAACCTGGTCTACAGAGTGAGTTCTAGGACAGCCAGAGCTACACAAAGAGACCTTGTCTGGAAAAACAAGAACAAAAACAAAACAAAACCAAAAATCCCAAACATCAGCCACAAAAGTTATATATATCATATGATTCCATTTATATGAAATTCTGGAAAAAGCAAAATTATAGATGTGTAAACCATATTATTGGAGTTGTCAGCAATTTGTGTGTGTGTGTGTGTGTGTGTGTGTGTGTGTAAGGCAATGGCACATACATTGGTTCTATATCTTGAATAGTGGTGGTTATAGAATCCCCTAGGCTTGTGAAGGCTCAGGGAACATTTTTAAAACGTGAATTTCCTTGAACTCAATTGCCTGACTAAATTTATCTAACTAAATTAAAGATAATTAAAAATGAAAGAAGTGAGAAGGGTTGAGGGTGGGAGAGAAAGGGGGAAAGAAAAAAAGAAAGAAGAAAAAGGCAAGGAGGGAGAAAGAGAAGGAAAAGAGGAGTGGAAAGGGTAGGTGGGGGAAGGGAGAAGCCTGAGGGGGGCTCTCTGGACGGTTGTAAATACTGAAAGTAAAAAAGGATGAGTGAAGCTGGGTGGTGGTGGCGCATGCCTTTAATCCCAGCACTTGGGAGGCAGAGGCAGGCGGATTTCTGAGTTTGAGGCCAGCCTGGTCTACAAAGTGAGTTCCAGGACAGTCAGAGCTACACAGAGAAACCCTGTCTCAAAAAAAAAAAAAAAAAAAAAAAAAAAAAAAAAAAAAAAAAGGAAGAAAGAAAGAAAGAAAGAAAGAAAGAAAGAAAGAGAAAAAAAAGAAAGAAACCATTTGTATTTTGAGCTAGGCTTTCTGGGCCACATGTTGAACCAATTTAAAATTTTGATAGATAATGCCAAGATAGCCTCTAAAATGCCTATATCAACCGACATTCCCTTCAGTAGGATTTGAGAATGCCCAGTTCCCCATATTCTTGTATAAACGGGTAAGATAAAAAAATGTACGCTTGCTGTCTTTGGTGGTGGGAGATGTTCAGATCCTTCATGCTTCATGCCGCAGAGCTGCAGTTCCCTGGCTGGTTTCCCCTCCCTCTTCAGCCTTTCCTCTCCAATGGTCTTATACATTGTTAATAGAGTCATCTCTCTTGGGCTTCGTTCTAATAATAGCTCAAAAGGATCTTTACTAATACTTCATCGCCTGCAGACGAAGCTCAGCTCCTTTAGCCCCGCAGCTTAGGTCTACCTCTGTGCCTGTTTCGTTCTTCTGCTTGTCCATTGGCTCTTCTCTTCCCTCTAACTGGATGCTTTCCATCCGTGACGATGCATGAAAATCCCGGGAAGCTTTCTAAACAGAGCTCTCTGCCCAAGTCTTAACTGCTGACATTTGAATTTAATTACTGGAGGTGTGGCCCAGGGATGGTATGCTCTATTTATCAAACTCCAGTTGACTTTAAGTAGTCGCTAGGGTTGAGATCCAAAGTTCTAGCTGAGTTGATACATCAGTTAGAAAAATCCCATGTTCCTGTTACTATATATTTGTTCAGATATTCATCTTCTCCAGGTGCAGTCCTGCTAAATCTCGTAGCTTTCTGATTCCTGGATTCCTGAAGTTCATTTCATGTGCTGTTGAGTGCTGGGACTTGAACCTAGGACCTCATGTATGCTAGGCTAATGCTCTATCACTGAGCTACATCCCAGCTCATGAAGCTTTCCTGTCCTCCTACCTAATACAAATGCCTCCTTTGAACATTTAGTGACGTCATGCTAACATCTGAAATCCTCTGCTTTGTAATAGAGTCATTTTGAAGCTTATTTTTTCTCCTCTACAAAACCACGGTGTTGTGTAATAGTTTCCTCTGAGACGAACACATCCCACTCCACAGGGAAGCTTCTTAAGCAAGAAGAAAAAACAAAAAAAACAAAACCAAAAACCAAACAAATGAATAAAAACTTCAAAATAGCTTCAGGAAGTCCCTGAAACTGACAGATTCCCCACCCCCACCCCGTCAGAGTAATAAAAGTTGAGAGTCCCCCTCAGAGGAGCAGAGCCCACTAGCAAAAGACCCTCAGACCAGACCAGCTGCCCGGAAGAGACAGAAACCAGCTGAGCCGCCTGGAAGGGATTTAGACCAACTGAGTCACTTGGAAGGAAGCTCCACAATGTCGAACTTCCTGTGTGCTCTAGGTCCCACCTTTGGGAGCTGTCACCCATGCTGGGGTGGGCTTTGGGGATGTTTGGTTTTGAGTCATTTCTGTTCCTGTAAGTAACCCCTAACCTATACTTCCTGTAAATAATCCCAGTAAAAGTCATGGTTTTCCAAGCTGGACTTTGGTGATATTGTATTTTGCTTAGTCATAGGTGCCCTGCCTGGGTATCCCAACACAGGGCTAATTACATTTCCTCAAGGCCCAGCACAACTTTGTGGGACAGCTTCAGGGGCTCAGTAAACAGTTTTTGGATACTTACCCTGGTTGGTTCTGTCACATACGTAATTGCTCTGTGCCATGCACGGTTTGCTCCAGTTGTCCCATGGCCTGATGTCCAGTGTCCCCTTGCTGCAGTGATTGTCATTGGATCCTCTAGAGACCAATGACAATTGGTCTAGCACAGAGACCCACACACCATTCTTCCTTCAATTTTAAATTTTCTTTCATTTTAATTTTCGAGACAGGATCTTACTATGTGGTCATGGTTGTCCTGAACTTGCTATGTAGACCAGGCTTGTCTTGAACTCCCAGAGATCTGCCTGCCTCTGCTTCCTGGGTGCTGGGATTAAAGGCCTGTGTCACCATACCCAGCCTCTCCCTTCCCCCTTTAAAGGTCTCCAAATAGCTGTCACCAGTGGGGCATTCTCGTTCTTGTCACACGTCTGCTTTCACTGGACCGTAAGCACTGTCAGAGAAGCGCTTCTGTCTGCTGAGATCGTCCCAGCGCCCTCCGTGGTGTCTGCCATATATGGCAATCACTCAAAATGTGAGTGGAACTTAACAGAAAGCGTTCACTCGACTGGGTGTTTCCCTGGAGCTCTTTCCATCCATCCTTGGTTCTTAGCTTCATCCTAAGATGTCAAAGCCCCATCACCACCCCTGCAGACAACTACCCCTACCCCCACCCCATAGCCGGACACAACAACCGTCGACTCAACCCACTTTGGGGAAGGCAGACCTCAGGATAATGACCAGGGACTCTGGAAGTGAGTCGGCCTGAAGGAGTGGAATTATGGGGTTCTGGGTACTCAGGCATGGGAAAGATGGATGCTGGTGGGTTTTCCCTTGGCTCCTCAGACTCTTGGGCCTGTGGTGGGGCCCAGGTGCAGCTGGTAGAGGCCCCGAGTGGTGCCCGCTTTGTCTGGGTAAAACGGACTCCATCTCTCTCCCTCCCCACGCCAGGCTTGAAGCCTGCTGGGAGCCATGCTCACTTTCTCTCCTAATTGTTGGTGCTTCCCTGTGGCTGAGCGAAAGCTCAGCTCTCACTTGTGTATACATAAGATGAGATCGGGTGGAAAGGTGTCTAAAAACCAGTGCTTCTGTCTCCTTTTACATCTCCCGCCCAACACTAACAAGTCATACAAAATACTAAGACAGAGCCACTAGACCTGCTCATTGCATAGTTTTGTATGAATGCTCTGAGGCTATGTCGTAATCCCTATTTTTAGACACAAATGTACACAGACTTGTGACTAGGTGGGGGGGGCATGCATGTGCACTTGTGTATGCACACACACACACATACACACACACTCCTGCTTACCTTGAGCATTCATTCCTGCTGGGTTTGCAGAGTTAGACTATCTGCCAGCTGAGCCCTGGGAGTCATTTTGCTAGACACCGAGGGAGAACGCTCTAATTCCTGACAGAGGTTGGCTTTCTGTTTTGAGAGCAGAGAGACCAAGGGACTCTAGGGAATCCCCCTTTTCCTTGGAGAGTTGATGCCCTGGGGTCCTTCCTGTTAGCCCAAGGTTGCATTTTTGTTTATTTCTGGCAGTCTGAGTTGACTCAGAAGGGTGTGGGAGATTGCTTTCTCCCACACTCTGATGTCTAGTGCAGACGGGAACTTCCTGGAGGCTGAGGCCAATTGTGAAGGACACATAGAGTCCCATCAATAAATATATGATGGGGCTCTGGGGGGATCCTGCGTGGGGTGATAACATGTTAGAACGTCATTCGAAAGTGTGTGTGTGTGTGTGTGTGTGTACTTACAAGTTCATAAAAAAATACATAACACAATAGGACTAAACGTCAAGAGCTGCTCCAGGTGGGTGGCCTGTGGCCAGATGAGTTGTGTATACAAAGAATTCAGAGAAAAGCCAGGAGAGAGGAGAGCCATTCCTAGGGCTATGTATGTGGTCAGGGCGCAGACATGCTCAGACAAGCAGAATCTCCACTTGAGCATGCTGGAGACAATTCCGTGGATGTGCATGTCAGGGGGAGCAGGAGAGCAATTTGTGGGGGGTGCTTATGACAGGTGACACAATGGGGCATAAAAATTAGGGTCATCTACAAAAGCTTGTAACCTAGATTCTCATCTCCCCTGAAATTTAACAGGTGCTTTTTTTTTTTTTTTTTCTCCCAGAACAGGAACTTTTGATTCTTTGCCCAGCTAGATGACTTTGCCCAGCAAAACAGGGTAGCATCTTTCTGGTTCTTTTGCCTACTTCACTGAAGAGCAGCCTTGATCCTTTTGGCCAGTCTGGATGGCTGACATTTCCCAAAGTCTGTCAACAAGATACTTCTCTTAATGCACAGTTTTCAGACTATGGCTGGTGCCACCTCTGAAATAGAAACTGTCCAAAACGGTGGTGTGTTCCAAGACCTTCCAACCTTCCTCCGTCTTCAGAGTTAAAGTACTTGGCTCTGCACAGAGACACATGCTAGCTCCCATACACATTCCCATTTCCCCGGGAAACTAACCCCCAACAGGGTCTTTTTCATCCTACGTTGGTGTTACTTTTTTTAAATTTTTTAATTTTAAAGGCCTGGATCTGTGTGTCTGTCTCTTTCTGTCCACCTCGATTCAGCTTCAGCAGCCCCTTTCTGAAGACTCACTAAGCGCGGGGCAGTAGGCCCAGGTCTCTCCAAAGGCCCACCTTCACAAGGTGGCAGAGCTCTGTCTGGAAAGGCAAAAGATGGGCTGAGCCCTGCGCGCCTCCTCCCCAGCCTTTCCAGAGCGCGGGGTCTGGGGAAGAGAGCAGACTTCTCCCGGCTTTGTCCGCTCGGCAGCCCCGGGTCTGCCAGGGACCTTGGCCGCCCCGCACACACACCTGCTGCCCGCCCCGCGTGGGTGGCTCGGGAGGAGCGTGCTCCAGAATCGCCGGGTTTGCGACCGTTCCTCCAGCGCCCCGGGGGTGCGGGTGTGGGTGCGGGGCGGCGCCGTCCCGGGCGCCCTCCTGAGAGGCGGGTCCTGGGGGAGGGCGGGGACCGGGTCCCGCCTCGCCCTCCGCCGGGCGGCCCGCAGGCAGGCGCCGGGCCGGCCGGGAGGTGGTGCTCGCCTCCCCGCGCGGGGCTGTGCGTTGCCCGGCAGCGGCTGCGAGGCTCGGGAGGGGGCGGAGCGGCGCGGCCGGCGTGCAGCGGCCCCAGTCCGCGGATCCGGCCCGGCCCGCCCCCGCCTCGCCGGCCTCGCTGCGCGCCGGTGCGAGGCGCCCAGTCTCCGTTGCAGCGGACGCCGGCGTCCCGGGCCTGAGCGCACCCACGCCGGGAGGCCGGGGTGCCGGGGAGCCGGGGAGCCGACGCGTGGCCATGGAGCGGGAGCCCCGCGCCAGGGTTGCACTGGTGCCGGAGCGGTGCGGCCGTGGGCCTTCCTCCCGCCACCGCCGCCCGGGGCTGCTGCTCCCCGGCCTCTGGCTGCTGCTGCTCGCTGGGCCGACCTCGTGCGCTCCAGGTAAGCCTCGCCGAGCCCCCCGGGACGCGGCCGCCACCCTGGCCGTCTTCTCTGCCGCGCTCGTCCCCCCCCCCCCCCGCTCCCCCACCCGCCCATCCTCTTTTATTCTCCACCGCTCCCTCGCCCTCCTTGTTGGAGATGCTTTTCTATTCTTCTTGGGCCTAGCAAATAAAGGCATGGAGGAAATGAATACATGCAAAGGAAAAGAGCGAGCGGTTTCTGACCGGTCTGGCTGAAAGGTCTGCAACCTAGTCTTCCGTGAACCATGTCGCCCGAGGCCGGTCTGGTGGTTTCTGCTCCGAAGATGCCTATTTTCTTTTTCCCCTTTGCAAAATGCAGGCACTGGAATTGTGTTTGTGCACAGCCGTGTGAATGTGGCGTACCGAATGTTTTGGGATACTTTTATTGTTGGGGCAAAGGGGTGCATCTGGTGTGTGCTGTAGAGCAGTTGTACATTGCCGGTGAACAGCCAGTGTTCCCCCAGATGCAAGCAAGCTGGCCGTGTCCCCCAGTGCGCCAGGACACAAAGAACATTCAAAGAAAAATCTCTTGGAAAGCGCCCTGGCCAAGGTTCTTTCCAGGGAACTAGCGATTGGTATTGCCTCTACAAAGGCATTACAATGGAGTGTGAAAATATTTTGAGTCTGAAGTGTCAGGGCATGAAAGGAGTCACGGTTGGTTTTATAATAGATGCAATTTAGTGACTGCCCATCAGCATGGGATTAAGAGACATGATTTATGAGGCGTGTGGGTGGGTTTTGTTTGGTGAGGAAATGGTTTTAATTCATGTTGCTTCTCTGAAATGTTTATTTGTCCACCCTGAGCGTGCACTGGATGGATGGATGGCCTGGAGACCATCTCTGAGGTGACACAGTGCAAGCCTGTGGTTGCCCCAGCACACACATGCTTGGTCGCTTTGTGGGTAGAAAAGGGAAGGTTAGAAGAGCAGTCTAGGGTGGAGAGCTTCTTCACACCGCACAGGAGAAACAGAAAAGCCACGAAAGCAGCTCTGAACCCTCCCTGCTTGTGGGAGCAGGGCCACAGGACCGCCAAGTGGCTTGAAGGCGGTAGAGCACATTCGAAGGTGTCCCCTAGCGCCACAAAGGGGATGGTGGGCTAGAACAGAGGAAGGGTCTTCAGGGAGCTCAGGATGGGACCCATTCACTCGCTCAGGAAGAGATCAAGGCAGAAGCATCTTGCTCAAGGTCACCACCTGGATGATGAGAGGAATTGCTGTAGCTCTCCCTCTGTTCCCCTTTGCTTTCCGAGACCCATAGACTGGGGTCATAGCTGAAGCCTCCAGAGATTTCCTCTAGCTGGGTAGAACACTGCCCCAGGGCGCCATGCAGAGGTAGGGCTTGGGCCTCTTGTACGCTGTGTGTGCAGTGGGTGCAGAAACTTTGCCTGAGCTAGCACCTCCTGTCTCAGCCTCACTCTGGGAGTTCCAGTCCAGTGTTCCGCGGAGAGGAGTTAGTCCTTCCGAGAGCTCTTGACTTTAGTCAACAGAGAAAGCTGGGTTCTGCTGGATTTGACCATCCTGGGACCTGGCTCACTAATCGTTTCCTTCCACTGACATGTGTGCCAGGTGCTGTGGGACCCAGTCACACTGAGGGTTAGGTTTTACAATCCCTGCTTAACCGAGGAGGACCGTAACAGGTGCTTAGGAGAGTCTGGCTCCAGATTCAGCGATACACTTACTTCCCAGCCCTGCATGTTTTCCACTTGCACACTGTCATCTGAATATTCTGGAGAGGTTGTAGGAGATAAAGCTGTTTTGCTAAACTTGAAGACACTCGGTGGGTGTGTCTACACTGCCTCCCCCCCTTGTTTCGAAATCCTTTTCTGGTTCTCTGCTACTCCTAATTCAAAATCCAACTGGGAGAAGTGAAGTTATGCGCCTGTTCTAGAGCTGACATCACAGAGCCGGAGGCGCAGTCCTTTCTCGAAGTTGCTTCTCTGGTTTGCATAGCTGCCTCTGGTCAGGAAACACAGGGTGAGAAGCAGCGTGTGTGCGCAGAACATCCAGCTTCAGGAGCCCTGCCTCAAAACAAAGCCAGTGCAGACGTGTGTGTGTGTGTGTGTGTGTGTGTGTGTGTGTGTCCACTCTGAGTGGCCTGCTAGGTGGAGGGTCTTCAGGGATGACCCGAATGAAGCGGGTGGTCTGTGCAGGCTCTCGGTAGGGTCCCTAGGCTGCTGGTGGGATGGATGCCTTGCTACGGCCATGGCTGTGGGTCCTGGGACAAGATGGTGTGTTTGGCCCAGGTTTCCCCTCGGAGGCACCGGGACCTTCTCATCTTAGTGTCTCACTTCCAACAACAGTGTGGGCAGGGAGACTTTGCTGAGGCCTGTCCTGGAGGGGCTGGGGTGAGGGGAAGGGGACGGTGCCTTAATCTTGTTTGTAGTTCCTCTGGGAGGCAGCAGCCCTGGGTCTGGCTAACAAGTTCCCCATCTTCAGGAGAGAGGGACTTGATTTTCAGGTGCATCCTCTTATTACAGTTTTCAGAGAGAGAGAGCTCTCTGCTGTATTGATTTGTTGTCTGTTTCTATTTCCTTTAGCATTTTAAGTGCATGATTTTGTTGTTGTTTTTTTTTTGTTTTTCGTTTTGTTTTGTTTTTTGTTTTTCCAGATAGGGTTTCTGGGACTAAAGGCCCACTCCCACCTGGTGATTTTTTTTTTTTCTTTTAAAAGAAAACATCTATACATTTGGTCTCGACTTTTCACTGTTGGGGAAACAACCCAACATGCTTGGAGATCTCTTTTGAACGTAGCGCCAGCCACCTACAATGGAGACGGCGAGGATGGCAGCCCATTCCTCATCCAGGGACAATTCTACTTAAGAATTAGGACTGCCGTGAAATTGACAGCATGGCAGGATCTAGAAATTAAAGAAAGGTGCAGAAAACAGTCTCTGAGGACCTGGGGCGTGCTCAGTGGTATAACGTTGGGTAGCTTGCACAGCCCTGGGTTCAAGGCCCAGGACAAGAAAGGAGGGAGGGGCGGCTCACCCACAGTCCAGCCCATACATAGCACTCCAAGTGGGCTAGGTTTTGTTTTTGTGGTAGAGTTTTGTTATATAACCCAGGCCTTACCGTGTAGACCAGGCTAGTTTTAAATCTGTGACAGTCCCCTGCCTTGGGCTCCCGTGTGCTGCTATTAAAGGCATGGGCCCTTGCCGCCACCGCCCCCTCCGCCGCTGCTGCCACCGCGGCCCAGCCAAGCAGCTGTAAATGGTGAATAGCTTTACAGATCGGTCTTTGCCTCTCTCTATTTTCCTGTCTCTCTAGCTAGTTATTTATTTATTTATTTATTTATTTGGTTTTTTGAGACAGGGTTTCTCTGTGTAGCCCTGGTTGTCCTGGAACTCACTCTGTAGACCAAGCTGGCCTCAAACTCAGAAATCCGCCTGCCTCTGCCTCCCAAGTGCTGGGATTACAGGCGTGCGCCACCACTGCCCGGCTAGGTCTTTTTACTTTTAAGAATGTATTTGTAGAGTGGGAATAATAATGGGATTAACTGTCAGGTGTGCCAGGCCGGCTTCCTGTGTCTGCTTGGAGTGTGGGCTGTTATGTGGATGCTCAGGATGTGGTTGTTGAATGACTCAGTAGTCGGAAAGCTGTATTGTTGGAAAAAGCCACAAAAGTTTATGTCGCTGATGTCCGTCATCACATCCATTGATTACCTGTATCTATCCCTCTGTCTGTCTGTCTGTCTGTCTATCTATCTATCTGACACAGCATCTCTCTATGTAGTCTTGGCTATCCTGGAGCCCTGCTATGTAGACCAGGTCTGGAACTCACAGAGATCCTGCCTCTTCCAAATCAATGCTGGGATTAAAGATGGGTCCTTTGATTATTATTACTTTTTAAAGATTTATTTATTTTATTTATATGAGTACACTGTCTCTGTCTTCAGACACACCAGAAGAGGGCATCGGATTCCATTTCAGATGGTTGTGAGCCACCATGTGGTTGCTGGGAATTGAACTCAAGACCTCTGGAAGAGCAGCCAGTGCTCTTAACCACTGAGCCATCTCTCCAGCCCTCCTCTGATTATTTTTAAACACTTTTGTTGCTAAATTTGTAATACATTGTTTTAGTTTTCCCATTTTACATTTCTTTAGTGTTGAAGTTTGCTTCTTTTGTATTACTATTCTTTGAGTTTTGTCACTGTTTCTTCTATTTTCTTCCTTCCAGGGTTTTTCTTTTACGTTTAATTAATTGGCTTATTAATTTTTGAGGCAGAGCCTAGTATAACTGAGGTTGGGCTCAAACTCACTCTGTAGCTGAGGATGACCTGAATGTCTGATCCTCCTGCCTCCACCCCGCTGGTGCTGGAATTGCAGGCGTGCATTTCTGTGCCCTGTTTTACACATGCTGGTGATTCCACTCAGGGCTTTGTGCATGCTAGACAAGCACTCTCCCAGCTCGGCCACACCCCAGCCTCTTTTACACTTCACATAATTGAACAAAGCAGTGTGTTAGTGTGTATCCGCATGTGTGTGGAGGGCTTGGGGGTGGAGCGTGTGGAAGGCGGAAGACAACTTTGCACAGTTGCTTCTTCTCCGTGGTTCTGGGAGGAGACTCGGGCTGCCTGGCATCCAGTGACAAGTGTCTGTGCCTGCTGAGTCATCTCCCTGTCCCCACTTTTTACATAATTTTGAGACATAGAAGTGTGCAGTTATTGTGATTTTTCTTTGTGTATTTTTTTTCATGCATTATACCATAGCCTGTTCAGTTTTTATCTGTCTTAATGAGCTGCTGGTTGTTTTCAAGGTGAATGTTTGCTAGACCTAGTTTAGAATTGTAAGCAAGGACTGACACTGTATGCAGCTTGGGATCCCCAGACTTCCTGCATTCTGTTGTTTGGAGTTGGGGAGTGCTCATTAAGAGGTTAAACTTCTGAAACAGGGTGGGCGTTGCAAGCCATTCATCCCAGCACTTGGGAGCGGGGTTGGGGGTGGGGGTGGGTGGGGGGCTGGAGGGTCTGAGTTTGAGGCCACCCTGGTCTACATAGACTGTTGGCCACAAACAAACAGTAATGGAACCTGTTTGTACAACAAACAGGATTTAGAATTCTGGATCTCATCTTCTCCTAAATTCTAGTGTCTCGATGTATCTGGGGATCTTCATCATAACAATTTAAAGCTCACCTGTAGGGATTTAATGCTTTGCAACTGTCTAGTGTAAGTCCATCACAAATATTAACAGAGACAGTTTTTATGTTTTTATGGTTGTCTACTTTAAGTTTTATTTATTTTATGTGTATGTGTACAGGTGCCTTTGAGGCCAGAAAAGGGTACTAAATCTCCTGCTTCTGGAGTTACAGACAGTTGTGAGCCACCATGTAGCTGCTAAGGTTTGAACTCAGGTCCTCTACAAGAACAGAAGAGCTCTGAACAGCTGAGCATCTTTTTATCATTAGAACATTTGAATCAAACTGTTCTGTTGAAATTGGTTTTGGTTTGTCTCTTGTTGCGTTTGGTTTTCATAGGGTCACAGGTAGGACACTGCTTTGGCTCTTCTTCCTGACTTCTACAGCTCGGTCTGTCAGGAAGTGCCTCCCTTAGGCCTGAAAACAGAACCCCCACCAGGGAGCTGTTAAAAGTCACCTGGGACTTGGGAGCAGGGGTTTCAGCTCCCAAGTGGTCGATAGCAGCAGCTAATTACTGTGGTTATAATTACACCAGGTGGCTTTTCCTAGAGAGGAAGATTCAGTACAAACGCAGGGGCTGTTTGCAAGTTGGGACCCTGGCCTTCCATCTGGAGCCCACCAGGGTGCGATTTCCCCCCTGCATGCTTCTGCACAGATTGGAGCTCAGGGCATATGCCCTCTGCCCATAACTTACTGTGGGACAGACACCAAGCCTTGTATTCCTTTGTGGTACAGAGTTACACTCACCTTTAGGCTATCTTAGATGCCTTGGAAATGTGTAGATGCAATTTACCCCCACTCCCACCCCCACCCCCTCGTGCGCCGTGTGTGTGTGTGTGTGTGTGTGTGTGTGTGTTCTCTTTGTCCATTTTTTAGATATGCTAGGTAGGCTAATGATCTGATGAAGGCAGATTCCTCTTCTCATATCATTAACAACCAAATAAAAAGTGTTTCTTGTTTGTTTGTTTATTTTTGGAGGGTCTCATGTATCTCAGGCTGATTGCTTACTTGATATGTATGTAGTTGAGGATGTCCTTGAATTTCTGATCTCTTGCCTCTACTTCCTAAGTGCTGGGATTACAGATCACCATGTCTGGTTTATATGGTTCTGGGATTAAACTTATGGCTTCATGCATGTAGCCAAGTCTCCTACTCCCAAATCTTGTTTTAAAAATCTGTCTGCCACATGCCTGCTGGTGTACTCATGTAATCACAATTTTGTCCGGAGGCTGAGGAAGGAGGATAGAAAATATGAGTGACCCTAATCTGGTAAATAAGTGGGACCCCCATCTCAAAGTGAAACTGAAGAAAGGCGGGCCTGAAGCGTCATGGCTCATCAAGAAGGCGCTTGCCGCCGGGCCTGGTGACCCGAGTTTGGTCCCTGGGACCCACATGGTGGAAAGCGAGAACGGAGTCTAGAAAGTTGTCCTTCCCGACCTTGCGTGTGTGCCCACACATGTGCACATGCTCAGAAAAATGGAATCAATGATGATGCTACCAAAAATTGAGGGGAATGAAAAGCAAAGGCAGGACTTATGGGGGGCTGGGGTGCAGCTTGGGGTACCGCAGGTGCCCAGCATGCCCCTGTTCCTTCCATCTCTGTTGACAGTGCTGTGGGTCCTGAGCACGGTGGTCTGCAGCTTCAGGCACGTGCCTGCCTTGGTGAGGGTTTCTGTCCCTACTCCTGCTGTCCCTCACAGCCCTGCAGTAGCAGCAGCAGAGTTTACAGCGTCCCACCCTACATGTTCTGAATTGAAATCTGGCTTTGCCAGGTTCTTGCGCACTCCACAGTCCAGGGTTGAGAGGCCCTGAGTGTGGAGGAAATGCTTCCTGTTCCTGGGGCTCGGTGATGTCAGCCCTGCGTCCTCTCCCCGGGGCTCTGTCCTCCCTCAGGGCTTTTCTCTCAGTTCCTGTTCCCTCCACTTTCCATGGTCAGGGACTAAAGGTAGTACTCAGTCCAATGGCTGCCCCCAGGACTGCACTTTGGTCCTCTTGATAGCCTTTTAATAGGTGTGAAGTGATGTCTCCCTGTGGTTGTATCTTGCTTTACTCCAAGATGATTACGATACTGAGCACCTTTTATATACCTCTTGGTCATTTTTATGCCTTGAGAACTTTCTGTCAGATCCTCTGCCCTTAGACTTACTAGAATGGCACACTTCTTCTGGGCAGTGCTCACATCCTGGTTGCTGCTAACTGTCTTGGTGTGGATATGATGGCTCACGGGTATTTCTCAGTATTGGTGATGCAGTTGGCCCAGTGTGGCCAGTAAAAGAGGTAGCGAGATGGATGTGCGCCCTAAACTCAGATGATCCTGCAGCATTGCAGAGGCCTTTTCTCAATCCAGGGGAGGCCGGTGTGGGAGAGGGCCCAGGCCTTCAGAGGGCAGATGTCTACCATTTTGGGAGCTTGCTGTGTATTATGCTCAAGAGATGAAGTAAGACAGTAAGAGGTCTTGGGATTGGAGAAGACAGGTGTTGGAGGGGAGGCAGAGAGTGCAGGAGTGCAGGAGTGCATTTGCTCATGTTTGGGAGGGATGGGAGCCCGGACAAGCATGAATGAATTCATTCTAGAGAGGAAGGAAACAGAAGAGGTGCAGTCAGCAAGCTCTGGAGGCAGGCATGCCTTGAGGGAGGGACTGTTCATGGAGGGAGGGAGGTGGGACTGGGAACTGAGAAGACACTTTCCACAGGAGGAGGGAGGAACGAAGGGACTGCCAGGCAGGGAGCTGGACGCACAGTCTTGGTAGTAGCCCATGTGGACACACCAGCGGTTTGGTGGAGGATGAGCAGGCGGTGGCGAGGCAGCCTTTCCTGTGGTAGGCTGCGCACGGCCCTGTGCTGTCATTTGGAAAGGCTCGCTGAGGTCTTGTTTTTGCTTCTCTTGTTTGGGCCTGTGGAAAGAGCCCTTCATCACATAGCATTTCAGGTGTGGGGATTAACTTTGGAGCCAGACAGTCTGAAGGCCTGTTTTAAAATGCTGGGGGAGCTTTCAAAGGGTGGAGGGACGGAAAACACAGAACAAATGATCTTTTGGAGTCAGCTCTGGGGAACTTGGGCAAGGCCCAGGAGCCCAGGGTTCACTGCTCCAGTGTGGTCCCCCAAACAAGCAGCCTCAGCGTTAGCATCAGCTAAGAGCCTGTCAGAAACTCAGGCTCAGCAGGACAGGTAACCCTCCATGCCTGAAATCCCAGCACTCAGGAGCAGGTCAGCCCCCGGTACACATGGAGCTCCAGGACAGTCTGGGCTTGCAGTAGGCAGTGCCCCACGCCTGCTGCATGAGCTACCTTTAAGGTATCTCTAGGTAATTTCTGTGTTTCCTACGGTTTGGAAGCTCTAGCCTCAGCATTTGTTGTTGAGCTTGGGTGCATTTCAAAGAGTTTTGGTTGCTTCCTAATTAGTGGGGTGTCTTCAAGTTGTAAAAACCTTACCCAGATTTCTAGGGAACTGAATGGTGGAAGCTTGAGATGGTCTGGCTGAATCAGAAGTCTGCTCCTGTGTAGAGCTTCTCTATGGGGGGCCAGTATGACTAGTCCTGATTTCCTAAACTGTGTGGAAAGAGTCAAGTGAGCTAGCCACAGAAACCCTTTGACAAATGGTGACCAGGGCTTGGGAGGCAGAGAGAGCCTAGAGATTTGGGTAAAGTTACAGAGTTTCAGTTAGTTTCCTAAGGGGAAAGTGTTTACGAAGTTGGTTGTTTAAAAAGTAACTGTAGTGGTGGAGTGGGCTAATTGTTTCAGAAGTAGGAGTATCGAACTGAGGCGTGGTGGTCTAGGTAAGCAGGAAGAACCCCAGTTCCTGGCAGGTGATGGGTGTGGGGTGTATGACCCATCCGCAGCTGGTGGCCAGGATAGTGGTAACAAAGTTTCCCTGACTCTGTGGTTACTAGCCACGACCTCCAGGCTACTCTAAGTCAGGATTGCTCCGCCCTGCCTCACTTAACCTCCCTCTACCCCTCCTTCTCGCCTTGAAGTTGTTGAGGTTTTTTTGTTGTTGTTGTTGTTTTTTTTTTTTTTTTTTTTTGAGCAATTGTTAGCTCTGTGTGTGTGTGTGTGTGTGTGTGTGTGTGTGTGTGTGTGAAGGGTTTTGTGATACTTTCAGATCCAAGTGATCCTTCTGCTTCCAAATAGTCTTAAAGAATTTGTAAAACCCCACTGTTCTCTGCAGCCCTTGGAATTGGGCTTTTAAATGTTTTTATGTTTTGAGGGTTACAATAGTTTTATTGGTTTCCCTCCCCGATTATAAAAACAGTATGTGTTGGTTGCAATAATTAGTACTTGCTGTTCCTTCTGTCTAGAACATTCTTACCTCAGATTTTATCTACAGTTACTTCCCTTCCTACACAGGTTCCTCCTCAGCTCCCACTCAGTCAAAAGAGGCGTTCTCCAGCAGGAATGCTTTCGTCACTCCTAAGCTCCTGCCTGCTATGGTCACCACCTATGTTTCTGTCTGTTTACTCTCAGTCCCTTTCACTAGACCACAGACTGCAGCAGGACAGGCTTGCTTTGCTCTGTGTTTTGGTTCTGTATTCTTTGCTTATTTATGTAGCAGATTGCCCTGTGTGCTGGGCCCTCGGGCTGTACCACATGTCACTAAGTGGTACTAGTTGGTAGTACTTTCGCAGGCAGAGCAACGAAGGCTTGCAAATTCAGTGTGGGATATCGGAGACCCCCATTGCAATGTGCCTGAGTACCACTTGCTGTGGTATCCAGAGGCCCGAACAGCAGCAGTGATGCTCTCCCGCTGGAGCTCGCCTATGGTGTTGCCACGACCTCTCTGCAGGTGCTAAGACTGGATCTGTTCCAGGCCACGCCCATGGCTGTGGCAGTTCCTGGCTTGCAGCAGTATCACCCCATCTTCCCTGTATGTCATTTGAAATTCTGCCTTTTCAGTCATGATGGATCAGAGGATAACCTACTTATGTCTGACCTCATGCTAATTAATTATATCTGTGGTGGCCTGTTTCTACATGAGATCATACTCTGAGATTCTCCGGGTTAAGAATCTGTTGTTGTTGTTGTTGTCTGGTCTGTAGCATTGACGTTTGAGCTAGAAGCTGAAACAGGTGAGAGTGCCCAGAGGTCTTTCAGGGGACAGTGTTTCCAGCAGAGGGCATGGCCGTGCATGAGCCGTAAGGCAGGAACTTGACCAGAAGAGAACTGGTGCCAAGTGTGGAGGTAGGATGGTCAAGGATTAGATGGGAGGGGAAGTGAGTTCCGGGCGTAGAGGCTCATGGGAAGGCTGCCATCAAAGGGCGACAAGATTACAAGTTGATTGTGCTGATCACTGAGCACAGTCAGAAGGTTAGAAAGTTATAAATTAACAAGCAAAAACTGCCTCACACCCCGGCACTCTGGATAATTGCTGTGGCATTTTGGTGTGTCTCCTTTTAGTTTTTCACACATACAAACGCACAAGAACACACACGCAAAGCAGTGGTGTCATATCCGACACGTTGTTTGGCAGTTTGCGTATCCCCATTTCGCACTCCATTGTGGGATCTTTGTGTTTGTACCACAAGCCAGTTTATCCGGGGCTGTGGATGTCCTCTGTCTCATTCAGCCGGGGTCTGTTGCTGGGTTGTAACTCTCGGGTGTTTCATACTGTACTGTACATACATCTTCACACACTTTACTAATGGCTTCTGTAGGATAAATTCCCAGAAATAGACTCGCTGGCCTAGGCAGTGTGCACACATTAAATTTCGATGCACTCTGCCAAGTTGCTCTCTAGAAAAGTTGAAGCAATCCATATCATCTCTAGCAATGCCTCAGCAGTGCCCGCGGTGTCTCTTTTTCTTCTTTTAATCCCTCTGAACACAGCCCGTTGCCCATCTATCGTCTTTGCCAAGCACACAGGTAAGACACGTCTTTATAACTGTTGGGTTTCTTTGATTGCTAATTGGCATTTGGGCCTTTGATCAAGCTCCCCCTGGACACTCTTTCCCTGGTTTTCTGTAGAAATCCCAGGGCTGAGGGACGACAGAGAGGGTTCAGCGGGTGAGAGCACTTGGTGAGTGAGCCTGGGGGATCTCTGGGGGATCCGAGCTCAGGGACTCAGCACTCATGTGAAAAAGCTTTTTATACCACTGACCCCAGAGCTGTGGGGGTGGGGATAGGAGGATTGCTGGGGCTTGCTGGCTACCAGCCTAGCTCCGAGTTAAGTGAGAGACCCTGTCTCAAAAGGAATAAGACGAATAATAGAGCACGCCACCTGACATTGCTCTGGCCTCCGAGCATGTGCACAGGTATACACATGCGTGCATACACACGCTCAAACCCCACAGCTGTGCTGGGAAGAGCATGGCGGGAGGTAGTGTAGCTTCTGTGTCATCTATAGAACAGCTCTGTAAGGTAGGCATTCTTGCCACTCCTATTGCACAAATGAAGACAAACCTCAGAGGGGTTCACCAGCTCGTTCAAGGCCACACTGCTATGTCCCCTCGACTCTGGGACAAGTGTGCATCTACCCCAGCTAGGCTCCTGCTGCCTGGGCCATGTTAGTAAGTGGTGCTGCGGTGTCTCCCGTGAAGGTGTTCGTTCACGGCTTGGCTTGCTTGGTGTAGTAAACTCTGTCGTTCCGAGGTCAAAGCCATTTGCGACTCCGGGAGAGTGCCACACTGGTGGCATGGGACAAGCCTTGACCCAAGGCACATACAGCCCTTGGTAGAAGGTTCATACCAAACCTCTGTTGAGAGAAATGGATAAGGCAGGCTTTCCAGAGCTACAGAATCCCGTGGATAGTTATTTTGTCTTGTTTTAGCAATTGCACATTTTACAGTAACGATTTCAGAGCAGGGAAGTCCCCCTTACAGAGTGTGTTCTGTCATTCCCAGTCTGGAGGATAAGCCTCCACAGCACTGAGGGCCGTTCACTCCCTATGTTTTCTCCTTCACTGAGGCTTGGATCACATCCTTGTGGTTTTGATAACATTGCTACGTAGATGATGTGTTCTCTGTGGTTTCTTTCTGACGGCCAAGTGTGTGGTTCTATTTCTTCTTTGATCATAAATTAGCATGTGCTTCTGGCTTAAAAATCAATGTCTCACTAACTTTCCAGTTTGGGGGGGGAGGGAGTCAGTGCTTTCAGACAAGTATCTTGCTCAAGGCCCACAGTGGGGGCTGGAGAGGTGGGTGGCTCAGTGGTTAAGGGCACCGGTTCTTGCAGGGGACCTGGATTGGGTTCTCAGCACCTGCATGATGACTCATAACTGCCGTAACTTCAGTCCCAAAGGTCTGGTATCATCTTCTAGCCTCTGTGGTCACCAGGCATGCGTGTGGTACACAGATACACACGAAGGCAAAATACCTACACATAAAAAAAAAAAAAAAAGATTAAAAACAAAAAACCAAAGCGACCAGCACAGTGAGTCATTCGTTCATGATTTCTCCACTCTTTGAGCTTTCTTAGTTCTGAGGGGAAAAACAAACAAACAAACAAACAAACAAAACCCCCCAAAACAAGATAAAACTCAAATAACAGTATATTAATATCTTGCATTTGTGCCAGGACCTGATGTTAAATACTAACTTTCTAAATGATTCCCAGAAACAGTGGTCTTGGGATTTTTGTTGTTGTTGTTGTTGTTTGGATTTTTGGTTTTTTCGAGACAGGGTTTCTCTGTATAGTCCTGGCTGTCCTGGAATTCACTCTGTAGACCAGGCTGGCCTTGAACTCAGAAATCCACCTGCCTCTGCCTCCCAGAGTGCTGGGATTACAGGCGAGTGCTACCACCGCCCGGCTGGGATTATTGTTTTTTAAGAAGCCATTGTTATTGTTGTGTACCTGTGAGGTTGAGGTGTTATTGTTATGTGCCTATGTGCCATGAGGTTGAGGGGTGCACATGGGCCATAGTGCACGGGTGGAGGTCAGAGGGCAGTGCCTACAGAGTGTCGCCCTTTCCTGGGGTGGGGGAAAGAAGTGACTGGGCAGGAGAAGGCTGCTGTGGAGGTGCGATGATGCCTGGTGGCCTCCTTGTCTTCTTTCATATATGTGAATACACTGTAGCTGTCTTCAGACACACCAGAGGGGGGCATCAGATCTCATTACAGATGGTTGTGAGCCACCATGTGGTTGCTGGGATTTGAACTCGGGACCTCGGGAAGAGTGGTCAGTGCTCTTAACCGCTGAGCCATCTCTCCAGCCCCCAGGCCTCCTTGTCTTATGGTGTGATAGTCACCATGTAAGCGGAATGGGACTGGTCCGTTGTGGGCTCTGTGGGAAAGGTGGTTCACAGTTGCAGTTCTCATGGACCAAAGAAGAAGGCATGAATATGTCATAAAAGGGGATAGAGTGAAGCGAGGAAAGGAAGGAAGGAAGGAAGGAAGGAAGGAAGGAAGGAAAGGAAGTAAAGAAAGGAAGGAAGGGAGAAAGAAAGTAAAGAAAAGAAGGAAGAAAAAAAGGAGGAAGGAAGGAAAGAAAGGAAGAGAGAGAGAGAGAGAGAGAGAGAGAGAGAGAGAGAGAAGGAAGAGTAGGCTGGAGTGGGGGGTGGAGTATGCACAGGCCTGGAGAACTGAGACCCTGGCAGGCAAAAGTTCCTGACCTGAGGGAAGCCAGCTGCCCCAGGGCTGTGGGTTAGAGAAGGCTCATCATGGGGCTGATCCCGTTGTGGGTCCAGCCTCGGACACGAACCTGATGATTTTCGCTCTGCAACTGTTCGGACGGCTGCTGCGCTGCCGGATTTCCCCCAGCATTGCAGTGTTTCTGCCCCAGACTCTTTAAGAGTCCTCCTGCATGGGTCCTGGAAATGTCTGTTGACCTTTATTTTTATTTTATGTTTGGTGTTTTTGAGGTAGGATTTCTTTCTGTAGCCCTGGCTGTCCTAGAGCTCATTCTGCTCTAGGCTGGCCTTGAATTCACGAACAGAGATCTACCTGCTCTGCCTCCTGTGCACTAGACGAGAGGTGTGCACCAGTCTTTTGACCTTTACACGGGCACCATTCTCTTTAAGTGTTGAACTTCATTTTCCCGGTTGTCCATGAGATGGTTTTAAAAAAAAAGTCTGAGTGTTTGGCTAATTGCCACGAGGGAATGAGCTAGTGTGCAGATAATCCAGTGAGGTCACTTGGTGAAAACCTCCGTGAGGCAGAGAGCAGCAGCCCTGAAGACGCCCAGCCCCTGGGCTGGTGAGCCCTGCGGAGCTTAGGGAGGCGAGCGAGGGGCTGCCTATACCTGAGTAACCGAGACCAGCGGAGCCGGTAGAAGTCCAGGTCAGCCAGGCCAGCATCACTGAGTCACCACGAGTGTCATTTGGACTGACGGTGTCCTCAGAAGCAGGTTCTCAGGGGTGGCTTTCTTAGCTGACTTACCGGGAGATCTTAAAACAATGTTAGAATATCTAAGAAACTGATCTTAAGGAGAAAACAGGACTCAGCAAGTTGGCTTGGGGAGCTGCCAAGGACACTTGCTTGCCAAGCCTGAAGACCTGAGCGGATCCCCTGGGACCTGTGTGGCGGGAAGAGAGAACGAACTCTTGCAAGGTGACCACTGACCCCACCGTGGTATATGAGTGGCACCACCTGGAACACTCACAACAAATAATAAATGCATCTTTTTGTTTTTGTTTTTCAAGACAGGGTTTCTCTGTATAGCCCTGGCTGTCCTGGAACTCACTCTGTGGACCAGGCTGGCCTCAAACTCAGAAATCCGCCTGCCTCTGCCTCCCAAGTGCTGGGATTAAAGGCGTGTGCCACCAGCACTAAATGCATCTTTTTAAAAAGATCTATTTATTATATGTGAGTACACTGTAGCTGTCTTCAGACACTCCAGAAGAGGGAGGGTCAGATCTCATTACGGATGGTTGTGAGCCACCATGTGGTTGCTGGGATTTGAACCCAGGACCTTTGGAAGAGCAGTCAGTGCTCTTAACCACTGAGCCATCTCTCCAGCCCAATAAATGCATTAAAAAAAAAACCCAGATAATATGTAAAATGATGTGTGAGAATTGTTGGCCACAGAGCATAACAGGTCTGTAATAGTTCTCAGCGGTGTCTTGTGTTCACCTCTCTCTGGGTGGATGGCCACTCTGGTTGGGTCAGCTTGGGGTGCTGCTTTCTGCTGTGAGGATGAATAGGCCTCTCTGGACCCGGGAGAGGAATGCTCGCGGATGTGGGGTTGGAGCACCATGACTGTGAACCAGAGGATGAGAGGCGCCATCTTTAACCGCAAGTGCAGGCATGACTGTCGTCATGGGAGGTACGTGAGAGATTGTTAAGTAGCTCCCGAGTGGTAGAACCTGACAGCTGGCAAGTTGCATAAATATTCATATATGTATCGGTTTCTACTTCTGTGGTTCTGACAGGATGCTCCAGGGCCCACAGTTTAAGGATGCAGGCTGTAGGAGGCAGAGACCGACTGTCAGCGCATAGCAAACAGGATGCGCGTCGGATGCTTATTATTCTGGTTGGGATTCAGATTCTGCAGCGGGAGCTGGGATTGGGAGTGGTGCCCAGCCCTCAGCCAGGAGCATGTGCAGATGTGCGAGGGTGTGCATGCCTACATGCAGACAGGATAATATGTGGGCGCTTAGCAAGGGAGGCTGAACAGTAGAAGGTAGGCCAAGGAGAGATCAGGGACAGCAGCGATCAGGACGGATCACAAGCGACCATGGGAAGCCAGCTGCACTCAGTTATGTGCCTTGAGGGTTGGTGAGCTTTGTGAGGGGATCTGGCCGTTCCCCTTGCTGGGTCTTTTGACTGTCTTCCATCTCTGTGTTCATGTGAAATCCATTTGATTAGGATGGAGTGATGTCACGGATACCAGTGTCTCTGACTGATTCTATCTCCATTTTCCTTGATATTCCGGATGGGTGGATCAGCCTCCTCCAGCTTCCTTGCCGTGAGTCTAACCTCTCCTCCCAGCACACTGCCATGGACTCTGTGTCTTTGTGGGGAGAACTCTATTGAGCTGCTCGATACTTGCATACTTTATGTGTGCCGTTTCTTCTTCCCAAAGGCCCTGCCCCTCCCTGTTTGCCTCGTTTCATTTCTCCCTCAAAAATCTCAGGCCACATGTCACCTCCCTACAGGCATGTAGGAGCAGAATGGCTTAGATGCCCTCTCTGCACATGCAACGCAACTAAATTCATGGCCTCCAGAGTTGGAGATATTGGTGTGCACTGCGACTGGGCTCAGAGGCCGTCCTTAGTGAACACCTGATGACTTGTTAAATGGATGAAGGAGTATCTCACGGGTGGATCCCTGACTGGATAGATAATTGTGTGCACAATGACCCTGTGGGTAAACCACTGACTGCGTACATGAATCTGTGCATGATGGAATAAGCTAGAACAACTCAGGACATGGTAAGTTGCTGTGAGTGTGGCTGCTCTCTCGTTGAGAAGGGCTCTTAAGAAGCTGGGCACCCTTCATTTTCATCACTACCTCCTGTAGGTTCTTCCTCCCACATCCAAGTGTGACCTCTGTGCCCTCTCTCTCGAATACTTATCCCTCTCTTGGTCTCAGGAGCCGCTTTCATGTGGTCAGGCTCCAGACCTTTATCCATGTTCATCCTAACGTATCCCCTGTGATGGACTGGCTGTCGACTAACCTGAAAATGGTGGTCCTGAAGGTGTCTGCATGCAGAGTTCCTTGTTGAAATACAAAAGCTTATTAGTCTCTGTAACTCATTTTCAGATGCTTTGAATATGAACTATATTAGAATAAGTACTCATCTTTATTTCTGTTTCATAAGTAGTTTGATACATATTTTCCTAGTTTTTTTTAATGAGTTCATGTGTGCACAGGGTCTCTCTCTCTCTCTCTCTCTCTCTCTCTCTCTCTCTCTCTCTCTCTGTGTGTGTGTGTGTGTGTGTGTTCGTGTGCATATGGAGACAGAGGGCAACTTCGGCTGTTGCCCTCGGCAGCCATCCTCCTCATCTTTTGAGGTAAAGTCCCTCCCTCATTGGCCTGGAGCTCTAAGGTAGGCTGGCTGGCAGTGAGCCCTGGGGAGCCTCCTGTCCTCACCTCCTTCAGGCCTGGGACTGCAGTTGTGCACCAACTGTGCCTGGGGCTTTAACTTGGGTTCTGGGACACATCCAGAGCCTCACATTTGCAAAGCAAGCCCTCTACCAACGAATCCATCTCCCCAGTCTTCTCTTGCTGATCTCCTGTGCTTGCATGCACATATAGTAGACCCTACTGTTTTGAAACGTGGAAATGGAATTATGCTACCCATAGATTTTGTGCCTTCCAATTTTCCATTTTATTGTAAGTATTTTCCATATGCTTTAAAATATTTTAAAGTAAGCATACAATATTCATTTATTTGGCAGGATTTCCCAAGCCGTTCCTGAATTTCTTGTTTTGTGGTTTTAAGATCCTGGGATCCAACCTGGGGTCTTGCGCATTCTAGGCTAGAGCTGAGCCCCTGAGCCGCATCCCAGCCATTCCGGAACCACTCAGTATCTTACTGGTCTCCTTGTGCCTAACTCTACATTCCTGTGATGAACCTCTGTGCACAGATCTTTCAGCTTCTCTTTGTTTCCTTCAGGATAGTATTAAGGAAAGAGTTGGATTACAAAGGGGAGATTCAGAGAAGAGAAAAAAAAAAAAAGAAAATCCCAGAGTCAGTGCTCATCAGAAGCTTCGCAGGGCGTGTCGGAGAACATGCCAGTGCTGGGATCTTAGATTCACAGTTCAGCAGCTTTTAAAGGAGCCTCGCTGGGCAGATGGCTGTTTGCTCCAGGGCCTGCTGTCTGGTTATCCTCTGCCTCATCCTGTATACACGAGCATGTGCTGACTCACTAAGAGTCAGCACCTTTGGCTACCTGTGAAGATGAAAGTCCAGGAGTCAATGTGGGTGGGAATCTTTGCTGCCCCAGCACCTGAGCAGAAGTGCTCAATATTCTCTGGGACCAATGGCATGATTTTGTACAAAAGGACCAGACCTGAGTAATGTGGGAAGGGATAGTGTGTGTGTGTGTGTGTGTGTGTGTGTGTGTGTATAAGTGTATATGTGTGATATGTGTGTGTGTGTATATATGTGTATATGTGTGTGTATGTGTGTGTATGTGTGTGTGTGTGTGTGTGTGTGTGTGTGTGTACACGCTCCTCTTCGAGCCTCAGAGCCAGTCACACCATCTTTCCACGGCAGAGTGCCCCTTCCTTGACCCTCCCTTTGCCACAGCTGTATTTAGTGTCTCTATTCTAACTGTTCCCGACTTGAATTACAGTGATTATTTGATTTCCAAATTTGTGGTTAAAATGCCTGTAGCATAAAATTTGGCATCATAACCATTTTTAAGTACAGGGTTCAGCAGTGTTAAGTACCTTTACAAAACCCTTTTCATCTTGCAAAACGGAACTTTATATCCACCAAGAAACAACTCCCTGTCCTCGTACTGCCAGTCCCTTGGAGCTACAACTCTGCTTTCTGCTTTTATGAGTGTGCCTCCTGTGTTCCTCTAGATACATGGAGTCATGTGACAGGTTCTGTCAGTCCTTGAGTTCCTTCTTGATGTAGGATGTGTCACTGTCCCCTGTTTAAGGCTGCATAGTATCCAACAGATGTATGGGCCATACTTTTTTCTTTTTGCCTTTTCCAAATATTCGGTACACATTTCAAATTAAATACACATTCAGTGTTTGTAGTCTGGGCAATAGAAAACCCAAGTGAGTCATATTTTATTTATCTGTCATTTCTGGATGGACTTTTTTCTTTGTTTTTAATCTTTTGGCTAGTGTAGAGTAAATTAGAATATATTATTATATATTGTATATTTTTATACATTGATATGTATGTATGTATTATAAATCACTAGATTATAGTGATTTAATTCGGATCTCACTACCAGACTGAACGGCGAGGTTGGGGTGGTGCTAGACTCACTTCCATGTCCTGGGGGTGAAGTGCTATCTTTGGCACAATAAGAAGCGAGTTGGTGTTTGAACAAGGAGATGATGGAGCCAGTAAGCAGGGCTTCAAGCTCTTGCCTTGAGTTTTTCTCTTGACTCCATTCAATGATGGACCTGTAAGCCGGACGAACTTTTCCTCCGAGTTGCCTTTGATCATGGTGTTTACCACAGAAAGCTAGTCAGAGTCAGTCCGGCCTTGATCTCCTCAATCCCCACCGTCCCAGTGCTAGGAATACAGATATATACCACCCCAGGCCTGAGAGCTGACATTTGTTATTATAACTTACCTTTTAGGCATGTACCCTACTTTCCCATTTTTTTTCTTTATTAATTTTTTTAAGCTTGATATAAACTGGAATCTAAGAAAAGGGAACCCCCTATTTGAGGAAATGCATCCATCAGATTGGCTCGTGGGCATGTCTGTGGACACATCTAGATTAGTGATTGATGTGGAAGGCCCCACCCACTGTGGGCAGTGCCATCTCTGGGCAAGTGGTCTTGGATTATATAAAGGAGGAGGCTGAGTAAGCAGTGAAAGCAAGCTAGTATAGGTGGTGTTCCTCTCTTCTCTGCTTGAGTTCTTTTCTCGGCTGCCCTCAGAGATGGGCTGTAACTTGTAAGCCAAATAAACCTTTCCTCCTCAGGTTGCTTTGGTTAGTGGGGAAGTGTAGCAGCGGAAGCCTAGCTAGGACATTCCTAACTAGATTAGCTGCTCCCTAACACTGTGATACAATGTTGTCCCCTGGTATCCATGGAGGGGAGGGAGCTGCTGGCTTTCTGAATCCCATAAACACCAGTGTCTCAGGATGCTCACATAATTAGTATCCCTTGTGTATCCTCTGTAGTCTGTATCCGGTCTAGATTACTTGTAGGTAAGGCAAAGGCAGTGCTGTGCACATACCAGAGCTCTTTAGAGGCTAATAGCAAGAGTAAGTTTGTATATTTTTAAGACAGATACAAGTTTAAGGGGGGGGACCCTAAACTTTTTCATTGCCTGTTGTTTGAACCTAGAGATACAAAACCTGTGGGTATCAAGGGCAGGTTATAGAAATAATCCTGTTGACTGTAGTTTGTCCCTCTCTGATGATAAGGCGCCATTGATAGCATGGCTGTCTGTTGTGCTTTCTGTATCTCTGTGAAAGGAACTCATTGCTGGTCAGGCCCACCACCCACTGTGGATGCATCCTGACTCATGGTTATAATCTGTTCATTTATCTGAGACTAGGTCTTATGTGGTCCTGGTTGACTCTGAACTCCTGAATCTCCTGCCTCCACCTCCCAAATGCTGAGATTAAAGGTATGACCACCACACCCAGCTGATAGTCCTGATATCAGCCTGGGGGGAAAATAGTCTTGGAAGTAAGTTGGGGATAAATGTCATTCAGTTTGTTTATTTACTGCGTGCATATTTGTGTGGTGTGTGGGAGGAAGATAGTGGAAAAACTCTTAAATTTTTATTTCTGAAAAATTCCTAATTGAATGTCTGTGAGTCTCTTCCTAGGAATGTGGAGCCCCTAGCTTTCCCTTCAGAGTGTAGTACAATTCCTGTGCATTACAGGCAGCTTTCTGCATTTTCTCTTACCCTGCTTCCTTTCATATTGTGTATTTCTTTATAGATTGTGTGTGTGTGTGTGTGTGTGTGTGTGTGTGTGTTTTCGAGAGTGAGCGCATGCCACACTTCATGTAGGAGGATGACTGTTGCTTGCTTTTAAGTCTTTTTCTTAGAATTCTGTATTTTTGTGCATTTCTCCACGTTGCTGCTACACGTGAAACCAGAGATGACACCGCTCTCCAGTAGAGTGTGTGAGTCTGCAGAACTTCACAGTCAAAACATTTGATCTGTGTCATCTTGGAGGGTCACTGGCTCAGTGTCCAGACGGATGGACCCTGCCAGGACCTTGTTTGAGGTCCCCAAGTATTCAGTGCAGACTTGCCTGCTCTCTGTGTTCTAAGAATCATCTTCTGGATTTTTATCTTCTCTTCTGGAGGTGGAGTCAGGAGCTGGAGGCTGGAGACTAGCTGGTGCTGTGGGAGACTCTTTCTCCAAAAACTGACCCCTCCCCCCCAAAAAAACCCCAACAACCAACCTTCCTAACAAGAACAAATGCATGGCTGGCATTCTTAAATTGGGTGTGGGCGCCAGGCATGTGTGCAAATCAAAGGAAGCTTGTGGGAGTCAGCTCTCTTGCTCCTCAGTGCTGGGGGCCAAAGATCAAACTGGAGTCATCAGACTTGAAGGCTGGTGCCTGCATCTACTGGCCATCCCGCCAACTTTTGCTGGGCATCACCTACTGAGGATTTCAGCCCACTTAGTCTGGTGGCTTTTTAGAATGTTCTAGAATTCTTTGTTGATATTGTCTCAAGATGATCACCAAGAGGCTGGGTGCAGTGGTGCAATGCCTTTAATCCCAGTACTTTGGAAGGCAGCAACAGGAAGAAATCTGAGCATTTCAGGCCAGTTTGGTCTACATAGAGAGTTCCAGAATAGCCAGGGCTACATGGAGACCTTGTCTCAACAAACAGCTAACAAAATGTTCAGAGTAAGAAGTGGTAAGAACTGGAGTTAAAGCCAGGCAGTGATGGCGCATGCCTTCATCCCAGCACTTGGGAGGCCAAGGCAGAGGTAGGCGGAGCTCTGTGAGTTCAAGGCCAGCCTGATCTACAATGGAGTAAGTTCCAGGATATCCAGGGCTATGCAGAGGAACCCTGTCTCAAAACAAAAAACCAAAACCCAAGAACTAGTCTCAAGTGCCAAGTGCCAATTTCAACTTGTGAAGACACGTTTTTTGGATTAGCATGTAAATATTTTGGTATAGGAGACCCGCTAGGCAATCATTCTACCCCTTACCCTGTTTCTCATCCGTTAGGAGTTACTGTGCACCATCTCATTTAATCCTACCTCTCACTTTCCCGATTTTCTGATTGATTGACACAGGGCTAGTCGGGGCTAAGGATACCCTAGCACAGTCTGTGTAATCACAGCGACTGTACTTTACTTGTGTATTGGTTAATTGTTTGATTTTTTTTTTTTTTTGAAACAGGGTCTCACTATGTATCTTTGGTTGGCCTGAAACAACAGGCTCGTGTCTTAGTTACGGTTTTACTGCTGTGAACACACTAAGGCACCATGACCAAGGCACCTCTTATAAGGACAACATTTAATTGGGGCTGGCTTACAGGTTCAGAGGTTCAGTCCAGTATCATCAAGGCAGGAACATAGCAGCACCCAGGCAGGCATGGTTCGGGAGGAGCTGAAGGCTGCTAGCAGAATACTGGCTTCCAGGCAGCTAGGATGAGGGTCTTATAGCTCACACCCACAGTGACACACCTACTCCAAAAGGGCCATACCTTTTAATAGTGCTGCGCCCTGGACTGATCATATACAAACTTTCACAAGGCTGGCTGTTCTTGAACTTACAAAGGACCCACCTGTTACCCTTTTTTTGGGGTGTATTTTATATTTTTAAGATTCATTTGTTTTATTTTATGTGTATGAGTCTTTTGCCTGCATGTATGTATGTGAGACTTGTGTGTGTGCGCCTGGTGATTATGGAGATCAGAAGAGAGTCTCGTGTCCCCTGAAACACACCTGGAACCTCTCCAAGAGCAACAAGTGTTCTTAGCAGCAGAGCCGCCTCTCCTGACCCCCCCCCCAAAAAAAAAAGCCCAACAAAGCAACCTGTTCTTTGTGTGCCTACTGTAATATGGTGGGGCAGACTGTGGGGGTAACACGAGGTAATTCTGTAATGTTTGTAAGGTAAGGCTTTACCATTGGTTCATGAAGTGCCTTTAAATTCTTGACTCTTGTGCAGACACGTATGCTGCGTGCTTTTCCTGTGTGATTTGCCCATCATGATGGTAGAATTTCCACAGCTTTAGAGTTCTTTGCTGCCTAGCATTTTATGAACTCAGACTGGCTCCAGATGATCCTAAGGGAATGACTTAATGGTTTTAGTAATTTCTTGAAATTGCTCCTTTCGCGAACCCTTAGCTTTGTGAGGTAAGCGGGCATTGGCTTCCACCTGGTGCGTTGCTGAGCCACACGGGTGATGTCAGCAGTCTGGGGGCGAGCTGGGGTGTGCAGGTTTCTCCGTGAGGAGACACAGCGAAGGGACGTCAACTGCTCATCAAGGAAAGACACAAAGCACGGCAGGAATGGAGCAGCCGGGGAGCAGGGCCAGTTACTGTCCAGGGAGAAAGCTGAGGAAGGCGGGAGGCGGAAGCGTGGGACCGCGCATCCCTGCTCGGCCTTCCGGGATGCCCTGTTTGGATTCACAACAGGAGCGTGCACGTTGGGGAGGGCATGGACGTACCTGATCTTGGGACAGACAGGTAACTGGCAGAGTTGTAGCAGGGAGGACACAGGCTAAAGCAAGGCAAAGGCTAGCTATTTCATGTGAGATGGTGCAGATAACTCCAGCCGGGTAGGAGCCGGGATCTGATGGAGTGTGTGGTTTCAGCTCTGGAGAAAGCCAGTGTCCAGGAACTAGAGGAGGAGGAACTGCCCAGGCGGTGTCCTCTGTGGCCTGGCAGCAGAGCTATGTCTGCAGCAGTGCATGGGAGCCCCGCCCCCAACCAGAGCAGAAGGAATCCACTGAGGCTTGCCGAAGTGTGTGGAACAGATTGGAAGTGGCTCTTAATGACCAGGGTCCCCTAAGACCTTTAGATATAACTCAGGCCTGGGACAGACTTGTCCTTTCCTCTCCTCTCCTCTCCTCTCCTCTCCTCTCCTCTCCTCTCCTCTCCTCTCCTCTCCTCTCCTCTCCTCTCCTCTCCTCTCCTCTCCTCTCCTCTCCTCTCCTCTCCTCTCCTCTCCTCTCCTCTCCTCTCCTCTCCTCTCCTCTCCTCTCCTCCCTCTCCTCTCCTCTCCTCTCCTCTCCTCTCCTCTCCCTCCTCCCCTCCCCTCCCCTCCTCTCCTCTCCTCTCCTCTCCTCTCCTCTCCTCTCCTCTCCTCTCCTCTCCTCTCCTCTCCTCTCCTCTCCTCTCCTCTCCTCTCCTCTCCTCTCCTCTCCTCTCCTCTCCTCTCCTCTCCTCTCCTCCTCCTCCCCTCCCCTCCCCTCCCCTCCCCTCCCCTCCCCTCCCCTCCCCTCCCCTCCCCTCCCCTCCCCTCCCCTCCCTCCCCATCCCTCTCCTCTCTCCCTTCCTTCCTTCCTTCCTTCCTTCCTTCCTTCCTTCCTTCCTTCCTCCCTCCCTCCCTCCCTCCCTCCCTCCCTCCCTCCCTCCCTCCTTTCCTTTCCTTTCCTTTCCTTTCCTTTCCTTTCCTTTCCTTTCCTTCCTTCTTCCTTCCTTCCTCTCTTCCTCCCTCCTTCCTTCCTTCCTTCCTTCTTTCCTTCCCCTTTCCTCCCTCCAAGACATGGTTTCTCTGAATAGCCCTGGCTGTCCTAGAACTTTCTCTGTAGATCAGGCGTGTGCCACAAGCCCCCTGGCTGCATTTTTCTTTCTTGAAAACAATCACAGGCGGCAGTCTTTCTTTTCTTTTGTGATCAGTGTAATTGAATGACTTTCAAAATATGTTAGAATCTCTCAGAGGTATTTGAAGGAGTTAGAGATTTGATAGAAATTAGTCTTTGAAATTACGTATATGCATGTTAAATAATTCCTGACACTTAGGGCGGGGATGGGAGAGGGATGGGGTGGGGTGGGGTATAGGTCATCGGTAGGAAACTTGCCTAGCCAGCATGTAGGAAGCTGTAGGTTCAAGCCCCAGTTCCGTATCAGAACAAACGCACTAGCATTAAGAGCACTTGCTGCTCTTGTAGAAGACTTGAGTTTGGTTCCCAGCACCCACATAGTAGCTTTACAGGATCTGATCCTTTCTTCTGGCCTCTATAGGCACTGAGCTCATGTGTGCAAATGCATTCTTATGTGAACACATACACGCACATGTAATTAAAAATAAAAAACTCCTTAAAACAAGCAGAAATATACCAAAATAATCATAAGACTTATTTTTCTTTATATGTATGTGTGTGTGTGTGCCTGTGTTTGTGCACATGAGTGAGGGTGCCCAGGGAAGACAGAGGAGGACAGGAGGTGTGAGTTGCCCGTATGTAGATGCTGGAAACCGCAACACTGTCTGTAAGAGCAGTGAGCGCTCATAACCACTGAACTGTCTCTCCAGCTCCCCAAATGATTTCAAACATTTAAAATTAAGTTATAATATAAATATGCGTGTATAAAAACCAGAAGGGTATATAGCTCAGTGAATTTACATAGGCTGATTATAGCCCTGTAACATCATCAACAAAAAGAACAAAATATTACCTGCCCCTCAGAAATCCCATGGAGTCTCCTTCCTGCCCATTGTCTGGTAGTTATGGCTATCTTGGTCTCCAGCACCTGACAATACTTGATTAGCCTCTGCAATGAAGTCATACACAGATTAAGACCAGAGCTACCACCGGGACTGGTTTGTGTCCTTTGTTGGTACAGCAAACTCTGTCTTTCTGAGACTGTGTGGCGCCTTGTGAAGGGGGCTCTGCACAGTCTTGAAGTCAGAGGTGGTCATCACTCTCCTGTGGCACTGCTCAGACGGCCCTGGTGCCCTGCTATGGTTGGTGCACGTGTATTTGCTTCGCTTGGTGTGTGTGACCTGTGTGTGTGGGTTCTGTGAGTCTGGCATGTTGTAGGAAGTCCTAGGATCTGTGCTGAGGCCTCAGTGCTCCTGAGTGCTGCATTCTGACATATACTGGCCGGTGGGAGGTGACTTCAACGATTTGTAATCTCGAGGTCAGCACGTGTCAGGTTTCTCTCTTTCGAGTTTTTGTAAATTTTTGAGACATGGCCTTGCTGTGTAGCTCAGACTGAACTTGTGGCAATCCTCCTGCCTCAGCCTCTGCAGAGTGCAGGGCTTACAGGTGGAACTTGTCTTTCAGGCTTGAGCATGAACAGTGGTTTAGCTGGCTTGCAGACTTGTTAAAATGTTGTCGGTTGCCAGTGGTGAAAATGGCTAAGAGTTTTCATGTAGAATCGGTGAACACATGGCCTGCAGAGCCTCTTTTGTGTGATTACATTAGCACAACACCTGTGAACTCAATCTCTTTTCCATGTTTACTCCTAAGCTTCCTTCACTTTGACCTCTGTAGGTCTTTGATTCTCCGGTGATTGTAAAGGCAGCCCTTTAAAGATAATTGCAATTTTTTTCAGAGTTTATTTTTATCTTGTATAGCCCTGGCTGTCCTGGAACTTGCTCTGTAGACCAGTCTAGCCTCAGACTTAGAGATCTACCTGCCTCTGCTTCCCCAGTGCTGGGATTAAAGATGAGTGTGCTACCAGGCCCAGGCTTTATCATTGCTGGCTTTTGTTTTTGTTTTTGTTTTTGGTTTTTTGTTTTTGTTTTTGTTTTTTGTTTTCTTTTTAAGAGATGGGGCCTTGCTATGTCGCCTAGCCTGGAGTGCAGTGAGTATTCACAGGCACCGACCCACTATTGACCACCATCGAATTTTGACCTGCTTTGTTACAGGTTCTGAGGTTCAGTCTATTATCATCATGGCAGGAAACATGGCAGCATCCAGGCAGGCATGGTGCTGGAGGAGGAGCTGAGAGTTTGAATCTTGATCCAAAGGCGGCAGAAAGAGACTCTTCCACACTGGGTGGAGCATGAGCGTCGGACCCCAAAGCCTCCCCTCACAGTCATGAACTTCTTCCAACAAGGCCACACTGACTCCAGCAAGGCCCCACCTCCTAATAGTGCCGCTTCCCATGGGCCAACCATATTCCAATCATCACAGTGATCCTTTTATGTTTTAGAGTTTATAAGACACAAGTATATAAATAGAGAAGCATCTCTCCCACCTGCTGTGTCACATTGTTCCTAGGGAGACGTAAGAGTAACTTTTATTTGCCTGTGGTAATTGTGATCTCTGAGGCTTACTGCCTCTGTCTGGTAACCCAGACCTAGTCCTAGAAACGTCTAGCTTCTGGACAATCTAATGTAGATTGTTTTTACCCTCTGAGACTTACTGCTGAGTAAGCTTACCCTTTCCTAGTTCTTCCTGATCTCTGGCTGGCTAGTCAACTCAGTTGCTCTGGCACAAACTCCTCTCCACACTAACTCATTCAACCTGGCTTTCCTCTCTTGGCCTCTCCTGAATTGCTCTGCTTGGCTTCAAACTAACCCTAACACTCTGTTCTAATCTTCTGCCTCCTTCTAATTCCCTGGATCTTTCTGTCTTCACCTGTTCTAGTTTGTTCCCTCTGCAACTTGTCTCTGTATGACTCTCCCAGTCAATCTCTCTCTCTCTCTCTCTCTCTCTCTCTCTCTCTCTCTCTCTCTCTCTCCCCCCCCCACCCCCTGCACTGTTCCCTCAAGTAGCTTCCTTTTGCTCTCTCTCTTCTCATGTCTCATGGGAGCTGGGCATATCCTATTCTGTCAAATCTTTCTTTGATTTGTCACTGTGTCCAGCACTCAATTAGACATCACTTTCATACATGGGTGCTTCTTTCTACAAACTGACTTTACCTTTATTGTTTGGAATTAAAGGTGTATATTAAGGGCGTGTCTGTTTTCCAGCCAGAAGGATTAAAGGTGTGTGCTGAGGGTGAGCCACACTGCAACTAGAAATATATTTTTCCAGTAAACAACACAGGGTTCGTGGTGTGATCAAATATCCTGGAATGGGGAGATGTGAGCAAAAGTCCACTCACTCCATGTCTAGACCCGATGACAGAACAGTGCGAAGATCCCACCAACACCATCTTGGTGAACCAGCGTTTTTTATCGGTGTTACTTATGGGCATTTTGGTAAGGGATTACTTACGGGAGAAGAAATAACTCAAAGATGGGTACATCACCAAAGCCCAGAATCCCACCCTAGCGTGGGTGACATCCACAGAACACTGTGTAACTTTTAAGGGAACTTCTCCTGCATGCAGATCAGCTGGTCTGAACCTGTCAGGTGGCTTGGCTGGTCTGAGTCTCTTAGCAGCCCTTATTCCTGATATATGCATGAAGAAGGAGAATCTAGAATTATGGTCAGTTTCAGGGACTTCCTGAAGTCTTTGAGTTGTTTACTTCCTCAGCTGAACTTGCTTCTGTGCAAGATGGACTATCATTTCACCTCCCTTTAAAACGACTTGTGTCTTAAGGAGCTTCTTTCCAAGGTGGAGGAAATTGCTACACAACACCCTATCACCCATCAGCCCCATTCCCCTTTTCGAAGTCTTCCAGACACAATTAATGCAAATAGAATCATCAGTTTATCCATTTTTACACAAACACCCCACCCAGCTCTCTGTTCTGACCTAGGAACTGTTTCATGTTGGTACTTAAAGCCTGCTTTCTCATATTCTAATGTGTACTGTGGACTTCTAAGAGAATTTTTTTTTTTTTTTTTTTTTTTTTGGTTTTTCGAGACAGGGTTTCTCTGTGTAGTCCTGGCAGTCCTGGAACTCACTCTGTAGACCAGGCTGGCCTCAAACTCAGAAATCCGCCTGCCTCTGCCTCCCAAGTGCTGGGATTACAGGCGTGCGCCACCACTGCCCGGCCTAAGAGAATTTTAAGATCATTTGGATTTGGATGCCAGAGGTCAGGTGTGTGCTCTCCAGTTCATGCAGAGTCCCGCCCACCACTCCGGCCTCTCAGCTGCTGGTGTTTGTGATGTTCCTGCCTGGGCCCTGGGGACCTGGCTGTAGAGGTGTTCACAGTGGCTCTGCAGCTCCTGGATCCTTCAGCAGCACTGACCCAAGGCCCTCCCCTCTGCATCTCGGAATCTTTGGAAGTTCTGTTGCCCTTACAAGCCCATTTCATTGTAACTCCAAGGATTTGCAAGCTCCCCATACCTCTCCTACTGTGTGTCTGAGAAACTCATCTGTCTTGTGACCTAGTAAGTACTCAGTAAATAAGTTCATACTTGGTGAGCCTGGATGCACTGACATTTCTAAACTCAGAGTTGGTTGGCTCCTTGAGTACTGGTTAAGTTGTTAGCAAAGTCCTGCAGCTTTTTGCCAGAATCCTCTTTCCCTTGTGGTGTGAGAAGACGACTGATAGACTAGGCTTTTGGTCTGCACAGTGGGGTGGGGAAGGAAAACATTAGAATTTTTCTGTACTTCTTTTTTTTCTTAGGTGTGTGTGTGTGTGTGTGTGTGTGTGTGTGTGTATGTTTGAGTGCATGTAGATGCCAGAACTTGGTGTCAGAATCATTCCTGACCACTCTTCAGAAAGACAGATTCTCTCCGTTAAACCCAGAATTTGCCAAAATGGCAAGTCTTGCTCTGTGGCTCCCCTGCCTCCCAGGCTGGAATTACAGATGGCGCCCGTGGCCCAGCATGTGTGTGTTCCTGAACACCCATACTCCCATCCTTCTCATGTCTCATGCTGGACCATCTCCCAGTCCCCCTTTCTGTTCTTCAAAAAAAAAAATCCATTTCGTATATCAAAATTAAGTTTTACTGATGTCTGCTCTGTGTGTTGACCCTGATAGAGTAGTATGTCCCAAATGGATGGACAGTTGTCCTGAGGACAAACAGGAATGCTGTGACACAGAGGGCTTGGCCATGAGTTGGTAGCCTGCTTGTTGGCTTCCTGTGACTCAGGATGGGCAGAGGTGACAAGGGTTTATTAAGTAATTAGTTTTTAAGTATTTAGAAGTTTTGTAAAAGCAAGAGTTCCGTTAATGGGTAATTGATTTAAGTAATTTGTTGAGATATGGAAATGTACAGGTTGAAGATAGCATTAACAGTGCGGACAGCTGCACTCTTACTGACGGGGTCAGATCCTTGCTAGCTGTATGGCCTTGCACCCTGGAATAATGTGCAGGGACAGGGTGACTTGAAGCAACAGACTCTGTTTCCTTACAGTTTCAGAGGACCCGAGCTCTAAACCCTGGTTTGGTTTGGCTGCGCTCACTCTCAGACTCTAGGGGAGAGGCTGTCTGGTTTCCCTGGCTTCTGAGTTCTGCTGGCAATTCTTGGTATTCTTTGGCTGCACCCCTCCAGCCTGTGGCTGTCTTCTCCCTGTGTGACTTCTACTCATCTTCCCTAGGTGTGTGTCTTTCTTTGGGTCTCCATTCCTCTGTGCATGCACACACCCCCTCTTTTTCACGAAGACATAGGTCCTCTCAGAACCCTCCCCCACGCCACGTCTTATCGCTATTGAGACTCTGTTTCCAGATAAGGCCCTTGTCTGCAATGCTGGGTATAAGGATTTCATCATAGCTTTTTGGGGCTACACAGCTCCTCCCCTCAGAGAGTCTAAAGATGTGGGGCGCTGGTTCCTGAGTCCTGAAGCTCCACGGGATGATTGACAGTGCAGGTGACCTTTACCTGGAACTTCAGGACCACAGACGGGTTTGGTTTCATCTTCACAGGCTAGTGAGTGTAATTATGAGATCACTTATTGCTTTTTTTTGCTTCATTACTTTAAATTTTGCTTTAATGTATGATTTATATATTCACAGTATGCATTATGGATACAGCTTAGTATTAGGTCATTTACCTAACATCCACAAAACCCGAGGTTGAATCTTTGTGCTGCACAAACGTGATTCACACTATGAGAGTGGACTGTAGCTGTTTGTTTGAGACAGGCTCTTGCTCTGTAGCTCAGGCTCACCTTAAGCTCCGTCTCTACCTACCTCAGCCTCACAAGCAGTTGTATCACCGTGCCCAATTGTAGCCTTTAAGTGAAGTGTGTACATGTGCTTGGGAGTTTTCTTAGTTTTAAAATATATGTGCTTGCATCAGTTTATGTGCATTACATGTGTGCAGGCACCTAGAAGGCCAGAAGATGGTCTTGGGCTCCCTGGAGCTAGAATCATAGGGAACTGTGAGCTGCCTGATGTGTTAGGAACTGAACCCAGGTCTTCTGCAGGGGCTGCACGTGCTCTTAAGGGCCGAGAGCCGTCTCTCCAGCCCCAGGATTTTTCTTATTAATGAGGTGTGTGACCCAATCTATTTGGAGATACCTGGGTGGTCTGAGGAGTGGTGGTGTGAGCGAGCCAGCCCCACTCCCACCCTTTGCTAACTTAATTGGTCTTAGGAGGCTGTAAATGCACTCTAGCTTTGGCTTCCTCATTTGGAAAAGTGGGTTGTTGGGGATGAAATTAAGCAATTTAATTCCAGAAAGGTTCTCAGTGCAGCACTTGCTTATAGTAGGCAGTTCGTAAATATAAATCATCATAGACATTAATGGGTTGACTTTCCTTTTTTACTATGGCCACTTATTTAATATTTTGTCTGGGGGAAATCGGTCAATACCGGGGCTGCAGATTTCACAAGTAATTCAACCCAATGAATACTGATTCTACACGAATGGACATAGGAACTGTGAGAAAGGTGTGGAAAGGGTTTGGGTTTTCTTTTTTTACCTCCATCTTGGTATGAACATTATAAATAAAATCCAAGTGAACGCACTTCTGTGTTCTCTTTCTATACCAGCCAGCAGTGGGGTGCCAGCAGCGATTTGGCTACTGTTGACCTGTTCCCTGGTTTGTCCTTCAGACTGTCCTAGTGAAGATGTCATGCTCTCTAGCAGTTCCTATCTGGGCCCTCCACTTGCCTGGTCACACTGAATGCTAGAGGTTCCTGGGATGGATTTATAGACAGAGGTGAGGTCCAGGAGGCAAAAAAACTGGGACCTCTACATGTCACTGAATAGGATTGCTAAAAAACTTAAAAAAATAGTTTAGTTTTTTTTTTTTTCTTAGAAAATCTTTGGTCTGTGAGAGACTTCTCTTTCTATCCCTGTAGCCAAGCAAAAGAAAGAGTAATTGTGCTCACTGGAGAGTGGTCGCACATGCTCACTGAAGATGCCTGTGTTTCTTATTTAAATAGCCTCAGTAATCAAGAGTCTTTTTCTCTTAAAGGCCACTGATTCCCCTGGAGAAATCAAGTAAGTCTTACACACAGGCAGAAAAGCATTTCTGAAAGAACAAATCATAAGCAGTGTTTAAAAGCAGAGAATAAAAAGCCTCACTCAGTAAGTGGGACAATGAATATAGTATTTGCTTTCATATTGTTATGATACATTAAATCAGCTAAGGAGGAGAGGGACCGATGAGAGGCAGTCCCCAGGGACCCAGGGGAGACTGGCAGAGCATGAGGGGAGGGGGAGGGGTGGGGCGGGGAGGGGGAGAGTTTCTGGCAGGAGGAGAAGGGGGTGTGGTCAGTACACTGAGATGGGAGACCCAGCTCCAAGATGCCCTTGCTTAGCTCACTGTTGTCTTTGATGGTGGATGAATCACTACATCATATGAGGAAAGAGCCCTTGCTAGTCTCATTTAAAAACCGGTCACTGTTTTTATTGATGCTGTATGTTTCCAAAGAGGATTATCTTGATACGTTTTTGTGAAAACTTCTTAGCACCCTGAGTTTAATACTGGAGTGTTTTAAAAATTACTTTTATTTATTTATCTAGTGTGGCAGCACGCCGGCCACAGCACGATCAGAGGACTGCTCGGTCAGGTTGGTCTCCTCCCGCCATGTGAATCCTGGGGCCAGTCTTTGGTTTATTCACAGAACCGTCTTGTCGGCCCAGCAACCTGGTTTTACAGTAGTGGCCATCAACAGTTAATCACAGTCTTTAGGCCCCACAATGTGAGTGATTTCATGCTGTGAACATGTAAAATCGATGGATAAAATACAAGGAATATCAGAAATTCTGATTAGTCTCTGAAACAAGAGGCCCCTCTGTGGGCCACAAGTAGCATACATAGAACCTCAAGGTAGTCAGGCAGCCCCTGCCAGGGTGTCCTGGGAGACAGCCACAGGGGCTGTCTCAGCTCAGAACTGATACCAAGCGCAGTGGCTGGCACCATGCACTGGTTAGCATTAGTGAGGACTTACAGCACCTTCTTTCTCAGAAGCTCTGGGAAAGTTCTAGAAGGACAAACATGGGCTACCTTAGACCTTGGATGTCATTAGGACACCTTAATGTAAAACTTAAAATGCTTATTCCTGGCCCACAAGCTGAAACTACAAACCTATAGATTCAAAAGCTCTGTAGTGATTCTAAGAGCAGGACCCCTCTGAGAAACTCTGCAAGCAGAAGGGACTTAAAGCAGCAGGGCTTTAGAAAGGGAACAATTTCACCGAATTAAATGAGGAGAAGGTTGTTTGATTTCCACCAAAGAGTTTGTGTATTTGAGTTCTTCAGTTTATTTTAAATTATTTTTTGGGGGGATGTATATAAAAATTAGCATTTTAAGTACTTGAAAGTATACATTAAGGTAGCATTGATTTCCATGTGTAATACTGTTCATCAGTCATTGCCACCTGCTCTCCCCAGCGCCTCGCCACCTGGCGGGCACTGACCTGCTGTTGTTAGTGTCTGCGTTTGCCTATTGTGAGTGTTTCATATACATAAAATCATATAGTGTGTGTGTGTGTGTGTGTGTATGTGTGTTCCTGTCTTTCTGTCTGTCTTTCTATCTGTGTCTGTACCTGCCTTCACTTAGCATAATGTTTTCAAGGTTTAAGGTCTGTGTTGAAGCACCATTGCTGTTTCATTCCTTTTATAGTTGGCATGTATGGACATACCATGCTATTTATTATTAGTCGGTTGACTTTTGAGTTGTTTCCACCTTTTGGCTATTAATATTTAATGCTGCTGTGGACATTCATGCACATGTCCTTGTTTGAACACTTGTTTTCAGGGCTAGCAAGTTGTCCCAGTGAGTACAGACAGAGCTTGCCACCAAACCCCACGATCTGAGTTCAGGATTACCTCATGGTGGAAGAAGGAAATTGACTCCTGTGTTCTGACCCAGTGGGTGTGTAGTAGCACACGCCTGCTTACCCTTCTCACACAGAAACGTCCACAACGTTGCAATGCCTCTTTTCTTTCTTCATTCCTTTCTTTTGTCTTTGTCTCTGCCTCTCTGTAGACATTTCTTACAGTTTTCCTTTGCATTTCCCCATGGTGGATGTTGAGCGTCCTTCCTTGTGCTTCAGCAGTTATCTGACTTGCTTACTTTTGAGTTGAAAATTATTTAGAAGCTGGGTGATGGCGGCACACTCTTTTAATCTAGTACACTGGAGGCAGAGGCAGGTGGATCCCTGAGTTTGAGGTCAGCCTGGTTACAGAGTTACAGGACACACAGGGCTATGTGAGCTACTCATTCTGGGAAAACAAACAAACAAAAGTTACTTAGAAAGGACACAGGCCGATGTTGGCATAAAAGATATAACATTTCTCTTAGGAAGAATAAATTCAAGAGATTGATTAGGCAACATAGTGACTGTGGTTGTTAGTAACATGTTATAATCTCGGAAAACAGGCAGAATAGCTCAGAACTAAGTGAAATTAGTTGGTTTGATTTAGCCATTCTACAACATCTGCAAATATCAAAAACATGCTGTAGGGATCTGTAAGGTGGCCTAGTGGGTAAAGATGCTTGCTCCCGAGCCCAGCAACCTGAATTTCATCTCCATACCCCACGTGATGGAAGAAGAGAACCGATTCCTGCAATGTGTGTATCTTGCTCCCTCCCACACTAAATCAATAAGTATACTACTAATAAGTAATGCTCACTGTAGACCTCTGCAGTTTGGAAGAGCAATGGTTGTGTTTCCCAAACACAGGAGCAGGCTTCCGTGCTCTGTGTAAGGTGGCCGGTGCTGACCAACAGCGCAGCGAGGCGGAACTGTGGAGCACGGCAGGCGCTGTGCAGCCCCGCTGAGGGGCTCGGGCGGATGAAGGGTACCATGCAGTGCCCAGCTACAAACGGGGGCCACGCCCTTCACTTCCATGGTTGTCACAAATAAGGCAATCGGTTGTTACCTGTCTTTCTCTACAGTCCAGCAGGCCTCCTTGGCTTCTCAGTGGTGGAGGATGCACACATATTGGTTGGCCATCTGTTGTGTCAGGCCCCAGGCAGCCATTAACAGGTTCTGGGGATAGCAAACAAGCAATTTGGTTCCTTACTTGAGTTTTCTTGTGTCTGGTCCAACTTCTAGCTTGTCTGCATACAAGGCAGTGAAGAATTACCTCGCCAGTGCCTGGGAAGGTAGATTTTTCAGGCCCTCGGGACTCTCTTAGTGCTATCTTCATGTGGTCCTGTCTCTGTGGTATTAGTGTTGATGTTACTACATTGCTCTGTTTTGCTTTTGCATTTTTATTTATTTTTAATTTTCGTGTGTGCTAGTTTTGCCTGTCTCTGAGAACGCGTGCCACACATGTGCCTGGTGCATAGACAAGAAGAGGGCGTCAGATCTCTTGGAACTAGAGTTATAAAGGGTTGAAAGCTGCCATATGGGTGCTGGGGATAGAAACTGGGTCCTCTGCAAGAGCACCAAGTGCTTTTGACCGCTCAGCCCTTTCCCTAGGCCCTGCACTTCTCTTCTAAATGCTAAAGGTTCACAAGTGGGCTTGGGCTGAGACGCGGTGAGGCATTTTCAATGAGTAGAACTGATCTTTGCCTTGTAATTATGAAGTCTTGTGCATAGTATTCAAGAACTCTAATCTGGACGTTTCCCTTGGGAACTCCTGGTGTAGCGCAACTCTTCTATGTTAGGTATTGCAGGTAGCATGGTGGCCAGAGAAAGGGGGTTTGGGTAGTGGATAGAGTTGTCTTTAGCTCCTTGATTTATTTGCCATTTGTTGTCTTAGAGATTTATACAGTCTGTTGGATCCTCAGATTCTTCACTAATATAGTGAAAGATAGTATCAGAGTTTGGTTCCTGGTGGAATGGCCGTCATTGTCCACATGAGCCTCAGTGCGCTCACACAGCATCATTTAATTACATTTTAGTGTGTGTGTGTGTGTGTGTGTGTGTACATATGTGAGCGTGTGCGCATGTGTGCATATTATAGCACGTGTGAGGAAGCCATAGAATAACATTGGGAGTCAGTTCTCTCCCCCTACCATGTGGGACCCAGGGGATCAAACTCAGTCCGTCAGGCTTGGCAGTAAATGCCTCTCCTGGCCGAGCCACCTTGCCAGCTCCTTCTCTCCTCTCCTCTCCTCTCCTCTCCTCTCCTCTCCTCTCCTCTCCTCTCCTCTCCTCTCCTCTCCTCTCCTCTCCTCTCCTCTCCTCTCCTCTCCCCTCCCCTCCCCTCCCCTCCCCTCCCCTCCCCTCCTTTCCTTCTCTCCTCCTCTCCTCTTCTTCTCCTCTTCTCTTCTCCTCTTCTCCCCTTCCCTTCCCTTCCCTTCCCTTCCCTTCCCTTCCCTTCCCTTCCCTTCCCTTCCCTTCCCTTCCCTTCCCTTCCCTTCCCTTCCCTTCCCTTCCCTTCCCTTCCCTCCCCTCCCTTCCCCTCCCCTCCCCTCCCCTCTCCTCTTCTCCCCTTTCCTCTTCTCCCCTCCCCTCTCTCTCCTCCCCTCCCCCTCCCCTCTCTCCCTTCCCTTCGCCTCTCCTCCCCCTTTCCTCTCCTCTCCTCTTCTTTTCTTTTCTTCCATTTTTGTTTTTGCTCTTTAAGACATTGTAGCTGGGCGGTGGTGGCGCACGCCTTTAATCCCAGCACTTGGGAGGCTAGCCTTGTCTACAGAGTGAGTTTCAGGACAGCCAGGGCTACACAGAGAAACCCTGTCTTTAAAAACAAAACAAAACAAAACAAAACAAAACAAAACAAAACAAAACAAAACAAAACACCAAAAAAACCAAACCAAGACAGTGTAGCCTCTGTTGTCCTGGAATTTGATCTCTAGGCCAGGCTGGCCTCGAAGTCATAGAGACAGGCCTGCCTCTGCTCTCCAAGTGCGGAAAGGACTGAGGGCGCGCCACCACTGCCTGACTAGCACTTCTTTTCAAGTGGTAATAAACACAGCAAAGTTTCCAGTTGCTCATTTTTAAGCAGCATTCATTGCTGTGCTTTCTTATTTGTTTTAAAATTTAATTTTAATTAGTATATAATTTGTATTTATTGAATCTATATATTGAATCTATATTGAATATATTGAATATATATATATATTGAATATATATATATATATATATATATATATATATATATATATATTCAAATCATCCCACCATACTCTGATTTCTGCTCTGGAGGAGACAGGCCATCTCATCTTACTGACCTCTGACCTAAGTTACCCCAATGCCCATCTCCTTCCCTTCCCCCTCTCTGCATACACCAGGCGGGTGCCCTCATGGGGGTGAGCTCTGCTCTCTGCAGTGTGAAGTTCTCCAGTGGGGGCGGGTGGGCCCAGGCCGAGGCTGGCTATTAATAGAGGCTCTCGGGTCTTTAGATGATTATGTGGAAGGTATTAACTAGTCTCTGACTGGGGGAGGGAGGTTCTTACTTCTGCTTACTCAGGCATTTTACATGCTACTTACTTTATTTCTTAGACTTGGAATTCCTTGTGAGGCTTCGAATTGATGTACATAATGACATGTTTCTTTGTCTTTTTTCATACACACGTATGGTATTTGCTCCCATTTACCCCTTCTTACCTCCCCAAGACATCCTCCTTTCCTCTGATTCTCTTCCTCCCCTCAAATAGTCCATCACACATGCACACGCATGCACAGACACACACACACACACACACACACACACACACACACTGTAGATTCTCTGTATGAGAGAGAATATGTGGTCTCCGACTCTCCCCTTACCTCTTCATTCCCTTTTGATCTATTCTCCATCATACTTTCCCTTCTGTGTTGATGTCATATATATGCATATATAAGTTGTATGTATCTATATCACATGTAGGAGAGAGAACATGCAGGTTAGTCTTTTTGGGTCTGGGTTATTCTGCTTAACACAATCATATCCGGTTCCATCCTTTTTCCTCTCTTTGCACGCGGCATTCGTTCTGCTTTATAATGGGAAGACTTGCCCGTGTGGAGTCTGCACTTTCTTCATCCACTCACCTGTTGGTAGACATCGAGGCTGGCTCCATCCCTTGGCTGCTGTGAGCATTGCCTGGGATAAAGTTGGGTGTGCCTGCCTCTCTGTGGAGTGTGAGCATGGGGTGGACAGAAGAAGATCCGGATTCTGTGTGCCGTGTTCTAGGAGCTCTCTCTGTAAGGGGCTGCAGAGGAAGAGGACGTAGCCACGGCGCTCTGAGGTTACCTTGGGTCTTCATTAATCTGTGTCTAAAATAAGCACACTGCTTTGAAAATGTTCTAACAGTCTATTTCCTCCTCTCCTTCTTCATACATGTCATAATTTCCAAGATCTGTTTGATTCTTTATTTGCTGTCTTTCTGAACTCTGAACTAAAAAGAGAAGGAAGGTTTTATCACAGAGCCAGAGATCCATCTGCAGAATTTCTAAGGAACAGCAAGACGCCAGCAACATTGTATTGAATTTCTAATCAGAAGACTTAGGGGTGTTCTAAACATAAACATGATAGCGCTTCAGACACCAAATAATTATCATTCTTTCTTTAATTATATCTTTGAGCATTGGAATATCTTTAATTAATGCAGGCTTACAAACGCAACCTCCCTAATGAGGTAATGAGTGTCAGCAGCAGTCGGTGGGGTGGCAGTCTCCACAGCAGTGGGCGAAAAGTTTCGGAGGAGCCCCCCACTGCTGGAGCAGCCACCAGCACCGAAGCCCCTGAGAAGATTCCACCACTCAGAGTGGCACAGTCGGGAACAAGTTCCTCCTGGAAGTCCTCGGACCACCTGGAAAGTGTCATTGGATAAAGCATTGGCCCTGAACCCCAGGAGGCTTCTTGATCCGTCCAACAGTTCAGGAAATGTGGGGTAGAAGAACTTTAAGCGACACCATGAGAATATAGCAAGTCAGACAGTGTGGGTTGTCTGCAGGGACAGATGGCCAGCTTTCTTTAATAATGAACTAGCGAGAGCGGCAAAGAGAAAGGAGAGGAAAACTTAATAATGTGTAAGACACTTAGGAGACAGATGAACCGAAGCATTTCTTGCTTGGGACTTGAATTGAGAAAAGCAACTATGCAAAAGTACCCCAAGGCCATCAAGGAATACCGGATAGGACGTGGGTAGTTAGGAATTCTTCTTAATTTTGTCAGATGTGATGATGATATCTGGTTGTTATTTTAGAAACCTGAACTAGAAATACAGAAATATTTCTTGAGGTTAGTAATGATGTGTGGGGTTTCTGTGTGTTCTTGTTTTGTGGGAGTGCTTGTGCATAAGCACGTGCGTTCCTCTGCATGTAGAGATCAGAGGGCAGCCTCAGGTGTCTCGGTCCTCAGGAGCTACCTTCCTTGTGTCTTGAGGCGGTATCTGTCCCTGGCCTGGGGCTCACCAAGCAGGCCAGGCTGACTGCCTCCCCAGCATTCGGGTGACAAGTGTGGGCCACCATGGTCAGCTTTTTTTTGGGTCCAACTCAGGTCTTCATGTTGGCCTGGCTAGGACTCGGACTGCTGAGCTATGGCCCAGCCCTGGAATTGACTTTTCTTCCTCTTCTCTGTCGGTGGCACTGGTGATGTTCAAGCTGTGCAAGAGTCTAGGTTTTTTTTTTCCTTCAGCTTTCGTTTATGTTTATTTGACAATAGAAAGTTTAAATGCCAAGAGTAGATGTATTGGCAGCATTTAAACATTTTACTGTAAATGGCAAAAAGATATACGGGACTCTGCTTTGTTCTTCAGTGTTAGGAGATGGCTTTTTGGCTTACTTATACTTTCGATCTGGCTAGTTTCTTGGCAAATTAGTATTTATATTAACTTTATGTTACTCTTCGTTCTGGAGTCCCAGAGAGCCTTCCAATAAACCATATTGTTGATGCTTAGAGAGTTAATGTTATGGATAATTGCTAATCAGTATGCTCTTTATACCAATAAGCAGGCAGAAAGAGGGAGTTTGGGAAAGATTGCAGTGACTGGGAATAAATTAAGTAAGGATGAGAATAATTTGTGTGCTTGGTTGTATTGAACGGAGAAGTATATGCAAATAGCACTTGATTTGGTTCGGGACTTAGTCTGTTTGTGCTGCTATAACAAAATACCTTAGACTGGGTACTTAATAAACAATAGACATTTATTGGTCACCATTCTGGTTGCTGGCAAGCCCAAGTTTGAGGTGCAGTGGACTGGGTGTTTGGCAAGTGCACATGTGTATGTATGACCACATGGGGGGGAAACACGAGGGAAAAGGTGACCAAGTCCCCTTTTATAAGGACACTAATCCTTGTGGTTTCTACTCTGTTGACCTAGTGGTCTTATAAGACCTCAGCTCTTTAGAGTCAGTGACCTTTAGGGAAGGATTTTGTCTTAGGGTTTCCATTGCAGTGAACAGACATCATGATCAAGGACAGTATTTAATTAGGGCTGGCTTACACATTCAGAGGTTCAGTCCACTATCATCAAGCCGAGAATCATGGCAGCACCCAGGCAGGAATGGTGCTGGAGAAGGAGCTGAGAGTTGTACATCCTGATCTGAGGGCCGCTAGAAGACTGGCATGCTGAGGCCACTAGGAGGAAGCTCTCTCAAAGCACAGCCGCTGCAACAAGGCCACACGTCCTCATGGCACCACTCCTGGGCTGGGCATATCCAAACCACCACAGGTTTCAATGCAGATTTGAGGGCAACATAAATTTTTACACCACTCTAATATGACTACCCTCAAATGAACATTATTGCAAGTTACAAGTTTCACCCTCTTGGGCCTCGTTGTCTTTTTGCTGATAACTGTCTATCTCTGGTGGTAAATCTTGATTGTTGACTTGATGGGATCTACAATCACCATGTGTGTGGCTTACTTTTCTGTTCCTGTGATAAAGCAAGGCAGTTTATAAAAGAAAGAGTTTTATCGAGTTTACAATTCCAGAGGGTTAAAGCCTCTGATGGAGGAACGGAGGCGTGGTAGTTGGAGCAGCAGCTCAGGGCTCGCCTCGCAATCCACACACAGAAAGCTGAGACCAAATGGGGAAGGAACAGCACTTAACTTTTGAAGCCTCAGATCTCATGCCCAGGGACACTCCTCCCCCAACAAGGCCTCACCCACCAACCACTCCTAAACAGTTCCACCAAATGGGGAACTAAGTTTTCAGACATAGGAACCGTTCTCATTGAAACTACCACACCATGGAAATCAGCCTCTGGATGGGTCTGTGAGGCTTTTGTTTTTAATTAGGTCAGTTAAGGTGAGAAGACCCACCCTCCACATGGGAAGCACTCTCCTGTAGCCGGATCCCAGACTGAATAAAGGGGAGCAGGGATGATTGCCCACTCACCTCGCTCTGCCTCCTGACTGGAGCACAGTGTGGCCTCCCGGCCATGGCAGACGTAGTCTGGAGCTGTGAGCTAAAGTAGGCTTTTCCTTCCGTTGTCGGCAGTGACCGCTGTAACCAGCATGTGTCCCACTGCCCTAAATGCGCCCTCTCGGGGTACCTTTCTAGCCACAGGCCATGCAAGCCTTGCTGTGGCAGATTCCCGGGGTCAGGCTCTGCTTTGGACGTGGGTGGTTCTTACCAAGCCATTTCCACATCTGTGAAGGGCGTTCCCACCCCAGGCTCTGATTCAGGACTCCTCTGACTCAGGGCAGTGAAGCCCCCAGCGTTTTCTCACCGTTATCTATCCGCCCCCCTCTCCTGTCCTGCCCCAGCGGCCTCCCGCTGTCTTCCTGGCTCCTCATCCTTTGGTGACTTCCGTGTCCTTCGATCTCTGACAACAGCTTCCCTGTTTTCTTGGCAATCTCCCCAGTCTGACCGTAATTACTGATCTCTTCTGTGTAGTAAAGTCCACAAGCAGGGGGCCTTTTATTCCTGGTTAATCCCTGTCCCGCTCTTAGCTTTCATGGTCAGAAGGGTCTTGCTAGACCTTGGGAAAGACATGGTAAGCTTTGGGCTGGATGTGGAGATGGACTCAGGAAAGATGTAACCTTTCCCTTCAGGTTACTTAGAGTCTCCTACGGCACACAGAAGAGTAAATCAAGAGTCCATGGTTTTTGAGAAAGGATTTCATGTGTATAGCCTTGTTGGCCTGGAACTCGTTGTGTAGACCAGGCTGGGCTTGGACTGTTCTGCCTCCCCAGTGCTGGGATTAAAGGCTTGCACCACAATGCCCGGCAAGGGTGCAACTTAGGTTTGACGAGAAAAGCCCAGACACAAGGGTCCAGGGAAAACACAAGAGGGAAGGCTGGGTGCGACAAGAGTTGAGATTAGGGGGGGTCTGGCAGTGGAAACATCTGAGAAAGCAGTGCACAGAGCAGCTGGAGTGGGGGCCGCCTTGGGGCGTGCTCCCAACAGGAGCAGGGAGGGAGACGGAGCCTCTGCTCCACCATTTGAGGGCTTTGGATTTTCATGTTGGAATTTTTGGGGGAGTAGTTGGAGAATTAAGAGTTTCATAGCCGGGCGTGGTGGCGCACGCCTGTAATCCCAGCACTTGGGAGGCAGAGGCAGGTGGATTTCTGAGTTCAAGGCCAGCCTGGTCTACAGAGTAAGTTTCAGGACAGCCAGGACTACACAGAGAAATCCTGTCTCGAAAAACCAAAACCAAAACCAAAACCAAAAACAAACAAACAAAAAAGAGTTTCATATAGGGCTGGAGAGGTGGCTCAGCGGTTAAGAACACTGACTGCTCTTAACCAGGTCCTGAGTTCAGTTCCCAGTAATCACATGGTGGCTCACAACCATCTGTAATGGGATCTGATGCCCTCTTCTGGTGTGTCTGAAGACAGCCACAGTGTGTGTGTGTGTGTGTGTGTGTGTGTGTGTGTATGTATGTGTATATATATATATATATATACACACACACACACACACACACACATATATATACATATATATATATATGTATATCATAAATAAATCTTTTTAAAAGGAGTTTCATGTAGCCCAGGCTGGCCTTGAACTTCTGTTCCTACTGCCTCTACCACCTTCCCGGTGCTATGATGAAAGATGTGTCCCATCACATCTGGTGCCAAAGCCCTGAGCTCTCAGAAAGCTGTTCAGAACCAGTAAGATTTTAAGAATGGGATATCCTGAGACATTTTATTTCTTTTAAACAAACCAGAGATACAGAAATACATCAGTCAGACTTGCAGATTAGAAGTCTAGATGGATTGGAGTAGATAGGAAAGTACTGAGTTTAGCATGGGAGTGGCTTATGGGGAGAGCCTAGGCCTCAGCCGATACCCATGTCCTGGAGTTTACACCTCTGACTGAGAGCTGGGCAGTCACAGTTCCCCAGCCTGCATCTTCTGCCTGACCCCCCAGAGGTTGTGGTGCTGTGGAGGGCATCACTCACCTCCAGTGACTGTCTGAACGAGGTGGGGGACTCTTATGATGGAGATGTCTCTACATTTTTTACTTGGGTTTTGTGACCCCACAGTGGAAATCCCCTGAAGCCTGTTATGGGTGCTGAGGGGTCTTCCATTTCTTGAGTGGTTACAGCCTTGCCGCAGGAGACACATCCCTACACTACCGCCAGCCTCTGGAGGACTTGCCTTCCCCTTTCAGGTGCCTCAGCCCAGTAAAGCTGGATCCTTGGCTTTGGAGGAGAAAAGAATTTCAGGATGGGACATTATGAGGCCGAGCTGGAATTTACTGAAAAAGATGTTTAGCAGGGATCTTAGGTACAGGGCTAGTCTATAAGGCAGATGTGCCTGGGCACTTATGGCTTCTCAGGGGACCCATGCATCACTGGCCTGGTGGTGACTGTGTAGAGGACTTTATGCTTCCTAGCTTTTTTTTTTGTTTGTTTGTTTGTTTGTTTGTTTTTCGAGACAGGGTTTCTCTGTGTAGTCCTGGCTGTCCTGGAACTCACTCTGTAGACCAGGCTGGCCTCAAACTCAGAAATACGCCTGCCTCTGCCTCCCAAGCGCTGGGATTATAGGTGTGCGCCACCACGCCCGGCCCGCTTCCTAGCTTTTAAAAATTAATTATTTACTTATTTTTATTTTTTTATTTATGTTTTGCCTACATGTATGCCTCTGTACTGTGATCTACAGTGTCCGTAGAGGTCAGAAGAGGGCATTAGATTCCCTGGGACTGGAGTTACAGGTAGTTGTGAGCCACCATGTGGATGCTGAGAATCAAATCTGAATCCTCTGGAAGAGCAGCCGGTGCTCTTAACTGCTGAGCCATCTCTCCACTCCTCTTTTTTTTTTTTTTTTTTTTTTTGGACAAAATCTCACTTTGTAACCTAGTGGGCCCAGAACTCACTATGTGAGAGACCAAACCTATTCCATCTCGAACCAGCCTCCATCTTAAAAGAAAAAGAGCCTAAAATTTTGACCTGCAGCTGAACCCAGGCTACACCCAGGGCTTGTCCTTGGCCCGTATATACCTCAGTTACTTCCTAGCTGCTTCCTAGCAACAGTCAATCAAATCTGATTGTTTCAGATGTGCTTTCAGACCATTTATGATCGGTCACAGTTTTTCATCAAAGCTCTCACCTGTCGGTGTAATCTGCCTCGCTTGCTTGCCGTTTCTACAAGTCCTTATCCTGAGGAGGCCTGGGCTGCTCCACCTTACAGTCCTGCTCTGTCAGGGTTGGCGGAGGGCCCAAGCTCGAGCTTGTAATAAAGAGACCCTAACGCGATTGCATCAAAATTGGCTCCGTGGTGATCTTTTGGGGTTCTGGGCTTTGTGAATGCTTTCTGGCACAACATATGTACAGGGGCTAGCCTTGACTGTACAGAGATCAGCCTAGGTCTGCCTCCCCAGTGCTGGGCCCAAGTGCCTGCTGTGTATTGGACTTCTGAAATTTCATTGTGTCTTAACCACTGTTATATTAGTATGAAGAGACACCATGACCAAGGCAACTATTGTATGATAAAGCATTTCATTGAGCCTTGCTCCCCCTTCCCCCCCTGTTTCAGATGTAGCATTTTTCATCATGATAGAGCGTGTGCATGGTGCTGGAGCAGTAGCTGAGAGTCACATCCTGCGCCACAGGCCAAGAGACAGAAGCTGGGCTTGGCATGAGTCCATCTTTCAGTGACGCACTTCCTTCAACAAGGCCACGCCTCTTAATCCTTCTAATCCTTTCAAACAGTGCCACTCTCTGGTGACTAAGCACTCAAGTGTATGAGCCTATGGGAACCTTTCTTACTCAAGCCAACACACACTGCTCGCCAGATTTCCAAGAGACGCCCCCCTCTTTCATGCTTATTCCCCTTTTTGATAATCTAGATTATAGAGGGTTCTGGGGCACCTTGGATGACATCATAATTAGATAAAACACAACCACAGAACCCGAGTTACAGAAGGCAGATAAAATGTGCCTTTCATTGTGAATAAGGTTTCTTACTAGATTCCTAGAAAATTGCAGGTTTTTAGCCAGAATAAACAAAAGTGTGGGTGTGGGCAGGCCTAATCATGGTTCATTACTATTTAAGGTCTTCTCTCCCTTTCTCTCTCTCTCTTTTGCTTTTTGTTTGCTTTTTGAGACATGGCCCTGGTGGTCTTAGAATGCACTAGTAGACCAGGCTGGCCTCTTACTTACAGAGATCTGCCTACCTCTCCTTCTGAGCATTGGGATTAAAGGTGTGTCACCATGCCTCAGTATTTAAATGTTCTTATTAGATACTATCTCTTTAAAAGAAATACTGCTCAGTGGAGACAGCCTTCACAGTAGATGCTAACTGTGCTGGAATTCCTAATTCTATGACAAAAGGTTTCCACCAGGTCCCTCTCCCTTCCCCTGTTCCCACGATGTCTCCCTGCTTTAGGGCCACTTTTAGAATGAAGGAGGAAGCAAGGTTATGTCTGGGTCTCAGAAGACCTACCTGTTTCACTCAGCGCCAGGATGCCCGTCTCCTACGGACTCTAGGTCTGAGTTCTGAGCAGGTCATCCTCAGGATGCAGTGGTGCACTGATGGTGGGGAGGAGAGAGTGGGGGGGCTAACAGTGGGGAGTACACAACTGTGAGCGGGAGTTGGTGAGCAGTGCTCCCTGGAGGAGGGGTGGGGCTTTTGAGACACTCCGAGTTGTCTAGTGGGCAGCTGGCAACGGTGACTTTATTTTTCCTTTTTGAGATGTGATCTTGCTGTGTGGCCCAAGCTGGCCTTGAACTCCTGTCCTAGTGTCTGAACCGCCTTCCCTGCCTGAGATCACCCCTCGCCTATTCCCATGCCTCACAGACTCCACAGGCTCTACAGCTTTATGTTCTGTTTAACTTTGCTGCCTCTGTTTCTGAAATTCACCCCCATTCTCCTCTCCCTCCCGATCACACCCCCTGCCCGGTGTCCAGGCGTCTCTGTGTGGAGGACGGAGCCTGCCTCTCTTCTCCTCTCTCTGCCAGGGTGATTTTATGCAGGACGCTGATGTTGAAAAGGCTGCACTGCCCACGCTAGCCAGTGGCTCCCCGTTGTCTGCTGACATTCTCACACGCCGGAGCCAACTTCTTCAGCGTCCTTCCCAACTGAATGCAGCCACTGCTCTGTGTCACAAAAACACACCCGACATTGTGCATGCCCCCTTTTGTCTATGCCGGTGCCTCCAGCCAGACTGACCCTTCTCTTGTCTACGCTTTTGATATCAAAGAAAAGCTTAACTTGGACCTGAATTAGGGTATTAAGCCTGCAGCATAAGCTGTTTGCCGTTTGTTGGGATTAAACCCACCCAGCAAGGGAGGGCTGGCTCTCCGCTGCCCTCTGCCCTAGCCCTCTCCCGTTAGTGTGGCCTGGAACGCTGCTGCCCCTGGTCTGGGGGGGTGGGGGGAGAAAGCGCCTCTTCATGCTTAGTCATGGGACGGCGTGTGCCATCCAGCTCCGAGTGTAATCGGAGACAAGATTATCTGGAAGCGGGCGGTGTCCTTTTCCCTGCTGTTATAGGGCTGTTTTGAATTAAATTGTTTTAGGAACAGATGGCTGGCAGAGGATGCTTTCCCCTTTGTTCCTGGTGGATTGAGTATTGAACTTGTTTTGGTTGCTCCAAGTGTTGATGGTCTTGCTCTCCAGGTTGGTAAGGGAGGATCACATCTTGTTTAGGAAAAGAGTAAAAGCCAAAGCCAGCTGTGACATCGTCCAATAAATATACCTTGAATTAAGCCGGCATTTTAATATCCTTTTTTTTTTGCATTTTAATATCCTTATCTCATCAAACAGGATCTTGAGAAGAAAGAGTTCCCAAATCCCACCACAAGTTCTTTGCTGATGTTTTGACTGTAACAATAGGAATTGTTAGGAAACTTTACCATGCCATTTATTGTGGCATTGTTGGCCTGTGGTTATAGATTTCTAAATTTTTCTTCAGTTCGCTTAATGCTCCGGGGATGTCAGTGGTGGTTTATCTGGGCCCTCATCACCAGAGGAGGAGGAGCAGCCACAAGGAATTAGTCCAAGAGAGCCAGAGAGCCCAGAGAGCGGGAGAGGACTGTGCTTTGTTCTCTGGGTGTGCTGAAGACTTCGGCCCTTCAGCTCCCTGCATGCTTAGGGTGTGTGTATGGAGCTGAGGAGCTCTGCTTTTCATTGGCTGGATTTTTTTTTCCACCTACAGATGAAGTTTTCTCAAGGGTTGACGGAGAAGCCACACTTCATGGGTTCTCCAGTCTCTCACCTCTGGAATTCAGTCCAGAAGCCTACCTCAGAAGGGTTTACCACACTGTCTTAGTCTTCTCACATTGTGACAGGTCTCCTGCCCTTCCTTGTCTGTTTTTTTCTTTTTTTAAGATTTATTTATTATTATATGTGAGTACATTGTAGCTGGCCCCGCCCCTTGCCCTGCCCCTTGCCTGGGTAGCCTAGGGGAGCTAGATCTGGTAGCATGGGTACAGAAGAGCTGGCCCTGCCTCTCTTCTGCAGGTGTGTGGTGGGGTGGTTGAGGAAGAAATGCACCCCCCTCACCACCTCAGAGAGGGGGATAGCTGGCCCCACCCCTTGTCAGCTGCAGCACTTGGGCTGGTTGGGCTGGGGAGGGATCAGGATGACACACACCTTTTCCTGGGCAGCACAGGAGAGATGGCCCCACTCTTGTCCTTCCAAGTGTCAGTGCTGGCGAGGGACCATTGTACCGGGCTGGTGAGCTGCCCCCATCCTTTAATGGCTAGAGCACTCTGGAGAATGGTGTCTTACCTGGGCAGCACAATGGAGCCCTCCCTGGTGGGGGTGGTGGGGGTGGGGCACAGGAGAGCTGGCTCAGCTTCCGCCGAGGCCCAGATCCCGGGCTCTGAGTAGGCCCACTCCAACATCTCCCCCATCTGTGACCTGCTGGACCTGCAGATCCAAAGCTGCAGGCTCTCCGTGACACAGGGCAACAGCAGGACAGCTGAGAGGAGTCCCATGAGGATCCAGTATTGATAGCACCGCAGAAGCCAGAGGCCTCGAACCAGACTAATGCCTCATTGTAAGGAACGTTTGCAAGTACAGCTGTCTGGGCCAAAGGGTAAACTGGGAGACGCACTGGCGCTTCCTGGGCGAGGTGGTTTTTGTTTGTTTTCTTTTAGGGGGAGGTTGCAAGGGTGGAGGGCAGATAAGAAGGGATGGGGAGATGAGTGGGACTGGGGCTCGTGATGTGAAATTCATCAAGAATCAGTAAAAAACGTTAATGCGTTTTGTGTCCATGTGTGGGCACGCACACACCGTGGTGTCTGCGTGGAGGCCAGCGGACAGCGATTGGAGCTGGTTCTCTCCTCCCTCCCTGCTGACTCTGACTTCTCTTGTGTCTGTCCTGAGCCGCACACTCCAGGTTGCTGTCCCGTGAGCTTCTGGCTGCTACTCCCTCCCTCTCTTCCGCCCATCCCTGTCGGACTGCTGGGATTACAGACCCACGCCACCGTGTCCAGCTCCTGCTGTGGTTCTGGGGCTCCACTTAGGCCGGCAGGCTCGGCCAGTCTTGCGTGGCAGGCACGTAAGCCTGCCGCACCTTCTCCCTGGACTTGTTCCTTGCCTTTTATGGCCTTGCCATTTTTGAGGAGTTGGTCTTTTATGGAACATCTCTGATTTTGGCTGATGTTTTCTTATGATTAGCTTTTATGGCTCTAAGAACCAAGCGACCTCTTGGGGGGGCGGGGCCTCCAGATGTATCTTGTCTCTTTGCTCCAACGCGACTTAAACTCTGAGTAAAGTCGGCTACAGAAAATCCCTCCCTTCTTTAATTCCCGGAAGCCAGCCTTGGCCTCTCGAGGTGTCCGGCCTTTCTGTCTTGACCCCTGGAGTCCTTTATATAGGTGACCCCCTCTCTGCTTCGATTCTGCTTCGTCACCACCCCCACCCCCCCTTTTTGGTATCCCTGCCTCTCTGGCTTTTCTTCACTTTGGTGGATTTATCCCAGGGCCCCTGTGTCCATTTGCGTGCTAGATCGATGTCACTACAGGGGTTCCCTTAGAATAAGCTCAGGTTCCTCAGACCTTAATTGGCATTCAAATCCCCTGGGCATTCAATGGGCATTCAATCCTTGTGCATGGCAGTGCCTAGTTGAATGAGGTTTCTCGTGGTCTGAGTCGCTGTGTGTCTGAAACACGGCCAGTCGTAGCTGAGGGCCACCAGACCACCTTGGTAGCTCACGCTCGGCCTCCGTGGCTGCCTGAGGGGTCTCTCCTCCTGGCTCCCTGCTCGTGTCCCGCAGCAGGGGAGGTGGCTTCAGCACCCAGGACTCTGATCGAGTTCTTCAGTGGCTTCCTGAGCTTGCTTGGCCTCTCACCTTGTGTTCCAGGTGCGTCTGCCTCAGGCACTGTCCACTTTTTGGGTCGTTGTTGTTATTTTGTTTTGTTTTGTTTGAGACAAGGTTTCTCATTGGCTTGGGCCTCTCCAATAGTCTAGGCTAGCCCACGGATCAACCTGTGTCTTTCTACTTCCCCAGTGGTGGTAGAACAGTGTACCTGGCTTTTTATGTGGGCGCTAGTATTCAGCCCACCCTGGTCCTCGTGCCTGCTGAGTTACCCCTAACCCTGAGGTGGGTTTTAAGCTTGCTTTCTCCTTTTCGGACATACTGGCCTCCTCTGTGGCTCTGTCCCTCAGGGGACTGTATGTCTTGTCCTGTCCCTATTCCGCCGCAGGGACCTCCTACGTACCCCACCCTCTCTGTGCCTGCAAACACTTTTCCTTTAAAAAAGGAGACAGGAATTTATTCCAAATCCGGGGCTGGGGCTTGTCATCTCTTTGAGACCCTGTAACTCAGAAGGTTATGCTGATTCAGGGGCAGGGCAGGCTCCCACACTGGAAGCCAGGAGAGAAAGCCTGTGGACTGCTCTTACAGAACCCTGGCCTGGGGCCATCTTACCCATGTTCGTACCTCATTTGCACATAAGTGTGTGTACACAGACACATCTGCACACTCCGAGGCTCATTTAGTATTAAATGTGAAAAGCAAACACTTTAAAGACTTCGAAGGATTGCTTGGAAGCATCATTACACCTTTCAGTAGAGGTGACAACTTCTGAAAACTTTCTATTCTTTTAAATCTTATTTATTTAATTAATTTGTTTATAGGCATGTGTTTGCCATAGTGTGCATGCAGTGTGCCTGCAGAGGACAGAGGACACACAGTGTGCCTGCAGAGGACAGAGGACAGTTTCAAGTCAGTTCTTCATTACTGGGGTCTGGGGCTAAGCAGCAAGTGCCTTTCCCTGTGGAGCCATCTCAGAGGCTCAGATGGTGCTATTTACAGACAGACGGACAGACAGACAGACAGACAGACACACACACACACACACACACACACACACACACACACGTCGCACACAATTTGGATCAAATTTTGGATGTCCAGAGACATCCTAAAGAGGTAATAATCATGACTGAGGAAGTACATTTGACTTAGGATGCTAGACTCTGAAATGTAGTAAGAACCTCTTTATATCAGGAAGACACTGATGGACAGTCCAGGAGAAGGACAGGTAGTAGAGGTCACATGACACAGGAAGGGACGGCATGACCAGCCAGTGGATGGGAAGTCTGCCTGAGTCAGTGGGCAGGAAGCAGTACACATTAAAATGAAGATTTCACAGAGGCAGGCTGGTACCCATGTGGACACCAAGGGAGGTCCAGTATTAGACTTAGCAACAGCCAGGGTTTCATATAATGCTAGCGGGAATATAAACTGGCTCATCAACTTTGAGATAATGGCTGTTTGCTTGGCAAGTTTCCAGATGGACATGTCCCCAGACTCAGTATTCTATTTTCATACATGCATGCATACACACAACACACACACACACACACACAATATTGGTAGAAAAAGTCACACCAGGAATGTATACAATATTAGTTGCCAGTGATCTATTTATCCACAGTAGAAATATGACAAAATGAAATATATTGTCTATATGACTGTCAGAATTCACCTTTAATGAGAATAATTAAGAATCGTAACCACTGTCACTTCTTGGTGTATTGGCTAAGATCGATGGAAGGCCATGGCTTCATGCCAGAGAATCCTGAAAACAGCGTAGAACGAAGACCGCGAACTGTGACGGGATATGTGCCGCCCAGGTCTGACCTGGTAGGGTTTGAGGACGTGAGCTCTGTGGTGGACTACTGTTTCCGAGGACGGGAGAGATATCGGACTCAAAATAATTACTCCCGTGGCTAACGGTGAGGGGCTGGGGAATGGGATGTCAAAGGTCAGGATCAAACATGGTCATGGGTAGACCCATGTAACTGATATATACACGTGAGCACACGTATGTGTAAACTATTACTTCTCTACCTGGTGTCTGGAAGGGCACGGAGGGCAGAGGACATGGGTACAGTTGGGGCTGGGGAGAGACGAAGGCACTGCTCTCCACGTCAGGGAAGGGTGCAGGCGTGGGAAGGCACTGGACATCCTCTCGGGACTCTGAGAACTAGAAGGAGAAAAGCTGCTGACGGTTTGCCAAGTCGGTCATCGGTTTCTTCTGCCTGCCTTTGTGCTTCTGGTCTGAGGTACCGGTGGGGCTTGTTTCGTTTTTTGTAGGTTGGCTGTCCGCAGCGAGTTGAGATGAGTCGTCGTGTTTTGAGAACTATACAATTTAGTAAAAACAAGCAAACAACAAAACAAACAAACAAAAAAACCCAGAGAAGTTCCATGTGGATCAAAGCATTTAGAGATGAGCGATGCTGCTGTCTCCAGGCCAACTCTGAGAGCAGATGACCTTTCTCGCCAGCACTCGGGCCTGCAGTGTGCAGGTTGGCAGGGGCTTCGTCTACACAGGCAGGCGCCTTTGTGTAGCCTCCAGTAGCCAAACTCACCATGTACTTTCAGCTCAGTTGTAACAGAACCCAACACAATCCCACATGCTTTGAGCCATTTCGGTTAAAATGGACTGGTTTGGCAAAATGTTTTGTAGGTCAAACATTTTGTGAAGAGCCTACGAAACTGCTTTTCTAGCCTGGACCCTGGCCACCCCCACCGCTATCCCCGTCCTCAGGAGGTAGGGATATTTTCAGCAAGCCAACTTAAACCCCGTAAGCCTCATTTGTGACAGGAGGGGATTGGCCAGGGTCTTAAAGGGATGCCGTTGGCTGAAGGTTCATGATTCAACAATGTTTTGCCGTAGTTGGGAAAGGGTTCGGGGGATAGAATAAAATGACTTGAAATGTGTTCAGAATGCCATCTTCGTTTTACCTGCCTGAGTCTTAGACAGACATCGTCGGGTGGCTCTGCAGTTGATTTTTAATCAATGTGCCGAGCCTGGCACGGTGCTGAGGGCATATGGGCAGTTTCTGGGCTGGAATATGTCACATGGCCAGGCCCAGGGGAGCTCCCAGTGAGGTGGTGTGGGGACAAAGTGCCTCCGTACTGGCACAGGGGGATGAGCTCTCAGACGGAGTCAGAGCACTGCAGCGTCTGCTTTGTCCACAAGGCCCCTGCGTCATTTGCACGCCCACACCCACGCCACTGCCTGAGACACAGCAGCTCTCCAGCCCTTTCCCTTCTCTGTCCTCAAAGAGAAAAACCCTTTCACTCTTGGGTGATCGAAAGCTTTATAGCTTGGAAACTGATCTCCAGGGCTTGAAATGAGAGGCCCTGGTGCCTTTTATGTGATGAGAGCCTCACCTGGGCTTTCTAACCTCTTCCTGAATTAACTACAGAGGTAACTCCCTCCGGCCCTGCAGCTGCTGCCCCGGAGGAGCTGGTGACTCCCGGGGCTTGGCAGAGAGAATAAAACCTCCCAGGTTGGCACCTTTCAGGCCTCAGCGTGAAGGGCTTTTTTTTTTTTTTTTTTTTTTTTTTTTTTTTTTGCCTGCACTTTTTCCGTTGGGGACTTTTAGGTTTATTTTTAGTCTTTTTGGCCTTTGTCTTTCCTCGTCCCTGCCCTCTTATTTAACTGTAAATTTGCGTCATATCTCTGGCGTCTTAAATCAGCCACTGAACCACGTTCTTTGTGTTGTATATCTTGTCTTCTGGTTCACACAGAGACGTGTTTCTCACTCATTTCTGAAGGGCTCTTGTCTTCTGTTTGGCTCTTAATATTTTAAAACAAGTTATAGCAGAGTGTTTTTATTATTTAAAAAATTACTATGTGGCTGTGTCTGAGTGTGTGTTTTTGTTCCACACGTGTGTAGGAGCCTTGGAGGGCTGAAGAGGAGTCAGATCCTCTGCAACTAGAGTTACAGAAGGCTGTGGGCCACCTCGTGGGTTCTGAGACGCCATCCCAGGTCCTCCGGAAGCAGCCAGTGCTCCTAACCTCGGAGCCATCTCTCCAGCCCTGTAGCAGAGTGTTAAATTAGACAAAGTTATTTATTCTTAGGCAAACTTTCAAACGTGTATCAACACAGCTGGACAATAGTATGAATTCTTAACCCTTTAAATGTATGCTGGTGTTTTTCTTTTGTTGTTGTCCTTATTTATTTATTACTGGTTTATTTTACCATAGAGAAGGATAGCCACTCTTTGGCCTGTGCTTGGTATAGATATAGAGCATTTAGACAGGAAACTCTATAGCTCATCGTTAGTTGTAGCTTCTCTGCACGATTGTAGCTGGATAAGAAGTGTGTTTCGTAGAAACGCACAGATTATGGCAAAGGTATGCCGTCATTTGGCACTGTCTAGTTCCAACTAGAATTTCTGCAAATTGTGACTGTAGTGAGTGATTTATTTATTTTTATTTTATGTGCATGATTTTTTTGCATTATTTATGTATTTGCTATATGCAGAGCCTGAAAGAGGTCGCTAGACCGCCCAGATTCGGACGTACATAAGGGTCCGAGTTGCCGCATGGGTGGGTGTGGGGACCCGAACTCAGGCTCTCTGCGAGAGCGGCAATGCTCTTAACCACCGAGCGAGCCCTCTCTGCAGCTTAGTGAGTGGGCTTTTTCCGAATGAGTGAATTCTTACGTCTGAAGTGAAATGTTAGCACTCTGACTTTTTGCATGGCGGCTGACTCAGCTTTGCTTTCCTTCCTAGATGAGCTCTCCCTGGATCAGCACAGCCATCCTTTACGGCCCGAGGACCTCCTGCCGGAGACAAGCATCACACACAGTGCTGCACAAGTGACCTTATCAGAGACTGTCCCCAGGTCCCAGCCAAGCATCTCTGTCCTTGTCCTCTCCTCTCTGGCTGCGACTGCTTTTGATACAGCCTTTTTAAGCCAGAGACAACAGACTCAAAGTCCAGCAGAGCACAGCATCTTTGAGGCAAATTATGGATCCGTGACGAGTAATGAGGTGGCCCTCGATGATGAGATGGATAACTTTTTGCCAGACGCTCACTGGACCTCTTCAAGGGGGATCTCCCCAATGCGGTATATCACACCAAGCCCACCAGAGCCACCGCAGGATATGCTGGAGCCTGGCACGACCCCATCACTACCCACCATTTCTTTGCAGGATGAAGTGCTGTCCGGATGTCAGAACACGACTCAACAGGCAACTGTATATGTGGAGCCATCCACGTATTTCGGCGCTTCTTGGTCAGCTTTTCTCACGTCTGAGGGCATCATTCCAACTCCTAGTAGGGATTCGATGCTTCGTCCTACAGAAATTCACAGCCAGTTATCAAGCAAGGCTTTGCCAGAGCCGGTAGCTTCTGCCACTGAGGGCGCAGAAAACCTCCTTTTCAGCTCCTGGATTTCGGTGTCTCAGCCGCCAGGCGATGGCATGACTCAACAACCATCTGTTCCCCAGTGGGAGGTCTCACAGCCTCTAGTGGGTGTCCTGGCCACAAGCACAGACAGATACCCTAACGAGACCACTGCTTGGAGTGGCCATCCAGAGGAAGCCATCGCTCTAAGAGCACACGTCGGCATAACCACGTCACCCACAGACCCTGCTTTTAGCAGTCCGCCTTCTGCTTTATTTTCAATCCTGCTTTCATCTGTGTCTTTTGCTACCCAATTACCTGGCGTTTCAGATAACTCCTTCCTCTCTAGTGAGGTCAGGGAAGCCTTAGAATCACAGTACAGCTCCACAGTCTCCAGTTTTATCGACCATCCTCATGTCCTGAGTCCCGAGGCTTCCCCGAGACCACACACAAGGTGTGTGTCTTGTGTTGTCTCCTCATCTCAACAAGAACTGGCCAGGCACCTCACGGAGAAGGAAATGGGGTCAGGGGACAGGCTTGAGACTTTCTCTATCGCCTCCGTAGAGGCAACTCATCTTTCTCCACAGAGCAGTGTGGGCACAGACCTCTCTGAACTTGAAGATCCTCAAGAATTTAGTATGCTTTTCCCTTCCAGACCTGTGGTTTCCTTTTCTTCCACACCCGTGGGGCTGTGGAAAGCCAGCATGGATGTGTCACCCGAGATGGATGTGAGTGGCACCGCCACCACCCAGGTGTACCCTTCCCATGGCCGCCTCTCCACACCAAGCTCACTAGATTCGACTTTTGGCTTCTCTGTCACCAGTGATCTAGTGATATCATCCAGCGTGATCCCTCTGCTGTCCTCTGTCATCCCCAGCACCCATTTCGACTCATCTTTCTCCTTGACGGCAGATCAAAACACTCCATTCCTTCCAGCTGGAAACCCAAGCCGTCTCCCCTCTCCCAGTCTGGTCCCCTCAGCGCAGTCTAAAGTTTTCTCTGACGGGGCACCCACCAGCTCCCCAGAACTCGAGTCTCGGAGTCTTTTGGAGTTTACGTCTAGCTTTTACTCAACTCCGCCCCTGGACGTCAGCCCTCCAGCCCCTTCGCGGTCAGACGCGCTTGCTCTCCCATCTTTGATGTCAAGCGATCCATCAACCTTCTTTTCTCAAACTTTTTCCACCGTGGCTGAGACATTTTCACTGTCCGACTCTGTGAATTTGCAGTCACCTCAGCTTCCTGTTCTTAATCCCACAAGTCTAGAGCCATCTCAGCCATGGTCAAGTGCAGACCTTCTTCTGAACACAGCCACTGTTCCTCCTAGTCACCCCGAGGTGCCCCCACTTTCGAGCTCCCCCTCTGAATCTCTCAAGTTCGTCGAAGCATCGAGAGTTTCCCTGAGAGAATCCGATGTTCATCTTACCTCAGCTTTCTCTGAAACTACCTCTGCCTTTGAATTTTCACCCATTCCCCATGAATCCACAATCAGCTCACTGGTGCCCTCCAGCTCCGAGCCCACCCTTGGCATCTCCACAGCTGGGACTCACCTCACATCACTGCCAGCCGTTTTCCATTTGACACCCATTTTAACCAAGTCATCTCCATTCTTGACTCTGACACCATCCGATGGCAGTGTGCCTGTGACAGACCATCACACACCAGTCTTAACCACACCCTCCAGTGTCGTTCCAACTGGCACAGAATCGATCTCTGGCCCGTACCTGTCAGCCTCCTCATCACTTGTCTCTGAAGTAAGCCCTTCACCTCCGCCCACAAAGCCAGTTCTGGGCTCATCATTGACACCCACAGATTTACCACCCAGTACGTCCCCAGAACCAAGTACATCCCTGGAACCAAGCGTGCCCAGCACCAGCACTGCCCCTGGTGATACTGTGGACTCTGCTCTGAACAGCGAGCCTATGAGTCAGAACCCTCAGGGGAACAGTGTACCCCCTCCCCAACCCTCCCTCGGTCCTGTCACCACCTCCACACTTGAAGCCACAGTTGGTACACCAGCACTGGCCACAGCCAAGCCGCCATATGTGTGTGATATTACAGTTCCCGATGTCTATTTGATCACAGCTGGTAAGCCCCTGCTTGCAGTCACCTCTCTGAGGTAGAGGACTTCTCTGAGGTGTTTGTGTGCAGAGTTACGAGACACCATTGTGGTTACGAGAGTAGGTGCTGGCCTCACATAACCTGTGGGTAGTAGTCCTGTTCCTCTGCCGGCCTCACGCCAGCTATCCAGTTACCAAGCCTCTTAATCTGCTTTCACAAGGGTTCAAAAAGGGCCAGAGTGATGCTAGCTCCATTGGGTTACTATAAAGATTAAATGTATAAAATACATAGCACCCAGGAAGTGACCACACAAGCTTGCATAATAGGTAGTAATTACCATAAGGTAGAAGAGGCTTGATTTACATGTTTGTCTGTTTACTGTAGGCCTCATATTTTTTCCTTACAAAACAATCACAAAGCAGCTTCCAAACAGTTGGTTCTACAGGTGCTCGAAAAAGGAATTGCAAGCTTTTAAAGTTAGAAATCACAGTATTTATCATAGTTAACGATGTGGCCCATGTTATAATTTTTTTTCTGTAGATGGTTAGAAGCTATTTCGGGAGTCTGACTCTCAGGTGTCTCATTGTATGGTTTTTAGTTGTATGTGTGATAGACTTTGAATGACAGTTGTCGTCCTGTACTTGAGTGTGTTTAGCTGCCCTTTGCATCACGGAGCGGCTGTGGTGCGCCTGCCCTGCAGCAGTTTGGTGCCGGCAGAGCTGGGTTTCCGCATCGTCTGCGGCCACACGTGTATTGGTCTCTTCCTTCTGGCAACTGTCTTCTAGGAAGAGAATCTAGATGAACACAGAGGGATTGATTGATTGATTGATTGATTAGATGGCTCTCCATAATAATGAAGCAGAGCTACTTCAGGGGTGTTGATCCATGATGACTTTAGGGGGATGCTTGGACTCTGACCTCCACTGAGGGGTGACAGGCATTGTTGGAAGGTCTCCATACCTCTCTTCTCTTGGCTTTGGAGAACCTGTTGATACAAACCACTTTGTATGATACATTGTTTCTGGGTGGTTCCTATTTCCCAGATTCACGCCCTCTTATTACTGGTTTGCCGTTTCCCCGCTTCCTCAGGTTAACCACAGGCGTTGGTAGTGATGGGTGGTCAGTGGGGGCCGTGTGTAGCACTCAGCTCTCTGGCGTGGTTCCTTCCGTTAGCTGCACAGGGCCACTGGTAGTCTGCCCCTCCTGCCTCCATTGAGGTCTTCCATTTTGGTGTGACACCTCACCTTCCTCAAGTTTAGCTCCTCCTGCTTTTCCTCCTCTCTCCCTCAAGACCTTCCCAGTCACTTTGTTTTTCTGTCTTTCTGATCGTCAGTCAGGGCATAGTCTGTCAAGTGCAGCCTACAAGCCATGCTGTGCCGGCTGGGGTTGGGGTCAGCAAAGGTAGCCAGACTGGACCATGAGTTTGCAATGACTCCATGGACCAAAGAAGTGACAAGAAGTGACACTCCCACCCCTTCACCGTGTGCCACTCCCTCCCTGGAGAAACAAGCAGACAGCTTAAGCACTTGTTTTTTTTTTTACAATGAATGGAGAATGAGGAATGATTCTGTCTTAAGTTTTAATAATTACAAAAGGATGATGAGACATTGACTAGGGGGGCTAGAGGGATGGTTCAGTAGTTAAAAGAATATGCTGCTCTTGCAGAAGACTGGAGTTCAAGCCCCAGCACCCACATCAGGTGCCCCACAGCTGCCTGTGACCCCACAGCTGCCTGTGACGACTCTAGCTCCAGGGGTCTGGCTGACTTCTTTTGTTCTCCACAATCACCTGCACATATGGTAATCTGCAGACACACATATATATAAGTAAAATCTAAACAAGAATAACATCAGATATGTTATAATTCTACATATGGACTGGAAGGGAAAGGAAAAGTACTGAAATAGAAGGGAGGTATACTAATTACTGGGGGACACATGTACTCACTGGCACAGGCTTATATTTTTAAATTTATTTTTAAAGGTATTTTTAAGTGTGTGTGTGTGTGTGTGTGTGTGTGTGTGTGTGTGTGTGTATGCGCAGGTGTCTGTGGAGGTCAGGAGAGGGTGCTAGATCTTGTATATTTGGAGGTTGTGAGCTGCCTGATGTGGGTGCTGGGAATTCAGCCTGGGGTGTCTGACACCACAGAGTCAGCTCTCAAGCCCCAGAACAGATTTTTAAATTTGGCTTTTAAATGAAATATGAATAGAAAGAACTAGACTTTGGGATGAGACATATTTTATACCGTGTATAAAATGTTGTTACTTGGACATGATGAAGAGTTCTTCCTCCCATCTGTAGTGGTCAGTCCTTCCAACAGCTGCTTTGAACACTCAGTGCAGCTGCCCTCTTTCTGTGGAGGAAGATATCACCAGTTTATCAAATAGCATCTCAAGGGCTTTAAAAATATTACTTCTGAGAGCTTTTAAAGCCTCATCCTTTGCCATTGGGTACATAGCTGAAGACATTCTGTTATTCGTTGCGAAGAAAGTGGGAACTGGAAGCTCCTGCCCCCTGGGTGGGCCACAGTAGCTCCCTGGTCTTACCAACTTTCTCAGTGCAGTGCCCAGGTTTTCCATTTTCTATAACAGTTACCAGCACTCAGAGCTTTCCACTCTGTCCTTAGTATGGGCCTTATTTTTCTAAACAAGTTCTAGCATGCTTCATCTCAGCCATGGCTTCCTGAAGTGGCACCTTCGTGCTTCATGATAGTGCTAAAATGCATCTGGTGGTTGGATTTCGTTTGTAGTGCTGGCCAGGCGAGCTGTGCAGGAGTACATCATTACATCCATTAAAGAAGTGCTGAGAATCCACTTCAACCGTGCGGTGGAGCTAAAGGTGAGACCCCGAGCCTGGGAGTCTGGTGTCTGGCATGCTTTCTGGGTGTCATGGGGTGTGGTAAGAGCCCTGGGCTCTGCACTGGGGTTTCTCTCTCTCTCCTCCTGGTACACTAGTTTTCCTTGCCATCTCTACTCACCTGCCATTGTGGTGGGGGTTGTGTTGTCCATCAGACCAGAGGCAGCGTAGTTTGGGGAAACCTTGACTATTTTGCTAACCTTGACTTAGTTTAATAAGTAACTGGGGCTTATACTGGATTTCAGGGTGAGGATCCTTGTGTCTTTCTGTACATTCAGTACAACTGAGATGGACACCTACACTGCTTATACTGTGCCCACTGATGGTACCCCCTTCCCGGTGAGCTCAGAAAGCTGCGCTCTAACTAGTCCCGCCCCCTGTCTAGCCAGAGCCCGAGCCATACTGGCCAGGGGGCATGTTAAATGAGCCTGGCATGAGCTAATAAGGCATGGTGAGTGTAAACTGCACGCCAGATCTCAAAACTGCCCCAGATAAAGCAATATCTCACTAATACATTTTTGTACTGACTACACATTGGGATGATGTTTCCTGTATTAAGTGAAATGTATTTAAAATTAACTTCCCCTGTTCCTCTCCCTTTAATACGGCTACCACATACTTTGAAATTGTTTAAGTGGCTGTCATCAGGTTATTTTAAACAGTAAGTCTCAGCGAAACAACTGCTCCTTTATGTGTGGCTTAAACACGACAGAAATCTTCTCAGTTTTCCGTAACTCACTGTTCAGCCCGTGTTCTCCGGCCCTTCTGGCTGCTCCTACAGTCCTGTACTGTTTCTGTAAAACTTGGGATCACATAAAAGTAAAATAAAATAAAATCTTGATTATCTTTGAAGCATTTATCCTTCCATTTAAGCTGCTGATTATTTTTTTTTTTCTATCCAACATGGGTTTCTCTAAGGTTGGATTGTCTTTTTAAAATTTTTTATTTTTCTAGGTTTATGAACTGTTCACAGACTTCACATTTCTGGTAACATCCGGTCCTTTTGTCTACACGGCGATATCAGTCATTAATGTCCTCATCAATAGCAAACTTGTACGTGACCAGACTCCTTTAATCCTGTCTGTGAAACCATCTTTCCTTGTGCCGGATCCCAGGTTTCAAGTTCAAACAGGTGAGACGAATGCGTGTAGAGGTTTGGATTTGTATGTTGGATTTTATATATTTATATAAAATCGGGGATGACGTGCCAGTGAGACGGCTTGCCGCCCGGCTGGAGACCCAGGCTTGATCCCGGGAACCCACGTGGTAGAGAGGAGAGAACCTTTAGGTTGTCCTTTTGTTTCTACATGCTTGTGCACGCATGATTGCACACTCACATAACAGTAAATGTAAGAACTGAGGATTGTGCACACACGTAGTACAGAGACATGCAGGCGAAGTGAGTGAGCATTGTTCTCTTATTATTCATTTATCTGTTGAGACAGTCTTGCCATGGTCCTGGTCTGAACCAGAGCTTCTGCCTTTCAGCAAACCATCTGACTCAGCCTTCGGAATAGCTAAGACTACTTCAGCCATGGGCCGCCTACTGCAGCTGGGCCTGTTACTAACGACAGTAACAACATCTTTACAATTATAGGAAGAGGGTCAAGCATACACACAGGCACACAATATCATTTAATGAGCCCCCATGTGCCATTATATGGTCTCAACAGTCTTTTAGTTCCTTGTGTGTGTGTGTTAACAGTATGTGCACATGCATGCGGAGGCCAGCGTATAGCCGTCGGGGTTATTCCTCGGTGCTCTCCCCTTTGAGACAGGCTATCTCTCTGGCTTGGAGCTCACCGGCTAGGCTAGGCTGTCTGCCTGTCTCCGCCACCCCAGCACTGTGATGACAGCAAGCATCCCTTGTGGATTCTGGAGATGGATCCCAGGTCCTTATGCTTGTAAGGCACAGCACCTTACTGATCAAACTGTCTCCCTAGCCTGATAATCTTTCTTAGATTATTTTTCTACCTTCTCTCCCATCCACGTCTCTTTATTTTATAATAAATCTTAAGGACCATATATTTTCACTCCTGCGTTTCAGCCTGTATCTGTACGAGAAAAGGATTATTGAACACAGATGTACATCTGTCCGTACCCTCACACGCCCTAAAGTTAGCCATAATTGCTTATTTAAATTAAACATTTAACCTTTTGCTATGGACATTTTCAATCATGAACAAAAGTAGGATACATAACATTAAGTTCACATGTTTATTAATAAACTTTTTTTTTAATTAAAAAGTTAATCAAGATTTTTACCAGTTTTCAGAAAAATTGGTAAAACTCTTTTGAGGACACAGGAATGTTTTAGTGTCATGCAGGGTGTCACGCCATTTTACCACATGTAATTAATAAGTCATCTGTAATGAATATTCTACATTTGAAGTGTTTATGAGTTGTATCTTCTGATGTGTAGTTTTTAGCTGGACTTGAACTCCTGGTCCTAAGTGGGTTTTCTGGCTCCGCCTCCTAATTCACTGAGCCAGCAGGCTTGCCAGTCACCTTCATGTGGCCTGTGTTCACGTGGCTGGCTTCCTACATTCTATGACACGACACTTTGAAATAATAGGACTCGTCCATGGCTCGGAAAGCCACCAGGCGTCATCAAACTGTAACCTGAAGAAGTAGTCAAGTATCCCCGGCTCAGAACTCGGCGGTTGAGCAAGCAGACAGGTCTGCTTTGTGGCCTTATTGGCTCACACAAAGCAGCTTCTCCCCCAGAGATGCCCTCAGAATAAAGGAACTTTGCACCTCTCTTCCCATCAGAACTCTGTCTACCTCAGACCTTGACAGTCAGCCGCCCTGCCTTGTTATCAGGAGTGCTGTGGTACACCCATCATGACCCACCGGGGAGCCTTGCCCTCAAACAACCTGTGGCGACTGGCATGTACCCTACAGTTGCTGCAGTCTGTAGTCTTCGCAGCCTAGGCCATTAAGACACTTGGAGACCCAGCCTATGAATATAGGTGACGTTTTGCAGATGCTGTACCTGGAAAAGGATTGTGATGTTTCCAGCTGGTACCACTGGACGCATGGCAGGAGAAAGCCATCCTGTGAAATTGATAGAAGTCGCACTGGAGAGATGGCTCAGTGGTCAGGAGTACATGCTGCTCTTAGAGAGAACATGAATTTGATTCCCAGCACCTACACTGTGTGGGGCTCACATTTGCTGTACCGGCGGCTCTGAGGAATCCAGCGCCCTCTTCTGGCTTCCTCGGGCACCTGCACCCCTCATATCTACCCTCATAACTAAATATAAAGCATATTTAAAAAAAAACAATAGGCAATAAATCCAGTAGGCATACAAATATTAATATAGGGACACAGGGGGATGAAGAAACATGGCACTGTGACCCCTCAAAAGGAGCACAGTAATGTTTAATGATAAACCCTACAGAAAAAGGAAATTGATGGTTTATTTGGAAAAGAAGTTGAAGGAAAACATTTTTAAAGAAAAAATGTCCATACTGCTAAGTGATCTGTAGGTTCAATGCAATTCCTGTGACAATACTAGTGGCATTTTCCCATAGGTAAAAGGAGGGGGGTGGGGTGGGATGTGGAAGGGGATAGGGGTGGGGAAGGGGGGCTTTTGAAACTTGTATGGAATCCAAAGCAAAGCAAAAAACGCCAAAGAGAACAAATATAACAGCCTGAGTGCGAGAGAGTGCTAGCGGCACTATAATATCCGATCTTAAACTCTATCCCAAAGGGATAGTAACCCATTGGTCATGGCGGTGAAGAGGAGCAGACATGCAGACTGGGGCAGGACAGAAAGGGCAGAAACACTCACTAATTTTTGATGGCGCTAACACAAACATATATGGATGAAAACAGAGTCTCTTCAGTAAACCATGGAGGGAAAACTGGATGTCTTTATAGAGGAGGAAAAAGCAGGACCTCTTTCAACATACTTTAAAAAAAAAAAGAGCCCTCGAAATAGAGACCAAAATGTAAGATCTTAACCTATAAAGCTTGTTGGAGCCACCGAAGAAGTGCTATTAGGATATCTGTTTGGGCAATATTTTTTTGTTTGTTTGTTTGGTTTTTTAGATATGACCACGAAAGTATATGACCCAAAACAGAAACTGAGCAATAGGTCACATTAAGTCTTTTGTAAGACATCAGCAGCTATGAACAGAGTGAGGAGACAGCCTACAGAATGAAGGAATATCTATAAGGCGTTCATTCCCAGAATCTGCAGGGAACTCAGACAACGAGGCAGCAAACCCCTTACGTTATCCAGTTTTACAAGCAGGCAGGCCGAGGAGATGGCTTTGTAAAGGGCTCGTTGTCAAGCCTGAAGACCCGAGTGTGCGTCTCTGCGTGAACGTAGAAGCTGAGTGGGAGGCTCTATCGGGCCAGCCCTGGGGACCCTGGTATCAGCGAGAGCATCTCCTGAGCAGCCTGTCGCCGGGGTCACCAAGGTCCAGATTCAGTGAGATACCGGGTCTCAAAAATAAGGGGTAAAACAATTGAAGAAGATGTCGATTTCTGGCATCTATATGCATGTGCAGAACCCCTTCCCATGTCCCCTCCCACACATGATGGACAAATGGCCAGAACAAACATTTTCGAAGCAGTAAAGATATGAAGAAAATGCCCAGCACCACTAATCAGAGAAATGTACATCAAAACTGTAATGAGATATGATCTTGCTTAACAACTTATTCAAAAGATGGTATTAGCCAATGCTGATGAGGAAGCAGAGAAAGGATTTCACACATGCTGCATTTTGTTTGTTTAGATTTGTGTGTGTATGTGTGTGTGTGTGTGTGTGTGTGTGTGTGTGTTTGTGCATGTGGATTTTATTTATTTAGTAGTTGTACATATAATCGTCAGCCTTTTTACCCATGTCCCAGTGCCTGAACAATGACTCAGAGGCTTATCATGTATTAATAAATGCCTAGGCCCTAAGCTAGGCTTGTTCCCACCAGCTTCCGCCTTATCATGCCGTCTGTACTAATCTAAGTTTCGCCGTGTGGCAGGTGACCTCTCGGCTTCATACATCCAGCTTCCTCCAAGTCTGAGTGGTGAATCCTCCTGTGCCTCACTCTATCCCAGAGTTCCTCTCTCTCTCTACTGGATGTCCCACCTTCAATCCTACCCATTGCTATAGACCATAGGCTATGTATTTTAGCCAATCAGAAGGTGCCTTAGGCAGGCAAGGAAGGACAGAGACAGATCTTAACATAGTGCAAGTAAACATTATCCTTCCATCTCCCCATTTTAGTCCAATGAAAGGCCCTTCACTAACATGTACATGTGTGCACATACGAGCGTGTGGGTGCCATAGCATACACGTGAAGATTACAGGACAACTTGTGGCATTCGGTTCTCTTCTTCTACCATGTAATGTAGCTTCCCAGGGTCAGACCCAGGTCATTAGGGCTAATGGCAAGTGCTTTTACCCACTGAGCCATCTTGCTAGCTCTGATTTGTTTACATATATATATATTTGTGTGTTTGTGCATGTGCTTGCAATGAATTTATATGCCCCACAGAGGCCAGAGGGCATCAGATCCCCTGGATCTGGAGTTAGAGGACATTGAGAGCCACCTGATGTGGGTTCTGGGAACCAAACCCAGGTCCTCTGTAAGAGCAGTAAATGTTTTTGTTAATCACTAGGCTCTCTCTCCAGCCTCTGCTTTTTTGTTTGTTTTTGAAGACATGATCTTGTTATGTAGCTCAGCCTGGTCTCACTTTCATTCACTGATCATATCATGTTGATTATACAGACATTATAGACAGCGAAAAGTTTACTATATGGTCCAGGAGTCACGTTGCTGTATAGGAATAAAACAAAGTTAGTATGTTGGAGAGATCTCACTTGTGTATTTTTGTAGCTGTATTCACAGTAAGCAAGATAGGCAGCCACCCTATGGGTTCACTGACAGAGGGATAGATGAAGAATTATTGCACATGCACGTAAATGAAAATCAGCCACAAAGAACAAAACCCCTCCGATTGCACGCATGGAACTGTGGATGTATACTAACTGAACTGTCAGAAACAGAAAGCCAAATGCCACATGTTCTCACTTAACTTGTGGAACTGGATTGGAAAGTGAAGGGGGGGGGAAGGGAGTAGAAAAGTGATTTCCAGACAGAATCTGGGGAGGAAAGGTAGAGGGGGGGAGGGCTAAATTCCCAGCATGCAGCTGGATAGGAGGAATTACTTGGTGTCTTGTGACATAGTAGGAGAAATGTGGTTGACAGCCATTAGCTGTATATTTCATTTTTTAGAAACCATTTTTATTTTAAATATGTCAGTGTTCTGTTTGTATATGTCTGCACCATGTATGTGCAGTGCCCTCAGAGACCAGAAGAGGACGTTGGATCCCCTGGGGCTAGTTGTGAGTTCCCATGTGGATTCTGGGAACTGAACCTGGGTTCTCTGGAAGAGCAATCAATCACCACTGAGTCATCTCTCCAGCCCCCAGATGTATATTCCAAAATAGCCATAAGGGCTGGTTTTGAATAGTACAAACACAAATAATAAATTTCTGAGCAACAGATACACTGTTATATGCATGTGATAAATGTTACACTGTAACCATAAATATGCAGAAGAAAACACACTCCTGTGTCTTATCATCATTACTGTGTTAACTAGGAACATAAAATATGTCTTACAAGGCTGTCTTTAAGAAAATTGGGGTGAAGAGAGATGACTCAGCTGTTAGGAATACTGGGATTCAGTTCCCAGCACCAACATGGTAGCTCACAGACACCTGTAAGTTCAGCTCCAGAGGATCCGATGCCTCTTCTGGCATCATGCACACATGATGCACAGACATACATACAAGTACGCACAGCATCCGTACGGTGCTCCAGAAGTTTTGAACTTTGGTGCACTTCAGTCTTCAACACCCATACACATAAATTAAAGATAAGCAAATCTTAAGGCACAGAAGAAGTAAGTCTCCTCCGCGCTTGCGCTCAGGCAGTGGGTGTGTTAGTCTGTTTCAGTACTGGCCTCCCTTCATCCCTAGTCCAAGCGCAGCCTCGCTCAAGGGTCTCATTGCTGTCTTTGTAGTGCTCCAGTTCGTGCCTCCAAGTGTGGATACTGGCTTCTGCAACTTCACACAGAGCATCGAGAAGGGCCTGGTGACAGCTCTCTTTGAAGTGAGGAAACACCAGGGGACATCTAACCTCACAGTGCAGGTGAGAACAGCCCCCAGGCACGAGTACACACACACACACACACACACACACACACACACACACAGAAGCTCATTTAGGATGCACTCTCCATGCTGGGTGTATTGTCACCCAGCTTGCATCCCCACACTTGGGAGGCAGAGGCAGGTGTTCTCCAGCGGAGAGAAGCCAGCTCACTGGGCCAGGGCTGACCTTTGGCAAGGTGTGGCGTCTACAGCGTGCCTTCAGAGTGAGTTGAAGAGGGGTGGTGGTATGCAGGCAAGAATGTTCGCACAGCATCCGTACGGTGCTCCAGAAGTTTTGAACTTTGGTGCACTTCAGTCTTCATGCCGGGAGCGCTCTACCTGTGTCACTGGGGCTCTTTGGGGTGCAGGATCTCCGTCTAAACACGGAGGAGGATTCTTTGGATCCGCAGACTGGCTTCATGTGCATCCTGTCCAAACCGCTGGTGTTTCCAATTCCTCCCCATTCCTTGTTCCCTTTCTGACGCGTCTGTCAACTCTAGATCTTGGCGCTCCTGGATCCACTTTGTGCTTCTTAGTTTTCCTCACTCGGTATGGAGAGAATGAAAAGATCTCTGCCCTAGATTTCGGGAAGCCTATCCTCCCCGTCACTAATTTGCCTTCAGCGTGTCCACTCATACGGACATTTCCGAGCAGTCATTTCCCCCAGCGCTCTTTGTTCCCTGTTCATTGTAACCCTTGTGGAGACGTGGGTGGCCTTCAGGGTCCCTCAGGAGGTTAAGTAGGATTTTAAAAGGTTTTCGTCTATCTCTTCTATGCTGTTCTTACATATGTCTGTCTTCTCTGAAGTACTGCTCTGTCTGCTCCAGTCTTCGTGCTTGGCTTTTGTGCTGTTTTCCTGTGTCTTGAGGCCCTGGGTCAGTAGGCGGTTGGTTGGTGCTGAGGATGGAGAACTGAGTTAATTATAGATGCTGGCCTGGCTGTCCCCGTTGGCTATGGAGGTGGCTTCTGTGTCAGCCCCGTCTCCTGGTGGGAGAATTTATGCGAGTTTGGGAGCTGGGTAGCATGTACCAGAGTACACCTAAGTGCAGGGTTCAGTCTACAGCTCTGCACAGCCTGTGGTTAGAGCCCTAGGCAGACCGGCCCTGCCTGTGCCAGGCTGGGGAGGTTCTGCTCTGGGGGATGGATCCCTGCTGAGCGCTTCCCACAGCACAGACTCCTCTCCCTTCCTTTCCAGTCCTCTTTCTGTGTCTTGTATGCTCTGGTGTGCACTGGAGTTTATCCGGTCCTGCCCTCCTTGTGGACAGTCTTAACCCACATGAGGCCTTTGGTCTCCTCTGGAAAGGGCTTGTTTTCCCTAGATGGCAGTTCTTTGGGCTGTTTTGGAGGTGGCACTGCTGGTGCCGGTGTTGGCCTGGGTGTAGAGCTGGCAAGAAGAGGAAGGCTTCAATCCGTTCTTAATATGCAGCTGTACTGATTCCTGCTCTGTAATCTCCTTCTGGTGGCAGGTCCTCTGCCCTCCCCTGGGTCCCCTCCAGGCCCTCCTGTTTTAGCTTGTCTGCCTGTGTGTGTGTGTTTAGGGTCTTGGTTCTCTGTTCTGGTTTATTTCAGCACATTTCTGTCCTTTCTCCGTCTTCTAGAATTTGACAGTCCTCTGGTTTTCTTCCATTCTTCCCGTGTGTGTGGATTTACCGCCCTTTGTTCAGCTTACCGCTGTTTCTGTGGGATTCGAGGGGGAGGGAAGAGGCGGGACTCTAAATGCTGGAATTCAGCTTCCTCACTTAATGTAAAAAACATTTCCAGTAAACAGTGTGTTTCAAGTCTAACAGAAAGGGAACAAGGTTAGAAAATCAGCTTCCTTTCCTTTTAAAATTTTACCTCCTTTTGAGTCAGGCTTGGAGACGCATGTCTGTGATCCCTGCACTCTGAGGAAAGGCGTTCTAGGCCTGGGTCGTGTAGTGAGACAGCATCTTTCAAAACTACAACAAGATAAAACATTCCTTCACTTTATAACACTGACCGGAGAACCCGTGATAGATGTCACGGTCAGGCCTTCAGCTCCATGTGTTATTCCAGAAGCGTCTTCCGGCTTCCTTCTTTCAGATTGTGAATGTCACCATTGCTTCTTCGAGGGTGGCTCCCCGGAGGGGCCCAGTGAACATTGTCTTTGCTGTTAAAGGCTCGCAAGGTTTTCTGAATGGGTCGGAGGTGAGCGAGCTGCTGAGGAACCTGACGGTGGTGGAGTTCAGCTTCTACCTGGGGTACCCCGTGCTGCAGATTGCAGAGCGTGAGTACTTGGTGTCTCCTTAGAGGCCCTGGGGACGGGGCTGGGGACAGGGTTTTTGCTGGAGGATGTCTAGTTTTAAAATATTGTTAACTTTAAAAGAGACTCGATTGTTCTAGCATGCTTTTGGGCTCACAGCTATACTGATTCCTGCTCTGTAGTCCTTCCTCTGTAAAGGAAGGTCTGGACGGAGAGGATTTTTCTTATGTTCCAGCTCGCTCACGCATGGAAAGTCCCTCCCACAATGTCCCATTGACCAAAGCCAGTGGACACACACTGACACGGTGGCCCCCCAGGGGCTTTAGGTTTATGGTAGGGCTCACACTCCGTGTCACACTCTGTGGTTTAAATGAATGTTTAGTGCTGTGTACCCGCCTTCATGTGTCAAACACAGTAGGTCCACTGGGACTTTCCCCCACGGGACATATTTGACTGAACTCCAGAATAAAGTCAGGACTTCTCAAGCCCAGCCAGGGCGGGCTCCAGAGCCCTTGAGTGCCCCCGTGCCTCCCTTTCCTGTTTGCTTCTGAGAATAAAGGGGCACTCTATGTAATCAGTGCGCTGCTCCAGAGAATGTGGAACTCCAGGGGAGCGGCTCTGTTTTTAGGGGAAGGGTGGCGAGGGTATTTAACTACAGAAAGGCAGCAGAGGGGGTTTGGAGGGGGGGCAGGGAATGGAACTTCCCGGGTCCTCACTTGGTAGTGCTGACACAACAGTGTATTTCCTCAAACCTGTGAAACTGGATGCCCAAAGAGTAGACTTTATTGTATATTAAGTTAAAAAAACGTAATAAATGAAAACAGAACCTTACTTCCTGGTTGAAGCAATCAGATTTCCAGTTGGGAAGAAGTGGGGGATGCTTATTTCAGAAAGAAGTACATTCCAGAGTTAAGGGAAGACAAATAAATAAAATTCTGTTGGAAAACGGACTAGCCAAGTCTTTTTTTTTTTTTTTTTTTTTTTTTTTTGTGGAGACACTAGGTGCATTACTCGCTGTCCTGGAGCTCACTCTGTAGACCAGGCTGGCCTCGAACTCAGTGACCTACCTGCCTCTGCCTCCCGAGTGCTGGGATTAAAGGCGTGCGCCACCACCGCCTGGCTTAACTTACGATTCCTAATGCTTTTCAATATATTATTAATTAACTCAAGAAGAATAAACTATAGAACATGAAAACAGTGGCCTACAGAGATGGCTTAGTGATTAGAACACATACACAGTGCTCTGGCAGAGAACCCAAGTTTAGTTCCCAGCAGTCGCACTGTGGTTGCTTCTGCAGGGGCTCTGACACCCCCTTCTGGTCTCTCTGAGACCTACGCTCACATGTGTACAACCCTACATAAAAGCTCATATATACACACACACACACACACACACACACACACACACACATATATAAACCATAAAAACATGCATATAGAAAAGTAGAAAGGGATGAAGTTATTTAAGTGCAACAATTTTGATTTTTTTTAACAATATATGTTAAATAGTGGGATCTGAGCAGGATTACACAGACAGCAGACAGCAAGCCACAACATGCTTCCTTTTGCGCTGAGGCATTGCTGAGAAAGCCCTTGACTCTGAAGAACACAACTTGCAAATCCTTTGCTCTAGAACAACACATAGGGGAGATGTTACAGTGACCTCGTGTGACACAGCGGTCAGTGATGAGGCTGGGGAAGCCCCTTTCTCATCCTTCCTTCGCCTACGGACAAGGTGCTCAGAAACTGGTGCCCGTCCACCGTCACACTTGCAGTATTTTGGCATCTCCTAGGGTGCTATTGTGTAGGAAGAACAATGTGTTATGATTTACCTCACATTCTCAGAACACTTGCCTTCCTCGCCAGTGCAAACACGTTTCTCACAGACTTTTCTCCCTCTTTGACTCTCCTTTTTATAGCCTTCCAGTACCCGCAGCTCAACTTATCTCAGTTACTGAAGTCCTCTTGGGTCAGAACAGGTATGTTCAACTTACATAACACCTGGAGACCTAAACGACATGGAGTCCGTGAGGGCATATGGGGGTTGACATGCCTCTCCTGTTTCCCAAATCCGGGACAAGACAAGATGTACTTTAAATTCTTGGCAGAGAATGAATGAAAAATGGGATTCGATTTGGGCCATGGGAATGTGTCCTGCTGGGTTATGGCACAGAAAGAGCTGCTCTCAAATTCCATACATCAACTCCAAGGCGGAGTCTCCCGGAACCCGCAGTCACCTGACCTGAGACAGGGTGGTGCTCAAAAGCAAGGGTATTTTTCTTCTGAAAGTGTTGTCTAGATGAATAAAGTAGTTTGGGGTCCCAGACAAGTTATTCAGACAGACTTGGGCACATTCAAGTTGTTACAGCCGTAGATAAAGCCTTAGATCAACCGAGGACATAACAGTTCAGGTCAAGGCTCTCTGACCTGACCCTGGAACTCTAAGAGACAGTGACACAGTCCCAAGTCCCAGTATGCAAGCAGCCAGTGGCCAATCCTAAGGAAAGAGTGTGTTTAAGTAGGGGGAGGTACCATTCGTGGGACTCAGCTCTTGTGGGTTGCGTAGGAGCCTTGTGTGGGGTCGGCCCTTTGTGTGTTGCATAGCGTCCGTCCGCTTTCCAGAGTGTTGAACTGACTCGCCCAGAGTTGGACCTCAGAGAGAACTGAAACCAGTCTGGCTGGAAGTGCTGTTGCCCCATCAACTAAAGGATAAGCTGACTTATCTGTTCAGATACTCTTGTCTGATGCAGATAGCAAGAAGAAAGCAGATCCCCTCTGCACAAGGGAGACTGTAAGTCCCTGTCCAAAGACAAGATAAGAACTCAGACTCTCCCAGACTGACAAGACACTTGCCTGATCTTAGGTAGATGCTCTGTAGTTAGAGCTCCCACAGTGCTGAGTCCCTGGCCTGCTTGTCTTCAGTTTACCATAGACTAGGGCCACTTGGGGGACCTTTATCTGTCTAGGGATTAGTGTTTTGTGGTCCTCTTGTACGGATCTTTGCACACGCGCACACTTCCTGTGGCCCATCCCTGTCTGTGCTAACTGACTCCGAGTGTTTTGTGCTTCTTGCTGCACACAGTCCTCCTGGGCGTGGTGGAGAAGCAGCTGCACAGTGACGTGTTTCCAGCCGAGATGGAGCGCAAACTGGCCCAGCTGCTCAGTGAAGTGCCCACCAGAAGACGCGTGTGGCGGAGGGCCACTGTAGCTGCCGGGAACAGCGTGGTGCAGGTACTGCTACTCACCGAAGGAAGGAGGGCTGGGAGCAGAGGGAAAGCCCGCTGGGAGTTGGCTGTTTGCATGCAAGTGGGAAAAGCCCGGTGTCAAATGGCAGAACTACTGAATGTGGCAGCCTTGCAAGACAGCTCAGAGTCCAGACAGAAACCTTGGCGATTGATTGGTCTAGCCTTGGACCGCAAGGAGCACAGCAGGAACCTTACCACTGGGCTCCTGCATCATCATAAGGCTTTGGCTTTGAAGAGCAAATTCTTAACTCGCCAACCGTGGGTCTTGTTGTATGGTACCGGTGGCATCTTAGAAAGGAGTCACCCTTAGGAAGGGGACAGTCCTCAGCAGACAGAGAGGGGGAGGGGCGCTTCTGCCCTCTGCTCAGGCATCTCACCCTCCCCACCTCCTGCCTGCCTGTTTTTGTCTTTTGTTACCCCACGTTGTCTTCACTCTGGGCACTGGGCAGACAGGCCACAGAAGCAGATTTGTTTGAATTGGAAAATGACCTATTTAAAAAAAAACACACACCTACTCACAGAACGTTGGAGGTGGGGCTGTTATTTAATCCTGTCTCTGTGTGAATGGTGTGAATTTCTTTCTTTACCACTTACAGACTTGGAAGATCACAGAAAAACGGGGTTCACAGAACATTTCAGAAACACAAAACTGGGGTGAAACTCAGCAGTGAAGGGTGACTGGGGGGTGCTGGTGTTGAGAAGAAGATAATGGAAATGGCGTGGGTGGGCCAAGGCTAGAAATAGCCTCCGTGTCCCCCAGCACCCTTGCTGATGCATCCCTCTCAGACTTGCTTGCTGTTCCCATCCAGAAACATGGTCTCTTAGGTCACCAAGAGACCATGCCAGGTACACTCTCACTAGGGAAGTTTACAAAGTACTAAGATTTTAACTATTTATTTATAATTATGTATTGGTGTGTAGGCATGTGTACGTCAATAAGACTCCTGTTGGATGCCTCTGAAGCTGGAGTTAGGCTTGGCCATGAGCCACCCAACATGGGTTCTAAGAATTGAACTCAGGTCTTCGAGAGCAGTAACCACTGAGCCATATTTCCAGGCCAGAATATTACAAAAAATTTAAAACATGATAAATAGAAAAAGAAACAGGGTTTCTCTGTGTAGCCCTGGCTGTCCTGGAACTCACTCTGTAGACCAGGTTGGCCTTGACCTCAGAAATCCGCCTGCCTCTGCCTCCCAAGTTTACAAAGTACTAGGATTTTAACTATTTATTTATAATTATGTATTGGTGTGTAGGTATGTGTACATCAATGTTGGATGCCTCTGAAGCTGGAGTTAGGGTTGGCTGTGAGCCACCCAACATGGGTTCTAAGAATTGAACTCAGGTCTTTGAGAGCAGTACATGCTCTTAACCACTTAGCCATATTTCCAGACCAAAATACTAAGAAAAAATTTAAACACAATAAATAAAAGAAAGGAAAAAGCACTAATAAATGTAATTGCCAAATAAACATACAGCAAATAAATATTGCAATGAATTATGAAGGTCTCACTTTATTTAGTAGCCAAAGCCTTGTACAGCTGAGTTTGTGTATAAAGCAGCTACAGAGAAGAAACCTGGGTGGTCAGGTATTAAATTGGATACACAAGGTCCTAAACGTAAAACTATCACATCTGTGGGCGTCAACCGAGCCTTCACAGACCAGTGCCAGACACATGGCCTAGAGCCCACTCTGTTTCTGCTCTCCCTTAACATGACCGAACTTGTGTAATTATACAGAAGAGGTTATGTACAAAAGTACCTGAACCGTATTTGTGACCATGAACACTGAACAAGGGCTCGTGAGATAGCACTTACCACCAAGTCTGATGACCTGAATTCAATTCTCAGGTATCACGTGGTAGGAGGAGAGATCCAGCTTCTGCAAGTCATCCTGTTACTTCCACCTGCCCAAGGAGGGCCAGCCTGGTCTACACAGACAGTTCCAGGCCTGCCTAGGGTACAGAGTGGGGTCTTGTTTTCCCCCTACTCTAAAACTTAATAAAAGAGATAAGAAAATATTGACCCAACATAACTGTCTAGGGATTAGGGAATGGGTAAAAAGCAAATCTTTATGTATTAGAATATTCTCCAGCCATTAAAATTACTCCTATAGAAATGTGTTCTGGGGGCTGGAAAGATGGCTCAATGGTTAAGAGCACTGGCTGTTCTTCCAGAGGTCTTGAGTTCAATTCCCAGGAACCACACGGTGGCTCACAACAACCTGTAATGGGATCCGACGCCCTCTTCTGTCATGCAGGTGTGAAAGAAGAGCAGTCATGCACATAAAATACATAAATAGTGAAAATGAAGAAAGGAAAAGAGATGTGCTCTGGTAAAAGGCGCTGGAGAGAGAGAGAGAGAGAGAGAGAGAGAGAGAGAGAGAGAGAGAGGGAGAGAGAAACTATCCTGATAGTAACAGAATTCACAGGAAATGCACTCAGATCTTTAGAGAGGTTTTCTTTAATTGATTGAATTTCAAGAGATTTTTCCATTTTATACATGCTTTTCAAAGTTTCTCCATTGTGCCATATAATTTGTATAAGGTGCATATATGTATAGTCACCCAAGTGACTGACTGGGAGATACCTTGTATATTGTGGTTCCTGATATAAATCCGATTAGCCACCGTGCAGAAAGAATGCTGGAATTAGATTTTCTGAGGCTCCTTCCAGACTGCACAGCTTGCAGAAGTCTTTAATCAAAGTAGCCAGTACTGAGAATGAGATTTCTGCAAGAAATTGTAGCTTCTAAATTTCACAGACTTTTTAGCATAAAAGTTAGAAGTGGAGACAGATACAATCTACTTAAGTTTCCAATAGTCCCTGCATGCTGTCTCATTCTACAGCTGATACAAGGTAACCAGTGAAATGAGGAGGGAGGAGCAGGGGACGGGGAGCAGAGGGGAGATTAGGAAGCTGACCTCAGAAGAGCAAGCAGAGGCCAACAAGTGAGGCCTCCCAGGACTGAGTGTCCTTGAAGCATCAGAGGCTGGACCCTCCAAGTGCAATGCTTTGCTAACATGATGCTCTCCTGTCTCAAATGTGCAGGATTCTGGTTAAGGATAGGCTAGCTCTGGTTGGCTTGTAGGAGCATAAATTCACAGGGTGCTTGGCGGGCTGGAGATGCTTTTAGCTATCACTTTGGGTGGCAAGGGGAGGGGACAATGGGTATTGGTATGTGATGGACTAGCCTGGGGATGAGGCTGACCATTCTGCAGTGACACCCATGTCAAAGAGCAAAGAATTCACCATTGTCTACATCAGTAGAGCTAAGTAGACATTTGAGTCGACTCAGGAAGAGATCAGGTAGAACCACCCAGGGGAGAGCAGTACACTCTCAAGGCGTGATGGGTTTGTCACGTATGGTTTCAAACTGCCTCGTGCTTCTCTGTGCATGGGTTTGGCCCCTTTGTCCCAAATAAACATTAAATCAAACAAAGTACAGTTGCTCTTCTACATGGAGCAGCTTTCATTTGAACGCTCTCCACCAGTAGAGGACTGTAGGATCCTGAGACTCCAGATGTGGCAGTGAGCTTTTTAAGAGAGCCGGGACAAATCCCAAGTCATGCACCGCGGACCATTATGTGCCCTGAGAAGGGGCATCTGGCATTGAGAGCCTCCCTGATGCTCATGGACTCTGTGCTCTCAAAGGTGGTGAACGTGTCCAGGCTGGAGGGAGAGGACAATCCAGTGCAGCTCATCTACTTTGTGGAGAACCAAGATGGAGAGAGACTCAGTGCAGTCAAGTCTTCAGATCTGATCAACAAGGTAGACCTCCAGAGGGCAGCCATCATCCTGGGGTACCGGATTCAAGGCGCCATTGCCCAGCGTAAGTCCAAGAGTTTTATCCTGCCAGCCATGCTGGGGTCCAAAGCCACTGGTGTCTGATAGTGAACTCTGAACTGCAGCATCTGACCTGTGCTGGGTGTTGATGTCCATTTGCTAAGACTTTCTTGTATTTTTCTTAAGTTTATTTATTATTACTCTGTGTGCATGTGTGTCTGTACATGTGTGTGTTTGTGCACGTGTGTGTGTGTGTGTGTGTGTGTGTGTGTGTGTGTACATGTACACATGCCGTGGTGCATGGGCGGAGATCAGAGGACAACTTGGTAGAGTCGGTTTTGCCCTTCCGTCTTTACGGGGTTCCGGGATTCCAGCTCCGGCCATCGTGCTTGCGTGGTGAGTACTTCACTGGCTGAGACCTTCTTTATTTTTATTTCCATCCGTGTGACCGTGGCCGTGCTGTCTTTTCCTACCTCACACCTCATATTCATGGAGTTGCTGGTGAGTCACAGAACCTTATATCAACATGAACATCCTTTTCCCTACCCTCTACCAGTTTTCATTTAAAAATCCATCTTAGGCAAAATAATTTACCTATTCTGTTTTTATTCCAAAACCTTCCATGTCCCGCCCTGCATGTGGATGGGGTCGGTGAGTCAGTCAGGAAGCTGGGAGCTGCCCTCTGGGCTGACTGGCTTCCTTGGGGTCTTGCAACACAAAGGAGTCCCTTGATCCTTACTCTCTTTTCAGTCGTGTTTCCCCGTCACCTCGCCTCAGTCAGAAAGGCGTGTTGATATTTCTTATTATTATTGGAAGGCACTTGGCCTCCGGCAGGGACCGCTCTCAGTGCCTCTGTCCAAGCCCCAGACGTCGGGTGTATAGTTGAAATGAAGAAAAAAGGGAGCAGCATGGAGAATCATGACTCTCTAAGTGAGAGTTGACAAGCAGACTGCCTCCTTGTGTGTGTGTTTCCCTGTGACCCAGAGCGCTCCTTCGGAGTGTATGGGAACCCTGCTCCCCACAGCACAGGCACAGGCAGATGCCCTGACCCCAGAGAATCCTGAGGAACTTGACTGAGGACAGGGAGGAGGCAGTGTGAGGTTTGTTTGTTTTTTGTTTCCTTCATCAGTTGTGTTTATTAAAAACGTAGACTTAGGGACCTGTGCTGAGTGTCATTGTGGGTGCATGCTAACGTCCATAAAGTATATCCCACATAGATGCAAAGGTGCAATCAGAATGACGGCTCAGACCTTCTCATGCCACACATGCTCTTACAGTTCACACTCTGGAAAGTGGAGTTGGCATGGTTTACAATTCTATCTGCACTCACCGAGACGGGGCGTGGCTGTCAGAAGGGCATGCTGTGACTGACCGCAAGACATGCTTTTGTGCTTCTCAAGTAGCTCTGGATTTCAGTTATGATGGATTACTATAGCTTAGCTCGTCTGTAATAAGTAGAACCTTTATGTCCACTCAACAGTCCTAGCTTTCTGGATGAAACCATTGGAGGTGGGGGAGGGGAGACTATGGCCAGCTTCCGTATATCAGGCGTCCTGTGCGACTCTCAATCTTCTATACTATCTGGTTTCTTCCATGTAAATGGAGTGATGGGGCTGGAGAGATGGCTCTGTGGCTTCGAACACTGGCTGCTTTTGTACATGACCTGGGTTCAGTTCACAACAACCACATGGCGGCTCATGACCACCATAACTCTAGATCCAGGGGATCTGACACCTCTTCTGGCTTCTGCGGGTACCAGATACACACAGTTCACATTTGTACATCTAGGCAAACAATCATATGCATAAAATAAGAATAAGTACATCTTTAAGATAAACGAAGTGACTCTAGCTAGCGGAGGCAGGTAGAGGAGGCAGGTCCATGTAGAGGCCAGCCCACCCCGGGCGCCTTCTGCTTGTGCCAGGTCCCCCTTCCGGAGTACCGCTGCCCCGTTATGCCAGCTGTCAGCTGTGGCGCCCTGATCTCCACACTATAATCAACAATGCAGCTCTAAACGTTCTTTTTTAGGTTTTAGTTTTATTTTTTATTTTATGTATATTGGTATTTTACCTATACAGTTATCTGTGTTCCAGCTGTGTGCAGTGCCCAGAGGTCAGGCCCGAGGGCATTGTGTCCACTGAGACTGGGGTTATAGAGGGTTGTGAGCCACCATGTGGGTGCTGGGAATCAAACCCCAGTCCTCTGGAAGAACAGTTAATACCTTAACATGTTGGAGGAAAAGAAAATCCTAAATCTGTAATCAATACACAAGGGTCTATATCAATGTAATCAAATATAACCTTAATTTGTATAAATATATAAAGATCTATACCAATGTAAGAATTTTGGTTTGTTAATGCTTTCTAGTTTAAAAGTGAAGTCAAGCTGAACATGGTGGCGCGTGCCTGTAATCCCAGCACTTGGGGGGCAGAGGCAGGCGGATTTCTGAGTTCGAGGCCAGCCTGGTCTACAGAGCTGTTCCAGGACAGCTAGGGCTACACAGAGAAACCCTGTCTCGAAAAAACACCCCCCCAAAAAAGTAGAGTCAATAATCTACCCTTTATTTCTATTGTTCCTATGTCCCCCCTGAGTTTAATCTTTTATATTTTGTTTTTCCCTGATCCAAGGCCATTACAATTTGCAAACACCCACTTAAATGGTGATAAACATTAGTTATCCATTGAATGACCTAAAACCATTCATCCTGCCTCTTGCAAATGGGACATTGGGAAAAGCAGCTTAAATGAAGATCTTCGACATTGCCCTTCAGAGAGAAAGGCCTTTGGCTAAGTCAGTCCCTGTCCATGGGGCTAACCTGTGTGAGGGCTGCTGTGTGCATTTTTTTCATCTGACGGACCGTGGTGGAAGAGCTAAAGTGGTAGCCATTAGCAGGCTCCTTGGTGTGCTTGAGGGGTCGCTGTAGAGTGGGCTCCGTTTCAGGTCAGTGAGGAGGTAATATGAAGATTACCTTCCTAACGTTGCATCCAGAGCCCGAGGTGGATGGAGGAGCTGCCTCCCTCCGTGCGCTATACAAAGGCTGATTTAAGAGGCCACAGGCGCGGTTTTGTCGGGCAGGCAGGGAGTTAGGGGATGATAGGGTGCAGATTATCATATACTGGCCTATCAGTTAGCAAGTCAGCAGTTTCCAGGCACTTGCACAGCCTACAGAGTTACACGATCAACCAGTCACACGATCAGCCAGTGCTGGCTCTTCACTAGATGCGGGGAAAGCCACGCGCAGCTTCTACCTGGCCCCAGAGCTAATATGATCCAAAGGTAGGAAGATAGAGTGAGACACTTTGTCTGCTCCAAAGGACAGAGCGGGCAGACTGACAACCCTGAGATGTGGTGAGCCGTGACTCCCATCTAAAGCACGCATCCTGACATGAACCACATGCATGGGGTGAGACCCCCAACAAGTTCACATGACTATGAACCTGCACCGGCGGCTCCGGGCCTGAGGCACAGTAGGCCTTCCGCCGCTTAGCTAGCCCTCACGGTAAATTCTTCACAGCACACGCAAATATCATCAACCCTCAGGAAAAGTCTCGGAGAGCGAAGACCCAGGGCAGTCGTCTCTCTCTGGCCGGCCTCCCTTCCCTTCGCAGGGTGTCCGTCATTTTCCCTTTGTTAAAGGCTTACCTCATCCTTTCTCCTGCCTCCATGTCCTCCACTTGAGTTTCACTTGAGTCACCCGACCTGTTCAAGGCCACATGGGCAAACATCCTGGGACTTTGGGGCTGCTAGATGAAGAACCCTCATTTCCTGTCAGGAAACTCCAGTGCCTTGAGAACCACCCCCCCACCCCCAACCCTCCCTCCCCCGCTCTCTGCTTTTCCTAGATTAGAACTGAGAAGAATATCAGTTCTCTCAGCTCTCTTCAAGGCAGCTGTCACTATGTCCCTTTGTTTTTGGGCAAAACGAGTTATTAATGTAAATTCCATCCAGGCCACATTTTAAAACACAGCCTGGTTCCCTCCCCGTTAAACGTAAACTTCTCCAAGACTCTTTTAGTTGGGGCTGGAGAGATGGCTCAGTGGTTAAGAGCACTGGCTGCTCTTCCAGAGGACGTGGGCTGGATTCACATCACCCATGTGGCCGCTTACAACCCTCTGTAACTCCAGTTCCAGAGGATAGGACACCCTCTTCTGGCCTCTGTGTGTAGTGCACACATGTGCTACACAGACATGTGTAGGCAAAGTCGTGTATGTGTGTGTGTGTGTGTGTGTGTGTGTGTGAGTGAATATATTTGTGTGTATATACATATACATAGGGATTAGGATTTGTGTGTATATACATATACATAGGGATATGTATATACATATACATATACAAGGAACACAGGGGACACAGGGCAGAGGATCAGCTAGTGGAAGAAGAGAAGTGTCCATGCAGGGTCATCTGAGCTGTGACAGATGACAGGCAGCCGTGTGTGGGCACGCTGGGAGTGCAGACAGCTGATTCAAAGCAGTACAGTTTGCCGTAATATCACCTAATAGCTATGCCTGTTACCTTTAATAAAGCAGTTCCCATTAAGACCCATGTTCCAGAGGTTCAGAGGAGGTCATGGGTGGGAAGACGACACCCCAGCATCACTTGTTCAGACCAGTTTTCCCAACAAAAATTCCCTTTTAGTAAACCCAAGAGTCCTCTTTATCATTAAAAAAAATGTGTTAAAAATACATGTATTAGAGGAGAGGGAAGGGAGAAATTATATAATTATAATCTCAAAATCAAAAGAAAAACTTCGTAGGTAGCATTATTGACCTTCTCAAAACCTTCTTGGCGCATGCGAACAGGTGACAGTGGCTGCACTCAGTGTCCGCAGCCACCTCCGCTCTCCGTTTCCAGAGCTCGCAGTCGGCCTAGACAGAAGCCCTGCCCCCTTGGGGATTTCCCCTCATTTGCCCTCAGGTTCTGGTGGCCACTACTTCCTTCCGTCGATAAACCCACCTGTTCTAGGTGCCTGGTGTGACCTTGGTCCTTGTGTGTCTGGCTTCTTTCATGTGTCACCCGTTTCCAATGTGGCTGTTTTGAGATTCCCCCTTGTTTCCTCTTTTCTTCTGTGCTTGTGTGTCAGCGGGCAGTCTCCTCTGCCATTCTCCACCCGGTTTCTTTGAGACAGGGTCTCTCACTGAGCCTGGAACTAGGCGAGTGGCCATCAAGCCACAGCCATCCTGTCCCTGCCCGTGTGATGTGGCCCTCTTTGACATGGCTGCTGGGTATTTGAACTCAGGTCCTCCAGTTTATACAGCCAGTGCCCTTACCTGGTGAGCCAGCTCCGCAGTACCCGCTTCCTATTAAAAGCACAGCACTCTGCTGTGTAGACACACCACATCCTGTCTATCCATTCGCCTGTTGACGGGTTTGGGCTTTTCCACCATGCCTACTGTGATCCGTGCTACTACGAACGGTACCATCTCACACGATTTCAGGTGGTGAGGTGGACATCATCAGCCTTTGTTCTGGCGCTGTAGCTCATTGGCTATTACCTCTGGTGTAGAGTTCCAGCCGCAGACACCATTATTTGGGGATCCACTTCTTGGTAGATTTTCCTCCCAGCACTAGAACAGGTGCCCCTCGAGGGGTTTTGTCTGCTTGTTCGTCATCACACCTTGCCCTTAGGATGGTGTCTGGCACCGTCCATAAACATTTGTACGTTTGTAGAGAGGGAGGGGGGAGTCGGTAAGAGTAGGGAAGAGCCATCTTCCCAGACTGCCGAGTTCCGGCTCATGTTCTTTCCAGGAGCCTGGGAGGTGATTCCTGCCCCTTTGGGTGTGGCCTTCACAGCTGGGTCTTGAACTCTTAGCTTCTCTTCTCACATTTGAAAGAGAACCATTTTGAGTGAGGTTGTGCAGACCATTTTATGAGATGTTATGGTGTGGGAGTTTTAAACCAGGAGACTGGAATAAGCCAGACTTTTGCCCTCAGAAACATGTGTCCATGTGATCCATGGTATGATCCTTGTGTGACATTTGGATGTGCCTGATTGCTTTCCTGTCTTGAGCTCTATGGTGAGCCCCTGAGTCTCCAGAGGAAGCTACGTTCTGTCCTGTACGTGAGTGAAGAGCGTGCTGCTGAGAGACTTTCTCCCATCTGCTCCTCCGCAGCTGTGGACAGGGTGAAGAGGCCATCCCCGGAGTCACAGAGCAGCAACCTATGGGTCGTGGTTGGTGTGGTCATTCCCGTGCTGGTGGTCACCGTAATTGTTGTCATCCTCTACTGGAAGCTGTGCCGCACGGACAAGCTAGACTTCCAGCCTGACACGGTGGCCAACATACAGCAGCGGCAGAAGGTAAGCCCCCGCCCCAGTGTCTGCGTGAGCATCCTTACGGGGCAGAAGCAGGTTCAGGCTCGGAGGCTGCAAGACAGGGAGGACCATTGCAAGGACTCTGTGGTCCATCCGCAGCATCCTCTGTCCTCACGTGTGCTTACTGTAGCTTTAGCTCTCTGTATTAGTAAAACATCCCAGGAACAAGACCTGTAAAAGCTCTTTATAAAGTGAGCCTGGGGACCAGTCATTGTATTGGTGAGAGCTCAGTGGAGGACCAGTTCATTCTGTGGATGAGGTGTGATCTGTTCACTCTGGCTGATCTCAGAGAGCAGTGGCTGTGCAGGTTCCCTCAGATCCTCTCCTGATGCACAGAAGTGTGTGTGTTTGGTGTGTGTGTGTGTGTGTGTGTGTGTGTGTGTGCACACGCGCGCGCGCGCACACACATGCCTGAGGAAGTTAACCCAAGAATGTTAGCTCCTCTAGACTTGGAGTTAGATGAGGTGGTGAGCCACCCAGTACAAGTGCTGGGAACCAACTCTGGTCCTCTGAAAGATCAGGAAGTAACCACGGAGCCATCTCTCTCTAGTCCCCATTTAATTATTAAAAGTTGGTCATTCGTGTTTTAAATATTTAGATGTCAGTGTTATGACTGGATGCCCGTCTTCCAGCATACCCCAGTTCTCCACTGTTCTATGTTGTATACTGAGGTGCTCTGAATGCTTTTCTTAAAACAGACCACACCGCTTGCTTGTCACCTGTGTTCCCAGTTTGGTTTTCTTTAGATAAAATCAAAGAAATCTCAGTTCCAGATTCTCCAGATTTTTTTTGTTTGTTTTTTGTTTTTGTTTTTGTTTTTGTTGTTTTTCGAGACAGGGTTTCTCTGTGTAGCCCTGGCTGTCCTGGAACTCACTCTGTAGACCAGGCTGGCCTCGAGCTCAGAGATCCGCCTCCCAAGTGCTGGGATCAAAGGTGTGTGCCACCACTGCCCTCAGATTTTTTTTCAGTGCCACTGTTCATGTTTTCCATGCCCCCGCTGGATTTCCTATTTGTGTTGTTTGCTTGGTTGGTTTGTTTTTAGCTCCCCCTTTTCATTTGTCTCTCCAAAGCATTAAGTTTTATTTGAGATAGCGATTTTTTTACTAGGTGTGTTTTGGGAGTTTCTATGACATTGTCACATGAGGGTCCATAGCGAAGAAATTGACTTGGGGTCAGCATCTCGAAGCTTACCCCAAGGTGTGAGCAAAATCCTTGCCTGCACTGCAGAGGAAGTCTACTTGGAAGGCTTGCTCTAGTCTGAAAGTGATAAGATCAAACGAATGACAAAAGAGAAAGAAATAAAAGATTGCCATAGTAACCTTCTAGTTTTATTCAGATGGTCTTTTAAAAAATCTGTCTTAGCCAGGCACGTAGGTGCACGCTTGCAATCCCAGCACTTGGGAGGTAAAAGCAGGAAGATCATGGTTAAGCCAGCTGGGACCATACAGTGAGATGCTGTTTCCAAAAACAAAACAAAACAAAACAAAACAAAACAAAACAAAACAAAACAAAGGGCTGTGAAGATAGCTCAGTGACTGAGAACTTGCCATGCAAGTGCAAGGAGCAGAGTTCAGCTCCCCTGCATCAGTGCCTGCATCAGAACTGGGCCATGAGGGGTGACCCCAGACACCGAAGACAACACAGGAGCTCTGGGAAAAGACGGCCAGTTAGCTAGAGGAATCTGAGTCTGTAGGCTCTGGGTTCAGGCAGAAACAGCTCACATCTATTCACACACATGTGAGCATGCGTCCACCACACATACATGGAGAAACAGCCCACATCCACACACACATATGAGCATGCTCCACCACACACCACACGCATAACCCACCAAAATGGAAAAGCAAAACAAATACCATAAATATTACAAACAACAGCCTACTAAGTGAAAAAACAAGTTTAATTTTTAAACTTGCTATATACCTATAGTAGTAAATAAAGAGTATTTTGTTTGTTTGTTTTTTATGAATTAATCCTATGCAAAAATCTTAATTGCAAGCTTGTGGCTATCAAACACGATGAGCAGTATTCTGTACACACGTACTCTCTTTCCCGTTTCTTATTTTCATAGTCTGCTAGCGTCTACAGTTGGTATTGTTACAGTAGCAATGGATGTGGGTCTGACAGCATCTATAGTTAGCATTATTACAGTAACAATGGACGTGGAGAAGGTGCGGCCTGTCTTGCTGCTCAGTGATTCACAGCATGAAATCGGGTCAGCAACAGGGAGGGAATTGTTTTGTCCTTTTGAAGGACTGTTCTGGTGAAAGTTACCAGGGACTGAACCCGCGGAGATGGCTATGCGCTTGGGCCCTTTCTGCACTCTGTTTCTGCGATGCAGATGCCTGTGGCAGCCTCGCCCATCATAAACTATCAGAGGTCAGCATCCCCTGAAGTGAAGACAAGGCTATCCCCCGAGCTCTCTCCTCCCGCTTCTACTTCTGGGATAGCTCCATGTGGCAGATGTTGCTGTAAATCAAATGGTTGACTTGAACTTGCAGCTCCTCTTCTTCAGGGGCTGCAGGGGTCTCTGTGTACACACAGCCTTGTTGTAGCAAAGACCTGCATGTAGAACCCCAAGGAGGTCGGTGCCTGCTCACACCGGCAGGATACAAGACCGTCCTTTATTTTGAAGCATTGCGGGTCTCTGTGCACTCTGTACATGGGTCTGCAGTAGGAAAATGGTGACCTTCTCTTAGTTTAAAACATACCTCTCCACTCTCCTCTGAGGCTACCCCGCTGTGGTGGTGGGTCTGTCGCTGTCCCCCCCCCCAGGTAATCAGCGAGGTGCTGTCCTCCTGTGGCCGTAGGTCGCCTCCCTGCTCCTGAGGCTTTCTCTCCCCATCCTGCTCAGCCCACCCCTGATGCTGCCCCCTGTTACTCTGTGAAATCCTCCAGCAAATCTCAGTTACAAACATCTGGAAACAATAAATCTACTGACCTGCACTCCCCACCCCTTCCCCTTGTAACCAAGAGACTGCTTCAGATTGTCTGGGGGTCCATGATTTTTTGAAATACGATAAGAGGGAGAGGCCAGTCTGTTTTAGGTTTCCAGGCAGAGCCTTTTCTTATTTCCAGTAATAAAGGGGAAAACTCCAACGATCTCCCCTTTATTTGTATTTGCTTTAATCTCTACCCAAAGCCCTCATTTGGTACTATCACCAAAAGACTACGGTGTGGATCCTTCTCACCATAAATGGCTGGAGGCTGCGGGCCCGTGGGAATGTGTTTCTCTGATGGGGATGGCCTATACCAGTTATTAGTGTGGAATTGGAGCCCCTGGGTGGTTTACACCCTCAGTTGCTACTAAGGTTGGCACTGTGTGCAGCCAGAAGGAGCTGCCCATGTCATGTTCATTCGTTGTCCAGACTCCTAAATGCTCAGGCCAGACTAAATTACAAACACAGACAGCAGGCATTCTCTCTGTCCTGTGGGGTGATAGAAGAAACAGTCTCCCCTTCCCTCACCCTTCCCCCATTGACCTGGAGTAGTACAAGCATGGTGTATGTGGGCTGTGGCAGCTCCGGGCTCTGTGTGTGTGTGTGTGTGTGTGTGTGTGTGTGTGTGTCTGCTACCTTCTGAGAGGAGGTGAGGTGGAAGGGACAGTACGGACCTCTGTCTTAGTCACCGGTTCTCTCACTGGGAAGTGACACCGTGACCAAGGCAGCCATTACAAAAGCAAGCGCTTAGCTGGAGCCTCACTTAGCGCTTCAGAGTTTCAGTCCGTTATCATCATGGCGGGGAAAGGGCGCTAGAGAAGTAGCTGAGATCTACATCTGGATCCAAAGGCAGCAGAGAGAGAGACTGATTGGCCCGGCATGGGCCCTCCCCACCCCCACAGTGACACACTCTCCCAACAAGGCCACACCTCCCAGTCCTTGTAATCCTTTCAAAGAGTCCCACTCCCTGGTGACCAAGCATTCACATATGTGAACTGATGGGGCCATTCTTACTTAAACCACCACAACTTCAGAAGGGCTGTGTACTGGCTGGTTTTGTGTGTCAGCTTGACACAAGCTGGAGTTATCACAGAGAAAGGAGCTCCCTTGAAGAAATGCGGCCATGAGATCCAGCTGTATGGCATTTTCCCAATTAGTGATCAAGGGCGGAGGGCCTAGCCCTTTGTGGGTGGTGCCATCCCTGGGCTGGTAGTCCTGGGTTCTATAAGAAATAAAGCTGAGCAAGCCAGAGGAAGCAAGCCAGTAAGAAACATCCCTCCATGGCCTCTGCATCGGCTCCTGCTTCCTTACCTGCTGAGTTCCAGTCCTGACTTCCTTTGGTGATGAACAGCAGCGTGGAAGTGTAAGAGGAATAAACCCTTTCCTCCCCAGCTTGCTTCTCGGTCATGGTGTTTGTTCAGGAATAGAATCCCTGACAGGGCTGTAAGGACCTAAGTGGAGCTGGAGCAAGCCTGTAAGGAAGAGCATAGCCAAAATCCTAGACAGAGGACGCTCTCAAGAGGCCTGTAGGTGCATATGGGATTGGAACGGTACACGGGCAGCCATCGCAGGGTGTCCTACAGGGGGAGCAGGCTGGACAGCTCTGTGTGCAGTGGTCCCTTGGGAAGGCAGTGAGGATTGTGGCTTGAGGAGAAATGCAGCGTGCACTCCCCCTAGCTCCAGACTCAGTCTGACAGACTCTTCCGCATCCTTAGCGCACTCGTGCCTCAGTCACCCCGGCTGCTGCCCAGGAGTCAGTGTGGCCGGTGGGGGCCAGAACCTTGGAGTGTTCTCCTCCTACCTCAAGGACCACAGGGTCCCGGGTGCCACACTGGGGACAGACAGATGGCTGTAACTCCACCTTGTCTTCACTTTTTAAATGGACACAACCCGATGGCTGTGGAGATTTTCCACCAACGGTCATCAGTCCAGTGGTGCGTGCTCCGCACCAGCGCGGGCTCTTTGGCTCAGACTCTCGGGATCTGCTGTCTGGTCTCTGTGGTCATCTTCACTGCCCCTTCCCTGGGGATCAGACAGACCCAGGCCCCCGGGGCTTCACCGCTGCATCTTGTTCCATCTGGGTCTTATTATATTCATGGCTCACGTTTTAAAATTCATCACGCGTCTCTCGTGTTCCTTGGCTGACCTGCTTGCCTAGACCTCCCTGCCTTGTCAGCAGTGCATTCCCATGGGGCCCAGACGGCGCGCTTGTCCCGGAATGATAGGTTGAGAAAGAGAAAGAACAAAAGGACCATCTCTCTTCAGGAATACTGGCGGCGGTAATTTGAATATTGAAGACTCAAATTCGCCGTGATTTCTCCCCTATGAAAAACTGATGGATGCTCATTTGCACATGGAGGGCAGGGTACAGTGCCAGCCTGGCTTTTAGTCTAGAATGGAAAAACTAGTTGGTCAGGGGCATGCTAAAAGCTGTGAGTCTCCATCGAAGGAGGAGTGCTGCTTGAGGTGATCTTTTCCTCCTGTGTGTAGATGGCTTTTGTGTTGTGTTGAAGCCCTGTTTTTATGGCGGTTGAGGTGGTGACTTCCCCAGCCTGTGAGATGGGCTCTCCTGAGGACGTGTAAGGACGTGAGCTGGACTCAGCAGTAGGCACAGGACTTGCGTCTTGTGGTGAGTCTTGGCTCATCACCTGGTAAACTTGGTCTGTCACTTGGCTTTCCTGTATCTCATTCAGACTCTAGCTGTTTATGGAGGGTCTACTGGGTGTCACATTGCTACTCACAAAATCGCGTGTTTAAACTTCCGTACACAGCTGTAGCCGATGTCCTGAAGGCTCCGCTATTTATATTCACTACTTGGGATTTCATCATCCAGTAGCCATGAGAGTACCACCAATCTCATTTGCATGTCCGTGGCGTTAATAGAGAATTTTCACATGTTGCTACAGTTGTGTCTGACCCGAGCCCTGCCTTTGTCTAAGGGGAGGTGGTCACTGCTTGGTCGTGGCCTGTGTGGATGGCCCTGCAGAGGCCAGTGTTGTGTGTCTGTTTTGACATTATTCTTTTAGAAGCCTTTGCTTAGAGGCACGGGCTGTTGCTCCTGCAATTTGACTGATGCAAGCCCCGCCGTGGGTAATGGTGCTCATACCCAGTTCTTTGAGGCATGTGCTTTCTTACCCATGGGGCTATGTAAACAAGCGTCCCCACAGTTTCTTAGCCAAAGGTCCAGCTGCTCAGATGGCCACTGTTGTCTGTTACTTCTTCAGTCGGTGGCACTCCATTATGAAGAAGCTAAGAGACTATGTCGCTCGGAGTGAAACATATGTATAAAATTGGAAATTGCTCATTTGGGGATTTTCCTCATTAGCTGGGAGTAATTGGTGTCAAATTGTCAATTTTCTAGCCATCTTAAAAGGGCTTGACAGACACTTGAGAATTATGCAGATGGGTAGATTTGTAATTTCAAGATGAAAATAATATTTATAATTACATATTTCCTAAGTTAGAACAATGTATCTAAGTCTGATAGGAACCCATCCTAATAATTAAAGTGGTTTGGATTTTTTTTTTTGTTGTTTGTTTTGTTTTTTGGTTCAAGAGTTACTTAATTTTTCTTCTACATACATACATACATACACACGTACATACATATATTCATACATGCATACATACATTCATACATTGCATGTATACATAGATGCTTTGCATTTAAGAGCTTAGCTGAATCATTATGGTAACATAAAACAAACAAGGGAAAATATTGGGCTAGCAAGTGTGGACTTATGCAGGCCACACTGCTGAGTGCTGTTAAGTATGTTGTTTTAAGAATATGTTTATTATTTTATGTATATATGTGTGTGCCTGCATGCATGTATGTGTACCACATGCATGGAAGATTCCTTGGAGCCCAGAAGAGGGGTTTAGATCCCCTGGTTGGTGGTACAAATGGTTGTAAGCCACTCTGTAGGTGCTGGGAATTGAACCCAGGTCTTCTGCCAAAGCAGCCAATGATCTTGACCTCTGCGCCATCTTTCCAGCCCTTCAAGTACATTATTTATGCTTAAGTCCAAATGTGTTACTCTAGAGCTGATCTGATATGTACAGAGGGACAACACGTCAACGAGCAGAGACTGTTCCTGGGGACACTCGCTGAGCAAGGGGTCAGCAAGGGGTCAGGGGTCTGGAACATGACCCGAGGGTCCAGTAACTGAAGGAAGCGAATGGAAGTTTCCTGCGGAAATGAGTAAAAGTTCAAGAAAACCAAGATACCTGCCCTCTTGGCTCTATTATTGCCTTTTTTGATTTGAAGTTAGAACTTTGATTTTTTTTCTTTTTTAGAAGTAGATATGAAATTTTTTGTTGTTTTGCTATTTGATACAAAATAAAGCCCCAGGCTCTAGGGCTGGGGGGTGAGGGGGTGGCTCGGTGGTTAAGAGCATTGTCTACTCTTGTAGAGGTCCTAGGTTTGGTTCCTAGCACCCACTCTGTGACTCCTGACCACCTATGACTAGTTCCAGGGAAATCCAGTGCCCTTTAGAGTCACAGACACCGCCGGGCGGTGGTGGTGCACACCTGTAATCCCAGCACTTGGGAGGCAGAGGCAGGCAGATTTCTGAGTTCGAGGCCAGCCTGGTCTACAGAGTAAGTTCCAGTACAGCCGGGAATACACAGAGAAACCCTGTCTCGGAACAAAAAAAATAGAGTCACAGACACCAAGGATGTAGATGGAGGCAAACATTCATACACATAAATAAAAATAATCAAATCAGAAAAAAAAAAAGACCCAGGGTCTGTCCAGTGTAGTGGTGGTGTACAATTTTAAACCTAGCATGTAGAGGGTGAGGCAAGAAAATTGAAATTCAGGGCCAGCCTGGGCTACATAGCAACACTTTGATTCAAACAATAGCAAAAAAATAGCCAACCAACCAATAACAAAAGGCCAAGCATGTGAACTTGGTACTTGGGACCATTGAGGTTGGTGATCTTGCAGGCAGGGTGCACTTAAGGGCACACTCGTGTGTCCAGGGTTGTCATGATGATTGACGCATTGCTTCTAAGCCAGACAGACAAAGCACAGAGCCCTCGACCCCAGGATGTCCCACTGGCGCCCTCTTGCATTGTTCTCCCTTACTGTTTGCAGGAGGGAGGTATTCCAAGGAGGAAGGGATGATGGTAACTAGAAACAACCCTGCTCCTGCTGTTTCCCTCCGCAAATCATGAGTTCACAGCATGCCGGTATGGAATTCTCCATTAAAGAAATGCATGTGATGAGTCTGGGGAGATGGGTCAGTGGTTAGAACTGCTGTCTGCTCTCGCAGAGGACTAGAGTGTGGCACCCATGTCTGGATGGCTTACAGCCACCTCTAACTTCAGCAGCAGGGACTCTAGCGCCCTCTTTTGGCTTCTATGGGAACCTGCACTCACATTTGAACACACACACATACAAATGCAAACAAAAATTAAAAGAAAAATAAATGAATAGAAGGGCTGGGAGATGGATCAGTGCTTGACGTGCCTGCTGCCCGAGTGAGCATGGGAGCCCGAGTTCGAGCCCCCGCCTTCATGCAAAAAGCCTGGCCTCGTAGTATGCACTTGTAATCCCAGCACCAGGGAGATGGATACCATTGAATCTCTACGGATAACTGGCCAGCCAGCCTAGCTGAATCCAGCTGAGATACTGTGTACCAGTCGGAGACCCTGTCTTAAGGAAAACAAGGTGGGGGCACTAGAGAGATGGCCAAATGCTCCAGGACACTTGTTCTCTTACAGAGAACCCGGGTTCCGTTCCCAGCACTCCCATGGTAACTCACCATATGTACCTCCAGTTCCAGAGGATCTGATGCCCTCTTCTGCCCTCCATGGGCACCACGCATGCATGTGTCACACTTACATACATGCAGTCACACATACGCACACCTGAATGCTCACACGCACACAGGCACACCCAGGAAATACATTTAAGAGAGGGAAGGAGGAAGCCATATTCAGGCTTATTGTTCTTCGACAAAAGGGACCTGCTAAGCCCTTTGAGTCTTTGGTATTTGGTGTCTGGAGGTTTCTATTCTTTATACAGAGCACTCCAAGAAGCTACTGTGCTCATGAGAGTCTTCTCTTCTGTAAGGGCAACAAGACGTTTGGAGGAGTGTGGGAGCGGGAGCCGCTGCTCCTCGGAAATGTATGTCCGCTCGCAAGGAGACGGAGTAGATCATTTGGGGGACGGCAGTTAGTTCTGGGTTTGTCATTCCCCATGCGGTGTTGCTGAGTCCAGTGACACGGGGAACAGCAGCCTGCTCTAATAAAAGGAAGCTCATTAATTAGAGAATATGGTTACCAGCTGGTCTGCCTTTTGTTTCCAAGCAACTCTTTGTAAACTATCCTTACCGTACCATTTGTCTCCCCCTGCTGGCGTAAGGCTTTATTGCAGACTGCTCTTTCCCTACCCATTTGGATGTTTAACATTATTAGGTCACAAAGCTAAGCCAAAGGCATCACTTTTGAGCAGTAAAGTAATGCGCTATGACATCACCTCTGCTCCTATACATAGTATATCATGCACAAGCATTCCTTAGGAGTCTGATAAAGTCGAGCAGCATTCCTACTGGGCAGACCCATCTGGGCAGCTTCGTCTTTTTCTAAACTAATTAATTTTTATGTGCATACGTGCTTTGCCTGCATGTTTGTATGTGTACCACATGCTCCTGGTGCCCACGAAGTCAGAAGAGGGTATTGACCCCTAGAACTGGAATCAACAGGCAGTCATGAGCCACCCTGTGGGTGCTGGGACGCAAGCCTGGGGTTCTCTGGAGGAGCAGTGTGCTCTAACCACTGAGCAATCTCTACAACCCCTCAGAGCTGCTCTTCTTTAAATGCTCTTCTGTTTTCCTATACTGTGCAGGCTGGGTTTAAGGAAACTGTTACTATCCACCCTTGGTCCTTGCAGTGTCATTTAAAATGATGTCACCAGACTGGTACTGTGCATCTCGGTGCTACACACAACCTCCCTTGTAGGCTCAGAAGCTAAGGCCTAGAGAGGAGGTGCGGCTCCCGAGGTCTGGGTGTGGGTGTGGTGTTGGTGCCCCCGTGTCCTCAGAGAGAATGCCCGTGTCTGTCGGCGAGTACAGGGCGTTTCTGAAGGCCTTCCTGGAACGCTGTATTCCTTGGGCTGCTGGTTCGCAGCTTTCCGAGCGGCCTGTTTCTTTGAAGTCTCCTGATTTCTTTCATGTTTCCTTTGCTTCTCCCCAGTTCCAACCTGTTAGATGTTCTCCTAACAGAGACTCTACACGCATGCTTGTATGTCACTGGACAGGCAGTTGCTGGTGTCACCTGAGACTGAACATCCTCTCCGTCTTTCAAAGTAACCGTGTTGAAAGGGGAGTCTGCTGTTTTATCTCCTTTGCTTCTTTAAAGACACACCCTTAGTGTCACCTCCATGTTGGGGATCAGGCCTCCAGGCCAATACCTGCTTTCCTTTGTTTTTTTCTGTCTGCTGGGATTCTCCCTTCTACTGATTTCCAGAATCAATCAATCTCTCTCTCCCCCCCCCCGCCCCTCCCCCAGTATCTGGGCAGACCATCCTGATTTTATGCACATGGTATCACTGGATCTTCGTGTTCATCTGCTTAGATTTTAGAAATCTGCCTCTTTAGAAATAGAGGCTGAGTGTCCTGGGTCTCCAGGGGATGACTTTCAAAGCTGCTGTTTGCAGTGAGTGCTCTGTGTGCTGCGTGGTTTCTCTCCGCCTCCCCCACTGCATTCTGCCCCGTGAGCGCAGCGACTGTAATCTCGTCCGCAGTCTCCGTTTATCTCCTCACAGTTTGATCTGCAGTAAAGTCTCTGAGGCCTTTCCAGTTTCCAAGGCCTGGATATAGTGCCCCTTTCCCTATAGAGAACGCCTCACGTCACAGTCTGTGACATCGGAGCAGGGGATCTGTTGGGATGGCTTTGTATTGTGGTCTTGATATTCAATGCTCGCATTCTTGTTTAATCTTTCAGAAGCATCTGTGATGAATTCTAAGTATAAACAGAGTGGCACCCGTTCTGTTACAGAGATGTGTGTTGGGTTGGGCGGGTGGCTTTGCGGCAGCCTTGGGTCGGGGGTCGTGCTCCTCTGGTCAGACCTCGTGCTAACCACCATGTGCATGCGTTTTAGCTGCAGATCCCCAGCGTGAAGGGCTTCGACTTCGCCAAGCAGCATCTGGGTCAGCACAATAAAGACGACATACTGATTATCCGTGAGCCGGCGCCGCTGCCGGGACCGGGGAAGGACCACACCACACCCTCCGAAAACGGAGAGGTGCCGAGCCCGAAGCCAAAGGTCCCTTCCAAGAACATCCGGCACAGAGGGAGGTTAGTACTGGGCTTTGAGGACTGTTCTCTGTTGCAGAATGTTTCGGCTTTCATGGCTTATTCTGGTATCAGAAGCACCATTGGTGAGTATCGCCTTGGGCTGGCAGCCCAGGAGACGGTTGACTTCTCCAGTTCTACACTGGAGTTCCCAAAGCATTTTCTGTTCCTTCTGCTGGGCCTCTAGATCAGGCTGTGTGGCATCGTCCAGCCAAATGCTTATTTGTGTTGGGTTGCTCCCAGATTTGATTATGAGTCAGACAGCTAGAAGTGTTTTCTGTAATGTGTAACTGTCTTAAGCTCTGTGAAGGCAATACAAGAAAGAATGAATGAAAAGTGAGCGGCAGGGGCCAGCAAGATGGCTCAGCAGGACGAGGGGCTTGCTGCCAAGTGTGATGACCTGGATTCGATCCCTGGAACCCACGTGGTGGAAGGAGAGAACCAATTCCTACAAGTTATCCTCTGACCTCCACACAGGGGTTATTGCATACTTCTCTCTGGAATAGACAAATGTCAAAAAAAAAAAAAAAAAAAAAAAAACAAAAACAAAAAACCTTTAGGACTAGAGAGATGGCTCAGCAGTTAAGAGCACGGACTATTCTTCCAGAAGTCCAGAGGTCAATTCCCAGCACCCACATGGTGTCTCACAACCATCTGTAATGACATCCAATGCCTTCTCCTGGGGTGTCTGAAGTCAGCTACAGTGTACTCATATGAAATAAATAAAAATCTAAAAAAAACAGTTAAAGTACGTGGTCCCCTGCACATAGTCAGTCAGCAGGGCCCTGTGCCCGTGGTCTGTCCGCTGGCGGCTGGCTGTGGCCTCTTGCTCTGTCCGCAGGTGACCCTCATCAGGTCCTCCTTTGCGCTTTGCGTTTTCCCAGCTTGTGACCTCTGTTAGCACATCACAGGCTCTCAGCCAGCCCTCCGTGTCCACTCCCCGTCCGCTTCCGGTTCCTCCTGCCCAGAAGGCAGAGCTTTGGAGAACTGTGCAATAATTTTCAAACTGCCAGGAAGGTCCTCGTTGCCCTCTGCCTGTGGGAACTAACCTGAAGAAGACAGAACCAGGGTCAGGCCTTGTGAGTGACTTCAGTTCATAACTTCCGCCTCAGAGGTCTCCCTCTGTCCGCCTCCCTCACGATTCAGAACTCTGGCATTTGATTGGCTGCTGGTGGTGAAGAAGCCTGTGTCCACACCAGTGTGCAACATCCAGACCCATGACGTACGTCACTTCCGCCTCAGGGATCTGGCCTAGTTGAAGAATGTAACGAATATTGGTTTTGGTCCTTAGGGAAGACACTAAATTCTGCAGAGAGACGCTCTTGGCTTCATTATTGCCCAAGCCCAGAAGCAGCAAACCAGCAAAGATGATTTAGTGTGTTTGTGAAAGCTTTCAAAGAAGTGCTCTCTCCCCAGTAGCATCATGGCAAACGACAGTTGGTCCCATGATCGCATGGCCCCTGAGGTGAATACCGTTATCCCACTCTGCGTCCCTCCATGGAGCCAACCACCTGCGCATCAGAAACACTCAGGGAAAAGAGTGTCGATGCTGAATTACAGACTTGTTCTTGCCATTAGTAGTTTTCCAAGATTTATTTATTTATCATGTATACAGCATTCTGCCTGCATGCCAGAAGAGGGCGCCAGATCCCATTGCAGATGGTTGTGAGCCACCATGTGGTTGCTGGGAGTTGAACTCAAGACCCCTGGAAGAGCAGTCAGTATTCTTAACCTCTGAGCCATCTCTCTAGCCCCTTTTCACTATTCTTAAAGCAGTTCACGGGCAGCTATTTACAGTGTTGTGCAAGGTGCTTTAGGTGATGTAGGCATGATTACAAGAGAATGTAGTTACAGACAAAGTCATTTTGTATTTCATATAGGAGGCTTGAGTGTCTATGGCCCACAGATACTGAGGGCCAGCTGTGGAGAGAGTCGCTCAAGGGCACCAGGATGTCTTAGGAGTCTTGGAGACCCGGTGCTCCCTGGGCAGGGCTGTACCCTAGCCACGGGCATCCCGGTGCTGTGCTACCCTTTAACTCACGGGGACAGGTCTCAGCAGGGGGCATTGCTTTGCTGTTGTAAGTACAGGTATCATCTGAGGTTTGGAGTCATTTGGGGAGACCTCCCCTGGCCTCCCGGGCTTCTCAGGCTCAGTTAATGCTAAAGCAGGCCAGAACCCCAGGTTCCCCTTTTTAAAAATTTACCTCTCCGCCCCCTCCGCTCTGCTGGTCCCCTCCCCTCTTTCTTTGTGTGTGTACATGTGTGCATGTGGAGGCCAGGGGACAATAATTAGGAGTCAGTTCTCTTCTACCATGTAGATCTCAGGGAATTACTTATAGGCCGTCTGGCTTGGTGACAAACACCTTTATCTGCTGAGCCATTGTGTTTTAGGGAAAGTTGGTTGTTTTCTTGTGGTGCCAACGATGGAGCCCAGAGCCTTTCGAATGCCGACCACTATGCAGGCACTAAGCGGCAGCTTTTCATCTGACTTGTATTAGGCCCAGACTCACTGTCTAGAAGTGACCTAGGGCAGGTGCCTGTGGGACCTCGGGGCCCAGGCGCTCTGGGGACTTCCTCCCCTCCAGCCCTCAGTCTGCTAGCCTTTGTTAAAGCATCCTCCTCAGTTAGCTAGTTAGCTGTGCTGGTCTGTCCTCGGGACTGAAGTCCTCGGGGCTGGAGCCATAGTGTGATCCTTTGATTTTGGATTATTTTTCCTGAAAGCCTGCTTCCTAATGAACCTGATGGCTTTAGCCCCTTTCTGTGCCTCTCTGATGCGCGCATCTCTTTTTTGTTTGCAGAGTTTCCCCCTCAGATGCCGACTCCACCGTCAGCGAGGAGTCCAGCGAGAGGGATGTGGGAGAGAAGACACCGGCTACCGCCCCTGAGAACAAGGCCCACAGAGCTCCGCAGAGCGGTGGGTCACTGTCTGTCCTCCCCGTGTCCCGAAGCCCAGAAATTAAGCTTAAAAAAATTACAAAAGTGGAATATATATTAATCATGTTGAGTTTCTCAGCCTTGTAGTAGTCACTTTGATCCCTGTGTCCTGGAACTCACTCTGTAGACCAGGCTGGCCTCGAACTCAGAAATCCGCCTGCCTCTGCCTCCCAAGTGCTGAGATTAAAGGCATGTGCCACCACCGCCCGGCTCAGTGACATTTTTTTTAGGAAGCAGTTTCAGGATGTCACTGTTGGGAAGATGTTTGTCTGTCAGGGGTTCATACCCATCAAGGGTGGTCTTGTTTGTAGCTCATTCACCCAGCAGGTAGTTGGCGATAATCAGATGGATCAGCCATCTTTGCAGGCCAGGCACAAAAACTAAGGTCACTCCCACTGTTAAGTTCATTGATTGGGGTTTTTGGAGACATAGTCTCAGGAGGCCCAGCTCTTCCTAAAAATCTGGATCCTCCTGATTTCACCTCCTGACTGGTGAAGGGACAGACATGCTCTACCATGCCTGGCTGACAATGCTTGGCTTCATAGTTATCTCTCTGCCTCTGCCTCTGTCTGTCTGTCTGTCTGTCTGTCTGTCTGTCTGTCTGTGTGTCAGTGTATGCACACATGGCTGCCATGGAGCCCATGTGAAGGTTGGAGAACAACTAACTTGTGGGAGTCTTCTCTTTCCTTCTAACACATAGATTCTGGGAATTGAACTTGGGTTGTCTTGCCTGGTAGTGAGTGCTGTTACCCACTGAGCCACCCTGCCTGGGCCCCCAGTAGCTTGGCTTCAGCTTAATGGGTTGTTTTTAAATGAATCTGCTCTCGGTGAATTGGCTGGGGCTTTGTTTTTATCTCAGGATCCTGTTTCAGCAGGGCAGAGATAAGGGATTTAGTAATGGTTTTCGTACTCACTGTTTTGGAGACTCTTGTACCCCTGACACTCACCCCAAAGGCCTCTCGGGTCCCCTCCCCTCCCCATGCACCTGTCACTCATCCGTGCCACCCCTCCCTGCTGGCTCTTTTGTAATTTTGAGGAAATACCCCCTTAGACTAAGGGAAGAGGTTTTCCCTCGGGATCCAGTTTCACTGAATCTTAAAACTTATTTAGCACCATGGTAACCAGGTGCTGTGTTTCAGATAGGCAGGATTAAAATCTTGTTTCCATCCTGGGAAAAAAAGATTTGAGAAAGAAGAGGAGAGTCCTAGTCTTTCTCGGCCTCTGCTGACTGCTCACCCTGGTTAGTGTGTGCTGTTCCTTGTGCCTACCTCTACGCCCTCTGCTCTGACAGAAACTCACCAGTGTATCCCATGGAGGGAGCAAACCCAAGCACCACTGTCAGCATGCCTTCAGAATTCCGGGGCTAACAGCCCACTGCCTGTGAGGCGGCGCTTCCTGGGAGTGCCAGGAGCTCAGGTGCCACCACCGTAATGGAAAGGATGACGCGCGTGAAGCCAGAATCTGTGTTATGTATGTGTTCTAGAAAGGAAATACCAACTTACTTTAAAGGTAGCCCGGAAGTATTTCAGGTTTTTTTGTTTTGTTTTGTTTTTGCTTTTGTGTAGAGCTTCGTTTAATACCATATAAATATGAGTGAGTGTGGAGAGAAAGGGCGGGAATGCAGGACTGCACACACTGGGCAAGTGCTCTTTGCCAGCTATAATTCTAGTGCCCTCCCCTTTAGGGACTATGGCTTCCATGTAGCCCAGGCTAGATCTCAAACTAGTGGCTCTCTCTTGAGTGCTGGGATCACAGGTGAATTCCACAGCACCTAGATTGTTTCTTAAAAATTGCGTCAAAATCTTTTTTTCTGCGTCATGTCATGTGAGTGGAAGAGGTTGTTGAGAACCATCAGGAGCCTCAGTCTTTGGACCAGTGTTCCCTGTCACCACTGTGTGTGGCACACCCTGGGACTGGCTTTAGGATCCCTGCCTGACATGCCATTTCAGTCCCCCTCTTGCAACAGAAACTCATAAAAGACTGCTCTTCATGTTTCGGCCAGTTCAAACTTGATTGTGTCCCACGCCTGCCACCTGGAAGGTGCCGGCTAGACTGTCACACAGCCCTGCGTCCATCTCTGAGACCTAGAGAGGCGGCTGACCACCGGGCGTCCTGTGCTCTTAATCGTTCCAGTTGGGGAGCCACACCTGTTCCTACTGCCGTCACTGAAGAGAATGCGGAGAGAGGGGTGAAAGCGGAGGGGCCGTGAGCCCTTGAGTAAGAGCCACCAGGTTAGGGTGTCAGTGCTGCCCCCTCCATGGCCTGCCCACCCACTCCTGTCCTCAGGAATACACTGGTAGAAATGTGGGGGCAGATGCTGAGACAGGGTCTCACTACATAGCTCTGACTATGTAGCTCTGGGTGGCCTGGACCTCACTAGGACACCTGGTTGGCCTCGAACTCCCAGAGATCCACTTGCATCTGCATGAAGTATGTGTCACCACTCTGTCCCCCGCCCCCAGTGCTTTCTTGATGGCCTCACGCATGCAGCGTGTGATTCTGAAGTAGTTAGATCTCCATTGATGTGAGTTCCACAAGCTCCAGGTGCGAGCTTTTCTCCTGGGGACTGATAGGACATTTATTGTGGCACCTGATAAGGTCTTCGCCAGGTGAAGGGTCGCATTGGTTCAACCGGGTTAGGTACATACATGGGGCGTGAGGTGGTTGTGGAGGCTCATCTCTGAACGGCTGAGATGACTAAGCTCAGTTCCCATTTCCCGCTGAGGTCCCAGTGGTTGTTATTATCTAAGTCATTTTTAAATCGCACAGTATATAGCGCAATATGTAGTATAGTTCAATGCACAGTTAAAAATCCCTTTCCGGGTATTTCGAAGGGCTGGGTCCTGGACAGTGCAGGAGCTGGGGATCTCGTTTACTTTCCTGCCTTTCTTTTCCTTTCCTGTAGTTTGGCAGAGAAGCCGGAGGTCTGGGCATTCCTAGCCCTGAACGTTGTAGTTGGCGAACGGTCTAGCAAAGCTCTGTGACCTCAGCTGAGAGGGCGGGTGATGGACTCGCACTCACGGGCTGCGGTTCCGGTTCTGGTTTCGGTTCCGGTGGGATCCAGGCAGAGGTGATGGATGGACAAGGAGAACTCCCCATTGCGTCATTAGACTCAGAGGCTAGAGACAGCTCTGCACTCCCCGCTGAGGGAGAGTGTGCTGGTGGCTGATGTGCCAGCGTTGTGACTTTTAGAAGTTGAAATCAGCCAGGCTGGCCGGCCTGCTGCGAGGTTAATCTCTTTAGTGCTGCAGCTTGAGTATCTGCCAGTGGCTAAGTGGAGGTACCAGGCACTGTTTCCCACTGCTTTGCCAGCTTGGGGTCTCTCATATTAGGGACCCCCGACCCCCCACCCCTACACCCCTCCCCCACTTCCCACTTTCATTAGGGGTTGCAAGCCATTGGCTTTTGGTTATAAACTGTTTCTAACTGTTCTCACTCTTTCTGTTGGCAATTCGTTTTAAAACAATGTCTGGGCATCCGCAGTTGATTGGCTAGGGAGAGACCAGTCGTTCTTTGGACTGTCCAGCTTTTTCTGTCTTCTTATCCTTCCTCTTCTCAGCTCGTTTTTCGTCCCTCCCTCCCTCCCTCCCTCCCTCCCTCCCTCCCTCCCTCCCTCCTTCCCTCCCGTCCTTTCCTTGCATATATGGTTTTGCCTACATATATGTCAGTATATCACATGTGTGCCTGGTGACTGAGGAGGCCAAAAGAGGGCAGCGATCTCCTGAATCAGACTTGCACTTGCAGCTGATTGTGCCCCGCCCCGTGCGAGCTGGGCACTGAACCCTGGTCCCCTGCGGGGCAGCCAGTGCTGTTATCCACTGAGTAGTCTCTCCAGGTCGCTTTGTTCTTTTTAAAGTTACATTTTACTGAGGTTCTTCCTTCTACATATCATCATTAGAGAAATTCCTCGTTACTGAAGATGAGAAAACGGAGGACGTCGTCGGTCATTATATAAGATTCCATCTCAGTTTATATTTTAAGTGTTTCTTCCTTGTCTTTTTGAAACTGGTTCCCACTGTCTAGCCCTGGGAAGTCTGGAGCACACTATGTAGACCAGGCCGGCACTGAACTTACTGATGGTCACCTGCTGCCGCTTCCTGAGTGTTGGGATTATGGGTGTGCGCCACAGAGCCTGGCGTGTCTGTATACATTTGTGTATACATATGGCGTGTGTGCATACATTTCTCCATTTTCATAGGTCCGATTACTTCTTTAAAAGTGTTGCAGTAAAGTGCAAGTGACACACACGTGACCTTTTTCACCCTTCGGTTCCTCTTAGCGTGGAGCTAATTTGTTTTCAGGGCGAGTTTTTCTTCTCTTGCTTTTTGAGCTTCTTTCTACAGAGGGAGTGAAAAGCCCGAAGTATTCACAGCTCAGTGGATGCCCTCCCTCCGGGGTGGCTGTAGTCCCCTTTGCTTTGGTCCTGTCCCCTCCTCCTCCAGTATAGTCAGCCCTTCCGCATCCACGCTGTCTGTATTCAACCAACAACTAATATATATTTTTAAGTTACATGTATGTTACATGTGTGTGCAATCTTGCTTGTCACTATTGTCTAAATGTTGATGTAATCGTTAGTGTAGCCTGTACATTGTATCAACAATAGTATATAATTTAGAGCTAACAGGACCATGGCCTTGGGCTATATGTGCAGGCAGATACTGCACCGTTTCTTAGAAGGGACAGTCCAGTTGATAGACTTTGGTGGCTGCAGTGTCCTGGAGCCAACCCCTGCCCTCCGCAGAGGGAAGGCTTCAAAGTGTCACCTTCACAGCTAATGGTTGTCAGGCCGGTGACTGCCAGGAGGGGAGTGGGTGCTCAGAGCTGCTGGAAATATTTTAAGTGAAAAGTCTATAAACTGCTCACTGACTCTCTGAGCAGCTTCGGTTTCCAGTCCTCCCCACCCCTTTGCCGACAAGCTTTCCTGTAGCCCAGGCTAGCCTAGACCTTGCTGTGTAGCCGGAGATGACTTGAACTTGTGCTCCTCCTGTCCCCACCTTCCAAGCGCTAGGACGGCAGGTGCGTGCCCAGCCCAGATGGCTCACTTTTGCTCTGCGGCTCCGGACACTGAGGCGGGTCCTGATGCTATGGAAGCACTCCTCTCAAGTAGCTTCCGTTTTCCTTACGATTTCTAACTACATGTAGAAAAACACAGTCTCGAGCTCTTTGACACACAGTGTCATAATGACTCTTCACATCCCCCCTAGAGGCATTTGTCGTTTTATTAAGTGCGTGTGTATGTGTGTACACCTGCACACACACACACACACACACACACACACACGTACACATGACATGCATGGAGGTTATAAGAGTCAGGCCTCTGCCTCCTCATGATACCCAGGATTGAACTCAAGCCATAGCCCTGGGCACAAGTTCCTCTCTACCTGATGAGCCATCTTGCCAACCCTCCTGTGTAGTTTTTTAAGGAAGCCAAAGAGATAATTTAACATAGACATCTATGGTGAGTGAACCAGAGAGATTTTAGTTGCTTTGGTCAGAAACTGGGGCCGAGGGTGCTTTCAGGATGATTCAGTGACTGCTGTCGCTGCTTCCCGGGCCTTTCCTGCTCATGGTCCTCCCCTCCTATTCCAGCCGCCCCCCTGCCCAGTTCAGGCAATGAGCAGCATTCCTCTGCCTCCATCTTCGAGCACGTGGACAGGATTTCTCGAACCTCGGAGGCCAGCCGGCGGGTCCCCAGTAAGATCCAGCTAATCGCCATGCAGCCCCTCCCGGCCCCTCCCGTGCAGCACGCTGTCCTGGCTGACCGAGTCGCAGAAACCAACAAAATCAACAAGGAGGTATTTGGTTTTAACGAAGGCGCGTCAATTAGAAAGCTCATGTCCTAATCCCGTCAGTGTTAGAAGATGAGCGAAAGGCCTGGTATCAAACACTTGCTTAAAGACAGCACCGCAGCAGTGTACCTGGTTCAGAGCACTGCGGCCTGGGGTGTACCTGGTTCAGAGCACTGCGGCCTGGGGTGTACCTGGTTCAGAGCACTGCGGCCTGGGGTGTACCTGGTTCAGAGCACTGCGGCCTGGGGTGTACCTGGTTCAGAGCACTGCGGCCTGGGGTGTACCTGGTTCAGAGCACTGCGGCCTGGGGTGTACCTGGTTCAGAGCACTGCGGCCTGGGTGCCGCTCAGGCCCGTGATCCCAGCACCCGGCAGGCTGAGACGGAATGCTCTCTCCGGGATGCACTGGCTACACTGTGAGACCTTTCTCAGAATCGAAAAACAAAACAAGACCACACGTGCGCACACACACATACACGGGTGTGCATACACACACACACACACACACACACGCACGCACGCACGCACGCACGCACGCACGCATGCACGCACGCGCACACACACACCTACCTACACCTATATTTTATTTTTTTAATGTTTGATTTATTCTTTGAATATTTGGTACGCACATACAATGTATCCATCCCCCAATGCCCCCCCACACCCCTTAATCTATCCCACACCCAACTCCATGCTGTCTTCTTTCTCATCATCGTCATTAGTAATAAGCCCCATGCACTGGGCATGCACACGGGCAGCTGAGCAGTAGCCACATCCTTGAAGAAAAGCTGTCTCTTCCTCTCTTGGATATCAGCTGGTAGCGCTCCTGTGCCCGTGGTGAGGCCTCTGGAGCCCTCCCACAACCCACAATTGATTCTTTTTTCAAACTGTGACACTACTCAGGGACAGTAATGGATCCTGACAGAAGGCCCTGAAGCAGCAGCCCTGAGGAGGCTCCTCCTCAGAGCCAGGCTGGCTGCCTCGCTGCCTCTGGCTCCTGAACACTCACTCGAGCCTGGGATGTCCAGGCTTCCCAGAGCCTGGTCACTAAGGGATGGCTGGCCTTCTCCCGCTCAGTGTAGGTGGTGGCCGTGCTTTGTCACCTCCATGGGTGCCTCCATCAAGGCACGGTTGGAGAGAAGGAACATCTCTAAACGGGCTTTACGGAGGAAGGGTCCCAGAAACCTCAGACAACACCCCGAGTGATTGTCCTTGCTGTCCGCCGCCCGCTCTCAGATCCAGTCGGCCCTGCGCCACAAGTCGGAGATCGAGCACCACCGCAACAAGATCCGCCTGCGTGCCAAACGCCGAGGCCACTACGAGTTCCCAGTGGTGGACGACCTGTCGTCTGGTGACACCAAGGAGCGACATCGGGTGTACCGCAGGGCACAGATGCAGATTGACAAGATCCTGGACCCTGCAGCCAGTGTGCCCTCTGTGTTCATAGAGCCCAGGAAGAGGTAGGCGGTGGTGGGGGTGGGGAGGGGGACAGGCAGACTAGATGGGGGTAGGGGGTTGGAGGTGGGGAGGGGGAAGGAGACCAGACAGAGCCCAGGACAGAAATACAGGTGACAGTCTGTGACAGTGAACTGAAGAGGTTCTGCAGAGGTGGGGTGGGCATGCAAGAAGTGGAGGTGCTCACTCCTGGGGAGAGAAGATCAGTCTGCACAGCCCAGAGCTGGCAATCTCAGACCGCTTCCTCCGTCTGTTCACGGTAGCGTGGAAGGTCTCCACGTGTGTTTTCCCACAGCCTCCTGCCATCTTGGGTTCCACCTTCCCCTCTGCCAGCTCCTGCCCCATGTGGAGGTGTGTTTTCTGTAAACACACCGGGGCTGGCTCAGTGGTTGAGAGCCGTAGCTGCGCTCCCACAGCACCTCCGTGGGGGCTTTTGACCATCATCGTAACTCAGAGCCAGGGGATCCAGCGCTCTCTCCGGCCTCCTCGGGCACCCGACGCGCAGTCGGTAACAGGGGTGCACAGATGCATGGGGACAAACACCCACATACATAAAAATTAAACTCGCCGTTCTCTGTCCCAATCCGTACCCCTGAGGAGGTGGGGCCTTCCTTCCTCTCTACTGTACTTCTGTCCGCGGCCAGCCACACAGACAGAGCCGTGACTACAGTGCACAGCCCTCCTGTCTTCCCCACAGACTTGCCTGCGGCCAGTGTGCCCTCAGCCTGCTGGGCTGGCGCCTTCTAGCCTCTGCTCAGCCATGCAGGTCACCTGTAAGGTGTTAAGCCCCCTTGGCTGGGCCTGTTGCTTTTCGACGGCTCCGTCACTAAATGGTGCCCTGGGAGCAGACCGCTTTGTTGTGTGTGTGACAGTTAGGTCTGCTCCGTAGACCATGGCTGTTACTTGTCGGAATCCCTGGAGCTTTTCCTGTGGTAGGGTGACCAGCCCCGTGAGGATAACTTCCATTTTTCCTATCAGCTCGCGGATGAAACGTTCTCCTAAGCCACGTCGGAAACACCAGGTCAACGGTTGTCCCGCTGATGCGGAGAAGGACAGACTCATCACCACAGACAGTGACGGCACATACAAGCGGCCCCCGGGGGTGCACAACTCAGCCTACATTGGATGCCCTGTATGTAATACCAGACCCTTGGGAACCATGGTCTCGGTGGGAGAGGGGAGTGCACAGTAGTGGCCGCTGCCCTGTGTGACGTGTAGGCTAGCCGGCAGGCCGGCGGCACCCAGAGTCGGTGGAGCTGGGCGCCCGGAAGAGCAAGGATGTCCAGGTTCTCGCTGCTCAGATGGCTGTTTGGGTTTCTTGGATGTTTCCTGTTCTGTCTGTGTACCATCCCCGAGGAGCTAAGGAGAGAGTCAGTCTCTCAGTTCAGTCTCCTTTATCCAAAGTGCTGGGGACCACACTGATTCAGAGACTGGATATGTTGGAATGTTCGTGCGGACTCTATCAGCTGAGCATCCCGACAGGAAAGGCTACAACTTGAAATGTTCAAAATCTACAACTGAGTGTCATGTCAGCTCAAACAGTTTCTGATTTCAGATTAGGGATGGTTAATATATGTGTGTGTGTATACACCTCTCTCTCTATATATATATATTTTTTTCCCATGGGGAAAAGAGCTTAAACCCAAGAATGAGAGCCTTATTTTTCAAATGGAAAGGCACACAGACAGCCTTGAGGTGACGAAGACAGACACTGATACATTATACACTGACATAGCACACAGGCTCCATTGAGGAGGAAAGAAACCTAGCTTCCCAAGGGACAATTAGCAAAAGACACGAGGAGGCCCTGGGAGAGAGGAGGAGGGGCTGATGGACACAGCTCACCAGCGGGGGGGGGGGGGGGGGGATGGACGACACGGAGGGCTCGGCCCTACTGGACTGAGCAAACTTAGAGAGCCAGCTTCGCGTGGGTGACATAAGACACAGCCTCCCTGTTTGTTTGAGGTTTCTGTATTTTTTTCCCTAAATGACACATAAGTAATATTGAAAAACATTCAAAAAGGTTTATAAAAATGTGGCAAGCACCATACTGACATCGGCTAAAGTCTAATCTCATCAAGATCATCAGGAAGAAACAGGTTCCTCTCAGTGAGCTCTGAAGCCTCACTTGACTTTTTATAACCCCCTCATGAGGGCTCTTGTGGGCAATTGCTGCTAATTATAGATGCCCTGTAGAGCAAGAATCAAGGAGTTTCTTTTCCTTTCTCTGAATTTAGGTCCCCCTGACCAGGGAGGAACACACACACACACAGACACAGACACACAGACACAGACACACACATATACAGACACACACACACACACTCATACGCACACACTCACACAGACACACACACACTCACACAGACACACACACACTCACACAGACACATACACACACAGAGACACACAGATACACAGACACACACAGGCACACAGACACACACACACTCACACAGACACATACACACACACAGAGACACACAGAGACACAGACACACACAGACACACACACACACACAGAGACACACAGACACACAGATACACAGACACACACACACACAGACACACAGACACTCACACAGACACACAGACACACACACACAGACACACAGACACTCACACAGACACACAGACACACACACACATACACAGAGACACAGACACACACAGACACAGAGACACACAGACACACAGACACACACACACAGATACACAGACACACACACACAGACACACACACACACACACACACACACACACACACACACCAGCTTTTCTGGCAGCAGATGGGTGTCCCTATTCTGCCGGAGCCTTTGGAAGCGTGTTTCCAAACACCGGTGGTGTTAGGCCCAGTTTGTAGAAACTGTCCTTGTGGGTCTTCAGTATAGTCACCTGGTACTTCCGTGGGACTAGTAATAGAAACAGCATTCCTTCTTTACCCATATAGCCTTCCCTAGCCAGCCTGGGCTCATCTTCTTAAAGGAGCTGCAGGAGAGAATCGTGTTCCAGCCTCCGATTGCATTCGCTGTAGAGAGTTTGGTTTTCCTTGGACTCTTCGTTCATCTTCATTGATGACCAAAGCAGGCTTCCCTCATGGTGTCCTGGACCCTCCTTTTGGGTTTAACTTACTCTGGGGGAACAAAATCTTGCTATGTTGCCCAGGCTAGCCTTAAATTCCTAGCTTGAGCAATCTTCCTGCTGGGAAGGCAACCGGAAGCCATGGAGCCTGGCTTCTTTCAGAGGTCTTCCTACTTTGTCTCCGGGGCTGCCTTTCCAAAGATTCCCTGCTCAGAAAATCCTCCCTAGTCGTACTTAACTGTTGACTCTCCCTAAAATTCTGTGATGTGTGTTTTAAAAATAATGCCTTTCTCAGAGTTTACCGTTTACAAGCTAGAATTTTTTTTAACCTTTAAGACCATATGTGTACTACATAGTTTTAAATTATCTAAAATTTTCCATTTTTCCTCTCAAAATAACCACTCCTTGAGGGCTGTCCTCCAGAATCCTCAACCCCTTCTATCTAGTCATCTCTCAGGTTTAGGCCTGGAAGACTTCTGCCCTTGGGCCACGGCCAGCCTGCGGCTGTTTTGGTCAACACTGGGCCTTTTTGTAAGACAGCCACACCCTTGCTTGCCTGCTGTCTTTGGCTGCTTTTCGAGTTGGGTTGTGACAGACTTTTATGACTTGCAGAACCTAAAATATTTATTGTCTGGCTCTTGACTGAAGGTTTGTGTTGGCTCCGGGCCTGCTGGTGCCCGTCCGTAGTCCCTGCTGCTTGGAAGGCGGCAGCCGAGCAGTTGGCTTGAGCCCAGGAGTTTGGAGGGAGAGAGAGAGAGAGAGAGAGAGGCCCCGTCTCCTTAAAACAACATCAGCAACAAAGAGCCACAAGGTTGTTGACCCCTTGCTGTCATTTAGTGTCCAAACCAGATGCTTCTGGAAGAGAAAGGAAGTTCTAATAATGATTAAACCAGGCACACATCTAAACCAGGATGTAAAGTCTCTTAAGAGCCCACTTAAGACTGCAAAATAGCTACTGCAAGTTGTGACCTATGATGTTTTGTGTGTATGTGTGTGTGTGTGTGTGTGTGTGTGTGTGTGTGTGTCTGAAGAATGCCAGGAGAAGGAATCTGTTGTAAAATGCTGTCCTCTGGGCATGGCATGACCACGGCCATTTTAGATCAGAGCAGCCGTGTTTATCCTGAGCATCTCAGGAGCAGGCCCAGGAAACTCAAGGCTCCTCCCTTAGGATTGATCATTATTGATCATTTCATCCTCCCTTAGGATGAAAATTTTCCTGCGTGTGTAGCTGCCTGTCAGTTGCCCATGCCCCTTTAAGTCTCACTTCTGTAAGGAAATCTGTTTAACTTGGTTCACCAAGCTGCGCTTAAGGAGGGCTGGCTGGGTTTTTGGTGCCCGGTGTGGGATGAGCTGGTGGCTGTCCGTGTCTGAATGAATCAGCCTGAAGCAGAATGGGGTCAGCAGACCTGAATTCCAGAGAGTAGAATTTAAATTCTAACTCAAGCTTCCTTAGGAAACCTTAATTCCTCGGGTTTTCAGTTGTTGAGTTTCATCCCCAGTGAAGCACTATGCCAGATGGTGGGATGTGGGAAAGGGATTTTCAAATTCTCAAGAGGCAGCAAGGAGACGGAGGCGTGGGAAGTTCTGACCTGTGGCTCTCTGTTGGTTTTCTGTGCCAGTGGGAACCCAAAGGAACCACCCTTCTTTCCCAACCTGAACCTGTCTATCCTGCTCCAAAAATTAAACTGTCTCTGTCTCTCCTTCTCTAAAGTGTGACCAGGAAGGCTGAGAGGGGAGGGGCCTAGAGTATTGGGGCTCTGGGGTGTAGGTGAACACGACCCACTCAGCTCTTGGTGTGCTTGGTGCACACGTGAACACACGTGGGGGTTTAAAATAAAACAAATCTTTAGCTGGGCATGATGCTCTATGCCTTCAATCCAAGCACTGACTACAGAGTCAGGGGGTCACCATGTGTTCAAGGCCTGCTTGCACTGCATAGGAAGATCCAGGCCGTCATGACTCTGTAGTGAGACCCTGTCTCAGTAAATAAAATGAAAAAGAAGAAAGATTGGGGGAAAAATACCACCTTGCTTCTCTGATTCTTGTCTCTTAAACAGTGGGGACAGGACATTAAACTTTGTTTAATTCCTTGGATACCTTTATTTTAGAGACATAGTTTCTGAATATTTGTTAGTATTTACTATTATAAACAGTTTTTAAATGGGTACTGAATTATTTCTACACATACATGGTGTTTTCTTACTGTCAATAGTTTGCTCTGCCTTTTGGTTTTTACACCCATGTGAAGTTGACTGGATCACCTTAGTGAGTTTCCTTTGAAGTCTGATTTACGCTCTCAATGAAGATGGCCTTCCCCAGGTCTGAAATCTATTTTACGGTTGAGTTTTATAGGAAAGAAGTTGTTGGATACTCTCATTGGGTCTTTCTCAGTTGATGTCTTTTCCTCATACAAAACGTGATACCTATTAAGAGAGTTGATTTTTAATTCTTATGACAAACCTTTCCCACAAAGTAGGACCATTTTTAGATTCCACTCTGCCTCAGAATTTAGCTTCCCGCTCCACCCCGCACCCCACGGAAGCACTTGTGTCATTCTCCCCCTTTCCTCTCACGCAGTCTGATCCTGACCTCCCAGCTGATGTCCAGACGCCCTCCTCCGCAGAGCTGGGCAGGTATCCCGGCCTGCCCTTCTCAGCCTCTCAGTACATCCCACCTCAGCCGTCCATCGAGGAGGCACGCCAGACCATGCACTCCCTCCTGGATGACGCCTTCGCCCTTGTGGCACCCAGCAGCCAGCCCACCAATGCTGTGGGAGCGGGTACTGGGGTGCCTGCCAGCCTGCCTGTGAATAGCACCCCTTCTAGGGAAGAAAGGCGAGCCACGCAGTGGGGGTCCTTCTACAGCCCGGCTCAGACGGCCAACAACCCGTGCAGCGTAAGTACTGAACCCCTGAGATTTTTCTGCTGGGCAAAGTGCTTGACTCTTGTTACCTCGCTGTCACTTGACGGCTCCCTGTGAAACTGGCTGCATTTTTCATGACTTAAAAGCTTGCTTGGTAGGTCTCATCTTTTTATCTTCTACTACAATTAATTCTTAGTGTTGGAAGCAGCCTTTGTGTTTGAGGAGGATGCGGCTGGTGTTCAGGGAACTCTCTTCCCAGCTCCCTCCCAGGGTCACCAAGTGGAGATAGGTTGTCTGGGCATGCTCTCATTGATTTCCGTAAAGGGATCGAATTGTTTAACTTGTTCTTGGACCCCCTCGTCCTGAAGATGCTCCTTGGCACTCGTCCAAGCACAGACAAGGCCAACCTCTAGTAAATATCAGCCTCCCCTCCTGCCTTTTGTCGAGGTGGGTGGGTCTTCCTTTAAAGCTTATCAATCTTTTTTTATCATTAATATTTGTTAGCATAGAAAGTAGTGGATGTCAGGCCAGACAGTGGTCACACATACCTTTAAGCCTAGTACTTGGGAGGCAGAGGTAGGTGGACCTCTGTGAGTTCAAGGCTAGCCTGGTCCACAGAGTGAATTCCAGGACAGCTAGGGCTACACAGAGAAACCCTGTCTTGGAAAACAAAACAAAAATGATCTGTCTTTGTATATCAATGTTGCGTTATGTAAACAAGCCGTGCTGGATAACTCTATAATATAACAAACAACAACTTCCTCTTTCAAAGGCTTGAGCTGCTAGCTAGGCATATAAGTGGTAAGTCAGTTAACTCCATTAGATAAGCTTGGCGACATGTTAGGCTTAGTGTTCAATACCACCCTGACAACTCTGTGCACCTTCTTATTACAAAAGTGACATTTTAACTGTGATCTAAAATAAGTGAGTCCCCGATTGCAAGGTTAAAGAAAATAATCTAAGAAAGGGTCTCTTGTAGCCCAGGCTGACCTGGGGCGTGCTCTGTTGCACAGATGGCCTTGAACTTCTGATCCCCTGCCTCTACCTTAGACGCTAGGATTGCAGGTCTGTCCCCAGCCTTGTTTTACAAGGGGCTTCTGGGGAATTGCTGGGGATCAGATCTGTGCTAGGCAAGGCTGTGTCCTCAGCCCAAGGTGGGAAGAATTTTTAGACAAGGGATGAAGGACAATAATTTTAGAAGGAGGAAAAAACCAGAAACAGTTGTTATGATTAAGAAGTGCAAAAGGGGAGGGGGAATGATTGGGGAATAGTTGGGGGGGAGAGGAACTATGGGAACTATGGTGGGTGGGAACTGGGAAAGGGCAAAGCCTTTGGAATGTAAACATAGAATATAGAAAATAAAAAAAAATGCAATCCAAAAAAAAAAAATAAAAGCATTACATATCATAAAAAAAAAAAAAAAAAGAAGTGCAAAAGTTAGCTGGGCATGGTGGCACACGCCTGTAATCCCAGCACTTGGGAGGCAGAGGTAGGCGGATTTCTGAGTTCAAGGCCAGCCTGGTCTACAGAGTGAGTTCCAGGACAGCCAGGGCTACACAGAGAAACCCTGTCTTGAAACCAAAATAAATAAATAAATAAATAAAATAAAAAAATAAAAAATAAAAGAAAAACTCTGTCCCTTGCTGTTGGAGGACTGCAGTAGCATTCCAGGTTTTAATAAAACAGTTGCTGGTGCTTGCTTTTAATCCCAGGACTTGGGAGGCAGAGGCAAGTAGATGTCTGTGAATTCCAAGCCAGCCTGGTCTATATAGTGTGTTCCAGGATAGCCATGGCTATCTCAAAACAAAACCAACAACAAACAAAACAAAAAACAGTTCTTACTATTATTGTAGCACATTCTCCTAATCCCAGCACTTGGAGGCAGAGGCAGGTGGATTTCTTGAGTGTAGGACTAGCCTGGTCTATACGGCAAGGTCCTGGCTAGCGAAGGCGATATAGTGAAACACTCCTCAGTGACTATAATAGTAATATTCCTGCAAGTTCACAGTCAAGGCCTTAGTTTGACATTGTCTTTCCCTTCTTTCCTCCCTCCCTCCCCCTCCCTCCTCCCCCTCCCTCCTTCCCCTCTCCCTCCTTCCCCTCTCCCTCCTTCCCCCCTCCCTCCCTCCCTCCCTCCCTCCCTCCCTCCCTCCCTCCCTCCCTCCCTCCCTCCCTCCCTTCCTTCCTTCCTTCCTTCCTTCCTTCCTTGTCTTTTTAAGATAGGGTTTCTCTGTGTAGCCCTGTCTATGCTGGAACTAGCTCTATAGACCAGGCTAGCCTCAAGTTGGCAGAACTCTGTCTGCCTCTGCCTCCCAAGAGCTGGGAATAAAGACATTTGCAACCACACCTGGCTTGGTATTGTCATTTCCAAATAAGTATTCCACGTTTATCTTTGTGTCCTTTTGAATTTTTCCTAGAGATACGAAGACTATGGGATGACTCCCCCATCGGGCCCGCTGCCAAGGTAAGGTTTCCAGAAGAATTCCCATCACGACTTTCTCAGGCAGGCTATTGATTTTTATTTTATAGATTCAGTTTTCAGCTAATTTGAACAGTTAGCAAATTGGCCTGTGGATTTTCTTGATCTAACCAGAAGAGGCAAAACATTGGAATTTGGGAGATTATTCAGTGGTGAAAATGCTTACTGGTGAAGTATTAGGGCTTGAGCAGGCCAGATGGCTCAGTGGATAGAGGTGCCTCCACAGAGCCTGACTGACTACCTGACTCTAGTCCAGGGAACAGCAAAGTAGAAGGAAGACTCCGGCAAGTGGCCCTCTGGTCTCCTCACGTGTGTGTGGCTCATGTGTTCGCACACACACGCACGCACGCACACGCGCATGCACATACATACACAGGATATTGGAAGTTAAATTATACTGCTGAGGGAGAGATGGGAGAGTGGGAACAAGAACCAAGAAAGAAAGAATTAGAAGAACAGGGCTTTGCAAAAGTGGAAACATTAAAGGCCACTTTTACTCATGTAAAACAAAGGTAGAAAGACTCTGAAGCTAACTTCACAAACATCCAGCAATATATAAAAAGGATATCATATTACGACCCATTTGGATTGATTCTGGCAACAAGAGGGTGATTTAGCATGTTGAGAACCAAGCCGTGTAACCTTCAAAGCAGGCCATTTTAGTAGGTACAGTATTTGACTAAAAGTCAGCGTTTGTTTGTGATAAGAGTCTTAATACACAAAACATAGAGGGGGACTTGCTGAGTAGAATTCACCCTTGAGTTGAAAATATTTTATGAGCAAGAAAGTTGTTAGATTAGATAATGAAAAAATATTGAAAATACATATTGAAAAATCAGGGAGTGTTGGGGCTGCAGAGATGGCTGCCAGTTAAGAGTTCTTGCAAAGAGTCAGAAGCCGGTTCCCACACCCACATCGTGGCTGAGGACCCTCTGTGACTCCAGTTTCATGGGATTCAGTGTCCTTTCTGGCCTCTGAGGGCATCAGGTTTATACATGACTTACACACACACACACACACACACACACACACACACACACACGCAAAAAGTCATATACTGGAAATTAAATCTAAACAGAAAAAACTTTTAATTGGATAGTAACAGACCTGTCCAGGAAGAATTCTACCTTGCCTATTCAAGTGAAAAAAGTGAAAATTCTGTATTTGTTAAGTTTTACCTCCTGCAATTGGGAACTTGTTTCCTGGCCCCTACTGGCTTATCTGGATAAACTCAATGTTTTTCTTTCTGATAAGTGTGCCTACATCTGTAGACTTCATAATTTGCATTTTCCAAAGGATGAATGTCACGAGACAGAAAAGTGGGTTTTAAAAAAAAGATTTATGTATTTATGTTATGTATATATGAGTACACTGTCACTGTCTTCAGACACCAGAAGATCCAATTATAGATGATTGTGAGCCACCATGTGGTTACTGGGATTTGAACTCAGGACCTTCAGAAGAGGAGCCAGTGCTCTTAACCGCGGAGCCATCTCTCCAGCCCGAGAAATGGGATTTAATGGACTAGCGTATAGAAACTCCTTCAGAGCCCTATGTAAGACTCCACCTTGAGTTTTGGTGTGGGATCAGTGTGGGAAATGCTGATCTGAGTATGTCCTAGAAAGATCTTAGCATCCACCCCCCAACTCCCCAGAGAACTCACTCTGTGAGGGCAGAGCCTCCTCCTAGAGTAACACATGAGCTGACGGAATATACGATGCATGAAAACTGGGCCGGGCCGTAGTGGCGCACGCCTGTAATCCCAGCACTTGGGAGGCAGAAGCAGGTGGATTTCTGAGTTTGAGGCCAGCCTGGTCTACAAAGTGAATTCCAGGACAGCCAGGGCTACACAGAGAAACCCTGTCTCGAAAAACAAACAAACAAACAAACAAACAAACAAACAAAACAAACAAAAAAAGATGCATGAAAACTGCTGTTTGGAGGAATTTATTTTTTATTTGTTTTTTATTTTATTTATTATTTATTTTTTTAATTTAAAAATGATTTATTTATGGGCTGGAGAGATGGCTCAGTGGTTAAGATCACCAACTGCTCTTCCAGAGGTCCTGAGTTCAATTCCCAGCAACCACATGGTGGCTCACAACCATCTGTAATGGGATCCTATGCCCTTTCCTGGTATGTCTGAAGGCAGCTACAGTGTATTCACATACATAAAATAAATAAATCTTAAAAAAATCTTTAAAAATATTATTTTTATGTGCATTGGTGTTTGCCTGCATATGTGTCTGTGTGAGGGTGTTGGGTGTTCTGGAAGTTACAGACAGGTGCAAGGTGACATGTGGGTGCTGGGAATTGAACCCAGGTCTCCTGGAAGAGAAGCCATCTCTTCACCCCATTTTGGTTTGTTTTTGTTTGTTTTTTAATGGAGTGTGCATGCTGTCTATAATTTTGTTAAAATGACTGAAGAATGTGTAAAAGCTAATGCAGCTGTTGCTGCATGTCACACAGCTGTTACTGTCTTTAAAAAACAAAACAAAACAAAACAGGCTCTGTCCCTGGCTGTCCTAGGCTCACTCTGTAGACCAGGCTGGCCTGGAACTCACAGAGATCCACCTGCCTCTGCCTCCCAAGTGCTGGGATTAAAGGTGTGTACCACCACATTTGGCCTACTACTGGTCTTTTATCATGACCAATAAGTGTGTATATATGTGATATAATATATATTATTGTATATATAGTAATTTGCATCTATAAAACTCTAAGTTTTGGAAACTTTAGCTGTGCTGTCAACTTTGAAAAGAAAGTTACCCCAGTCTACCATGCTGACTAAACATTGTACAAAAATCAACATTCATATTGGTCTAAAAAGTTAACTGTATGTTTTCCACTTTTTAATGTTGTATTAAATATGTAAGATGAGGTAAGACTCTATGGTTTTGAACACAGAAACCAATAGTGTGTTCTCTAGATAATGAAAAGCTGTGTGAGAATCTGGATGTCTTCTGTGGGGGCATTTGAACCAGGTCTAAGGTACTGCTCACCAGTTTGAAGGTGACTGGAAGAGATGGTGTACTTCATGAGGCCTGGTGTACTTCCATTGAATAGGTTGGTAGTTCTCATAGATGTTTAAAAGTGCTTTTGAGTAGTCTTAGTTTTAACTTATAATAGAGTTAGTTAATATTGAAAGAGTCCATATAAACAGAAGGTCTTAGGAGCCCTCGATAATGTTTTATTCTAAGTTTAAAGAGCTTCAGAACTTTAAATGGTTGAGGACACTTCCGTAGACTGGTTTTCAGTCTTGTTGGACAAGTGAATTTGTAGAGTTTTTCTTTTGAAAACAGAAACCCAAGTAAATATCCAACAACTCACATCTGGGTCCATCTTTCTGGGGTGCAAAGTGGACAGCCAGACTGAAAAGTGAGGCTCTAGTCATGTGCCTCCCCTCCCCTCCCCTCCCTCAGCCCCTCCTCTCTCCTTTCTCCTCATGGCAGTCTTTCAGGCTCAGCACTGAGGTAGGGCTCTGAACAAACAGGAGAGTCTTGCCCCTTAGGGAGCCGGAGAATGCCCTATATTCCTGGAGAGAAGCTGTTTTAATCCGTGAGGAGGCCGGTATCCTGATAAGATTCCAGAGCAGGGCAAGGGGTTTTGATGTGTGCTGTGCTCTCCCAGCAGGCCTAGCTTTGGCCCAGGGTTGCTGCCGTCTTCAGAGTTGGTCCCCTCTGAGCCCCCACAGCCGCAGTCATCAGCTGATACCCCATACGCTGCCCGAGGGATCTACTCGGAGGAGATGCCATCAGTGGCCCGGCCTCGGCCTGTTGGGGGCACCACAGGTGAGTACGGCGAGTGAGCTTGTATTTCTGGGTGGGAGATGAGTCTGCAGGTGAAGGCACTGCTGCCGGGCCAGCATAGCCTCTGGCCAGTGCCCTCGTCTCTACCTTCCATCTCACCTTAAGCTGGGATTACAGATGTGGACTCCCCCATCGGGCTTTTTAAACAGATTCTGGGAATCCAGCTCAAGTGGTCAGGCTTTCATGCCAAGGGCCTTTACCCACTGGGTCGTTTCTTCTGCTCTACGCTGTATCTTAGGATTAGTTCCTCCCTTTAGGGTTTCCGTAGGGGACACTGCTCTAGGGTGGACGAGCTGTGGCCACCACCGCTGTGCATGTTTGCTGTGGCATCTGTTGGTGTCACTCTAGCAGTGTACCCCAGCTTCAGATTTCCCCTCCCCAGATCACTGCCTCCCTTCATGGCTGTAACTCATGAAGGCCCATGCCCTGAGCTCTGTGTGTGAGTGCTGTCCTGTGTTTCTAGAGCATCCGTGTTGCTTGAGATCATGGGTCCTTGCCGGAGTCATCCTGTTTCCTGTATATTTTGCAAAGTCACCTTGGTGTGTTTTATGGCTTCAGCCCCATTCACTCTGTTGGGTGGCCCCTACCCTTACTGACGTCCTCTCCCTCCTCTGTGAAGCCCGGAGCTGCTTTCCGCAGAATATATGCTGCTTTGATGTCATCAAGAAAGTAGTTTATGGGAATTCCAAATTTTCAGTGATTGCTAACTATCTTAGTCGAAGTTCTGTTGCTGTGAAGAGACACCATGACCAAGGCAACTCTTATAAAGGAAAACATTTAATTGGGGCTGGTGAACAGTCGCAGAAGTTCAGTCCATCATCATCATCATGGTGGGAGCATGGCAGCCTGCAGGCAGACATGGTGCCGGAGAGGGAGCTGGGAGCTCTACCCCTGGAAGCACAGGCAGCAGGGAGAGAGAGCCACTGGGCCTGACTGGAGCATTTGAAACCCTAAAGCCCCACCCCAGTGACACACTTCCTCCAACAAGGCCAGCTCCTAAGGTGCCACTCCTTGGTAACCAAGCATGCAGATCTATGACCCTCGGGGGGGGGGGGCTGTGCCTATTCAAACCACCACACTAGATAGTTTTCCATTGTGTGATTCTAGGAAATTCTTGTATTTTTCATGGTCTGTCATCCACAGAACAATATCCTGGTGCTCTGTGGACTTTCCCACACTTTCCATGTTCTATTCTTTGCTTGGGACCTCAGTCCTCCTGTGTTATGTGTGTATTTGGGCCTTCTGCACTGTGTACATGCTAACCAAATTTAGATGCATTAGTTATTATTGAAAAAAACAAACTCCATGGAGATCCCCCACCCCTCCCATTGCTGCCTGCAGCAGGCGAGTGAGCTGACCCTGCGGTCGTGAGAGTCGGAGAGATGCCTGCCTCTGCTTCCTGAGTGCCAGAGGGGCTGGAGAGATGGCTCAGCGCTTAAGAGCACTGGCTGCTCTTCCAGAGGTTCCCAGCAACCACAGGAGGCTCACAACCATCCGTAATGGGATCTGATGCCCTCTTCTGGTGGGTCTGAAGACAGCTACAGTGTACTCACATACATCAAATAAATAAATCTTAGAGAGAGAGAGAGAGAGAGAGAGAGAGAGAGAGAGAGAGAGCTGTATGCCACTACATCCATGTGCAGCTATTTAAAACAAAGGTCAAGAAAGGCTTGAAATGATTTAAGGTCCTACATGTTTGGTGTTTGATCCCCCTTATACCTTCCATTCCTTGAAATAACCGTCTGAGGTGACTGGAGCTCTGAGGAACTGATGTCCAGCAGGGGCAGGAGCCAGCACCTAGAGGACACATGGCTTGTCCCACAGCGGCTGGGGATCTGCCAGGTTCTGAGTCAGCTAGAACCTCCACTGTTAAGAGATCACAGCAGGCCAGGCAGTGGTGGCACACTCCTTTAATCCCAGCACTTGGGAGGCAGAGGCAGGCGGGTTTCTGAGTTCGAGGCCAGCCTGGTCTACAGAGTGAGTTCCAGGACAGCCAGGTATATAGCACGGATGTCAATAGGTGATTTTCGTGTTGCCCAGTCCGTCCAGTTGTAGATCAGGGCTCATGTGGGGCTCACGTGGATCTTGTCTACCCCGGCTGAGGCCCAGACTTTCTTTTCCTGACCATCAGTTATTGCTGTATGTCCAGATAGAACCACTGGTGACGTCTTATAAAATGTAGTCTATTAGCTGAGGGAAGCGAGCTGAAATGGGGTGGCCACATTACCCCAAGGACCCTGAGAGAGCTTCTGCACCGTGGATAGACTGGATGATCCTGAGGAGCTGGGGTGTAGCTCACTGGTAGAGCACCTGCCTAACAGACACAAATACTCAGCTTTGGGAGCCGCGTCCAAGCGAATGTCTGGGTGTGGGAAATTAGCCCTGGGAGGTGCTGGCTTTGCCCTCACCGCCTCCTGCCTGGGGCTAGTGAGTGGGGTTCCTTGTGTTGTGGCTGTTACGGAAACATGTGGTGTTTTAAACCTTCTGGATTTAAATAATGTTGGCGCCGCTTTTTAGGAGAAAAGCGCACCATTTATTCAGTTCTTGAAATCTCAGACCAAAGCAAGAAGGCACCCGGCCTCAGCTTTTCTACGGCCTTAAAACACTTTTCTGCTCTCAAAGAAGTTAGGAGCCTTGCATCTCCCCCGCCCGATCTCTTAGGAGATGCCTCTTCTGGAGATGCTGGACATCAGTACAGATTGAAGACGTGCTCAGAGGAGCCCGTGGTCAGAGCCGGAGGCCGTCCCCGGCAGCCTCCCTCCCTGTGTATGCCCCACAGAGGCTGACCGGGTCTCTGCTGTGTGTTCCTTTCAGGCTCCCAGATCCAGCATCTGACACAGGTGGGAATTGCAAGCAGAATTGGGGCCCAGCCAGTGGAAATGGCTCCCGGCAGAGGTAGCCAGTACGGGGGACCAGGCTGGCCCGTATATGGAGAGGAGGAGGCAGGGCGAAGAGAAGCCGTGAGTATCTGGGGCTTGGGCTGCAGCTAGAACTCACTCATTCTGGGCACTCTGGGGAGCTCTGACACTCTGTGCTAAGCACAGCCTCACCCTCCACGCCTCGCGCCTTGGTTTGGCTGTACTTGTAGTTTGGTAAACTCCCTTCACTTTTGGAATGCTGATGATTCTTGTTGAGGCAGGTTTTAGGCTTCAAGTTGTGAATCTGAGTAAAATCCAGCCAACTTCTTTGGTGGCTCTTCAGGACCCTCGCTGGCTGGCTGATGGCACTCCTCCTGCCTTGACCACCACCTGGGGATGGTTCTGTGATAAATACATGACTTGGGGCATTTCAAGGCATCATCCATCGACCTCTGGGTTTCTAGTTACTTCGCATGAGCACCATTAATCTCTGCAAGGACTTTTATTTTCTCAAGAATTTCATGTGGCTAGAGAGAGATCGCTCAGTGGTTAAGAGCCCTTGCTGTTCAGTCAGGAGGACCAGCGCTTGAATCCCAAAACCCATAGCCACTGGGTCGGACATACCAGTAACTCCAGCTCTGATGGATCTGATGCGCTCTGCTGGCTTCAGTGGGAACTCCCCTACTCCCCTACACACACACACACACACACACACACACACACACACGCAAGCACAAATGAAAATAGATTAAAAAAATTATCTTAGGGTATAAGCTAATGGATTTTGAGAATGCAAACCCTTTTGAAAATCTCATTGTGCCAACCTTCTGGGTGGTAACACGAAATCCCTCACACAGTCAGGGACTTTTACTTGAGAAAGGAACGGTAACTCTAAGAGAATGACTGTTTGCTGGACTTACAATGCCAGGTGTTTGCTACAGTGCAGTGACAGTGTTCTACTGTTAATGCGCTCCGCTTCGTTTCAGGAAGTATTGTAGGTTTCCTGCTGAATTCGCCCTGGTCCCTGGGAAGGATTTTTTCCACTACGTGGGGAAGGGACATGTAGGAGCAGTCGGCTCTGGGAGGCCGTGTTTGCCTTGCATTTAGAACACTGACTTTGAATACCGACCTGATTTAGTCGGCCCCTGTAATTTAGTGCACTGACCTGTGATTTAGCATATGGAACTGTACACACTGATTTAGTTCACCGACCTGAGGTCTTTTATTTTTTTGTATTAAAAAAAATGAAAATCAAATTACCGAAATTGTAATCATTCTTGCCAAAACAACACCAAATCAATTCATAGCCTGCCAATTTCAGAAAAACTAATGTCTTCTAGTAAAAACAGCCTACTTTCTAATACGGCATTAAATGGTGGGTGATAGATATCAGTGGGTAGGGAGGAATGAGGCTGGGTGTGGAGGCACGCGCCTGTGATCCCAGCAGTTGAGAAGAGAAGGGAAAATGACCAGGCCTAAGGATAAGGCCCTTGCCCTTGGCCTCCGAGTCCCAGCGTGACCTTATGTGCACTCCCTGGGCACGAGAACGGACACACGGGCTCTCATCTTGCTTTTCGCCAGTGCTTCCCCAGCTGCCCCGACCCTGGGATATCTCGGGAGGGTGTTCCCCAGACGTACCCTCTCCAGCTCCCAGATCTTGTTCTGCCGTGAACCAGAAGCTGGAGCAGCTCCCCACAGCTCTACACCCAGCACGCAGGGATTCGGGTGACGGGACCACATCAGGGAGTAGGTGGGAGTTAGCACCCCCAGTGTTGATCAGCTTTTTCTCTCGTTCTCACGCGGTGGGAAGTATAATAACGTTTACCGTGTCTTTCAGACCCACATGCTCGGACATCAAGAGTATTCTTCTTCACCGCTGTTTCAGGTGCCAAGGACTTCGGGCAGGGAGCCCTCAGCCCCTCCCGGGAACCTCGCCCACCGGGGGCTGCAAGGCCCTGGGCTGGGTTACCCCACCAGCTCCACAGAGGACCTCCAGCCCGGCCACTCCTCCGCCTCCCTCATCAAAGCGATCCGAGAGGAGCTCCTGCGGCTCTCTCAGAAACAGGGCTCGGTGCAGAACTTCCACAGCTGATCAGCCTCCCTTGCAGGTTTGCCAAGTATCTGCTTCCCGTGGAAGCAAGACCAAAAGGAAATCAACTGAGTGGGTGTTTGTAAGAGTCGGAAGCAGCGTCTCCGGGCAAGCTGCCCGAGGACGGGAACAAGTTGCAATGTTAGAAGATGCCATAAAGTCACATGACCAGCTCATGGTACTTTCACTGGGTTGGCAATTTGATGACCATTTTGGTTCAGTCAAAATGTGTGTACTTTGGGCCAAAAGCCAGCACTTATACACACACACACACACACACACACACACACACACACACACAGAAAACCAAAACACAAACCTAAGCTAACAAAGTGTAAGTTAGTTTCGTCTTTCAAAGGCAAAAGATTAAACCCTACAGGTGGCTAGGAATGCAGGGGCAGCATTTCCCCGGAATCTGACTGGTACGCACAACACACCCACTGCTCTGTTTCCTGAGAAGAGAGATCTCAAGACATTTTAGTAACAGCTTGAGCCCTCTTTTCCTCCGTAGGATCTTACACTAATAGTAATATTAACAACAAGACATACTGAGACTGTTTGGTAATATGAAAGAGCTACTAACGAGAACCTGATGATAGGTTGTGGAGCCTGGTGATTTCAAACAAAGCCATCGCCTGCGTTCCTTCTCCTTCTGGTGCTACAGCTCTGAGGGCCTTCGCCTTTCTGTCTGAAATACAACTGTGGCTTTTGCAGTAGAAGAGTATGTTGGTGGTTTCATTGTGTTCTGGGGTCCGGGGGAGAGAAAAAGAAGAGGCTTACTTGGGAGGGGGGCTTCATATTTATTTGGTTATTCAAAATACATATCAGAGTTTGGGTTTCTGGTCTTGGTTGTATTTGCTGTTTATTCGTTGGGGCCATCCAGCTCTCGGCGCCATAGCAGAGCATCTCCGTGAGGCCCATCCTGCAGGATGAGGCTGCTGGGTGTCCCAACCCCGGCCCCTGTGCTTCGCTGACAGTTTGCTCACAGATATGCTCGAACGTCTTACGGAAGCAGACATTATTTTCAGTGATTCTCGGGACCACCTGATTGTCGTGAATCTGCCCATGTAGTCAGGTTCCCTGAGTTCCGGACTGGAAGTGGAACTATGTTCCTGTCAGCCTCTGTAATGACTGAAGAAATACAGGGTTTTGAAATCGTGAAGGAAATGAAAGTTTCCCCCATTTCTGATTTTGCTGTTATTTCTTTGTCTGAAGTCTGTTGTACTCACTTTGGGCCAGGGGGAGGTTACCTCACAGGGCGCTTCTGATGTCACCGTTCTCGGCCTCCAACATTATGACATTCTGTATCCTGGTGCCTGAAAGAAACTCTGGGGAATCGCACACAGCAGGGAGTCGCACCACGAACCTCCTCATCAGATGGATGAATACTTTTGATTGAACAACAGATAATGGGGCAGAGTTTGGGGGGCTCAGCCTAATCAAACCTGTGTGTCTGCAAGTTTCAAGAAGATGGAGATAGCTAGAACAAGCCCCCAGACTTAGTCACTGGTGCCAGAATTGTTCCTGCTCTTCTCAGTAAGTCTCGGGACACGAGGACACCTGCTCCTGGGAACTGGAGCAGCCAGGGTTCATCTGCACACTCCAGACGAGAGGGCACGCAGGAGGGGGCCCACTGCTCTTTGTCAGGTGTCCTGCAGGCACTCTGCAGAGGTGGAAGAGGAGACCCCTGGTCTGGGCTTATTTATTAATCTTGATTTAATGCAGCCTCTTCCCGAGCTGGAAGATTCTCTTTCCAGGCCACTCTAACCAAGTCTCAGATACACAGGCAGAGTTTCAGCACGTCATCCTGTGATAAATCCAAATCAACACTCAGAATAAATGGCCTTTTCTCACCCCGTGTCATGAATGTTCTGGATGTAGAGCATCCTAGAAATGACCACCTCCTTTGTACACTGCCAAAATGAGTCTCGGTGTCAGAGGATGTGACAAAAACAGCAATTTTGATGCCTTTGAAATGATAAAGGGGGTCTACCTGTATTTTTACTCTTAGAACAGATGCACCTTTAAATGGGTGTCACAGCCAAAGGTGGAGTGCAGTTTGGCACGCAGGCTCTGGAGCTCCAATGCTCACATCTTCGTTATTTAAGCACACTCAGTCTGCACTCATTTCCCCTAAACAACCGGCACAGCAGGTCTGCCGAGCTTCAGCCGCAGTGGGATCCGCCGTATCCTGCAGCCGCCCGTCCGTCCAGTCAGCCATCCTGTGTGCTCCCCTGAAAGAGGGCGTCCTTAACATGTGTAAATTATTAAAGCACTCCAAAAGGAAAGTTAAGTTTAATGTCTGTCCCTGTCCCTTCTAGTTTTAGAAGTTCGGTCGAGAAACACACACTGCAAATTTGAGTCAGCAGTTTTAGGGCACAGTGCTTGGAGAAGTGCTTTTTTTCCTGCAGTCTCCTTTGTTGCTGATTCCTTGTGTCCGATTCCTTCTGTATGCCATTCTTGTTATTAACGAGACCATGTCATCTGCAACCCGACACCTCATAGTATCTCTGCTTCTAAAAGTCAGGGGTAATCCTGCTTGAAAACAGCCCTTGAGGAGGGAGCCACAGTCACTGGGGACATGCGAGAGGTTATCTGTGTGGATGTCTGCCATGGGTGACGTGTGATCGATCTGCCAGTGTCTGGGTTCACCCGTAGGCAATCAGAACAGAAGAAAGCACAGTGGACTCCTCCTGCAGCATTTGTGTTTCAGGCTTACCACGGCCTCTGTCAGCCTCAAAGGTTGCCTGTGAAGCATCGTTTTTTGCTCCCAACTTTCCAACACTAGATCAGTCAGCAGACATGAATCCTGTCTTCCAACAGATTTTAGAATCCAAGCTGGGTAGTGGAGACAGGTATGAAAGATGGAAGCTATAGGTAAGCAGGGTGGCTTAGATACCCATAAAATGCAAAAGACACGGGTGTGTCGGATATTCAGAAGTCAGAGAAGTTACATGTTTGGGATTGATGAGATTTTAGGGGAGAAGCCAACCGCAGAAGCCACTTTGACATTACTCAAGCCACTGATGATGATACAGCAACAGACAGGCCTCACAGTTGTCCCGGGAAAGGGTTTTAGGAATTGGGTACTCTCTCCAAGTGAACTAGATCCTAAGAAGAAGAAGTAGTGTTGGGAGGAAACCTGTCTAGTGACAAAGCAACCAGATATCCAGGCTGGTTAAGATCTGCCTTGCAAGAGCCCTGGCGTGGGGAAAGGGAGGTCAGAGTACCAGGAACTGTTGAGGTCTGCGCTACAGCGAGTCAGTGGTGCAGAGCCAGGCCTTGCAGAGCTTAGTTTACAGCAGATCTTGATGCTCTGTGGTCTTTAGCAGGTTGTGGATAAGTTACTTCAGGCTTCTTTACCTACACCTCCACGTTTTCCTCCAGTTTTTAATTTCATTGTGTGTGTTGATGGCATGTGACTTTTATGCAGTAGAATTTTGTTAAGCAGAATTTTTGAAGGCTTGAGGCTAGTGACCCGAGGGACAGGGGCAGGTGTGCCTGGAAGGCTTCTGGCTGAAACCAGTAATTCCCTGCTTTCTTGTATACAGTGTTCACCTCTGGTTCAGATCTTGCTCCAGGGCACTAGTCTGTGTTGGCAGGACTTCACAAGTTAATCATTCCTTAGGCCTCCCTTGGCCCTTTCATCCTGGATTCTTAGGTGGGAATCGGACACTTAGAAAGATGTCGGGTCAAGGTTCTGGGTGCAGGGTAGAGTCCTCCTGTCCTAATTCACACTAAGTTTGCCACGAGCGGAGTCCTCGCCATGTCATTTCTACCTCCAAAGTAAGTCGTCAGAGCCCGCTCGTCCACATCCGATCCAGGCAGGGGTTCGAAGAAGTCCGCTTCTACCCCCGTGAGCGCAGACACGTCTGTGTGGGACAGTCCTCTGAGCTTCGTCATTCTGTCCAGCCCACTGCAGGCATTTCTGGAACAGGTGAGAGGGTTTCTGTGGGCCTCTGTTGTAGCATTCTCATGAAGTATACAGGCTTACACTCATCACCTCGCAAACAAGAATGGTGCACATTTCAGGTGGTTTATTTTGTGGGGGAGGGGGCTGGAGGGGGGTGGCGATTGTGGGTGTTTAAACTAGAATTCTTTTGTCCGCATTAAAAAGGCTTGAAAGCTGAACCCTCACGGTACAGCGTTAACTCATGCCTGTGTGTGTAACAGGACACTCGGCAATTATCTTAGGAACACACAGCAGCATTGAAGTGTAGAAAGAGAATAGCAAATGCCTTTGGGAACGGTTAAGAGCCAGCCAGGACGCAAGGGGAGCAGTGAGTGTCTGCATCTGATACGCGCCTCCCTCCCGGGTTGGCGTCCCACAGGGCAGGTCCCATCCAGGCCCCCTGCTTTGCCTCCTCCAGCGTCTCCCTGCTCCAGGGCCACTTTGGCGATTGGTTGGAGCATCACCATTGTCTTCTCTCATGCCCACCAGATATCAAACACTCATGACTTGACTCCCAAATGCGCCGTTACAGGGCTAAGTTAAAGCCAGACTTTAAAGTTCTGTCACGGCGGTAAGGAAAGAAACAGGAGGTGCCTGAGGAACCAGGGTTTCTGGTCATGAACTCAGTCATACGGAGCACGAGGGTGTTGGTTCTGAAACAGTAGGGGAAAGGCTCTGGGTTTTGCTCTCCTCTCTGCAAGCTCCCTGTGGAGTAGAGAGGAACAGACAGGAGGAGGGTTATCAGGGCGGCCTGCCCTGCCAGGCCGCTCCCGGATGCCGACTGTCTCCGACTTTCTGCACCCTCACGCTAGACGATTCGCGTTACTATACCAAACCGCAGAACGAACTGGGCCACCTGTGGCATCCAGACTGCAACTTGACAATCACGGTTTGCTGATCTCAAACGGGCGCTTAAAACTCGGTATGGGTGTGTGACTTAGCGATTGAGCCCGCCCTTCTGTTTGTCAGTTACGTTTCTACCCTTCAATTAGCTGCACTGTTTTCTAATGTGCTGTAGAGTTTGGAAATAATTTATGCAAGTGTTTGGTTCCCATGTTTACAATTTTTACGGCTTTCCTAGCATTTTAAAATGGAAACGTCAATAAATGCTACGAATCGGTGTCCAAGCGATCCTTTGTGGCTTATTCCTTTGTGACGCACTTTGTCGTTTGCCAGTGGTGGTGACTCGTGCTGAGGTCACCTTTTGTTCTCTGGTTTTGAGTGCCCGCTAAGAATACCTAGTGTGGTTGTCCAAGGCCTTCGGTCCTCAGCATTCCATTCCCGGGAGCCGGCAGAACCGGCCCCAGTCGCGGCAGTGCTGGCCAGGGGCTGGGCTGGTGCACCCCAGAGCAGATGCCAGCAGAAGGGCAAGATGGGAGACTGTGGTGTAAGAAGGCCAACGAGAGGGGCAAAGGTCATCCCACCGTGAGGAGACAGCTGATAGGGCAAACAAGGGGTTATTTTTTAACCCACCCCCCCAAAAAAATGAAACTCCCTGACAACTCAAGAGACCAGAAGAATGCAGAACACAGGGGACCCCAGTAACCTAGGAAAACATGGAATCCTAGGTATCCTCGGACCACAAATATGGAGATAAATGTAAAGGCTGAGGTTTGCAGCTTTGAAAGACCTCACTAATGGGGGGGGGGGGGACTGTGGAGAAGATACTGGAATCCTGCCATTTACAACTGTACCTTAAAACGTACAAACAAACTAATCTTGTCAGGTAGGCCCTGCAGGGCACTGCCATGTCTCTTGCAATCCCGCCTTGTGCATGACGGGGTCTGTATGACTAGGACCTGCCACGCTGCTCATGGTGACGGCAGAGCCACCAGCTTCAAGGCTCAGAGGAAATCATTCTTTTAAGGCAAGTTCAGCCAGGTACAGTTGTGATCATAAAAAGAGAAATAGGTGTGAGAATATGTTCTATGGTGGTGTGGGGGAAGGGGGTGCCTCAGCGGGCCCATGCCAAGGCATCCCTTCCCCCTGAGGGGACCCCGCCCCCCCCACGATGGTATAGTATAGAATAGAGTTTATTCAGGGCATGGGGATTAAGGGGGTTAAGAGGGTAGTAAAGGCAGAGACTGGCAATGACCACATGGCGAGAGGGGGGAGGGGAGGAGAGAAAGAAACTAAGAGAGTGAGAGAATAAGAGAGGAGGGGCGGGGCATCCCCTTTTGTAGTGGGCCAGGCCTACCTGGCTGTTGCCAGGTAACTGTGGGGTGGAGCTTAGACAGAATCTGAACAATGGCACACACCTTTAATCCTGGCACTCCAGAGGCTGAGGCAGGAGGACCATGAGTTTGTGGTCAGTGCAGTCAACATATTGTGGTCCTGTCTCAAAAGTTTAGAGTTAATAAGAGCTGTCCGTGCTTAGCATGCCTGGGGCCTTTGGTTCGATTCTTAGCACCACCAAAACAATAATGACCAAAGGGAACCTCAAACCAGCAGCAGGCAATGGAGGCCACTAGGAAGACTCAGGTGGTTCAAAACATTCAAAATGAAAAAGGAAAGAAATCTTAACGTTGGGTCGGGGAGACGGCTCGGCACATCTAAAGGTGTAGCTGAGCAGCCCCAATGACCCAGGTTTAGACCCATAACCCAGTAAGAATGTGGTAGCCCACACCTCTGACCCCAGCGCTCCTACAGCCAGACGGGAGACCCAGGTGGAGAATTACCCAGAAGCTCTTAGGACCAGACTATGTAGTGTGCCAACAGAGAGAGAGAGAGACCCGGCCCAACAAGTGTGCTTCCACAGGAGTGACAAGGCCACGTGAGCGCCTGTATTCACACCCCGCCCATAAAATAATTCATTTAAGACCTTGGCCACTGAGTGCCCTAGCACTCCCCCCAGGATCAGATCCCATCAGCCCCCACAATGGAAAGAACTAAGTCCTGTTTGGTGGTCTCGAGCCTCCATGCATCTGAACGCACACAAATAAGGAAAATGGAGAAAAATAGTAAAATTCTAAAAGATTTAAGAATCTAATAGCAGTAATGGGACATTATGAATGTTCAAACAAACTTGGGAAAATCTTCAAAAGAAAAATAGAAGCACACACGAATATGCAGTGATTATATATTCCAATATATAATATTGGACAGTTTTGTTAATAAATACTAGGCACAGGTGTAGCTTGGTAGTAGTGTGCTGGCCTGATATATGCAAGGCCCTAGGCTTGGCCCTTAGCGTCTGTCTGTCTGTTTGCCTGCCTGCCCTGTCTGTCTGTCTGTCTGCCTATCTATCTATCTATCTATCTATCTATCTATCTATCTATCCATCCGTCTATCCGTACACACAACACACACACACACACACACACACACACACACACACATTGTGGTGAATAAGGATTTAAAACAAAAACACAAAAGCAACCGAAGTGCTGTGAGACCTGGAGAATGTTCTACCCAGCCAGATTTTACCTGCTCTGAGTGTAAACAGGTCCAAAGTACCAGGAGAGCAGTCACCAGGAACAGCTGAGGCTTTGAAGGTCAGGCTGCTCCCATACCCAAAGCAGTGGTCATTCCTTATCTCCTGCCCCCACCAGCACCCCCCCAATCTGCACCTCACTGCCCAGCACAGTTTAAAGTAAAGAGGAAACAGGAGCAGTCCAGCTCCTGAGAAAGATCACTTACCAAAACCGTGTTATTGCAAGATGCCCTGTTTGTCCAGTAACTCGATCGCTCAGCGACTCTCCAGCACTGTTCTCACCTGCGGGTGCGGTGCGTTTGACGCCTCTGATGGTCAGAGCCTGGAGAGAGTCCAGTGCAGACTTGGGTAAACCACATCTGTGTAGTCACCAACCCACTGTGTGTTGTATTCACACCACACTGTAACACTGCAAAAGGCTAAAGCAACCCCACTTGAAAGCTTACAAGGTGACATGCTGTGCAGAGGCGGGTCAGAGGCGGGTCTGGGGTGGCTCCTCTAACAGAGCTTGTGAGGGTAAGTACTCGGATGGGGACTCCGTGTGTGATGTGGTCATAGGTCTCAGTGAGCGGTTTCTTTCTATTACTATTGTAAAATTCTGAAGAAACTGCTGCACGGCGCTTAAGGAGGAAGGGAATTACAGCTGAGCTGGGCGGCTGCATCTTCTCAGCATTAGTCCTGTGCTGCAGCTGAGTTCACAGACGCCAGATGTGCTCATTTTAGCGGAATCCAAAGACTAGACGGGATTCAGGACTTCTGAAGCTGTAAGAGAAAGAGAATACTCCGTGCCTCAGTTTGAACTCTGAGAACCACCAGCCTGGTGGAATGGCTCAGAGTGTGAAGGGGCTTGCTGCCTGGCCTGAGCACCCCAGTTCGATCCCAGTATCTATGTGGTGTGAGGAAAAACAGCAAACCAACCAACCAACCAACCAACAAACCAACCAACCAACCAACCAACAAAACTTATGTCTTCTGATCTCCACAAATAAAATCTCTCAGACACACAAAAATAGGTGAAGTCTGGCGTCCAGTATGTTTATGATACTCTTCTCAGTGAGGCAAATTTGATTGACAGATTATCAGTAATGCTAAACATTTTCAAGACACGCTAGATTTAAGTGAGATAGATAGTCAACATACAAAACCCTATGGTTTTTAGCTCTTTCTTTGTTTTGTTTATGTATGGAGGTGTTTTCTTGTTTTGTTGGTTGTTTGTTGGTTGTTTTGTTTTGAGACAGAGTTTCTCTTTATAGCCCAGACTATTCTGGAACTAGCATTGTAGGCCAGGTTGGCCTTAAACTCAGAGATGTGTCTGTCTCTGCCTCCTGAGGGCTTGGATTAAAGTTGTGTGCCACCACTGCCCACCACTGGCAGTAACTTTTACTTTTCTGGCCCAAAGTCCATATTAACTAACATAACTATACTAAAGATGCCAACATCAAATTTCTAGTAAATTTTAGTCTTTTAAAAAGTCAAGTCAGCGGGGCAGTGGTGGTGTATGCCTTTAATCCCAGCACTTGGGAGGCAGAGGCAGGCAGATTTCTGAGTTTAAGGCTAACCTGGTCTACAGAGTGAGTTCCAGGACAGCCAGACCTACACAGAGAAACCCTGTCTCAAAAAAACAAAAACAAAGTTAAGTGGAGGGATGTCTCAGTGGTTAGGAGCACTGCGCACTCCTGCAGAGGTCTTAGATTCCATTCCCAGCTGTCATATGGCAGCTCACAATTGTCCACAAATCCAGTTTCAGGTGATCTGATGCTCTGACCTCTGTGGAGAGCAGGTTCACATGGTGCACATACATATATGAAGATAAAACTCATACACATAAGAATGAAAAATATGACAGAGCTGGGGAGAGGACTCAGGGGCAACGCGCTTGCCGCATTCAGAGTCCTCACATCCCTGTAACAACCCAGCCGTGTGGGACGGATCTGTGATCCCCGCACTGCAAGGCAGAAGCAAAGGATCCCGGCAGCTCCCTGGCAGCTCATTCTAGCCCTGAGTGAGCTCTGGCTCAGTGAGCGTCTCAAGGAATAAGGAGCAGTAGAAGAGAAATCAAACTCTGACACATACAAATGCTGACTCTATTAATGTTAAGAATGGTTTGTGGGTACCAGGGAGCCAGGAGACTCCACAGCCTTCTGTGCATAGCCCACCAGGAGGGAGTGATCTCCCAGCAGTGCTTTCACTTTTGAGCTCAGAGGAATAAGGACACAGGCTTACAGGCCCACAGGAGGAACAAACTCCAGCCAGAGACAACAATACCAACTAGCACCAGATGGCGAAAGGCAAGCACAGAAACCCTACCAACAGAAACCAAGGCCACATGGCAACATCAGAACCCAGTTCTCCCACCACAGCAAGTCCCGGATACCCCAACACACCGGAAAAGCAAGAGTTGGATTTAAAATCATATCTCATGATGCTGATAGAGGGCTTCAAGAAAGACTTAAATAACTCCCTTAAAGAAAGGGTCAACAGGTAAAAGCCCTTAAAGATGAAACACAAAAATCCCTTAAAGAAATACAGGAGATCATGGGTCAACAGGAAGAAGCCCTTAAAGAAGAAACAGAAAAATCCCTTAAAGAATTACAGGAAAACACAATCAAGTGAAGGAACTGAAGAAAACCATCCAGGATCTAAAAGTGGAAGTAGAAACAATAAAGAAATCACAAAGTGAGACATCTCTGGAGATAGAAAACCTTGGAAAGAATTCAGGAGTCGTAGATGCAAGCATCAACAACAGAATACAAGAGCTAGAAGAAAGAACCTCAGGTGCTGAAGATACCATTAAAAACATTGACTCAACAGTCAAAGAAAATGCAAAATGCATAAAGCTGGTAACCCAAAACATCCAGGAACTCCAGGACATAATGAGAAGACCAAACCTAAGGATTATAGGTATAGAGAAGAGTAAAGATTTCCAACTTAAAGGGCCAGTGAATATCATCAAAAAATTACAGAAGAAAACTTTTCTAACCTAAAGAGATGCCTATGAACATACAAGAAGCCTTCAGAACTCCAAACAGACTGGACCAGAACAGAAACTCCTCCCGACATATAATAATCAAACCACCAAATTCACTAAAGAAAGAAAGAATATTAAAAGCAGTAAGGGAAAAAAGGACAAGTAACTTATAAAGGCAGACCTATCAGAATCACACCAGACTTCTCACTAGAGACGATGAAAGCTAGAAGATCCTGGGCAGACCTTATACAGACCCTAAGAGAACACAAATGCCAGCCCAGACTACTATACCCAGCAAAACTCTCAATCGTCATAGATGGAGAAACCAAGATAGTCCATGATAAAACCAAATTTGCACAATATCTGTCTACAAATCCAGCCCTACAAAGGATAATTGATGGAAAATGCCAATACAAGGAGGGAAACTACATCCTAGAAAAAGCAAGAAAGTAGTCTTCCAACAAACCCAGAAGAAGATACCCACACAAACGTAAAATTAACATCAAAAATAACAGGAAGCAACAATCACTATTCCTTAATATCTCTTAACAACAATGGACTCAACTCTCCAATAAAAAGATATAGACCAATGAAATATTTCTCATGTAAATCTTCAATTTTATCAGAAAATGTTTGTAATTCCCCTTTTAATTTAGTAATTTCTTTTATGTCTACCATTTTATCTGCATTATTTTTCATGATAATCTTCAATTTTAATATCTTTCTATATACTTCCTCCATTTTATCAGAAATGTTTCCAATGTAAATTTTTGATTTTATCACAAATGTTTCTAATTCCACATTCAATTAATTTAGAGTTTTTACATCAACCATTTTTTATGTAAAAATTTCCATGAAATAGTCAATTTTAACATGTTTGTCTATTTATTTCTTGAATTTTATCAGAAATATTTTCCATGTAAATCTTCAATATTATCTGAAAATGTTTATAATTCCACGTGAACTTCAATCAAGTTAGAATTCTCTTTATTCCTATTATTTTATCTATATAATTTCCATGATAATCTTCAATTTTAACATGTTTTTCTATATATTTCTACAATTTTATCAGAAATATTCTCCATGTAAATCTTCAAGTTTATCAGAAGATGTTTATAATTCCCCTTTTAATCAACTTAGGAATACTTTTATGCCTACCATTATTATATCTATATAAAATTTTCCATGATAATCTTTGATTCTAACATGTTTTTCTACATTTTCCTGCAATTTTATCAGAAGTATTTTCCACATAAATCTTCGATTCTATCATAAAATGTTTCTATCCCATATTTCAATTAATTTAGCAATGTTTTACATGTCTACGACTTTACTCCTTAATTTTCCATGAAAATTGTCAATTTTAATGTGTTTATCTGAAATATTTTTCATGTAAATTTTAATTTTATCATAAAGTGTTTTTACTTCCCTTTACTTCCCTTTTCAATAAATAAAAAAAAATAAAAAAAGAAATATTTGAATATATATAAAAAAAGAATGGTTTGTGATTGGGACTGATGAGGACATTTGACCTTCAAGCTGACCTTACATTAAGCTCTCCCTATCAACAACAACAACAACAAGAACAACAACAACAAAAAAGGGCAGAGAGCAAATGAGCGATACCTGATGGCCATCTCTGGCCTTCACGTGTGCACATGTGCACTCAACCACACCAACAGGTACATACATGTGAGTGACCTTCATGGTGTTTTGTCTACAGCCCTTCTAGGTGAAACAAGCATCTCATCTTGTGTCTCACTGTCTTCCATGTGCCCAGTGTGCCTAAAGTGTCTGTCATACAACTGGGACTTAATAAATGCTCAGCAAATGCATTCCTGGGAACATCGGTTTTGCAGCCCCATGGGAAGAACAATGATGTCAGCTAACCAGACACCTCCCTCCCCGCCCCTAGGGCTCCCAAAGACTAAGCCATCACCCAAGGTGTACCCATGGTTCCAGCCACAAGTGTGGCAGAGGAACGCCTTGTTGGGCATCAATGGGAGGAGAGGTCCTTGGTCCTATGAAGGATCCACAGATGGCCCAGCGTGGGGAAGTCAAGGGGGGAGGTAGGTGGGAGTGGGTCGGGCAGAGGGGCATCTTCTTGGAGGCAGGGGGTGGGAGGATGGGTTGGGGGTTTTCTGGGAGGGGGGAAACCAGGAAAGGGTATAACATTTGAAATGTAAATGAAGAATATAGTCAATAAAAAAATTAAAAAAAAAAACAAACGATGTGGTGTGATTTGCTACATCCAAGATTAGGAGACTTGAGCATCAGTTTGGCATTCACCACACTTGAGCACACACCTGCCTGTGTTCTTGCAATCCATGTGATCTTTGGTGAGGAGATCCCAACAAAGACAAAAACATAGGAAGATAAACAAGTTGAGTGGGCGGCCCTGTTAGAAAACTTTTAAAATAAATCATTAACATGTATCACAACATACTATGTACTAAGGAAACAAGAGTACTAATGGGCTTTAGAGACTATACCAGAAGAATCACCACCACTGGTGATGCTGTCAGAGCGCCTGAGCTCGGAACCCTGTTACTGCACCTTTGCGATGACATCCCTTAGTGTCATTGGTGGCTGGTTCTTGAAAGGAGTCCTGAGGACTTTGTGAGGAAGTAGCCCGGAGAGTGATTAAACATTAACTTACTCCTTGACTTTCGGGTTCCTTTTCCTAATGTGTCACATTAGCCATAACAGCAAGTCACTGGAGGCAACTTGTTTTTTTCTAGAGCATCTCCCTGTGCTTTGTTGGTTTTGTTTTTGTACCTTTAAATTATTTTCTTACTTTGATTTTTGAGACAGGGTTTCTCTTTCTGTAGCCCTGGCTGTCCTAGAACTCACTCTGTAGACCAGGCTGGCCTTGAACTCAGAGATCCATCAGCCTCTGCCTCCTAAATTGCTGGGATTAAAGGCGTGTGCCAGTACCTCCTGGCAAATTTTTTTTCCCATTAGATCAGAAATTGGCCCGTAGTTAGGGGTGTGCTTACTATACATAAGGTTTTGTTTGTTTGTTTTGTTTTGTTTTTACTGTTACATATATTCCTAAATATTGTTGTTACATGTTCCTAAATACAATCTGTTCAGTTTGCAAGTGTTCCTTGCATGCATATGCTTTCAGGGCTGACCCTTTGGCATTGAATAACGAATCTGGGAGCTCATCCCTGAGGTACCCTGTACCTCCAACCTTCCCCATTCCTTAGTTCCTGTAGTTCCCGTTCTAGGGGTGAGGCCTTCCACCTTCCACAATTGCATGTCTGTCGGTTCCACAGTCAGGCGGCCATGCTGATGAGACTTCTGGGGGATAGCTTCCCTGACATTTCTAGGAGACATGATCTCATAGCCAACTTCCTGTTACTCTGGCTCTCTCAATCTTCCCACATCCCGATTCTGCAACCCTTGAGCCAAAAATATGGAGTGTTCATGAACATAGTATGCCATCCTCACCAGGGCTGTGTGAGTCTTTTCTGTATTGCCCCAGTTTTACTCTGTGTTCTGGGGAAGTGAGCACTTAGTACACATAAGTTTTAAGAGGCATTTTAGAATGAATTGCTGGTCACCAAAAAGAGACAAGTTATAAATCTTGAGCTATAAGGCCTTATATGGTGGGGGGACCCAATGGCCCCTAGTACTATTCTAGTTCATTCTGTGACCCACTATATATTGTCCCTGGAGTTAAACAAATCTCTAGGGTGAAAGGGTCCATCTTAATTTGCATAGTAGTTTCTTGTCCTTTTAAAAAAGGATCATCTGTCCTGTGGGGCCAGCATGGTGATAGGTGGAGAAGCGGTTCACACCGCATACTGCTTTTACGTTCCAATTCTTCCGTCTTTCTAATTTGTCCTGTCTGTTTATATGAGTTACTTACATTTTCTTTTTCATTTTATATGTTTGAATAACTTGCCTGTGTGTGCACCATGTGAGTACAGGGCCTGAGGAAGTCAGACGAGGGTGTCAGATGCTCTGGAACCCGAGTTTTAGATGACCGTGAGTCACCATGTGGGTGCCGGGAATCAAACCTCGGTCCTCTGGAAGAGCAGCCAGTGCTCTTAACCATTGAGCCTTATTTGAGTAATTCCAGTGTGAGTTAGTTTTGCTGTGACCTGACAAGTGACTTAAGAGTGGGTTATTTTGCTTTACACTCTGAAGCTACAACCATCACGGTAAAGAATTCATGGGGGCAGAGGTGTGAGGCAGCTGGTCACAGTGTATCCACAGTGGGGAGCGGGAGGGGAGGGAAGAGCTAATCATCAGATCCAGGCACCCGTGTGGACTCTCACAACCATCTATAACTCTGGTTCTAGGGAAGTCAACACCATCTTCTGACCTGTGCAGGCACCGGGGCAGTCACATGGTGCACAGACATGCATTCGGGCAATATACTCAACATAAAAATTCCAAACTGACCCAGCAAGCTCACACCATCTCCTCGAGTTTCACGGAATCCCAAAGAATCTGTTAAAAGTATCTGTGTGCAAGGCGTTAAATGTCCAGCAAAGCACCTGTGCGTAAAAGATGCCGAATGCTGTCTTCCCCTCTTCTCATGGAGAAGTATTGATTTTCTTCTCCACAAATGTGCCCCATCATAACCACTGTGTCCTTAGTGACCACCCACATCCCCAGTCCCCTTCTCAGGACTCTTTCTACAGAATTGCCCTCAAAAAGTTGGGGAGTGAGAGAGATGTGCTTGCTCCTTCTGATCCAGAGCCTGGTGGCTTCTCTCCAGAGACAGGTTGGAAAGCCACCTTTTGGGATGTATTGGAGACACTGGGGGGCTCTGCCTGTCTCCCAGGAGATAACCGCTCTTACAGTGATTCATCAAGTCTGGAAAATTGACTTCAAGATGGTCAAAATAATTTAAAGACTAGTAGAAATCTCTTCCCACCTGGCATATGTAGTCTGGTGTCTTATAAATTCAGAGTGGTCTGATATACACTCAGCGAGAGGCTAGGCATCGCTGCTTGGGTGTGTATCTACACTGTTGAGCTTTGGCCCAAGTGTAGTGTTTCTTTTCACACTCCAAAACTGAAGGGCAGCTTCTGTCCTGAGGGTCAGTCTTGGTGGTCTTATAGGAAAGTCTGTCCCAGACTTGTCCTTTCAGTCACATCTCCCCAGCCCTACATGACCTTAACATAACAGAACATGGGTCATCCCTGGACCTAGCACTGTATATTCGGGCCTGTGAGGTGGTACATACCTATCATCCCAGAGCTATGGAGGTGGAGGCAGGAGGATCAGAAGTCCAAGGTTAGCATGAGCCACAGGAGACCCAGTCCTCAATTCCATGTTGAGTTCAAGGCCAGCCTGGATTAGAGGAGATTTCTCTCTCACAGATTCACAAAAATCAAAACAAAGCAGCAGATGGAATACATTACAGGCTGCTCAGATGGACCGGGCAAGCCTCTGTCCTCCACCTCCCACACAGCAGCCCAAACTGCTGGATGAGCTCTCTGCGTATTAAGCCGTGGTTGGGTCTAATTCTTACACGCTCAGCTTAGAAAATTGATACCCAAAGTAAACTGGTATATTTCTGTTCTTTCTGAAATACCTAATCTCCCATCTCTTAAAAACAAGTCCTTGAGGCTGGAAAGATAACTCGGGAGTTAAGAGCACTTGAGGCTCTTCCAGAGGAGCTTTGGTCCGGGTCCTTACGTAACAGCTCACAGCCATCTGTAACTCCAGTTCCAGGGTGTCTGACACCCTCCGAGCACTGCAGGCATGTGCTCACAAACTCATGCAAGCACATATATACACAGGAAAAGAAATGATTAAAATAGGTGGGACTGACTGTGAAGATGGAGTGGTGGGAAGAATTGAACTTGTGAAGGAGGCGGGATGGCTATGCCCTTGATTAAAGTAGGAGGAGCCAACGTCCTACCTTTCACCCCCATCAACTAAAAGACTGCCTTAGGTTTCATGTGTACCCAGAAGAAAGCGTGAGGTAGACAAGGAATGTCACCATAGAGACTCTGATGGACGAAGGTCCTTCAGACACACAGGCTCTTGGGACGGCTCGTCTTCCTTCTGGAAAAGTCGCTGAAGTCGGTGAGCAGCCATGAGGGGACGCTTGGTGGCAAAGGGCATGTGTGGCTTTTACAGGGACCTGGGTTTGATCCACAGCACCCAATCCATAATAAAGGAGCCAGAGACTTCCAAGAACACACGACTTTAAAGTGACAGAAGCCTGGCTTCTAGAAGCCCCCACCCCCACCCCTCCCGGTACCCACACGTGGTGGGAACAGCCATCCTTGGGGGCCACGGCTCTGCTCATGCTGGCAAGTCTTTGGGCTCCTCTGGAGTCAACTTCATCAGTTTGTCCACGCACAGCAGGATGAGGGTGAGGAACCAGAAACTCCAGCCAACCGCCGCGGCGATCCAGCCGTATTCGTCCACGGAAGCTCGGCAACACAGGGAGGCTAGTGGGCAGAAGTCGACGTCTGACGGGGGAGAGCAAGAACGGACCATAAGACACCAGTCCCTCTCAAGTGAGAGCGGGAACATGGGACAGCAGCTGATGTTTAGACGCACTTGCTACTTAGTTAAGTGTATACTAAATCCTTACATGTTTGCTACTGTAGCAACAGCGCTGTTACAAACGGCCACTGTTTTGGTGCTGGGTACTGAACCCAGGGCCTTGAATGAGGATATGCTCGGCCACTGACCTACACTCTAGCCCTGTGCTGGTTCAACTATTATCCCTACTTCATACAAGGAAACCCAAACTGAAGAAGACCAGGAGCACAGAGGCAGAGGCAGAGCGCCTGTTCGCGGCTGTAGATCCCAAGGCTGTGTTCTCGGCCGCCTAGGTAGTATTTGTTATTGCTCCTTCCCTATCTGTAAGTTCGCAGTTGGCCATTTGGTGAGGACGGGGTCAAGGGAGCAGAGTAAAGATGAAGCCAAACCTTCTGTTGGTTGGACGCGTGTGCGCTCTGAGCACGCTGCCCCTGGGAGCAGGTCAAGAGGAGGAAAGGAAATAGAAGAGTCTGCAAGCCAGCTCCTGCTTCGAGCAGAGGCTGGAGACGCTGTTTTGAATGGGCTTCTCGCCCCCAAAATGCTACGACATTCTCCCCTTCGGCCGCTGGCCAGGGCATGGGTCATTAGACCCACCTATGCAAAAGAGCCGGCCACTAAATTTTGATCAAAGCCAAGCTAGCTTTTAATCTGCTCTGTGAACGGTGCTGGGACATCCCCCTTCCCCCACTGTCTGGGAAGACCAGGCGGTCGCTGGGCCACCCGACACAGGTTAATGGACAGAGAGGGGCCCAAGCTTCTCTCCTAGCTACAGGGATGGCTCCAAGATCAGGGCAGTGGACTGGAGAGACTTACTGGCACAATGCTCCAGGGTCCCCGGGCCTGGGTGGTGTGTACTCTGGGTTGAGTTGCCGCTGCTGCTGGCTTCTGCAGGGAAAGGCATGTAAGTAGTCTCGGTGAGTCCTGGCAGCGGGTGGGGCTTATTTTGTACGTGAATATTAAGTAATGGCGGAGGTCTAGGAGTCCCGGTGATGACTACACTTAGCCTGGTGAGGAGTGCCCCGAGCTTCCCGCACTCATCAGCTAAGCCCTAATTCGACTGTGGGCTGTGTATGGAGACAGACAAAAGAAGTAAGGGTCCTGCAGTGGTGGCGCACTCCTTTTACCCCAGCACTTGGGAGGCAGAGGCAGGCGGATTTCTGAGTTCGAGGCCAGCCTGGTCTACAGAGTGAGTTTGTGGAGCAGTGCTTGGTTATAGAGACAAATATTGAGATTCAGGGAAGAAAACCCTGTGCCTTCTGGTGGACGGTGGCGAGATCCACAATACTCAGGACATCAGTTCCTTGATACTGTGGCTATTTACGGTGATTTTTAAAAAATGAACTCGCCGACCAATGGTGGTACAGGCCTGTAACCCCAGCACTCTGGGAGGCAGAGGCAGGTGGATTTCTGAGTTTGAGGCCAGCCTGGTCTACAGAGTGAGTTCCAGGACAGCCAGGACTACACAGAGAAACCCTGTCTTGAAAAAACCAAATCCAGCCGGGCGTGGTGGCTCACGCCTATAATCCCAGCACTTGGGAGGCAGAAGCAGGTAGATTTCTGAGTTCGAGCCAGCCTGGTCTACAGAGTGAGTTCCAGGACAGCCAGGACTATACAGAGAAACCCTGTCTCAAAAAAAACCAAAAAACAAAAAAACAAATCCAAAAAAGCAAAGCAAAACAAACAAACAAACAAAAAGAACTTCAGTTGAAAAGTCACCCTGGTCATATTTGAAGTGTGTTCAGGTGGCTGGTGGCCACCCTACTAAAAGTGCAGTTCAACCAGACACATTTACCAAGGAAGAAAATTCTATCCATACAAATCCTGACCTAGGTAGGAAGATCAAAACCAAGTGTTTTGTTTGTTGGCTTGTTTTTTTGTCTTTTTAAAGACAGGGTCTCATGTGTCTAAGGCTATCTTTGTGTCTGCTCTGCAGCTGAGAAGGATTTCGAACTTCCGATTCTCCTGCCTCTACCTCCCAAGTACTAAGGTGGCTGGCATGCACCACCTCGCTGGGTTCATGTGATGCTGCGGATTGAGCCGGGGGCTTTGTAAATGCTAGACACGTCCTTCCCCAATGGAGCTGTGCCCCTGCCCACTGACTTGCCCTGACTGACTGCCCTGTCGGGCCCACTGCCCTGACTGACTTTTGAAGAGCCTTGCTGGAAATTATATGGCTGTTTGAAAATGGAAAGGAGGGCTTGGAGCTCTTAATGCCCCGCTGCCTGTGGGTCAGCTCGTCCTTCAGAGGTGCTGTTTACGCAGAGCGGGGTAATTGAGGAGGAAAGCTGCCGCTTAGCCACAGCGGCAGAACTGCTGCCTCCCAGGCCCGTCCCTCCATCCTGCCCAGAGCACGCTAATGACCTTGATACAATCTGACTACTGTTGTAAATTATTTACATAGCTTAGAGTCGAGCCCTGTTTTGGAGAAACTGATTCCTGGACATTAGAAATTCCCTTCAAAACCTAATCATGTCCTTAGCCTCCACTGAGGGTGGGTGTATTCTCGGGACAGAGTAAATGAATGGGGTAAAATGAATGAGGTGCCAGAATTAGGTTGAGTCCTATGAGGTTGCCATTTTTAGAGGTCAAAACCCACTCCTCCTCATCAGCTTTATATTTGAATATCTCCCTTCAGTGTTCTAAGAACCAGCCAGGGAGTGGAAACTAGAGGAGACCAGAAGGCACTGTCATGGTAAACAGAAGAAAAATAATCTAGCACCCTCAATTTATCAATCTGTGGCTGATAAATTGAGAATAACCATAGCTGTGCCGTTTACTGTTCTTGTTTTGTTGTAAATTATTTACAAGCTGTTACTCATTTCCTCTTTACAAATAAATCATAAACTACCCTTGTTTCCCCCAATGTTATAAACAAGGAATCTGGGATACAGAGAGGTAAAGTAATTTGCTCAAGATCACACAGCTAATAAGCAAGATGAGGAGAGAGGAGTCAAGGTTCTGTAACTCTGAAGGGTCCCAAGAGCCTCCTGACTGTTCCCAGAGGAGAGATTCAGGATGACAGAGCGTTGAGAAGGGCATGTCAGGGAGTGGGACCGCTCGGAGGAAGCTTGAGGCAAGGTCAGAGCCAGAAGCAGGAAAGAGGAAGCCGGACCCCTAGATGCTCAGGTGTAGAGCCCAGCTAGGAAAGCCAGGCCCCTTCAGATGTGAGAAAGGAAACCGGGTGAGAAACTGTGCTTCTGATGTGTGCCCTGAGGAGGCTCCGGGGTGGGGGTGGGTGGGGGCTGGAGAGCTGAGGTAGCAAGGTAGCAGTCCAGTTTCAAATTGGCTGAGGCAGTCTGGCTTGGAAAGAACCTCTGTTCCTGGAAGGGAAGGTGAAGGCCCATCCTGAGGGAGCCTTGGGAAATAGCAGGGGAGCCGTACCCCTTTCTAAAGTTTGGTCCCCTGATGAGTGAGATGCCGGCAAATTGGCAAATTTGTTGGTTGTGTTTTTGTTTTGTGGCAAGGGTCAACAGGGGTGATTGCTGCTGTCCTAGCAAAAGGATTGATTGCCAGGAACCCACGACACCCCTAGCTGACTCCCACCCCTGCTCTGTGCCTAATCCTCCAGGGAAGGGACTCCTGTTTCCTCTTTCCTCTGGGCAGGACCAACCCTGGCCAAGGAACCCTCCCCTTCCCCCAGTCCTGCCCTCCCCTTTCCAAGGTGGCCAAGACTAAAGCTCAGAACTATTACCTGTGCCGCAGGATAAGCAGAAGGAGGTGAGGACCAGGCCGAAGAGCAGGACGGCCTGCGGGGCACAGGTGAGGTCCCCAGGGCGGCGGAGGAAGACACCTGTCTGGGCCATGTTGCTGCAGAGGTGCCCAGGGGTGGGGAACATGTGTCCTGTGTGTGCTGTGTTTGAGGTGACTCCTGTCCTGCAGGAACTGGGAGTCTGTTCAGTGTTTGGGGGTAAAGAAAGAAGGTGGAGCCAAGGAAAATGCCTGTCACACCTGCTCTGCCTCTGTAGCTGTGGCTGGGGGGAGGGGAGGGGCCATCCCGCCCTCCTTCCCTGAGACAAGAGTTCTCATTGCACTGCTGGCTCCTCAGACCTGCACTCGCTGTTGCTTCACCTGCAGGCTTCGTGTAGATTCTCTAAACCAATTACTTATTGATTTGAGCGATTATCAATTATTTATTGCTCACCGGCTGGGTGCACCGAACTCCGCTGTAGCCTGCAAACACTCAGAGTGTTGGCATTACAGAAATCCAAGATCCTGAGCAACCGGGGGAATGATTGAATGACTAAGGACTTTGGGCATCAGCAGCAAGAGCCCGGTCACCTCTGCTGAAATGACATTTGGACTGCGCCTTGAGGTGTGCACAGTATTTTGACAGGTGAAGAGGAAACTCAGAGGTCACAAGGCGGCGTTTGAAGCCCACTGTGATCTTGACATAGATAAAGTTGGTCCTACTCCCGGGTAGGGAGTGGGGGGCCTGGAGAGCCAGGCTGACCATGTGTCTGTGCACTGACTAGGGGATTTGTGCCTGCATCAGGAAGCAAGACTGTGTGACGGCTCTGAAGTGAGTAGTGGCAGTCTGTGACTGCTGCTTTTAGCTTAGATGATTGACAGTGCTCTTAAGTGTCCTTACCTAAGGCAGCAGAGTCCAAGAACTCTCACGGGTGCTTGAAACCACGAACACCGCTGGAATGTGCATGCCGCACGCCCGCACCCCCGCACGCACGCTCACATGCACGTTCCTAGAAATACATACCTATGGTAACGTTTAATTTATAGTTACAATAAGATTACTAACACAACTGATAATTAAGCAGCAATTATAACAATATATTATGTACTATTTAAAGCTTAGGAATGTGTGGTTGTGGTAGTGGTGGTGGTGCATGCCTTTGATCACAGCATGCTTGAAATAGAGGTGGATCTCTTGAGTTTGAGGGAAGCCAGGGTTACACAGAGGACTCTGCTGTCTCAAAAAACAAAATAATAGGAGCTGGAGGGATGGCTTAGTGGTTAAGAGTACTCATTGCTCCTCCTGAGAACCCTGGTTCAATCCCCAGCACACACAACAAACAGTTCGCAACTGTTTGCAACTCCAGTTCCAGGGGATCTGACAGCAATACACATGAAATAAAATTAAATATATTTTTATTAAAAAGGAGTCTTGCTTATAAAAACAACAACAGTAGCAACAACAATAACTTAGGAATTGCTTCTGGAATTTTCCATTTAATATGATCAGCGTATAACTGAGAGCAAGTAACTGAAATCTCAGGAAATGAAAGCAGAGAAGAGGGAGCTGACATCGGTGTGTTCCACACTCAGCCTTGAGGGGTGAAAGGCACCCAGGAGCCTAGCATTTGAGACCCTGAGGTAACAGACAGGTTTCTGTCTTTGAAGAGAACACACTCCAGCAGAGTCCAAGCAAGGAAGAATTTGAACGCAGTATGGAAAGACAGTAATGGGAAGAGAGCAGAGGGAATGACTATAGCGGAGTGGGGGCGGGGCTTACAGAGGAAGTGACATCCTAGAGGGGGAGGGGAGGGGCTTACCAGAGGAAGTGACTTCTGGCTGCGGTTTGAAGTTTGCTTGGGCAGATGGGAGTTGTTGGGCTCTTCGGGTAGCAGGGCTAGCACATCTGAGGTGGGAGAACTTCGTACAATGTGTTTTTACACACAGCCCAGGAAGAAAGTGATGGAGGCCGTCTGGCTCACTCAAAGCTCTATAGAAGGAAGTCATGTCTCCTGTGATGCTAGAGCTTAAGAGATGAGAGCAGGAAGACGGAGCCTGGGCCAGCCCGGGCTACATGAGTCACACCTCCACCCAAGCCCGTAAGCCTCTACAACCACGAAAAGTAAAATAAATAAGAAAAGTTTTATGGACAGACATGTGTAGTGGCCCATAAGGTCACTTGCTTTAGGTTTTTCCAAAGGAACAAATTAATAGTGGCCCTGCGTTGGGGGAATTGGGAAGTTGTGCTTCGGGCAGTTTTACTTCAGGTCTTTCCCAAAAAATGGTCAAGGCAAGCCAGCTACTGTTTGGACATTCACCCGTGTCCAAGTAGCATCACCGTGTGCTTTGGTTGGGCATAAGGGGACTGAGAGCATTTCGTGATGGAGACGGGGTATTTGGTCCAGCACTTCAAAGGTGTATAGCTCTCCAGGCACCAGGAAGTTGATATGCACAGGGCCTCCAGGAATTAGCATATCCCCTTGTCTCTACACGGAGGTTACACTATTCAGCCACTGTTTACTGATTATTCTGTTTATCTGGATGGACTAAGGACAGATTGTAAATGGTCCTTGAATACAAGACAGGAAACTGGGCTTTATTTTATAAAAATAAAAGTACAGACCACAGTTCTACTCAGCCCTTTGGAAAGCCTATTCAGCGTTATAGAATGAGGCAGTATTCCATTCTGGAATTGCAAATGAAGCCAATTAGGATCTTTGAATTGTGGTAATTTTGTTCATGGATGGCACCAAATCCAGAGAGGCATGTTAACCCAATATACCCCCTTCCCAATAAATTCTTCAATGTTTTCCTCTTACTAAACCTGGTAACGAGGACTGTGAATCGGCATTGATGTGTCTGCTTGGCACCTGAGCAATGCATGGAGTCCACAAGGCTTCAAGGGTCTCCAAAGTGAGGCTTGACAAAAACGTGCTCAGATCCAAGATATGAACAGCTTAAACAGGAATCTCTCTCTCTCTCTCTCTCTCTCTCTCTCTCTCTCTCTCTCTCTCTCCATGCATTGCATCTGGGTATGTTTTCATATGTTAGATATAAATTGAACCTATCTTTACAAAATGATAAGAGCAAGGGGCTTATGAAGATTTTAGATAACTCCCTAGTGGCTGCACCCCTGACCTAAGCTAACAGCATCCCATTAAACTTTGAAACAGGGTGTGGGGGAGGGTAATGGTCCAGCCCCTCCCTCATTTCCTCTTATATCAGTTATTATTTGGGTTGGGAGTAAGTGTTTTTAGTGATTTATTGATTCATGTATCTATCTTAAGTATATGGGTGACTTGTCTGCATGTACTCTGCACGCCAGCAGAGGGCATCGGCTCCTATGGCACTACAGTGACAGATGGTTGTGAGCCACCGTGTAGGTACTGGGAATTGAACACATGACCAATGATAGAGCAACCAGTGCTCTTAACTGCTGAGCCATCTCTCCAGGACCAAGAGATTGTTTGTTTTGTGAGACAATGACAGATATTCTCTTATCAGAAATATTTGTTATAATATAGGATGGACTGATTTCCCTAATTCCCAAAGAAAGAGCTCCAGGGCCATTCTAAGAATCAGCAGAATTTCCTGGTTTCAATAAGCGTGCTCTGGAAGAATTCTAGAAAGCCAGTAGCTCTTTCATACATTTCTGTTTTAGGTTTACTTTGGAGAGTGTACCAGGAAGTTATGTTACTCAAAGCTAGACATTCTGCAGGAACTTTCTCAAGATTTTCTTTTCAAATAGTTCAAACAGTGTTTAGTTACACATTCTAAAAGAAGAAAGAAGAAGAAAACAGAAACGAAAACCCTTGAGAATAATCACAGTTGTAGTCAGGCTCTCTGGTGGTAGCTAGAGTTGGAGATGCCCAACATGGTGGGGTCCCTCTGCACAGCTCATTTTATCTGTGTATCTGATGTCATTTGAAAAAGTCCAGTAGTCCGGGGACGGCAAAGGGTATCCTCTACAAGAAGGCTCTTTCACGGAAAAGATGCTGCCCCTGTGAGTGCTGGTGGCCCTTGTGCCATATGTCCGTCCTTGGGCTTTGAATTTGGGCCTTTCAAACTCTAGTTAAGTAAAGATCCTTTCTAAGGATGGTATTGGAGTTCAGATCTGGGCTGCTGCTCCTCGGAGGCCAGGATTTGGATGACAAGTTTGTAGGAAGGAATCAAGTTCATTCAGGGGCTAGAAATCCTGACAGGCTGGAGGGCCTCAGCTCAAAGCGCCTGCTTGGTAGAGGAGGACTTAGGAGTGCAGAGGAAAGGAGGAAGAATTGGGCAGGAGGGCCGCACACTCAGCAAGCCTGTCACCATCCTTTTCATCTTCTCTGACAATCCTGATGGTTGTGACTTCCTGGGACCTGAATCTGTAGCGTCTCCCGCCCCCACCCTTCCACCGCGCCCCCACCGCGAGCCCTTTAAATACAGTGTTTTTTTGTTTGCTTGCTAATTTTTGTCCACATGTGTGTGTTTGTACCTAGTGTACATCTTGTGCCTGTGGAGGTGAGAAGGGTCAGACTGGAGTTACAGACTGTTGTGAGCTGCTGTGTAAGTGCTGGAAATCCCACGCAGGCCCCCGGTGTGTGTGTGTGTGTGTGTGTGTGTGTGTGTGTGTGAATGCTCGTAGCCACTGAGCCATCCTCTTCAGCAGCTGCTCACTAGTTTTTATGGGGACCAAACACACTGTGCGTGGCTCTCTTAGAAAAGAGAACGTTGAGAGCGTCGAAAGACTAAGGGCATTTTAAGGTGAAGTTGATAGACAGCTAGCGGGGTGGGGCTTGTCAACCTCCTAGCCCAGTGATTGGCAACTTCAGGCTCAGCCTTATTATGCACACTGCTAGTGTTGGCACAACAGTGCTTGTGGTCAGATTCAGTTTTGTTTAGTGAACAGAAAAGTGTGTCCTCCAAGAGTAACTTTCAGCTAAGGTTTTTGAGAAATGAGGTACATGTTCATTTCTCTCACCAGTTCTGACTACGTGAAGCCGGAAGGGACCAGATTCGGAGCCAGACACTGCTCGCTCGGTCTCCCCAACATCTAACTTCTCCTCTACTGCCATTCCCTTTATCTTCTGTCTCTCCTTCATTACTTCTCCCAGACTGTCCACAGCCCCATGGGGAGCACAGCCAACTCCTGCCAGCAGCCTGGATTCAAGTTCCCACCTGGATTCAAGTTCTCAGCGATGCTGCGGCTTGAGGTGTCTGGTGGGGACTGGGGGCTTGGCCGGAGGAGCGATGCCTTCAACGCTTTGTGGGAAGGCCTTCATCTTGGGTCCTCAGAAGCCACTGAGAGGAGACAAATGAATCTCAGAAGGAGTTTATTGCCTAATGCAGACGGGGCGGGCATGGCTGAGCCCTCCGAGTGATGTGCCGGAAGGTTGCAAGGACAGGAGCAGGCCCAGACACTGGAGCTCCGTGCGCTGACAGGAGCGCATGCTGCAGGGAAAGGGCTTTATCTCCGTGAGCATCTCCTCTCTGAGGGGGATTAGAGAGGAGATAGACGCAGCAGTTCTCAGCCTGTGGGTCACGATCCCTTGTTGGGGGAGGCACACAACCCTTTTACTGGGGTCGCATATCAGATATCAGCTATGTACAACTCACAGCACTAGCGAAATTACAGTTATGAAGTAGCGATGATACAATTTTATGATTGGCGGTGGGGGAATCTAGGTCACTACAACGTGAGGAATTAACTGTTTTAAAGGGTCTCATGCAGCATTAGAAAGATCGAGAACCCCCTTAGGCTTAGAGGATTTCTAAGTGTTTTATGACTGTAACCAGTGTATAGTAACTGTACAGATAGCAAATGTGGGGGGGGGGGAGAAATAAGCTGGTAAATAAATATTTTTGTGAAAAATGAGGTAAAACTAAACAATTTCAAAGGGAAAAAAAAAAAACAAAACGAGCGCAGTTACTCTGAAGTGAAAGTTTAGGAACTCAGGAAAAACCTGCCTGTGGAAAACTGTGCTGTCCTGTTCTCTGTGGTGAAATGCGCTCCTCCTACATCTCCTTTGTGTGGTGAAGTAGGTCTGCTCTGAAGAGAAACCGAGGCACAGCCAAGGTACACTGAGGAGAAAAGAGGACTCTGCCCTCAAGGGTCCTTCCTGGGATGAGCTTGTGACTGGAAGAGGCTGAGGGAAAAGTCGCTGTCTATGGCGGCTGCTCTGTGTCCCAGGGCGCCACCCACAGGACATAAGGCTGTAAACATCAGCAAGGGCCAATGGTACTGGTGTCACTGAATCACATTGTGAGAGATACCCATGGCCAGGAGGAAGTGGGAATTTCCACGGCAAGAAGGATCCTGCTTCCAAGATCCGTGAATTAGATCACCGTGTGTTGGCATACAGACTGCACCAACGTTACCATCAATGGAGTCCATTGTGGGGTGTGGGAGGCTGAGGAAAGCGAGGGCCTCTCTCTGTGGAGCAACTTCAAATCACCTGCTCCTGTTGCGAGCTCTTCGTTAGCACCATGGCTGGCCAACGATGCGGACGTGCTAGACGTCAGTGCTTGGTAAAACCATCTACTTGAATGAAGGGGATCTGGCTGGAGCCCAGTTCCAAAACCACTAGACAATGGTCTTTGAAAAGCCAGTGTGAGGTTTGTAGCTAGAGTATTTTGTTAGGCTTAGACTCCTCACAGGGACTGGTGCGTGCTTACCCCTTCTTGTTTGCTAAGTGCCAATCTTGTGGACTACTCTTGTGTGGCTGAGTTTGTGAGTGTGGCCAGCATCCTTCTAATTCTGGTATGGGCGGAGACACACAAGAGGCTCTCTCTCTATGCACTGCAGGTGGAGAGCCCAGATCTTCAGCTTAAGAGCCATTTCACAGAAAGTCCTCAGGTCATTCAAGTGCCTCCCCAGAGACCTTCCAGGGCAAGTGCGAAGTGGCTTGCAACTGGCAGTGGACCCCTGGCGTCAAGCGTTGGACGTCACAAATAGCGTTACTTTGGGTTTAACTCTATGAGAGTTTTCTCTCAAGACCTCAAACCAAATTTAACTGCTATTTCCCCTCAATTCATGGAGTTGGGGATTTTGAGAATATATAAAAATCTATGGTTTGGTGACACAAGTCTTTCCCAGTATTGGGAAAGCAGGGAGCCAGGGTGAATCCAAGTTCAAGGCCAGCCTGTGCAACTTAGTGAGATCCTGCCTCGAAATAAATAAAAAGAGAACTCGGGATCATAACTCAGGAGTGGAACGCTTGCCTGCCATGTTTGAAGCCATGGGTTCTGTCTTAGTTAGGGTTTTACTGCTGTGAAGAGACACCATGACCAAGGCAAGTCTTAGAAAGGACAACTTATATTTGGGGCTGGCTTACAGGTTTAGAGGTTCAGTCCATGATCATGAAGGTATAAGTATGGTGACATCTAGCAGGACATGGTGCAGGCAGAGCTGAGAGTTCCACATCTTCATCTGAAGGCTGCTGGTGGAAGACTGACTTCCAGGCATCTAGGGTGAGGGTCTTAAGCCTGTGTCCACAGTGACACACCCACTCCAATAAGGCCACACCTACTTTAACAAGGCCATACCTCCTAATAGTGCCACTCCCTGGGCCAAGCATATACAAACCATTACAGGTTCCAACCAGCACTGCCAAAAAAAAAATTAATTTAAATATATTTGAGTGTATAAAATGATTGACAGGAGAATTGCCTACTTTTTTTTTTTAAACCTGTAAAACAAATAATCAAAGAAACAAGAATGAGCCAGGCATGGTGGCATACACTTTTAATCCTAGCACTCAGGAAACAGGATGAAATTATCTTAGTTACTTTCCTATTGCTGTGATAAAACACCACTGACCAAGGCAACATATAGAAGGAGCATTTAATTGGGGCTTACAGATCCAGAGGGATAGGAGTTCATGGCCAGCCTGTCAGGGAGCACGGTAACAGGCAGGCAGGCAGGCATGGCTTTGGAGCAGCAGCTGACAGCTCACATCCCGACTGACAGACACGAAGCAGAGACAGAGCACTAGGCTAGTTGGCAGTTTTTGATGCCTCAAACGTCCGACCCATGACACACCTCCTCCAGCAAAGACACACCTCCTTATCCTTCCCAAACACTTCCACCAACCGAGGACAAAGTATTCTGATGCATGAGCCTAGTTCAAGCCACCATAGACTCTTCCATGAGGTCTCTGTTTCTCTTCAGATTGCCCTACTCCCTCCATCTTTATTTTGCAGCCTCATTTTTGATAGGCATGTCTGGTACTGCTCCATCTTTCTTTTCCTCCTTTGTCATCATCATCTTGACTGCAGTCTTCTTACTCGGAATTCTGCTCCCTCCAACCTGTGAGGTAAGGCATATAGTGGCACCAGGAAACTCTGTCTCCCTTATGACCACTCTGTGATTCTTGAGATACTTTCTCCTCTTGCGTGTTTATTTGTAGGACTGCTATCCTTTTCCCTCATTTAGTGTCTTTTGTCTCTGTCCAGCTTTAAAAGCTCTGACCTCCCTAACGTTCAGTCCTGGGACTCCAGGGTTTTCTTGTATATTATGGACTGGATTGTGTTCCTAACCTTCTAATGTGTATGGTATCACTCTGGTAGTTCAGAATGTGGCCTTATGCGGAACTGGGCTCTCTGCAGAAGTAATCATTTGTGTTTACATTGGAGTAGCAGATGTACTTTCCTGGTGTCCTTATGACATAGAAACTCACATATAAAGATGAAGGCAGAGATGAGAGCGATATTTCTGTAGACAAGAAAAACCAAGAACTACCATGCATCACCGGAGTCAGACACAAACCTGGAAGGAACACAGTTGTCCTCATGGTCCTCAAGGGACTACGCCTTTCGGTTGCTAAACTCCAGAACTGTGAGATAGCACTAACCTGGGTCAGCAGGATTGTCGGGGTTTTGTGGTAAGTGGTTTTATCCTTTCCAGATTCCATCTCCCCCAACCTCCTGTCATAGCGTCTCAAAGAAATAGCCTTTGGCCCGCTACTGGACCATAGCAGACACTGAAGCCTGCTCATAGCCCATGAAAGTATGAGTTACTTTCAGAGGCATAACATGGAAAAGGGATACCATTTGAAATATAAATAAAGTAAATGTCTAATTAAAAAAAAAGAAAGAAAAATACTTACAAAAAAAAGTATGAGTTACTGCCCATATTGAACTATATGTTACTTGACCTCTCAAACTGTAAAATTGGGCACGCACACAAGACTCCATCATTATATGGAAGCAGTGAGCAGACCTCAGCAAGCCCTGAAGACAGCAGTAGGCTACAGGACCAAGGAGCAGTCCTAATGCCCTCAGCTCCCACACGCTGCACTGCCTTCTCCCTCCGGCCTGTGTGTGCGGTCTCACGGCAAATTCTCTATGACCTGTCGGCAGAGTAAGAGAGGGTGAGTACTCGGTTATAGATGGTTCCGTATGGTGTGCAGACATCACCTTAAAATGGATGGTCACTGTGCAAGGGACTCTGGAACGTCCTCGAAGGACAGCCGTGAAGGCAAGTCTTCTCACTGGGGAGAATTTTGGACGGTTTATCTGGTTGCACATTTTCCCTGGCAGAAGAAATTGCTGTATGTTTGACTACATACTACGGCAGGTTGGGCTGGATGGCCAGGAGGTTGGAAGGGATATGATTTTAAAAATCCAGTGCTTGGGAGGCAGAAGCAGGGGGATCCCTGTGAATTCAAGGCTACCTTGCTCTAGAGAGTTCCAAGGCAGCCAGGGCTATATAGCAAGACCCTGTCTCAAACAAACAAACAAACAAACAAACAAACAAACACCCCGCCCTAATCCTTAAAAAATTCACAAGGCATTTGGGGAAAGGTATATGAATCAGCCTCTCTGGTAGAAGAAAAAAGGGCACATGAAGATACTCATCACACATGGATGCTTATCCAAGGGTGACTGCAGCACAGGAGTGTGTGGGCAGGGACATGCATGCACATACATGTTTGTGTGTGTGTGTGTGTGTGTGTGTGTGTGTGTGTGTTTGACAGGCTTGGAGCTGGTAGTCCTCCCAGCCCTGCTCCCTCAAAGGCTGGCATTCTAGTTGGTCGCTACATGTGTGCCCAACAAACTGGCTCCTTGTAGTCTCCCAAGCCTCTGTTTAAATGCCACCGCCTGAGAGGTCCCCTCCCCGAGCTCTTACCAATCTTCATTCTCTGAAGCCTGTAATTCTCATGCTGCACCTTCTACAGCCTGAAGCATCTGTTAACTGGCCATGTCAAGGGAGGCGGAATCAGCCACCATGCTTCCTCATGCAGATTTCAGCCTGTATCTTGCTGTTCTCTTTTGCAAATTTTGACCTCTGTTTTGGGATTTTGTCCCATCTGAGTTTGGAATTACAGATATTTCTGCCCTGAGGGATAGGAGGGTGTCTTAGTTACTTTTCTATTGCTGTGAAGAGACCGCATGATCAAGGCAATTTACAGAAGAAAACATTTACTATGGGGCTCCTCGCTCAACAGGGTTAGTTCATGACCGTCATGGCAGGGAGCACGGCAGCAGGCAGGCAGGCAGGGCACTGGAGCAGGAACTGAGAGCTCACATCTGATCCACAAGCACTAGGCAGAGAGGGAGGGCCAACAGGGAGGACCAATGGCTTGGGCTTTTGAAACCTCAAAGCTACTCCCAGTGACATACCTCTTCCAGCAAGGCCATACCTCCTAGTCCTTCCCAAACAGTTCCACCAGGTGGGAACCAAGTACTCAAATATATGAGCCTACAGGCGTGTGTGTCTGTGTGTCTGTGTGTATGTGTGCGTGTGTCTCTGTGTGTGTCTGTGTGTGTGTGATCATTCTCATTCAGACCACCACAGAGAGTGCGGTCACATTCAAACCTCAATGTCCATTTCCTTCCAGGCCTAGACTAAGCTACTTGTTCCCCATGTTGCTCCCACGTAGAAATCACAGCAGGATGCAGTGGTGCACATCTTTAATCCCAGCACTCAGGATTCAGAGGCAGGTGGATCTCTGTGAGTTTGATGCCAGCCTGGTCTATAGAATCAGTTCCAGGACAGTTAGGAACCTGAACAGAAAAACTGTTTTGAGACGCCCCTCCCCCCATGGAAGGAATCACTGAAACAAAGTTCCATTTATCAAAGAAATGATGCTAATTGGACCGTGCGTGGGAATCATGGGACTCAGACTCACTGGCTTATTAAATATCCAAGCTTCATACACTCTACTGGTTTCATTTCTGTTGCTGTGGAAAAACAGACAAAAACAAAGAAGTCAACCAACAAACAAAACACTGACAAAAAGCAACATAGAGGCAGGAAGGATTTATTGTATTTGTACTTCCAAGTTCCTGCCTATCATTTTAGGGAAATTGAGGCAGGAACCCAAACAGCTGGTCACTCACATCTATTGCCAAGATCAAAAGGAGAATGGACACGCCTTTGCTTGCTTGCTTTTGCCTAGCTTTTTCCGTCTTACATAGGTTAAGGTTCTCTTCCTAGGGAGTGGTGCTACCCACGATGGGCTAACTCTCCCTACATCAATTAGGCATCCCCCAGACATCCTCACAGGCTAACCTGATCTAAATAATTCATCATTAATTCACTTTGCAGGTGACTCTAGGTTGTGTCAAGGTAACACTGAAAACCAGCACAGACATGCCTGGTAGGATATTTGATATGAAGAAATTATCCATGAATTTGAGGTGGGAATCGTAACTTGGTGTACATATTTATTTCTGTCTATAAAAGAATCATTATCTTTTAGAGATATATGGCATGTTGACAGGTTTTATTTTATAGAAATGGTATACTATATGGTATTAGCTTCAAAGTATTAATAATTAGAGGGGAGTGAAATTTAGATGATACAAAATTCAAATGGTTGACACTGAATGACTCATAGCTAGAAGGTTCTTGGCCTAATTCATCTTTCTACTCTGACAGATATTTAAATGTTTTCTGTTAGAAACTGTGACAAACGAGAGCTGTGAATGCAGCTCAGTTAGTGGAGTACCCATGAAGCCCTGAGCTCAGACCCCAGCATCACATAAACCAGATGTGGCGGCGCATGCCTATAATCCCAGCAATGAGGAGGTGTGGGCATGAGGATCAGAAGTCCTCTCACATAGTAAGTTCAAGGCCAGCCTGTCTCAAAACCCTTGCACACACACACACACACACACACACACACACACACACACACACAGGCCCAAATGGAAAACAAAACAGAACAAACAAACAAACAAAAACAGAGCCTAAAAGTCACCCTCATCTGAGGACCTAGTGGATACATTTTACAGGGACCCCAGATGGGTGCACAAAGAGGACTGTCACACAGCCACCCGGAAGAGCTGTTCTGAGAAGCCCGTGCATGTCCAGGCAGCAGGTGATTGCTGCAGAGGAATTCTGTGTGCCCAGGGATGTCTCTGGCTCTGTCCCTCTCATCACTGCAGGATGTCGGATGAGGACTTTCCTAAGGACTCTTCTGTCTGGGAAAGTATTTATGAGGATGGCAAATGAGACGCTTTGTTTGCTTCCAAAGTCTTAATGCTATTTCATTCTTACTGTTTTGTGCAGGGCTGGGATCAAACCCAGGGCCTCCTACGTGCTAGGCAAGTGTTCTACCAGGAAGCCACACCCCAGCCTCATTCTTGAGACTGAAGGAGTGTTTTGATTTGTGTAGGAGCTGAACTAGCCTGCTCTCTGTCTTACCCTTCTAAGGCTCCTAGAAATCTTGTACACCCACCTCGGTTCCCAGAGGGGCAAGTTACCTCCTTCGAGAGAGTTACCTCCTGCTTGGCGGTGGGGACTTTCAAGGTCGATGTTGAGGGCGGGGCCCAGGTGGGGCTGGGTGGAGCAGGGCTGGCTGGTGTGGCAGGTTTGACCTCACCCACTGCAGGATGTGTTGATACAACAGAGTGGCCTCTGGAGAGGGAGCTGGGACAGTGTGTGGAGGGGGAGAGGCTGGGCAGCCAGCCTCCCTGCCACCGGGCCCTGGGCCACTTGAAAGCCACAACTGACTGTGGCCGCCTGCTGCTGTTACTGCTTCTGCTTCCGCTGGTTGTGCCCTGCTCCGGGAACCAGACAGTGGGTCCCCCATCCAGAACAAGCTCCGAGGAAACTCAGGTGAGAAAGTACTGTGCTTTTTGGTCTGCCTGAGGCTAATGCCTTATGTTTCTGTGAATGAACGTGTTGCCCGGTTTATTAGACACAACAGTAAAAATCTTTCTGATTCATTTTGGTGCTCAAAGGCAGAAGGTAGGCAGACGTTGGTGGGCTTCTGGGGCGGGTGGGGGGCAGGTAAAGGAGAAGAAAGAAGTCAGGAAATCATTTTTGAGAATTATTTTGTGAATAATATTGAGTTAGCTCTATGCTAGATGATCACTGATAGTCCTGGCCTCGCGATTTTGCTGCCTAAAGGAGATATAAGAGAACTTGTTAAGCAGGTCATTGATGATCAGGCGGCAGATTGACAGCAGGCAGGATAGTTAGGAAGATTCGCTGGAAGAATGGAGGGATGACGTTATTGTGTGGGGTGTTGGACAGGTGGAGGAGAGGGAAGGTTGAGATCGTAGACTCAGCTGAGCAGCATGAGCAAAGGCCCTGGGGTAGGTGCAGAATCGGGGAGAAAATACAGATGTCTGGAGAGGAGACTAAGACAGATCAAGCTGAGAAGACAAAGAACACATCCAAGGCCTTTTCTCAGCCTGCTCGCAGACTTTAGACTTTATCCAGCTGGGGTGACAGGCCCAGGGACTGGCAGGTTATGGATCGGTTGGATGTTAGCAAGTCAGATCTGTGCTTGAGGGCGGCTGGGTTTCCAGGCAGCGGGGACACTCTGGGGGCTCCCGGGGGACATCAGCCCAGCCTGTAGTGCACAGGCCAGCATGCCCTGCTTGCACTCAGCAGACAGCAGTTGGTCGTGCGAAGCATCTTGGCCCCTCTTCATAACCCCAGAGGGTGCCCTCCCTCACCCTCTGTCCCGACCGAGACACTAAAGGAAAGCAGTGCCCTGGGCACTGTGGCTGTCGTGTGTGTGTGTGTGTGTGTGTGTGTGTGTGTCCCCCAAAGGTCCAGGAGAGAAGTTTTCAGGAAGGGTGTGGGGGTTGGGAAGGGGTATGTAATCAGAAAGGACTTGAACTGCTGGTAGTCTGGGGACACTGTGTGAGGGGGTTCTGTTTAGAACAGGTGTCGTCCTCTAGATTCTCCAGGACTGCAGGTGTCAGCCTGGGAGACCTGGACATGTGGTCCAGGAGGAAGAGCGTTGGGGGGGGGGAGGTTTCCTCTCATAGGTGGAATGAGGGAAAGGGACAAGGCCTGGCAAGCCATGAAGTAGAGAGATCCTTATCTTCCGGGATCTGGAGTTGAGTCCAGAGCTTTTCAGTGGAGTAAGGAAGGATCGGGGGCTGCAGGCCCTGGCGGTCACCTGGAGACTGGAATAGTGGAGGGTTGTGTGCCAGCTGGGGGAGGAAGAGACCGCGGATCTTAAGGCTGGAGTCCTGGGCCTACAAACCTGAGGGCCTTCTGGCATGGGCCATGGGGGCGAGATGAGGTGGTGAGCTTCTAACACCCACACTTCGAGGCAGTGTGGCAGATGGGTGACAGGACAGGCAGTCTGTCCTGCCAGCACGTGGGTTGGAGCAGACACATAAAGTTTCCCACTGCCCAGGGACAATGTTCCAAAGCATCAAGTGTGGTGGGCCTGAATGGCCTGGGCGCCAGGCCTCTTAGCTTGGTGTGTTTCCTTGTGAAAACTTTGAGACCCGTTGAACCCCTTTGCAAGTCTGTTCTCTGTTTCTCACTGTGTGTGTGTGTGTGTGTGTGTGTGTGTGTGTGTGTGTATTTTGTTGTTTTTTGTTTTCTCAAGCAAGGTTTCTCTGGGTAGTGCTGACTCTGTAGACCAGGCTGGCCTTGAACCTGGAGATCCACCTGCCTCTCCCTCCCTAGTGCTGGGATTAAAAGCGTGCACCACCATACCTGGCTCTCCCCCTCTACGTCATGGTTCCTAGGATTGAACTCAGTTAAATCATGCCAAATGGCAGGCACCTCTCTCCACTGATCGATCTCCCATGCCCCTGATATGTGTTTGGAGGTGGGGAAATGCTGAGTCACGAGCACCATGCTTGATGCTTTGGGATGCATTGTCCCTGAGCATGGGGGAGGCTGATGTGTAGGCTCAACGGTGGGACTGGAGAGCAGCGTTGGGACCTTGGTCACTTTTCTCTGCTTCCCAGTGAAACTTTGAGCGTGCTCCCCACTGTCTTGGATGCCTCATCCGGGAGCTCACGCATCCCTTATCTGAAATGCTTTGCGCCAGAACTTGAAGATTTCCATGTTTGCTAGACACACATCCCCAGTATACTCTTTTGGGGATGGGGCCCAAATCTACAGGCAAAACTCATCCTTGTATAACGTATAAGCATTATCTATACATAGCTGGAGGGGAAGCTACACTCCTCCCCCCCACCCCACTTTTTTTCCAGGGATCTTGTGTTGTAGTTGGAGGTAGGGAACGGGCACTTTTTCCAGCCACGGCATCAGATTGGTGCTCATAAGTTTCCGTTTGGGGTTATTTGGGTTTGATAATGTTGGTTTATTAGTCTTGTCTGTCTGTCTGTCTGGTGGAGCAGGTACTGGGGACTGAACTGGGGCTGCATACTTGCTATGACAGTACGCTATCACTGAATTTTAATCCAGCCCTGATTTCCTAACTGAAAGAAAGCACATTAAGATTTTCACATGTTTATTACCTTCAATCTCTCTCTCTCCTCTCCAGGCTAAGTCTGGGCCAACATGGCGTCCGTGTTTCGGAGCGAGGAGATGTGCTTATCCCAAGTGTTTCTCCAGGTGGAGGCTGCGTACTGCTGTGTGGCTGAGCTGGGAGAGCTTGGCTTGGTTCAGTTCAAAGACGTAGGTCTTGCATTCCTTGGAGATAAGGAGGAGGTGGGGAAGGCCGCAGGTAGCCCTTGCACAATACTTCTTGCTAATCAACAAGACACATTCTTCTGGAAGAAGATCCCAGGGCCGGGATGGGTGGAATTCCATGGCCCTGACTTCTGGCTAAGATTTCTGATGACCGTCAACAAGTCCTCCTCCCATGTCTTTTCTGGAAGCTTTAGTGCAAGGGCTGGATGTTAGACATCTCCTTGTTTCAATCCTCGTACAACCTCTCCAATGGATCTGGGTGGTGAACACGTGGATTACTGATTTCCAATGAATCTGAGAATGAATCCAGTGGGTTCTAGTGAATCCATCGAAAGCAGACAGTCTGTTTTCTCTGACTAGTCAGACTAGAGGCAGCACATCCTGGAGTCAGTGGGTACTAATGACACCAAGTTCCAGTGAAGATACTCTAGGAATGGGCAGCGTGGGGCGTTGCTTCTCATGGGCCATTATGTCTTTGTCAAGCTTTTACTGAGTGCAGTTTAGAAAATGAGTCCTTTATTTTCTCAGCAAGCTCCCTTGCAGGAGCCTGCATCCCTAGTTGTTAGCATAGCGCCCGACAAGAGGCCAGTCATTTTAAAAAACTTTTATTTTTATCACTTTATCACATGTAGAGATGTGTGTCTGTATGCGAGCATGTGCCTGTGAGCGTGGGTGCTCACGAGGCCATGGGCGTTGGATCCACCGGCACTGAGTTACATGGTTATGAGCTGCCTGACTCGGGTGCTGGAAACCTTGCTGTGAGAACAGCAAGCGCTTTTAACCACTCAGCCTTCTCTCCTGACCCAATGTGAGACTTACTCACCGCAAAGGTCGAGTCCTTGTTGATGAGCCGGATGCACTATGTAGACCTGTGCAGTATCCAAGGTCCCTCATATTCCTCACCCCACTACACTGAGGGGTGTAGGCACTGGAGGGTGCACCCTGCCTATAACTCACGCGTCTCGTGCACAGCCATGTCTATTCCGAACACATTCCTAGCAACAATCTCCAGCGTCGGGAAGATGATACAGTGTTGACGGAAGGAAACCGGTAGCTGTGGAATCCTAACGTAAGCCCGTGGTTCCCCTTTCTTGCAGCTGAACGCAAATGTGAACAGCTTCCAGAGGAGGTTTGTGAATGAGGTCCGAAGGTGCGAGTCACTGGAGAGAATCCTGCGTAAGCCACCTCCCCTTGCTGCCCAAGTGTGAACCGGAAGACGTAAACTGGTTTGTAGAACGTGACCACCACGTTCTACATGGCCTAACTCGGTGCTATGAGTGATACTTTCTGAGGTGATCCCCAAGGCGGAGGGGACAGAAGCTTGGAGGACGGACGGCTGCTAGGCGGGAGCTCCAACAGCACAGATAGCTAAGCTGGCCGAGGGTACGGGTTCTGCTGGACCCCCTCTTAGTTCTGGGGAGTCATGATCACCTGTGTTTCAGGTTTTCTGGAAGATGAGATGCAAAATGAGATTATAATCCAAGTGCCTGACAAGGATCCGGAGACCCCTCTGCCCCGGGAAATGATCACCCTGGAGGTAAGTGCCTTCCCTTAACCATCTCCGCAGCTCAGAATGGTCAAGTGGTTCTCAGGTCCTTTACACCTGAGCAAGAGGTGACTTGTGTCTGCACTGGCTTTATACCAACTCGACACAAGCTGGAGCCATCTGAGAGGAGGAAGCCATAAGATTGGGCTGTAGGCAAGCCCATAAGGCATCTTCTTAAGCAGTGATGGATTGTGGGAGGCCCCGCCCATTGTGGGTGGTGCCCTTCCTGGGCTGGATTCTGGGTTCTATGTGAAAGGCTGAAACAAGTCATAGCCTCCGCATCAGCTCCTGTCTCCAGCTTGCTGTCCTGTTTGAGTTTCTGTCCTGACACCCCTCAGTGACGCACTGTGATGTGGAGATGTGAGGTGGAAAACCCCTTTTCTCTACAGGTTGCTTCTGGTCCTGGTGCTTTGCTACAGCAGTAGACACCCCAACTAAGACACTATCCTAAGAAAACCCCAGGGTGCAACTTTAGGGCCCTTATGCTAATTAAGGGGGAGCTGCTGTGCTTTGTCAGCAAAGCTCACCCCACTTTGAGGAGAGGTTTCTTCTGTGCACCCAAGTTTCTCGCAGGTAGTGCGGTCTTCATGTGTTGACACAGGACGAGCTGAAAGGGCCAATATGGGTGGGAAGGGATGTTTTCCAGTTATGTGCTTGCCACAAAAAAAAGTCTGTGAACTGGCTCTTTCCACCTTAAAAAACAAAGTTCACCCCGCTGGGCTCAGCGTGGGGTGGTTGGTTTTACCGACTGTCCTGTAAAATCCTCAGCTGAGCCAAGGCAGGAATCCTGAGTCTCACTGCTCCAAATTCGTCTGACATTATAAAGTTCAGGGAGCAGAGGATAGCCTTCCTTTAAAAATAGATGTTTTTATTTTATACATCTGAGTGTATGTATGTATGTATGCACGTATACCATGTATGCTTGGTGCCCAAGGAGGAGAGGAAGGACTTTGGATCTCTAGGACCTCGAGCCTAGTCCTAGACTGCAGAGACGCCACAGTTTGAACACGGGTGACCTTAATCCATTTTCACTGTCATGGTTTCTGACTCCGCTCCTTAGTTTACTACCTTCACATAAGTGCCAAAATAGCTCAATAGATGTCTTAGTTTTTTGTTTGTTTGTTTGTTTTTTCTATGAAGAGACACCATGACCAGGCCAATGCTTATAAAGAAAGCATTTAAGTGGGGCTGGTGCACAGGTTTAGTCATTACCATTGTATTTGGGAAACATGACTGTGCAGGTAGCCATGGTGCTATAGGAGCTGAGAGTTCTACATATTGATCGGCAGAGAGCAGGAGAGACTGTCCCACACTGGGCATAGCTTGAGTATAAGACCTCAAAGCCTACCCCAGAGTGACACACATCCTTCAACTAGGCCACACCTCCTAATAGTGCCACTCCCTATGGCCAAGCATTCAAACGCATCAATCTATGGGGGTCATTCCTGTTCAAACCCTGAGGATAGGGAAGTTGCTTCCTTCACAAACAAGGACCCAGAGTTTGATTCCTCACATCCCACATTAAATTATAACAACAATAATAAAGCTAAACGTAGTGGCACATGTTTGTAATCCCAATACTGAGAGAGCAGAGACAGGCAGATCCTGGGGACTCACTGGCCTAGGAGATGAGCTATAGGCCAACAAGAGGCCCCATCTGAAAGACAAATCAAAACAACCAAACAACAAGCCAAGGTAGGTGGTTTCTGAGGAACAACACCCATACAAATATATACACAGCTACACACACACACACACACACACACACACACACATACACACACACACCATGGCTTACTGTTCTCCATTTTAAGTTTTATCTTGATCAGCTATAATGTTTTCCTTCTGTAACTTATTTTTTCTTGTTATTTTAAACTATTTTTAAAATTCTATTTTATGTATACTGGTGTTTAGCCTGCATTATGTCTGAGCGCCATGTGAGTGCCTGGTGTCCTCAGGTGTCAGAAGAGCGGGCATTAGGTCTCCTGGGATAGTTACAGGTGGTTGTTATAGGTAGTTGTGAGCCTTCCCGTGGGTGTTCAGAATTGAACTCTGGTTCCCTGCAGGAGCAGTAAGTGCTCTTAACCCTAAGCCAGTTTTCCAGCCCTTTCTGTTGTTTTTAAAGATTTTTTTTTTAGATAAATGATCTTCCAGGTTTTTATATTGCTGTTTGTCTGTTTGTTTTTGAGACAGGGTCTCTCTATTATATAGCGCTGTCTGTCTGGAACTCACTATGTAGAGCAGGCGGGCCTCCAACTCTCGGAAGTTTTCATGCCTCTGCTTCTTGAGTGCCAGGATTAAAGATGTGAGACACCGTGCCTGGCTGTGAAATCTCAATATTACATTTACAAGTTGTGTGTAGAATATACTCGGTTCTCTTTTTATGTCTACCTGTTTTTCACATTGCTAAATCTGTTCTGTATCTCTGAGTGTGCATGCGTGCTCACGAGCACATGCTGTGCCGTAGAAGCCAGAGGACAACTTCAGGAGTTGGCTCTCCCCCTTCACCATGCGAGTCCTACAAATGGAGTATCTAACAAATGGTTAGTCTTGGCAGGAGCACCTCTACCTGATGAGCCATCTTGTCCATCCCCTTCCTACCTGCTTTCTTATTTCTCAGTTTAACCATTTCTTTGTCAGTGAAAGCGGCACCCTCACTTATCTCTTTGTGTTTCTAGACTGTTCTGTAGAAGGTGGTTTAACTTCACGCGCCTTTTGTGTCTTGATTTTTCTGGTGATTTTTTCTCATCAGAGTTTATCACAAGTCTTATTCTTGTGTGTGTGTGTGTGTGTGGTGTGCACATTTGGGAAAAGAAGTTGTTCTTTGGCTCAGTTCTGCCTCCTTGCTGTTTTCCTTGCCTTTCTTGTACCCTCTTTTCTTTCCTTTGTGTTTGGCTCTTCGGATCCATGTAGACCTGGGGCATCTGGGGTGTGGGTCAGGGGAGTGGTTGAGGGGGATGATACAGTCTCTTTCTTTTGCATTTTAACCATCGTCACAGTGTGTCTGGCGGATTGAATCCCTGATGTGTAAGATGACTTACCTCCTTGGGGTTTTAAACGGGGAAGACACCATGACTTCCTCATGAGCTGTCTCCCACTCTGCAGAGCGGTTTTGCATTGTCCCATCCCGACAGTCTGGCTTTCACTATATTCTACAAGGATGCATGGTTTGCAGCTGACCAGGGCACAGCTTCAGCTATGCTCTGACAGGGGACTGCCTCTTTGATGTCTGGTTATTGGCTATGGTTACTGGTTGATTAGTTAACATGTAGAAGAAATGTCTCAAGACTTTCTACCCGGCTCGTTTCTCCCCCCTGCAGACTACTCTGGAAAAGCTGGAAGGAGAGCTGCAGGAAGCCAACCAGAACCATCAGGCTTTGAAGAAGAGCTTTTTGGAACTGACAGAACTCAAATACCTCCTAAAGAAAACCCAGGACTTTTTTGAGGTGTTTATTTGGGGTGGAGTCGATAAAGGGCCTTTTCCTCAGAGTCCTAAGTTCCGATTTTGAAGACCGGCTGGTCTGGACTAAGAATAAAATACTTCGTTTCTTGCCTCAGAGCCAGGCTATCAGTGAAGGGAAATATTCCAGGTGCAGTAGCAGTGACTGAGGTTCAATTGAATTAAAAAATGTTGTGGTGCTCAGGCTGGGTGTGGTACTGCATTCCCTCAATTCCAAAACTTGGGAGGCAGGGGTAGTGCTGGCTTATAGATCAAGTTCCAGGTCAGCCAGGGCGGCATAATGAGACCCTGTCTCAATTAAGAAAATGAAAGCATGGCCCAAGAAAAGGAGAGCCAAAACTAGAGAGGTCTTGGTTTGATCAGACTTAAGCTTGGGGTGGGAAGGTTGTTGTATTGTGGGGGGAGGGTGTCCTGACAAGGAGCTCTCTGCCAGTTCATTTGTGTTGACATTTGTGTAAGATCAAAGCTTTCTTAGAAACAGAGCAAGCCCTGGGGTTCAGGGGCTTCTATGTTGTCCTGTGTTTGACAGGGCCGGTGTTTTATCTTTCAGACAGAAACCAACTTAGGTGAAGATTTCTTTGTTGAGGACACTTCGGGTCTCTTGGAGTTAAGAACCATACCTGCATTCATGACCGGAAAGCTGGGGTTAGTATGGCTCCATGTTCGAAAACTGGGTGTGTATAGGTGCCTGGAACAGCCTGTAAATGAATACAAGGCTTCTACACAGAAACAGACCCAGGAGTAACACACAAGGCTGGTGGGCGCGTGGTCTTCCTCCCACAACCCAAGGGCCCAGAAAGACAACTCTGATATTCAAAATATATTCCCAGACACCTTGGCCATAAGCTTTGGCTTGCCCTCTAGCTCGCTCATCAACGAATATCCCACAAGGCAAGGTACCTCTGCTCAGGTTCCACGTGTCTCCTCCTCCATGTTCCTGGGTGAATCCTCCGAGCTGACTCTATCCCAGGAATCCTCTCTCTGTACCAGAATTCCCACCTCCTATATCCTGCCTAAGCCAATAAGCCAACAGCATTTGGCTGACAGGTGATGCTTCTATACAATACCCAAGAGATTCTTTCTACAGTGAGGTGGAGGAGGGCGTGTCCCTTGCTCATGAATATTCATGTTTTCAAGCTCGGGAAGTACCTGTGTACATGGTCCCCATGAGGAGTATCTGCTCATTCTTTATATGTGACTCTTCCCTAGCTTTGGGACAAAATTAGGAGGTAGATATGTTTTTTTTTCCCCTTATGTTTGACAAAATGCACTTGGAGTTTTCAAATGTCCTTGAAAATGACAGAATTGAGCAGGCAAATCAACCCTAAATATCTGATACTAATATGACATACAATACTCTTGAGAATATGTGACAATTCAACATGGGATTGCATTCAGTGTTCTTGTGAGATTGGTGAGGTTTAAGGTATTTATGAACAGTGTGGTCGGAGGTCCCTAATCTTTTATTCAGTACATATTGAGAACCTATTGAAACGTGAATGGAGCTGGGCTTGTTGGTATACACCTTTAATCCCAGCACTCAGGGGGCAGAGGCTGGAGGATCTCTATGAGTTCAAGGCTAGCCTGGTCTACATAGCTCTAAGACAGCCAGGGCTACACAGAGAAATCCTGTTTCAAAAAAAACCCCACAAATTTTGAAATGGAAAGAAGATAATGTTTATATAAATATTTTACCCGAAGGAAAAAAAAACCAAAAAAAAATTTTTTTACCCGAAGATAATGCAAGATCAATGTAATCTAAAGTAATAAAACATTAAAAAGTTACAGCTTGAAGACCATGTCAGACATTTAAGCTAGCAGTTATGTATGTACCAGGATACCTGGATATCAATGTGTTGAGTGTGTGTGTGTGTGTGTGTGTGTGTGTGCGTGTGCTTCAAGACAAGGTTTTCCTGTTTAGCACTGTTCTGGAACTCACTCTGTAGATTAGGCTGGACTCAAACTCATGAGATCCACCTGCTTCTTCCTTCTGACTATTGTGATCAAAGCATGTGGCATGTGCCACCACCACCTGGCTAATGTGTGTTTCATAAACCTTTTTAAAGATAAAAATGTGTTGAGACCATTGAATATTTACTGACATTGGCTACAACACCATAAAAAGGTCTATTATATATAATACATATTACATACACTATATCACATATATATATATATATATGTAGTATTATATAGTGTATAATGTTATATATAGTAGAGATAGAATTGCAATGATTAAGGACACAGAATATCAAAGAAAACAGACAGTCCAATAAGACGTGAGCACGCTGGAGTCCCATCACTCCTCCCCAGGCCCGTGCCTCATGGATATCTCCTCTTCCTGCTCTCTAGGTTCACGGCCGGTGTGATAAACAGGGAGAGGATGGCTTCCTTCGAGAGGCTGCTGTGGAGAGTTTGCCGGGGCAATGTGTACTTGAAGTTCAGTGAAATGGACGCCCTTCTGGAGGATCCTGTGACGGTGGGCAGCCCAGGCCTGCGGGACAGCTCTATGAGGCCGCCCTCTCGCAAGCCGCTAGCTCTGTTTCCTCCCCCACCTCCTTTCTTCTCTCTCTTTTTCTTTCCTTAACCCTTTCTTCTCTCCTCATCTCACCCCCCCCCATTTAAATTTAGTACATTCGACAGGTCTCTTTAAGGACCAATTTTTCTTCCTCTTCCTCTTCCTCTTCCTCTTCCTCTTCCTCTTCCTCTTCTTCTTCTTCTTCTTCTTCTTCTTCTTCTTCTTCTTCTTCTTCTTCTTCCTCTTTCTCCTCCTCCTCCTCCTCCTCCACCTCCTTTTCTTCTTCTTTTTGATTTTTCGAGGCAGGGTTTCTCTGTATAGCCCTGGCTGTCCTGGAACTCACTCTGTAGACCAGGCTGGCCTTGAACTCAGAAATCTGCCTGCCTCTGCCTCCCAAGCATTGGGATTAAAGGCGTGCACCACCCCTGCCCGGCAGACCAATTCTTAACACAGCATGGTTGATTCATTCCTCCAACTGTGTAGGTAGGCATATTGTTTCTAGAAATGTAAATACTAGTACCATGTGAGGCTGATCTGCTTCCATCACCCAGAGCTGACTACAGTCCATTTCTCAAGCGTCAGTGTGTGCCCCAGCGTTGAAGGGTCCCCTAGGATCTAGCTGTGCTGGAGTGGAGCCTGGAGCCTGAGGGTCTGCACTTCTTATGGCTTCCCAGGTGATGCTGACAAGATCAGAGGATGCTTGCTGCCCACAGTCCATAGGTTTCCCGTGAGAGGCTCTTCCCTGAAGCTACAGGGTTATTGCTGTTGAGTTCATAAGCTAATTGCTTCCTCTACCCTTACAATTAATATTTAAGCCTACTTGTTCTTCACTCCCGGAAGCCAAAAGTCTATAATGTTCCAGAGGAGAAGCTAAAGCATTAATCTTAAGTTTCATTTGATTAAAAAAAAGATAGTTAAAATAAAATAGAGAATAAGGGGGAAAAACACATATTTATCTGGTGAGCAGATGCTAAGGTTATCCCAGGGTGAGACTTATCCAGTGCATCTGAAAGGTACTGACTCAATGGGAGAAACTCAACCACATTATTTTTGATGGTGGGGGGCTGTGTCCATGCTCTTTCCTGTGAGTAATTTTTTTAAAAAAGTCCTCCCCCAATCAATGCTTTCCAGTATACCAATATATTTTAACTATATTTTTAAAAAGAAATTTATTTATTTATTTTATATATGTGTACTCTGTCACTCTCTTCAGACACACCAGAAGAGAGCATCAGATCCCATTACAGATGGTTGTGAGCCTCTATGTGGTTGCTGGGAATTGAACTCAGGACCTCTGGAAGAGCAGTCGGTGCTCTTAACCACTGAGCCATCTCTCCAGCCCTTAACTATCTTCTTGTATTGCTTTTCTCTAACCAAGGCAATTATATTTATTTATTTATTTAATTTATCTGGTTTTTCAAGATAAGGTTTTTCTGTGTAGTCCTGGCTGACATAGAACTCACTCTGTAGAGCAGGGTGGCCTGGAACTCAGAGATCCACCTGTCTCTGCTTTCTGATTGAAGTTATAATTTTATATGGAAATGATTTTTCTGCTCTTTTTCACTTAAAATAATAAGAAAATTTCTACCCATAATCCTGTGGGTAGAAATTCTCTCTCTCTCTCTCTCTCTCTCTCTCTCTCTCTCTCTCTGTGTATGTGTGTGTGTGTGTGTGTGTGTGTGTGTGTGTGTGTTGATAGCATTTCATGTGGCCCAGAATGACTTCAAATTGTACATGTAGTGGAGACAGGCCTTGAACCTCTGATCTTCTTGCCTATAGTGCCCAAGCGCTAAGATCACAGGTATGGACACCACGTACGGTTTCTATGATTATTTTAAGTTGTGATGTTGAATTGGTACTTTTTAATTAGGTTTTGACAATGTAGTCATCATGGTGGGAGAGAGTATTTATAGAGGGACTATCTGGAGAAAGAGGATCATGGACAGAGGGTCACCTAGCAGGTGCCAGGAAGTCAGAATGGATCTCTGATTGTAGACAATCTAGAGAATAGATGATCTCAACATTCAGAAAAAGACCAGCAAGCTTCCATAGGTGGAGGATGTTTGGAAATAGTGCAAAGTAGGCATTCGCAGAAATTCCAGAACACCTCTGACCTGTTCCTATGAGCAGCCACCAAGGTGATCGTTTTCACACTTACTGCTGTGGGGGACGCTCAGTGATGGGACCTTCAGGATGTATCTCTGGACATTTCCCGGTTACCCTCCACAGTGTCTCTGCTCCTGACCTTTGGGTAGTTGTTTTGAGATAGCGTACCTATCCCCAGGCCAGCTTTGACTCAAGACTTTCTTTCTCATCTTCTTAGTCCTGGAATTAAGCGTGTGGAGTTTTACCTCTTAATGAATCAATTCTGTAAGATGAATCCAAGGAAGGTAGGCTTACTGGCTTGAAGGGTGTGTGACATTTTCATGACACTCTCTGGGCCTGGCAAGCGGCCTCTCTTTGAGGTAGCACCCGAGTCCAGGGCCCCCAGTGCTGTGATACGTTCTTTGGACCGTCACCTTCAGCAACCTGTTTCTAGTTTTTCTTTATTCCTTCAAATGAAGAGCAGCAACAGCAAGCTGTCAGCAGTTTCCGTTCATATTTGCATCTTTACAAATACGGTTTGTGCTCGCATTGCTGAGATTTGAACCGAGGGCTTTGCACAAGCCAAGTGCGCTCTCAGCCACAGAGCTAGCTATGTCCCCGGTCTGAAACACACTTTAAGCAATGACTTTTATTTTTCTTCTTCCATATGCTTGCTCCTTTGTTTTGAGCAGGGTCTCACTACTTAGCTCTGACTGCCTGAAACTTTAAGTTCCTCCTGAACGCTGGGATTAAAGGCGTGTGCCACCACACCCACCGGCCTAAGCAGTGTTCTTAAGGGCACCTAGTCAGTAGCTGTGTGAGTCAAAACTTAGTCACAGCTTTTCCTTTGTTAAGCATCTGGCCGAGACTAACCTGCAACATGCAGATGGTTACGGCTAGCTACTGCTGTTTTGACCCTTGGCGTACCCTAGCCTCTCTTTGAGGTGTTTTCTTAGGTGTGAGCATGATTCTTCCCCATGGGGGTGAGAGCAGAATTAGACGCCCACCTGTGGCCTTGTTGATTAGCAAGCAGCCCCTGTTACTTTGGGGCTTTCAGATTTTATAGTTTACTTTCTGCTAGGTATAGCTCAGTGGTGCAATGTTTACCCAGGGCATCCATCCCCAACTCTGGGAAAGGAGGAAGGAAGGAAGGGAGGGAGGGAAGGAAGGAAGGAGGGAGGGAGGGAAGGAAGGAAGGAAAATAATTTTTTCTGATATTCCAGAAAGAAGAAATTAAAAAGAATATATTCATCATATTTTACCAAGGAGAACAGCTCAGGCTGAAAATCAAGAAGATCTGTGATGGGTGAGAGACTGTCGCACCGCCTTGGTGATTGATTGGGGTTGGCTGTGGGAAAAGAGTTGTGCTGTGCAGAATGCGAGTGCCTGGGCCCTCTTTGAAGTTGACTAGAACTTCAGAGTAACTTCCAGAAGATCATTTTAAATGATGCTGGAGACACAAGGACTTTCAATAGTTGTGAGCATATGAACAGGGAGAAGGTAACTAACCAGTTACCAAGGTAACAAAGTAGCGACACGGCCTGGACCAGGTTATACTTTGTTGTTCTACTCTAGCTTGCTGCTTAAGTGGGCCGACTGGAGCCGGAGCAGCGTGGTGGTGGTGGTGGGCGGGGGGGGGGGGGGGGCACTTGGCTGACATGCTGGAGCGCCTGGATTTGATCCCTGGCACTGAAAAAGAACAAATAGAAAAGGAGAAAGTAAGCCGGGTGTGGTGGTGCACACCTGTAATCCCAGCACTCTGGGAGGCAGAGGCAGGCGGATTTCTGAGTTCGAGGCCAGCCTGGTCTACAGAGTGAGTTCCAGGACAGCCAGGACTACACAGAGAAACCCTGTCTCGAAAAACCAACAAAAAAAAAAAAAAAAAAAAAAAAGAAAAAGAAAAGAAAGAAAAGGAGAAAGTAACCACCATAGCTCAGCTGTTTCTGTAGAACCATCTTGATGTTACCTATGTTACCTATGTTTGTGTGTGTATGTTGTCCTGGGGATTGAACCCAGGGCCTCACTCACACCAGGAAAACACCCTCCCCTTGAGGTACACACTAAGGCTGGCCTGGGATTCACTCTGAAAGAGCTTTGAGCTTGTAATCCTCCTGTCTCATCGGCCTTCTAAGTGCCGGGGTCATAGGCACGAGGCACTGTGCCCAGCTGTTGTGAATCATTTTCTAAGGACCACACAGGAGGCCAGTTAAGCCAAGGCTTGGCCATTTGAATCATATCAGTCAGTGACGGCCTCATAGCGTTGTGGGATTGTCGAAGCAGTAACTCATGTGTGTCCTTTGGAATGTGTTTAACGCAGGTTTCGTGCCACCATCTACCCCTGCCCGGAGCACGCAGCTGAGCGCAGAGAGATGTTGGCCAGTGTCAACGTGAGGCTGGAAGACTTAATCACTGTGAGTGAGGGCTTCGGCCGGGGGCTGACGGGCTCTACCTTTTCCATGTGGATCCTGGCCCAGGCCCCTGTCTGGAATGTTTGCTATGCAGTTCTGGTTGGCGCTGCAGCAGATTGCACAACCAGAAAGCAGCGTTCAGTGAGCGGGGGGCTGACAATCCTGCATGACTGTCACATGCTGCTCCCAGCTTAGAATGGACCACAGCCCTAGCTTACCTCACGGCAGCCGCCCATATCTGATGAAAGGAGCCCTTTATGGCCAACCTTTGCCGGTGAGTCTGCAACCAACAAGTCAGCCAGCTGAGTGGAACAACCAGTTTGCCTGTACCAAACCGCTCCGCCGATTAACCACTGTGAAAACAGCGAGTCTGGTTTTTCCATGTGAGTGCTAGATGCACCCCAGATACATTTCCTTGGAAAGGCCTGTCATCATCCCCAGGGACACCATCACTCATCTGTGATGAGAATGCTCTGGAAAGGCAGCAGCATGGAAGCTGGCTGCTGAAGTGGCTGGGCCTATGTCTGATGGGATGGATACTCTGCATTGGTGGTGCTGCCCATTGTGACTCTCCATGTGTGTGACAGAAATGCTCTGAAGCCTACTCTGTTCAGTGCTGTGCTTATGGGGCACAGACGGCTGTTGAGCTCTTGAAATATGGCTAGTTTCACTAAGGGGCTGAATTTTGATTGCTATTTAAATTTTGTGCACACACACACACACACATATGTGCCTGCATATATGTGCACACATGTGTAGAAGCCAGAGGGCAATTTCAATTTCAGATATTATCTTCCGGGATGCCACTTACCTTCTTTGAGACAGGGTCCCTGATTTCACCAGTTAGGTAGGCCAGCAAGCCTCAGGGATCCTTCTGTCTCTACCTCCTAAGCCTTGGATTACTAGCGTATCCCACAGTGCCCGGCGCTCTTAGGTGGTTCTAGGATTGAACTCAGTTGTCAGGTGCTTTACTAACAGAGTCGCTGTTTAAGTTTTATTAAGTCTAAGTTCTCAAAGTTGCACATGGCTACTGAATAGGCCAGCACAATTTCAATCTTGAGTGTTTGGGTTTAGAAATTAGGTTTTATTTATTCATTTTTTAAATTTTATTTATTTTATGTTTATGGGTGCACTGTCGCTGTCTTCAGACACACCAGAAGAGAGCATCGGATCCCATTACAGATGGTTGTGAGCTGGGAATTGAACTCAGGACCTCTGGAAGAGCAGTCAGGGGTCTTAACCGCTGAGCCATCTCTCCAGCCCCTTATTTATTCATTTCTGAGACTGGGTCTTGCTGTGTAGTCCTAGTGGAGCTACTCTCTGTTATGCAATCCAGGCTTGTCTTGAACTCATGTCAATCCTCCTGCTTCACCCTCACTGCCAGAGTTACACATGTATGCCACATCTGCATGTGTGTTTCAAAAGCCTTTGCCTAGCAGACACCTTAACTGTCCCAGAGTATATGTATTTAATGTGTTTAATTGTCTCTCTTCCTTTTTAGCCACTGTCCCAGAACCTGCTTTCCTCAAGTGATTTCTTTCACGAAAATACTCTATGTAGGCCTTGGGGATGCATTGTGAGGAGCGTGGGAAAGAAAGAAGGCCGATTGTGCTTATGCACAGTGGGGCGTGGGCATTGTCTTCAGGGATCTGGGGAAGCTAGGATTGGCCAGCTCCTCCCCTTCTGTTCGGTCATGCCCAAGGTTGAAGCTGAGACCCCACATACCATCTGGCAGCTCCTTCTGGCAGGGATCCTGTAAGACAAATTGTGGAAGCAGCCGTGTGTGGTTACAGGATCAAGTGACCGGCTAGAAGTCGGCTGGGCCGGCTTCCGTGCTGCTGCTGTTCCATAAAGTCCCATCATAGGCACACTCGGTGTCACTGGGGATGATGACCACTGGGTGGCAGGGAGGACACTACGGCAGATGGACCCCCATTGTGTGCTAGAAGGGGTTTTCTTTTTAAATTATGTGTGTGTGTGTGTGTGTGTGTGTGTGTATGTGTGTGTGTGTGTGTGTGTGTGTAGAGAGAGAGAGAGAGAGAGAGAGAGAGAGAGAGAGAGAAAGAGAGAGAGTATGTGTATGCATGTGTGAGTGCATGTATGTATGTGTATGTTGGGGGGCACAAGTGTTATGGCATGTGGAGGAGAGAGGACAACTTGTAAAAGTCGGTTCTTTCCACCATGTGGGCTCTGGTCTCAAACTCAGGAAGGCAGCAAGCCCTTCCACAAGCTGCGCCATCTCTCGGACCTGCAGGAGGTTCTTTCCTGGAGGGTACACTGTGTTTTTGTTAGGGTGAGCTTTCCTGTGAAGTCTGTGAAAGTTTCATCTGTGCCAGGTGGTCCTGTCCCCGCTGGTCCTCAGGCCAGGCTGCATTATACCCTCCAGTGACACTTCAAGACACGTGCGCGGGCCTGCGTATTATAGGTCTTACACTTCCGATATGTCATGTATAGTATGCCACAATAGCCATATGAAAGGTTCCTGAAAAAGATGAGCCTATTTTATTTGTCGAAACATGAAATCTAATTCTATCCAATGAATTTTATTCATGCCAAATTGCCCGTTCATGAACTCACTTAGCGTTTATTGGACCCGATACTCACAGACACCATTCGGTCTGTTTTGGAAACATTGTAACATATGGTCTGTTTTGGAAACATTGTAACAAATGGCGACAAATTGGGTAGGTTGAAGTAGCTTCTCACGCACAGTTCTTTCTGGAGACCAGCGGGCCAAAATCAAGGTGCTACCTGGGCTGTGGTGGCACCTCTTGCTGAGGGGGCTTAGGGAGGAACCTTCCCATTTTTGTCTGGTGGCCTCTGGCAAGGACGCCCTAGGTGAGTGGCTACCCCGTTCTCATCAGTGAATGCTTCCCACCATGTCTTCCTTACGTGCCTTGATCTCTAGATCCAGGGCCACACTAATCCAGCATGGCTTCATCCTAACTCGACACACAGTTTAACCCAGAGTAATCCCATGAAGGAGATCTGAGAGCGAAGGGAAGACGCGGTCTTTGCCTGCCTTGCCTGTCGGCTCTAACCTTGGATAGGGAAGACAACGGCTCCTGTGCTCTTCTCAGGGCAGGGAAGCCTCTATGGCGGATGAACACCCCTCCCCTTTTGCCATTTGTGTCCAATCCCCCCATGGATGTTTGCTGTTTTTCTGCTTTTGTTTCCTCTCAGGTCATTACCCAGACAGAGTCTCACCGCCAGCGCCTACTGCAGGAGGCAGCTGCCAACTGGCACGCCTGGGTCATCAAAGTCCAGAAGATGAAGGCCGTCTACCACGTGCTGAACCTGTGCAACATCGACGTCACCCAGCAGTGCATCATCGCCGAGATCTGGTTCCCGGTAGCAGACACGAGACACATTAAGAAGGCCCTGGAGCAAGGCATGGTGAGCGCCAGGGGCGGCTGCGGATGGGAGGCAAGTCACAGCCAGCCTCCCGGCCCCCTGCTTGTCCCTTCTGGGGTGGAGACCACCACAGGTGGCTGTGGGATAGGATTGTCTTCGGTACATTTAAAAACAATTGAGACGGTATCACACATGCTCTTGGCTAGTCTCAAGTTCTCTAGGTAGCTGAGGGTAAACGTGAACTTCCACCTCTAGGCACACATTCCCACAGCTGATTTATGTCGTGCTGGGGACCGAACCCGGGCTTACAGCACAGCACGGTAGGCAAGCACTCCACCGTCTGAGCTACGTCCCCAGCCTCTCTACCTTCAGTTCTTAACTCAGTGCAAAGGCACAGAAGAGAGTCTTTTTTTTTTTCTCTAGCAGTTAAAGAACAGGCAAGCACATGCTGGGTGTTTATGTGCCCCCTCTCTGTCAGCTGTGGGAACAGGTATCACAATATGACTATGGGGGCTATCACCTGATAGAGGCACAGGCTAGCCAGAGAGGCGAAAACAACTAGGCCTGTGTACTAAGAGCTCAAAGGCACACACAGATGGCTCATCAGTGTGCCAGTCGCCATGCTGAGCACGCACACACACACACACACACACACACACACACACTGTTTAGTTATTAACCCCTTGTTCATCTGCTACATGAACACACTTGATCCAGAGCCCCCCCCCCCCCCCCCCGGGTAGACATAGCCCCACCATTGAGACTTCCTAGAGAGACGGGCCATACCCATGTTCCTGAGTACACACTCTGAGGCGCCCGTGAATGTAGGTGAAGAAAATGAGAGACATCATGGGAAAGAAACTGGTTCTAACCACCTGTTGTCCTCACTGATGTGTGAGCTCCAGCCCAGAAGTACCCGAGGGCTGACACTTGGTATTCACACTTGATAGGTGAGAATAATAATGATATCATCTGAGCCCAGACAGGAAGACCCCTCAGGCCATGCAAGGCCACATGGGGTGATACTTAGGGCCGGAGTAAACCACAAGCGGGAATGGGCTCTGTGGCAATGCGAGAGTGGACTGACCGGTTCCTGCTGGAGAATGCGATACACTTGCTTGGATCATTGCATGGGGTAATAGGATGGTGAACCCCACTGGGCTGAGGACTGGGTGGAGGAAAGCTGGTCTGACGGAGCGGGAACCAGCTTGTGGATGGGAGACTTTTATGAGGCAGGTGGCTAGTCAGGTGGTGCGTCTGGTAAGCTTTGAGATACTGGAGACCCTGTCTCAGTGCAGACATCCTAGGGCTTAGCTTCCTACGAGGCTGGCTAGAGCAGTTTCTTCAGTCCCCCGAATTGCCACAGGTGTTTCCCACACAGGAGTTGAAGGCCTTGTGTGGGTAGGAGGCGGAGGGACGCGTGAGGACGGAACAGCTGTTGGATACTGTCATCAGCGCCAATATAATCCTTTGTGGCCTCTGCCAGCCGCTGTGTCGGCTGCCATGCGGTGTGTATGGGAAGGGGCGAAGCTTCAGGCCTGGCTGCTAAGGGGGTGATTCCCGTTCCTCTTTAACAACACGGTGGGAAGCCACTCCATCTGCTCTGTGACCTGCAGCAGTGGCTTAACTCTGCTGTGCCTCAGTTTCTTCATTTCTGAAATGGGTTTGTCTTGAGGTGTGCCTTGGGATAACATCAGGGGAACTGAGATTAAACTCTGTAAAGGTCTTTGTAGTTTGTTGGTAGAGTCCCCCCTCAAGGCATGTCTGACGGTTGCCATGGTGGAGTGGTGAGATGGAGAGCACAGAGAATCGTGAAGTCTTGGCGTCCGGAGAGGTGGTTTTTGTTGTCTTGGTTTCCATGAGAAGTGGGCGATGAGGGTGGCAGCGGAGGATTAGGTCGACCTTGCACAGAAGCCTTGACTCTGAGAGTGTTTGGACCTCACTCTTTAGACTGTAGGAAGCTTCGAAGAACAATGCCTTTGGTCCGTTTTATTCCAGACATGACTGGGCAGAGTGGGTGGGTGGAGAAGTCAGCAGAAGGGCTGCGGCTGGAGGGCGTGGTGAGGCTCGGCTAGTGTGGTAGCCCAGAGAAGAGAAGCCAGGACCCCGGAGAGAGAAATACCGAGCCGGACTGGGGGGGGGCACTAAGCCAAAAGGGACAGAACAGGAACCTGGGGAAGTGGGGACTCCGGGAAAAGACAGGGGGCAAGGAGGACCTAGCTGGGGCAAGCTGGTGGTTCAGATGTAGGCAGCTGGATTTTCTAGAGCATCGGGTCAGGTCAACCTACCGGGTAGTTAGAAAAGACATGTGGGAGAAAGCTTGTGTCACCTTGAAAGATAAGGACAAATAGCAAAGTGGCTGAATTTCTGAAGGAGAAGGTAGAGAGGGGAAGAGTAGAGAACTAGAGCAGAGGTGTGTGTGTGTGTGTGTGTCTGTGTGTGTGTGTGTGTGTGTGTGTGTGTGTGTTGTGGATGGGGGCGGGGGGGGGGGGGAGATGGCCAGAGAACCAGGATGAGTTGCGGCTTTTTGACACTCTCATGTAAGCGATATTAGGTAAGCACTGAGACACATTTACCTTCCATTGTTCTCTGGAAGGTGGAGATGTCCTAAGTTTATGTCCAGATCTGTGTGCCAGCATTCAGCTCTCCTCCAGACGCATTGGTCACCTGTTCTTTCTGCAGGAACTCAGTGGCTCCTCCATGGTCCCCATCATGACAGAAGTGGAAACTAAAACAGACCCTCCCACCTTCAATAGGACCAATAAATTTACGGCTGGCTTCCAGAACATTGTCGATGCATATGGTGTAGGTAGCTACCGAGAGATAAACCCAGGTAAGGATCTGATGGGGTACAATGGGGTAGCAAGAAATTGAAAATTACCAAGGCGTGCCTCTCAGTAGATGCAGGAGGTGAATCCAATTATACCATGACACTCAACAACTCATTTAATTTCCTGTATTGTCTTTTGTAAATGCTGACTCGTGAAAGATTTGGGTTTTGTCTTTACATATCCTTGTGTGTATTTGTTTAGAGTCAGGGTCCTGTATGTAGCCCAGGGTGGCTTTGAACTTATGACCTCCATGTTTTCATCTCTGCACTGAGCTTAGAAGTGTGTCATAACACACCTGGCTCTTTTAAATAACAGCCAACCCTAGTTTTCATCTGTCTCTAAGTCAGCCAGGACCCTCTAGCATCTTTATGATCCAGAAGTTATAGTGTGAGAAAGACAGGATACACAGGACTTTGGGTTAGCATAATAGATCCTTAGCGCCTGGTGCTGTGCAGTTCTGGTGGCCTGGATAGTAAAATAGAGAGGTAGACCAGATGGTCTGTAGCTACACAGAGAACAGTGCAGTTCTACAGCTTGAGTCTTTTCCAACTTGTGACCAATACTTCAGGGGCCCCGTGGGGTCCCAATGCCTGTGGGTAGCTGTTGGTGCTGTCTGTGGTGGAGACAGACCAAAGATGGCGTTGGAAAGAGTAAAGAAGTCAGAGACAGGCTTCCAGTCCTGTATTAGCTACTCTTATAACACTGGCCAAATACCCCTATAAACAGCTTCCTGGAGATGGGATTATATTAGTACTTTCCTGTTGCTGTGACAAAATGCCCCTAACAAAAAAGAAATGCAAGAAAGGAAGGCTTTATTTTATTTCTTGGTCCCAGAAATAGCATGGTATAATAGGCATGGCAGGCAGGCATGGCTGTAGGACCAGGAAGCTGGTGTGTGTGTGTGTGTGTGTGTGTGTGTGTGTGTGTTGTGTGTGTGTGATCACACTGTCATCTGCATACAGTAAACAGAAAGAGAATGGGGAGTAGAACACAGCTATAAAACCTAAAGCCCATGGCACAGTGACATAGTTCTTTCATCAAGGCTCTACCTCCTAAAGGCTCCATAATCTTCCCAAACAGTGCAATCAACTGAGTGTGTGTGTGAGGTGGGGTGGGGTGGGAACCTAGAGTCTAAATACGTGAGCCTGTGGGGGAACATTTGTTCTTCAGGCCACCTCAGGGAGGAAGGATTTATTTAGCTCCCAGCTTCAGGGGGCTCAGTCTAAGGTCGCTCGGTCCCTTGGGTAGAGCATCATGGTGACTGGTTGAGGAGAAAAAGAGGGATGTGGGAAGGGGTCGGGGCAAGGTAGACTCTTGTCCTAGTTTGATTCTGTCACTGTGATAAATGCCATGAGTAAAAGCAACTTATACGGGAAAGGGTTTATTTCAGCTTACAGTTGTAGTTCATCAATAAGGGCTAGAGATGGAGGCAGGAATCTGGAGGCAGGAACTGAAGCTGAGGCCAGGGAGGGGTGCTGCTTACTGCCTTGCTCCTCGTGCCTTGCTCAGCTTACTTTCTTACACATCCCAGGGCCACCTGACCAGGGTGGCACTGCTCCCTGGGCTGGGCCTTCTCACAACATTTATTAAAGAGAAAATGCCTTCCGGCCAAACTGATGGAGACCTTTTCTTCCGAGAATGACTTTATCTTGTGTCAAGTTGACCGAAACAATCCAGACACTAGCCAGCACAAGTCCCAAACAGTGATCTACTTCCTCAGATGAATACAGATCTGACCTATGTTGGAGGAGCAGACACTGGAGGCCAGCTCAGGAGCTGTCCCCTAGAGATGCCCCAGGCTGTAGCCTGCCAGTTTCCAATCCCTTATTTAGCAGACAAGACCTGAAATCTTTCACTGCCCCCCCCCCCCAAAGCCACCATCTGAGAAATCCATTAAAGGATTGACCGGGTGGTTAGACCAGACCTCAGGGTCTCATTCTCACTAGGAATCTAGTTCAGCAAGCAAAAATCAATGGTCACGGTGTTATCTAACTTTGTGACGGTGAGAAGCGTCACTGAATAAGACTCAGTACTGGCATAAACCAAGAAAGGAGAGCTGCGTTCCTGGGTTAGCTTAGGCACCTGGGAGCCAAGCCAGGATTGTATGGAGATGGTGGAGGAGAGACAATCAGGAAGGCTTGTGTAAGCCTGCCAGCAGATGGGGAGGGGAGGGGCTTCCCTAGGGAGCTCTTGGTTGGGGGTGGGGACCCTTTCAGGACCTCAGCTGCTGTGACTGTCACCCCTACAGCCCCCTACACTATCATCACCTTCCCCTTCCTGTTCGCTGTGATGTTTGGAGACTTTGGTCACGGAATGGTGATGCTGATGGCAGCCCTGTGGATGGTCCTAAATGAGAGGCACTTGCTGGCTCAGAAGAGCACCAACGAGGTGGGTGGTCAGCAGGTGTTCCCCCGGAGGGAAAATGTTACACTGTAACTTCAAGGGGTAGTTCACCCTTGGCTCAGCACTTGGGAGGAAGAGGCAGGAGGCGAATTCGTCATCCTGTCACTGCTACTCCAGCCTACATAACAGCTAGATCAAGATAGTGAGACCTTGTCTGGAACAAACAAAAGATAGTCGCAAAATGTATATGTGTGAGGGGCCAGAGCGATGGCTCAGCAGTTAAGAGTGCTAATCCTCCTGTGGACGTGCTGAGTGTGGTCCCGGAAGCCATTGTGGGTGGCTCATAACCACCTGTCACTCTTTCGATCCAGGGGATCCAGCGCCCTCTTCTGACCTCCTCAGGTGCATGCCCATATGTGACATGTGCTCACATAGATGCACACATAGGAAATAACTGTAAGAGTCAATCTTTTTAAAAATGTGTATGTGATTGTCACTATGAAGAATAACATATATTTGTAAAAATAACCCAATTCAACATAAAACTCTTAGTATGGGGTTTCTTGCTGTAAGCTCATGTTTTTTCTTTTTCTTTTTGTCTGTGACATTAAGAGACATTGGCTTTGCTTTTTAAATTTTATTTATTTATTTATTTATTTATTTATCCCAGTCTGAGCTTCCTGCCTCTACCTCTGGAGATCCAAGATTGCAGGCATGCACTGCTGTGCCGGGTTTATGTTGCATGCTAGATAAACTCAAAGCAGGGATTTTTGTTGATGGTTGAGGGTATTGGGAACAAACCCAGGGCCTTGTGTGTTCTAGGCAAGGGTTCTACCATGAGGTTGCACCTCCAGCTCCATCATCATCATCACCACCACTACCACCATTATTATCATATTATAATTGACAGGATCACACCATATGATTGGAGCTAGTCTCAAACTCACAGAGATCGGCTTACTTCTGCCTCTGGAGTGCTGGAATTAAATCTAGCCTCCTCTTAATTTTTTAAAAGCTTTCTTTACTCTGATTACAAAAGCAATATGTGTTAATTGTAGAATTTATGTCAGATTACAGTGCAGACACCCAGAGAAAGATCTTGATGAATGCTTTTGAATAAATTTCCATTCTGTGTGTTTGTGCTTGTCTACAAAATAATTTTCAAAAATTGCCATCAAGAATTACACATTATTTGTGGCTACCTTTAAAACCTATCTTTTTGTTCATGGCAGAACCTTTAGGAACCCCCAAGGAGTCCTGGGTACTGGCACCTCATTCTCACTGCCTTTGGCACGGTCCCCCGTCTCCTTCCACGGTATTGTGAACATAGAGGGCGCCAGTGCCTGTGTTGGTTAGAGTTTATCTGCTGGTCAGTTAATGGAAGATAAGCTCACGGTAATACATTTGACAGAGTGGAGCCATGCCCTTAGCTATGTTCCAGACTATAAGAATGGCTACAGTCCTCTGGCACATGCTGGATTGGTTAGAAGGAGTGCCGTGATGTCACTGTGAGTTAATCATAAGCAAGGCCAGTCTTGTGACCAATTCAGTCTTCCATGACAAGCTTAACAGATGTCATTTTCCATGGAAGGCATTTAAAATTGCAAATGGACTTGTCATCCGCTCTTAGGATGAATGATAGCCACAGGAAGCTGCTATTCCTAGCCGTGAAGACAAAGCCTCAAAGGCATACAGATCTGACCTGCGATGACTGGGCAGAGGCCAGCTCAGGACCTGCCTCCTGGAGGTGCTGGAGACCACAGCACGCCAGTTTACTTAGGAGATGAGACCTCAGTGTGTATAGCCATCCATTCTGTGGAAAGAGAAAGCATGAGGCTCACACGTTTTTGTTTGCACAGTGAATAAAGGCCCAGGGTTCTCTGGCTGTCCTACATAAGCTCGTGTGTGTGTGTGTGTGTGTGTGTGTGTGTGTGTGTGTGTGTGTGTATGTGTGCGTGATGTCTGCCTTGGTCATGTCATCTGTCCCCGCACTACCGATGCTGGACATATCCCGTTCTCTTTCCCTTCCTGTTATCACTTCAGAGCCCACCGACTGACACTCACCCTTTTTTCCCCGGGGCCAGATGTGGAACATCTTCTTCAATGGGCGCTATCTGATCCTGCTCATGGGTATCTTCTCCATCTACACCGGCTTGATCTACAACGACTGTTTCTCCAAATCTTTTAACATCTTTGGCTCCTCTTGGAGCGTCCAGCCGATGTTCCGAAACGGCACATGGAAGTAAGTTTATAGGCTGCTAGGGCAAGCTTGCAGGCCGTCCAAAGACCGCGTGGCTCATGGCTCTGGCCACAGCTGCCCCTGAAATTTCACCTGACAATCCAGCTTTTTTTTTTTTTTTTGATTTGTTATTTTTGAGACAGGGTTTCTCTGTGTAGTCCTGGCTGTCCTGGAACTCACTCTGTAGACCAGGCTGGCCTCGAACTCAGAAATCTGCCTGCCTCTGCCTCCCAAGTGCTGGCATTACAGGCGTGCGCCACCACGCCCGGCTTAAGCGATGACTAATTTGTTTTATTTATTAATTTATTTATTTATTTATTTACTTACTTACTTACTTACTTATTTATTTGTTTATTTATTTATTTATTTATTTAGGATTCTTCGAGACAAGGTTTTAGACCAGGCTGGCCTTGAACACAGAAATCTGCCTGCCTCTGTCTCCCAAGTGCTGGGACTAAAGGCGTGCGCCACCACCGCCCGGCTGGTGCCGGGCTTTTTTAAAGTCAGGTCTTCACTCCTAAGTCCCTGGCTAGCAAATCCCCACACGAGAGCCAAGCATATTGCCAGCCTCACCCTCTTGGGTGCGAGGTTCCCCCTGGAACGCTCAGCCTCTAACTGCTGTGCCATCTATTTTTACCGAAGTGCCTGCTGCATGGCGAACCCTCTACAACATATACTTAACTGAGCTGGAATTTGACGAGCTATCTCTCTACCACAACCAGTTCAGTGGCTGGGTTATCTATTTTTATCTACTGCACAAAATAGATCAAATAGATCCTGGGGCTGGGGAGCTGGCCTAGCAGTGAAGAGTACTTGCTGCTCTTGCAGAAGACCTCAGTTCTACTCCCAGCAACCAAACGGCAGCTCAGAAAAGCTATCTACAACTGCAATCCCAGGGGATCCAATGCCCTCTTCTGACCTCTGCTGCGTGCACACATGATACATATATGTACATGTAGGTAAAACATTCATGCATGTAAAATACTAATAAATAATTTTTAAAAGAAAACTGAGCTGGGCGGTGGTGGCGCATGCCTGTAATCCCAGCACTCTGGGAGGCAGAGGCAGGTGGATTTCTGAGTTCGAGGCCAGCCTGGTCTACAGAGTGAGTTCCAGGACAGCCAGGACTACACAGAGAAACCCTGTCTCGAAAAACCAAAAAAAAAAAACCAAAAAAGCCTGGCACCGATGATGACATACACACCCTCAGCTTTCAGTGTTCTAGGCCCCCACCCACTTCACCCCATGCAGCAGGACATTTCTTAGGCTGCTCTGGAAAGCTAGAGATCAGTCTGAAGAGCTTCGAGGAGATCGATCGTGAGTTGGCATGCCAGCATCCAGGATTGCTTGTGACGGACAGGCAGGACGGTGGGTGGGAGCTACTGGGGCGGAGGCAGGGGCCGTCGAAGCTCTGTAACGCCACAGTCTGTATCTCCCATGCACTTTCTAAAAACTGAGCAGCTAGCTACACTTCAGGGTTGTGGATCTAGGGAGGAGGGGGTTCAGAATTAGAGAGAGAGAGAGAGAGAGAGAGAGAGAGAGAGAGAGAGAGAGAACGGTGCAGTTACAGACCTGCTTCCTGTCCTGCCTCTTCCTCTTGCTCCTCCTCTTTACACAGGATCACTATAACATTCCTCCCTTCCCTTCCCTTCCCTTCCCTCCTCCCCTCCCCTTCCTTTCTTTCTGTTTTTGAGACATGATCTCACTGCATAGCCCTGGCCTTCAACATTTGGCGATACCTGTCCCCCAGGTGCTGGGATTAACGGTATGTCCGACTGTGCCCAGCCTAGTTGAGGAAACCAAGAGTTTTACTTGTTCATTCATGTCTGTAGAGGACATAAAAGGGAGAGAAAAAGCAAGCAGCCTCATTTGAGATTAGCTCTAGGGAACTTTCTCTGGGGGCATTTTATTTGGTGGACATTTCTGGAAGACTTACATGAGCTCTCTGGAGAGAATGGAAGGTGTTTTGTCTTGTTTTTTAGTAAAAGGACTGAAATCTGGTCCCTGTACAAGCAAGTGGACCACCACTGACTCCACCCCCAGGCCAGATGGTGACAGCTTTTAGCTTGAGGTGTGGAGGTTCTGTAGATCTCATTTGGTTTCTCTGGGAGGCCCAGGCTCTTGGTGTAGAGGATGGCGATGTAATAAAGAAAAGTGAAGGCTAAAACCGAAGCTAGGTGGTTGGCCGCATTTGCACACCCCCGCTTTATAATGAACAGGCGTCTGAAGAGAAGCCTCGAAGAACTTAGTTTTGAATTATATTAAATCTGTATGTTTCCCCAAAACGACATGAAATTTCATTTTCCTTGTAGTGTGAATGAACGTGCTGTTCTGCACACATGGGTAGGAGGGTGTCTCTTTAATTTATCTCCAGACTCGTCAGACACCCTGGAGCTAGGGCAGACAGGTGTCCAGCCGTACGTCCCAGCTAGCATCAAGCAGAACCTTGTTCTCAGTGAGGCAGAGTGAAGTTAGAGTTAGGTCACCAGGCAGAGCCTGGGTCTGGGCCTGCGTCCTCTGACACTTGGTGCCTTTCATCTGGAGACTATCCACGGTGAGCCTGTGGTCCCTGGAGCTGGGTGACATGCCCCAGTAAGGAAGGCTACACAGTAGTGTCCCAAGTAAGCTTCCAGATGTCCTAAGCCACTGTCTGGGACCACGGCACAATGATGCAGGATGGAGAGAGTTTTCCTGGGCACTCTGTCACAGCGGTCAGTCTTCTTCTCTTTATTTCAAACACATATTCCCTGGACTTTCTATAGAGACTCATAAAAGAGGGAGGGAGCTGGGAACCTTTGTTACCTGGTAAAGTACTTGGGGATCCAACGTCAGATCGCCAGCATCCACTTAAAAAGCTGGGCATGGCAGTGCATATTTGTAACCTAGACACTATAGGACAGGAGTCGGGGAAGGTTGTTTACCGAGGAGCCTGACCAACTTGTATATTTTCTTTCTCTTCCCCCCTCCTTTTTGGTGGGAGTGGGCTTGAGTTGTACAGAGATGAAGGTCTATGTGTAAAAACTCCATCTGTCCTTAAGGGCTGGCCCAGATGTCCCCTGGGAGTTCTCATGCCTCCACCCTGCCTAACTTCTGTCCTTTACCGTCTGTACACCTCAGCCCAGCCCCCGCTGCCTCAGACGTGTTATAGTTTCTGATCTTCCTACTGCGTTCCTGTCAGGGCTATGGCTCTTTGGAAACTTGGGCTGTGAACCTGCGTGGTCTGGATGGCAGTTTCAGAGGCCTCAGGCCTCAGGGTCGTACCTGATAACATAGTAGCTATTCTGTGACCATATATGGAGCCGTTGAGGGAGCAAACTCGCCACCTCGCCAGCATCTGGGCTTTGGCGGGCATTCAAGCTCATGGCTGATGCCACAAGAGTATCTCTACACCTGACTGTGTTTATATCATGTCTGTCTCTCTTCCTTGTCTCCTTAGTGCTCACATCGTGGAAAATAATCCGTATTTACAGCTGGACCCGGCCATCCCAGGGGTGTATTCTGGAAACCCCTACCCATTTGGGATTGATCCGGTAAGAATTCCCTCCGGGGTGAAGTGCCAGTTATGGATGACATGTTGAGAACTCTGAATAGAGAAGGAACAACAAAGTGGGGCGAGACGGGATAAACTCAGAGGCAGAGCTGCGTCCTGTTGATGAATTCGGCCTTGGGCTCTGCTTCCTGCCCCCTTCCTGCTGGAGCAGCTAGCCCCTTGCTGGCTAACAACACGCTTTTAAAGAGCCCTCGCAGCCTGCAGAGGGAGCTCCGCTGGCAGCGTGCTTGGTGCTTCAAGTGTGAGGACCCGAGTTTGGGCTGCAAAACTTCCATGTCAAAAGCCAGATATGGACTGGGCATGGTGGTGCATACTTTTAATCCCAACACTCAGAGACAGAAGCAGGAGAATTTATATAAATTTGAGGGTAGCCTGGTCTACATAGCAATCTCCTGTCTCAAAGAATAATCTTAGACATGGTAGTATGTGCTTCGAATCCCGACCATCAGGAGGATGTCAGGTGATCATGGGCTTGGCCAGTGAGAGGTCCTGCCTCAAAAAAGGAAAACCAAGATGGTTGATAATCCCTGAAGACATGCGTGCTCTCTCTCTCCCTCTCTCCCTCTCTGTCTCCATCCATCTGTCCGTCCGTCTGTCTGTCTCTCTGTCTGTGTCTGTCTGTCTCTCACACACACATGCTCATACGCACTCAAGTTGATTGCTTAGAAAGTGTATATATTAAATAAGTTACTTAATATTCTGATCAAGTGTCCTATTTTGGTATTTTCTTGCAGTGGGTAACATCTTACACTATAAAGTATGATTTAGCTTTTTTTTTTTTTCAGGCCAAAGATCAAACTTGGCTGTCTCTTTAGGAGCAGCCTAGCTTGTGTTTGAGTCAAAGACTTCCCACTGAAACCTGTGGCTTGCTAAGTGAGCTCCAGGGGTCCTCTTGTCTTTGCCTGCGTCAGACTAATAGCACACGCCACCACACATTTTTACATGAGTGCTGGGGTCAAACCTGCCATGTGTGCCTGGCAAACCCTTCACAGATCGCTCTATCTCCCCAGGTTACTGTGGATTTTTGTTTGTTTGTTTGTTTTGTTTTTTCGAGACAGGGTTTCTCTGTGTAGCCCTGGCTGTCCTGGAACTCACTCTGTAGACCAGGCTGGCCTCGAACTCAGAAATCCGCCTGCCTCTGCCTCCCAAGTGCTGGGATTACAGGCGTGCACCACCACCGCCCGGCATCCTGTGGATTTTTAAGATGCTTTCTTTTACTCATTTGTTTGCTGTATCTTTCAGTCAACCAGATGTGGCATTTCCAAAGCCTTTACACTATGAGATCTCTAAGGGGGGAAATACGCTGTGAATGGATAAAGTTCATAATGTTCATTCAGATAAAGCCAGTGCACACTGCCAGCAGGTGTCACTGTTGTGTTCCCAACCAACCATGCCTCCCGTAGACTAGATTAATGACATTCTCAGCACTGTGTGGAGCAGAGCCAGTTTCCACTGTGTGGAGTGGCCAGTTTCAGCTTCTGCAACTGAGCACACGCTGACAGTGAGTCTCTAGTCACCGCCCTCTCAGTTGCCTCCCTCACGTGCATCATCTCCTCCAGTTTCCCCGACTTCTCCTCTCCTCACCCAATAAAAGCAGAAAGCATTGCATGGAAATCTTCAGACAGTTCAGTCAGTCCCAGCTGCATTCCATGTTTTATCAAAACAGGTAAAACCCTTGAAAGTCTGTTTATAAACTGCAACATGTGAAAGACAAACATAAGTGGCTGATACTTTGTAAAGATCTTATTTTTACTATTTTTTTTATTCTATGTGTCTTGTGAATATGTGTGTGCGTTCGTGTGTATGCTCGTGTGTGTGTGTGTGTGTGTGTGTGTGTGTGTGTGCGCGCGCGCGTGCGCGCGTGTGCACGCGCCCTAGCAAGGCAGAGGCATCAGGTCTCCTGGAGCTGGAGTTGCACATGGTTGTAAGCCAGGTGTAGGAGCTGGGAACAAGCTGTGCAAAGAGCAGCATGTGTTGTCTTTGCATAGATAACACCTAGGGTTAGGATGTCATGGCCAGGAAGCCAGCAGCGGGGAGATGTCAGGGGCTGGTGATGTTCCTTTGCTTTGAATCTCATTGTTCCTACCTTCTTGTCCTGCACACTCAGCCCACACCCAACTGTCAGTGAACCCCATCTCTCCAGTTCTGCTCCCCAGACTCAGCAAGGGGCACATTACACAGTGGCATTTTATTCCACTAAACAAAAAAGGAAATTATGATATTTGCAGGAAAGCAGCTGAAACTGGGAGTTACTATGTCAGGCTAAACCAGCCTGCTGCAGACAGACCAACGCTGCTTGCTTTCTCGTCTGTAAAGCCTAGATTTAGAGTGCGGTGGTAGGTGGTAGGTGGGGGGACAGGACTAGAAGGGGAATCAGGAAAAGAACAAAAGAGATCTTAAGGAGGTTGCCGGGAGGAATGAGTGTCTTACGTTGCTTTTTATCACTGTGATAAAACACCATGACCAAAAGCAAGTTAGAGAGGAAAGGGTTAACTTGGCTGACTCATTCACTTCACAGTGAGCCATTGTAAGAAGTCAGGCCAGGATTGAAGCAGAAGCCATGCAGGAGTGAATGCTGTATTGGCTTGCTCTTCACGGCTTGATTGCTCTTCATGGATTGCTCAGCCAGACTTCCTACACCATCAGGACCACCCGCCCCAGCTGGCAGGGTCCCAGCGGGCAGGAGTCTCAGACATCAGTCAGTAATCAGGAAAACTCCAACTGGCCAACATGGTGGCATTCTCGCAGATGATGCTCTCTCTTCTCAAATGAGTTCAGTTTGTGTCAAGTTGACACAAACAAACAAATGAAAACCAAAATCCAAAACAAAAAATCTAAGCAGGACGGATGGTAATGGAATCCGGGTGAGGATGACTTGGGGAGAAAGGAAGCAGGCAGAGGGGGATCTGGTGTGCGCTGGGGAAGACGCAGGAGGAGCGGAATGAGGTAGAGCAAAGTCTAGTGACACATTAGTGTGGAGATGCCATACGAAGCCTGCTACATTAACAGCTCCACAGGCCGGCAGCCAGTGCTCGGAGCCCCTGAACCATCTCCCCAGCCTCTCGATTAATAGAAAAGTGATTTGAAAAAGAGGAAGGGAATGAAACAGCCTACTAGTCCAGAGTTTCTATTCTTTGTGCAATTTTCCCACTTGATCACAATTTTGAAAGGGAATAAAAAAGACCAGCAGGGCTAGAGAGAGGTGGGATGCTCAAAATAACGAGGAGACTGCTAAGGTTTAGTTCTAGAGCTCGCTTGTGTGAGGCTCTGGGTTCTATCCTCAGCACCACAAAACAAAACAAAACAAAACAAAACAAAACAAAACAAAACAAAACAAAAAGCAAAATAAAAACTCAATTCTTGGTCCTAAAATTATATATGTATAGTTTAAAATCTACAAAATATAAAATGCTACAGACAGCAGCAGATCTGGCAGCCATGGTCCTTACATTTCTCTTGCTGTTTGAGCCAGACTCTGATGAAGGATTTAATCATTATTACGTAGCGTAAGGGTCTTATCACAGCCGCTCACTGCGGTAAGCATCTTCCTGTGACGTGGATCATAAAAGGCCTGGCCTTCATCAGAGCAGAGCAGCTTTAAGGTGTTTTCAGTCTCCCTGGTCTGGTCAGTAAGGGGACTTGTGAGGATCTTGTGCACAGGAGCAAGTACTCTGTCACTGATCCACTCTCCGCAGAGGGGCTCGATGGTTAAGAATCTGTATTCTGGAATTTGGCTGCCTGTGTCCGAATCTTGTTGTTTTTTTTTCCCCCCCATTTATTGGCTTAGTGATTTTTTGAATAAATGAACATCTCTGTGCCTATTTTGTCGCCTGTAGAATGGGTATAACAGCCAGAGCCCTGAGACTGATTAGTGGATAGATCAGTCCGGTCATAAACGTGATACATATCAGTTGCTACCATATTATTTTCTTTCAAGGTACATTGGTAACTTGTTTCTTTCTGAGGTTATGATAAATTCTCTGTAAGTTTATCTCTATAACTGGAATATTTGTATCTAAGGGAGTCTGTTGAAATTAAATATCAGTGCATCTAAAGGGTTTGATATATGCCTGGTACATACTTAACCTCTTAGCGTCTGTAGTGTATCTGATTGGCTAGATCTATAGTGTGTTAAAGATCCTACCCTCACCATGATGATTGGTGATGTAGAAATGGGTCACTTTGATGGCAGGGACTGAGGGCAAGTCTGGAATAGCCTAGATGCCAGGTAGCTGTGCCAGGAACAGAGGAGGGGCTTCTAGTGTTAGTCACTGTAGTCCCCTCCCCCTCCTTCCTACTGGTCTCTTGGGGACGGTCTGGCAGCTGCTCAGAGTATTGCAAAGATACTCCAAGCTGTATGTCACTTCCATCAGCATGTTTGTGAGTGTACATGTGGATATGAGTATATGCACACACAGTGGGAATGGGCAAGAGGACCATGTATTAAAGCTGTGTCTAACTGGATATCGGCCTGTGCTGTTTTGAATGAGAATGTTCCCCATAGTCTCGGGCATTTGAATACTGGATCCCTAGTTGGTGGTACTGTTTGGAGAGGTGAAGGCGGTGTAGCCTCGCTGGAGGAAGTGTATCACTGGGGGTGGGTGTTGAGATGAAAAACAGCTCTCTGCCTCAGGCTTGTGGTTAAGGGTGTGGGTTCTCAGCTTCCTGCTCCTACCTTCATGCCGCCATGCTCCTCCGCCATGATGGACTCCGATCTCTCTGGAACCATATGTCAGAATAAACCCTCCTCCTGTACTTTGCTTTGGTCATGGCATTTCATTTCAGCAACAGAAAAGTAACGGATGCAGCCTCTAGGAAGGGAAGCAGTTTGGACTAGGAAGTTGTTCCGTGATGGAGATGAGAAGGCTGTGTGGATTTCTTTTAAGATGACACACCTCCCAGGCACATGGGATGTGCTTGAATTTCTTGTGAGGTCGAGGGTATGAGAAAGGACTTGGGATGAGAATGCAAACCACAGGGTTAGTGAGCTTTCTGTGGCAAGGAAGAACGTTGGGGTTGGGACCATTAGCCAGGGTGAGCCCCTGACTAGACCCTGCCTACTCTGTCCTTGTTTAGGGCTGGCATATGTGCCAAGACTGAATGAAAGGCAGGAACTGTGTCTTATCTATAGTGACTTTGACAATTAAATGTAGAAATGACTTAAGGTTCTGGAAAATGCTTTGCATGTGAACTATTCAAGGAACTCAAAGCAAAATAGGTTATTATTAAAGGATCAACACTTTGCAGGCCATTAGTCTGAGGCAAGCCTGAGACTCTCCATAGGATTTCAGAATATCTTTCAATTTGGCACCAGGCAAGTCATGTATCTTTTGGTGTGTGTGTGTGTGTGTGTGTGTGTGTGTGTGTGTGTTAGATGTGTTAGTGTGTGTATGTGTGTGTGTTAGTGTGTATGGTATATGTGTTAGTGTGTGTGTGTTAGTGTGTGTGGCATATGTGTTAGTGTGTGTATGTGTATGTTAGTGTGTATGGTATATGTGTTAGTGTGTGAGTGTTAGTTTGTGTGGTACATGTGTTAGTGTGTGTGTGTGTGTTAGTGTATATGGTATACGTGTTAGTGTGTGAGTGTTAGTTTGTGTGGTACATGTGTTAGTGTATGTGTGTGTGTGTGTGTGTGTGTGTGTGTGTGTGTGTAAATGAGGGGAGGTATGTAGGAGGCAGTTGAATGACAGCTTCGTTGGTTCTCTTCCTCCACCTTTACGTGAGCTCCAAGGATATAGTTCAGGTTGTGTTTTAGTTTACTTCCTGTTGCTGTGATAAACACCATGACCACAAACAACTTGGAGAGAAAGTGGTTTATTTAGCCTCACAGGTCACTGTCCACTATTGAGAGGAAGTTAAAGCAGGAATTGAAACAAAGGCTATAGAGGGGAGTGGTTTACTGGCTCGCTCCTCGTAGCTTGCTTATTTGCTTCAATATAAACCCAGGACAACCTGCCTAGGGATAGAACCACCCACAGTGGACTAGGTCTCCCCCTTCAATCACTACTGAAGAAATTGGCCCACAGCCCAATCTCTGGAGGCGACAGGTGACTCTATTTTGTTGAGTTGACAGAAACTAACCAGCCCAGGTAGCCAGGCTCGGCAACAAGCTCCCTCAGTCACCGGGCCATCTCACACGTCCTCGTCTTTGGATTTCTCCCAGCACCTGGCTATCTGATCAATGGCATCGATGCTTCTAATGCTGTCACCACAGCTGCAGTGACAACAGGCTTGTCCTTCCTGTTCTCTGAGCCCAACGTCATGTCGCCCCCCAGAGCAGCTCTCTGTAGCTGCTCTCTGTGCTGTAGCCCCAGCTCCTACAGGACTCCCCAGCTCTGCCTCATGTCTTTTTTGTCATGTTTCTTATCCAGATTTGGAACCTGGCTTCAAACAAACTCACATTTTTAAACTCCTATAAGATGAAGATGTCAGTCATCCTGGGAATCGTTCATATGATTTTTGGTGTTATTCTCAGCCTCTTCAATCACATGTGAGTTTCTTCTTTTAAAAAAAATATTTTAAATTATGTGTACATGGGTGTGTGTGTTTGAGTGTGGGTATGGACATGTGAATGCAGGCTCATGGACCCCAGAAGCGGAAGTCACGGGTGATTGTGAACTGCCTAACACAGTTCTAGGAATCAAACTTGGAACCAAACTTGGGTCCTTTACAAGAGCACAAGGACTGAAGAGCCATCTTCTACCTAAAGTGAGCCTCTCTATTCACCCTCTGCGTGCTCATCCAATGGAACTGATGAGGAGAGGCAGAGCTGCCAGTGAGCCTTTGCAAGTCAGGTAGCTTCCCTGTGGGTCTTGGCTTGAGCTGAGTTGAGATAGGATGGTTGGCCAGAGTCAGAAGCACCTTTGTTTCTGCCATGCAGAGTCTGTTGAAGTGTGTGCTTTTCACCGGGAAAATAGCTCCTCATTCAGCAGGGGGCCGGGGAGCTTACAGCACCTCTTGTTCCCCCTACCCGAAAGAAAGGGTTGATGTGCTATCCAGCTCATTTTCTTCCTGGTGGGTCTGGGAAGACTTGTATGAATTCTGGCCAAGGTGCTCCCAATCCTGGATCATCCTGTTTCCCAGCTGGTGTGTGGCAGGCTCTCTCTCTCTCTCTCTCTCTCTCTCTCTCTCTCTCTTCATGTCTGCACTCCGTTCCTTTCCTTCCGTCAACATCTGTCACTTGAAAGCTTCTTAAACTTACTGATGCTAAAAGTGTTTGGACAGCATCATACGTGCTTACTCAGTGCGTTGAGCATGGCAGCCGACAGCAGGTACCACACAAATCCCACTTGCTACCTAGGAGTAAGCGGGGCATTGGCCCACAGAAATGCTGGAGATCTTAAATCAGTCCGTTTAAGTCTTAATTTTAGCTCCTAGTGAATGAGATCGTAGGCTCAGTGCCTGACAGTGTGAGATTATCATGTTAAACAAAATAGAATGGGAGTGTGCCTCAGTTGGTACAGTGTCTGCCTGGTGTGCACAAAGCCCTGGGTTCAGTCTCCAACACTGAAAATGGAATTGAACCCCTGAAATTCTAGCACATGGGTGGAGGCAGGAGAACCAGAATTCAAGGTTTAGCTATATAGCAAGTTTAAGGACAGCCTGGGCTGTGGGAGATCCTGTTTTTTTATTTTGTTTTGTTTTGTTTTGTTTTGTTTTGTTTTGTTTTGTCTTGTTTTTTTTAGGAGGTAGTAAAGAAGGATGGAGAGAGGAAGGAAGAAAACAGGGATACATGGCAAGAATGGGTTAGGTTACAGGAAAATGAACAAATCCAGCCTCACAGCTAAAGACCATGAATCATAGCTGCAGGGCCCACATGGGTTCCATACCTGTCATCCTTACACCAAGGGGACTTAGAGGATGGGTGGCCACTACCTGGAGCCCTGCAGGTGCCGTGCCAGAGAAAAGGTGGAGAGTTACTCATGACCTTTAAAGTTTCTATCCAAAGCAGCAGGTGCCATTTCTGGTTCCATTTTGATGGCAAGAACCACTTGGAGGGTGACTGAAACGCAAGAGGCCACAGACACAGTTCTGCTTGGAAAACCCAGGGTGTGGTACCCGAGGGAAGTGCTGAAGCCAAAGACCTGTGGGGAAGGCCATTGGCCTCCTTAATACAACAGGGATTCTTCTATCTCCAGAGCTCTCCTCTCAGCCTGGTAGGGCTCTGAATTACAGCAGAGGTTCTGAACTTTCTACTATTCTACCTTGGCATTGTGTCTTGAAAGAATTTATAGAATTTCAGGATCATAAAATACTCTTCTTTTTTCTTCTCATGAGGCATTAGGAATTGCACACAACGCCTCACACAGGCTAGGCGCCTTGGCACTGCTCTGTTGCTGTGAAGAGACTCTATGACCATGGCAACTTTTGTAAAAGAAAGTGTTTAACTTGAGGCATCCTTAGAGTTTCAGAGGTTCAGTCCATTAGCAACATGATGGGAAACACCAGCAGGCAGGTAGGCATGTGGCTGTAGCTGTAGCTGAGAGCTTTCCATCCTGATCCAGAGAGAGAGAGAGAGAGAGAGAGAGAGAGAGAGAGAGAGAGAAACAGAGACAGACAGAGTCATAAAGACAGAGAGACAGAGACACCAAGAGACTTAGAGACAGAAACAGAGACAGAGAGACAGAGAGACTTAGACAGAGAGAGAGAGAGGGGGAGAGGGAGAGGGAGAGGGAGAGGGAGAGGGAGAGGGGGAGAGAGAGAGAGAGAGAGAGAGAGAGAGAGAGAGAGAGAGAGAAACAGAGACAGACAGAAACAGAGACAGACAGAGTCATAAAGACAGGGAGACCAAAAGAGTTAGAGACAGAAACAGAGACAGAGAGACTTAGACAGAGAGAGAGGGGGGAAGAAGGAGAGGGAAAGAAAGAGAGGGAGAGGGAGAGAGAGAGAGAGAGAGAGAGAGAGAGAGAGAGAGGTCTGAGGGGTGCCAGAAAATGAAGCCCTGGAACTGGAGTTAATCCACCCGAGCTGGGAATCCAGCTTGGGTGATCACCGTGCCACCTCTCCAGCCGCACATTAGAATCGTTCTTCGTTTCCAGGCTCCGTGTAGCCCAGGATGTAGATCGGGAGCCCCTGTCTTAGCACATGCGTAGGAGAAAGGCTCCCGAATGTCCTATTGCTTCATTTCACCTTCAAATATGACTTGGGAGTGCAGTCTCCACGAGAAGTGGCCAGATCACTGCATGGCACCTTCTAGACGGAGGTTCCCCAAATCTGTGCAAAAGCCTCCCCTCCCGTGTTGCCTTTTCCTTTTCCCTTTACTTTCCATGCACGCCTGTGTTTGCAAGGGGAGGACAGCGGTATGCCGGCAGGCGCTCAAGAAGGAAATGAGCGCTGCGTGCTCTAGGGGGCGCGCTTAAGCGCCGACGGTCTGTTACCGGTCTGTCTTACCTGTGTTTTCCACCCCTAGCTACTTCAGAAGAACCCTCAACATCATTCTGCAGTTCATCCCCGAGATGATTTTTATGCTGAGTCTGTTTGGATACCTGGTTTTCATGATCATTTTCAAGTGGTGCCGATATGACGCCCACACATCCCGGAAGGCCCCCAGCATCCTCATCCACTTCATCGGCATGTTTCTATTCGACTACGATGATGCCTCCAACGCACCCCTGTATGGCCATCAGGTAGTTCTGCTTTGAAAATACCTCCCGAGATCCACTCAGTTCTGTAAAATGTCTCTCACGGTCGGAGTACCGCAGAGAGTCGTTCTTTGCAAGAGTGAGCCATCTTAGCACTCCGGGAAGAACCGTGTGTTCTCATTAAGTAAGGAGACTGGCACCCCTTTGTGGCTGCCAGTCCTCCTGCTGGGGTAATGCACAAGGGACATTATTGTTGAGGAATTGGAAACTGCCTAGGAAAAGAGGATAAAATAGTCCTTCTGATGGATTGGCTTGAATTGTAAAATGCTCCAGTTTAAGTTTTAAGCCTTGAGGATTTGAAAATCTTGCACTGGTAGGACGGCTCAGCAGTGCCTGCTGCCTTCCTGAAGACCAAGCCCAATTCCTGGGACCCATATGGTGGAAGGAGCGCTTGTTTCCTCCTGAAAGTTGTCCTTTGATCTTCATGTGCAGGCAAAATAAATGTAAATAAATAAATAAATACCTAAAGGTTTCTCTTGGGAGGCCCAGGCAGATGGATCTCTACGTTTGAGGTCTTGTATAAAATGTGTTCCAGACAGCCAGGGCTACACAGTGCCACTCTGTCTAAATACAAACAAATAAGCAAAGTCTTTTGTTAAAAAAGCAAACTTTAGCTAAGCTTCACATGAAAGAAAATAGAAATAAAACCCAAAGCAGAAGTTCCTTTGCTTCCACAGAAGGCGGGTTTCTGGAAAACTGTGGGCCAGGCTCACGCTATCCCATGATTCCCAGTCAGCTGGAGCTCACCCCCTTTTCTGCTCTCCATGGATGTGTGCTCCAACAGTTGAATTTTACCCTCGCTCTGATCTTTCCTATTTCCTTTAGCCTCTTTATCAGCTTAACAGCTGCCCCTGGGGATCTAGGGGGACGGTCCTAGGACAGGAAACCCCTGTAGATCCTCAGACCCACGGATGCTCAAATCTCCTGTGTAAAATGGTACAGTGTTGTGTGGAGTCCATGTAATCTCCCACGTTCCACCACTCACCCCAGGAGCAGGGTTTCTGTGTATAACAGAAACAGTCCCTGGCTGTCCTGGAACTCACTTTATAGACCAGGCTAGCCTCAAACTCACAGAGATCCACCTTCCTCTGCCTCCCAAGCATGGGGACTAAAGGTGTGCGCCACCATGCCGAGCTCCCCCCACAGTCTCTGGATGTCTCTGGCATCCGGTGCCCTGTAAATGCCAATAAATCACTGCAACACCATGTTCTTAGGGAAATAATGAATGTGTTCAGTACAGACAGTTTTGTTTTGTTAATATTTTCCATTGTCTGGATATGCAGACATGGAGCTTGCAGAGATGGACGGTTGAGTATAACTTACTATTTTCCGCGGGTTTAAATGTTTATTTGTTAGGTATCTTAGTGTTTAGGTGAGCATATAAATCACGGGTTTCTTCATGGCACCATCACACGTCCGTGTCATCACACTTCATTCTCATTTGTCCTCCCCCCCCCCGCCCTCCCTCCCCATCCAGCATGTTCCTTCTCCCCATAAAGTGTATTTTATCTTGAAATAATAGAAGTGCTGGGTGTAAAGGGAGATCAAAGAATCATCCTGTTACTCTGGCCTCACCCCGAGGTGAGCCAGCGAATGCAGGTAGGGGGCAGCTTCTTATAAGTGGAAGACCCCCTTCCTCCCTGACCCCTCTGGACCACATTCTGTGGCTAGGGCCACACAGGCGGCTCCTCCATGGAAGCCAGGACCTGCGAACATTAAATGTCCTGAGTGACTCAGCCTTTTCCCTGGCTCCTCGCTGTGTTCCCCCCGGAAGCCCCAAGCCAGAAGAAAACCTGCCTCCTGATGAGGCTTTTGTCAGAGATGGTTTTAGATATAATAATCAGAGAAGAAACCTTCCTCAGAGGGCCCTTTTGTGTCTGACTTGTTCAACACATAAAGCAACCTTCGCCAGCCCCAGAATGCTGGCCCAAAGGGAGTGTGTCTTGAAGGTTCATTTATCCCGTGCTGGCATCAGAGTGAACGTTTCTTTGGATTTCCCAAACAAACCTTTTCTTGTAAATACTGGCCTTAGAGTAAACAAGTAACAAATCCTTTCTTGTAGGATTTGGCCTTAGAGTCACCAAGTGTTTCCAGTGTTAACTACCTGTAGAGAGGCCAGGGGTTCGCAAAGTGTGGAAGAGGCACCAGGCGTCACAGACTTCCCAACTTCTTGTTCTAGTCAAAAACACCACAAGGCATTGGTTGCCCCCCCCCCAGGCCACCTAGATAGATTAATTTTGGTGACACAGTTTGGATTTCCATAACCTCAGTCTGGGGTCATAAGGTTGGAACAAATGGCAGTCACTGAAGTCTTCTCTTGGCTGTGCTCTGTCTTTGCGCGCGCGCGCGCGCGCACACACACACACACACACACACACACACACCCTTGCCAGGTCTAGGCACGGGAGGTCTAGTTGAAAACATGGACAAACAGCAGTAAGGTACCTTTATGTGCGAGGGGGTGGGTGGGTGGGGTGGGGAGACTTCATTGGGTAAGAACAGGGTGAGGACACGTGGCCCCTCCCTCTTTTGAGCATGGAAAATGGAGGGTAGGAGACTGAGCAGATATAAAATGTTTCCACTGGGTAGACTGTGTGGCTGCCAGTGCTATAAACCATCACCTGACAGGAACCTTGAGTTGGCGAGAGCAGCTGGGGGAACCAGAAGGCTCACCTGCTGCATTTCCTCAGCTCTGGAGCAGTTTGCTGTCCCTGCCCTGGCCAAGACACCTTCCCCTCTTTCCACAATAGCAGCTGAGTCGCTCCTCAGAACTGGGAAATGCAGATGAGGAATGAGGAGGAAAAAAAAAAAAAACCCAAAGTGGGGGAGGGGCCTGAAAGGAAATATGTCACCACAGATTCCTCTTGGGTCTCAGCGGTGGTCAAAGGGGGAACCTTGAGAAACTGGGCTCTGAGTGCTTGGTGGACATCCCAACCTATGAGGGGACATGAGGCAGGAAGCCATGTGAGCGTGTGGGAAACTCTTGCTTTCTTTTTGAACGGGGAGGGGGAGGGAAGGAGGATGAGAGAGCTCAAATAATTACCTCACCCTGGGAGAAATATGTAATTATTGATTGACTATAAGATGACCAAGGCTTTCAGTGGAGAGATGGTTGGAGTCGTGTGACCTGCCAGTTTTCTTCTGCAACCAGGGTAAGTATGTTGTGTAGCAGAGTCAAAGGTGAGAGAAACATAAAACGTGTCCCTAGAGGACCTGACTGGCTCTGCATGGTATGCGAATATCACAAGGGCTACATAGAGAGTAAGCAACGAAGAAATGGCTTCCATCCCTCCATGGGCACAGAGCACTGCGGGACAACATTCTCTGTCTCCCCTAGAACTGCAGCAGACGTGAGGGTGATTTCTTGGGAAGCTTTAGATGGCTCAGGGGATGCTGAAGTGCCCGTCTTCACCCCTCGAGCATGGGAAATCCCACTGTGCATGGGAAAGGCACTTCTTGGTCATCTCAGTGACTGGTCGACATTTTGCTCTTACAGCAAGAAGTCCAGACTTTCTTCATCATCATAGCGCTGGTGTCTGTGCCGTGGATGCTTCTGATTAAGCCATTTGTTCTTAGAGCGAAGCACCAGAAATCTCAGGTGAGTGCTGGCTTTCAGCTTGCCCACTGTGGGTCACAGCATGCATTCCTAGAGATGAAGTCTCAGGTGGGGAGAGAGCCGTGGGCTTCCCTGCAAGGCCGGGAAGGTCTCATGAGTGTAGAGTCCCACGAGGGCCTTGACTTCCAGCACAATGGCCATTCATTTCCCAAACACAGTAAGTCTTGACTCTGCTTATAGGATATATGTGTGTCCTATCCAGGATAATTCCTGGATTAATTATTCAGAATTAATCTGAAGGTTACTAAGCATCTAGACTGTTGTTCGACTTACCTTTTGTTTGTTTGTTTGTTTGTTTGTTTGTTTTCTGATGCAAAAAGCAAGAGTAATTTTTATTAATTTCCAGCATGCTGGGGTTGCCCTGCACATGGAGAGAGAAAAACCCCCTACTTTTTGTTTTTTAAAGACAAGAGTCTTACTATATAGCCTTGGTTGGTCTGGTATTCATATGTAGCCCAGGCTAGTCTCAACTTGAAGCAATCCTCCTGCCTCTGCCACTCTAGTACTAGGATTACAGGCATACACCACCACGGCCTCCATATAATTCTACTTTTAAAAGGTTGTGATTTCACTCCACGTTGCTACAGCCTATATCTTAGACTAAACCCTCACAGAAGGCACATTCAAATAAATCAGCTTTAATTCATGAGTAACTTCCTGTCAAACATCAACTTCAATCAATATGTTTTCTTTTGTCTCACATGACATGAGCCTCAGATGTACCCAGGGTGCACAGTAATGTAAAGCGACATATTTGGGGAGGTTAACCCCTCCTAGGGAACATGGATGACTCCTTGATTTGTTCTGTCAGTGCAGAAGATACAGCGGACTGTATTGGAAAAAAATGTAAGGTGCCTATTAACCCCAACTATCATTTATGTGGGGGGTGGAGGAGGAAGATAACAGAGCAGCATGACAGACAGGAGATACCCAGCTGACACTGTGTGAGGGCCGCTATCTTGTTAATACTTTAATAACTCGGAGGCCAAGCTGAAAGGTGTCTTCCTCTCCCTGCTTGTCAACCGCTGCAGTCTTTCACGATCCATGAGGATGCCATGGAGGGCGACCACTCGGACCCCTCTGCTAAGAAGACTGCAGGTGCCCATGGGATGAAGGACGGCCACGAGGAGGAGGTATCTGAGACTGAGGACCACAGGCTAGCCTCTCGGTTTGCATAGAGTCTGGAATTGGCATGTGGTCTTTACAGTCACGAGGGTGCAGACACCATCCTGCCTGCACGAACCCAGGCACGGGCTGGCGGCTCTAGAGGCCCCTGCTGGTCTCAGCCTGTGGCTTCTCCGTCAGCAGGTTTCGGGAAGCCCACGGACGGGAGATAGCTAAGTGGATCAGAACAGGGCGTTAACATCGAATTTGAAAATGCTTTACTATTTTGGCCAGTTACTGCTGTTATCTTTAGGAGCATGTGAGTACCAACCAGCCTATCAGCCCAGCAGCCTAGAGGGCCCCTGGAGCTGAGAACCTCATCTCCAAGCGCCAGCAACATTGTGTGAGCCTAGCACTGGTGCCACAGCTTGTGTCTAGCTTGAGGTATTGAAGTAAGCCGTGGGCTGCTGTGGACCCCAAGCCTTTTCTCCAGTATAATGTACCTGGCTTTCTTAAGTCCCGGGCTCATGCCTAGATTCCCTGCTGTATGCTTCTTCTCCTGTAGCTCAGTGCCACCCCAAACCGAGCACCTGCAAGTCAGCTGCCCCTTCCTACAATTCAGTATTATCAGTGCCATCCTTGGCAGCTTCGGGCTCAAGCATCTGAGTCCTGTCTGATCCCTGTCCACAACTGGGGACATAATCTCATAATCTTGAAATACTCCGTGTGTCGGCCAGTCCAGTCACCGTGCTACGGTGTGGCAAGTCGCCTTTTTGCGTGTTTTCCCCACTAGGCTGTGAGCTGCCCCAGGGGCTGTTGCTCCCAAGTCAGTGTAGGCAGTAATGAGGGCTATGGGGTCTTCCAACCACTCTCCTTCTTCCTATCGGGCTGGGCTAATCCCCGCGGGAGCAGTCCGATCCATTGTGCTGGCAGATTAACCTTCCGCCATGTCTCACCTCTTTCTGCGTCTTCCTACTCACACATTCCTCTGGCTCGCCACTGACTTCTGACTTCTTTCACTTCCCCGCATTTCATCTTTCCAGAAACATCACCGCCTGCTCTCTGTCTGCTGTTCCTCAGTCAACAAGGCCTGTTTTCCACCAGATGGATCTTCCCTTTGACTTTGGACTCAATAATAGCGCAAACCACCTGGATTGTCCTTCCAGGGTCAGTTTCCTCTTTGGGAAACACGGTTCCCTGCCCTGTCTTTACGCATGCGCATGCAGCACGCCGCAGTGTAGCTCTACCTCCTCTGCTCAGCCCTTTCTGTTGTTGCTAGAAAATGGTGCCATGTACTCCCGCTGTTTCCTCAAGTAAACTACTGTGTGCCTCACCTAGTTAGGCAAGAAGTTTCTTAACACCCATCCCCCACTCATCTGTGTATCACGAATGCTGCTTTCCCGTGGAAGAAAGCCCTGCGGGAGTCTAGTGCTCCACAGTCCCCGGGTTGCCAGCCAGTGGCAGCAAGGATGGAGATGAGACGTGACTCCTCCCTGTTGCCCACAGCAGCCTGGGGAGCCCCATCCTTAACTTTGACACAGAAAAGAATTTCAGAATGAGCCAGTATGAAGCAAAGTTGGAGTTTATTAAAACAAAACAAAACAAAACAAAACAAAACAAAACAAAGCGGCCCAGGGGAAGATTAAAGCACACTCAAGACCTTGGTGGGCTTCTTGAAGGGAGAGTCAGGTTTTTAAAAGGACATTTTTAACACGGATTTTAAGCACAGGGGCTAAGAGAAGCAGGTACTTGGGAAAAGAATAAGATCCCCAGGTGACGGTGAGCACTCTTCAAGGGAGAGTCACATTTACAGCTGTCTTTCCACGTCAGCCATCTATACTATCTCGGCAGCTCCCAGGTTACAGTTCAAAGGGTTCTCAGCACTCTGTTCTCTCCTCTCTTTCTGGGGAGATTGCAGGGGGGGGGGCTCCAGAGGTGGGCTGGAGGGTATTATAACCAATAAGCCACGAGGGCTGTACAAGGGGTTTAGGGCATGCCCTTTGCTGAAGATGGATTTTATTTATTTAGGTGAGATTTCTAGAAAATTGCAGGTTTGCAGCCGAGAAGGGAAAAGGCCTTAAGCAAATGTTAGAATTCTGGACTCTTGCTGGCTGTCTTCCTATTCTGTTCCCATGTCCCCGTCCCTCCCCATTCTATCCCGGCCCATGGTGACGGTGGCTGATGGTAATCTATGATAGAGTTTGTAACTAACTGGAAGATAGGAGTTCAAAGCCCTCCAATTACCCTGATAAGATGAGGATTTATTACAATGTATCCTACACCAGAAATATGTAGATTACTGTAATAAAAAGGAAAATTAGATTTTAACATCCTCACCATAAGAGGAAGAGGGAAGGGAGAGAAAGAACTTAATGAAATAAAAATGAAAATGCTCTGTCACAGTTCAACTTTGGAGACATCTTCGTCCACCAAGCCATCCACACCATTGAGTACTGCCTGGGCTGCATCTCCAACACAGCCTCGTACCTCCGGCTCTGGGCCCTCAGCCTGGCTCACGCAGGTGAGTGTACGACCCAGGAATGTGCGGGGCAGGGGAGGGGCGAGGAGTGGTCAACCATCCTGCCTGGAGACCAGGCTTACAGTATTCACAAGCAGAAGTGCCTTCCCGGGGTTATTCAATGCTTTTCCTTGGTGTCTTTCTGGTCCTTAGTTAACCTACAATAGTTTCCCATGCTTCTGAATTTATATGAACAGAATCTTAGCTTGGGCCCGGTATGACAGAATGCCACGTCAGACTGCGTGGCTTCAGCTAGACCCTGATTTCCTTACAGTTCCAGAGGCTGGAAGTTGGAGGTGGAGTGGCAGTGTAGGTGGGCTGGGGTGGAAGGTCTCTCTCTAACGTCCTCACGCAGAGGAGGGGGTGAGAACTGAGATGTCAGAGTGAATGAGTTCTTAATTCCCCTAATCCCATGACAAAGGGACCCTTCTCATGTTTTCAGTCACCTCCAAATACCGTGACATCGGCAGTTCAGATCTCAACGCACGAGCCCAGGGAGGGCCACAGACAAACCATGCTTCACACGGTCTTTTAGATCTAGCATTTTTGTGCCTATCTTGTTTGTGTTATTTCAGATTTGTTCCATTTGCTGCCAACAGCTCTGGTTGGCTTCCTGGTGATCACTGTGTGGTACTGAGTATTTGGTTCTTCTTCTTCTTTCTTTTTTTTTTGGGGGGGGGGATCCGAGACAGGGTTTCTCTGTGTAGCCTTGGCTATTCTGGAACTCACTCTGTAGACCAGGCTAGCCTTGAACTCAGAAATCCACCTGCCTCTGCCTCCCAAGTGCTGGGATTACAGGCGTGCACCACCACCGCCCGTATTTGGTTCTTCTTGTTGGAAGCCCCACCACGGTGATCATAGCTGAGGCAGACAAACGCCCTTGTGACCCTCAGGCACCTTGGCAGCTGAGGCCGTGATAGGCTGACGGGTGTGCACGTGGCACAGCTGGAGGCTGAGGATGCCCCTTGCCCCCACAGAGCTGTCCGAGGTCCTCTGGACCATGGTGATGAGCATCGGCCTTCGCCTGCGAGGCTGGGGAGGGCTCGTTGGCGTCTTCATCATTTTTGCCGTCTTCGCTGTGCTCACCGTCGCCATTCTCCTCATCATGGAGGGTCTCTCTGCCTTTCTGCATGCTCTCCGGCTGCACTGGTAAGCCTGCTCGTCCCCAGGGAGTCGGGGGAGGGCCATCTGCAGGGCTGGCTGGCCGGAGTCACAGTTAACTCCATTTGTGGAACCTTCGTTACCCATTTATCTAGAATGCATGATGTACCGTATGTTCACCCGTGTGCAGATGTGCCGGCTGCCCTGTCGTGAAGCTCTCATTGGCTCTCAGTGGCGATTTGCTCTCGGGTTTAGAATAGTCAGGTGGCAGATCTGAAAGAGGCTTATAGAGAGCCTGTGAATCGAGTAGGGGTGCCTAGCTGCTAGGTTGCTGAGGGCAGGAGTTACACAAGTAGGAACAAGCCACTCAGCCCTGCAGAGGAAACAGCAGAGTGCCCCAGGAGGCCCTTAGCGTCACAGATGAACCCAGAGACTACTGGTGAAGCGAGCCTGAGGGTGCGGCGTTCTCTTAAAGCCACCCCGGCCATCCTCAGTACACACCGGGGCTGCTATTGTTAGGGAACTTTTTATTTTGATTTTTTTTTTATTCTACACGTATAAGTGTTTTACCATTGTGTATGTCTGTATACCTTATGTATGCAGTACCTGTGGAGGCCAGAAGAGGGCATCAAATTCCCTGGGACTGGAGTTAGACACACTCTGAGCTGTCATGCGGGTGCTGGGAATCAAATCTTCCTCTGAAAGAGCAGCCAGTGCTTTTAAACACGGAGCCACCTCTCTAGCCCTAAAACATAGTTTTATGCTTACATGTTGGGTGGAGAGAATTGAAGCATCACCTGCCACCATGCTGACATCTCCCCCGATTGCATGAAGCACACCTCATGTAACACCACAACACGGAAATGAGCGAAGGTGACATTGGTCATGAAATGACTATTAAAAATGCAGGCCAGCCGGGCAGTGGTGGCGCACGCCTTTAATTGTAGCACTTGGGAGGCAGAGGCAGGTGGATTCCTGAGTTTGAGGCCAGCCTGGTCTACAGAGTGAGTTCTGGGACAGCCAGAGCTACACAGAGAAACCCTGTCTCGAAAAACAAAACAAAACAAAACAAAACAAAAAACAAAACAAAACAAAACCTAAAAAGAAAAGAAAATGCAGGCCAATAGCCTTCTTTTGCAACTTGACATGCCATGTTTGGTTGCTATCCCTGGGAGGAGGCCTTCCTTCCCTTTTCTGAAGGGAAATGACAGTAGGAGTGTATGGGGGTTGGAGTAGGAGTAGGAGCTGGGAGAAGAGGAAGGAGACAGAGAGAGAGAGAGAGAGAGAGAGAGAGAGAGAGAGAGAGAGAGAGAGAGCCACACACAACTGCATAGAGCAGGCGCCTCACGTACTGTGATGATCAAATAGTGCATGGAGGGGGATGGTGCTGCCTCCTTGCTTGGATGGAGGCCGTGGAAGTCCTCGATGTGGGGGAGGGGTGTGCTGTGGCCTGTGAAGCCTGAGGAGGAGAGGTGGGAGGGAGAAGGCGTGGTAAGAAGGCTCCAAAGGCCACCCGGTTCCCGTGGTGTCCTGTGCCCCGCTCCTGCCTGCAGCCTCCAGCTGGCATGTTCATCTGCTTTCCTTGCTCTTCCCTATCACCACAGGGTGGAATTCCAGAACAAGTTCTACGAGGGGGCCGGCTCCAAGTTCGCCCCCTTCTCCTTTAAGCACGTCCTGGACGGGGCGGCCGAGGAGTAGGCCTGTCGCGTCCTGCTGCAGGTGACAGCTGGAGAAGCTCACTGTGTCTCTGACGTCAGCCCGGGCCAGCTGTCCCGGGCCTCAGCCCCTCTTGGCCATCTGAGGTGTGAGGCTGTGTAAGGTGCAGTATTTGACAGGACTTAGCCACGCACCTGAGGGGCTACTTCGGGGAATCATTTGGACTTCATGTAGTCTTCGTGATCAAACACTAAAATAACTGGGGAGCAGGGGAGGGGGGCACCAGACCACTCTCTTCCTGTGATAGTTTATTTTTATTTTACTTTCTTTCTGCTTTGAGACAAGGTCTCTAGCTTTAACTGTCCTGGGAATAACCACACAGCCAAGGATGTCCTCGATCTTGACCTCGGGCTCCTCCTGCCTCTACTTCCCAAATGCTGAACCGCCAGGCCAGGCAGGAGCCCCCTCACCTGAAGCTCCTGCCGAATTTCAAGTGTTATACTCACGAAAAATAAACGTCTGCTTTATTCACTGCTTCTTTAAGATGTCGTTATTCAAAATTAATCCCTAACATTTAGCGTCGGCATTTAAAGGCCAACACAGAACAATAGGGTTACACAACCTAATCCCGGGACAGGATCAGGTTTGTTTTCCCTTCATCCCCCGCCCCCCTTGACTGGGGCCTGGCATTACAAGCTTAGGAACTCTCAAACATTGTCACCCCACAGGAGGAAGCGCAGCTAATGCCCTCTGTGGAGAGGGAGGCCCAGCCCTGGCTCTCTGCATCGCCAAGTCCTGAGAAATAAAACACGACCACATGACATCATTCTTGGGGCACTGTTTATTGAAACATGACCACATGACATCCATCTTGGTGCACTGCTTATTGTCAACACCCACTGTGCTGGGGTCACTGGAACAGGAGATGCGGAGGCATGGCGGATTATGGAAACAGTGTACAAAGAAGGAGACCTCCTCATAGTTGGGGGCTGAGAGCCCAGAACTAACGTGTTAGGACCCCTGGACTTGTGGTCCTCCAAGCGCCTGAGGAGATTCCTCCTGTGCACCATTCTTTCTGAATGGCCTGAATCCCAGTGAAGAGCGGCCACCTCTCCCACAACTCTAGAAGAAGGACTAAGAATAAGCCGCACTTTGTAATGCCCCACAGTTGACTAAGTCCTTTCTACATAAAGAACTGGTCGTATTCAAAGTTTCCTTTTAGATGCTTGTGTGTGTGAGCGTGTATGAGTGCAGGGGCGTGTACGCCATGACACTCAAGGAGATTAGAGGACAACTTTCCAGGCTACCATGTACACCAGGGCAGCTGGCCTGTGAGCCTCCAGGCATGCTCCTGTCTCTGACGCCCATCTTGCTATAGGAACAGTGAGATTATGGACTCATAGTACTGTGCCTGGCTTTGACATGCCTTCTGGGGGATTTGAACTTAGGTCCTCACGCTTGTGTGATGAGCACTTCATCCACTTGCCATCTTCCCAGCTTGGGAATCTTGTCTTTTAGGCTCCATTTGCTGACCTGTGTCAGGAATTGACTGGGGTTGATAGAAGCCATGCCCAAACCTTCTATACCCTTCCAGGGAGAATAACTTCATTTCTTATCCAGCGATGCACATGATGAAGTGTCACAAGTGTCTCAAACACAGACACCAACTGGTGCATAGAAGGCTCTCCACCTCTCTAGACTGTAGAAAAGGGATTGTAAGACCTGGGCAATGGAGGGGATGCTCAAGCCAATGACAGATGACAGAACAGACCAGCTCTCTGTGACTGTGAGAAGCCCACGGCTCTCCTACTGCCATGACCAACAGGGAGTATTAAGTTCTCTGCTTGCTGGTGTTCTTCTGGACATCTGTCTCAGTCAGGGTTTCTATTCCTGCGCAAAACACCATGACCAAGAAGCAAGTTGGGGAGCAAAGGATCTATTCATCTCACACTTCCATACTACTATTCATTACCAAAGGAAGCCAGGACTGGAACTCAAGCAGGTCATGAAGCAGGAGCTGATGCAGAGGTCGTGAGGGGTGTTTCTTACTGGCTTGCTTCCCCTGGCTTGCTCAGCTTGCTTTTTTATAGAACCCAAGACTCCCAGCCCAGGGATGGCACCACCTACAAGGGGCTCTCTCCCCTTGATCACCAACTGAGAAAATGTTCCACAGTCTCGTGGAGGCACTTCCCCATCTGAAGCTCCTTTCTCTGTGATAACTCCAGCCTGTGTCAAATTGACACACCAAATCAGCCAGTACAACAACATCCATCTAAAGAATGCACCGAATTGATGGCTCAAAGGTACAACCCACCCCTACTCTTTCAGAAATGTTCCTCCAGCCTGGGAGGGACAAGCCAAAGTCCCCCAAGGCTTGGCAGCTATTCTCTCTCTCTCTCTCTCTCTCTCTCTCTCTCTCTCTCTCTCTCTCTCTCTCTCTGGAAACTCTGTTATTTTCTCTTTAACAAGGGATCAGGTGAGGGCTGTTTAAAGGGGGTGTGACCTCAGGATGCCAGGTGGCTCCTTAATTGAATTCAGTCTGGAGAAGTGAGATGAATCCGGGTGGGGAAGGAGCCAGGCTATTCTGAAAGGTGAGTTCAGAGGGGAGAGGCCCTCAGTGCTGCCAGAGGGCTGTGGGGAGACAGCGCACAGGGACCTGAAATCGGAACACTTTCCAAGGAATACAGAGGTGAGAAACTTTCAGGCAGAAGGCTTGTATCTGTTTTTACTGCTGCTGTTTAGAGTAGGGAAGGGGGGTATTAGTGTGTGGCTGGGGGCAAATGGAGTGCGAAACCTTTTCTTTACAAAAGAAATATTTATGTATTGTATATGTGGAAATGTGTGTGTGTGTGTGTGTGTGTGTGTGTGTGTGTGTGTGTATGTGTGCATATGCACATTCCCAGAAGTCAGAGGAGGACACTAGGTGCTTGCAGTATCACTGTCCACTCACTCCCTTGAGAGAGAGTCTCTTACTGAACCTGGAGCTAGCAGCCAGCAAAACCCAGTGACCCTCCCGTCCCCGCCCCTCCCTGGTGCTGGTTCTAGAGGGCCACAACCATCCTGGCTTTTGATATGGGTCAATTTGAAATTGGGGTCCTCATACAAGTACTCTCCCAGCCCCTTATTAATGATGCTATAAAACAATTGCATCACATATCAGTAAAAAAAGATCTACAGGACCCAATTATTTCTGGCTTTAAAAAAAATCAGTATATTGAAATACAGTAGAATGAAGTTGTTCGTCTTCCTGGGAGTTTGGTTACCTGGGGCCCCACCTGCGCTTTTGAGTGGCAGAGTCAACCCCTGGTCTATCCATGTCGTCCCACATCCCCTCCTCTGGCTGTCGGAAGGTGGGGCACGCACTGCACCCTCACTTCAGCGGTTAAGGAAGAGCTCGCTGGGGATGCTAGGTTTTTCCGTGTTTCACTGGGTTGGTTTGGTTTAGCTTCTGCCCCTGTCCTCCCTCCCTCCCTCCCTCCCTCCCTCCCTTCCTTCCTCCCTCCCTCCCTTCCTTCCTTCTCTTCTCCCTCAGGAGATCCTCACCTACCTGAGGAGCTGTTGGCAACAACCGATGGCTGTTGGGAAAGGAGAGTATTTAATGTACTACAAAGTCCATTTTATAATCAAATGCCAATACTTCATAAAAAATTACCAACTAGAGGGTGGAGAGACGGCAGTCAGGAAAGGGTTAGCCCACGTAAGCATGGGAGCTGAGGTTAGATGCCCAGCACATGCATAAAAAGCCAGGTGTGGTAGCATGTACTCAGAATCCCAGGGTTGGGGAGGCAGAAGCAGGAGGATTCCCACTACTCATCGGTGGGCCAGTCTAGCCTAAGCACTGAGCTCCGGGTCAAGCAGAGACCTTGTCTCAAGGGTGATGGGTGACATTCCTGAGGATGACACCTGAGGTTGTCATCCTCACTCCACATGCACACAAATGTCTAGTGGGTCGGGGGAAGGCAACTCACAAGGAAAACACCCAAAGTTCTCCGGCCCCTGTGTGTGTGTGTGTGTGTGTGTGTGTGTGTGTGTGTGCCTGCGCCTGCCTGGGACCCTCGCAGGCCAGGAGAGGATGACAGACTCCATGGAACTAGAGTTAGAGAAGCTCTTGGCCCCTGTGTGGGTGCTGGGAATTTAACCCCCTTTTTTTCCTCTGCAAGAGCAGTAGGTGCTCTCACCACTAAGCCATCTCTCCAGCTCCCCTGTTCCTTTTCAAAAGCTCACCGCCCCCACAGTGCTGCCTGAGGCTGAGGTCCAGGCCAGCCTATTTTCTCCCTTCTCCTCCGGGCAGATGTGAGATTTACAGCTGGACTGCTCTTCCCTTTCCCTTCGACTCTGATAAATGGTCCTCAAGATTCCATTTTAATCTATTTTTGTCCCTGAGCTTCTTCTGTTTGTGTCTGTTCTTAAATGGTTTTATGGAAGAGACTCGGATCCCCAAAAGAGGCCCCTGGTTTGCTGGGACTTCCCAAGATTTCTGGTAACATCACTTTTCTTCCTTTTAATTCTCTAATCAGCAGAGAAGATGAGCCAGTGCCTGCACTTCTAGATGATGTCACACTGTAGCGTCCGTTATTTAGAATCACTTTCTTTTTGTTGTTGCTGCTTAGGAGGGATAATTTGGTGGGTTGTAAAAGCTGAGTGGTGTTGTTGTGACTCCCTGCTGGGAATATGTGTGCTCTCTCTGTGACAGTGACTTTCTAGAGGAAAAAAACCCAAAACCCCAAACAAAAGAAAAAACAAAAACAAACAAAAACCGAAAACCAAAACAAAGAACAAAAAACAAAAACCCCAAAGACACAGAGTCGTTGTTGTCACGCCTATCTTGTGTGTCACCAGCTATGTTGAACAATTCTGAGGACATGGAACACTTTACACCTCCTCACAGATGCCCACAAAACACAAGACAGGCTCCACACTTGACAGGCATGGAGGTCCTTCCTGGGCTCCTGGAGGCAACTGTCTGTGGTTTCTCTGCTCTAAGAAGAGGAGACTGTTTCTCAGTATGTCTGTGTGTGATGTGTCAGTTTTATTGGACTACAAGTTGTGACATCTAACACACAGACTGTATCCATTTGGAAGTAAGTATACAGCTGTGGAGCCATCCCGAATGTTTGTGACTAAGTCTACTCACCTCAAGTTGCTGCCTTCTCTGCTGCTGCGGTGTCTTCCTCCTCCATCTGGTGAGGCCCTCGGCGTAAGTCCTATCCTCAGGCAGTTTTAGTGTAGAACACAGCATCATGTGCCTCCTGTATAGGGTCCGTCCCTCAGACTGGCTGCTTCTGGGGCCAGCTGCTCAGCACCATGCCCCTGCCTCACATCCCCGGCAGGTACTCTTGCCCGGCATCATTTACTCTGCTTGACGTCACGTCCTCAGCCTCTTTCTAGGTTGTTACCCATGGCAGGGTTTCCTCCTTTTATGGCTGGATAAGACTCCACTGTATGTACATGGTGCAGTTTTCTTATGTGCATTTCCATCAATAGATGGTTAGGTTGCTTCCTGTTTGGCTGTTGTAAGTGACGTAGCATGACACAGCTACAGGTTTTCTTTAGAATCACGTCGTCCGGTTCCTCTGGAGATCCATGTCTCTAGCGTTTGAACCATTGCATAAGACGATGGTTCTACTTTTCCTTTTTTTTTTTTTTTTTTTTTTTTTTTGAGGAAACATCTTACTCCATCCAATTTACATTCTAATTAACAGTGTGCAAGGGTTCCACAGCTTCACATGTATCACACATGTGCTCTACCACTGAGCTACAGCCTCAAGCCCTACCTGTTCCAACGTTCTGATGATAGCTATCCTCAGGGTGTGAGCTCAAGCTTCTTTGTGGCTTTGGTTCGCCTCTCTCTGCTGATTAGTGTTGCTGAGCACCTCTCTATGCACCTTTATATGTTGTGACTCTATGGAAAAATTATGTAAGAATCACAGAATTTTATTTTTAGTTATTTATTTTGAAAGTGTTACACATGCCAAAATAAACCACAGCACCTCCACAATCCTTCAATACTTTGCCACACATATGGTCCATCTTTTTTTTTTTTTTTTGAGACAGGGTTTCTCTTTGTAGTCCTGGCTGTCCTGGAACTCACTCTGTAGACCAGGCTGGCCTCGAACTCAGAAATCCGCCTGCCTCTGCCTCCCAAGTGCTGGGACTACAGGTGTGTGCCACCACGTCTGGCTATGGTCCATCTTTTTAAAAAAATATTTATTTTCATTTTATGGGTTTGAGTGTTTTACGTGCATGTGTGTATATGGACTGTTTGTCTAGTGCATGCAGAGGCCAGCAGAGGGCACCAGATGCCCTGAACTGAAGTTCCAGGTGGTTGTAAACTGCCAAATGGACACTAGACTCCAAATCCAGGTCCTCTGCAAAGAGCAAGAAGTGCTCTTAACTTCTAGGCTGGCTCTCCAGCTCCACGGCTCTTCTCTTGATTAGTGCCACCCCAGCTCCTCTCTCTCAGTTCCCTCAACACCTTTGACATGTGACCCTCCACCTTCATTCTCTGCTCTTTAACGACGGCCCCTTTAAGGTCCCCATTAGTGTTGTCTGAATGTGCATGAACAGCCTGCCAGCACCCAACCTCTGAAAAGTGCCTTCCCCTCCTTCCCCAGCAGCCACCAGCTGCCAGGAACTCCTCAGCAGGGGGCGGAGTCTTGTGAGCCCCTTCCCAATCTGTCCTGGAGTTATTGACTTCATATGGCCTCTTTTGAGTGTTTTATTTTGATGACACTGAGTCTTCCCATGTAACCCTGACAACCAGTGAAGTTTTCACTTTGAGTTTCCTATGAGCAAATGCAATGTAACACCCTCACTGTATTTCCAGTTTTTGAAGTCATCAGTTGTTGTTGTTGTTGTAGTAGTTGTTTTTTATCAAGTTAGGGTTTCTCTGTGCAACCCTAGCTGTCCTAGAACTCTGTAGACCAGCCTGGCCTTGAACTATGTACTCAGAGATGCACATACCTCTGCTTCCTGAGTGCTGAGATTAAAGGCATGTGCCACTATTGCTTGGGTGTTATCACAGAGAAAGGAGCTTCAGGTGAGGAAATGCCTCCATGAGATCCAGCTGTAAGGTATTTTTCTCAATTAGCGATCAAGGGGGAATGCCCATTGTGGGTGGTGCCATCTCTGGGCTGGAAGTCTTGGTTTCTGTAAGAAAGCAAGCTAAGCAAGCCAGAGGAAGCAAGCCAGTAAGTAACATCCCTCCATGGCCTCTGCATCAGCTACTGCTTCCTGGCCTGCTTGAGTTCCAGTCCTGATTTCCTTTGATGATGAACAGCAGTGTGGAAGGTGTAAGCTGAATAAACTCTTTCCTCCCCAACTTGCATCTTGGTCATGATGTTTGTGCGGGAATAGAAACCCTGACTAAGACAGGTCAGGCATCACTGTGTGTGTGTGTGTGTGTGTGTGTGTGTGTGTGTGTAGCAAATGCTTAATAAGCAGTCCTAACAGCAGGAGTGACCAGCGCTCTCAGCTTCCTTTTACAGAGCAGGTCCGTGCGCGCCAGGCGGAGGGTAAATGCTTTCTGTGAGCTAACTTGTTTGCTCCTCACACAGCCTAAGGGTTAGGTGCAGTACTATATTATTCCCATTTTAGGGGTGAGGAGGAGGTTCAGAAGAAAGCAAACTGCTCAAGCCAGGTGCCCAGTAGATAGCAGAGGAAATCTAGTCTGTTCCAGATGAAATGGACGACAGAGGACAAAGATATTCTAGGACTTGTGTGTGCAGTGTGGGTGCTCGTGAGTGTTGTATGTAGAGGTAAACCTTAGGTGCCTGTGCATGTATGTGCATGTGCATGCTACAGGTCAACTTAGGGTGTGGTCATCAGGAATGCTGTCCACCATTTTCTGAGGCAGGGTCTCTCACTGGCAGGCAACTCACGGATTTGGCCATGCTGGCTGCCAGAAAGCCCCAGGAATCTTCTTGTCTCCACATCAGATTTTTTTCCCATGGGTTCTATGTACACAAAAAGCTCCTGAGTGTGCACAGCAAGCATTTTACTGGCTGAGCCTACCTGCCAACCTACCTTCTAGGACTTTTGAGGGCTCAAGGCAATTTTACATGGAGTGGACATGGCATATTGATATGTATTCTATAGCTATGTTATTTCTTCTTTGCTATCCACCCTGACTTCGTTAGGGAAGCTGTGTGGGAAATCAGTGACCTAGATGGCAGCCAAGCAGACAGAGCCCGTGACAATCATCAGCCTTCGGAAACTGAGCCAGGCAGCCCCAGAACCGCAGCAGAAAGGTAAGACCATTCCCCAAACGCCAGCTTTCAAACTAGTGCTTAACATTGCTGTAATACATTATATATTCAAGGGGGAGGTCCAAGCTGTAGGTCAGTTGGTAGACTGTTTACCTAACCTGCACAAAGTCCTAAATTTGATTCTCCGTACCACAGTGGCACACGTCTGTAGTCCCACGGGGATCAGGAGTTCAATCCTCAGCTACGTAGGCTTTTGAAGTCAGTCTATGCTACACAAGACTGAGTAATAAATAACAATAATGTTGCATATACTTGCAAAGGTGGGCCATGGTCCTCAAGGGTTGTCCCGGCCCCTGCACTGAGTGGTCCTCATACTGTGCCTTCCTTGTCAGAGACCAAGACATTCACAGTGGAGGATGCGGTGGAGACCATTGGCTTCGGGCGCTTCCACATCGCGCTCTTCCTCATCATGGGCAGCACCGGGGTGAGTGCCCTCTGCAGCTGTGATTCTGTCCTCGCTGTTGGGCAAGTTTCTGCTGGCCCCCAGCACTGGGCTGTCCGTTCCCGGGAGTGGGAATCCTGTGGAAATTATGTCATCAGCCTTTGCAGTGGGTTGGCTGGCAATAATGGAATGCATGTGTCTCTTCAGGAAATTCAAGACTCATCTTAAAGGTTCACACTGAGCTCTTGGGAAGAAGGGAAAGGACCATTGGGTTATTCCGTATGGAGCAGATGCAAGCTCTCCAGCATGTGTGCATTGGTATCACCTGGAGCACCTGCTGTCAGGAAGACTCTAGCTTCCCCAAGAGACTCAGTCGTTTTCTTCATATCAGTGGCATCTGTTTCTCCTAGATCCTAGGTGTTGTGTGCTAGGCATAGTGGATACACCTGCAGTATTTGGCAGATAGCTCTAAGAGGATCAGGAGTTCAAGGTTATCTTCTGCTAAGTGTTGAGTTTGAGGCCAGCTAGGGATACATGAAATCTGATTTTCCTCACATGCACACAGTGGTGCATATCCTTATACATGTGTACACACACACACACACACACACACACACACACACACACACACGTTTAGGCTTTTGTAAGTTTTAGAAAGGATTGGTGATCTATCTCAGTGGACAAGAGCTTGCCTAGCATGTGAAGTTCCAGCAAGACTGTGGGATGGATGCCCACCACCCCGGTGCAAAGATCAAATCAAATCTCTTTCTTTTGGGAAATGGCATCTTATTATGTTGTCCTTGGTATGGTGGAGTTAGGTCATTGCAGTCCTAAATATTTAATTCTCTAAAGACTTTCACCAAATGGTCACTAACCGAAAGCAGGTAACGCATGGGTGTGATTCCGGGACCTGAGAGGAGGAAGCAGGAAGATTGGAAGACAAGTTTAGTAAATCAAACACTTTTCTGAGAGGGTCACGCGGTCTCAGTCCTGTGCTAAAACATTCCAGTATCTGAACTCTGAGCACAGCTGCACTCCTCTAGGGGAGACAAACCACACACTAACAAGAAAGCGCAGCAGCTTAGAATTAAGGCTGCTCCTTTCCACGCCAGGCCTCCACATTACTGTAATAAATAGTCCCATGACTGTCCCAGTGGTGCCATGGAGAGAACCTGCAGACAAACATGCTCTCTTCTTTATTTCTCCTTTCTCTTCCTTGTCTATGATGTCAGGGTTCATTCTGTCCTGCAGGCGCAAGTCCTCAGATCTGGTTGGGCACAGTGGTAGGCACGTTAGTCCCAGTAGATACCTAGACTGAGGTATCACTTGAGGCCAAGAGTTCACAGCCAGCCCTATCTCAGAAACACAGATTGTGCCCGAGTCTGACCTCCAGCATCCACACCAAGGCTGCATTTAGCGGTGATGCGCCTGCAATCCCACTGGGAGGGGAAGATAAGGATCCCTGGGGTCTGCTGGCCATCGGGTCAAGCCAAATGGGTGAGCTCTTAGACTGAGGAAATAAGGTTGGGCTAGAGGGATGGCATTTGCTGCTGTTGCAGAAGACTCAGGTTTTATTCTAGCACTCACATGGCAGCTCACAACCATCTGTAAGTCCAGTTCCAGGGCATCCAATACAACCTTCTGGCTGCCACGGGTCCTGCATACATGTGGTACACATGCATACTCGAATACACACACAATAAATTAAATACTAGTATAATATTTAATATCACACAAATGTAATATACTAATATACTAAATATTATATTAGTATGTTATATTAGTATTATTTACTATTAATATATTAATTATTAATTTGTTATATATACATATGTGTTGTGTATGTGTATGTATATGTATATATGAAGTGAGTCACACCCATACTTGGCATGTCTCTCTCTACAACTGTCTTTAAGAAGCTTATCCTGTGGAAAAAAGATAGCCTTTTCAACTGGAGGTCAACATGCAGAAGAATGAGAATTGACCCACTCTTATCTCCTTGTACTAAGATCAACTCCAAGTGGATCAAGGACCTCCACATAAAATCAGACACACTGAAACTAATAGAAAAGAAACTGGGGAAGACCCTGGAGGACATGGGCACAGGGGGAAAGTTTCTGAACAGAACACCAATAGCTTATACTCTAAGATCAAGAATTGACAAATGGGACCTCATAAAATTACAAAGTTTCTGTAAGGCAAAGGACACAGTCAGAAGGACAAAACAGCAATCAACAAATTGGGAAAAGATCTTCACCAACCCCATATCTGACAGAGGGCTAATATCCAATATATACAAAGAACTCAAGAAGTTAGACCCCCAAAGGACCAAATAACCCTATCAAAAAATGGGGTACAGAGCTAAACAAAGAATTTTCACCAGAAGAAATTCAGATGGTTGAGAAGCACCTTAAGAGATGTTCAACATCATTAGTCATCAGGGAAATGCAAATCAAAACAACCCTGAGATTCCACCTCACACCAGTCAGAATGGCTAAGATTAAAAACTCAAGAGACAACAGGTGTTGGCGAGGATGTGGAGAAAGAGGAACACTCCTCCACTGTTGGTGGGATTGCAAGATGGTACAACCACTCTGGAAATCAGTCTGGCGGTTCCTCAGAAAATTGGGCATGACACTTCCAGAGGACCCTGTCATACCACTCCTGGGCATATACCCAGAGGATTCCCCTGCATACAATAAAGACACATGTTCCACTATGTTCATAGCAGCCTTATTTATAATAGCCAGAAGTTGGAAGGAGCCCAGATGTCCCTCAAAGGAGGAATGAATACAGAAAATGTGGTATATTTATACAATGGAATACTACTCAGCAATTAAAAATAATGAATTCATGAAATTTGTAGGCAAATGGTTGGATCTGGAAAATATCATCCTAAGTGAGTTAACCCAATCACAAAAGAATACACATGAAATGCAATCACTGATAAGTGGATATTAATGAGCCCAGAAGCTCTGAATACTCAAGGCATAATTAGCAAGTGAAAAGATTCCCGAGAAGAAGGAGAGGACCCTGGTCCTGAAATAGGCTGGGGGGTGGGGGGGAAGACTGGGAAAGGGAAAAGCCTTTGGAATGTAAACAAAGAATATAGAAAATAAAAAAAGAAAAATCCCTTTAGGAAACAAGTTGAATTAACATTGCAATGTGAAGATAGTATAAAACTATCATATCAATAAAACTAGCTACAAGAGTAAAAAAAAAAACAAAACAAAAGCTTATCCTGTGCTATCAAGTCTCTAGTTAGTTGGTTGGTTGGTTGGTTTTTGTTTCGTGGGTTTTTTTAAACCTAATTTACCTGTTTCTGCTCATTCATCTTTGGCATCTGTTTTCTTTCCCTGGGAGATAAACCCACCCTGAAATGGAGTATGGGACATGGACAAGTTAATTGTTTTGGTTAGGTTTCCTTGCTTGGGAAGAGGAAACCGCAGCCAAAGGCCTGTGGGCACGTCTGGAGAACAGTGTCTTGATTGCTGATTGATGCAAGGGTGGGTTGGATGGAAGTTCACTGTGGGTGAGCAGACAGACCTGGGCTGTTTAAGAAAGGTAAAATCTGTAAATACCACTCCTCGTAGACTCTGCTTCAGTCCCACCCTGCAGGTTTCTGCTTTGAGCTCCTACCACAGTGTTGGGGGTTGGTTCTAGTCTGTTGAATTAATCCAGCCCCCCAAATCGGGAATCTGTGGGTCTAAACGCTGAAGGTCCTTGTCCTCAATTGGTTTTTGATGAATTAATAAAGAACCAATGGCCAATGGCTGGGCAGGTAGACTGAGGTGGGACCTTTAGATTCGTGTAGGTTAGGAACTGGGAGTAAGGAAGGAGAGAAAGATCACCATGCCTCAGGGGGAGACAGAGCTGCAGACGAAAGGGAAGGCAGCCCTATAGGAGGGGCTGCCCAGAGGGTAATAGGGTGGCAGAGAAAAACAGATTTAGAAGGTCTTGAGCCTGGGGCTGGAGAGATGGCTCAGCGGTTAAGAGCACTGACTGCTCTTCCAAAGGTTCTGAGTTCAAATCCCAGCAACCACATGGTGGCTCACAACCATCCATAATGAGATCTGACCCCCTCTTCTGGGTGTCTGAAGACAGCTACAGTGTACTTACATATAATAAATAAATCTTAAAAAAAAAAAAAAAAGGTCTTGAGCCAGGAGTACTAGAGGGAAATGTATCCTAGCTGGGCAGAGGATTAGAACTGCCCAACTTTTAAGCTAGTCAAGGCATGTTTAAATTAACTGGTTGTGTGTGTGTGTGTGTGTGTGTGTGTGTGTGTGTGTGTGTGTTTCATTAGTGAATCCAGATAGCTCTTGGGCGGGTGAGTGTGAGACCAGTCACAAGCACAAAGCGGTTTAGCTAATTCTCCTCTGTAGCCTAGCTTCTCTCAAAGATGGACTGAAGTCTGTGTGTTAGATAAACCTTTTCTTCCCCTAGTTGCTTATGGTCATGGTCTTCCTCACAGCAACAGGAAGCAAACTAGAGCACTAGCTATCCATTCTCTTCTTGAGATGCTTAGTAGCACCTGCTACACCATCTGCTCAGGAGGTGTAACTGGGTCCTGATCATGAGCTCCTAACCTGTGTCTGTTGTGTTACTGTTTCAGCCTTCAGAAACTTCCCAATCTTCTTAAGATCCCAGCTTCCTGATGTAAGAAGCTATTTTAAAACCCCATTATAGGTGTGTCCTACCATCCGAACAATGTGCCTTGGCTAGCCCAGGCTCGCCCCTTCGAATAATGTGTCTAGCCCCTCAGCCAGAGTAACTGAGCAAATGCACAGCCCAGCAGGATCACGAGGGAATATGTGCTCTCAGCCTTTAGGGATACTCTCAAGTTGTGCAAACCATGAATATTACATCTATGAAAGCTAAGGGTGGACTATAGGGCTCTACCTCTTTTTGTACTTGGGTTTGTGTTTTGGGTTTTTTGATTCCGGGTCTTGAAGCCAGCCAGTGCTGATCTCAAACCCATGCTGCTGCTGCCCGGTGGGACCACAGGGGTAAGCTACTGTGACTGGCTCTTCTGTATCCCCCTCCACCTAGGGGAGCAGTTCCCAACCTCCTAATGCTGTGACCCCAATACAGTTCCTCATATTGTGGTACCCCCCCCACCATACACTTCATTGCTATTTCATAACTATAATTTTGCTACTGTTATGAATCATAAAGTGAATATCTGTGTTTTCTGGTGAACTTAGGTGATCCCTGTAAATGGGCTGTTCGACCCCCAGGCTGAGAACTGCTGACCTAAGGGAAAGAGGACATTGGGATAGGAGGGTGACATGCCAGTGTGGAGGTGACACGAGCAGGTGTACAGATGTGGCTTTGTTTCCTCCTCCTCTTGCAGGTTGTGGAGGCCATGGAGATCATGCTAATAGCAGTTGTGTCTCCTGTTATCCGCTGTGAATGGCAGCTGGAGAACTGGCAGGTGGCGTTTGTCACCACGGTGAGTACCTGCTGCCTGTGCCCTGTGAGTGAACAGCCTCAGTGCCTGGCTTTCTTTCCAGTACTCCGAGAGCTCACAGCCAACCCTACCCGGCCCACACTGAGCAGTGCTGGCCTCCACAGCTCATGGGTTTCCAGGCCCTATGAGTTAGCATTTAATGCCTTTCCCTCTTCCCCTTTTAGTCTAGTAAGTAACTGTGAGTAGCTGAGCATTCCTAGCTGATGTTATCTCCTCAAAAATTCTAGAATAGTCTCACCTCCATGCACGGCCATCAATCACAGCCCCAGCCCCTCCTCCCTAGAATCCCCCCTCCTCCCTAGCATCCCCCCTCCTCCCTAGCATCCCCCCTCCTCCCTAGCATCCCCCCTCCTCCCTAGCATCCCCCCTCCTCCCTAGCATCCCCCCTCCAGGTGATCGTCCACTCAACATCCACCAAAGCATTAAGCCCTCCCTGAAAAAGACATTTGACACAGTATGTGTTGTAGTTTTCAGATTCCCAGTCAATGTAACAAGAAGCACTTTACAAAAAGGATTTGTACTTCATAGTCATTATGTTTCTTTTCTTTTTTTTTTTTAACTTTGATATATTCTTTATTTACATTTCAAATGACTTCTTTCCTGGCTCCCCCCCTCCCTGAAAGTCCCATAAGCCCTCTTCCCTCCCCCTGTTCCCCCATCCACCCCTTCCTTTTTCCCTGTTCTGGTATTCCCCTACACTGTTGCACTGAGCCTTTCCAGAACCAGGGGCCACTCCTTCCTTCTTCTTGGACATCATTTGATATGTGGATTGTATCTTGGGTATTCCAAGTTTCTAGGCTATACCCAGAGGATTCCCCAGCATGTAATAAGGATACATGCTCCACTATGTTCATAGCAGCCCTATTTATAATAGCCAGAAGCTGGAAAGAACTCAGATGTTCCTCAATGGAGGAATGGATAAAAAAAAAAATGTTGTATATATACACAATGGAGTACTATTCAGCCATTAGAAACAATGAATTCATGAAATTCTTAGACAAATGGATGGAGTTGGAGAACATCATCCTAAGTGAGGTGACCCAGTCTCAGAAGAACACTCATGGTATGCACTCACTGATAAACGGATATTAGTCATTATGTCTCTTATGAAATGAATATTAAAGTACACTTTCTATCTGACACGTGGTTTGGCTAGTATTGAAAATGTGAGGCCGTGTTGTGGGTGTGAGCAGCCACTGAGGGGCTTAAAGAGGGCTATGATTGGGTGTTCCAAGAAGTCTGAGGAAGTATGGCTGATGGCCCGATACCAGGGAGGCAGTACCATGAACAGCAGTGCCTGGAGGTGAGACCGTGTTCTGGAATTACTGAGGAGAAAACATCAGCGTAGGAGTTCTGGAGAAGCACAGGGTAATGAGAAAGGAGTGGGCTTATGTCTTAGTCAGGGTTTCTATTCCTGCACAAAACATCATTCATGATTAAGAAGCAAGTTGGGGAGGAAAGGGTTTATTCAGCTGACACTTCCACATTGCTGTTCATCACATAGGAAAGTCAGGACCAGAATTTACACAGGGCAGGAAGCAGGAGCTGATGCAAAGGCCATGCAGGGATGTTACTTACTGGCTTGCTTCCCCTGGCTTGCTCAGCTTGCTTTCTTATAGAACCCAGCCCAAGGATGGCCCCACCCTTGGTCACTAATTGAGAAAATGCCATATAGCTGGATCTCATGGAGGCATTTCTTCAAGGGAGGCTCCTTATTCAGTGATAACTCCAGCTTGTGCCAAGTTGACCCAGAAAACCAGCCTGTACAGCTTACTTGTCATTAAATCTGATTTTTAATAGACACAGTACATAGAATGACATCCAGGATGTGGCCAGACTGAGAGGATTGTCTGGAAGTCAGGAAGGTGGTGACCTGTAACAGGCTGGTGGTGGCAGAAGCTTCTAGGGAGAGATTCTGTAAGAGGGTTAGGGCTAATGTCTGCAAGTGGCAATGGAAAATTCTAGACCCTTCCTTGTTGATTCCCCATTACCTGGCTTAAATTCTTATAAGAATATAAGCAATTCTTAGAGTCTCATTGGTGTAAAGATACACCATGACCACAGTAACTCTTATATAGAAAAGCATTCAGCTGGGGCTGGCTTAGTTTCAGAGGCTTAGTCCATTATCATCATGGTGGGAAGCGTGGCAGTGCGCAGGCAGACTTAGTGCTGGAGGAGTTGAGAGTTCTACATCTTGATCCAAAGACAGGAGAAGGAGGCTGTGTGTCATACTGAGTGTGGCTTGAGCATATATAAGACTTCAAAGCCTGCTTTTACAGTGACACACTTCCTCCCACAAAGCCATGCCCACTCCAATAGGGGCACACCTCCCAACAGTGTCACTCCCTATGGGCCAAGCATTCAATGGGGGTCATACCTATTCAAACCACCTCATACCTTTTGCGCTTGCAAGAATATGGACAGGGGAGTGACCCTTGCTTGGTAGGATAGTGAGGACAGATGGTCACCTTTCCTCTGAATTTGGATCTGTGATGCACCCCCACTCTTTCCCTAAGAACTCTGTAACCTCCTAATGTATAGTAAGTTCTGTTAGGATTTGTATTTGCTCGGCCCAGGGAGTGGCACTATTAGAAGGTGTGGCCTTGTTGAAGTAGGTGTGGCCTTGTTGAAGTAGGTGTGGGCTTTGGGACTCATCCTGGATGCCTGGAAGTCAGTCTTCCACTAGCAGCCTTCAGATGAAGATGCAGAACTCTCAGCTCCCCATGCACCAGGCCTGCCTGGACGCTGTCATGTTCCTGCCTTGATGATAATGGACTGAACCTCTGTAAGCCAGCCGTAATTAAATATTTTCCTAATAATGTTGCCTTGGTCATAGTGCATGTTCACAGCAGTAAAACCCTAACTAAGACGAGTTCAAATCCTGTTTCTTTCCATGTCTTGAAGGACGGAAGGCTTCAGGCCCAGATGTGTGTCCAGTCACAGCAAGACATCTGTCCTTTTCTGAAAAAGCAGAGGTGTGTGTAGTGCTTAAGTCAGGAGGTTGTCTTTTGTTTTGTGATGGATTCAGGATCGTACTGTGCAGCTCGGACTTTTCACTTGTATATCCCCCACCCCCCTTTCAGTCTCTGCGCGCTGGGATTACAGATGTGCCACTAGACCCGGCAGAATCCTATTTGATATTAAGTAAGAGCTGCGAGCTCCACAGGGAAGAGTACTAGGAAGCTGTGAAGTGTCGTGTTGCCAGGTGACCTTACAGAGATGCAGGCTTCGGGCCAGCACAGACTGTGAGGTGAGTTTCTGTCCCAAAAAGTAGAGCCCAGGGCAAAACTCATGGCTTTTGTTACTCAAGGAGCTATGAGGTGAAAACTAAGACACTGAATAGAATAAAAGCAAAGATTACACTAGAAAGTGGGAAGACTCCAAGTTCATGGATTGACAGAATTAACACTCTGAAGGTGTCTGTATTGGTGACGGCAGCCTGACAATTCCCTCCAATCCCTATCAAAATTCCAATGACGCTTAGCCTAGAAGTTTGGAACACCAAAGACATAAATCATATACCAAGTGATGTCTCACAAGAAGAAAGGAGTGGACACTGATGCTAGAATGGACCAAAACATCATTGTGGGGGAGTACAAGAACAGTGAGGTGGGAGGGGGTGGATGAGGGAGCAGGGGGAGGGAAAAGGGCATGTGGGACCTTTGGGGGTGGGGAACCAGAAAAAGGGAAATGAATTGTAAATATAGAATATATCCAATAAAAAAATTCCAATGATACTCTTTGAAGAGCTAGAAAGAGACAACCCCAAGATTAATGTGTAAACACAAAAGACTCCTCGTGGTCAAAGCAACCCTAAGCAGAGAGATTAATGCAGGTCCCTGATCTCAAATGGCCTTACAGAGCCATAAGGACAAACAGAGCAGTGTTGACTGAGACCCACGTGCAGACCGAGGGTATACAGCAGGGGAGACAGACATAACGGCCATGGCCATGAAGAACGGCGCCAAAAACACTCGTGGGAGAGCATATCGCCTGCCTGCAGAGGCTGCTGGGAAAACTGAGTATGCACACACGAAGAACGAAATTAGAACTACACAAAAAAATCAATTCAAAATGGATCAGAGACCTTAATATAAAACCCGAAACACTGAAACTGCTTGAGGGACACGGGAAGAATCCGTCAAGACACAGGAATAGGCTAGGGCTTTCTGAAAGACTCCAATAACACAGGAAATGACCCCAGTTGACCAGAGGGATTATGTGAAATTAAAAAGCCAGTCAAGGAAGCGGTCAGAGTACAGAGGCAGCCTACAGAAAGGGAGAAAATCTGCCAGCTCAGACAGGAGGCCAATCCCCCCAAACATGTAAAGAACTGGGAAAACCCCACCAAGAACCCAAATTTTCCATTAAATCAGTGATGCAGTGTATGGTATGAAAAGTTCTCCAAAGAAGAAATTTAAACAGCCAATAGACATTTAAAATATTCAGCATCCTTAGCCATCAGAGAAATGAAAATTAAAACAAGATTTCTCCTCACCCAGTCACAGTGACTGTCATCAAGAAAACAAGTGACCACAAATATTGGCAAGGGTGTGGGGGAGGGGAGCCCTTATTCCCTGTTGAGACCGACATAGCCTCCATGGAAATCAGTATTGCAGGCTTCTAAAGAAAACTAAGTTTAGAGCCAGTATGTGACCCAGCCATACTGCTTCAGGTATGGGCCAACCACAGAGACACTTGCACAGCCGTGATGGCTTCTCTGTGCACTAGATGTGTGGACATTGCTAGAGGTGAAGTCATTCTAGTAGCTCACCAGTGGATGAGTGCCTAAGAAAATGTAGTGTGTGTACAAAGTAGAATTTTAACCAGCCATAAGGAAAAAAGAGTCAGGACATTGTATGGAAATGTATGGAACTGGAAATCATTGTTAAACCAAGTGTCCCAGACTCAGAAAGACAACCACCACATGTTTTCTCTCACATGTGGGTTTTACCTTCTAATTTTTAAATATGTATTTAGGGCAGATGAGGACCATGGCGGGGGGGGGGGGGAGATATGTCTAGGGAGGGTTAGGGCCGATGAAAACCAAATAGAATGTATGTGACATGACATTGGGGAATTGGGGGGGGAGAGGGAGTGGCAGGAAACAGGAGAGAAAGGAAAGGAGAAGGGAAGGAGGCATCATAATAGATTGGGGTTAGAGAGATGGCTCAGCCATTAACACCTGCTGCTCTTGCAGAAGACATAAGTGAGTCCCAGCGCCCATCTGAGCAGCTCAAACCCCCTGTAACTCCAGCTCCAGGAAGCCAACACTCTCTTCTGGGCTCCTTGGACTTCCTCATGCACATGCACATGCACAAATACAACACACAGACATACACACACTCACATATTTTTAAAATATGTAGAAAAATGCTATAACCACAAAGCCCATTACATACAAATTGTTTGCTAATTGAAAAATTATCAAAGAGAATTTATGGGAACCTAAGGCTTGATCTGCAGCACAGTAGTGGGGTGGGGCAAACGTGCTTGCTGGATGGTTTTCAAATAGTTCCTGTGAGTCTTTCTTATGAAGGGCAGGGAGGAAGAGAAGGCAGGCAGGGAGAGGGGGAGGGAGAGGGGAAGGGGGAAGGGGAGGGGAGGAGAGGGGGAGGGATGGGGAGGGGGAAGGGAGAAGGGAGAGGAGGAAAAGGGGGGAGGGAGAGGGAGAGCATTTTCCATGAGAAGTGCTGGAAGCGACTTTATGCCTTTCTTTTCCTGGAGGCACCAGCCAGGAGGCTTCCTAAGGGGAAAAACAACTGTCAGAAGGCAGAGAAGTAGGCGCTAAGTGCACAGACGCTCAGGGCTGAGCAAAGTGTTAGACAAGAGAGGAGCACAGGGCAGCCTTAGGGTTTACAGTTCAGAGATTTTATGTATTTGTTTATTGAGACAGGGTCTCTGTGTGTAAGCACCAGCCAGCACTTAGCTTACGTACTGAACCAAGTCTCCTAATACAGTTGGTGGGAATGAAAACCAGGCCTGGTTTGGAAGGCTCTCAGCAAGACTGGGGCTGAGACAAGTTTATGGCAGGCAATCAGACTCTTTATATGCTTATCAGAAACAGAATGCAGTTGTAGTTGCCAGGATACGATGTTGTTCACAAGTTAATGACTAATTAAGAGTAATTGCCCAGTCAAGCTTCTATATGCTTTGCTGACTTCTGGGGAGGGCAGAGATACACAGAAGACCTGCCTGCTCCACTGCCCGAGGGAGTGGCCTCTGTTTCTCGGGAACTGAAAGGCACACTGCCGCAGCAGCTAGGATTTTAGCCTGAAAAACCTAGGACGAGTCCCTGTCAAGGCAGCTAGACCAGGCCAAGCCTGTGATCTTCTGCATCCACGTAGCCCAGGCTGGCCTCCAGTACAGTATGTACCCAAGGATAACCTTACATCTCTGACCCTCTTGCTTCCACCTCCAGAGGGCTGGGATTACAGACATGAATCCTCATGCCTGGTTTTATGTGGAGCTGGGGATAGAACCCAGGGCTCTATGAATGTAAGCATGCATCCTCTCAGCTGAGCCCTCGCCCCGGCCCTTGAGAAGCTTTCAAGTGGATGACTGGTTCAGGTGTTCATCTGAAGCTCGTGTGTGTGTATGTGTGTGTGTGTGTGTGTGACCATACAAAGAAAGGCTGCTTTGGTGGCATAACAGGCATGACCAGATCTTAAATGACAATGGGAAGTAACAATTTTGGTCCAGGCACAGCTGAAGCCAGTGTCTGGGAGAAGGAAAGTAGTTCCCTGTTCTGTGGACCCATTTCCACCTGGGTCATGTCAGTAGAGTATGTTTGTAAAAGAAGCCCAGACACTGACCCCAGGAACCTGCCTGTGCTCCCTGAGCTCTGGAATGCTTTGGGAAACCCATCTGCAGCCTAATTTTACTTGGGATGGCTATTAATATTGCAAACACACAGCTTACTGGTGTATTCTGCTTAGAACACTGTTATTTTTTTTCCACCCTGACTCTAGATGGTGTTTTTTGGCTACATGGTGTCCAGCATCCTCTTTGGTCTCCTAGCTGACAGATATGGCCGCTGGAAGGTAGGTCAGGCCATGTAGGATTGCACACACCTCCCTTTGGGACACTCCCTATTGCTTCTCTTCCATGGACTTTTGTCCCATGTCAATACCTCTCACCAAACACAGTGACTGTGACCAGCAGGAACACAGATTCAGGTTATACCAAATACCACATGCATGCTGGTTACTTTCATATTAACTTGACACAAGTTGGAGTCATCAGAGAAAAGGGAGCCTCAGCTGAGAAAATGCTTCCATAAGATCCAGCTGAAGGTAAACCTGTGGGCATTTCCTTCATTAGTGGTGGACGAGAGAGGGCCTGGCCCATTGTGGGTGGTGCCATCAACTGCTTGGTGATCCCGGACTCTCTAAGCGAGCACAGAGCAAGCCAGTTAGCAGCACCCCTCCGTGGCACTTCCTGCCTCCAGGTTTCTGCCCTGTTTGGGTTCCTGTTCTGAGTTCCTTGGATGGTGAACACTGACATGGAAGAGTAACATGCTTCCCCAATTTTCTTTGGTCATGGTGTTTCATCACAGCAATAGTAACCCTACCTAAGACAGTGTTCCAACTTGGTCTTGCTCTTTAATAGCGAATACACCTGTTGGGGACATTAGGTTGGTGACTTAAGCAAAGCAGGGTAATCTCTGCTATAGGTCCCAGGTGTTGTCTGATGATGTCGTTTAGTTTGGGGACAGTGAAAGCTAGTTAATGTAATCTAAAGGTTTCCCCTTATAATCGCCAGGATGTTGGATCTGATGCAGAGGTGGGTGGAAACCGTCTATTGAGAGAGCTAAGGATATCCTAAGATCATTTGTCTCTGGATCTGCAGCAATCCAGTTTTCTAAAGTTACAGTTCTCAGCAGCCAACCAGTTCTGTAGAATCATCGGCATAGCTATGCTTTTCCTGGGAGCTTTAGTTCATACTCTAAACTTCTGTTGTTCTTGTGAATAAGAAAAAGCAATTCTTCAAGCTTGCTTTGTATGCTCTTTCCAACACAGGGCCTCTTTTTGCTCCTAACAGCCCTGTGAGGAGGAAGGGCAGAGCTCTGTTTTGTGTCATCTCAGGGTGGACATGCTAGACACAGTAAAGGGGCTTTCAGACAGGGAGTGGCCTGGAGTGTGTCAGTGGAGACTGTGGGAGACCAGCAGGTGCTGTGGCTCTGATGTCCCACAGACAGGTGGGGGCGCGCCCACCTCTGGAGGTGTCCGAGACCCCCTTCATTCCCCAGGCAGGCCCATTAACAAGTGTTCTTTCCTTGCTTCAGATTCTGCTGCTCTCATTCCTGTGGGGAGCCTACTTCTCCTTACTGACCTCCTTCTCCCCCTCCTACATCTGGTTTGTCTTTCTGCGGACAATGGTAGGCTGTGGAGTATCTGGCCATGCACAAGGGTAAGACTTGCTCCAGAGTCTTTGGGAAAGAAATGCTGATGCCCTACATGTGCACGAGTGCACTTGCAAATGCATGCAAACACACACACACACACACACACACACACACACATGCACACACAGAGAAACAGACATACATGCACACAGTCACAGACACACACATAGACATACACATGTACACATTCACACATAGACTGTGGGGGACATAGATTCATATATAGGCAGACAAAACACACATACACACACATGTACACAGACAGACAGACATACACACAAGCAGACACAGAAACAGATAGGGACAGACACACACGTATACATTCACAGAGAGAGTGGAGGCACAGATTCATATATAGGTAGACAGAACATGCACGTGTGCACACACACACGTATACACGCATGACTAAGTAGGTGAAGCCCATGTTAGTCCCATAGCTCAGCTCAGTGACTGAAGTGGGCAATCATGCTAGTCCTGTAGCTTATGGTCAAGGTCCTGGTTTGGAAGGGAGGTCAGGGCATGTGGGATTTAAGCTTTTTCCGGTACACTGTTTTGTGGCACTCTTCCTATCCCTTCCTGTTGCCCTCTGTCACCCCCTCTCACCTCAAAGGAGATAAGAGATAGCTGACTCTGGGGCCAAAAACAAGCACTTGTAACCATCCATTACAAAGTGCCACTGCCCTGTAGTTTAAAACTACACCGGACTGGGAAATGGCTCGGGGTTAGGTGTTAAGAGAACTTACCACTCTTGCAGAGGGGCCCAAATTCAAATCAGCTGCAGGGGAAATTTGATGCCTCTGGTCTCCTTGGGAACCTACAAACCACCTACACTCACATGCAAATGAAAACACACATACACACACAAACACACATACACACTCAAAAATAAAATAAAAATATTTGGTTAAAAAAAATCAAAATAAAAAACAAAACCCATACCAGAAAGAATTTGCAATGCGGAGGTAAAAATCCTGAACTAGGCTTAAATGAATGTGGTTGTCTGTTCCCTGCCAACCTGCCTCCTATTGCCTGGCAAAAGCACAGGGTCTCAGTGTTTGGGTGTGAGTGGCTGTGTTAATGTTCCAGTTATGGGGCCATCTAGAAATCCACAGCACCCCTCTGGCTATTCCCTCTGGGTCGCCCTGAGGCCTGTTCTCCTTCAGTTCCGCCAGGAGAAGTCAAAGCACCTGGCATAGCCTTAAAGTGTCAAAACCAGAAGTGTTTTTCCCTGGGGCATTAGTTGAGTATCTGAGCTGAAAGTCTGATAGGAGTAGATGTTGAAAGAGATTAAAAATCTCCAGCGAGAAGAAACCCAGTCAGTACTTTGGAAGGAAGAAGGAAGGAAGGGAGGAAGGAAGGGAGGGAGGGAGAGAGACAGAGACAGAGAGACAGAGAGACAGAGAGACAGAGAGACAGACCCAGCTCTGGCTAGCAATGCTAACAGAAAACAATGTAAAAACTGCGGGGCTCTCACTCTGTTCTATTCCCGAGTCACCCCTCCTTCACTAGGACTGCGCTGTGACTGTCACCAGTGAATATTCTTTGCCTTTCCGTGGGTATATTTTGATTTCTTCGATATGTTTCACACCTAAAAGATGATTCACTTTGACAAAGCTGTTTTCCGAAGCGTCTCTTGGCGGAAGCAGAAGGGCTAATGTCCCTGTTTAAAATGGCCGTGGTGGCAAAGTGACAGACACGGGAGGAGCTGTCACAAGTTCACTTCTCGCTGGAAGTGAAAAGTCACTGCCCCAATTATGGCTTCATGTACAGTGAGCTCCTTTTTAATTAAAATACCTTTTAGATTTCAGTGTGTGAGTGATTTGCAGCATGTATGTATATATGCATGTATGTATGTATGCATGTGTGTCCTGTGAGTGCCTGGTGCCCTCTGAGGTTAGAAAAGGGTGTTAGACACCTTGGAACTGGAGTTAAGGATGATTATGAGTACCATTGTGGTTCTGAGAACCAATCTCAGGCCCCATGCAGGAGCCACAAGTGCTAAGTGCTGAGCCATCTCATTATAAGCCATGCTTAGAATGTCTTCATTGAGGTGGAAACTTGTGATCATTTAAAGGAAAGTTGCTTGGTTTTCTAAAACCAGAATGACTGTGTTTCCCTGTTCCCTGTGCAGGTTAATCATAAAGACTGAATTTTTGCCCACAAAATACCGAGGTTACATGTTACCCTTGTCTCAGGTAAGGTGAAGTGGGGACTCCAGGGCTGTGGGTTGCTTTCCTTCCAATCAACACTCAAACACTTGCTTGACCTTGGGACCAACTAGTGGGCGAAAAGCATGTCTAATGCCAGAGGTCCAATCTGAAGATTTTCTGAGCTGGGGACTTGTGCCGCCCAGCAGTGATGCTTAAGATCATCTAAGATGGCCTTTCTCACCTCACTGAGAGTTCAGAGGAGGAGACAACTCCCACCCTTTTTGTATGTCCCTGTCTGTCTTCCAAGGATGCTGGTGTGTCCAGATCCACATTGCTCTCACTTGGAGGAAGGCACCATGGCTGCTGTTCCTCCGGGGTCCCCACAGACCCCGGCTGCCTGTTGACTAGAGGTCATCAGAAACTTTATCAGTCTTGTTCCCCCGGACTGTTTTTGATGCCCTCAGACCCTAATGTCTCAACTCCAGGGAATGTCCAGGAGAAAGAAGACAGGAGGTTGTTTTGCTTTTTTTAGGGGGGGGGGACACAGAATTTAGGCAACACCAACCATCAAGAACTGGAAACACCCAATGGTGAGTCCAATTTCTCACCAGGTTTTGTCTTCAGTGTTTCACGACCAGAAATGCATCTTTATTCATAGTGTCTGCACTTTGTACTTCAATACTAATCAATTAGTCTGTCCAGTACTGTGACGGGCTTTCTCAGTGCCCCCATCTTGTCTATGTCTGCTTGAGTCGTATAGTCCACTCCAGTGGCTGCCTGTATATAGACATGTTTGTATTCATGGTAGATTGGTTCTTGGATCCCAGAGGATGTGAAAGTCTGTGGAGGCTCAAGTTCCTTATAGAAACTGGTGTCATACTTCATGTACCCCACCCCCTTCCTATATGCTTTCCATCATTTACATATGAGTTGCCTGATCAATGTTTTGTAGGTATACAGTTGTCCAGCACAGACTTGCTTTGTTTTTGAATATCCTCCATACACAGTTGGCCAAAACCATAGATGTAGAATTCATGGATATAAATCCTGCACAAAGGGATGGACAGCTCTACCTATGCTTTCTTCTTGCTGTCTCCAAAAATATCTATTAAAAACCAAGAACACCGCCCTGAATTGAGAGCTGGTAGCTGTTTACCTGAGAGTCACTAGAATATCTTAACAAGTCCTGAAATGCAGTGTCAGGATGTTACTGCTGTGAAGAGACACTGTGGTCACAGCAGCTCTATAAGGGAAAGCATTTATTGGGCCTTCACCAGCTTTATGTTTTTGATGACTTCCTTTGCTGCCCAAACTTGGCTGTCCTGGAATTCTGTAGACCAAGCTGGCCTCAAACTTAGAAATCTGCCAGTCTCTGGCTTCTCAATGGTAGGATTAGCGATGTGCACCACCATGCCAGGCCCTAAACTGTTCTTTAATTTCTTTTCACAAGTTGGAAACTTAGCTGGGTAGGGTCTTGCCCCGAGGTCACCACTCCTTCTATTCCATTTAATTTCAGACTTTTCTTTAATCTGCTTATCTCCTTGAACCCAGGATTTCGCTCCATTCCTGGAACTCCTTTTCTCCTCACACTGCACATTTTTGTATTTTTTCCTAGCTCACTTTGTTTCTTTTCATTATGGATAAACACACAACAAAATTGATATCAGGCTGTTTCGAGATTTCCTTTGCCAACACAATCAATCCAAAAACTCTTTAACTTAGCTGCAGACAGATTTTTCAGACAAGGGCAGAAAGCAGCCACATTCTTCACTAAAACATCCCAGGCATAGTCTCCAGGCCACTTACTAACATTCTTCTCCTCTGAACCTCTTGGGCCAGGCCTCAACAATTTGTCACCCTCAGCACCACTGTCTCCCATGCTCCTACTAGGACGGCCCATTGAGCCCCACTGAAAACATTCCATGGCTTTCCCAAAGTCCACATTCCTCCAAACAAAAGCATGGTCTAACCTATCACAACAAAACTCCAGTCCTTGGTACCAACTTCTGTCTTAGTTAGGGTTTTATTGCTGTGACGAGACACCATGACCATGGCACCTCTTAGAAAGGAAAACATTTAATTGGGGATGGCTTATACTTTCAGAAGTTCAGCCCATTGTTGTCATGGTGGGAAGCATGGCGGTGTGCAGGCAGACATGGCCTCTGGGGAGATCTACAGCTAACTCAGCAGGAAGAGACCTCAAAGCCCATCTTCTAGTGACATGCCTTCTCCAACAAAGCTACACCTACTTTAACAATGCCACACCTCCTAACAGTACCACTGCCTATGGACCTATGGGGACATTTTCTTCAAACTGCCACATGCAACCTTATTAGAACTCGCCACCTCACTTTCCCCCGAGACCTGTGATATTCATGTTTCTATTCCAGGTCAAAGCAAGCAGCTCTCCTTCTGCCACCTGACTTAAATGTACGAGTCACAGCGGACTCCACTCTTCCCCCCTCCCTGCTTAATTTCCAGACTCTGCTGGCTCAACCCCAATCCAACGACCCATCATCCAAGTGTTCACCAACAAACCTTGTCACCTTTACCCTCAAAAATGTGTGCCAAAAGCATTAAAAACAGCTTTGCCCCTGAGACCCACCCCAGTGCCACACCAACTGTCATTCATTCTTCTTACCCAGCAGCTATATCTCCTTCAGAGAGGTTGTCCCTCGTCACCCAAGTCATTCTCTGTACATTATTCTATTTCCTTAATCGTCCTAACACTTTCCAAAATAATCAATTTTTGGTGAAATTATAGTTTATAAGATAATCCTCCTTTGGGGCTGGAGAGATGGCTCATTGTTCAAGATTACTGATAGTCTTCTAGGACATAGAATTCTCAGCACCCACTTGACAGCTTGCAACCATCTGTGATTCCAGTTCTAGAGAATCTGACACCCACTGGCTTCCTTGATCACCAGATATGGCACACAAACATATATGCAGGTAAAACATGTATACATATAAAAATAAATATCTTTAAAAGCCACCCATCAATTGGCTCCACAAAGGGTCTTCTAATACGCTACCTTCTTTCTGTCTCTGTGAGATGGAGTGAACATTATTTGTCATCTTAAATGGGTTGGGGGGCTCAGGCTAATGGAAATGCTTCTCATAATAATTCTTGACCAGCAGGGCTCATAGTACTTGATATCAAATTTGTAAACATAAAAAAACAAAACAAAAAGTAAGCTGGGCAGTGGTGGCACGCACCTTTCATGCCAGCACTTGGGAGGTAAAGGCAGGCAGAGACAGGCAGAGGCAGATTTCTGAGTTTGAGGCCAGCCTGGTCTACAGAGTGTGTTCCAGGACAGCCAGGGCTACACAGAGAACTCCTGTGGCAACAAAACAAAACAAAAAAGGAAAAAAAAAAAGCATAAAGCATTACATATTCTATGGACTGTTTTTAGAAAAAGGAACAAAATTTTTCCTTATTGTCTGTGTCTAAAGGAGCATAGGAAGCAAACAGTAAATAAACTAAGTCTCATCCTGAGATAAAAAACGATGGGCCAGAGCTGGGAGCCGAGAGATTTCCCCACCCCTCCTTCTGCCTCTCAAGACTTGGGGATTGTATTATCTGTGCCGGAAAACAAATCAGTGTTGAAAACCTCCAGAGTATTAGATGGTTTTGTTTGTTTGTCTTAAACTTTACTGGCATTGCTGACGGGTTTTCTGTAGCTAAAGTAGAGCCAACAATGTACAGAAAAGCAACCTGAGCCGTGGAGCAGAGTGACTTATCAACTCCTCCCATCAGAGGAGCCCCCCAGAAGTAGGACCCGATTGTCACCCCTCAGAGCTCCCACCTCCCTCACAAACTCCGCAAAAGGATCAACCCCAAGGCTCCATAGAAGGGGAAATGCCAAAGAGGCAGGACAGAAGGAACAGTCCCGTTTGTGTCTTTCTCCGCAGGTTTTCTGGCTGGCTGGATCCCTGCTCATCATCAGCATGGCCTCCGTGGTCATCCCTACCATCGGGTGGCGCTGGCTCATCCGCATCGCCTCCATCCCGGGCATCATCCTCATCATGGCCTTCAAGGTGATGCTTTTCTGCTGGACCACAGGCCTTTTTTCTCCACAAATGTATTTTTTTTTATGTTAGCCTCTTTTAAAAACAGATTTATTTTTGTTTTTAATTATGTATATGACTGTGTGTGTTTATATGTGGGTTTGTGCATGTGTCTTAGGGTTTTACTGCTGTGAACAGACACCATTTAATTGGTCTGGTTTACATACACCTTCAGAAGTTCAGTCCATTTTCAAGGTGGGAACAGGGCAGCATCTAGGCAGGCATGATGCAGGCAGAGCCCAGCATGTACAAACCATCACAGCATCGGAGCATGTCTGATCCTTTGGAGCTGCAGTAATTTTCAGTCATGGAGATATATGTATCTCTGTTGGTTGAATGCTTGTCTAGCATTCTTTTTTTTTTTTTTTTTTTTTTTTTTTTTTGGATTTGGTTTTTCGAGACAGGGTTTCTCTGTATAGCCCTGGCTGTCCTGGAGCTTACTCTGTAGACCAGGCTGGCCTCGAACTCAGAAATCCGCCTGCCTCTGCCTCCCAGAGTGCTGGGATTACAGGCGTGCACCACCACCGCCCGGCTTGTCTAGCATTCTTGAAGCAGCCTTGGGTTTGTTCATTATTAGCACAGTGTAAACTGGACATGGTAACACATGCTTGCTCTAATCCTAGTACTCAGGAGATGGAAGCAGGTAGCTCAGAAATTTAAGGTCATTCTCAACCACATAGTAATTTCAAGCCATCCTGGGCTACATATGAAAGAAAAGGAAGGAAAAAGGAGGGGAGGAAAGGAGAGAGTAAAGGAAGCAGAAAGAGAACATTGAGGAAGAGAATTAGGTCTCCACGGGGACACTCCCAGCTTTAGAAAGCCTATGGCTAGGTCACAGACTTCTAGGGTTCTGTCTTCTCACCTGGCATCTTTTAAAGTTTGTTGTTGTTATTGTTGTTAACCTCCCAAGCACACTAAGCAAAATCATGACCTCCACACATCCACACATCTTTCCCATGGCTAGTCTAAGGGCCAAGCTTCCTTTTCTCATCTATATAGGCTCAGAGGATCATTCTCCTCAGATGTGTTGCTCAGAATTACCCCTCGCCCAACCCTGGCCCTGAGTGCTTGGGGTGTGGCTCGGGGTATAATGTTTACCTCACTTGCAGAAGGCCTTGGGTTAATCCCCAGGGTGTATCCACCAGCACCAAGATTCACATCTAGACCCTTCAGGTGCTTTGGGGCCAGTGGCTATCAGGCCTGTTGCTTCCCGTGGGAAGACCCTGGTCTCTGAGGTTGTAGACTAAGACTCCATTGCTCTCTCAGCCAACTATCTCCCATCACTGGGTGTTCTCAAGGCCCTATGTTCAAGCGCAGCCTAGAATTTGTTGTGTATGAGTTGCTCTCAAGCCCAGAATCTAATACCTGCCATTATATAATTGATGCATCTGTTTAAAAAAATTACATGAAAAATCTATATTATATTCAAATATCTAAAGCTATTCCTTTGGTTTTGGTCCAGTGTTTGCTGTTCTCAAGATCTCTCCCCATACAGGCAAATTTATGAGTCAGCACGCATTCATCAGCTTGATACGCTGTGTGCCTTTAAGCTCGCCAGCCTTCCCGTGGGGGTGGGGATGGCCAGGACTGGGTGAGGCATGGAGTGGTAACAGCAGCACCTTTTACAGACTATGGAACCTGTAGCACTGATGCTCTTTGTAATCTGTGCCCAGTTTATCCCTGAATCTGCCCGCTTCAACGTCTCCACTGGGAACACCCAGGCTGCGCTGAACACCCTGGAGAGCATCGCCAAGATGAACCGCTCCGTCATGCCAGAGGGGCAGCTGGTGGAGCCCATCCTGGTGAGTTCACACCGGGGCATCCTCCACGGGCAGTCCAGACAGAAGGGGGCCCGTGCTCTTCGGTCTGGTTCCTGGAGGCAGACGGATGGCCTAGGGCGAGCAGATTAGAGATGGGACTCAGTTTACCTCGCCTCTGCCATACTACCTGTGAGTCTGATAAATCACCTGACTTGATTTTTGCTATCTATAAAACACAAATGATTAGCTCTTACCTTGCAGAGCTATTCATGTCATTTGCCTCCATGGCTTATGATATGAAAGGTTTTTAATTTTTTTACTTTATTTTCTTATATTGGCTTTGTCTCATTTTGAGAAGGTATTTCCACAAAGCCCAACAGTTGTTTTTTTTTTTTTCAAAAATGTTCTGCCATCTTGCTGCGTACCAGGGCACGGTCATGTATTCTGTTCACGGGTTAGTCTTATTACTTGAAGCATCTTTATAATGTATATTTATTTATGTGTATGTTTGTGGGTATGGGTGAAGATGTGCATGCCACAGCATGCATGTGAAGGCCAGAGAGCAATTTCTGGTTGTCAGTTCTCTTCTGCTTTGTGTGTTCTGGAAATTGAACTCTGGTCGTCATGCTTGGCAGCAAGCACCTTTACCTGCTGAGCCATTTTGATAGCCCCTCTTTTGTGTTTTAAAGGTGTGTGTGTGTGTGTGTGTGTGTGTGTGTGTATGTGTGTGTGTATGTGTGAACATGTGAATTGTGCAGATGTTAGTAGAGGCCAGAAGATAGTATTGGATCTCCTGAAGCTGAAATTAAGGCAGTTGTGAGCCATCCAACATGGTGCCGGGAACCACACTCCAGCCCTTTGAAAAGCAGTAATCACCATAATGTTGGAACCATCTTTCCAGTCACCCCTGTCCCTACCATTTATACTGCATCCCTTATAGGCAACTTGGGAGATAGGGGATGAATAGTTTGGTAAAAAACTGTACTCGTTAGGCCAGAATAGAAGGAAGGTTTCTTTAAGTTCAAGCAAGCTGGTCACATGTGGAAGAGTTGGTTGCAGAGTTGATACCTGTGCCCACGGTGCATGGGAGCAGGGGTAGCTGAGCCACTGCTGCCTGAGCCACAGACACGGGGCGGGAGGAGACAGTCAATGGCACAGAGGGGAGAGCAGGTCTCAGGGGAGGGGGAGGAGTCCTGCAGGTGGGAGATGGAGCCAAGATGGAGGTAGGCGTGTGCAGGGCTGGCACGAGGAATGCTGCTCTGAGAGCTTGCTCTTGGTGCTGTGGGCAGCAGCACAGCCTTAGCAGCTCCATCCTGAAGGCTCAGAGGGCACTGGCACGAAGGAGGGGCCCTTGCATGGATGTCAGTCACGGAGTTCTGACCCTCTGAAACCGTAAGAACAGTTAAAAGCTTCCTTCTGTGGGTCGCCTGGTCGTGATGGTTGTTACAGCAGCAGAACAGTAACGGAGACATTGACCTCCTTAAGAAGAGGAAGGTCACACTTGACTCAGCCTCATCGGTCACAGTCAGTACCCAGCAGGCTTCGCTGTTTCTCGGCCTGTGATGGCACAGCGTCCTGGCAGAAGGACATGTCGGAGCAGAGCTGCCCACTTTATGGCAGCCGAGAAGCAAGGAATGATACAAAGGCTGGGGACAAATGGTCCTACCTCTGAAAGTTTTCACCAGTTCCCAAATGCCCTCTAGTTCTGAATACTTCTGTAGATTAATCTGTCAGCTAAGCAGACAACTATCAACTTAGACGAACTATCAAGTTAATCCTCAGTGACCGGATCCACCAGCCAGGGCCAGGTTTTTAAAAACAAATATTATTTTGTGTGTTTACATGTTTTGCCTGCATGTATATGTACACTCCACATGCAGGCAGTGCCCCCCAGAGGCCAAAAGAGGGTGTTGGAGACCATGGAATTTGATAAGGAATGGTTCTGAGTTGCCTTGTGGGTGCTGGGATCCAACTGGTCCTTTGCACAGTGCTCTTAACCGAGGGGTTGCCCTCTAGACCCTAGGCCTGGTTTTTAACACATCAGTCTTTTGGATTTGGTGGGGAAAGGGCTTCATAACCAAGCCACTCAGGGATGATCTCACCACACCATACTCCTGTGTAACTAACTAACTATCTGTGTGATCAATAACATCAGAGAAATATATCCTTAGCTCTCCGTGTGTGTGGTCTGACCCTCCTGTGCATTTTCCCAGGAGAAAAGAGGAAGATTTGCAGATCTACTAGATTCTAAATACCTTCGGACCACATTACAGATCTGGATCATATGGTAAGAACATAATTACTGCAAGAAAAAGATCAATAGGTGTGCTAAGCATGGTGATGCATGCCTTTGATTGCAGCACTCCGGAGGCAGAGGCAGGAGGATCTGCGAGCCCAGGGTCAGCTTGGGCTACATAGCAAATTCCTGGACAGTCAGGGCTACACAGAGGAACTCTGTCTTGAAAAATCAAAACCAAATCAAACCACACCCACCAACCAGCCAGCCAGCCAGCCAACCAGCCAACCAACCCAAGAAACAAACAGAAACCCCAGCAGGTTTGGAGGATGTCCACTCAAGTAGAGTAGTCCCACAAACACACATTTTTTTTTTTTTTTTACTTTGTCTCTCATGATTTCTGTTTCCATTGTTAACCAGAGTCCAAAGATCATACTTAGTTTGGCTTCTTCAACAGAGAGACATGTACGTAGAACTTTTATTATGGCATATTGCAGATTGTTTTGTTAGTCTGTGTAGAAACTTGCATGTAAGGCATCATGATGATCTGTGGCGTTCACTGAAGGTCTTAGAATGAATCCCCTATGGGTAAGGGTACTACTATAAATCACTTTGAGGGGCACAGGGGAAATACACATGGAAGATCAAATAGCTTCTCCCGCGATGCCTTGTCTTTCTAATACCACCCACCCTACCCCAGCCCCCCTCCATGATAAAACTGTAAAAAGAGAAAGGAAACCTTAATATTCTACAATGTTCCCAGCTCTTTCCATGACTGGCTGTGCTCACCTCCTGGCCTTCTGTAGTCTGACTCTTTGAGCTCACCGAGGACGGTGGGACAGCCTTTGGAGGGCCTCTCTACTGTGTATCCTTAACCTTGAGTGAGCAGGGGATTCCAAGTAGGACTCAAAAGATGCTTAATACACAGGAAAGGCTGATGGCTTTTACTACATTAAATTACCATCTCTGGAGTTGGGCTTGATGGCACATTCTTGTAATGTCAGCACAAGGGGACCAAGGTTCAAGGTTATCTTCTGCTACCAGTTTGAAGCCAGCCTAGGGTACACAAAACCCTGTCTCAAACAAAAATGTAGTGCCTCTGTGCCACATAATATTATGAGAAGCCTAAATGGCAAGCTTTCAACTAAGAGAAGAAATTTGAAATATATATATATATATATATATATATATATATATATATATACACACACACATACACATACACACACATCACATTTTTGGTATATATGTGTGTGTAATGCAGTATATAATAAGCATATAAAATACAAATGACATATGTGTAATTGTCTTTCAACAAGTTAAGATAGGCGGCCAAATTTAAGATTTTTCTTTTTTAAATTTATGTGTATGAATTTCTCTGTACTTCACATGTGTGCGTGGTTGGCAGAGGATGCCGGAAGAGGGTGTCAGGTCTCCTGGAAACACATGGGAGTGAGCCATGCAGCACGGGTGCTGGGAACTCAAGTCTGTCTCCTTAGGAAGGGCAGCAGACCATCGTAGCCACTGAGCCATCTCTCCAGCCCCAACAACACAGTTTAAAAACAGACAAAAGGCTTGACTGGGTATACCACCCAAACTGTGCATCTGAAGCCCATATCAAGACATATTCAACCTTAAAGTCACCAAGAAAATACAAATAAGTTTTCATTAACTCAATAATGGATAAGCTATATTGATAATGGAACAGCTATATTGATAAAGATCACTGGCTGGAGAGATGGCTCACCAGCTAAGTACACTGGCTGCTCTTGCAGAGGACCCCAGTTCAGTTTCTGGCACCCACATGGTGGCTCACAACCATTTAACTCCAGCTATAGGAGATCCAACACCCTCTCCTGGCCTCCAAGGGCACAGCACACACACGGCGCACATACACACATGCAGGCAAAACACACACCAAATAAAACTAGATCTTTAAAGGGACTGCCTGCACCAAGGGTTTGCAGGTTTGCAAAGTAACTGGCACATTCCACACACAGCTGCCTGCTGTTCAAATGGGAACGGATGATTTGGAACCCCGTCTAGGGGTGACTATTAGTGTTAAAAACACATACATGGGAGGAGTCGATAATTGCAGTTGGAAGTTTATGTCCAACAGAAATGCATATGCGAGTCTCTCCAGAAGCATCTTCAGATGCTGTGGATGCTGCATAGGCTGCTTTCTATCTCTGTGTTCCTTCCACATAGACAACGTCCCTTCCTGTCCCTGCCTGCCATGGTCCTTTTTGTCCTCCCCCCCCACCCCCGGCCTGGTGAAAGCTTCTGCTAATGATATCCTTTTTATACTTCCAGGCTAGGAATTTCTTTTGCCTATTATGGGGTTATCCTGGCCAGCGCTGAGCTGCTCGAGCGGGATCTGGTCTGCGGTTCGAAGTCGGAGTCAGAACCAGAACCAGAGGTGGTGGAGACCACAGGGGACTCAGAGGAGGGTCTGAGTCCCTGCTATTGCCACATGTTTGCTCCCTCTGACTACAGGACCATGATCATCAGCACCCTCGGGGAAATCGCTTGTAAGATTGCCCGTCTACCTGCCCTGTTTCAGGCGGGGTTCCTGCAGTTCAGGGTCTAAGAGAAGTGTGACCTCCATGTTGGGGTCCCTGCACAGCAGAACTCCTCAGGTCTTCAGGTCATTCCTGGGCTTGGGTTGTTATGGGGAGGAGGGCCTAAAAGAGCAAAGCTTTCAAGTATTCCATTTTATCATTTCCATTTATCATTCCATTTATCAAAATGTATCATAAGATACATTTTTAGTCTACAGTGGTGGCACACAGCTTTAATCCCAGTGCTCAGGAAGTAGAGGGCAGTGGAACTTTTTTTTGTTTGTTTGTTTTTGTTTTTGTTTTTTCGAGACAGGGTTTCTCTATGTAGTCCTGGCTGTCCTGGAACTCACTCTGTAGTCCAGGCTGGTCTCGAACTCAGAAATCCACCTGCCTCTGCCTCCCAAGTGCTGGGAATAAAGGCATGTGCCACCACTGCCCAGCTGGGCAGTGGCACTTTTGTGAGTTCTAGGCCAGCCTGATCTACATAGTGAGTTCCAGGCTAGTCGGGGCTACATAAGTAGTGAGACTTGGTCTCATACTAAAAAGATCTGGGTTTTGCGATCCTCCCCCCCCTTAGGTGTTCAAGACAGGGTTTCTCTATTTGTAGATTTGTCTGTCCTGGAACTCACTCTGTAGACCAAGCCGGCCTCTAAATCACAGAGATCCACCTGTCTCTGCCTCCCAGGTACTGGGATTAAAGCCATGTGTGCCCCATTAACGCCAGCTAAAATGGGGAAATCCTAAAATTAGATTTCTATTGGCAGCACTGTTTTATTTTTACCAGCAAAATGATGGCCCAGAAAAGCCAGTGTGACTGGGTGTAGTCAGGTTTCTTGAGTGCTTGCCTACCTATGTGCCCAAAATCCCCAGGCCCATATGCACCGGGCGTAGTGGCGTGCGACTGTAATCGGATTGCTTCGGAACCGAATACAAGAGGATCAGAAAGTCAAGGCCATCTTTGGCTGAGTTTGAGGACAGTGATATGAGATCCTGTCTCAAAAAAATTAAATGGAGTTCAGAGTCAAGTGTGGTAGCACAAGCCAACACAGTGAAGCCCTGTCTCAAAAGCAGAAAATCGGTAGAGCCCTGAGTTCAGTGGACAATGGTATATGACATTTAATTCTAGCAAACTGGCAGCTTACAAAAGATGTTTAGGTAGAGTAAGAAAAAAAGTAAAATAAATTAAAATAAAATAAAGCTAGGTGTGAAGACATATACCTTTAGTCCCAGCGCTTGGGAGGCAGAGGTGAGCTTGAGGCCAACCTGGTTTATATGAGTTCTGGGACAGTCATGACTATGCAGAGACTTTGTATTAAAAACAAACAAGCAAAAAACAAACAAACAAAAACAAAAAAGAAAAAGAAAAGGAAAACATGCCTTTATGTATACACAGTATTTGTTATTCACAAAGTAAGTACATTGGAGACGCCACAGGTTTCATGCCAGTGTGCCTGGGTTTCGGATGGCCGCTGCTTCCTTATGAATGACAGGAGGGGTCCCTGTTGGTGTCTATGGAATCCACTTTTGCTCCAAGGTGTTAACCACTTGCGTTTGCTGTTTGCTTTCTAGTGAACCCTTTAAATATCCTGGGCATCAACTTCCTGGGCAGACGCCTGAGCCTGTCCATCACCATGGGGTGCACGGCTCTGTTTTTCCTTCTCCTCAATATCTGCACGTCAAGGTATTTGCTCTTCGGTTGCTCCTATATACGTGGTGTGAAAGTTACCAAATGGGGTTTCTTCACTCCCCGTGATCAGTGGACTCTGGGACATGTCACTTCACAAGGGACAGTAGGGAACAGCCTGTCTGTCAGACTGAAGGCCCTTGCCTCTCCCCCGCCCCGCCTCCTTCAGGTCTCATGGGATGTTGTGCACTCCTGGGACACTCACCTTATCCATGAGTTTATTTAGGTTCTTTAATGCAAAGCTTCTTGGAGAACTGGAGAACAGCCCTAGCTTTTTACCAAATTATCTGGACCAACGGGAACTAGTCCAGTGACACAGGCAGCACACACCTGAGGGCTGGACACACAGCTCAGGTGTCGAGTACTCGCCTCAGAGAGCGAGCATCACCCCAGATCTGCACCCCTGAGCAATAACATGGAGTTGACTATTGATCTGAAAGTTCTACACCATAGGCCAACCAACCATAGACTGAAACGTGAAAAAGTTTCATTTCAAACAGTGAAAGCAAGCTACCTCTGTGCAGGGCGTGGGCTTTGGCTAGCTACATGTCACCTTGCTACATGTCAAGCAAAAGGCATCTGAAAGAAGGGAACCTCAACTGAGAAAACGCTCCGGCAAGGTCTCACTGTGGGGCATTTCCTCCCTCCCTCCCTCCCTCCTTTCTTCCCTCCCTCCCTCCCTCCTTTTTTCCCTCCCTCCCTCCCTTCTTCTCTCCTTCCTTCCTTCCTTCCTTCCTTCCTTCCTTCCCTCCCTCCCTCCCCTCCCTCCTCCTCCCTCCTCCCTCCCTCCCTCCTCCCTCCCTCCTCCCTCCCTCTGTCCCTCCCTCCCTCTCCCTCCCTCTCCTTTCTCCCTCCCTCCCTCTCCTTCCTTCCCTCTCCCTCTCTCTCCCTCTCTCTCTCCTTCTTTCTCTCCTCTCTCTCAGGATATCTATATTTTTATTTTGTGTGCATTGGTGTTTTGCCTGCATGTGTCTGTGGGAGGGCATCAGATCCCTAAGAGCTGGAGCTGCAGATGCTTATGAGCCACCATGTGGGCACTGAGAATCGAACTCAGGTCCTCTGGCAGAGCAGTCGGCGCTCTGAACTCCTGAGCTGCCTCTCTAGCCCCCTGTAGTGAATTTTCTTAATTAGTGATTGGTAGGGGAGAGCCTCTCCTGTTGTGGGCTGGAGGTCCTGGGTTCTATAAGAAAGCAGCTTGAGGGGCCAGAGGGAACAAGCCAGTAAGCAGCACCACCCATGGCCTCTTGAGCACCAGCCTCCAGGTTTCTACCCTGCTTGAGTTCCTGTCCTACTCCCTTCAATGATGGACCACTGTGTGGAAGTATAAGGTCGAATAAATGGTTTCTTCCTCATGTTGCTTTTGGACATGGTGATTCATCACAGCAATAGAAACCCCGAGACAGTCTGCTGTTGCTCTCTCTCTCTTAGATTTGTGAATTGGGTCTTTTTTTTTTTTTTTTTTTTGAGATTTTCTTTATTTTTTGAAGTTATTATTACATCATTTTCCTTCCTCAAATCTCTCCCATGTACCTTCTGCTCTCTTTTAGTGGCATTTAAAAAATGTTCATTGTTACACACACACACACACACACACACACACACACACACAAAATACATAAATACATCCTTGCTCAGTCCATATCATATTACCTGTATGTTTGTGATCGCAGGGATGACCATTTGGTATTGAATAACCCACGGGTGGTGGGCGGGTGGGGGGGAGTGGGGGAGGGGGGGAGAGGAGGTTTCCTTGGGGATGACCATTTCTCCTGCTCTCAGTATTCCCAGTTGCTTATAGCTCTTTGGTTAGGACTGAGGCCCCGAGAGCTTTCTTCCATGTTAGCATGTCATCGGTATCATCGGTATTCAGGTCTTGTTCAGGTAGCCATGACGATGAGACTTCATGGGTGCAGCCTCTCTGGCATGTCTAGGGTACATTTTCTTAGAGCAAACGCCCTGCGATCTTTCTGACCCCTCTTCCACAATGGGCTCTAGATGCAAGACTTGTGGAGGTATTGCTTGTGTCTGGGCACCACACAAGCCCTTGTTTTCTGCATGTCATTACTCTTTAAACAATACCACAGAGCATTTACATCTTACAAGGGACTAGGGGATCTAGTGATTTAAAGAAGAAATAAGCTGGGGGCGGGGGGGGGGGCTGGAGAGATTCCTCAGCAGATAAGAGCATTCGCTGCTCTTGTAGAGGACCCGGGTTCAGTGGCTAGCACCCACGGAATGTTTCCCAACCACCTGAATTCCAGTTCCAGGGGACCGGATGTCCTGTTCTGATCTTCAAGGCATGCACGTAATGAACAGAACACACACACACACACACACACACACACACACACACACACACGAGCAAAGCAATTATACCAATAAATACCTTTTCCAAGGCATGTGCTTATCAGGGAGCTTCAGGCCTGAGCCCACTGCTTTGGTGAGTGGATTGTGAGGAAACTGGCTTAGGCCGGTTGAGTAGCAGCACCCTGCCCAGGCTCAGAGCTTGGTGAGACCGTCTTGGAAGGTCCTCGTTGTCTGTCCTGTAACTTCCTCTGCTTCTTTGTCAGTGCCGGTCTCATTGGCTTCCTCTTCATGCTGAGGGCCCTGGTGGCAGCAAACTTCAACACCATCTACATTTACACTGCTGAGGTGAGCACTGGGGAACGGTGTGGGACACAGGACAGGTCCAGTGAGCTTTCAGTTGGTGGCTAATCTGTGCGTCTCTGGTTTTTGATAAGTTTCTTAAAACATTCAATGAAAATGATGTCAGAAGAGTTGGATATGGATTTCCCCTACCGAAATCCAGTCTCTCAAAGACAAGATCTTTCCCCTTTCTTGTAAAAAATCAGGATGTTAGTCAAACTTGTCACTATGACAAATGCCTGAAACAATTTTGGGGAGGGAAGATCTCTTTTAGTTCCGTTTCAGTTGTTCTGGTTCACATGGCTGTGTGTTTTACCCTTTGGTCTATAACAGAGACATCGTGGTCAGAGGGTGTGGGAGAGAAAAGCTGGTTACCTCAGAGCAGCCAGGAAGCCAGGGGGGCAACAAGAAGGGACGTGAGCTTAGACACACCCTCTAAAGCACACGCCTGTGCCCACGTCTTCTAACAAGGCTTCCGAAGTTCTAGTCCATCCAAATTTTGAGTCTATTAGTGGGTTAAACAATTGATTAGGGCATGCCCAATGCCCTGCCTTTAAGAAGCTCTACATCTAACTGTGTTGACAATAGAAATCAATCACCACGGGCTGGGAGATGGCTCACCGGGAAAAGGCACTTCCTGCCAAACATGACCGTCTGAGTTCAACCCCCCAGACTGACGTGACCGAAGGACAGCTCTGTCTCCTTCGAGCTCCCCTTTGACCTCCACATGTACCATAAAGGCATGCATATCCATGAGAAATAAATAAATGTGCCCTTTTTTAAAAAATTCATAACTGTATACCAAAGACAAAGAGCATCTTCTGCCCCAAAGTCCATTCAGTTTGCTACAAATACAGAAACCTGAACTAGACAAGGAGGGGAAGAAGAGAATCCCGGGAAGCCGAGTCACCCAGGGGTATTTTCTATTCCTTTTCTCTGCAGGTCTACCCAACCCAGATGCGCGCTCTAGGGATGGGAACCAGCGGCTCCCTATGCCGCATTGGAGCGATGGTGGCTCCGTTTATATCCCAGGTACCCAAGAAGGGTGTGCAAGGAGACTGAACCTCAGCGGGGTGGGGAAGGGGGGACCCCTGTGCTCTCAGAGTAAGGGTGTAGTAAGAATTCCTGCTTTATGGGGGGGGGCATAAATGCTTAATTGTCTATCGGCTCTAATTAAGAGTTCTATCTCTTGTGGAACTTGTCAATCAGGATGGACTATTGAAAAGCAAGAAAATACTGGGGATAGATCAGGAAGGCGGAGCCTTGACACCAGGAGGTGGGGCTGAAGTCTGGCATAGGCTGGGATAAAATCCTATCTTCTTTTTTTTTAAAGAATATTTATTTATGTATATGAGTACACTGTAGCTGTCTTCAGACACACCAGAAAAGGGTATTGGATCCCATTTCAGGTGGTTGTGAGCAATTGTGCAGTTGCTGGGATTTGAACTCAGGACCTCTAGAAGAGCAGTCAGTGCTCTTAACCATGGACCCATATCTCCAGCCTTGGTCTTTCTTATCTTTCAATAGAGAGAATTTTAGTGTCTACAAAGTTTTTAAACTCCCCTGAAAGTGTTTCCTGTCTGAAAACTGGGTGCTACTTTTGCCTTACATTGTGGCTTTTGAAAATCCTTTTTACCCATTTCACCTGTAGTATAGAAGAGCCAGCCTACAAGCAAAAGCGGGGCCACCCAAAGTGGGGGACACCCACCCTGTCCCCTCGTGAGCAGGCTTCCTCCCAGTTTCCAGTGGGGATGGAGACTCTGGGTTCTCAGGCACCTGCAGCGCTCTCCTCAGGGACCTGGCACTGTCCCTGCAGCAGGTCACATTGATTCTAGGGGCCTTGGCAATGGCCAGAAAAGATCACAACTTGGGCTGAGGCCTGCGGCCTGAGGGGTTCAGCTCTGCTTGGCTTCCTGGGCACAGGTGGGCTCCTAACTCGGAGTGGCTGTGTCTCACCCTTCCTATGCCTTCCACATTCTAAAATAGGGATGAATGAATGATAGCATATTTGCATACGTTTCTCTGGAGGATGAGACTATTTAAATGCAAAGCAGACATATATGACCCAGCATTAGAGAGACATTATATAATAATGACAATAGTCAAGGCCAAGGGCTACTCAGATAATTCTCATTAAGAAAATATTTTTCTTCTTGAAAAAAAAAAAAAAAAACCTAAAACAAAAGAAAAGAAAAAAAAAGAAAGAAAGAAAAAAAGAAAAAAATATTTTTGTGATCACAGATGAGTTCTTTCTTGCTAAGGTGCATAATGGCTGCAAATGTTTAATACTCTAGACACGATGATATCTACAGCATAAAGGCCAAGGGAACACCATCTTTAATGACCACACAGGCATCAGTGTCAGCTCTGCAAGACAGGCCACTTGGCAGAGCAGGAAGGCTCCTGGTTCTTTTTTTCCTGTGTGTTGAAAGTGCAGATGTATTTCGATCTATAGAAGCATCCTTTACTGCCTTTGGAGCCTATCTTCATGGGGAAGGGTTTAATTTGCTTCATTACTGAGCACCAACAAGATGCACACTGCAGTGTTTGGATATTGAAACTAGCTTCAGCTACCTGGTGTTATATTTATTATTGTTATTGTTATTATTATTATTGTTATTATTATTATTATTACCACAACCTTTAAAGAACTGTGGTGGAGAGGGGGAATGAGGGGAAGAGGGAACATGAAAATAAGAGAGACAAAGGCACTTTAATCCCACCCAGTGCAATCAGCCCCTTTGTGCTTCACTTCCTTAACCTGCTTGAATGTGGAGAACTCAAGTCTGGGAAACTTCATGTCCACGTCTAAGGCACTGCTTAGGTTTCTCATGGAGTGAGCTGCTTCAGGCTTTCCTTGGTGGCAGCTGTCAATCTTAAGTGCTAGAGTACCATTATGACATAAATATTTCTGGGCTCTACCCAGAGATGCAGATGGTGGAGACGGAGACGCGCTGCCTGCAGGTTAGGTGCCCACAGCAATCTGAGTGGGCTGCTCTGGGTGCCTTCCTGAGGGCGAGGGCGGCTCTGCGGGCCACCGGGAGAGCGGCGATTAGGGGCTGCTTTTCACTTTCACAAGCTTCTTTCCTTCCTTATTTTCTAAAACAGGTGATTCAATAAGTTCAAGAGAAACCTTTCCAGGCCTGAGAGATAGCTTAGGGCTTGGAAGGTTCTCTGGTTCTCCAGAGGACTGAAGTTCAGTCCAACACGCAGCATCCATGTTGGGTGGCTGGCATGTGCCTGCAGCCACAGCTCAGTGTGTCTGCAGCCCTGTGATGCCCGATGTCCTCTTTCGGACCTCTCAGGCACACATAGACCCCACACACACATACACATGCAGACACACATAAAACATATTTTAAAAGTAAAAACCATATACATTAGTAATGTTTACATAATCTAACGACTAAATATATAACGTTTAATTCAAAAGCATCTTTTTCAGTGGATGTTTTGAGGTATCTAGTTGTTAAGAAATGAACTGCAATAAAAATAATGAAATCCAGGTTTATGTTTTCCAAGCCAACAAAGAAAGGAGAACTTTACTATAAAATAAAGGCTTGCTCCAGGGCAGAAGGGTCAGCACAGAGCTTCCGTGGGGAGAGGCCAGGGACTGCTCTCCTTTATACTGGGAAGCGCTGAGGAATCGATGCCCTAATCCTAGCCAAGTACCATGCTCTTACAGCAACTTCTCATAGGCTGAGAGCGAGGGGTGCGGCTCAGTTGCAAGAGTGTCTAGCTAGCATGCAAGTAGCCCTGGGTTCCAGCCCCTGCAGTCCCAGCACTTTGGGAGGTAGAGGAAGGAGGGCCAGAAGGTCAAGGCCATCCTCACCCACCTAGTAAGTTTAGATTCAGGGCTAGGTGAGACCCTGTCTCAATAAATAGCTTATAAATAATAAGTTTCTGACACTTCTAGGGACAGGAAACACAGGATTAGATGTCTGTAGAGTTGGATTCTGGTGAGGGCCCTCTGCCTTGCTGGTTGATGGCCACCTTCTCATTGTATCTGCACCCATGAAGAAGCCTTGTGTGGCCTGCTTTATAAGGGAGCAGACACCTCCCAAAGGACCTACCTCCGAACAGAATGTGCTCGTATCTGAGATTAGGAATTCAACATGGGAATTTTGGAGAGCCATATAGACCTACAGGGTCAATGACATTAGGAGTCCCTTGGTTCAGCGATGTATGCTATACTGAGACCTGTGGATGGGTGGTTAAGTCCTTCCAGTGAATGAAGGCCTGAAGAGTGGAACAGCTAGGCAAAGTAAGGAGCGAAAGCAATGGAGACTGACCTCTTGTGGCCAAAACATAAACAAGACACCTTATTAAGTGAGACCATTATGCAAATAAATGAAGGCACCTGTGCCTGCCTCACACACATGCGCACACACAACACATCACAAAGGATTGCCAATGGGAAAGTTCACTCAGAGAATGGGGCAGGGCCAACAGACGGAGCCTTTGTCAAGAGGAAGGGGGTCTCTTCACCTCGAATCCTCTTTCAGTGACTAATTTAAGAAATGGTTTCTGGAGTATAAGTACCCCCTCCCCATTGTAGAAAAAAAATTTTTTGTTGCAATATTTATGTAGTTCACTAATTGTCTTTGTTTTATGAAATAAGTTGTTATTCTATTAGTATATCCTATTAGTATTTCTTCTAATTACTACAAAGAAATAAACAGTCTTCAATTTTTTTAAACATATCTTTCTTAAAAGATTCTTTTAAATTTGGGAATTTTATACATGAGTTCTGTAGTTACATAATTTCCACCCTGTCTTTTGCTCCAACTTCTCCCATGTCTACCCCTCACTCCTTCTCAAGTTTGTGATTGAATAATTATTATTTTTCTTTTTGTTTTTTAAGCTAAAAAATTTCATTGCCATAATCTTATATTAGTAGAGATATTTGTATTTTGATGCAAATTTAGGGTAATATTTTGATACATAGGTAAAGAATTTTATATACTTTTATAGAAATAAGATTATTTTTGATATGGTCTATAGGTTATTGTATATAGGTACTAATTTAAGGTTAATTTTGATACACATAATATATATGTTTTTATTTTTATCTGAAAAATTATTCTTATATAATTTTTCTATTTTCCAATTTTTAAAATTATTTTTATTAGATATTTTCTTAATTTACATCTCAAATGTTATCCCCTTTCCAGGTTTTCCCTCCCAAGCCCCCCTATCCCATTCCTCCCCACCTTGCTCACCAACCCACCCACTCCCACTTCCTGTCCTGGCATTCCCCTACACTGGGGCATCATGCCTTCTCAGGCCCAAGGGCCTCTCCTCCCTTTGATGTCCAACAAGGCCATCCCCTGCTACATATGCAGCTGGAGCCATGGGTCCCTCCATGAGTACTCTTTGGTTGGTAGATTAGTTCAGGAGCTCTGGGGGTACTGGTTGGTACATATTATTATTCCTCCCATGAGGCTGCAAACATCTTTAGCTCCTTGGATCCTTTCTCTAGCTCCTCCATTGGGGACCCTGTGCTCAGTCCAATGGTTGGCTGAGAGTGTCTCCCTCTGTGTTTGTCAGGCACTGGCAGAGCCTCTCAGGAGACAGCTATATCAGGCTCCTGTCAGCAAGTACTTGTTGGCATCCACAATACTGTCTGGGTTTGGTAACTGTATATGGGATGGATCCCCAGGTGGGTCAGTCTCTGGATGGTCTTTCCTTCAGTCTCTGATCCACTCTTTGTCTCTGTATCTCCTCCTGTGGGTATTTTGTTCCCCTCTTCTAAGAAGAACCAGAGTATCCATACTTTGGTCTTCTTCTTGAGCTTTGTTTGGTCTGTGAGTTATATCTTGGGTATTCCAAGCTTTGGGCTAATATCCACTTATCAGTGAGTGCATGTATGTTCTTTTGTGATTGGGTTACCTCACACAGGATGATATTTTCTAATTCCATCCATTTGCCTAAGAATTTCATGAATTCATTGTTTTTAATAGCTGAATAGTATTCCATTGTGTAAATGTACCACATTTTCTGTAACTATTTCTTTGTTGAGGGACATCTGGGTTCTTTCCAGCTTCTGGCTATTATAAATATTATAAATATTCATATGCTATGAACATAGTGGAACATACGTCCTTATTACATGTTGGAGAATCTTCTGGGTATTTTCCCAGGAGTGGTATAGCAGGGTCCTCTGGTAGTACTGTGTCCAATTTTCTGAGGAACCACCAAACTGATTTCCAGGGTGGTTGTGCCAGTTTGCAATCCCACCAGCAGTGGAGGAGTGTTCCTCTTTCTCCACATCATCGCCAGTACCTGCTGTCACCTGAGTTTTTGATCTTAGCCATTCTGACTGGTGTGAGGTAGAAGGAATCTCAGGGTTGCTTTGCTTTACATTTCCCTGGTGACTAAGGACGATGAACATTTCTTTAGGTGCTTCTCAGACATTCAAGTTTCCTCAGTTGAGAATTCTCTGTTTAGCTCTGCTCCCCATTTATTGATAGGGTTATTTGGCTCTCTAGAGTCTAATTTCTTGAGTTCTTTGTATATATTGGATATTAGCCTTCTGTTGAATATAGGGTTGGTAAAGATCTTTCCCCAATTTGTTGGTTGCTGTTTTGTCCTATTGACAGTGTCCTTTGCCTTACAGAAGCTTTGCAATTTTATGAGGTCCCATTTATCAATTCTTGATCTTAGAGCATAAATTATTGGTGTTCTCTTCAGGAAATTTTTCCCTGTGCCCATGTGCTCGAGGCTCTTCCCCACTTTCTTTTCTATTAGTTTCAGTGTATCTGGATTTATGTGGAAGTACTTGATCCACTTGGACTTGAGCTTTGTAAAGGAGATAAAAATAGATCAAGTTGCATTCTTAGCATGCTAACTGCCAGTAGAACCAGAACCATTTATTGAAAATGCTGTTTTTTTTCCACTGGGTGGTTTTAGCTCCTTTGTCAAAGATCAAGTGACCGCAGGTGTGTGGGTTCATTTCTAGGTCTTCAATTCTATTCCATTGATCTACCTGCCTGTCACTGTACCAATACCATGTGGTTTTTATCACTATTGCTCTGTAGTACAGCTTGAGGTCTGGGATGCTGATTCCCCCAGAAGTTCTTTTATTGTTGAGAATAGTTTTCAGCTATTGGGTTTTTTGTTATTCAAGATAAATTTGAAAAATGCTCTTTCTACCTCTATGAAGAATTGAATTTTGATGGGAATTCCACTGAATCTGTAGATTGCTTTTAGCAAGATGGCAATTTTTACTATATTAATCCTGTCAATCCAAGAGCCTAGGAGATCTTTCCATCTTCTGAGGTCTTCTTGGATTTCTCTCTTCAGAGACTTGAAGTGCTTATCATACAGATCTTTCACTTGTTTAGTTAAAATCATACCAAGTATTTTATATTATTTGTGACTATTGTGAAGGGAGTTGTTTCTATAATTTCTTCCTCAGCCTCTTTATCCTTTGAGTACAGGAAGGCCACTGATTTGTTTGAGTTAATTTTATATCCAGCTACTTTGCCGAAGTTGTTTATCAGGTTTAGGAGTTCTCTGGTGGAATTTTTGGGGTCCCTTAAGTATACTATCATATCTGCAAATAGTGATATTTTGACTTCTTCCTTTCCAATCTGTATCCCTTTGACCTCTTTTTGTTGTCTAATTGCTCTGGCTAGGACTTCGAGTACTATATTGAATAGCTAGGGAGAGAGAGTGAACAGCCTTGTCTAGTCCCTGATTTTAGTGGGATTGCTTCAAGTTTCTCTCCATTTAGTTTGATGTTGGCTACTGGTTTGCTGTATATTACTTTTACTATGTTTAGGTATGGGCCTTGAATCCCTGATCTTTCTAAGACTTTTATCATGAAGGGGTGTTGGATTTTGTCAAATGCTTTCCCAGCATCTAATGAAATGATCATGTGTTTTTTTTCTTTGAGTTTGTTTATATAGTAGATTACGTTGATGAATTTCCATATATTGAATCATTTCTGCATCCCTGGAATGAAGCCTACTTGATCATGATGGATGATTGTTTTGATGTGTTCTTGGATTTGGTTGGCAAGAATTTTATTGAATATTTTTGCATCGATATTCATAAGGGAAATTGGTCTGAAGTCCTCCTTTGTAGGGTCTTTGTGTGATTTAGGTATCAGAGTAATTGGGTAGTTTTCCTTCTGTTTCTATTTTGTGGAAAAATTTCGAGAGTATTGGTATTAGGTCTTCTTTGAAGGTCTGATAGAACTCAAGACTAAACCCATCTGGACCTGGGCTTTTCTTTGTTGGGAGACTGTTGATGACTGCTTCTATTTCATTCGGGGTTATGGGACTGCTTAGATCATTTATCTGATCCTGATTAACTTTGGAACCTGGTATCTATCTGTCTAGGAAATTGTCCATTTCATCCAGATTCTCTAGTTTTGTTGAGTAAAGGCTTTTGTGGTAGAATCTGATAATTTTTTTGGATTTCCTTGGTTTCTGTTGTTATGTCTCCATTTTCATTTCTGATTTTGTTAATTTGTCTCTGTGCCCCCTGGTTAGTCTGGCTAAGGGTTTATCTATCTTGTTGATTTTCTCAAAGAACCAGCTCCTAGATTGGTTGATTCTTTGTATAGTTCTTTTTGTTTCTACTTAGTTGATTTCAGTCCTGAGTTTGATGATTTCCTGCTGTCTACTCTTCTTGGGTGTATTTACTTCTTTTTGTTCTAGAACTTTCAGATGTTCTCTCAAGCTGCTAGTGTATGCTATCTCTCCAGTTTCTTTTTAGAGGCACTCAGAGCTATGAGTTTTCCTCTTAGGACTGCTTTTATTATGTCCCACAGGTTTGAGTATGTTGGGGCTTCATTTTCATTAAATTCTAAAAAGTCTTTAATTTCTTCCTTCCTTCCTTCCTTCCTTCCTTCCTTCCTTCCTTCCTTCCTTCCTTCCTTCCTTCCTTCCTTCCTTCCTTGACCAAGTTATCATTGAGTAGAGTGCCGTTCACTTTCCATGTGTGTGTGGGCTTTCTGTTGTTTTTGTTGCTAGTGAAGACCAGCCTAAATCTGTAGTGATCCGATAGGAGACATGGGATTATTTCAATCTTCTTATATCTGTTGAGGTCTGTTTTATGACCAAATATATGGTTAATTTTGGAAAAGGTACCACGAGGTGCTGAGAAGGTATATTCTTTTGGTTTAGGATAAAATGTTCTATAGATATCTGTTAAATCTATTTGGTCCATAAATTCTGTTAGTTTCACTGTGTCTCTGTTTATTTTGTGTTCCCTTGATCTGTCCATAGGTGAGAGTGGGGTGTTAACGTTTCCTACAATTATTGTGTGAGGTGCAATATGTGCTTTGAGCTTTAGTAAAGTTTTTTTAATGAATGTGGATGCCCTTGCATTTGGTGCATAGATGTTCAGAATTGAGAGTTCTTCTTGGTAGATTTTTTCCTTTGATGAACATGAAGTGTCCTTCCTTATCTTTTTTTTTTTTTTTTTGATGATTTTTGGTTGAAAGTTGATTTTATCTGATATTAGAATGGCTACTCCAGCTTGTTTGCTGGGACCATTTGCTTGGAAAATTGTTTTCCAGACCTTTACTCTGAAGTAGTGTTTGTCTTTGATACTGGGGTGCATTTTCTGCATGCAGCAAAATGCTGGGTCCCATTTATGTATCCAGTCTGTTAGTCTATGCCTTTTTATTGGGGAATTAAATCCATTGATGTTAAGAGATATTAAGGAATAGTGATTGTGCTTCCTGTTATTTTTTTAAGTTATTTTTATGTTTGTGTGGTTCTTTTGGGTTTGTTGACAGAAGATTACTTTCTTGCTTTTTCTAGGGTGTAGTTTCCCTCCTTGTGTTGGCATTTTCCATCAATTATCCTTTGTAGGGCTGGATTTGTGTATAAATTTGGTTTTGTCATGGAATATCTTGGTTTCCCCATCTATGGAGTTTTGCTGGGTATAGTAGTCTGGGCTGGCATTTGTGTTCTCTTAGGATCTGTATGAGGTCTACCCAGGACCGTCTAGCTTTTGTAGTCTCTGGTGAGAAGTCTGGTGTAATTCTGATAGGTCTGCCTTTATATGTTACTTGATCCTTTTCCTTTACTGCTTTTAATATTCTTTTTTTGTTTACTACATTTGGTGTTTTGATTATTATGTAACAGGAGGAATTTCTTTTCTGGTCCAATCTATTTGGAGTTCTGTAGGCTTCTTGTATGTTTATGGGCATCTCTTTCTTTAGGTTAGGGAAGTTTTGTTCTATAAATTTGCTGAAGATATTTACTGGCCCTTTAAGTTGGGACTCTTCACTCTTTTCTATACTTATTATCCTTAGGTTTGGTCTTATTATGTCTTGGATTTCCTGGATGTTTTGAATTAGGAGCTTTTTGCATTTTGCATTTTCTTTGACTGCTGTGTCAATGTTTTTTTATGGTATCAACTGTACCTGAGATTCTCTCTTCTATCTCTTGTATTCTGTTGGATACGACTCCTGATCTCTTTCCTACATTTTCTATCTCCAGTGTTGTCTCCCTTTGTGATTTCTTTATTGTTTCTATTTCCATTTTTTAGATCCTGGATGGTTTTGTTCTGTTATTTCACCTGTTTGGTTGTGTTTTACTGTAATTCTTTAAGGGATTTTTGTGTTTCCACTTTAAGGGCTTCTATCTGTTTACCTGTGTTCTCCTCTATTTCTTTTATCTTTTTTCTTTTTCTTTTGGCTTTTTCAAGACAGGGTTTCTCTGTATAGCCCTGGCTGTCCTGGAACTCACTCTGTAGACCCAGCTGGCCTCAAACTCAGAAATCTGCCTGCCTCTGCCTCCCAAGTGCTGGGGTTAAAGGTGTGTGCCACCACCACCCGACTCTCCTGTATTTCTTTAAGGAAGTTATTTATGTCCTTCTTAATGTCTTCTATCATCATCATGGAATGTGATTTTAAATCAGAGTCTTGCTCTTCTGGTGTGTTGGGGTATCCAGGGCTTGCTGTGGTGGGAGATCTGGGTTCTGATGATACCAAATAGCCTTGGTTTCTGTTGCTTGTGCTCTTGTGGTTGCCTTTTGACATCTGGTTATCTCTGGTGTTTGCTGGTCTTGCTGTCTTTGACTGTAGCTTGTCTGTCCTGCAAGCCTGTGTGTCAGTACCCCTAGGAGACCAGGTCTCCCCATGAGGAATTTAGGTATGGAGAGCTGTGGTACAGGGTCAGCTCTGTGCTCAAAGGTATGTAAGCACTCCTGGGAGACTAACTCTCTCCTGGTGGTGTTTGTGTATATAGCTCTGTGGCCCAGGATCAGCTCTAGGCACAGAAATCGGAAGCCTCCTGTCCCAGGCAATCCCTTGGTTCCTGTGTCCTGAAAGTTCCAGGCAGGTTCCTCTGAGCAGCAGTGGTGGTCCTACCTGCACTGTCTGTATTCCTGGGAGGCTAGCTATCTCCCTTTGCCGCCTGGGTATAGAGCCCTGTGTCAGAGGATCATCTCCAGCCACAGACAGAAACCTGAAGCAATTATTATTTTGCACGCGCACATACAAACACACACACACACACACACACACACACACACTACCAAGTCCAGTTAATGTTGCTTGTATATGTACGTGCTTTGGTCTGCTGGCTAAGGATTGGATATCTTATCAGCAGACTTATACCTAAAGAAGACTGCATGTGCCAGGTGTTGGTGGCGCACACCTTTAATCCCAGCACTTGGGAGGCAGAGGCAGGCTGATTTCTGAGTTCGAGGCCAGCCTGGTCTACAGAGTGAGTTCCAGGACAGCCAGAACTATACAGAGAAACCCTGTCTCAAAAAAACCAAAAAAAAAAAAAAAAAAAAAAAAAAAAAAAAAGACCACATGTTCCTGTCTTATTAGCTCTTACTTGCCTGTAGCTTTTCGGGCCCTTGTGAGGTGTCCTTCATCTACACTGGCATGTTTGTATTGTTGAGATTTCATGGTAAAGCTTCCTGTCATACAGAAGACACTATCGCATAGCAGACATTCCTGACCTCTGGATCTTCTAGTCTTCCTGCTTCGTCTTCTGCGATGTTTCTGAGCCTTAGGTGGAGGCTAATTGTATTATATTGGTTGCAGCTGAGTACCCCATGGTCCACTGCCCTTTGCTTTTTTGATCAATTGTCAATTTTTGTAGTGTCTCTTTCTGATTCAAAACGAAGCTTCTTCGATGAGGGACGAGAGCAACACTTATTTGTGGCTATCAGGGTAAATAGTTAGAAAACAGAAAATATAGTGGTCCAGCAAAATGGTAGCAGGCTCTCCTTTGGGGAGACTCCACCAGGTACAGGTAGTTGACTAGGTTTGTAGTGCCAGGCTTGAATTCTCTCCTACCAAGCAAGCCTTGGGCCCTGTTGGGCAGTTGTTTACAGTTGTCAGTACCACCACCATTGCACCATTGGGAATAGCTGGCCATGCTGCTGGTGGTTGGAGGGGTCTTATGCTTTATCACTAGGTAGGACCGGTGATTGGTCTTCTCTCTTGGCAGCTTTCATAGAATCATTGGATGTGAGAATTAGTCTGTAAGAGTCTGTCAGAAGGCCCTCACTCAAAAAGACCACAGAGACCAGGATCACTGCAAACTGCAAGAGGTTTATTGTTCCAATGTGTGTTGGGGTCCCTCAGCACGCATGCAAGAGGAGACCCCGAGCTCACAAAACACACACTTTTTATGTACATTTTGTCGGGGAAGTCTAGGCGGCCACCTGAGTTGGACAACTACAATTGGCTGCCCCAAGTGACATTTAAAACTATTAACTCATATGGGGTGACTGCCTTGGTCATTTGGTCCTATCCTGTCCATCTTGACGGTTTTCCTGAAATTGTTCCTCAGTTAGGTCATTTTCTTATCTGGCCTTACCCCAGGCAGGGTGGTTTCCTGTCAGGCCATTCCTTTATCTGGCCTCACCCCAGGCAGGGTGGTTTCCTGTCAGGCCATTTAGTCATGTGTGGAGTGGAAAGTCCCCGTCTGGCAGTGGGTCGCCATTTTAGGCTGAGATGAGCCTGCATGTTGTTTCTGACATGGCTCTCACAAGTCCTCTGGTAGGAGGCTTCCAGGTCAATGCCATCTCAATTCCTCCAAGTCTGTGTCCAAAGTGTGTGTCATCTTCAGCAATAACTTACCTTCAAGTTTGGGGACGCAACCAGGGGAAACAGCAATAATAACCTCTGTGTAATGTTGGGAGTCTCGGACTATCGTGGTCAATGACCCTGAAGGAAGTTGGCCAAACTGTGTATTGGGGCTTTAGATAGTTATGGTATCACCCCAAGTGTCATAACTGCCCCTTTCTCTTTCCCTTCTTCCCTCCCCCTCTCTTTACACACACACACACACACACACACACACACACACACACACACACACAGATATATGTATGTCTGTAGTATATGTTAACATAAACCAATATATTTTCCTATGGCTTTTCATGTTCTTAGTGTATATTTATCCTTTTTCTTCCCTCCCTGTCTACACTGGCTTCCTTCCTCCTTCGCAGTTAAGTCCCCACTCTGCCATTTCCCCACATCCCTCCATCCCTCCTGTGTCCTATTACCCCCCTTTCTAAAGCTCCTTTTCCCCCCCATCCCCATGGTCCCTCTTTAGCCTTCCTAGTTTCTGTGGTGACTCCTGGCTACATACTCAGATCTAAAAACCCAGAGCTAGGATCCACAAATAAGAGAGGACATGAAGTGTTTGTTTTAGGTCTTGGCCGTTGTCTTAGTCAGGGTTTGTGTTCCTGCACTAACATGGTGACCAAGAAGCAAATTGGGGAGGAAAGGGTTTATTCAGCGTTCACTTTCCACACTGCTGTTGATCACCAAAGGAAGTCAGGACTGGAACTCAAGCAAGCCAGTAAGGAACACCCCTCCATGGCCTCTGCATCAGCTCCTGCTTCCTGACCTGTAACCCCTAACTGCCCTAGAACTCCCTGTGTAGACCAGGATGACCTTGATTCACTAGTCTCTACCCCAAGAGTGCTGGGATTAGTGCCTGGCTTAATGTTTTCAAGTTCCATCTGTTTACCTACACGTTTCATGCTTTAGTTTTTTATAGTTGAATAGTATTCTGTAGTGTGTTATCTCCTACATTTTCATGATTTAATCATCAGCAGAAGGACATTGAGGTTGTTCCTGTTTTCTAGCTACTGAACTTGTATCTGTGGAGTAGGATGTTGGTGCTTATGCCAAGGAGTGGTACAGCTGGGCCAGATGGTAGATATGTTCTTGGCTTTTGAGAATTCCCCACATTGGTTCTCAGAGTTTGTGCCAATTTACAGTTCCACTTACTATAAATAAGGGCTTCCTTTCCCGACATCCTCTCTCACTTGTTGTTAGCTGTCTTACTGATCTTAGCCATTCTGACTGAGATACGATCTCAAAGTAGTATTAATTTGCATTTGTCTAATTACTAAGGACTTCGAACACCTCCTGAGATATTTCTTAGCCATTTATTTATTCTTTTGAGAACTTTCTATTCAGATCTGTAGCCCATTTTCAAATTGGGTTATTTCTTCTAAAAATTTTATTCTTAATTGTGTGATATTGTGTGTGTGTGTGTGTGTGTGTGTGTGTGTGTATGTATGTATGTATGTATGTGCACACGAATATAAGTATCCATAGAGGCTGGGCGGTGGTGGCACACGCCTGTAATCTCAGCACTTGGGAGGCAGAGGCAGGCGGATTTCTCAGTTCGAGGCCAGCCTGGTCTACAGAGTGAGTTCCAGGACAGCCAGGGCTATACAGAGAAACCCTGTCTCAGAAAAAAAAAAAAGTATCCATAAAGGCCAGAGGCTATGGATCCCTTGGAACTGGGGATGGTTGTAAGGCATTTAATGTGGGTGCTGGGAACCATCTGGGTCTTCTGGAAGAACATCGTGTACTCTTCTTAATTGCTGAACCATCTCTCCAGCTCCTTACTTTTTTTGTTGTTGTTTTGGTTTTTTTGGATTTGTTTTTTTGAGACAGGGTTTCTCTGTGTAGCCCTGGCTGTCCTGAAACTCACTCTGTAGACCAGGCTGGCCTTGAACTCCGAAATCTGCCTGCCTCTGCCTCCCAGAGTGCTGGGATTACAGGTGTGTGCCACCACCGCCCAGCCCCTCACTTGTTTTTTGAGTTTTTTTTTTTAATATATTCTGGGTAGTAATCATGTGTAGTGTTATTTATAAATTGTACTGCCTGGTCAGGCCTCTGCACCTAGTCCTGGTGTGTCCTGCTCAGGGCAGCTTTCATGGTCAGAGCTGAGCCTATCTTTCCCAGCTGGCTCTCACAGCAGCCCAGCTGGGTTTCCTCTTTACCATAGAGCGGGAGTCCTGTGCTCCTGTTCTACAGGCAAATGCCTGGTAAAGCATGACTCTTAAATAGTTAACCAAATATCTTTATGTATATAAAACTCCCAATTACATAATGGCAATTTACAATGATAAAGGTCTTATCCCAATTTTCTAACCTCTCCAAAACACCAGAAATACGTCTGAAGCCATCTGGATATCCATGTCTCCCACTCACGTTGTCCACCGAGCCTCTCTCTCTCCTCCACTCACTTCTCTTAGCTCCTCCTCCTTCCTCCCCTCCAATCACTGGCCTCTCACTGCCTCAATGTGAATGGTTAGGAAATATCTTGTAACATTTCACCCTTTCTGTTTAATTAAAAAAATACTTTCTCTCCAAATATAAATTGAGCACAACTATTACCATTTTGTAAATTATAAAGTATGAAATAGACCTAACATCCAGTCCATCCTCTCTGTTAATCAAACAAAACCTCTGTCATCTATTCTATCTTAAAAGACTATAATAATTAACATCTGACTCATGTCTTGGCTATAAATTGTATGTTATCCAAAAACCATCTATTTAAATCTATATCAGCTTTCTCAATGCTAAACAGCTTGGGCTGGCTATGAGACTAACAGTCTTCAATTCCATCAGAAATCTGAGAGTGACCAACAATAACTGAAAAGATATAGGAAGCCTAACACAGCTTCCAAACTTAGCCAAATGATAGAGAGCACTGAAAACCTGGCAGTCCTCCTCCCAAAACCTTGGAGCATCAGTCTTCAGCCTCCTGGCCCAGGGTCATCTGACAAACTTAGCGAAACAGGAATTACCAAGGACTAGCCATTCTGTCTTGGCAGAAATCAAGCTGTCCCAACCTGTAAAACTGTCCTTTTTCTGGACAGTATTTTGTCTGTAGATGAAGAGAGGCAATCTTTGCCTTGTATCTGTCTTGCCACAGTTGGAGTAATTCCCAGTGCTCAATTTCTTCTTTGAAATACAAGACAGGGAAGATGTCAGGAGCAGACTAGTCTCACCAACAAGTGTATAAGTAACATTAAACATCACAGTCTGTGGATTTCTGACATTTTTGAAAACCAACTATATGTAAAGTAACTCGGACTGTTGTCGGTTAACTACTTTCAGTTGTTTCTGATTAAAATCTAGAAAATACCCTAACAATAAACTTAGAGCCTTATATTTTTATTTGGCCCTAAACTCACAGGCTTAAACATCTCAGATCTGTTATAATAACAGCAAAGAAGGACTGGGTCTAAGCCCTATACTTTTAAATATTTAATATCAATAGAAATCTATACCAATGAAAACCTTGATTATGAATCAAAATGAATTCTGTACCAAGTAAGAACTTATGACTTGTACTTAGTAACAATTAAAAGGATTTTTACCAAATGAAATGTCTATATAGTCAATTCTATTTCTTTCCTGTTTCAAATCTGACCATTTCTACATTCCCTAGAAAGACAACTTAATAATAATAACAACCGTCTTCAGCCCCAAATCCTAGGGAACTGGGTTGATGACTCTTTGTAACTTCTTCAAGCTGAGTATGGGCGCTGAGATATTACTAAGGAGGGGGGAGGGTAGGGAAAATGGGGGAGTTGGTTAGTCTCTGATTTCTGTGTCTTGACTGGATCTAGCTGAAGTCCAGGACCTCAGAAGTTCAAGCAGGTCAGTTCTGCATGTTTGATGAGGAGACTCAACCTGACTGTATTTTCTGTAATATATAAATCTCAAAACAAAATTTTAGTATCACAAAGATAGATTTTTTGTTTGGTATTCTGGAATCTAGTCCTCTGGAGGTCTCCTCTATTATTTCTAATCCAAATAGCTCTGGATGATGTCCAGAGCCTAATCACCCTTTCTAAAAACACAGAAGACAAAACCTTTTCCCCAAATCAGCATATCCTTGAGCCAGTAAACAGAAAAACCTTCATTTTGACCTCTCTCCCAGAGGAGTAATATAACCACAAAACTCAACATCATACCCCTTATGAAAATCAAAACAATCTAAAACAAATGAAATAAGCTAAGATACTATATGAGCCTCTACTTAGGCATTTACTACATTGCCAAGCAGGAAAAGACACCCAACCATTGAACCATCTCTCCAGCCCCTGATTTTTTTAATATAGAGATATAAATTTTCCTTAGGACTGCTTTTAATATATCCTACAGGTTTTATTGTGTTTTAACTTTTATTTAATTCCAGAACATTTTAAATTTTCTCTCTGTCACATTCATCAATCAGTAATTTATTGTTTAATCTTCATGAGTTTGTATAATTACTGGGGATTTGTTGGCTGTTAATATTATACTTTGTTGCATTTTGGTCCGATAGGATGCATAGAATTATTTCAATGCTTCTGAAATTGTTAAAGAAATTTTTGTGTGTGTGTTCCCAGGATGTGGTCTGTTTTGGAGACGCTTTCATGGACTGCTGAGTTGAATGTGTATTTGGGTGGAATATTCTGTATATATGTTAGGTCCATTTGATGTAGTATGTATTTAATTTTCATGCATGGATATCTTTTGACTAGATAACCTGTCTATTGAGAAAAAAAGATTTATAGAAATCAACCACTATTATTGAGTTGGAATTTATCTGTGTCTTTAAGTCCAGTATGCTTTTTATAAAATTGGGTGTGCCAGAGTTTGCTGCATAAATACCTAGGATTGTAATATGTTCTTGGATGGTTGTTCCCTTGCTTAGAAGGATATATCCTTCTTTATCTCTCTAACTTTAGTTTGAAGTCTCTCTTGCTGAACATTAGGATATCTGCTGACATCTGCTTGCTCACTGGTCGCATGTGTTTGGGATGCTTTCTTCCATCCTTTCATTTTAAGGTCATCGAAGGCAAGATGGCGAATTCTTGTAGATAACAGAAAGATGGTTTTCTTAACCCACTCAGCTACTTTCTATTTTTTCATTGGTAAGTTGAGGGCATTAATTTTTAAAGATATTATTGAGAAGTCTGTGCTGATTGCTGTCATTTTATTTTTCCTCTTTGTGTTCTTAGTCCTGTTGTCTTAGTAATTATTGCCTCACTTGTTTTCTGTCTATAATCTCTTGAAGGGGCTTGTTCCTGTTTCCAGTCTGCAGTACTGTGGCCACCATTCCATGTGGGGCTGGTTAGGACACGGATTCGTTAGCTTGTTTATGTCACAGGCCATTTTTTCTTTCTTCTTCAACTATAGTAGATAGTTTTGCTGTGTCCAGTATATAGGTTGGCATCCATGGTCATTTAGAAATTAAAGTACATAACTCCAGGTACTTCTGGCTTTTAAAGTTTTCATTAAGGAATCAGCTTCTCCTTCTTATGGATTTTCCTAAACACGTGACCTGCCATTTTCCTCTTGCAGCTTTCAATACCCTCTCTTTGTTCTCTCTATATCTAATGTTTAGGTTATAATATACAGTGGGGAGTTTGATGTTTAGTGTGCTTTTTTGTATCTGTTATGGGTATGTCATTTCTTGATTTGGGGAATCTTTTATGATGTTGTTGAAGATCTAGTCTATGCCATTGACCTGGAATTCTTTGTTGTCTTCATTTAAATATTTGGTCTTTTAGTGGTATCTCATACACAATTCCTGCATGTTTCTTTCATGTGTTTAAAACTTTTTCATATTCTTTGCTTGTATGCTCCAATTCTTATCCTCAGAATTCTGACCTTCACATTCTGATAGTCTGTCTTTTACTTATCTATTGTTTGTAAGGCTTACCCCTAAGGTTCATAGTTTGATTTTGAATTTTTCAGTCCTATCTTCGGTCCAGTTTAAGTTTTCAGTAGTTCTCTTTACTGAATTCAGTTTTCAAGTCCTGAATTATTTAATCTCATTTTGCCATGTGTTTGTCTTTTCCTTAGCATCAGTTAGGCATTTATCACTACTCCCCCATTCCCCCCCTTTTTTTGACATTTCCAAACATTTTGGAGAAAGATCACTTTAATTTCTCTGTATACATTCCTAAAGTTAAAAACAAAAGCCAGTGTAATACTATTATATTTTGGTAATACAGTAATGCTGATCAACTAAGTTAATTCAAAGAAAAGAAAATAGTTAGAATTTTATTAATTATATTAATTAATATGTTGTTTTTTAAAAAGATTTATTTATTTTCTGTATATGAGAACACTATAGCTGTCTTCAGACACACTGGAAGAGGGCATCAGATCCCATTACATACGTTGTGAGCCACCATGTGGCTTCTGGGAATTGAACTCAGGACCTTTGGAAGAGCAGTCATCTCTCCAGCTCCTAATTAGTACATTCTTTCAAAAACAATATATTATCAACTGAAGACTTCTCAGGGAACTTCTGAACTAATCACATATACTCAAATACTGAATGTCTTGGCATTACAGTTCTGCCTCAGCCAGGTAAGTCTAAAGTATTCAACACTTCAATAATGTGGTTCTAACTGACTAGCAGGAATACAGCAATGGTGATAGCCCTCAGAATTCAGCAGAAACAACTCCTAAAATGACTATCAAGGAAAAGGGGCCCTTTAGAAGCAGTTTTAGATCCAAGGTAGTTAAAACTTATAATTTTTGTCTATAAAAATTTCCCACATGAACAGGTTAAATCCCTGATAAAGATCTGAAATGCTTGGAACTAGAAGTGTTTGTATTTCAGAATACACCAGATTTTAGAATATTTATATAGCACTCATCAGCTGAATATCCCTATTCTGAAAATCAGAAATCTAAAATGATCCAACATCCAAAACTTTTTTTTGGGGGGGGAGGTTGGATGTTCCCATTCAAAAACTTTGAGATTTCAGAATCAGGATGCTCCAAGCTGTACCTAGAGGGCCATGTACAGTGGCTCATGCACTTGGAAGGATGAAGCAGAAAGAATGTTGAGACTTCAGTGTTAACCTGGGCTAAGTCAATCAAAAGTTGTGACCAGAGTTCAGCGTTCCTCAGACCAGGCAGTGACACTGTACTTAGTGAGCTTCCCCAAGCACAGGTACAGCCTGGTGACCTAACAACAGTCCCTCCTCCTCACGCTAACCATCACTGTGGTGACTGCCTGGAAATAAAGAAGAAAGGACTCATACCCATTACACACCATTTCAATACAGAACTGTCATTAAGGGACTGAGGAGATGGCTCAGCAGTTAGGAGCACTGGCTACTCTTCCAGAAGGCCCCAGCACCCACATGATGGTTCCCAACCATCAGTAATGCCGGATTCCAGACAAAACTTCAGGTACAACTCTCTCACACACATATTTAAAAAACAACTGTCATAAAGGGGCATTAGAGAAGGCTCAAAGCTAAGAGCACTTGCAGCTCTTTCTAAGGACCTGAATGTTCAATTCCCAGCACCCACATCAGGCAGCTTATGAGACCTGTAATTCCAGTTCCAGGGATGCTATGCCCTCTTCTGGCCAGAGCAGGCATCTTGCATACACATGGTGCACATAGAGATACACACAGCCATATAAATAAAAACTAGCAAAACTATTTTTTAAAAAGAACTTTCACCAAGAACCTATTAATTCCTTACTTGCATTCTCAGAATCAGAGAAAAATACTCTCTTAGACTATCAAAAGCAAAACCTATCTAGATAGCTAGATATTGTTGGGCATAATGACATAGGCCTTTAATCACAGCACTTGGGAGGCAGGGACAGACAGATCTTTGTGAGTTTGAGGCCAGCCTGATCTATATAGAAAGTTCCAGAATAGCCCGAGCTAGAGAGCCTGTCTCAGAAAACAAAACAAAAAACCTAGGTATGTACTATCTGTCCTTCCTAATATTCTGCTGCCAATAAAGTAATTGGGGGGGGGTAGTGGAAACCTCTGCCATTGGCTTTTCTCTGTAGGTTACATGACACCATGGAAACTATGTTCTGGATCAAATCACAATACTATATGTAGGTTATATTTCAACTTGAATTGCACTGGAGAAATAGCCAAAATGCACTATTCCCCAGAAGTTTCTAGCAGACAATTTTTACAATTAGGATTCTAGTGATAACTGAATAACTGTAAGGCATAAATACCATTTGTATTGTTGTTAAGTTTTGCAAATTTGTAAGAGTACTTTACTAATTTAAGATATATCCCATATCTATTCTCATTCATATTTTTAGAAAAATCACTCCACTTATCCAATGCATGGAATATTCAAAAGAATCAGATCATATCACAAATATATGTTTGATTTGCAAATGGTCAGAACCTACATTTTCAAATGTTCCTTCTGCTTTTATGCCTTCTCTATCATAGTACAGCAACACCCCCTTCACAATGACTAGTGATCATATTACCGATTTCGGTCCATGTATCTGAATGAGGGTTGTAAACTTTAACTGAATCCAAAGTACTTGGGACCAAGAAATCATGGCTAGAAGATCGGCCTCCAGAAACGTACAGAAGACCATTGACTGCCACAACACACATGCCTGCTCTGGGCACTTTCGTTGACACCACTTCAACCCACTTTTCCTCTTCAAAGGAGTACTTTTCTGCCGTGTGAAGGGCGTCTTGTGTCTCGTTCCACCCTCCAACAGCATAGATGCAGTCATTGAGCGCCACCACCCCAAGATAGGCTCTTCTGGTTCCCATAGGAGGAAGTGGAGACCAGCGCTTGGAAAGTGGATCACAAACCTCAAAGGAGCGGAGCTCCAGTCCCTCATCGCTGATTCCTCCAACTGCATAAATTAAACCTTGCATTTCACAGCACCCAAAGTAGTAGCGCAACACTGCCATGTTGCCGACAACTTCCCATTTATTTTCATCAGGATCAAATCGTTCAATGGTGTTGCTGATCCAACCCACCCACCCAATGTATAGATTGCCCCATAGCACACACATACTCCCAATCCACGGGGGAGGGGGGATTCATTGAAGCAACACTTGTCCATTGTTTAGTAACTGGATCATAACACTCAGTACAGTCAAAGATCATCAAATCCTTTTCTCCTCCTATAGCATAGACCATTCCTCCTAAAACTGCAACTCCAAGTCCTCACCGAGCCTGCTGGAGTGAAGATGCAGTGGTCCAGTACTGGCTGAAGGTATCCAAACGTTCTACCCAGCTGAGGGCTCTGCTGTCACTCCAGTGGCCCCCTGCAGCCGTGTACATCTACCTACTGCACACAGATATTTTCTTACCTTCTTCCGAGGTCGAACTTTAGATGTCTGCAGAAAACTGCAAAATTTGTTTTCTTTGGGAGACTTGCACACTTCACAGTATTCTTTCAAATGTGTTTGCAGGGCCACTCTGAAGATTAAAATCAGATACTCCTTCTATGTACTTTAAAAGCCTCTGGGAAGCCGGGCGTGGTGGCGCACGCCTGTAATCCCAGCACTTGGGAGGCAGAGGCAGGTGGATCTCTGAGTTCGAGGCCAGCCTGGTCTACAGAGTGAGTTCCAGGACAGCAAGGACCACACAGAGAAACCCTGTCTCAAAAAAAAAAACAAAACAAAACAAAAAAAGCCTCTGGGATGGTAACAAGGGGAGTCGGACTGGACTAACACTTCCACCACATGCTCGCTTCTCTTTCCCAGGTCTTTCAGAATCCACTGAATTGCAGCTAAGACGACTTGGTATTCATCTTCAATGCTAAGCTCTTCACTTTGTAACATTTTGATCAGCTGATCTTTTGTAAGTTCCAGGAACTCTTCCCCACTATGAACCTCTAAGAAATGGACATGAATATAATTTTCTGTAAATTCCAAAAGATCGTGGCAGGCAATTTGCTCAGAGAACTGAGAGAGTCCAATGCAGTTCTGAGGATCAATTTGTCCTTTGAGAAAATCACAGCAAAGATGAACAATTTCAGTCAACTGCAGCATGTCCTGCAGCAATCAACTCCTAGACATTATTCAGAGCTATGCTCACTAATCCTGTATAAATGAAATCTAGAAGTAACTGAAAGATTCCAGCTTCAACTCCTAGACTCTGCACAATATCCTTTGAAGACTCTTTCATTCCCCAGTGAACAAAGCTGCTAAGTATGGACTACTGGCAGCCAGGACCAGCCGGTGAGCGTGGAAGGTTTCCTTCCTCACCTGCAGCTGTCTGTTGCAGAAGGGCTGTCCACGTCTCATTTTGTTCATCTGGGCCAAGATAAGCTGGACATGCTTATCAGAGGAGAATGAACTGTCTGCAGCCTTGGGGCACTCCTCCTCAGACATGGTGATCACAGATTAATGAAAGACACTCTTGCCCATTATCTGCTTATATCCCGCCCTGTCCCTGCCTGCCGACGCCCTCCAATGCTCTGCCGTACTCCCTTTAAATTCATTGAACTATTTGTTCATTTTTTATTTTAATGAAGTTAATGAATGTTTTTTGTTTGGTTGTTTTTTGTTTTTTGAGACAGGGTGTCTTTGTGTAGTCTTGGCTGTCCTGAAACACTCTTGTAGACCAGGTTGGTCATCATGTAGATAGAGATCTACTTGTGCTAGGACTAAAGGCATATGCCACCAGGCCTGGTTGATGATTGTTTTTTTAAATTTTGTATCCTGTGATTCTCCTAGGGATTCATTTAGGCTTGAAGAATAATATTGTGTTGGTCATTCATATTGTTTGTGCTTTGGGCATTTGTCTTGGGAGTGTGGTCTTCTTTCCAAGGCTGTATGTCTGAGATGTGATTCTAGCCTGCCTCAGGCTAGTCCGACTGGGTGCAGGACTTGTGTGACCAGAGTTAGGCTTGGAAATGTTGGCAGGCTTGGTTCTCCACAGACCCTCTAGGGAAAGCTGACCTATAAGCTGAGCACTCAGTCAGACTGGAGTAGGGTACTGTTGTTGTGATGAGACTTTGTAACCATGACAGCTCTTAAAAAGGAAAATGTTTAATTGTGCCTGGCTTCCAGTTCAGAGGTTTAGTTCATTATTGTCAGAGTGGGAAGCATGGCAGTGTGCAGGCAGACATGGTGAGAAAGAGTTGAGAGTTCTGCATCCAGAGCAGTGGGCAGCAGGACGTGAGTTTCTAAGTCATCAGAGCCCCTCCCCAGTGACACAGCAACTCCAACAAAGCCACACCTATTCTAACAAGGCCATACCTCCTAATAGTGCCACTCCCACTGTATGTGTGCACACCAGAGAAAGATGTCACCTGTTCTCTACTGTTCTGTGCACTATTCCTTTGATCTAGGATCTCGCTGGTAAGCTGGAGCCAGGTTTTGCCTAGGCTAGCAACTAAAAAGGCCAGTGATGTTCCAGTCTCCATTTCTTCCAGCACGAAGACTACAGGTATGCATGACTGCAATGGTTTTTTACATGGGTTCTAGGAGGGATCCAAATTCATGCTTTTGCATCAAGTGCTCTTAACCATTGAGCTAACTCCCCAACCCAAATTACTTTTGCAAAAGTTGAAGCCCAGATTCTAACTAGAAATCCCTGATATACCCTCTTCAATGAAGTCTACTGGAATTTCTTCACTGAGGTCTCACGAAAGGAATGGCTTTTTCAAATGGCAGGCTAGTTGTCTCAATACTATTGAATGATCCGTCTTTTGCTGGGGACTTAGAAATGTGTGTCTGCTCATGTTCCCAGTTGTTTGATGCATTACCAACTCACTATTCCAGTCCTCTGAGCTAGCTGGTTTTGTTGCTAATCATATTTTCATTGTTCCAATGAAAGTGGTTGGTTAAAGCACCATGATATTGTTTTTAGATATCCATGAGAATTATTTACTTACATTCTACATCCTGTGTTTGTCCAATGCTGGGTCTTCCCCAGTCTTTACTATTAAACAGTATTAGGTGGGACACAGTGCTAGACTAAGGCTAAAGACTGATGATCTCTGGACTTATAATCTTACTATTTATGCTTTAATAAGCACTGATTTCTTTCATTGTAACACTCTCTTACTATTTTGTGCTAATAAGCACTGGTTTCTTTTTTCTCTCTTGCTCAAGGACCTCTCACTGGCCAGGTGAGAGGCTTGGGACTCATGAACTTTTTGTGAACCAGATAGAAAAGAATTAACATTTTTTACACAGGTAATATACACACACCCACACACTCTGGTCCAGCATGACCACCTGTTTCATCAACTCCCCAAGTGTTCCTGCATCTTTACATATACACCCTATACTTACAGGTGCATATATACATTTGGTGGATGGAGCAAAAGCTTCCACAAGCAAGATCCAATGAGCAAGCACCAATGCAGAAAAAAATCACTCATTTTGGATAAAAAAGTTCCACTCTTTATTGCTCATGGAAAGAAAAAGCTTCTACCTTTAATTGCTGCTAGTAAGAAAAAGCCCTGCACACCAGTGAGCCAGGAAACTCTACAGCCTTCTGTGCACAGCCTGCCAGGAAAAAGTGATCTCCCAGCAGTGCTTTCACTTTTGAGCACAGAGGTGAGATCTCCACCTTCTCTCTGGAGGGGACCTGCTAGGAGCACACAGGGCCTAAAATCAGTGGAGCAGCTGGGACTGAAGTCTTCCCGCTGCCATTTGCACCAGGGAGCCAGGAGACTCCACAGCCTTCTATGCACAGCACACCAGGAGAGAGAGAGAGAGATCTCCAAGCAGTGCTTTCACTTTTGAGCTCAGAGGAGTAAGGACACAGGCTTACAGGTCCACAGGAGGAACAAACTCCAGCCAGAGACAACAATACTAACTAGCACCAGAGATAACCAGATGGCGAAAGGCAAGCACAAGAACCCTACCAACAGAAACCAAGGCCACATGGCAACATCAGAACCCAGTTCTCCTACCACACCAAGTCCTGGATATACCAACACAATCGGAAAAGTAAGAGTTGGATTTAAAATCGTATCTCATGATGTTGATAGAGGGCTTCAAGAAAGACTTAAATAACCCCCTTAAAGAAATACAGGAGAACATTGGTCAACAGGTAAAAGCCCTTAAAGAGGAAACACAAAAATCCCTTAAAGAAACACAGGAGATCATGAGTCAACAGGCAGGAGCCCTTAAAGAAGAAACAGAAAAATCCCTTAAAGAATTACAGGAAAACACAATCAATCAAGTGAAGGAACTGAACAAAACCATCCAGGATCTAAAAGTGGAAGTAGGAACAATAAAAAATCACAAAGTGAGACATCTCTGGAGATAGAAAACCTTGGAAAGAATTCAGGAGTCATAGATGCAAGCATCAACAACAGAATACATGAGATAGAAGAAAGAACCTCAGGTGCTGAAGATACCATAGAAAACATTGACTCAACGGTCAAAGAAAATGCAAAATGCATAAAGTTTGTAACCCAAAACACCCAGGAACTCCAGGACACAATGAGAAGACCAAACCTAAAAATCATAGGTATAGATGAGAGTGAGGATTTAGGCCCAGTAAATATCTTCAACAAAATTGTACAAGAAAACTTCCCTAACCTAGAGAAAGAGATGCCCATGAACATACAAGAAGCCTTCAGAACTCCAGACTGGACCAACCAGAACAGAAAGTCCTCCTGACACATAATAATCAAAACACCAAATGTACTAAACAAAGAATATTAAAAGCAGTAAGGGAAAAGGGTCAAGTAACATATAAAGGCTGACCTATCAGAATTATACCAGACTTCTCACCAGAGACTACAATAGCTAGACGATCCTGGGCAGACCTCATACAGACCCTAAGAGAACACAAATGCCAGCCCAGACTACTGTACCCAGCAAAACTTTCAACCATCATAGATGGAGAAACCAAGATATTCCATGATAAAACCAAATTTACACAATATCTGTCCACAAATCCAGTCCTACAAAGGATAATTGATGGAAAATGCCAACACAAGGAGGGAAACTACACCCTAGAAAAAGCAAGAAAGTAATCTTCTTCCAACCCAAAAGAAGATACCCACAGAAACATAAAAATAACATCAAAAATAACAGGAAGCAACAATCACTATTCCTTAATATCTCTTAACAATGGACTGAACTCCCCAATAAAAAGACATAGACTAACGAAATATTTCTCATGTAAATCTTAAATTTTATCAGAAAATATTAGTAATTTCCCTTTTAATTTAGGATTTTTTTTGTTTTTGTTTTTTGAGACAGGGTTTCTCTGTGTAGTCGTGGAACTCACTCTGTAGACCAGGCTGGCCTCGAACTCAGAAATCCGCCTGCCTCTGTCTCCCAAGTGCTGGGATTACAGGCGTGCGCCACCATATCCAGCCTTTAGTAATGTTTTTATGTCTACCATTTTATCTGCATTATTTTTCATGATAATCTTCAATTTTAATATTTTTATATATATTTCCTATATTTTATCAGAAATGTGTTCAATGTAAATCTTTGATTTTATCACAAATGTTTCTAATTCCACCTTCAATCAATTTAGAAAGAGTTTTTATATCTACCATTTTATATGTAAAATTTTCCATGAAATAATCAATTTTAACGTGTTTATATATTCCTTGAATTTTACCAGAAATATTTTCCATGTAAATCTTTAATTTTATCTGAAAATGTTTATAATTCTACCTTCAATCAACTTAGAATTATCTTTATGCCTATCATTTTATCTGTATAATTTCCATGATAATCTTTAATTTTTTTAAAGATTTTATTTTTATTTATAGAGTACACTGTCACTGTCTTCAGACACACTAGAACAGGGCATCAGATCCCATTAGAGATGGCTGTGAGCCATGTGGTTGCTGGGAATTGAACTCAGGACCTCTGGAAGAGCAATCAGTGCTCTTAACCACTGAGCCATCTCTCCAGTCCAATAATCTTTAATTTTAACATGTTTTTCTATATATTACTTCGATTTTATCAGAAATATTTTCCATGTAAATCTTCAAGTTTACCAGAAAATTTTTATAATTCCACTTTCAATCAACTTAGGAATACTTTTATGGCTACCATTATTATATCTATATAAAATTTTCCATGCTAATCTTTAATTCTAACATGTTGTTCTACATTTTTCTACAATTTTATCAGAAATATTTTCCATGTAAATCTTCAATTCTATCATAAAATGTTTCTATTCCATATTTCAATTAATTTAGCAATTTTTTACATGTGTACCACTTTACTCTTTGATTTTCCATGAAAATTGTCAATTTTAATATGCTTATCTGAAATATTTTCCATGTAAATCTTTAATTTTATCATAAAGTGTTTTTAATTCCCTTTTCAATTAAAAAAAAGTAGAAAAAGAAAGAAAGAAAAAGTCCTACATTTATATTATTATTGCAAGTAAGAAAAAAAGCCCTTAACCTTTTTAATTCCTGAAAAAGAAAAAAAGCCCTTTCCTTATTGTTGTTCTTAGTTCTTAATACTTTTTCAGGATAAATCTTCACATGGGTTTGCAAGCATCTTTACATTCTAAAAGTCCATAGCAAGTTTAAGACACTAATCCAAGTCATAAATTGATAAGTAGTCACAGCAGAAATGTTTACATGTGTTTCCATTAAGACTAGTATCTTACTAAACATTCATTATCTGTTATTAGCTCCAATAAGTCCATTAAAAGGTTAAAACAATAATTTTGTCATAAGTTATCACAGGTTTTGTCAAGAGGCAAATCATCTGCGTAGCATCTCATTAGTTTTGAAGTTTGGTATAGATAAACTGGTCAGTATTTTATTTTCTGTCCTTGCACCTATAATAAATTGTCCATTCCCAGTTTATGACCTTTAGTTACCAGATAATGGTCTCACAGCTAACCTAGAAGGAATGTTTTCCCTGGTTGTAAATTTGTTCCAAGCCTGCGTTCTTATCCTAGTGCAATTAGCCTGTGATACATGGAGGTTTACAGAGCCCTATTTGCAGCTTTTTAGAGAGCTGAAAATTACTTGTATAAATTTAGGAATTCTATAAAATAATTATCAGGAATTACGAAATCATCAATTTGTCTACATAGCATTGCTACATGAGAGTACATCTTTGTTAATCTGTAGAAAATCTGCCTGATAGGGTGGGCTAATGCCCAGGAATACTTAGACTATGTAATGATGACAGGAAAGACATATGAACAAGAATCAATCCTGAGATGAGATCTCTGAAGGCCCTGCAATTCAGAGTTTACCCATCTCAGCCATGCAAAACAATGAGTCATCTCCAGAAAAGGCACTCGTTGGTTTTAGCCTTTTCTAGATGGCTCCTGATAGCCCAAATCATAAGATTTTTTTTTCCTCTTTTTTTTCTTTTTGACTTGGTACTGGATATTGGACCAAAATCTTACAATATGTCAGGGAAACATTCTATCCTTGACACACATGTAAAGATACATACAGCCCACTACAAAGATTTGGTGCTTGTTAAAGGTATTGGCTAATTTAGAATTGACTTTTAAAAATGTTCTCTCTACCTTTCTGAGAATTAAGTGTGTCTATTTGTAATTTCCGTCTGTGCTCCTTTCCTTCCATAGCTCTTGAGAGATTCATGTGTTGTAAGTTCATTCTTAGGCATTTTAATATTTGTTTACTGCATAACTTTCATTTTGCCTTGTCCGTATTTACAAGTTCATGGGTATGCACATGTGTAAGTGGATGCACATGCATGTGGTGACTGTGTAGGCAGAGACTGGCTGGCGTCCAGTGTCAATCACTCTCTATTCTCTGAAGGTGGGGGTCTCTTGCTGAATCTGCCAGTAGGCTGGCTTGTTGAGCATTAACATAGGTCCTGGGGATCAGAAGTGCTTTATCCCAAGTCATCCCTCCAACCCCTAGCTACTGTTTTTATTGGTTTAGAGGAGTCAGCAGGGGACCTCATTCTGAATGGTTGCTCACTGAGGCTCCTGACTAATCACATCCATCTGTGACTGCTGCCGACCATCCATGCTGAATACTTCCAGTCAGCTTCAGGCTCCACGGTCACAGGCTGTAAACTAAGTCCTCCAGAACCTCCTGTAAACTGAAGTAGAGGTGCTTCTTCCCTCTACTCTTCCTCCACTGACTCTTGCAGTAATCCCCCCTCCATCACTGCTCAGGGCCCTAAATCCAAAGGTTGCTTATGCTCCCAGCCATATTACGGAGTTTGCTTCCTGCTGGTAACTTCTACCATCTTACATGCTTGTTTTTCCTCCTCGTGTGCACCTGGGGTGCACTCACCTCGGTTGCCTTGAGGCTTATCTGTGTTCTGCTGCCTTTACGCGTTGTTCTCACTGTTAATACTGGACGCTTAGCTTCCTCGTTGCTCTGTACTTACTTCCATCACTCTTACGGTTTTAATCACCAACTATATGCCCATGACCTTTTGGGTGGGGGGAGAGTTGTCAGTTTGCTTCTTAAAGAGTTTTTTTGTTAATTTGAAAATAATTTATGTGTATGGGTGTTTTGCCTGTATCTTTGTTTATACACCATTGTATGCAGTCTTTGAGGCCAGGAAGCATTGGCTCTCATGGAACTGAAGTTATGGATAGCTGTGAGTTACCATGTGAGTACTGGGAACGGAACCCAGGTCTTCTGGAAGAGCAACCAGAGCTCTTAACCCCTGAGACATCTCTCCAGCTTTAAATCTCTCTCTCTCTCTCTCTCTCTCTCTCTCTCTCTCTCTCTCTCTCTCTCTCTCTGTGTGTGTGTGTGTGTGTGTGTGTGTGTATGTGCTGTGACATATACGGAAGTCAGTCTTTCCATCATGAGCATCCTAGGCATTGAATCTAGGCTTAGTGGTATCAGGCTTTAGTATTTAAGCCATCTGACTCCTGCCCCAAGCCCCACCCTTTTTGAGGGAGGCAGGGTCTCACGTATCCAGATTGGCTTCAAATACCCTATGTAGCAGATGACCATGATATCCTCCTGGTCTTTGTGCTTCTATGCCTCAAGTGCTGGGACTCTAGCTGTCCTACCATGCTCAAACTCATGATTCCGAAATTCTCATTTTTACATCAGGCCTCACTTCCAAGCCCCAGATTCACCTAACCATTCTCTCTGAATTTCTATGTGACTGTCTTAAAAGAATCTTAGCGCCAGCGTTTTTTGATTAAACTTCAGACATTTCTTCACAAATTCCTACAGATTGTGTCAGTTGCTGCCTCTTCAACTGCTATAAACAAAAGACCATGGGCTGTGTGGAAATAACCAGACAGTATTTAAGGTTCTAGAACAACAGTCCAAGATGAAGGTCTTGTTCAGAGGTCTGTTCCTGGCTTGTGGCTGTCTCCCATTACGGAGTGTGTGGTGTCTCCACTTTCTAGAAGGACATTGATCTTGTCAGGGTAGATCTCCATTTTACCATTGCAACAGATTTTTTTTTTAAAGGGGGATTGGTTTTTCTTACATTTTAAATTGTGTGTAGGCGTATTTGTCTGTATTGAGAGTGCACGGGTGCGCATTGTGTCTCTCTGGAGCTGGAGCTATGCGCAGCTGTGAACGTCCTGACATGGAGGCTGGAAATGGAACTCAGGCTCTCTGCAAGAGTGGTAAACCAATGCTCTTAACCCCTGAGCCATCTCCCCAGCCCCTACAATACCTTTTGGTTTACTATCAAAACTTTCTGACCTATATATTTTTAAAAATTTATGAGCCAATACTTTTAATCTATGGTGTTTTTGTCATGTTTAAATGCCTTTGTTTTTTAAAGACAAGGTCTGTCTGTGTAGTCCTGGCACGTGCCACAAGGCCAGCCACATTCACCTGCTTCTTAAGCTTTGATTTCTGCTCAGTGCTTAAGGTCTGAGGTAAGAATATGGCTCTTAAAGCAACACCAAAGCGGGGACTGCAGCTCCACGGCAGCCTGCTTAGCGTGTAAGGGTTCATGGCTGTTAGCGTCTCCTCACCTGATTTAATAATGGTCCTGTATAGTAAAGACAAATTTCCACAGCTATTCACTAGTGATCCTTTGGGATTCACTACTTTATTTTTTTCTATATAAAAAAGCAATTTTTTATTAGTACCTGTGGCTAATCACCTCCCTAGGGGTCCCTGAAAACTTTCAGGGTTTTTGTTTTTTTTTTCGAGACAGGGTTTGTCTTGGAACTCACTCTGTAGAGCAGGCTGGCCTTGAACTCAGAAATCCACCTGCTTCTGCCTCCCAAGTGCTGGGATTAAAGGTGTGCTCCATCACTGCCCGGCTCAAGTTAGTTCTTTGAAATTCATTTTAAAAACAATTTTCTTTCCAAACTGATTGCACGTTCCTTCTGGGAATTTTTATTTCCATTAGAATTACAAATTACCTTGATGAGAATTATGTAGGACTTTATCTAAGGACTAAAGCTCATTCATGTGCTGTTCATTTAATTAATGTATGAGTATGCATTTTCCTAATTTTTAATGCTAACTTAATTCTGGGCACAGGATTTTATGTAACCCAGGCTCACCTCAAAGTTGTTATGTACACATCTGAGGATGGATGACCCCTAGTGCTAAGATTACACAGGGGGGATACTACTGCACTCTGTTTAAATACTGCTCATTAGGGGTGGAACCCAGCCAGTGCTTGGTGTACAGTAGACTGCAGTCTACTGAAGTATATACCCCCAGCCCCTTCATGTATATTTATTTATTCCTAAATAATTTTTTTATACTTGTAGCTGTGTCTCACAAATTTAATACATTTCCATTGTATTCAGTTTAGATTTTTTGATAGCTTAGAAATGTTTGAAGAGTTTATTTTTATTTATAACTTGATGCCTTTTTAGCTAGAAAATTTTTATTTTAATTATTGCAAGTCTACTGAAATTTATTTTATGTTCAAGGATATGGTTTTATCTCAGCATTTGATGAACATTTGAAAAAGGGCTTTCTGTTGATATTGGATGGACTGTAATCAGACCTTGTTGGTTTGTGTTATGAAGTTCAATTCTTCTGTTTGTCTATTAAGAAAGGGATAGTGGACTCAGCAGTTAAGAGCTCTTTTGGGGGCTGGAGAGATGGCTCAGTGGTTAGGAGCACTGACTGCTCTTCCAAAGGTCCTGAGTTCAAATTCCAGCAACCACATGGTGGCTCACAACCATCTGTAATGAGATCTGACGCCCTCTGGAGTGTCTGAAGACAGCTACATTGTACTTACATACAATAAATAAATAAATCTTATTATTATTATTATTATTATTATTATTATTATTATTTTTGGTTTTTCGAGACAGGGTTTCTCTGTGTAGTCCTGGCTGTCCTGGAACTCACTCTGTAGTCCAGGCTGTCCTCGAACTCAGAAATCTGCCTGCCTCTGCCTCCCAAGTGCTGGGATTACAGGCATGTGCCACCACGCCCGGCTAAATAAATCTTAAAAAAAAACAAAACAAAAAAAGAGCTCTTTCTGCTCTTCCAGAAGACCAGCGTTCAGTACCCAGCACCTACATCAGGTAGCTCGCAAACCTCTAATTCCAGCTCCAGGGGACTGACATGCCCTTTGGCCTTCAAGGACATCTGCATTCCGCACGCGCCCCCCCCCCCCCCACAAATTTAAAACAAGAAAGTGCTTTATTAAGGTCCCCAGTCGTGGACTTCTGCTCTCGGTTTTACTGTTTGAGCTCTTTCATCTTGTATGTTAACCTCTATGACTGCTAATAGACCATCACATAGAGCGTTCTTGCCTCTGGTCTAGGCTCTGCTTTTAGTGTTTCTCCTCCTTGTTGTGGGATTGGACCCTGGTCCTTGGTCACACTGAGTAACTGCTCTATCACAGAGCTACACAGCTCTGCTTTTTAGTTCTTAATGTTTTGTGCTGATTGAACTTGGAAACTCCCACAAGCTAGGTGATCTACATCCTTAGTTCCTGAAACTTTTAAAAGTAGAGTTCTTTTTCCTTTTGACTTAGACAATGTGGTGTGAACTCTAGAAAGATGAATTTTAACTGATCTTCCATTTATTTATTTATTTCCTTCTTGGAAAAAAAAAAAGTTGTGTTGCCCTGTCAGAAGTGAAGGAGGGAATGGAGGTTTTGTAAAAAGTATACCACAACGTGAGGCTAGGAATTGAGCAGGCTGAGCAGCTGGGAGAACAAGGAGACTTTCCTGTGACCTCAGACATTGAAATCTGCTCTAGAATTTAGAACTCTACCTGACAGGCAGGTAGGTGCAAAGAGATGTAAGGTGTCCAGTGTATATTAATGCCAGTCACTCAGGGTACCTGCCCCAGCTTTGTCCAAACAAACTGATGTTCCAAAGGCTCAATAACACATCTGGCTACAAGGACCGTTTATATATGTATCTGGTAACACATTCTTTGCCTGGGGCATAATGAATCAACTCATTCTGTTTTGACACAGGTTCTAATGAGCGCCTCCCTCTTGGGAGCCCTGTGCCTTTTCTCATCTGTGTGTGTTGTGTGCGCCATTTCTGCATTCACTCTTCCCATTGAGACCAAAGGACGCGCTTTGCAGGTAAGGGACTCAGGAAGCTCTTGAATCTTCTTTATCACCTAAACACTATTTTTAATTATGTGTATGCATATGTGTCTGTATGTGGGTATGTGAGCAAGTGCAAGTCCCCTGGAACTGGAGTTTAAGGCATTTGTGAGGTGCCCAATATGGGTTCAGCTGAGAGCTGAACCCACAACAGTAACTCACCGAAGCCACCTCTTAGCTCGTTAGCAGCCACTTTTGTCCAAAGAGAAGCTTGGGATATGGATAGCCTTTATTAAATCAGGCAAAGAATTCTCATTACCAGGGTCTTGATAGAAATTCTGAATCTTCAGTCTTTCTCACATATAGTTTTTAACAGCAATAAAGGTGAAGTTATTTAAGGATTCTCTTCCTATCTTTTTATGTAAAAGGCACTGTTGGGAATCAGGTAGCTGGGTTAAGACATTATCGCAGAGCCGGTGGGATCACATGGTCTGCATGTAGCGGACTAGCCTCCTTCCCCTAGTATCTGCAGTGAGGGGTGGACATTTCAGTGTGGATTCTCCGGGCCAGCTATTTTGGAAAACCTAACTTCAGGCACCATGTACTAGTAGTTTCTTCATCTAGAAGCAGGCTGGTATATAAGCTGTGGTTTCCAGATGCCACAAATAAATGCGCCTCCAGTTCCACTGCATCTGGAAGAGGAGGTTCAGAGCTGAATTAAGCCTGTCGCTAAGATGACACCTGCCTGAGCAAATGTCTTACCAGACTGCCACGGCACTGACCAGGGAGGGGACCAGTCATATGGCCAGATATCCCTGATGGCTTCACCTCCCCAGACTAGTCAGTTCTGCCAGAAAGGATGGGCTTTTTTCCCCCGTTTGAGTTTTCCTTTCTCATTCTTCCTTTCATGATTGGTCTAATTAACATTAAAGATTGTGAAGGCAGAAGTATTTGGCCCTGCGCTCGCTCGGTTCTGTGTTTGGGCTGCTTACTTCTCTGGAGGAACAGGCTCCTTTACATAGTTCTATGCTCAAGTCCCTAGGAAGTTGGGACCATGGCTCTCAGAACAGAACACACAGGCCTACCAAGATCTGGTTATCACTGAGAAAGGAGGGTCTGGGGACTTTTCTACCTTAGAGCACAGTGTTAACAGAAATAATCTACAGTTGATGCCATCACTGAGTACTAGTCAGACAAGATGACTCAGGTGCTGCCTTTCTTATAAGGGATCACCACGCCCGTTACGCAAAGTATTACTAAGGACAAGTTGGGCACATTTTAATTTTCCATTTCCTTCCAAAATTTCCATTTCATACATTACTGGTAACCCTCCTGCCTTGGCCTTCCGAGTGCTAGGGTTATTAGGTGTGAGCTACCAAATTTACAAATAAGAATGGAGAACCTAATGGATCCTGTGCTGTGCCTCCCAGGTTTCCAATTCATACCCACCTATAAAGTCAGTCCTTCTGTTGCTGGGGTAGGACAGAAACTTGGCAGAACTTGTTGCTTCAGTATTTACACACAAACACACCCTGGCCACTACATGGTGGTGTTTTCAGGAAAATTAAAGATGCACATATAGATTCACACATAGCTCACTGCTGTGATCAGAGTCACATGGACATGCACATCTTTTTAAAAAACAAGACAACATCAGAGCAGTAATTTGACTGAATAAACCAATTTGGTCAATAGCTTAGTGTTGTCGGTAAACTTAAAAATCTCAGTCATTAAAGAATGTGTTTAGAGTGTCAGGCATGGGCAGGTGATGTGAGTTCAAGGCCAGCCTAGTCTACACAAGAGAGATCCAGCACAGCCAAGATCACACAGAAAAAAGACGATGCTTGAAGAGAAAAGCAAACCCAGCATGAGTGCAGTGTGGACTCAGATCACATCTGTATCGCACCAACTCTAAATTATAAAGCTAGTGTTGTAAATGATGTATCTAATTTCCTGTAAATTGAGAACAAAGCCTTACCAACTAATTTTTTTCTTTCTCATAGCAAATAAAATGAAGACCTGCAATTCTCTGTGGAGAGAAGTATGTTTTGATCTTCACTGAGCTACGGATTATTTTTTAAATGGGTTGACTTCTGCATGTGGTAATTAAGAAAGCAAGTATATATTAAGGCAACCAAGGCACACACAAAGAATGCAGTGGGGCTCTTCCTTAGGAAACAATGTATGAAAGCCTCTTTTAGGATATACTTAGCCACACTGTAGTTCATGCCTGAAATCCCAGCATGTACAGGTTGAGGGGGCAGGATGATCAGGAGTTAAAGATTATCCTCAGCTGTAAAGTAAGCCCAGCCTGGGCTACATGAGATCCTGTCTACAAACAACAGCCTACCACCAAACCCTGAGGTGGGGTGGGACCAGGAGAAGGTAGGGTAGAGGACAGACTTCTTCTCTTTTGGTATCGGCAACTACTTAACCTTAGACCAACATGTGGTATTGCTCCATATGGTCTGTGGCCGAAGGCCAGCGGTTGTCAGCGAAGGCAAGACATTAGACTGATTATCACTGAATTCAAATTATGGTCTTGGTAGTTTACAAAAGAACTACTTTATTCTGTACGTGGCTAGCAAGAAGCTGGGAATAAAGTTAATTTTCTCCATACGCCATTACTCATTTTTGTTTAATCATAGGAGGGATCACTGCTTCCCATGATGGACATGCAGCTTTCCAATAACATGCATGACTTATGTACTGTTCGTGGAGAAGGTGATATAGGAGGATGTTGGTTATGCAAGTTCTGTTAGGAAAGACATGCTGTGGAAAGAAAGCATCTGCATTTAGATTTTGTCTTTTATTGCTGTGCAGTCTTGTTATGGAGGTTCATTATAGTTTCAGACCACCAGGGGGGGCTGAGGGTCCCCCCCAGCCTCCATAACAGTGCAGAGGAAAAGACTGCAGCTGCAACCACAATGAAATGCTGTGTTAGCAAACTGCATACACAAGGCATAACCTCTGGCCAAAGAGGAAACAAACAATTCCTATTTGACCCAGTCTATGAATGGCTTAAAATCAGTTTCTTATAATAAAGGTGCACTTAACACATTAGTAGTTTAAAGGACCAGTTCCAAGGCACATGGTAGAAACCAAACACCTCATCTTATACAAAATGGCACAGTATGTGTATATCCTTTATACTTCTGTCATCTCCAGATCATCATAGCAATGCTATGTAAAAAATAACAACAAAGATGTCTATATTTAGGATGAACACTTTTTTTTTTTCTCTCTTCTTTTTGGTTTTTCGAGACAGGGTTTCTCTGTGTATAGCTCTGGCTGTACTGAAACTGTAGACCAGGCTAGCCTGAAATTCAGAGAAATCCATCTGCCTTCTAAGTGCTGGGATTAAAGGTGATCACTTCTCCCCCCAAAATTTATAGGACTAGTTGAATCCTGGGTTGATGGATCAGCCCAGCTTGGTGGTGGTCTTTAATCCCAGAATTCACCAGGCAGAAGCAGGTAGATTTGTGTTCTAAGACAGCCAGAGCTACATGCTACATAGACCCCATTTCAAAAAAAAAAAAAAAAAAAAAAAAAAAAAAAAGACAAACCAATAACACATTGAGAGGCTATATTCTAGGTTCTGAAAGCTATATACATGGGCTTTCTTACAAGCCTCAAAAATTTCTAACTTCAAGCTATATAAAAGTGTTCACGTGATTAATCTGGCTAACAGGCCTTTAAGCCTAATTCTATTTCAGGCCTAATATATTTGACGGAAAACTATGTTGGCTACACTTGCAGGGACAAGACAAGCTACTTATAGCAAGTCATAATTGATGATCTCATAGCTGAAGCTCTCATTTAAATCAAAGGCTAGCAGTGGTGGGAAACCAAACAATGACAAGGCTGTATTCTCTGAAGATTTCAGAATTCTTGATGTTCGTGGGACACCCAGGCTTAGGAACTTCATGGGACTGCCCAGCACTGTCTACCACAGTCTAGTACACAGGCTTCTCGGATAACACCAAATCAAGTCTATAGCAAGCTATTAGAATAATTTTAATAGAATCCTTGATAACTAGCTTGATAACTCAGCTTTTCTACAACACAAATCACAAACTGTTTGTGGAGGTGGTGGTACAAATTCATTTGTTTTCAAAAGTTTTTTGTGTGTGAATTTCACATGCACTCCAATGAGATGGCCATCTCTCTATATCTGCCCTTGAAACCTCTTCCCCCAAATGAACATAAAGCATCTCACCGTGAGAGCTGTGCTGTCAGTGTCCAACAGTATACTCTTGCCCACACAGCTGTACCTGCAGTAAGTCACTGGTCTGGTTCCAGGCCTCTGGCTTTTGTACTATCAATACTGGATTCTTACTGGGACTCCTCTGGAACAGCCTGTTGTTGCTGTGGCGTGGAGATCCTGTAGCTTCTGGGTCAGCAGGATCAGCCCTTTTAAGTACTTCAACCGATCACAGAGTAGATTAGGGAAGGCCAGTGAAGGCCCTGGATCTGGCTTGGATCTGGCTTTGTTCAGCTCACCAGCTCTCCTGAACCCATTCCACCAGGGCCAGCTCTCCAGTACTGCCCCAGCAGGGTGCTGGGCTGCTGCTCCTGAGTGCTGTAGCCTTCGAAGGGCTGGGCCCTATCTCCCCATCTCATGCCAATGGGTTTGGCTCACTAGTGCCCACACCATCAGGGCCAGCTTTACTGTGTTGCCCAGGCAAGGTACAGGACCCATTCTCCCAGGGCTGGAAAAGACCAGCTCTCCCATGCTGCCCAGGTGAGGCTGTGGCCGGCTCACCCGTGCCAGCCCCAAGGCCCATCTCTACTGTGCCGCCAGGTAAGGTGTGGGGTCCAATCTCCAGAGTGCAGAAGCCAGTGAGGGACCAGGGACAGCTCTGCACAGGCTGGTACATCCAGAGTCCCTGGCAACACCCTAGGCCAGGGACACCTGCATGGGCTTTGGTGTGATGCTATGGGCCACAGACACTGACACAGACCCCCGCCGCTGCAGGACCTCACCAGAGCCTCTGGTGGCAGTGCAGGCTCATCTCCAGGCCCACTCCTCTACTGCGTGCACACAGGTCTGCTGTTCCGTCTCTCCACACTTAGTGGCATCTGGGCTGGTTGTGTGCTGGGGTCGATTGCCCAAGTCTTTTTTTTTTTTTTTTTTTTTTTAAATAAAGAACTTACTGGAATTCTTTGACAGATCCCTAAAGACTTGAGTCAATACTGGCTGAGGTATTAAAGAATAATAAAAAGCATAGTAGAAATGACAAGTCAGAATCTAAGTTTCACATAGAGAATTTGATCTAAGACTCTTTGGAGTATTTAATCTATAATAGGCAAGTACTGTCTATTATAATATGGTAAATTTTATTTTTTGGATTTCTTAATATCCGTATCATCAATGTAGACTGGGTAACCACTGTTACTGTTGGCAGCAGACCCAACAGGCTCACTTGCCTTGGGTTAGTGTCTAAGAACACAGGCAAACAATCTATTTCCACAATCCCTGCTAAATAAATAGTGGGGGATGATTAACCAACCCTACTTTGACGTCACATTGGAGAATATGATTGTTAAATGTTATAAACCACCAAGGAAGAAATTTTTAGAATTCAACTTAGGTATATCTATCTAAGTCAAATCAATTATTTCCATTAAAGAAAGATCTATTAAAAGCCCAGTAGTGGGGCTGAAGAAATGGCTCAGAGATGGTTAAGAGCACTGACTACCTTTCCAGATGATCCAGGTATAATCCCCAGCACACATATGGCATCTCACAATGTCCATACCTGATACACAGTACACAGATATAGATGCATGAAAAACACCAATAAACATACAAAGTCCACTAGTGACTTTTAACATATCTATAAGTATCACACTTTCCAAACCTGTAAGTTAAAATTAATCTAAGCAAAGCTTTCTGACACAAGTCCTCACCCTGGGCTGCCTTCCTCCCCAGTGGATTTTCACAATAAAACTTCCTTTTGTAATATGAACTGAACTTTCTGTTTGTTGGGCTGGCTTTCTTTGTTGTTCATTGGTTTTTTTCAAGACAGATTTTGATGTGTAACCTCAGCTGTCCTAAACTTGCTCTGTAGACCAAGCTGGCCTTGAACTCAGAGATCTGCCTGCCTCTGCCTTCCCAGTGCTGGGATTAAAGGCACATGTAGCTGCCTTTAAGTGGCTGGGGCTGGCTTTGTTTACACCACCATTAGATTATCCATAAAGAGACTGGATTAGGTAACCAGTATCAAGGTTAAAAATCTACTTCTATGGAGGAAAACGCCACAGTCTTTATTTCTTTCCTATTTACTTGGTTTATCTAAGGTCAAGGAAATACATATTAGAACTAAAGTTCTCCTGCTGCTTATGGACCATACCACATGTCTATAGGCAACAATGGTACAGCTGCCAAGAACAGACAAGGACTCGGACTAAAGAGCTCAAATTCGGTAAAATGCTACTAAAATACATGTTTTTTCCCACTAAGTCTTCCATTACAAAAGTCTCTGCCATGGTAAAATATCCACAGTAAAAATTCACCAGTAATTTTTTAAATTTTTTTTTATTAAATTCAAAGCACCAATCTCTGAAGAAACAAAAACACAGTCTAAAGTTACTATCGCCTCAGATGTCCTTCACTGTGAAACCTCCGTGGAGAAGCTTGTGACCTGACACAGGAAAGGAGAGACACCTGTATGGGAATGATGACAGAATTCCTACCCAAGGCAAAAAATAAATGTGAAATTGTCAACTATTATTTTACATGGAGCTTTCAAATACTTTTAGAAATATGGCATAATTATTTGATTTAAAAACAAATACAGTACTGAGGAGCTCATGCCTGTAATTTTAAGGACCAGCCAGATCTATTTCCCTCATTCATACAGACTTTAGATAAACAGAAGAATGAATCCACTTTTCTCTTTATAATGCTTTCAGCTGAAACTCAAAACCTTTTGTTTCTCTGGAAGTGACTGACCTGAGTTTGGCTCAGGCCTCAGCAGGGGTACAGTGTGGGGGCCTGCTCCCAGCAGGGAGCTGCAAATGCACCTTGGAAATGAGCCAAAGCGTAGGGGCCCTTCTGACTGGGACGGCCTTCTGACAGACACCACCTCAGTTACCTTTCTGCACCTACCCCTCTGTAAGGCAGCCAAGCACCAAGCCCATTCTTAGCGTGGCAAAGCAAAACTACCCTGGGAGGAAGAGCTTTCATTTTCCCCACTCCTCTGTCCAGGAAAGAGGGGGACCTGGGAACTCACAGCACAAAGGGAACCACATGGCCCGAGGCTGCCACAGAGGCCTCATCTGCCTTCCTTCCATCTGCTCAGTCCTTTTTTTATGCTTCTGTGAGGGTCCCTACTGCCAGAGAGAGCAGGTGCTTAAACACAAGGGAAAGCTTTTGACTTGGAGTTAAGCAAAAGCAAATCCTACTCCCAGTGTGGTCTGCATGTCTAGAATCTTCTTTCAAAGGCAATGATCACGTTCAGTGAGAGCAGGTGTAGCAGGGGCTTTACATAAGACCACACATCCTGGAACTTTGATCCAGGGCCCTCAGAAGCAAACTTTCCAAGTTACTGGTCAGAGGTAAATGCTGGAATAAGTGTAGGTCAAGACTGCTAAATCATAATGAACATGCCTTTCCTTTTATTTTGGGTGGTGGTGGTGGTCTCAAAATCAATATGGGATAGTTTGATTTTTTGTTTTTGTTTCCTTTAAGCTTCTGTTACAGTTAAAGACCATTTAGCTTGGATCCATCTGAACACACTGGTTCTTGTCAAAGGTTATGCCATGAGATAGTTATCAGTATAACAGTGTTACTTGTAGAAAAAACTCAAGACATTTACTTTTAATAATATATTATTAAATATCATTACAGGAAACATGGTTCTCAACTGTCTTTCATTCAGCAAAAACTGGTAATGGTGAAATATAACATTCTTTTGAAAGGTTACTATGGCATAGAATAGTGACGGGTCTATTAGTAGACATTCTGGCTGAAATATATGAAAATTATGTTTACCTTATTTAAGCCCTACCTCCCCCTTAGTGTTAATTCTTAAAATAATTTACACAAGTACTGTTTTAACTCCGGTGACAGATATGGAAGACACTCTATCAGAGAGCAGTATTCTAAGATCAGCAAGAAGGAATGCAGTGCCCAGAGTTCCACGGTGGGGCTAGAGAGGTGGCTCAGTGGTTCAGAGCATTTATTGCTCCTGCAGAGGGCCCAGGGCTGGTTCCCAGCGCCCATACGGTGGCTGACCGTCCTCTCTAATGCCAGTTCCAGGGTATCCAATGCTGTCTTCCAGCCTAGGTGGGTGGGCACCAGGCACACTCATGATGCACACACACATATGCAGACCAACATGCGTACATATAAAATAAAAATAAATAAATCTTTAAAATGTTAAAATAAAAAGGTTCCACGGCTGCTACACTTAAAAGGCTGGACTAAACCACAAGTTTAACCACTTCCCACAAATGATAAAGCAAGCAAGCAAGCAAGCAAGCAAACAAAGCCCAAAGCTGAGGGCAGAGTCGCAAGCTACTTCAGTCCCTGAACCAGGGAGGTAGAGGTAGAAGGGCCAGAGCTGAAGGCCTGACTGAACTGAACATAAAACCCCACTTCCCAAGGGTCTATGTATTGTCAAACTTTGTTCAGACTGCGTTTCCAAAGCAAATGTCAGCTGCATATTCAAATCAATACAACAAACATCAGCACAATACATTTAGAAAACAAATTAAGACTGTTACAGTGGTTACGTATAACTGGAGTATTATGGGTTGTGTAGAGAATGGGAAACCAGTGCTGATAAGGCGTGCACACAAGTTCTCCAGCCAGCAACCTCAGTAAGTCATGCTGTGCAGAAGTCCCCACCCTGCTCCGCCCCAACAGCGGCTCCCGCAGCAGAGGGTGGCCTCCACCTTCCAAGTGCTGCCACTGTGAGTGTGTGCCTGCCACTAGAGCCACCGTGTCCAGCTACACTTTTAATTCAGGGGAGGCTATGCGACCAAATAAATCCTCAGGTCAGCTGTGTTTTATTCTGTCAACCTAAAGAAAAAAAATGTCCCTAGTAAAACAATTAAAATGCTTTAATACTAAAAGTTTACTATGGCAAACTAAAACTGTTCTTGTATTTTGTCAAATACTGAGTGAGTATAACAGTACACAATGATTTCATTCTACCGTAATCTCTTTTGGTGCTTTGTTTATCTGAGCCCCCCACAAAAGAAACTCACCAAACAAGCAAAAGGAATAAATCTTTTTTCCTTCTTCACCCAAAGAAAATTAAATTCTGAATTAAGGCAGATCAAAAATGAAATATGAAGTTCTGTTAAAAAAAAAATCAAGCAAACAGAAAGCCAACAAAGAATAGTTCATAGAACACCGCCCCCCCCATACCCCTCACCCCCCCAAACTGATCTCTTCCCAACTCTACAACATCTGCTCATTTGATATGAGAAAGACAGATGAAAGCCCATTCAGGGAATTTGAACAGGGCAGCCCCAGGGCACAAGCTGAGGAGATCTATCAAATATTGGTATACCCTATTGTATATTTGATGGTTCTATTAAGCCTCACTGTGAGCCTGTGGCTCACACTTTTAATCCCAGCACTAGAGAGAAACAGGCAGGCAGGTCTCTAAGTTTGAGGCCAGCCTGGTCTACAGAGTGAATTCTAGGACAGCCAGGGCTACAGAAATACTGTAGAAATACTGTCTGAAAAAGCCCAACAGCCACCGCACCGATTCCCCCTCAAAGAAAGAAAAGCCACTAGCATGAGTCTTACTCTACCAGCTCTGCACAGTAAGGGGTGGGGCAGTGGGTAGGGGTGGGGCGTCCTTCCAGGAAGCGGAAGGCTGATCTAGCAATACAGGAGAGAATGGCCCTGGAGACCTACCATGCCCCGCGTCTCCAACAGACAAGATAAAACAGAACAATAACCAAATATTTGTATTTTCTGATTTCTTTAATGAATTTGCCATCTTACATGGACACTATTTGGTGTCTTAATAGCATCTGTCTACACCTTTTCCAGCAGGCAGCCTGGCAAAGAACTCTGCTTCCCGATCACATTTGGGGAAGTCTTCTTTTAAGAACAGTAAACCTATCTCCTTACAGTTGGCCATAATTAATGGGCCATGAAATTAATATCCTAAAAATGGATGATCACACACCCAAATCTCACTACAACTTCAACTTTCCTAGTGTAGCTCTGACTCCAGGCTGCTATAAGAAACCCAGCAAGCAGGAACGTCTTTTCTTTCTTTGCGCATTCTTTTTCTACCTTTTCTTCCTTCTTTTATTCTTGTACATACTTCCTTCCTTCCTTTTCTTTTTATTATCAATGACAAGAAGTTAAAGAAATGGGTTATTAAAGAAACCAAAGTCCAGTAAACAGCAAAAAACAGACCAGATTGCTCACAAACCCTGCTCTGTCACAATCTTAGATCATGACAAGGCTTTTGCTTTCTTTGTCTTCAGAGACCAGTCCCTGGCACCGCGCGCTGGCCGGGCCGCTCTACTTCAGCAGCTGGCGCTCCTCTGTGCTCTTGAGACGCTTCTTCCGGGGCTGCACGAAGTCATCGTCTGAGTCGTCGCTGAACTTACAGTCTTCTGCTTCAGGCCTGAATTCTAGCTTAGGAAACCTTTTTTCTGGATAAAGATTCTTTAGAAGTTCTTCAAAATAGCTTTCAAGTTTTATACCAGCATTGGCTACTTCAGAATCAGGCTGTGGGATAAAAATAAAGGTAGGAATTAAAACCCAAAAGACCTACGTCTTAGTTAATAAAAATAATCTTTCACAATTCTGTTCCTATTTGGCACACAACTATGAAACTTAATGAAATGTTGGAAAAAGTACTTAGGAATGTCACTAATATAAAACAAATACTAGTCTGGGGCTACACTTTTTATTGACTCCCTCCAGAAGCAGTGGTGGCGATAGGGATGGGTCATACCAATAAGGTGGCAAGATGATCGTGGGTAGGATAAGAAACAAACGTCAACAAAAGAACAAACAACAAGGAAGAAGAAAGACAGTTACATAAAGTGATATGAGAAGATTTCAAATGCAAACTGTTTGGTACATCCTTACTTTTTCAAGATAAACTCAGAAGTCAAAGTCTAAAAGTGCATAGCTTGCAAATAAAAGGAAGGAATGGTAAATCCTGACTCTCAACTGTCTGAGCCTCAGGCAGTCTTGTATTGCACTTACCACATACAAAACTTTGCAACTCAGTGTGGATAAGAACTCCCTAGCCAGCTCTGCCACACCCTGGTAGACAGAGACAGACATCTTGGGACCTCACTGCTGGCAAGCTGTCTGGGTAAGATCACTCTGGACATTGCTGTGGCCTCGCCCCATCTCACCTCATTGAATTCAGCACAGTTTTGAAAGATCAATCTAAAATCAGCTACAAAATCTTCAGGCTTTGTATACATGCAATAATCCTCCTGAAGTCTTTTCTTGATGGTTGACAAGTCCATTGGGTTTTTAATTATTTTATAATAATCAGGCACCTTACAAAACAAATGAGTTATTATAATATAAATAAGTAAATTGCACCCGGTCCTATAGTATATGCTATTTTTCGTCAGGTTAGTTTGTCATTGGTGAAAAACAAAATGAAAGAAACAAACATTCACAAGTACCTACTACGTTTTCACGCAGGTTTCGTGTCACTTTCTCTAAAAACATAACATTTCATATTGGTACATATTTACTGTATATAATGTTGGGTATCATACAGAAAATTAAGTGTATCAAGACTTATACCAAAAGTCTTCCCTCCCCAATTCACAAGGCGTGTGTGTGTGTGTGTGTGTGTGTATATAAAATTTCAGCAGACCCAGAATTGAGAAAATATGCAACACCTTTCTGCATTCAAAGAATTATCTCTACATATCTACTTTTTAAAATATGACATAATTTCAGTCTTTATGGCTGACTAAAAATCCATTATGCACATATAACTTTTGTTTTGTTGTTTCAAGACAGGGTTTCTCTGTATGTAGCCCTGTAAGCCAGGCTGGCTTTAAACTCTACCTGCCTCGGCCTCCTAAGTGCTGGGATGTGCCACTACCACTCAGCAGTACACAGTATTTTTTTAAATCCAATCATCTGCTGATGAATAGCTAGGCTTATTCTATCAGCTACCGTGTACAGTGCTATAATAAATATGAGTGTTCAAATATCTCCCTTGTACAATGTCCTCTGAACATTTAAACCAGAAGAGATAAAATATAAATGGCCAATAAGCATTAAGGAAAAAAATGTTTACTAATTTTAGCTTTCAGGAAAATGAAAACTGAAATTGCATTGCGATTCGATCTTACTCCTTACTATTAAGGAGTGAAACCACATACACACACACACACACACACACACACACACACACACACTCTAAATGCTGGTGAGGACTATGGGGAAAATGGAACCCTCATATACGACTAGTGGGAATCAGTTTAGCCATGATGGTAATCAGTATGAGGGTTGTTTAGAAAACTAAAATTAGAATTACTATGTGACCTAGTTAACAATGAATTTTAGTGGAAAAAAGGAGTTCCAGGCCAGCAAATGCTACATTGTACTTTCTTTTAAACCTCCTATATGCTCCCTCTTCAATGTTAAATAAAAAACAATTACTAAGCTGGGTGGCATACACCTTTAATCCCAACTCAAGGGAGGGAGAGGCAGGTATGTCTATGAGTTGGAGGCTAGCCTGATTTACACAGCAAATTCCAGGTTAGCCAGGAGTTAAAAGAAAGAAAAGAAACCAAAGAGTGAGTGAGTACTTGGAAAGCATGACTGTGGTCTCCTGTGAACTTGCCGGACAGGCCTGGTTGTGTTGGTGCATGTCTTTAACACCAGCACTGGGAGGCAGAGGCAGTAAGACCTGTCTGTCTTCCATACCTGCTTGACAGCCCGAGCTAGACACTGAGTTCCAGGCTAGCAATGGCTAGATAATAAGACCCTGTCTCTAAAACAAGCAAACATACCCATTTAAGAAAGGATGGGTCAGCATAATTCTGTCTTGTACTATTCAAGTGGAGTAGGGCTTGATCCTCACTAGCATAACCCTACAAACATTACTTAACCTGCTGACAATTAGGTCATATCCCAGAGCAATAATCCTGGCAATTTCAAAGGATCAATGAAATAGTTTATATATCTAGAAAAGAGCTAACGTAGCTGCTGGTACTGTTAATAGAAATGTAAGCCAGAATCATAAAAAGCAACAATTTTGGGTTATATTTTTAAGTACGTTCTGGCACGAACGTCTATCTTCTCTACCCTGTTCCTTTTGGGTAAGAAAGCTCCTGCTCCCTGAAGTTCTTATTTCCTTTTTTGGACTGGGGCTGAAGCTTAGTAGCTGCATATATATGCTACATCCACAGTGCCCTTAGAAAACTCTTACTTCTAAAAACTTAAATATAAAAAAACCTAACTATCAGAAATGGATTGCTGGTGCAGGAGGATCCCTCTAGGTTCCAGGCCAGCCAGTGCTACACAATGAACTACACATCTGCCATATAAAATAGTGGGTTTAACTGCAACATTTTCTACCATGAAACTGTCTTAAGCTAAATTATTTATGAGTTTTCTTTTTTCTAGTTTGCATTAATTTTTAAAACCCCAACAAACCATAAGTGTCAAATGTCATGGGGAGGCGGTGGTGTAAGGGTCAGGAAACTCAAAGTCATTTCCCTCCAGACTGTTGGTGGCCAATCTGAGATACATGAACTCCTGTCTTAGAAAACCCAACCCAATCCAACCACAACCATGAGAAAGAAAACCAAAATAAAATTTATTCAATTTCAGAAAGAACTTTCAGATACTATAGATGGACAAAATATTTTAAGTATGGAATCCTTTCTAGTATTTTAATGGTATCAAAGTTAGATCATACTTTCAGTATCGGTCTGTTTGCAAGATATATATATATATATATGTGTGTGTATTTATGTGTGTATGAATGATTCTCAGTTTTTTTCCATTATTAAATTCTACTTGTTTTTATAAGTCTAGATCTATAGACTTTTTTAATTAAAAAAAAAAAACTGGCTTTTGTTCCCAACAACTCATGCCATATAAGCCTTCTGAAATACAGAAACCATAAAAAACCAACCCAGTGTAAAAGTAAACTGGGTGGGATGAGGATACCCAAGAAACAAATAGAAATTATCAGGCAATTGCCATTAGCATGCATTTATCTATTTAGTGAAATGACCTCATTTGTAGGAACACGAATGAAGCTTGAGATCTTCATGCTAAGTGAACTACGCGACTCAGAAGGAGAAGTGCTGTACAGGACATGCAAGGACAGTGCATCTGTGTGAGGGAGAAGAGCAGTGCTGTGGAGGAAACGAGGCAGAGCAATGGGGGCCGTGACAGACAGTTTGTCCTCTGTCCATATGGGATTTGGTGTTAAAGCACTCACTCATGCACGCATGCACACCAGCAAAGCCTGCGAGGGCGGGAGCCAGGGGAGAAGGGCATGCGGGAGGACAGTGAGCCAGCGAGAGAGAGCGCGCGCGCGCGTGCGCGCGCGCGCACATGTGTGTGTGTGTGTGTTCCAGATTTGGATTAGGAGTCTGGGAGGACGAATCAGCCAGCAGAGTATTAGTGATGTAAGAGGACATGAGTGTGGTCACAAGCACCTACGCAGGCCTATGTAAGAAGCCCAGCATGACAGCACACACTCATACCCCAGCACTGGGGAGGCAGGGACAGGCAGATTCCTGGGGATTACTGGAGAGCTAACAGAGACTAATCCTCGAGTCTTAAGTTTCACTGTGATCCTCTCTCAAAGTCCAAAAACTGTGTGTTGCCTACATACACACAAACACATACATACACACAAACACACACCTGTACACACTCCCCCATAGGACCACCCACAAAAAGATTTGGATTCTATACAAGAAATTATTGAAATGATAAAGAAATTAGGTTCTCATAAATAAAATTAAAAAAAAATCATCCCACCATGTGAACATGTACATATGAGATTAATACTTACAGTTAGAGGAACAGGGTCTTGGAAAGCCAGGCTCATTTCATGGCAGTAAAGGAACAGAAGCAGGCGTTCACATTTCTAATGGGAAATACAAATAAGAGTGAAGTGATGGCTTATTTTCTGAAAGAATTCACAGGTCTCAAATGAAAAATTAAAGCCCGGGAATCAGTAGGGAACACTGGATCTTTGAATTTTGCTTTCCATCTGAATTTGCTAACAACTTAAGAGAATATGGATCTGAGTCCCTGTAATTGGTGAGTAAGCCAATCACAGCAGGGAATACACATGTTCCTTAAGATGAGGGCCCCTCCTCCCCCCACCACTCCAGTCTGCACGGTGTCAATCAGCAGTGACTGAGGAAGCTCACACATGTGTTAATTACTGTAGTGCCACAGCCTTTCCCAGGTGAGAGCCATCTTTTCTCTTGCAAACACGAGTTGTGTTACTTCTTGCCCTCAGGACCAGTAAGCGCCTGCCTCCCAGTGAGCATATCCTGTTAGCACATCTTAGATGCCGATTTTCATAGTTTCTTTTTAAAAATGTATTTTGATAAACGTTTTAGTAACAAAAAATATAACTAAATGTTGAATAAAATTTCATGTAGTCAAAGTATGGAATTATTTCCAGGAACATAAAATCAAAAAGTAAATCTTACTGTTAATTCTCAAAAGATACTGAAAACCAGTGATAAAAATGAAACAAGACAGAAATTAAGGTAGACAAAATTTAAAAGCTCAGACTAAAGCTATGCATGGTGGCCCATTCCTGTAATCCAGTACTTGAAAGGCCGAGGCAGGAGGATTGCTGTTTGATGACAGACTGGACTAACAGTGATGCTCTGTCTCAAAGAAACAAAACAAAAATAACAATAACAAATAAAATAAAAATCAGAAACAAAGACCAAGGCTGGGCGTGAACTTGGAATGCAGAGCCAAGGGCAATGGTGTGAGTTCAAGGCCAGAATATGCTACACAGAGTTTTGTTTTGTTTTGTTTTTCTTTCAAGACAGGGTTTCTCTGTGTAGCCCTGGCTGTCCTGGAACTCACTCTGGACCAGGCTGGCCTTGAACTCAGAGATATGCCTGCCTCTGCCTTCCAAGTGCTGGGATTAAAGGTGTGCGCCACCACCGCCCAGCTACACAGTTTTTTAGGCTAGCCTGGGCTACAGAGTGAGTCCTTGTCTCTTCTTGGCCCTGCCAAAAGGCAAGATTTAGTTGGACTGAAGAGATGGCTCAGTCAGTGGGGAACACCTGGATTGAATTCCAGACAGAAGGTGAGGAAGCGAGACGCCCTGATGTATACTGAAATCCCAGCAGCAAAGAGTTGGACAAGGTGGAAACTTAGGGCTCACCGCCCAGGTAGCCTCCCCTCCCCCTCCCCTCTCTCCTCTGTTGTAGCACAATCCCTCCCAAACCAAAGCTCAGCTCTCTCGATAAGGGATATACAGTTTACTCTGCTCAAGTATAGTATTTTAAATACCTAGCTAATATAGTTTTCTTTTGTAATTAAGAAGTTACCGTTCAGTGGGTCAGGTGCTTTTTCTATGTACCTGGATTTGGATCCCTAGAACCTAAGCAAAAAAGCCAAGCATGGCAGCAGCTTCCGCCTGCAAGTGCCGCGAGGGAAGGTGGAGAAGCGCGTGAGTTAGGCCCAGGAGCCGGCTGGCTAGCCAGTCTAGCACAGTGAGCTCCAGGCCAGTGACAGGACCTGTCTCAGAACTAAGGTGGAAAGCAAAAGAGGAAGGCATGTCAGGATAACCTCTGGTCTCCATGTGAAGACGAATGGATGAGTGTACACACACACACACACACACACACACACACACACACTATAGCTTACTATTGATTCTTCTCTCATGTATAGAGGGAAGAGAGAGAAACTTAAAGGCATTCAGTATAAAATCAATGCATGTAACAAAACACGTCCTAATACTCTAGTGGAAGTGCTCACAAACTTACCCTTTTGTCTATTGGTGTTAGTTTATTAAGGCCTTCACTTCTCCTTTTCTCTGAGTGGTGACTGGGGGCATCACAATCATATTCAACTTCTGGCTTAGATAAGTCTCGGCAGAAAGTACAGATCCACTCTCCACTGTTGGGATAATGCACCTTTGAGTTCTCAGTATGTCAGATCTCTGTCCTCACCACCACCTTCCCACACCTGCAGGCCACCATGACAGGACTCTTTGGAATAGGTTTTATCCTCTGCCTATTTATCACATACTACTAGGTACAAGGCAGTGCAGAAAAGAAATAGACCTTTGATGCAAAGGTCTAAGAAGTTAGCATTAATATCTGAGTAAGCATCTCACTTGTGACCCTCCCTTAGGTTCTAGGGATCCATGCTTGGTTACAGGTGTGTGCCACCGGGCCCAGAGAGGGCCTATGACTGTTTATCATAACAGATGACATTTCTGAGAAGCACAAAGACTAGGAAGCAGGGAACAGGAAACTGTAGGGACTCCTGTTCTTTGTGCCAAATGGAATTTAACTCTTTATAACAATTGTCAAAAGTTTATTACAATTGTTAGATTTAAAAAATCCCTTCTCCGCCTCCCCCTCCATGTCATCCCCGCAGTTGTACTCTCCCCTCCCCCTCCATGTCATCCCCGCAGAGTTGTACTCTCCCCTCCCCTCCCCCCCTCCATGTCATTCCCGCACAGCTCCATCCCCTTTGCTCTAGACCGCTGTTCCCTTTGTATCTAGCTCCCTGGGCATGAATGAGCATGCCAGCTCGGACGCTCTAGTGCCACGTCACACTCCTCACCCCAGGCTTCATATTTTAGACAGACGTATTTATTGTTTTACCTCGGAAAATTTGTCAATGTGGGTACATGACAAGTGAGGTGGAATACTTTAGGACATTTCTCACAGCACAGGAGCTCCCCACCATTCTGACAAACAGCACACCAGTCTTCATTGGGGTCATCCTCCTTCCTTGTCTCTCCAACAAGCACAGGGGACTTCTGGGAGGCATCCGGCCACTCAGACTTTCCATTTGAGGAATTTTCTTGATGGAGTCCAGGCTGATCTCCTGTACTATCGGGGGCATCAGATCGTACCACGGTTTCCTCAGAAGCAGAGCTCTGATTACTGTTTAAGAGGAGGGAGGTAAGTATGCTTCTTGGATAGTTAGTCTGCAACCAAAGAGAGGACAGCAGTTTACATATGCATGTTCTGAAGGGGACCCTGTAATCTCCCGATGGCTACAACTGAAGACTAAGTGAGCAGTGTGGAAGTCAAGCCCATCAAATGTGAAGATGGTTTATTGTAGCTACTAATTCCAATTACACATCGGACACTGTGCTGGCTAGTTTTATGTCAACTTGACACAATCTGGAGTCATGAGAGAAGGGAAACTCAATTTAGAAAATCCCTTTCTTGCCTCTTAAATGGGATTAGTACTGCAGGTATTGGTATAATTACATTTTGAGGTCTAGATTCTTCATCTGACTCTTGTTTTACTATAACAACAGGAAAATCATAATTTTCAGGTGGTCCACTGTTTTCTTGTTTTATTCGAATTGGCTCCAACATCACTACTGGGACCTTGTGAGTAGAATCAGCTCCTGCTGGTTTGCTGGAAGAGCCAGAGCTGTGAGGGAGAAAGACAGAAAGGGAGACAAAATCAGACAACCTAAAAGTAGTAAACTGAAGACCACTCGGGAGCACTGTCACTTCCTAACAGGATCCGTATTTTATATCAGCAGTGAATGACACTACAGCGCAGTTGTGGGATGCAGCACTCCCTTCCTTGATGGTGACAGAAAGGCCCTACATACTAACCTTCTGAACAGACTTACCACGGATCTGAAAACCAGTGAAACCTGATTTATACCTAAATGACTGGAGTATTCTAAGGCTCTATTTTAGAGCTTTAGAGCCTCAGATCTGGTGTCTTAGAACTAACTTTTAGCCTTTTCCAATTTCCTGTCTAGTGAGTGACAACAGGAAATCTGTATTTTTATGCATAGTTTGTGCTAAGAATTTGTTGGCTTCTGCTCCTTAAAAGGGGTAGCTGAATAGAAACTTTGTACTCTTAGCCACTCTGCTATGAAGGATGACCACAGGCAAACTTCCTCCTAGAGAATGCTGCTTTCAAATGATAAACAAAAAATGAGATTTACATCTAGAGTTAAGTTTCAAACATAATGAGGGCAGAGCTAAATAACTTAAAGTAGGAGCTTAATTGTAAAAATTTCTTTTAAAGTAGAACCAATGTTTGATCATTACAACAGTAAGAGAATGCTGAAAGAAAGATTGTTTCTTCATTCTGAGACAGAGGCAGGGGCATCATCACAAGTAAAGAGACCAGTTTCATCTACATGAGGTAGTTGCTGGCAAACCAGAGTTACACTATGCGATATTCTGTCTCAAAACAAAATAAAAAAAAGAACCATAAATACTGCTTTGTTTCCTAAATTTTTGTCTATATATTCCTATGTTATACCTTTTGTCTTTGCTACCACAATGTCAAATACTATCTTATTTTTAGCATTTAGACAAATACTTTTTATCTTTAATGTTGTACTAGTTTAACTACTTAATTATATTAAGATATTAATTAAAAATTAACAAGATACACCAAGTAACAAAACAGTGACAAGTGCAAGAAATTATATGCACAGTTAGCGCTTCTGCACATGACCTTCACATATATGGGTGGGAAATGCCTTTTGGGAGGCAATGTGCCTGAAACTGAACATGTACGAACTATTTGTCTTCGGGGTAAGGGGTGCCATTGTTCCCTAAACAGTGCAATATGACAAGTAATTATGAACTAGTCAAGCTGTATTAGGCAGCATCAGTAACCTAAAGATGGTTTAAAGCACACACAAAGATATGACCAGATAATATACAAATACTGTACCATCACAGAGGACTTGAGCATCTGAAGGTTTTGGTATACTTGGATGGGCCCTGGAACCGAGTCTCTATGGATACCGAGGAAAGATTATACCCGTAAATATGGTTAAATCTGTTTACCTTCCTCGACTTCCAACACTGGAGGCACTAGGTGAACGTATTGGGGGATGGACGCTAGTCATAGTAACAGGCCCTGAGAAAGACACAGACATACACAGGTGAATTAATAATCTATGCATTCAAGTTTGTTGAACTGTTCATTAAATTATACCAAAACCAGGACCATCCAATAAAATTCTATGACAACATAGGTATATCTTTTAATAGTTTGTCACACCAAAAGTTTACAGTCATGGCACTACTGACTTCTTCTGGGCAGGGAGAAAGTCTGTCCATCATAGGATATCTCCCAACCACAAGTTCCAGAAAGAAAACATTTTCAAGTTTTTCTTGTAGTATAGTAGGTAGAGGATTGCAGAGCCAGTGAAAACTAGAGAAGGGAAAGGGGCTAATAGGAAAAGGCTGGCTTAGGGTAGGTCAGCAAGCCTGACGGCCTGAGCTGCATCCCTGGCTCCACCTGACAATTCATGGCAAAAGTGAAAGACTCAGCGGTGAGGCAGCAACAGGTTCTGAGCTGCTGCCGTAAAGAATCTAGGCTCGGCTGCTGAGCTGGCTGGAGGGAGAGGTGCTTGCTACCAAGCCTGAGGGCTTCAGCTACATCCTTGGGATCCACACATGGGAGGAGAGATTAGATTCCCTCAAACTATTTTCTGACCTCCAAGTGCACGCTGTGGCACTTATATACATGTACATACACACCACTAGGTGTCATACTATTAATAAGTTTAATCTAAACTCTGCAGGCAGTAGAGGTTATATAGAATCTGTCTAGTGTCTGGCAGTCCATAGGAGATTAACGTCAGCCTTAGGATGCCTTCAGAAGTCTCTCGCCAAGTGACACAGTACAGTACAGAAGGAGGGTCCCACTGACATCTGTATCACTGTTATAATCATGATTCAAATCATGGTTAATTCAGTAGTAAGAAACCAGATCATGTTTAGACTCTTCTGACAACTGGAGAGAGGAAACAGTTTTGTTTAGTCTATGTTGTTGGATTCCTATACTGGGTATAGGGATTACAGATTCACGTGTCTTTCATCACCAAGAACAATCCTAATTTATTCATATGCACTTGTCTTTTATTTTATTGCAAGTTCATGTTTAAAATAGGAACCTCTACTTAAATTTTGTAACCACCTTATTTTTTTGGTAACATTGCTGAAAAACAATAAAGTTCTCTCCTTCCCATTATTCCAAGAACATGCTGTTTGCGGCTAACTTGAGGAAGTCAGAACTGAAAGTCTCTCCTCCAGAGAAAAGGGAGGCCCCTAAGACTCAGGAAGCTGAAGAAACATATGACATAATGAAACTTTTTCAAAATTCAGGGAGCTGAAGAAGTTAAGATTCAGAAAGTCAGAATACTTATGTAGACAAGTGCGGGGACAGAAGAGCTCTGGAGGAGGGGCCTGCAAACTGTGCAGACGGCTATGGGGACCCACTTTGCTGAGTTACCAGCCATGGTGGCAGGGTATGGTGAGCTCACTGGTTCACCAGTAGATGCGAATGCAGTTCTTGCTTTAGCTTGTCATCAGCATATTATCTGGATGCGTCTGTTCATGTCTCCCGAGGATGTCACAAAGAAGCACCTACTGTAGCAAGTCTCCAGGAGTAATATGTCCAGTGTTTCTTGTGGCAAGAATATTAGAATATTATTTTTTTTACAAGATTTCCTTTTATGTGATTTTATTGTTCTGCCTGCATGTGTGTAAGTGTATCACATGCATGCAATGCTTGGGCAGGCTGGCACTCAAGTTACAGGCAGTTGTAAGCCACCATGTGGGTGCAGGCAACAGAAGCACGGTCCTCTGCAGGAGCAGGCAGTGCTCTCACCCAGTGGGTCATCTCTACCTCCCTACATTAAACACATTATTAAATTACATTATTAAGTACAATTAAACACCAAGAAGCAAACAAACCACCCAACTGCTGTCTTCTTTTGTATCCTAACTAATAAAATTTGACACTAGACAAATTACATTCTGAAAGAGATGATATCACAGGCAACTAAATGTATTAATGGCATCGTTATAAAACTTTGCTCTGTTTTATCTGGTTGCTAAAACGCCAAAAAATTTTGTTGAAACTAAAACAAACAAACAAACAAAAACTGTGTTTTTTTCCCTTTGTGAAGAATTCTAGTTTTATATGGTATAAAAACTTAGGTTGGTGGAATAGGCTCAGTGGGTTAAAACACTCATCCCCTGGCACCCTGAGCTTTGAAGCCAGGAACCCACTTGGTGGAAGGAGAAAAATCCACTCCAAGTTGTCTTCTGACTTCTACAAGGGCGCTATGGCACAGATGTGCAAACACACACACACACACACACACACACACACACACACGCACAAATGTCCATAAAAGAAAACCTCAAGATATAGCAATCATTAGCATTTAAAAACTGAGGCAAGACCCTCGCCACCACCAAAACTGAGGCAGAGGGCAACTCTAATTATTATGAGTAAAAATACGAGTTAAACCAGCAAACACTTACAAATCCAAAAGGTGGCTTTACCTGCGAGGCCTGGAGATGGCACCGATGAATTTGGCGACTGCACCGTTCTGTTCGATGGCGGCCTTGGCTGCCCGGGATCTACACTTGTGTCTTTCCTTGCAATATTGTCCAACATGATAGTACTTGAACAATCAATCTTCCAAGACAAGAAATTATTTCAGGGCAAATTAATGTTGAAAACTAAAAACTACAGCAAATTTACAAGAAAACGTCAATCCTAAGTACTATCTCTTCTTCCTCTGTTGGGTGAGGCAGGGCTTTCTCTGTGCAGCCGTCTTGGACACACACACACACACACACACACACACACACACCATAAATTAAATTTAACAAGAGTTTTTATAATTTAAACACAAATTTTTGTTATGCCTGAACACACCAAGTTTCCCAGGAACATATACAATTCCTTTATGCCTTTGTAGCCTTTCTCAATTGGGATTCTATAAGAGAACTGTGCCCTAAAGCCAGGGTATAAATTGTACATAATGAAATAATACAGAACAAAAGGGAAAAAGAAAAATTCCATTTTCTATGGATTCTCTCTTTTATGGTGTTGGGGGGGGGGCTAGGAGACATGAAGTCGATAGGTCATTTGTATTGAATATTCTTAGGTACTACTTTAGTTAATAATTTTCAGATGGTGCATAAAGGACTGGGTTTCTTAATGTAATAGAAATAATTTATCTTAAATTTTCCTATGTCTGATATAAGCAAGAAAAAAGTACACTCTACCCATTTAAAATATATGCATTGTAAAAACTGAAATGATTCTAGTGAGATTAATAATAGGATTATGAGGAAATATAACTGATCTCAACTTGAAAAAAAAATCAAAGAAAAACAAAAAGTTTAATCTGATACATAAATTCTTCCAACTAACGTGTGTAAAAAGGTCACAGGTTTAAATGTTTAGCGTTTGGCTGCATGTATGTCCTGACACTGAGACGACCTAACCGCAGGGCAGGAAAGGGGAGCAGCGCTGGACAGCCCTGCAGTCCAAAGCCTCTGTTGTCTTCCAGAGGACTAGGATTTCCCTCCAGCACCCATATGGCAGCTCACAACTGTCTGCAACTCCAGTTCCAAGGGTCTGTCTGATGCCCTTTTTTGGCCTCCAAAGGCATCAAGCATTCATGTGGGGCACAACGTCTGTGCAGGCACAGCACCCGACAGGGAACCAGCAACAGAACACTGGTATTTTCTGTCTTCAGAAAGATTCTTTTAACAGTCCCTGGGCAAAATTAAAGATCCTTTGGGTTGACTCTCTTACTTAACATGCTCAGGCAGGCGGGGTGGCCTTCTGCCTCTTCTACAGCTTTGTGGCCTGACCCTCAGGTGTCCCGCCTCTGCTCTCACTTTACGTGTAAGCATCTGAAGGCCCAGCCCTCCACCCACTTCCCTCCTTCCCAGCCTCCATTCTATGACACATTCTCTGCAAACATCTTTAACATCAGAGTCCAGGAAAACATTCTTTTGTATGTTCAAATATTTATAATTTCTAATTTTACTCACATTTTATTTCTAAAGAATAAGACCAAGCTTTCAGAAATAGCTGATAAACCAATAAACCCAACCTTAAACCAAACCCAAATTTACTGCCAATTTTCAGGGGCAGCTATTAGTACAGATTTTACAGAAACTTACATCTGGAAGAGAAGGAAGATTGTAAGACCCGCCCACCGGTGCGCTCAGATCAATCATGGGTGAACTGAAAGCCTTTCCATCATACCCCGCTGCGCTTGTGACTGTGGGACTGGAGGGAGTGGAGGAGGAGCTGCTGGCAGCTGTGGGCGTGGCCTGTCCACTGCTGATCTGCCACTGGAGTACCAGGACAAGAAGCAAAAATGAGAAAGGTAAATAGTCACTCTTTTCAGACACCAAAGACAGAAGAAGCAGTCTGTTATTTCTGGAATGGAAATTTATTTGATTGGAAAGAACAAGGGGAGAGAAAAAAGGAAGCATATTATATGTGTGCATACATATGTGTTAATAATACCAAAAAATAAATAAGCCTTTTTTCTGGCAAAAGTAATTAGCATATACCAGAAAACAATCTCACATCCTTGTAAAATACATACACACTTATGGGAATTGCACAAGAAATGTAAGCATACAAAAAGCAACTTCTTTGAAGTAAAGCTAGAGAATTGAAAACCTTCATTTACTTTTGTCCCTACCTGAAATGCCTAAAAATAATTAGCCACAAATTAGGGCTGTTAGATGTTTATACTTCTCTTTCTTACTTTTCATGCATGAACAAGTCATTAAGCCTTACTGAGGAACGCCTTCTCACTCACATTAGAAGCTAAGATAAACACAAACAAAGATAATGCTAGGTATGCTGAAGGGTGCAAGACTGAATCATGCTGTTTGCTGTTCGGCTGCTTCAAAGCAAACAAAATATAGTATAGATGGATAGTTAGATAAAAAGGCATACGGTCAATATGTACTAAGGGAGGAGAAACAAACTGGTCCCTATAAAATTATTTCAATATTTGGTATATTTGAAAAACATGAAAACTCAGAATAAATCTGGGGGTGGAAGAGCTGAAGCTATCCCAAGGTCATTCAGCAGAAAGCTACCCAAAAACATTGTAACATTCATATATGGGTGACAATGTAGAGCGACATTCTGAAACAGTGTTCTGAAAAAATCCTACACACACACACACACACACACACACACACCCCTATGTACAAGATAAAACACACAGAAATGAGATCATATCTCACAAAAAAATTAGATAACATGATAGTTTCTTACTAGCTAAAAAGTGTATCATTACACGAGCATGGTATAATTTGGTAAATGTATGGTAATTAAAACTCCTTTCTGGGGCCAATCGATGTTCAGCACACAGAAGTACTTGCCACCAAGCCTGGAGCCTGCTCCCTGGACCCACCTGGAGGAAGACTAGACTCCTACCAGCTCTCCTCTAACCTCTGACAGCAACTGGGCCAGAGCACTGCCCCTCCCTACATGTTAGACAGTAGCACAATAAATAAACATTTTAAAAAAGTACACAACATCTGTAAATCTAATTCTATACAGAAAGTTTAATATATAATAGTGTTTTTCCTGGTTTAATTGTTCATTTATTCATTTGTTTAGATTTTTATGCAGAAAATATTTTAAAAAATTAAGAGTATTTACTGCAGCATGCACACACTATCTATCCTGCTATGTTTTCCTAGAACTCTTCTCTGTCCCCTGTCAGGAATGCTTCCGTCTGCCCAAGGACTGCCACAGGCAGATGTTCCTATGCCTGTAGAGATGCAGCTTACCAAACAATCCCGATTTGGCCTTGTGGCCTAGTGCCTTGTGCCCACATGGGATGACAACGCTGAGCATATGAGCATTTCTCTGTCTGGGCTTGAAGTCTGTATGTTGAGCTGCTCAAAGAAAAGTTCCCCAGCCTTGAGCCAGCAGAGGCGCTTGTGTGCAGCACAGCCCAGAGTCCCTGGCTCCTTGGCACTGGTCACTGGCAGAAGGCAATGATCCTGCCCTTCCAATCTAATAACTGGGGGAGAGGCTGAAGCCTGGAGGTGCCGGATTTCTACGCATCACGACAACTCTCAGCAGAGCTCTGCAAGGTACTCATGTTTGTATAGCTGGAGTGAGATCTAAAAATAATGTACTTGGCAAGGTCATACATTTGGAAAATAAATAGAATTTGATGGCAAGCAACAATTTAAACTTATAATGGTGAAGCAGAAACAAGTATGAATTTTTAAATATTATTAAATGAAATCTGGAGATGTTAAATCAACTCTTGATTATATACACACAGAGTATGCAAGGACTCCTTGATTACAAAGCACTAAGATGTTTTCTTACCTCTGTCTCCACAGACCTGTTTCTCAGTATCCTCTGTATTTTCTATTCATTTAGGAAAGCAAGCATGCAACCTTCATCACCTATTGTCTATGTGTGAGTTCCTATGACCTGGAAGTACAGAGAAGCACCTGGAGAGAGAGTGCTAATACACACCTGTTTAATGGCCTGTTGAGCCAAAAAAGCCATCTGCAGGGGGTTGGGCTTTATTGTCTGCCGAGGTACATTCTGGCTTGGTGGATATCTCAGCTGCTGAGGATAAGGAGGAAGAACTGGTCCATTGGGCTTAGGGCTGTGATTCTGAAAGTTTATTAAGCGTGGTGGTGGATGCTAGAAAAAAGAAACAAAAGCAGTGCAGTAACAATGGCCTCCTAAAGAAGCCAGATCATTACTGTATAAAACTCCCAAGGGTAACAGCTCTGCCACAGAAGACTCACTAAGACAAGGCACCAGGAGTCACTTAGAAAAGGGGAAGGGGAAAGTGACTGGAAGGGAGGGGGAGGAGGGGGAGGAAGGGATGAGCAGGACAAAGCACGTCTGACACTGGTGGGTGGGGAAGGCTGGTGCAGAGGCATATATCTGCTGTATCTCCTCTGCCAGTGTGGTCTTCAAACTGAGCAGTTTTAGAAAACCCTAAGCTCATATGCCAGTTTTTTTGACCACTCAATTGTGTTCATTGTTGGGAACTTGTTCCTTCTTTGTTCAAGACACCATAACTGTGTTTATGATCAGGACTTCCTAAAGAAGGAAGCACTTCTGTCCTCATCCACAGAATGAATCCGTATGCTGTAAGGCTCATGTGGTCACACTAAGACAGCTGTAGAGTGTAGCTCTGCCCTCCTCCCTCCCTCCCCCATTCTTCCTACTTTTGGAATTTATTCTCCTACTCTAAATTAATTACTTCCTTTCTTCCTCAGTGAAGACTATACTACAGAACCACTGAAAGACAGATCTGTGCAGTTTCTGCACCGCTTGGAACTACAAGGTGCAGAATAGAGTTGGCACTGATAACTGCACAGAAGTCCTGCAACTCTGTAATTTTCCTTGGGACATGAGGGTTTTACCCATGAAAACACAAACAGAAAATAGTGAGGAATTACAGGAGATATTTTCTAAATTTATTTAAAGGAAAAACACACAAATGATTTTTAAGGGACAACAGACTTTTCCTGTCACCTTAGTCTCATCCTTTTGGTAATTGGTCAACATAGTAATTCAACCAAAAACAAACAAATGAACAGACAAAAAACCCAAAACACCAAAAAACCAAAACAAAGTGACAGGACACTAGGGCACTGGACTAAATGCTAACCCCATCTACCTCTAAGAAGCTTGCAGGCAACCATGGCCTAGGTGCTCTCTCTGCTTCCTGAACTGCTACAGTTGGGTTAATTTATGAGACTGTTTTGACAAATTCCACATATTATTAAATACCAGTTATCTTAAAATAAATAGCACAACCAGTGATATTTTGTGCAAATAAAGTAATTCATTCAAGAATTACAAGATGAAAAGAAAGCAAATGAGGAAAATAGCTGAGCTTGGTGAGACCACAGGCGTGGGCACTGTGAGAACCAAGGCTATAGATCACGAGCAGTGATAATCTGTCAGTGCTCTGCAGACTGTGCAGCACTAAGGCAGCCTCTATCAAGTCTGCTCACTGTACTTGCCACGGAAGAAAGCAGTCTACCTTTGCTGCCACCTGGCGATTTAAGAAAGCCAGTGACATGGCTCATTTTCAGAGAAGAATTATGAAACTATCATGTGAGTGACTTTACAAGCATAATATTTTCACTTTACTTGTCCACAGGACAAAGGGAGAGTATGATCTGCACATGCCACATAACCAAAATCACAGACACTTGCTTTTGGAAGGCAGTGCACAAAAGGTATGTGTACAGAAGCTGGTGGGAAATGAAGAGACTAAAAATATAGGAAGAGGGTAAACTGATAGAAAAAAAAGTGAACATGGGTGTTTAGCAGAACAGATTTAAGAAGTAAGAGAGGACTGGTGCTCATCTAAAAATAAGATACAAGGGAAGTTGTGAAAAGTACTAGACTGCAGAGATTTTATATAAGTTACAGCACTAAATGCTATAGACTGAAAACCAAAAGCCAACTTGTAGAAAAAGCAGGCTGCAGGCTTGCATGCTCTTTGCCTGCCACTGCTTACATGGTAAATAGTATCCTTACACAGTTACCGAGTTACCGCCTTGTTAAGGAAAGGCAATTCATGAAGGTGATGGACTCACTCCTTTCCTAGTTCAAAACTAGTGTAGATCATGTGCTTTTGCAAGTGCAGGGGTCTGGGCTGGGTCCCAAGCACTACACAAGGGCAAATAACAATGAAGGCATGATACAAGTCTGTAACTCTCAACCAGTGTTCAAGAATTCTTTAAATGCTATTTCTTTAAAAAGCTATTTTATTAAATTGGTATTAAAGAGAATGCCATTTAGATGCTTTTTCTTCATAAAGAACCGCATTATATATCCTGATGTTAGTAACATCCTGTAAATGAAGTCTCTCCTCCTGACTAACGTTCCTTTTGATCAGTTAGTCATCTCTGTATTAGCCCCGTTTCTTCTTTGCTTTTGTTGCCAAGAGAGTTTGAGCTAAGTTTTGTTCTTAAGTGTAATGAGACTTCTTAGCACAGTTTCGTCCCAAGTACTTGACTTTTATGAAACTTCAGCTCATTTGTCCCATTTATGAAATCATTACTAACCCTCTGTCCCAACAGGGAAAAGATAAAATTAACTGAAGTTGTAAGTTCTGTGAAAGAGACTGAGGCAACTCTACACCAAGCCTTTATTCATCTGGTCCGTCCTATCTGCAAACCCGAACATAGCTGGGTTAACTAACAGCGGCCTGGAGGGGCGCTTCAGCGACGAAGGCATTGCCCAGACCGGCCTCAGCAAGTCAACCTCTGGCCTGCACATGTGATGTGTGCATGCTCACCCGTGCACATGAGAACATGCACACAGACACTTGATCACCACACACTGCAAACACATGTCAAAATAAATAAATAAATCAAAGGACTGAAAAATGCCAGAATACCACATATCTAATAAGAGTAGGAATAGTGTATAGATTTGCTCAGGAGAAATGAAAAAGGCTGAAAAGACAGGATTCTAATGACTGCATGACTTTCTCTATTGAATACTGTCCTAGTTTCTAGAATAAAGTGTGGTTTTCTAAATACTGCCTCTAAAGAGTCTTAAGATATTGCCAACTTGATGCACCTATATAAGACTTAATGAGACACACAGTTAACGTCTACCAGAGGCATAAGTCATTTGGGAATAGAACACTTATTCCTTGCCAGAAATGATGAGCGTGCATAGAGGTTTGACAGTAGATACAGCAAATAAATCATTAAATCAGTTTGGCGGTGAGCTAAAAACTACATGTTAGATCAAGGGTCCTTTAATGCAGTCAATTTTATTATGTAAATGAAGGGCGGTGTGGGTTACTGTAAGCTGCTCAACACAATTACTCTACAGTTATCTAAGTTAGGACAGGCCTGCTTCCAAATTTACCTGATGAGAGATGGAAGGCTGCTGGATGGGCCCCTGCATTCTAGGGTTTGGTAAACCCACAGGTGCTGGCCTCCGTTGCACCTGTTGCCTCTGAGCCATTACCTGTTGCTGGATATGCTGGAGTCGTAACTGAGCTAGGCTGATCTGTGTTGGGAACTTGGATAACTGGTTGGAAGGTAAACCACCTGGTGGCTGTGAACTCTGTTCCACGACAGGATTCTGCTTAGGCATTTGTGGCTGGCTCTCTTTATCCTCGATTACTAGAGAACCTAATTAAAGAGAAGAGAACAAGATAAAAATGTTTTGCAATTGGTGAAATATCACATATTATATAGCTACTGAATTGAACTTTAACTGCCAAAGAATTTTGGACACAGGATCCTATAAACTATTAAAACTGGAGGATTCCCAATGAGGTTTTTACTTATTTATATTCTATAAAAACATACCTTAGAAAAATCTCTAAGAATACTAATTTATTTAAAAATAATACTTTCAAGAATGGCCATCTTCCAGCCCATGCTTTGTATTTCTAATTTTTTTTAAAAGTAAGGTGGATCAAAGTATTTGATTCTAGTTCTGGTTATATATTTTGATAAGCAAATGGCTACATATATGTCTCACACTGGCCTCTGCGTGTGTGTGTGTGTGTGTGTGTGTGTGTGTGTGTCTGTCTGTCTGTCTATCACCTAGACTCCCATGACTATTTCTGTTCTTCCTTTGTATGGATAACACTTGTCTTTTTTAAAATTTTTTAAAATTTTCTATATTCTTTGTTTACATTCCAAATGCTTTTCCCTTTCCCGGTTCCCCATAAGTCCCATAAGCCTTTGTCCCTCCGCCCGTTCTCCAATCAACCTCCTCCTACTTCTCTGTCCTGGTACTCCCCTACAATGCTGCATCAAGCCTTTCCAGGACCAGGGCCCTCTCCTTCCTTCCTTCTTGGGAATGATTTGATATGTGAGTTGTGTCTTGGGTATTCAGAGCTTCTGGGCTAATATCCACTTATCAGTGACTGCATTCCATGTGTGTCCTTTTGTGATTGGGTTACCTCACTTAGGATGATATTTTCCAGTTCCAACCATTTGCCTAAGAAGTTCATGAATTCATTGTTTTTAATTGCTGAGTAGTATTCCATTGTGTAAATATACCACATTTTCTGTATCCATTCCTCCATTGAGGGACATCTGGGTTCTTTCCAGGTTCTGGCTATTACAAATAAGGCTGCTATGAACATAGTGGAGCATATGTCCTTACTGCATGCCAGGGAATCCTCTGGGTATATGCCCAGGAGTGGTATAACAGGGTCCTCCGTAAGTATCATGCCTAGTTTTCTGAGGAACCGCCAGACTGATTTCCAGAGTGGTTGTACCAACTTGCATTCCCACCAGCAGTGGAGAGTGTTCCTCTTTCTCCACATCCTCGCCAACACCTGTTGTCTTCTGAGTTTTTAATCTTAGCCATTCTGACTGGTGTGAGATGAAATCTCAGGGTTGAGCCTAGCCTATGTCTTCCTTTCCCACTATAAGCTGGGCTGAAAGCAGTGGCTCCCTTTCTCACATATCATCTAGTCTAGAGGGTGAAGAGCAACCATAGAGATGACTCTAAAAGACATCCGGGCATCCAAGATGCCATCAAAGGAAAAACTGGCTGTTGGGAAATGTCTAGGAACTTATGAGCTCTTGTTTCCAGCATGTCCCTGTGAGAAACTTTAAGAGCAAAAAGAATATTTTCACTCATTTAGATGCACAACAAGAAGGCTGAGTGGTTACTTTTGACTGCACTGCTCTCAAGGATTATCTACTTCCTATGTTGCCAAGATGCTTTTCTCTGACTCGACGAGCCCTGATATTTAAGACGGAGGGAGTACTTCTCTGTACGCTATCCTTCAACTACTCACAGACACACGCCCTCTTCCTGTACCCCATTCTGTACAGTCACACAATTTATAACTTGGCCAGTGTAAGAAAAAGATCTAAAACCCCAAACAAATGGGGAGGGTACTGATGAAGTGAGGAAAAGGAAAAGTCTTCTATCAGTAAGATAAAGCACTTGAGCCCCTAGGCGCTTGAGCAATGTTTTTCAAAACTGTTGTCAGCCTTCTGACATGGTGACACAGTGCTCAAGTGCAAAGCTACTGCTTGCAAAGTAAGAGATTGCTTATAAAAAGCAAGGCTGAGAAAAAGGAGGTCGCATAGTAACATCATGAGTCTATGCTGGGTGGGCTGACTACATTGTCAGGAAAGCTGGCCTGAACCACATGAGCTTTTGTGTCTTATCCTACTCTACTCCCACTGAAGAAGACAGAACTTGGGGCTAGAGAAATAGCAGAGTAGCTAAGAGCACTTGCTGATCTTTTGGAAGACAAGTTCAGTTTCTAGTACCTTTGTTAGAAGGTTACAATTACTCTATAACTCCAGCTCCAGGGATCAAATGCCCTTTTCTGGACTCCATGGGCACCAGTACACTGATGCATACAACAAACATATAAACACAAAGGCTGTTCACTAGCAGCAGGGGAAGTAGTATTTCTCTAGAAAACATTCTAACTATCAAAAACCAAACTGACAGGAGTAATGTGTGTTAATGGTAAGTATGTATGCAGCTATGATCCACAGTACCTCCCCCTACACACCCTAAACATCAAAGCCCACATGTCACATACAGTCAAGAGGAAATACATTGTGATATAGACAGAGGTAACAATACAAACAGGATTTCTGGGGTTGGAAGATGGCTCTGTGGTTAAGAGCACTGGCTGCTCTTCCATTCCCAGCACTCACGTGGCAGCTCATAACCTTCTGTAATTCCAATAGGATCTGGTGCCCTAGTCTCAACTCTGTGGGCATTGCACATACATGGTGCACATACATATACTGAAGCAAAATTCTCATGTACATTAAAAAACAAAAATGCAAGCACAAACAGGATTCTATGGGGAGAAGGAGGGCTCCTAGATCCCTAACTTAGGTACCCTATAAGCAGATGTATCTTCATATCATCTCAAAAGAAGTGTTATATATTCATATATTTGTGTTACCATATGCATATATTAATGATATACTTGTGACTGTAAAACAAGATAATGAATGGGAATGTTATATTCAGTAACATGTCATGACCAAAACAGTCATGTAGGGACAATGTATACAATGGCGAGCTGGGCGGTGGTGGCGCACGCCTGTAATCCCAGCACTCTGGGAGACAGAGGCAGGCGGATTTCTGAGTTTGAGGCCAGCCTGGTCTACAGAGTGAGTTCCAGGACAGACGGGGCTACACAGAGAAACTTTGTCTCAAAAAAACCAAATCCAAAAAACAAACAAAAAAACCCCAAAACAACAACAAAAAAACAAAAAACAAAAACAAAAAAAAAAAAAACCAATGGCCTACCCAAGTTGATAATATTTTGAGCCCAGAAACTAGGATCACAGTGAAACTGGATGGTGTTATTGGTCACAGGAGAAGCATCACACCTTGCACGAAGAAGATGCCTTAACCTGTACGTAATCTAGAAGGAAGCAGAGAGAAAAACATTAGTATATTTCTAATGCAAATAATGTGTTATAAACTCAGTGAATTCCTAAAATAGTTTCTGTTACGTGTGCAAAGAATCTCACTTGGGTTACATAACTGGTCATCTAAGCCATCCAAGGCAGAACTGCTGAGGCAGAGTCAGGAGCAGCTCCGGAGCTGAGCGGAGCCTGGTCCTACACAGTCAAGACAGCAGGACATGCCCCTGGGTAAACAGGTAAGTAAACAAACAACAAACAAACAGGAAATGCTCACCCAAATTTTTTACTCAAATATGTTACAATTTTGTGATGTGACTCAGCTGTATTATTGTTTATTGAACCAAAAAGTATCATAAACTGGCAAGTTAAAACTCAGAACACGGTCTAAAAACTGAGTCCTGTGAGAATTTTGAGCACTTGTGAGAAAACTCCAAGAAGACAAAACTAGACCTTGTGACCTCAGTTTCTTCAAAACACGGTATTGTTCTTGGAAGGTGTGCTCATGCCCCTCCCAGGTCTGGGGACAGGAGTGAGTCACCTCAGCTGCTGCTGTTCATAGGTCTCTTTCTGTGGAAGACCATGTTTTTGTCAATATGTGGCTTGTCCTCCTGCTTGAGCAGCCCACTCCTGCGACCCCACCCCAGTGTGTAAGCTGTCTGAGGCTCTCTATGCACGAGACTTTACTTCACATCAATTTTAGGCCCCAACCTCCCAGGTTCACTCCACCAACTAGAGCGGCAAACAAAACCAATATTTAAAATTAACAACACTTTATAAAAATCAACTTATTTTCCATGCATTTTTTGTTCTTTCTCTTTCTTTTCCTCCTCCTCCTCCTCCTCCTCCTCCTCCTCCTCCTCCTCCTCCTCCTCCTCCTCCTCCTCTTTCTCCTTTCTTCTCCTCTGTACCTCTCTTCCTCCTCCTCTCCCCTCTTCTCTTTCCCCTGCTGTCGTTGAGTGTCTTACATTTATGGCTATTTTGCCTGCATGTATCTGTGCAGCACTTTCATGCCTGGTGTCCCAGAGGAAGGTATTAGATCCACTGGAACTAGAGGTAGAGGCAGCTCTGAGGTGCCACATCAGTACTGAAATGTGAAGCCAGGTCTTCCATAATAACTGCCACTGCTCTAACTACTGAGCCATCTCCCCAGCCCCTTATTACTTTACTTTTTCAAGTACTCAGAATCTAGACTTAGGGAAGTAAGATACTGTAGAGAATACTGAAGTGAATACAGTACTGAAGTGAATCTCTGACCATGAACTGGCTGGTTCTCACTACTTCTCATTATGGCTCTTTACAAACAGCCATGCTAGAATCCCATGCTACCTCACACTACAGATTTTCCTCTATGCTACAGCCTCCAGGACCCACTTCTTCCTTCTTCAACACTGCTGCTCCAAACCTTGACAATCTCAATATCCGTCTAGATGCTGGGGCTTTGAGCTCACTCTGGTGTGGAAACACCAGCAGTGCAAGCGCAGCTCCTATCAACTTTGCTCTGAGAATTTTTCCTGTTCTTCCACCTCATTTTATTCTTCCCCTGCCAATTCTCAAATGCAAGCCAGTCACTACAAGCATAATCTTAAACACACATGAGTTGAGCATAATTCCCAACTCTTCTTTCATCTGCACAATACAAGTACTCTTTCTTCCTAGCAACCTTTCCTCTACACAAAGCAAAGCAGCTCACCCTAATCTTTCTGTCTCAACTTAATGGAACTAATAAAGCAACTGACCTCACCTCAAATAGCTGACTTCAGGTAGGGTTGCTATTGCATGACGTTTCTCTGGTTTGTTTGCTTTCATATTCCCTTCCTTTAACAGAACTTCAAAGAAGTTGAATTTCCTGGCACCGCTCTAGAGAATTCCCAACTGTGAATTCTCTGAGATCGGTGATGGCTTTTTACACACACACACACACACACACACACACACACAGATTAAGAATATAAATTAACAAGAGAATATTCAAAAGAAAGGAGAAAATGCAGGAAAAAGGCAGTAATTTAAGAAAGTTCAAGAACAAAAGGAATTATTACAAAAGAGGAAAAAAAAGAGAATACAATAAATATATCCAAACCAATGAGCAGATACCAAAAAAATCTTAAAGAATTGTTTCTAGTGTAGTGATTATACAGGCAAGGGCAGATACTATCTATGCCAAGCTCACATTCTCCTATATTTCTGGGCTATCTTAGAAAGAGACATCAAGGCCTGGCTTATTTACCTCTTCCTTCTTTTGTGTTGCTCATTAGGTCCACAGCGGGACTGGTTTGGACCAATGTTAGTTGAATGATTCTCAGATGACCCACTCACCAGTACAGCGCAGTGTGGAATACACAGCAAAGCTAGTTCATTCCAGACAGTTTAGTCTGACATGTTCCCAGGGCCAGCCTGATGCTGAGCACAGATATTTAGTTATTGGGTGCCCATTATGAAGCTCATTTATAGTGCAGGGCAACTTAGCCACTCCATGGGGAGGCACAGAAGGTTCCGAGCAGTCCACTGTCCACACTAACGATGGTTTCTCAAGGCCTGTCTCTATGCACAGTCACACACTGGGCTCAGTCTCCTGAACCTTTCAGCTGGCTGAAAGAAAACTGGGTGTTCATCCCCCTCCTGTCTCACCAGAATCTTATCATAAATATCAGTGGGTTTGGGGGCTGGGATGAAGTGTGGGGGTGTTCTGACAGGGGAGCCTGACAATATTTGTAGTAAGATCCAGAGAAAAAGAAAAATAAAACAATCTGCCTCCCAAAACAATAAGCTTAGGCGTGGCCTTCTTAGGATGGCTCCCAATTATAGCAGCACAATTATACAGTGGGAAGCAGTACTTCTGTAGCACCAGCCTGCTAGGCACCCCAGACACGCTAAATTCAGGCTGTTTTTATGTTGTACATATATTTCTGTACTAACTGTCAAAGTAAGCCTCTTTCTTCCTTTCCTAGTCTGCTCACCCTCTGCCCTGTTGCCTCATCTCCATGCAGGACTCTAAGCAGTTTTCTTCTGCAACATTCTAGTGTGCAGCATTTGGCCTCTCCTGTTTCTGTGAAGAACTGACCCTCCTCCCGAGCACCCCCTCCATCCTCCAGCTGGCTGCAGACCCTCCTCCCGAGTACCCTCTCCATCCTCCAGCTGGCTGCAGACCCTCCTCCGGAGCACCCCCTCCATCCTCCAGCTGGCTGCAGACCCTCCTCCCGAGTACCCTCTCCATCCTCCAGCTGGCTGCAGACCCTCCCCCGAGCACCCCCTCCATCCTCCAGCTGGCTGCAGACCCTCCTCCCGAGCACCCCCTCCATCCTCCAGCTGGCTGCAGACCCTCCTCCCGAGCACCCCCTCCATCCTCCAGCTGGCTGCAGACCCTCCTCCCGAGCACCCCCTCCATCCTCCAGCTGGCTGCAGACCCTCCCCCGAGCACCCCCTCCATCCTCCAGCTGGCTGCAGACCCTCCTCCCGAGCACCCCCTCCATCCTCCAGCTGGCTGCAGACCCTCCTCCCGAGCACCCCCTCCATCCTCCAGCTGGCTGCAGACCCTCCTCCCGAGCACCCCCTCCATCCTCCAGCTGGCTGCAGCTTTCCTCTACCCCTGACTCAGAGTCATTTATGCTCTTGTGAGCATCCTTAACATCTGGAATTTTTAATACTTCCCATTTTGTGCCACTAAAATGCAGCTCTTCAAGGGCAAAATCTGTTTTTTTTTTCAACTGTCCTTCAACATTCAGAGTGTTGTTCAGCAGGTGAAAATGTTGAATAAGTAAATTTTCTGCACATTACAGTGCCTCGCACAACTATATAATAAATCGACCAAAATGTATGATTTTACTTTGGAGTTTGTGTACTGTGCTAAGTTAATAGCACATAACATGATGGACCTTCTGAACCTTCTCCTGTGCTTTCCTTTTTTGCTTTTACTTACTCTAACAATTCTGATTGTAAATCATATATGAAGTGCTAACTTGTACTGGCAAATGTCCTCATAACGTTTACCGTTTTCTGAAATAATAAATTACATTTTATTTGACTAATAATAAAAATGGAGGCTAAAGATATAGTCCTAATGGTAGATGGCTTGCCTAGTATGCATGGAGCTGTGGGTTAAATCTCCAGAACCATATAAACTGGATATGGCAGTATGCACCTAATTCCTGGATCCCAGAGGTAGAGACAGGAAGATTAGAAATTCAGACTACATAATAAAGAAGGTCAACCTTGGCCACAAACGAACACAGCAGTGTAAGTATTTTTCAACATGCATTTTTTATAGAATAAACTGGGCCAACTATCATGAATTATCTTAAGCATTTTTTCTTTCACGTTACATGTTTTCTTAAGCAGACAGATTGTAATTTCAACAGCTTGTAAGAGTCCAATGTTCAGCTGGCGGTGGTGGCACACGCCTTTAATCCCAGTACTTGGGAGGCAGAGGCAGGTGGATTTCTGAGTTCGAGGCCAGCCTGGTCTACAGGGTGAGTTCCAGGATAGCCAGGGCTATACAGAGAAACCCTGTCTTGGAAAAACAAAAACAAAAACAAACAAACAAACAAAGAGTCCAATGTTCTTTATTGAGTATCCTGTTTTGCTAGGAATTTTACTTCTTAACCTTTGCAGCCATGGACTACATACAGGTGAGGTCATGTACGAGGTACATAGAATGCTCTCCAGGTTCACCCTCCATATCTGAGAGTTTGCTATAGTTTCTATGAAAATATCATTGAAACATTCCTACTGTGACTCACTAAGTACTGTAGGTGGGGTTTAATGGAATCAATATGAGTAGGCCTGTGAAGAAAGCCACTCTGCGGATCCATGTATGTGTTTGCTGTTAAATGATACCTTTTCCTATCTTGAAACATGTACTTTCGCCTTCAGCATGAAGGCCTTAACCATATGCAAGCCTCTGGACTTTGTACACCGCAAGGCAGTCTCCAGAACAATAGGTTCAACAGCCTCTTGTTTCTTACAATAAATGGTACTGGTTGTAAACACTGGATAACTTCATGTGCTTTGGATATTTATCCCAAAGTCAGATTATGATAGTTCAACTTTTAAATGTTCTTTTTTGAAGAACACTTATACTGTTTTTATTCACAACTATACTAATTTACAGTCACCAGCAGTATAAAAGGGTTCCCTTTGCAACACCTCTCCAATCTTTAAAATGGTAAGTCTGCTACAAGACTAAAAAGAACCCCTGCATTCCTTTCACCCAGAATCCTCAACTGTTAATAATTATTTGCTCCAGCATCATCTCAACCTCTCCCATACACATTATTCGGAGAGCAAGATAAGGACACAAAGCCCTATACTCACTACAGTGTAACTGAAGTAAAGCAAAGATTTAAAATAATTAGCAAATTCTAAAATAAGAAAGAGCCTGATTTAGCTACCACGCAATGAGAACGCTTGGCCTGGTTCCTTTGACATGTCAGAGTGTTATCTAGTTTCTGATACAGCAAGACACTTTGTACCCTCTGCCCTCTTTCTTCTTCCTAAGAATTTTGAAAGCAGGATGGCAGGCCCTGTTATGGATAGCATACATCAAATGTATACAAATGTATACTATAACTACAGATATAGCTATCTGCCCTAATACAGGAAGCTCTGTTTTTTTTTTTTTTTTTTGGTTTTTTCGAGACAGGGTTTCTCTGTGTAGTCCTGGCTGTCCTGGAACTTACTCTGTAGACCAGGTTGGCCTCGAACTCAGATATCTGCCTGCCTCTGCCTCCCAAGTGCTGGGATTACAGGCGTGCGCCACCACCGCCTGGCAGGAAGCTCTGTTCTTAACGAGTCTCTCCAATACACCTAACTCTCCATCTTTCTAAATATGTTCATGGAAGGCAGAATATCATCACCACCTTTAATAATGGATTGTATGAAATCCATTTGTTTATCTGACAAACAACCCAAATCCAAGTATTTAACAGTATCTTGTCTCATAATATTTGTTACTCCATTAGAGTTTGAAGCTGCAGTGTGCCTGCAAAGGCTGGCGTTTTTAACTCTCACTCTCTAGCTACAGTGCTATCCCGAAGAGTGTGGACCACGGCTGGAGAAGGAAGTGCTACCTAGCCCCAGTTCTTCTGGGTTGCTGCCACTGTGGGCTGACATCTAGCTGAAACCGTAAACCAAAATAAAACAGCAATGTCTACACTTTTGGATATTTTGTCATAGCTCTGACTATTGGTTCATGCTTCTGGGTAGCCCCCAGTCCTTGTCACATGATGTCCTTATTTACAATACTAATATCACCATGCTAGGGAGATGCAGACCTTTTACTTAATTTTTTTTCCTGCTTAGTGACACACAGACCTAGTAGTTTCAATACTGAATGTGGATAGTTGAATTTTTTTATAAGAAAAATAAGTAAGAATCTGAGTACTGGAGCTGGAAAAGTAGCTCTACAGGTCAGGAGTGATTGCTGCTCTTCCAGAGGACCTGGATTCCCTCCCCAACCCGTGCTGGACTGCTTACAGTCGTCATCTGTAACTGCACTCTAGCTGGTGCTCTCTCCTGACCTCTGTAGGTACGCAAAAAACATACACACAGGGTCAGCAACTATAATTAAAGGGAACTATAAGGCATATTCCTTGGCTGTGACTACTTCTAAGCTAAGCTGTAAATCCTTTCCATTTACTATTGAGACGTTATTTATACCTCAGAGGCCAAGTACCTATTTACACACTTACTAAACGGGTAACATTAAAGTCTAAAGGTAATATCAGGAATGCCAAACGTTGCTCCTTGTCATGCATTAAATGCTTATGATTTTTCTGCTTTATTTATTATCTATCTAAATTAAAGTGTAAGCCATTAACCTTGACAGAATTCCTGATGTCCTTTAGATAATACTAAAGGCTATAAGGCCTAGCTAGTACAAGAGCTAAGCAAAGGTTCACTAAGTCTTCCTGTTCATCTCGTCAGATCTATAAGAACTTAAAATGAACTCAAGCTGTATTTATAATGAAAAATCTAGCTACTATTAAACATAACAAGGAATAAAAAGATTTTTAATAGAAAAAGTAGCAAAAAGTTTGGGGTATTTTTAGGAGAACTGAGGGGTGAGGAGAGGTTCTGGGGAATGAATCCAAGTCCTTAATATATCACAGGTGCCTGGTGTCACCAATTGTGTCAGCCAGTTCTGGCTCTACAAATAGCTCCTTTGAATAGTTATTATGTTTGTGTAATCAGCATACACATCTGCTCACATATAAGCATCATGGCATATGTATGGAGCCTGAGGACAATTTGTGTTGTGATGGTTCTCTCCTTCTATGTGGATCTGGGAACTGAACTCAGGACATCAGGCTTGGTAGCCAGCACCTGACCTGTTAAACCATCTCTTCATTCAAAGTAGCTTTTGACAAGCGATTCAATATGCTATTACCTTTCTATTGAGGTTTAAAAAGGCTTTAAACTCAATCTCTGTACTTTCAAGTTTTCACTCATACAAAGCATGGACTTTTGTCATCTATACCTCTGACAGACTGTTCATCATCAATCACTGAGCTCCTGTACTATCAAGGACTGAGCAACATCAAGTTCTGCCCTTAACTTCTCAGTATTTGAACGCCTCTTCTATATAGAACTAGTGCTTTTCCTTTCTTTATATTGATTCGTTAAAAACGTAAGAATACGTTTTTACAAAAAGTCTAAGCCAGAAGTGGTGATGTGTGCCTATGATCCCAGCAGGACTGTAGCCAAGCCAGAAGAAGCAACCATGGTGCTAGCAGGGGGATGGGCGGTGGGTGGGGCAGTGAAGAAAGATGAACAAGTGTGAATCAGGGGAGGGAAAGCATCAGAAAGAGCTCCAGGTTCTGAGTACTGAGGGCTAGGGACAGGGAGATGGTGGTAGAGCCAGAAACAGACACTCGGGGTAATAAGAAGGGCCTTGACTGCTGATTGGGAGGAGGGGGGAGGGGAGAGCAGGAAACTCATTCAAGTCCTTCCTACTGGCTCTTTTGTACTTTTCATCACCAGTAAAGAAATGACCAGTGCTTTATTTTCTTAATCTTTATTAACATATTCTTTCCTGCCTTCCTTTTAAATAATCCACAGATTTAAGGTTCAATAGACAACAGAGACTACAAGTAATGCTTAAATATTTCAAAATATTATAAGATTTGACTTCTGAATGGACTTTCTTACTTCATAGGACTTAGCCAGTTTCTTTCTCTTTGTCCGATTGTAAAAAAGAAGAACTAACTAAATTAGGAAACATAAACAAGAAAGGCTAACTCATACTAAAATGCTTCTACATGATCAAAAAATAATTAAATGGAAAAATAATTTCCTCTTAATTGGGAGGAAAAGTTTGCAACACACACACACACACAAGGTGGGGCATGCAAGAGAGTGAGCAAAAGAATAGCCATTTTCTTTCTTTCTTTCTTTCTTTCTTTCTTTCTTTCTTTTTTTTTTTTTTTTTTTTTTTGTTTTTTTTTGTTTTGTTTTTGAGACAGGGTTTCTCTGTGTAGCCCTAGCTGTCTTGGCACTCATTCTGTAGACCAGGCTGGCCTCAAACTCAGAAATCCGCCTGCCTCTGCCTCCCAAGTGCTGGGATTACAGGCGTGCGCCACCACCGCCTGGCAAGAATAGCCATTTTCACAAACATAAAAATATCCAAGGGGGCTGAAGAGATGGCTCAGCAGTTAAGAAAGATCACTTGATGCTCTTTCAGAAGACCATGTAGCACACATGTTGGGTGGCTCACAAGGCCTATAACTCTAGTTCCATGGGATCTGATGCCATGACACATTGCACACGTGTGCATATACCTACACAGAGATATGATTTTAAAAAAGGCTTTAAAAACTATTATTTCTAAATGAACAGGTGCTCAACAACATGAACCAACAAGTTAAATATAAATTTAAACCACAAGGAGTCAGTACATCATGCTTGCAACTACACAGTAAATGCTGGTCAGAGTTGGAGATTGGTAGAAATGTAAATTGAGATAGCTATTATGAAAACCGGTATGGAGGTTCTTCAAACAATTTAAACTAGTACTATACGTCCTAGAGGACCTTTAATTGGATATATTCCCAAAGAACTGAATACATGTCTGGACTTCCATGTCTATTGAATTTTCATGAAGGTAAAATGCCAGGAGCCATCAAGGAGAAGCTAAAACTTAGCAGGTTATCTTCTTGAGATGGTTCTGCTACAGACTGCAATGAGAACTCTGTCAGTCTTCAAGTATCATGAGTTAATTGCTTCTGAGGTAGCAAGTAGCCGGGCGGTGGTGGTGCACGCCTGTAATCCCAGCAGCACTTGGGAGGCAGAGGCAAGCGTATTTCTGAGTTCAAGGCCAGCCTGGTCTACAGAGTGAGTTCCAGGACAGCCAGGACTACACAGAGAAACCGTGTTTCGAAAAAAAAAAAAGATAAAATAAAATTAAATTAAAAAAGAGAGAGAGAGAGATAGCAAGTGGGCATCTACAACCTAGAGCACATTCCAATGTAAAAATATTAACTAGAAGTAATAAAAAGGGAACTAACCATTTGGGAGGCAGAGGCAGGCGGATTTCTGAGTTCGAGGCCAGCCTGATCTACAGAGTGAGTTCCAGGACAGCCAGGGCTACACAGAGAAACCCTGTCTCGAAAACCAAAACAAAACAAAAAGCAAAAAAAACAAAAAAAAAGGGGACTAACGATCTGTTATAGGTCCAAGGACAGATGAAAACATATTGACTGGGTTTATCTATATGAAACTTCACTAATACCTTAGTCACAAAAATTAAGGTTTTTAACTCTTCATGAACCTGTAGAGCTATTAATGTGAGAAATGATTAATGTTTAGCCAGATAATTACTCTTAATGGATATACGTGTAAAAATTCTCGGTTGTAAACTTCTTATTCAATTTACGATTTGAGGTTATGTGTGAACTTGTGGTGAGCCTTTTACCATGCGGTCATGCATTTTACCATGCGGTCATGCATTTGGAAGATGTGCAAGTGCTGAGGACAAGGAGAGGGGAGGACTCTTAAGTAGAACTCAAGAAGAACCTTTTAGAGAGAGAACGTTTGAGAAAAGAACTTTCTTAGAAAACCTTTAGAGAGAACTTAGAAGAAAAGGCACTGAGTGTAAGGATATTGAGCTCTGTGACATCAGAGCAGGAGGGAAGAGCAAGATTAGAAGAGAGAAGAGAGAACTTTTTAGAGAGAACATTTTGAAGGAGAACTTTTGTAGAAACTTTTTGGAGAACTGAAGAACTAAGAACTAATAGCTAAAATCACTTTTCAAAGTGTCCCTCTTTCTTCCTTGGACTTCAACCAGCAGGCAGGGAGTTAGATCTGTGCAGTTCCTGCAGATAGAACAAAGGCTACTTTACTTAATCCTCCAACGATTTACTATGAGGTGCTAAATGCCAAGAACTGCAGTTTTCTGGCCTCAAAGGAAGGCAGGCAGGTCAGCTACAGTAGCAAAGTGACTTAGACCTAAGATAGGAACACATTTTATTATTAAACAGTAACCTTAAATATTTTGCCCCTGCTGGTGCTCTGTCTATCCCCCTGACATTCAAGAACAAAGAAACAAAGTAGCAGTTATGGATTCTGCCAGTAAAGAAAATGTGCACAAACTGACAGATGCATATCCAGATCTATAGATCTCCACATATCTACTAATGGATAAATAGCAATACACACACATCTTAATATATCATCAATCTCATATAAAATGGAATGTTTGGTATTTAGCAAAAACAACAAAAACAAACAAACAACAACAAAACAAAACCAAAACTTGCCATTTGTGACAAGAATAAAGCTCTAGGCTACGCTATGCTTAGTGACATCACTGTAACTGGGAACAACATAAGATTTAAACTGCTTTATTATCTCATGTCACATCTCAAAACACAAAAGTCAAATGTGTAGAAACAGAGCACCAAGCAGAAAGAGGAAGATAATGTTAAAATTAGTCAATGACTGAGTTTTAAAAAAAATTAATAACAAATGAGTCTATACTATAAAATTATTTTGCTTAAAGAAGCAGTAAAAGCAGCTAAATCACACTTAATCATGAAAGAAATGTTCAATAAAAAAATTCATAATCAGGAATAATTTTAAAAATGCTTATAGCCGGGCGGTGGTGGTGCACGCCTGTAATCCCAGCACTCTGGGAGGCAGAGGCAGGCGGATTTCTGAGTTTGAGGCCAGCCTGGTCTACAGAGTGAGTTCCGGGATACCAGGGCTACACAGAGAAACCCCGTCTCGAAAAACCAAAAAAAAAAAAAAAAAAAAAAAAAAAAAAAAAAAAAAAAAAAAAAATATATATATATATATATATATATATATGTCAACATTCAGCCATACTTTGAGACTTTCCTTAAAATGATTTATAGTTTTTAAAATTTAAAGCAGTATTATTAATTTAAATAAGTAAAACTTATGTAATATATATGTACTATTTCTGCCACTTGATTGCATAAATGATAAACAATGTGGGATCTTCACTTCAGAGTGTTGGCCTTCTAAGTCACACTCTTGCTTTTAAACCATAGTTGAGCCCAACAAGCAGCCCTGGAAGCTCCGCCGACACTCCCCAGACCGAGACCCTACATGCTCATGTGGAGTGTCAATACTTTCAGTACGTACACAAAATCCTGAACCACCCAAAGGATGGTGTCAGGCGTGCTATTATCACAGCGTCTCACCACTTGTTCAATGAAATGGTTAGCTAGGAACACTTAATGATATAAATGTTCAACATAGAAAATGGCTAGAATTAGATGAGGTGATAGTAATGTTTACTATTGATATTTATTATTATACTGGATTCATTTGTTACAGAGTGAAAAAAAGATAAATATGACAAAAGAAGATTAAAATTGAAGTTACATCAAAACCATTTCAGGCAAAAATACTTGTGGCAGGGGCTCTCTAGGAGTTTGAGTGTGTGTGTGTGTGTGTGTGTGTGTGTGTGTGTGTGTAGCTTTTGTAGGGGGGTGTGTGTGTGTCTGGGTAGCCATTGTAGGTCTGGAACTCACTATGTAGACCAGGGTGGCCTGTTTTTACCTTCCTAGGGATTAAGATAGGCACCACCAGACCCAGATTTTTTTCTTTTTCATGGTTTCTTGCTATTGCCCAGTTACCCAGGCTGACCTTGAACCAGTAAAGTGCTCTCCCTGAGTAGCAGGAATTCAAGGTGTACAGGTTTATTTCTGAATATGAAGCACTCCTCAACTGCTGCCTCACTGCATGCTGCAGACAATTACACCCTGGATTCCATCTTACCAGCCGCTTGCTGTACAGCAAGGCTGTGCTGCTGCCACTGGAAACAGCCCATTTAGAAAAGTGCATGACATGCTCTAACTGCTTAGAAAGCCCAGCCACTTCCTGCTGTTGTTGCATGAGTTTCGTTCGATGATCCTTTGCAAGACTCTGAAAAGAAAATAATTTCAGAATTAGTCCCTGTACTTTGTATTCACTTCCATGATTATTTTCAGATAATCAACTCTCAATAAGAACCACTCTGTGTAAAAGATCCTGCCTTGAAATTTTATTTACCCCCAGAAAATCCTGCTTTAGAAGGCCAAAGTGCCACCATAACTCCTATCTTCCCTGACCTCTATTCCAGGAACTAGCTAACTGCAAAGGTTGTTCTGCATTCTATAGATAGTTGGTGTTTGCCCAACCTATTGCGGAATGCAGTTAATCCATCTTGCGGATTACAGTTACACCTGGTCCCCAGGGGTGCATTGCCTCATGAACTACGTATAACTTCCCTATCTGAATGCCCCAAGCCCTCCCCGTTCTGCGATTTTTTGGTTTCAAATACTCTTTGCGCCGGACACAAGGAATCTATCTCCTCTGACCCTGCGTGGTTACGAGTCGATCCCAGTGCACTGGACCCCCAATAAAGGCCTCGTGTGCTTTGCAGCAAGATGGTCTTTGGCTGATTCTTTGGGTGTCGCTTTATCCTGAGACTAGAGTGGGGGGTTTCCCCATTTCGTGGGGGTCTCCCCATTTCGCAGGTCTTACAGTAGGGGCTCATCCTGGGATTTCGCGACCACCCTTAAATCACCAAGACCCTCTTGGAGGTAAGATCCTGTCATGTTCTGTCTGTCTACTGTGTTCGTCTGAATTTCTGAGGCGCCAGATCTGGTACTTTTGGTTTGCAGTCACCTGCGCTTATGAGAGCACAGGGCCCCCATTCGGGAAGTCGGGGGGGGGGATGTTACTAAACAGATGTGTTGAGGTGTAACTGACTGCCGCCCCGGAAGACGTTCCAGGGGACTGAAGGGAGACCCGAGGATGCTCGGAATTCTCCTGTCAGGGTGCCGATGTGGACTTTGAAACTCTTGTAGAACCGAGAGACTTCAGGTCCCCTCGGCCGTCTGTTTCTTTTCCTGGTGTGGGGATCCCACAGGAGGTGGGCCCTAGTTTCCTTGATATTTGTTTCTGTTTCTTTGATATCTGAGTTTTTTGTGTTCTGTGTAACTTTGACGATGGGACAGGCTGTCAGTACTCCTCTCGGATGGACTTTAGATCACTGGACTGAAGTAAGGAAACGAGCTCATAATTTGTCTGTAGAAATAAAAAAGAAACCTTGGAGGACTTATTGTTCCTCTGAGTGGCCATCCTATGGTCTCGGCTGGCCACCGGAGGGAACACTAGATTTAACTGTCATTTCTGTTATCAAGGACATTGTTTTTCAGAAGGGACCGGGGTCGCACCCCAACCAAGTCCCTTACACTTTTGTTTGGGAAGACTTAGCCCAGGATCCTCCCTCCTGGCTTAAACCTTGGACACAAAAGACAAGGCCAGGCTTCCGAGTCCTGGCGGTTCGGCGAGACAGACCCAAAATGAAAGTAACCTTGGCGGAGCCTGAACCGCCTCGGAATTCTACGGCACCTCCAAAGATCTATCCCGAGATTGAGGAGCCTGCCCTCTGGGAAACTCCTCCACCCTACCGCTCCCCTCCACAGGCACCCCCACCTCCAGACCAGGGTGCGGCTGGTGGAGCAGCAGAAGGACCGGCGCACTCAGAGTCCTGGGGGACCTGATTCAACTACAGCGTTGCCTCTGCGGGTCTATGGCCCCCTGGCCAGCTCTGGACAATTACAGCCCTTACAATACTGGCCCTTTTCATCCGCTGATTTATACAATTGGAAATCTAACCATGCCCCATTCTCTGAGAACCCTTCCAGTCTTACAGGTTTAGTGGAATCGCTGATGTTCTCTCACCAGCCAACTTGGGATGATTGTCAGCAGTTGCTGCAAGCTCTTTTCACTACTGAAGAAAGAGAGCGAATCCTTTTAGAAGCCCGAAAAAATGTCCCCGGTGAAAACGGGCAGCCGACCCAACTCCAGAATGAGATCGACGCTAGATTCCCCCTGAACCGTCCCAACTGGGACTATAATTCAGTTGAAGGTAGGGAGAGGTTGACAGTGTACCACTGGGCTCTAGTGGCGCGTCTCAAAGGAGCGGGATGACGGCCCACTAATTTGGCCAAGGTAAGAGAAGTATTACAGGGAGAAAAGGAGCCCCCTTCTGTCTTTCTAGAAAGGCTAATGGAAGCTTATCAGCACTACACGCCTTTTGACCCCACGTCTGAGGGGCAGCAGGAGGCAGTAGCCATGGCCTTCATGGGGCAGTCAGCCTCAGATATACGCAAGCGGCTACAACGGTTAGAAGGGCTCCAAATCCTGTCGTTGCATGATCTCATTAGGGAAGCAGAGAGAGTTTACCATAAAAGAGAAACTGATGAGGAACGGAGAGAGAGAGAGAAGAAAGAGGCTGAAGAGAGGGAAAATAGAAGAGACAGGGGACAGGAGACAGGAGACAGGAAAGGAATCTGACTAGAATTCTGGCCGCAGTAGTAAGTTACAAAGAAGAACAGACACAGGGCTCAGGGAGGCAACAGACAGGGTACCTGGGCAACTCAGGGCTGAAGAAACACCCTCGCTCAGAGGGAAGAGCTCGCCCACCGCTAGCCAAAGACCAATGTGCATACCGTAAACAGAAAGGACACTGGGCTCGAGACTGTCCCAAGAAAAGGGCAGGCCCCAGGACCCCTAAGGTCCTGGCCTTGGAGTCAGAAGAAGATTAGGGGAGACGGGGCTCGGACCCCCTCCCTGAGCCTAGGATAACCCTAACAGTGGAGGGGACTCCTATGGATTTTCTTGTGGACACTGGAGCTGAATTTTCAGTTTTACAACAGCCTCTAGGAAAAACTAAGTCCCACCAGACAATAGTAATCGGGGCCACTGGGAAGAAACCGTACTCATGGACCACTGATCGGAGAGTTGATCTCGGGAGAGGACAGGTCTCTCACTCCTTCCTTGTCATTCCTGAGTGTCCCACTCCTCTACTGGGACGAGACTTGTTAACTAACCTAAAAGCCCGGATCACCTTTGGTTCGAGGGGTCCATAAGTTCAGTGTCACCACCTACCTCTATGATCTTGGCACTCAGATTAGAAGAGGAATATAAATTACATGAGACTCCCATCAAAGCAGCCATTAATGAAAGATGGTTAGAAGCCTTTGAAACAGGTGGAATGGGAAAGGCTGAACAGGTGCCTCCCATAGTCATAACCATGAAGCCAGATGCCACCCCTATTGGAGTCAGGCAGTATCCGATGAGCAGAGAGGCCAGAGAAGGAATCAGGCCTCATATCCAGAGACTACAAAGGCTAGGCATACTAGTAAATTGCCAGTCCCCATGGAATACCCCTTTGCTGCCTGTGAAAAAGGCAGGGACTAATGATTATCTACCTGTTCAGGACTTATGGGAGGTCAACAAGAGAGTTCAGGATATACATCCCACTGTACCTAATCCATATAATTTGCTCAGTTCACTCCCACCCGAGAGACAATGGTACACTGTTCTTGATTTAAAAGATGCTTTCTTCTGCTTGAGGCTTCACCCCACCAGTCAAGCCATCTTTGCCTTTGAATGGAGAGACCCGGAATCAGGACAAACTGGGCAGCTGACCTGGACCCGCCTACCACAAGGATTCAAGAATTCTCCTACCATCTTCGATGAGGCCCTACATCGGGACCTAGCACCTTTCAGGTCAGATAACCCCTAACTCTCTCTGGTTCAGTACGTAGATGACTTACTTCTTGCAACGACCACCCGACAGGAGTGCCAGGAAGGGACTAGAGTTGGGGAAATTAGGATATAGGGCTTCAGCAAAAAAAAAAAAAAAAAAAAAAAAGCCCAAATTTGCCAGACTGAAGTTACTTATCTCAGCTACACCCATTAGGGAGGCAAAAGATGGTTAACAGAGGCCCGGAAGAAGACTGTGATGCAGATCCCAGTCCCTACCAGCCCCAGACAAGTTAGAGAGTTCCTGGGGACGACCGACTTCTGTAGACTGTGGATACTGGGGTTTGCCACTCTAGCTGCCCCCCTGTACCCTCTCACCAAAGAGACTGGAAATTTTACCTAGACTCCAGCTCAACAGGAGGCCTTTGAGAAGATCAAACGGGCCTTATTAGAGGTACCCGCCTTAGCCTTACCAGACTTGACCAATCCTTCATCCTATACGTAGATGAACGGGCAGGGATCGCCCGAAGGGTTCACACCCAACCCATGGAAGCGGCCAGAAGTTTATCTATCTAAGAAGCTTGATCCGGTGGCCATGGCCAGCGGCTGGCAATCGTGTCTTAAGGCTATAGCGGCCGTGGCCCTGCTCCTCAAGGATGCAGAGAAACTAACTGTGGGATAATCAACAACCATAGTAGCCCCCCATGCTCTTGAAAGCATCATAGGTCAACCCCCTGACCATTGGATGACAAATGCTCGAATGACCCACTACCAAAGCCTGCTACTGATGGAGAGAGTGACTTTTGCATCCCCGGCTATCTTAAACCCTGCCACACTGCTGCCTGACTCCGCTGACTCAGCACCCATACTCCAATGCCTTGACATCCTGGCAGAAGAGACTGGGACTTGCAGAGACCTTACGGATCAGCCATGGCCAGGATGTCCCAACTGGTACGCCGACGAGAGCAGTTTCATAGTGGAAGGTAAGAGAAGGGCCGGGGCGGCGGTAGTGGACGGCAAACAGGTCATCTGGGCCAGTAGCCTGCCAGCAGGGACCTCCGCTCAGAAAGCTGAACTCATCGCACTCATCCAAGCCCTGAGACTGGTGGAGGGTAAGAGCATCAACATCTACACGGACAGCAGGTATGCTTTTGCTACTGCTCATGTGTATGGGGCTACTTACCAACAGAGGGGGCTACTCACCTCAACTGGGAGAGAGATTAAAAACAAAGAAGAAATCTTAAGTCTATTAGAAGCTATTCACCTACCTAAGAAACTGGCCATCGTGCATTGCCCTGGCCACCAGAAAGGGCAAGATGCAATAGCCAAAGGAAATCAGATGGCTGATCTGAGTGCAAAGCAAGCAGCTCAGGGAGCCATGATTCTGACAATACAAAAGCAGCCTAAAACTCTGAAGGAGATCAGCTTTAATTACACACCAAAAGATTTAGAGGCGATAGAGGGACTTCAGCTTGCTGCAGAATGGACCCCCAGGGGGTCGGCTAGGACTAATGAGGGAAAAGCAGTTCTGCCATATAAAGAAGGAAAGAGATATGTTACCCACTTACATCGACTCACCCACTTAGGGACTAAGAAACTAAAAGATCTCATCCATGAATCTGAATACTTCATCATGGGACTGTCTGATATTGTGCATGACTCTGTAACCAACTGTCGGGCTTGTGCCCTAACTAACGCAGGACATCACGTAGGCCCTCCGGGAAAACGGCTAAGAGGAGACAGTCCTGGAGCCCACTGGGAAATAGACTTCACTGAAGTTAAGCCTACTAAATATGGTAACAAATATTTACTAGTTTTCATAGACACTTTTTCAGGATGGGTCGAAGCTTTCCCCACGAAAACAGAGACTGCTAATGTAGTAGCTAAGAAGATCCTTGAAGAAATCTTCCCGAGATTCGGAATCCCTAAGGTAACAGGTTCTGACAATGGCCCTCCCTTCATTGCCCAGGTAAGCCAGGGACTGGCCGCACAACTGGGGATAGATTGGAAATTACACTGTGCTTATAGACCCCAGAGCTCAGGACAGGTAGGGAGAATGAATAGAACTCTAAAAGAGACCTTAACCAAATTAGCCATCGAGATCAGCGGGAAGAACTGGACAGCCCTCCTTCCCTTTGCCTTGTTCCGAGTCCGGAACACCCCTGGCCACTTCAAACTTACCCCTTTTGAACTTCTGTTCAGAGGACCACCCTTGATTGAGGCAGGAGGCATAGTTGATCCTGATGCTTCTCTTTCTCAACCCTTCCTAGCCCGACTGAAAGCTCTTGAACTGGTCCACAAGGGTACATGGGAACAACTCAAGGAGGTCTACAAACCAGGGACCCTCGATACTCCACACCCATTCCAAGAGGGAGACCTAGTCCTGGTCCGACGCCATCGTGCCGGTACTCTGGAACCTCGCCGGAAGGGACCCTACCTCGTCCTTCTGACCAGTCCCACTGTGCTAAAAGTCGAGGGCATCTCAACTTGGATCCACGCCTCCCACGTCAAGGCCGCACCACCTGCTGCCCAAGATGAATCCTGGAAGTTGGAAAAGACTGATAATCCTCTTAAGCTGCGTCTACGGCGGCTGCCTGGCGAGTCCAAGGAACAATAACCCCCATCAACCGATGACCCTCACCTGGCAGCTATTGTCCCAAGCCGGAGACCCCATCTGGAGCATCTCTAAGGTGGCTCCTCCCTGGACCTGGTGGCCTTCCCTGTACCCGGACATCTGTAAGTTGGCATTTGGGGCCCCTGTGAACTGGGATATGGAAGGATAGTCTGACCCCAATATGAAGGCCCCCAACGTCCCCTCACCGCCAGGGAGTCGTGGTTTAGACCCCTGGGGAGGGTGTGGACACCCCTCCCAAAGGAGCCAATTAAGAACCTTACCTTTTTATATATGCCCAGGATTCCACCGGGCAGTGGCCCTGAATCCCACGTGTGTGTGTGTGGGAAGCCATTTCTTCTGTAAAAATTGGGGGTGTGAGACTTCAGGAAACACGTACTGGAACCCCACCTGCTCATGGGATTATATCACTGTCACAGCTAACTATTCTAAACATGAAACAGGGAGCCAGGGATGGATTTACAAGCCTGAGTGTGAAAATTGGTGTTTCCCCTTTAAAGATCAGTTTTACTGAGCCAGGAAAGAAAAAGAGAGGTTGGACCAGTGGATACACCTCGGGACTTAGACTTTAAAAAGAAAGATTTGACAATGGTCTCTTCCTACACATTAGGCTCAAGGTCTCTAGCATACCTCCCGTCGCTATAGGACCTGACTGTGTTCTAGTTGAGCAGGGACCCCCTAAAGAACCTCTTTCCTCCCCTTCAAAAAAGGTTTTACACTCACCTCTGCCTCCCTCAATAATTGAGGTAGCTCCCACTAAGGAATGCCCACTGCTCTTAAAACACCCTTCCCAACCACTCTGTCCCCCACTACGGGTGACAGACTCTTTAGCCTCATACAAGGAGCCTTTTCAGTACTAAATGTCACCAATCCTGAGGCTACTGAGTCTTGCTGGCTCTGCTTAGCCATGGCTCCACCATATTATGAAGGAATAGCAGTATTAGGTCAAATTATTTACACTTTAGACCACACCCAGTGCCCTTGGGGCACTCAGAGCAAACTCACCCTTACTGAAGTTTCAGGGTTCGGAATCTGCATAGGACACGTGCCCCCCACTCATCAGCATCTCTGCAATCAGACCTTACCTGTTAATACTGCTCAGGATACCCAATAGCTACTCCCTTCCAATGATAGCTGGTAGGCCTGCAGCACCAGGCTCACCCCTTGCATCTCTACTTTAGTTTTTAACCTATCCAAAGATACCTTGTATCTACTATCCTCCTGAAGAAACTCTATTATAGGCATATGATAGCTCTCCCTCCAGGATTAAAAGGGAACCTGTCTCGCTTACTTTAGCTGTTATGTTAGGGTTAGGTTTAGCCGCTGGAGTTGGTACTGGCTCTGCAGCCCTAATTACGGGACCAATAGACCTCAAACATGGCCTCGATAATCTCCGAGCCACCATGGACACTGACCTAAGGGCCCTCCAAGACACAGTCTCCAAATTAGAAGACTCGCTAAACTCATTATCTGAGGTAGTACTCCAAAATAGAAGGGGTCTTGATTTATTGTTTCTCAAAGAAGGGGGTCTTTGTGCTGCCCTAAAGGAAAAATGTTGCTTTTATGTAGACCATTCGAGCGCTATACCGGACTCCATGAAAAAACTCAGAGATTGGACAAAAGACAGAGCGTCAAAATAACCAAAACTGGTATGAAGGTTGGTTTTCTAAATCTCCTTGGATGACCACTTTGCTCTCTGCCCTCATGGGACCCTTATTGATTCTCTTGCTCCTTCTCACCATAGGACCCTACATAATTAATCGATTGATTACTTTTATTCGTCAGCGTGTTAGCGCTATTCAAGTCCTAGTACTTCACCAACAATATCACCGGCTCCAGTCAGATCAATTAGAACCAGATGAAGTTGAACAAACATTTAGTTCTAAGGTTTGAACTACCTCCTAGACAGAGTGGGGGATGAAAGATCCTGCCTAGAAATTTTATTTACCCCCAGAAAATCCTGCTTTAGAAGGCCAGAGTGCCACCATAACTCCTATCCTCCTTGACCTCTATTCCAGGAACTAGCTAACTGCAAAGGTTGTTCTGCATTCTATATAGTTGATGTTTGCCCAACCTATTGCGGAATGCAGTTAATCCATCTTGCGGATTGCAGTTACACCCGGTCCCCAGGGGTGCATTGCCTCATGAACTACGTATAACTTCCCTATCTGAATGCCCCAAGCCCTCCCCGTTCTGCGATTTTTTGGTTTCAAATACTCTTTGCGCCGGACACAAGGAATCTATCTCCTCTGACCCTGCGTGGTTACGAGTCGATCCCAGTGCACTGGACCCCCAATAAAGGCCTCGTGTGCTTTGCAGCAAGATGGTCTTTGGCTGATTCTTTGGGTGTCGCTTTATCCTGAGACTAGAGTGGGGGGTTTCCCCATTTCGTGGGGGTCTCCCCATTTCGCAGGTCTTACAGTAGGGGCTCATCCTGGGATTTCGCGACCACCCTTAAATCACCAAGACCCTCTTGGAGGTAAGATCCTGTCATGTTCTGTCTGTCTACTGTGTTCGTCTGAATTTCTGAGGCGCCAGATCTGGTACTTTTGGTTTGCAGTCACCTGCGCTTATGAGAGCACAGGGCCCCCATTCGGGAAGTCGGGGGGGGGGGATGTTACTAAACAGATGTGTTGAGGTGTAACTGACTGCCGCCCCGGAAGACGTTCCAGGGGACTGAAGGGAGACCCGAGGATGCTCGGAATTCTCCTGTCAGGGTGCCGATGTGGACTTTGAAACTCTTGTAGAACCGAGAGACTTCAGGTCCCCTCGGCCGTCTGTTTCTTTTCCTGGTGTGGGGATCCCACAGGAGGTGGGCCCTAGTTTCCTTGATATTTGTTTCTGTTTCTTTGATATCTGAGTTTTTTGTGTTCTGTGTAACTTTGACGATGGGACAGGCTGTCAGTACTCCTCTCGGATGGACTTTAGATCACTGGACTGAAGTAAGGAAACGAGCTCATAATTTGTCTGTAGAAATAAAAAAGAAACCTTGGAGGACTTATTGTTCCTCTGAGTGGCCATCCTATGGTCTCGGCTGGCCACCGGAGGGAACACTAGATTTAACTGTCATTTCTGTTATCAAGGACATTGTTTTTCAGAAGGGACCGGGGTCGCACCCCAACCAAGTCCCTTACACTTTTGTTTGGGAAGACTTAGCCCAGGATCCTCCCTCCTGGCTTAAACCTTGGACACAAAAGACAAGGCCAGGCTTCCGAGTCCTGGCGGTTCGGCGAGACAGACCCAAAATGAAAGTAACCTTGGCGGAGCCTGAACCGCCTCGGAATTCTACGGCACCTCCAAAGATCTATCCCGAGATTGAGGAGCCTGCCCTCTGGGAAACTCCTCCACCCTACCGCTCCCCTCCACAGGCACCCCCACCTCCAGACCAGGGTGCGGCTGGTGGAGCAGCAGAAGGACCGGCGCACTCAGAGTCCTGGGGGACCTGATTCAACTACAGCGTTGCCTCTGCGGGTCTATGGCCCCCTGGCCAGCTCTGGACAATTACAGCCCTTACAATACTGGCCCTTTTCATCCGCTGATTTATACAATTGGAAATCTAACCATGCCCCATTCTCTGAGAACCCTTCCAGTCTTACAGGTTTAGTGGAATCGCTGATGTTCTCTCACCAGCCAACTTGGGATGATTGTCAGCAGTTGCTGCAAGCTCTTTTCACTACTGAAGAAAGAGAGCGAATCCTTTTAGAAGCCCGAAAAAATGTCCCCGGTGAAAACGGGCAGCCGACCCAACTCCAGAATGAGATCGACGCTAGATTCCCCCTGAACCGTCCCAACTGGGACTATAATTCAGTTGAAGGTAGGGAGAGGTTGACAGTGTACCACTGGGCTCTAGTGGCGCGTCTCAAAGGAGCGGGATGACGGCCCACTAATTTGGCCAAGGTAAGAGAAGTATTACAGGGAGAAAAGGAGCCCCCTTCTGTCTTTCTAGAAAGGCTAATGGAAGCTTATCAGCACTACACGCCTTTTGACCCCACGTCTGAGGGGCAGCAGGAGGCAGTAGCCATGGCCTTCATGGGGCAGTCAGCCTCAGATATACGCAAGCGGCTACAACGGTTAGAAGGGCTCCAAATCCTGTCGTTGCATGATCTCATTAGGGAAGCAGAGAGAGTTTACCATAAAAGAGAAACTGATGAGGAACGGAGAGAGAGAGAGAAGAAAGAGGCTGAAGAGAGGGAAAATAGAAGAGACAGGGGACAGGAGACAGGAGACAGGAAAGGAATCTGACTAGAATTCTGGCCGCAGTAGTAAGTTACAAAGAAGAACAGACACAGGGCTCAGGGAGGCAACAGACAGGGTACCTGGGCAACTCAGGGCTGAAGAAACACCCTCGCTCAGAGGGAAGAGCTCGCCCACCGCTAGCCAAAGACCAATGTGCATACCGTAAACAGAAAGGACACTGGGCTCGAGACTGTCCCAAGAAAAGGGCAGGCCCCAGGACCCCTAAGGTCCTGGCCTTGGAGTCAGAAGAAGATTAGGGGAGACGGGGCTCGGACCCCCTCCCTGAGCCTAGGATAACCCTAACAGTGGAGGGGACTCCTATGGATTTTCTTGTGGACACTGGAGCTGAATTTTCAGTTTTACAACAGCCTCTAGGAAAAACTAAGTCCCACCAGACAATAGTAATCGGGGCCACTGGGAAGAAACCGTACTCATGGACCACTGATCGGAGAGTTGATCTCGGGAGAGGACAGGTCTCTCACTCCTTCCTTGTCATTCCTGAGTGTCCCACTCCTCTACTGGGACGAGACTTGTTAACTAACCTAAAAGCCCGGATCACCTTTGGTTCGAGGGGTCCATAAGTTCAGTGTCACCACCTACCTCTATGATCTTGGCACTCAGATTAGAAGAGGAATATAAATTACATGAGACTCCCATCAAAGCAGCCATTAATGAAAGATGGTTAGAAGCCTTTGAAACAGGTGGAATGGGAAAGGCTGAACAGGTGCCTCCCATAGTCATAACCATGAAGCCAGATGCCACCCCTATTGGAGTCAGGCAGTATCCGATGAGCAGAGAGGCCAGAGAAGGAATCAGGCCTCATATCCAGAGACTACAAAGGCTAGGCATACTAGTAAATTGCCAGTCCCCATGGAATACCCCTTTGCTGCCTGTGAAAAAGGCAGGGACTAATGATTATCTACCTGTTCAGGACTTATGGGAGGTCAACAAGAGAGTTCAGGATATACATCCCACTGTACCTAATCCATATAATTTGCTCAGTTCACTCCCACCCGAGAGACAATGGTACACTGTTCTTGATTTAAAAGATGCTTTCTTCTGCTTGAGGCTTCACCCCACCAGTCAAGCCATCTTTGCCTTTGAATGGAGAGACCCGGAATCAGGACAAACTGGGCAGCTGACCTGGACCCGCCTACCACAAGGATTCAAGAATTCTCCTACCATCTTCGATGAGGCCCTACATCGGGACCTAGCACCTTTCAGGTCAGATAACCCCTAACTCTCTCTGGTTCAGTACGTAGATGACTTACTTCTTGCAACGACCACCCGACAGGAGTGCCAGGAAGGGACTAGAGTTGGGGAAATTAGGATATAGGGCTTCAGCAAAAAAAAAAAAAAAAAAAAAAAGCCCAAATTTGCCAGACTGAAGTTACTTATCTCAGCTACACCCATTAGGGAGGCAAAAGATGGTTAACAGAGGCCCGGAAGAAGACTGTGATGCAGATCCCAGTCCCTACCAGCCCCAGACAAGTTAGAGAGTTCCTGGGGACGACCGACTTCTGTAGACTGTGGATACTGGGGTTTGCCACTCTAGCTGCCCCCCTGTACCCTCTCACCAAAGAGACTGGAAATTTTACCTAGACTCCAGCTCAACAGGAGGCCTTTGAGAAGATCAAACGGGCCTTATTAGAGGTACCCGCCTTAGCCTTACCAGACTTGACCAATCCTTCATCCTATACGTAGATGAACGGGCAGGGATCGCCCGAAGGGTTCACACCCAACCCATGGAAGCGGCCAGAAGTTTATCTATCTAAGAAGCTTGATCCGGTGGCCATGGCCAGCGGCTGGCAATCGTGTCTTAAGGCTATAGCGGCCGTGGCCCTGCTCCTCAAGGATGCAGAGAAACTAACTGTGGGATAATCAACAACCATAGTAGCCCCCCATGCTCTTGAAAGCATCATAGGTCAACCCCCTGACCATTGGATGACAAATGCTCGAATGACCCACTACCAAAGCCTGCTACTGATGGAGAGAGTGACTTTTGCATCCCCGGCTATCTTAAACCCTGCCACACTGCTGCCTGACTCCGCTGACTCAGCACCCATACTCCAATGCCTTGACATCCTGGCAGAAGAGACTGGGACTTGCAGAGACCTTACGGATCAGCCATGGCCAGGATGTCCCAACTGGTACGCCGACGAGAGCAGTTTCATAGTGGAAGGTAAGAGAAGGGCCGGGGCGGCGGTAGTGGACGGCAAACAGGTCATCTGGGCCAGTAGCCTGCCAGCAGGGACCTCCGCTCAGAAAGCTGAACTCATCGCACTCATCCAAGCCCTGAGACTGGTGGAGGGTAAGAGCATCAACATCTACACGGACAGCAGGTATGCTTTTGCTACTGCTCATGTGTATGGGGCTACTTACCAACAGAGGGGGCTACTCACCTCAACTGGGAGAGAGATTAAAAACAAAGAAGAAATCTTAAGTCTATTAGAAGCTATTCACCTACCTAAGAAACTGGCCATCGTGCATTGCCCTGGCCACCAGAAAGGGCAAGATGCAATAGCCAAAGGAAATCAGATGGCTGATCTGAGTGCAAAGCAAGCAGCTCAGGGAGCCATGATTCTGACAATACAAAAGCAGCCTAAAACTCTGAAGGAGATCAGCTTTAATTACACACCAAAAGATTTAGAGGCGATAGAGGGACTTCAGCTTGCTGCAGAATGGACCCCCAGGGGGTCGGCTAGGACTAATGAGGGAAAAGCAGTTCTGCCATATAAAGAAGGAAAGAGATATGTTACCCACTTACATCGACTCACCCACTTAGGGACTAAGAAACTAAAAGATCTCATCCATGAATCTGAATACTTCATCATGGGACTGTCTGATATTGTGCATGACTCTGTAACCAACTGTCGGGCTTGTGCCCTAACTAACGCAGGACATCACGTAGGCCCTCCGGGAAAACGGCTAAGAGGAGACAGTCCTGGAGCCCACTGGGAAATAGACTTCACTGAAGTTAAGCCTACTAAATATGGTAACAAATATTTACTAGTTTTCATAGACACTTTTTCAGGATGGGTCGAAGCTTTCCCCACGAAAACAGAGACTGCTAATGTAGTAGCTAAGAAGATCCTTGAAGAAATCTTCCCGAGATTCGGAATCCCTAAGGTAACAGGTTCTGACAATGGCCCTCCCTTCATTGCCCAGGTAAGCCAGGGACTGGCCGCACAACTGGGGATAGATTGGAAATTACACTGTGCTTATAGACCCCAGAGCTCAGGACAGGTAGGGAGAATGAATAGAACTCTAAAAGAGACCTTAACCAAATTAGCCATCGAGATCAGCGGGAAGAACTGGACAGCCCTCCTTCCCTTTGCCTTGTTCCGAGTCCGGAACACCCCTGGCCACTTCAAACTTACCCCTTTTGAACTTCTGTTCAGAGGACCACCCTTGATTGAGGCAGGAGGCATAGTTGATCCTGATGCTTCTCTTTCTCAACCCTTCCTAGCCCGACTGAAAGCTCTTGAACTGGTCCACAAGGGTACATGGGAACAACTCAAGGAGGTCTACAAACCAGGGACCCTCGATACTCCACACCCATTCCAAGAGGGAGACCTAGTCCTGGTCCGACGCCATCGTGCCGGTACTCTGGAACCTCGCCGGAAGGGACCCTACCTCGTCCTTCTGACCAGTCCCACTGTGCTAAAAGTCGAGGGCATCTCAACTTGGATCCACGCCTCCCACGTCAAGGCCGCACCACCTGCTGCCCAAGATGAATCCTGGAAGTTGGAAAAGACTGATAATCCTCTTAAGCTGCGTCTACGGCGGCTGCCTGGCGAGTCCAAGGAACAATAACCCCCATCAACCGATGACCCTCACCTGGCAGCTATTGTCCCAAGCCGGAGACCCCATCTGGAGCATCTCTAAGGTGGCTCCTCCCTGGACCTGGTGGCCTTCCCTGTACCCGGACATCTGTAAGTTGGCATTTGGGGCCCCTGTGAACTGGGATATGGAAGGATAGTCTGACCCCAATATGAAGGCCCCCAACGTCCCCTCACCGCCAGGGAGTCGTGGTTTAGACCCCTGGGGAGGGTGTGGACACCCCTCCCAAAGGAGCCAATTAAGAACCTTACCTTTTTATATATGCCCAGGATTCCACCGGGCAGTGGCCCTGAATCCCACGTGTGTGTGTGTGGGAAGCCATTTCTTCTGTAAAAATTGGGGGTGTGAGACTTCAGGAAACACGTACTGGAACCCCACCTGCTCATGGGATTATATCACTGTCACAGCTAACTATTCTAAACATGAAACAGGGAGCCAGGGATGGATTTACAAGCCTGAGTGTGAAAATTGGTGTTTCCCCTTTAAAGATCAGTTTTACTGAGCCAGGAAAGAAAAAGAGAGGTTGGACCAGTGGATACACCTCGGGACTTAGACTTTAAAAAGAAAGATTTGACAATGGTCTCTTCCTACACATTAGGCTCAAGGTCTCTAGCATACCTCCCGTCGCTATAGGACCTGACTGTGTTCTAGTTGAGCAGGGACCCCCTAAAGAACCTCTTTCCTCCCCTTCAAAAAAGGTTTTACACTCACCTCTGCCTCCCTCAATAATTGAGGTAGCTCCCACTAAGGAATGCCCACTGCTCTTAAAACACCCTTCCCAACCACTCTGTCCCCCACTACGGGTGACAGACTCTTTAGCCTCATACAAGGAGCCTTTTCAGTACTAAATGTCACCAATCCTGAGGCTACTGAGTCTTGCTGGCTCTGCTTAGCCATGGCTCCACCATATTATGAAGGAATAGCAGTATTAGGTCAAATTATTTACACTTTAGACCACACCCAGTGCCCTTGGGGCACTCAGAGCAAACTCACCCTTACTGAAGTTTCAGGGTTCGGAATCTGCATAGGACACGTGCCCCCCACTCATCAGCATCTCTGCAATCAGACCTTACCTGTTAATACTGCTCAGGATACCCAATAGCTACTCCCTTCCAATGATAGCTGGTAGGCCTGCAGCACCAGGCTCACCCCTTGCATCTCTACTTTAGTTTTTAACCTATCCAAAGATACCTTGTATCTACTATCCTCCTGAAGAAACTCTATTATAGGCATATGATAGCTCTCCCTCCAGGATTAAAAGGGAACCTGTCTCGCTTACTTTAGCTGTTATGTTAGGGTTAGGTTTAGCCGCTGGAGTTGGTACTGGCTCTGCAGCCCTAATTACGGGACCAATAGACCTCAAACATGGCCTCGATAATCTCCGAGCCACCATGGACACTGACCTAAGGGCCCTCCAAGACACAGTCTCCAAATTAGAAGACTCGCTAAACTCATTATCTGAGGTAGTACTCCAAAATAGAAGGGGTCTTGATTTATTGTTTCTCAAAGAAGGGGGTCTTTGTGCTGCCCTAAAGGAAAAATGTTGCTTTTATGTAGACCATTCGAGCGCTATACCGGACTCCATGAAAAAACTCAGAGATTGGACAAAAGACAGAGCGTCAAAATAACCAAAACTGGTATGAAGGTTGGTTTTCTAAATCTCCTTGGATGACCACTTTGCTCTCTGCCCTCATGGGACCCTTATTGATTCTCTTGCTCCTTCTCACCATAGGACCCTACATAATTAATCGATTGATTACTTTTATTCGTCAGCGTGTTAGCGCTATTCAAGTCCTAGTACTTCACCAACAATATCACCGGCTCCAGTCAGATCAATTAGAACCAGATGAAGTTGAACAAACATTTAGTTCTAAGGTTTGAACTACCTCCTAGACAGAGTGGGGGATGAAAGATCCTGCCTAGAAATTTTATTTACCCCCAGAAAATCCTGCTTTAGAAGGCCAGAGTGCCACCATAACTCCTATCCTCCTTGACCTCTATTCCAGGAACTAGCTAACTGCAAAGGTTGTTCTGCATTCTATATAGTTGATGTTTGCCCAACCTATTGCGGAATGCAGTTAATCCATCTTGCGGATTGCAGTTACACCCGGTCCCCAGGGGTGCATTGCCTCATGAACTACGTATAACTTCCCTATCTGAATGCCCCAAGCCCTCCCCGTTCTGCGATTTTTTGGTTTCAAATACTCTTTGCGCCGGACACAAGGAATCTATCTCCTCTGACCCTGCGTGGTTACGAGTCGATCCCAGTGCACTGGACCCCCAATAAAGGCCTCGTGTGCTTTGCAGCAAGATGGTCTTTGGCTGATTCTTTGGGTGTCGCTTTATCCTGAGACTAGAGTGGGGGGTTTCCCCATTTCGTGGGGGTCTCCCCATTTCGCAGGTCTTACAGTAGGGGCTCATCCTGGGATTTCGCGACCACCCTTAAATCACCAAGACCCTCTTGGAGGTAAGATCCTGTCATGTTCTGTCTGTCTACTGTGTTCGTCTGAATTTCTGAGGCGCCAGATCTGGTACTTTTGGTTTGCAGTCACCTGCGCTTATGAGAGCACAGGGCCCCCATTCGGGAAGTCGGGGGGGGGGGGATGTTACTAAACAGATGTGTTGAGGTGTAACTGACTGCCGCCCCGGAAGACGTTCCAGGGGACTGAAGGGAGACCCGAGGATGCTCGGAATTCTCCTGTCAGGGTGCCGATGTGGACTTTGAAACTCTTGTAGAACCGAGAGACTTCAGGTCCCCTCGGCCGTCTGTTTCTTTTCCTGGTGTGGGGATCCCACAGGAGGTGGGCCCTAGTTTCCTTGATATTTGTTTCTGTTTCTTTGATATCTGAGTTTTTTGTGTTCTGTGTAACTTTGACGATGGGACAGGCTGTCAGTACTCCTCTCGGATGGACTTTAGATCACTGGACTGAAGTAAGGAAACGAGCTCATAATTTGTCTGTAGAAATAAAAAAGAAACCTTGGAGGACTTATTGTTCCTCTGAGTGGCCATCCTATGGTCTCGGCTGGCCACCGGAGGGAACACTAGATTTAACTGTCATTTCTGTTATCAAGGACATTGTTTTTCAGAAGGGACCGGGGTCGCACCCCAACCAAGTCCCTTACACTTTTGTTTGGGAAGACTTAGCCCAGGATCCTCCCTCCTGGCTTAAACCTTGGACACAAAAGACAAGGCCAGGCTTCCGAGTCCTGGCGGTTCGGCGAGACAGACCCAAAATGAAAGTAACCTTGGCGGAGCCTGAACCGCCTCGGAATTCTACGGCACCTCCAAAGATCTATCCCGAGATTGAGGAGCCTGCCCTCTGGGAAACTCCTCCACCCTACCGCTCCCCTCCACAGGCACCCCCACCTCCAGACCAGGGTGCGGCTGGTGGAGCAGCAGAAGGACCGGCGCACTCAGAGTCCTGGGGGACCTGATTCAACTACAGCGTTGCCTCTGCGGGTCTATGGCCCCCTGGCCAGCTCTGGACAATTACAGCCCTTACAATACTGGCCCTTTTCATCCGCTGATTTATACAATTGGAAATCTAACCATGCCCCATTCTCTGAGAACCCTTCCAGTCTTACAGGTTTAGTGGAATCGCTGATGTTCTCTCACCAGCCAACTTGGGATGATTGTCAGCAGTTGCTGCAAGCTCTTTTCACTACTGAAGAAAGAGAGCGAATCCTTTTAGAAGCCCGAAAAAATGTCCCCGGTGAAAACGGGCAGCCGACCCAACTCCAGAATGAGATCGACGCTAGATTCCCCCTGAACCGTCCCAACTGGGACTATAATTCAGTTGAAGGTAGGGAGAGGTTGACAGTGTACCACTGGGCTCTAGTGGCGCGTCTCAAAGGAGCGGGATGACGGCCCACTAATTTGGCCAAGGTAAGAGAAGTATTACAGGGAGAAAAGGAGCCCCCTTCTGTCTTTCTAGAAAGGCTAATGGAAGCTTATCAGCACTACACGCCTTTTGACCCCACGTCTGAGGGGCAGCAGGAGGCAGTAGCCATGGCCTTCATGGGGCAGTCAGCCTCAGATATACGCAAGCGGCTACAACGGTTAGAAGGGCTCCAAATCCTGTCGTTGCATGATCTCATTAGGGAAGCAGAGAGAGTTTACCATAAAAGAGAAACTGATGAGGAACGGAGAGAGAGAGAGAAGAAAGAGGCTGAAGAGAGGGAAAATAGAAGAGACAGGGGACAGGAGACAGGAGACAGGAAAGGAATCTGACTAGAATTCTGGCCGCAGTAGTAAGTTACAAAGAAGAACAGACACAGGGCTCAGGGAGGCAACAGACAGGGTACCTGGGCAACTCAGGGCTGAAGAAACACCCTCGCTCAGAGGGAAGAGCTCGCCCACCGCTAGCCAAAGACCAATGTGCATACCGTAAACAGAAAGGACACTGGGCTCGAGACTGTCCCAAGAAAAGGGCAGGCCCCAGGACCCCTAAGGTCCTGGCCTTGGAGTCAGAAGAAGATTAGGGGAGACGGGGCTCGGACCCCCTCCCTGAGCCTAGGATAACCCTAACAGTGGAGGGGACTCCTATGGATTTTCTTGTGGACACTGGAGCTGAATTTTCAGTTTTACAACAGCCTCTAGGAAAAACTAAGTCCCACCAGACAATAGTAATCGGGGCCACTGGGAAGAAACCGTACTCATGGACCACTGATCGGAGAGTTGATCTCGGGAGAGGACAGGTCTCTCACTCCTTCCTTGTCATTCCTGAGTGTCCCACTCCTCTACTGGGACGAGACTTGTTAACTAACCTAAAAGCCCGGATCACCTTTGGTTCGAGGGGTCCATAAGTTCAGTGTCACCACCTACCTCTATGATCTTGGCACTCAGATTAGAAGAGGAATATAAATTACATGAGACTCCCATCAAAGCAGCCATTAATGAAAGATGGTTAGAAGCCTTTGAAACAGGTGGAATGGGAAAGGCTGAACAGGTGCCTCCCATAGTCATAACCATGAAGCCAGATGCCACCCCTATTGGAGTCAGGCAGTATCCGATGAGCAGAGAGGCCAGAGAAGGAATCAGGCCTCATATCCAGAGACTACAAAGGCTAGGCATACTAGTAAATTGCCAGTCCCCATGGAATACCCCTTTGCTGCCTGTGAAAAAGGCAGGGACTAATGATTATCTACCTGTTCAGGACTTATGGGAGGTCAACAAGAGAGTTCAGGATATACATCCCACTGTACCTAATCCATATAATTTGCTCAGTTCACTCCCACCCGAGAGACAATGGTACACTGTTCTTGATTTAAAAGATGCTTTCTTCTGCTTGAGGCTTCACCCCACCAGTCAAGCCATCTTTGCCTTTGAATGGAGAGACCCGGAATCAGGACAAACTGGGCAGCTGACCTGGACCCGCCTACCACAAGGATTCAAGAATTCTCCTACCATCTTCGATGAGGCCCTACATCGGGACCTAGCACCTTTCAGGTCAGATAACCCCTAACTCTCTCTGGTTCAGTACGTAGATGACTTACTTCTTGCAACGACCACCCGACAGGAGTGCCAGGAAGGGACTAGAGTTGGGGAAATTAGGATATAGGGCTTCAGCAAAAAAAAAAAAAAAAAAAAGCCCAAATTTGCCAGACTGAAGTTACTTATCTCAGCTACACCCATTAGGGAGGCAAAAGATGGTTAACAGAGGCCCGGAAGAAGACTGTGATGCAGATCCCAGTCCCTACCAGCCCCAGACAAGTTAGAGAGTTCCTGGGGACGACCGACTTCTGTAGACTGTGGATACTGGGGTTTGCCACTCTAGCTGCCCCCCTGTACCCTCTCACCAAAGAGACTGGAAATTTTACCTAGACTCCAGCTCAACAGGAGGCCTTTGAGAAGATCAAACGGGCCTTATTAGAGGTACCCGCCTTAGCCTTACCAGACTTGACCAATCCTTCATCCTATACGTAGATGAACGGGCAGGGATCGCCCGAAGGGTTCACACCCAACCCATGGAAGCGGCCAGAAGTTTATCTATCTAAGAAGCTTGATCCGGTGGCCATGGCCAGCGGCTGGCAATCGTGTCTTAAGGCTATAGCGGCCGTGGCCCTGCTCCTCAAGGATGCAGAGAAACTAACTGTGGGATAATCAACAACCATAGTAGCCCCCCATGCTCTTGAAAGCATCATAGGTCAACCCCCTGACCATTGGATGACAAATGCTCGAATGACCCACTACCAAAGCCTGCTACTGATGGAGAGAGTGACTTTTGCATCCCCGGCTATCTTAAACCCTGCCACACTGCTGCCTGACTCCGCTGACTCAGCACCCATACTCCAATGCCTTGACATCCTGGCAGAAGAGACTGGGACTTGCAGAGACCTTACGGATCAGCCATGGCCAGGATGTCCCAACTGGTACGCCGACGAGAGCAGTTTCATAGTGGAAGGTAAGAGAAGGGCCGGGGCGGCGGTAGTGGACGGCAAACAGGTCATCTGGGCCAGTAGCCTGCCAGCAGGGACCTCCGCTCAGAAAGCTGAACTCATCGCACTCATCCAAGCCCTGAGACTGGTGGAGGGTAAGAGCATCAACATCTACACGGACAGCAGGTATGCTTTTGCTACTGCTCATGTGTATGGGGCTACTTACCAACAGAGGGGGCTACTCACCTCAACTGGGAGAGAGATTAAAAACAAAGAAGAAATCTTAAGTCTATTAGAAGCTATTCACCTACCTAAGAAACTGGCCATCGTGCATTGCCCTGGCCACCAGAAAGGGCAAGATGCAATAGCCAAAGGAAATCAGATGGCTGATCTGAGTGCAAAGCAAGCAGCTCAGGGAGCCATGATTCTGACAATACAAAAGCAGCCTAAAACTCTGAAGGAGATCAGCTTTAATTACACACCAAAAGATTTAGAGGCGATAGAGGGACTTCAGCTTGCTGCAGAATGGACCCCCAGGGGGTCGGCTAGGACTAATGAGGGAAAAGCAGTTCTGCCATATAAAGAAGGAAAGAGATATGTTACCCACTTACATCGACTCACCCACTTAGGGACTAAGAAACTAAAAGATCTCATCCATGAATCTGAATACTTCATCATGGGACTGTCTGATATTGTGCATGACTCTGTAACCAACTGTCGGGCTTGTGCCCTAACTAACGCAGGACATCACGTAGGCCCTCCGGGAAAACGGCTAAGAGGAGACAGTCCTGGAGCCCACTGGGAAATAGACTTCACTGAAGTTAAGCCTACTAAATATGGTAACAAATATTTACTAGTTTTCATAGACACTTTTTCAGGATGGGTCGAAGCTTTCCCCACGAAAACAGAGACTGCTAATGTAGTAGCTAAGAAGATCCTTGAAGAAATCTTCCCGAGATTCGGAATCCCTAAGGTAACAGGTTCTGACAATGGCCCTCCCTTCATTGCCCAGGTAAGCCAGGGACTGGCCGCACAACTGGGGATAGATTGGAAATTACACTGTGCTTATAGACCCCAGAGCTCAGGACAGGTAGGGAGAATGAATAGAACTCTAAAAGAGACCTTAACCAAATTAGCCATCGAGATCAGCGGGAAGAACTGGACAGCCCTCCTTCCCTTTGCCTTGTTCCGAGTCCGGAACACCCCTGGCCACTTCAAACTTACCCCTTTTGAACTTCTGTTCAGAGGACCACCCTTGATTGAGGCAGGAGGCATAGTTGATCCTGATGCTTCTCTTTCTCAACCCTTCCTAGCCCGACTGAAAGCTCTTGAACTGGTCCACAAGGGTACATGGGAACAACTCAAGGAGGTCTACAAACCAGGGACCCTCGATACTCCACACCCATTCCAAGAGGGAGACCTAGTCCTGGTCCGACGCCATCGTGCCGGTACTCTGGAACCTCGCCGGAAGGGACCCTACCTCGTCCTTCTGACCAGTCCCACTGTGCTAAAAGTCGAGGGCATCTCAACTTGGATCCACGCCTCCCACGTCAAGGCCGCACCACCTGCTGCCCAAGATGAATCCTGGAAGTTGGAAAAGACTGATAATCCTCTTAAGCTGCGTCTACGGCGGCTGCCTGGCGAGTCCAAGGAACAATAACCCCCATCAACCGATGACCCTCACCTGGCAGCTATTGTCCCAAGCCGGAGACCCCATCTGGAGCATCTCTAAGGTGGCTCCTCCCTGGACCTGGTGGCCTTCCCTGTACCCGGACATCTGTAAGTTGGCATTTGGGGCCCCTGTGAACTGGGATATGGAAGGATAGTCTGACCCCAATATGAAGGCCCCCAACGTCCCCTCACCGCCAGGGAGTCGTGGTTTAGACCCCTGGGGAGGGTGTGGACACCCCTCCCAAAGGAGCCAATTAAGAACCTTACCTTTTTATATATGCCCAGGATTCCACCGGGCAGTGGCCCTGAATCCCACGTGTGTGTGTGTGGGAAGCCATTTCTTCTGTAAAAATTGGGGGTGTGAGACTTCAGGAAACACGTACTGGAACCCCACCTGCTCATGGGATTATATCACTGTCACAGCTAACTATTCTAAACATGAAACAGGGAGCCAGGGATGGATTTACAAGCCTGAGTGTGAAAATTGGTGTTTCCCCTTTAAAGATCAGTTTTACTGAGCCAGGAAAGAAAAAGAGAGGTTGGACCAGTGGATACACCTCGGGACTTAGACTTTAAAAAGAAAGATTTGACAATGGTCTCTTCCTACACATTAGGCTCAAGGTCTCTAGCATACCTCCCGTCGCTATAGGACCTGACTGTGTTCTAGTTGAGCAGGGACCCCCTAAAGAACCTCTTTCCTCCCCTTCAAAAAAGGTTTTACACTCACCTCTGCCTCCCTCAATAATTGAGGTAGCTCCCACTAAGGAATGCCCACTGCTCTTAAAACACCCTTCCCAACCACTCTGTCCCCCACTACGGGTGACAGACTCTTTAGCCTCATACAAGGAGCCTTTTCAGTACTAAATGTCACCAATCCTGAGGCTACTGAGTCTTGCTGGCTCTGCTTAGCCATGGCTCCACCATATTATGAAGGAATAGCAGTATTAGGTCAAATTATTTACACTTTAGACCACACCCAGTGCCCTTGGGGCACTCAGAGCAAACTCACCCTTACTGAAGTTTCAGGGTTCGGAATCTGCATAGGACACGTGCCCCCCACTCATCAGCATCTCTGCAATCAGACCTTACCTGTTAATACTGCTCAGGATACCCAATAGCTACTCCCTTCCAATGATAGCTGGTAGGCCTGCAGCACCAGGCTCACCCCTTGCATCTCTACTTTAGTTTTTAACCTATCCAAAGATACCTTGTATCTACTATCCTCCTGAAGAAACTCTATTATAGGCATATGATAGCTCTCCCTCCAGGATTAAAAGGGAACCTGTCTCGCTTACTTTAGCTGTTATGTTAGGGTTAGGTTTAGCCGCTGGAGTTGGTACTGGCTCTGCAGCCCTAATTACGGGACCAATAGACCTCAAACATGGCCTCGATAATCTCCGAGCCACCATGGACACTGACCTAAGGGCCCTCCAAGACACAGTCTCCAAATTAGAAGACTCGCTAAACTCATTATCTGAGGTAGTACTCCAAAATAGAAGGGGTCTTGATTTATTGTTTCTCAAAGAAGGGGGTCTTTGTGCTGCCCTAAAGGAAAAATGTTGCTTTTATGTAGACCATTCGAGCGCTATACCGGACTCCATGAAAAAACTCAGAGATTGGACAAAAGACAGAGCGTCAAAATAACCAAAACTGGTATGAAGGTTGGTTTTCTAAATCTCCTTGGATGACCACTTTGCTCTCTGCCCTCATGGGACCCTTATTGATTCTCTTGCTCCTTCTCACCATAGGACCCTACATAATTAATCGATTGATTACTTTTATTCGTCAGCGTGTTAGCGCTATTCAAGTCCTAGTACTTCACCAACAATATCACCGGCTCCAGTCAGATCAATTAGAACCAGATGAAGTTGAACAAACATTTAGTTCTAAGGTTTGAACTACCTCCTAGACAGAGTGGGGGATGAAAGATCCTGCCTAGAAATTTTATTTACCCCCAGAAAATCCTGCTTTAGAAGGCCAGAGTGCCACCATAACTCCTATCCTCCTTGACCTCTATTCCAGGAACTAGCTAACTGCAAAGGTTGTTCTGCATTCTATATAGTTGATGTTTGCCCAACCTATTGCGGAATGCAGTTAATCCATCTTGCGGATTGCAGTTACACCCGGTCCCCAGGGGTGCATTGCCTCATGAACTACGTATAACTTCCCTATCTGAATGCCCCAAGCCCTCCCCGTTCTGCGATTTTTTGGTTTCAAATACTCTTTGCGCCGGACACAAGGAATCTATCTCCTCTGACCCTGCGTGGTTACGAGTCGATCCCAGTGCACTGGACCCCCAATAAAGGCCTCGTGTGCTTTGCAGCAAGATGGTCTTTGGCTGATTCTTTGGGTGTCGCTTTATCCTGAGACTAGAGTGGGGGGTTTCCCCATTTCGTGGGGGTCTCCCCATTTCGCAGGTCTTACAGTAGGGGCTCATCCTGGGATTTCGCGACCACCCTTAAATCACCAAGACCCTCTTGGAGGTAAGATCCTGTCATGTTCTGTCTGTCTACTGTGTTCGTCTGAATTTCTGAGGCGCCAGATCTGGTACTTTTGGTTTGCAGTCACCTGCGCTTATGAGAGCACAGGGCCCCCATTCGGGAAGTCGGGGGGGGGGGATGTTACTAAACAGATGTGTTGAGGTGTAACTGACTGCCGCCCCGGAAGACGTTCCAGGGGACTGAAGGGAGACCCGAGGATGCTCGGAATTCTCCTGTCAGGGTGCCGATGTGGACTTTGAAACTCTTGTAGAACCGAGAGACTTCAGGTCCCCTCGGCCGTCTGTTTCTTTTCCTGGTGTGGGGATCCCACAGGAGGTGGGCCCTAGTTTCCTTGATATTTGTTTCTGTTTCTTTGATATCTGAGTTTTTTGTGTTCTGTGTAACTTTGACGATGGGACAGGCTGTCAGTACTCCTCTCGGATGGACTTTAGATCACTGGACTGAAGTAAGGAAACGAGCTCATAATTTGTCTGTAGAAATAAAAAAGAAACCTTGGAGGACTTATTGTTCCTCTGAGTGGCCATCCTATGGTCTCGGCTGGCCACCGGAGGGAACACTAGATTTAACTGTCATTTCTGTTATCAAGGACATTGTTTTTCAGAAGGGACCGGGGTCGCACCCCAACCAAGTCCCTTACACTTTTGTTTGGGAAGACTTAGCCCAGGATCCTCCCTCCTGGCTTAAACCTTGGACACAAAAGACAAGGCCAGGCTTCCGAGTCCTGGCGGTTCGGCGAGACAGACCCAAAATGAAAGTAACCTTGGCGGAGCCTGAACCGCCTCGGAATTCTACGGCACCTCCAAAGATCTATCCCGAGATTGAGGAGCCTGCCCTCTGGGAAACTCCTCCACCCTACCGCTCCCCTCCACAGGCACCCCCACCTCCAGACCAGGGTGCGGCTGGTGGAGCAGCAGAAGGACCGGCGCACTCAGAGTCCTGGGGGACCTGATTCAACTACAGCGTTGCCTCTGCGGGTCTATGGCCCCCTGGCCAGCTCTGGACAATTACAGCCCTTACAATACTGGCCCTTTTCATCCGCTGATTTATACAATTGGAAATCTAACCATGCCCCATTCTCTGAGAACCCTTCCAGTCTTACAGGTTTAGTGGAATCGCTGATGTTCTCTCACCAGCCAACTTGGGATGATTGTCAGCAGTTGCTGCAAGCTCTTTTCACTACTGAAGAAAGAGAGCGAATCCTTTTAGAAGCCCGAAAAAATGTCCCCGGTGAAAACGGGCAGCCGACCCAACTCCAGAATGAGATCGACGCTAGATTCCCCCTGAACCGTCCCAACTGGGACTATAATTCAGTTGAAGGTAGGGAGAGGTTGACAGTGTACCACTGGGCTCTAGTGGCGCGTCTCAAAGGAGCGGGATGACGGCCCACTAATTTGGCCAAGGTAAGAGAAGTATTACAGGGAGAAAAGGAGCCCCCTTCTGTCTTTCTAGAAAGGCTAATGGAAGCTTATCAGCACTACACGCCTTTTGACCCCACGTCTGAGGGGCAGCAGGAGGCAGTAGCCATGGCCTTCATGGGGCAGTCAGCCTCAGATATACGCAAGCGGCTACAACGGTTAGAAGGGCTCCAAATCCTGTCGTTGCATGATCTCATTAGGGAAGCAGAGAGAGTTTACCATAAAAGAGAAACTGATGAGGAACGGAGAGAGAGAGAGAAGAAAGAGGCTGAAGAGAGGGAAAATAGAAGAGACAGGGGACAGGAGACAGGAGACAGGAAAGGAATCTGACTAGAATTCTGGCCGCAGTAGTAAGTTACAAAGAAGAACAGACACAGGGCTCAGGGAGGCAACAGACAGGGTACCTGGGCAACTCAGGGCTGAAGAAACACCCTCGCTCAGAGGGAAGAGCTCGCCCACCGCTAGCCAAAGACCAATGTGCATACCGTAAACAGAAAGGACACTGGGCTCGAGACTGTCCCAAGAAAAGGGCAGGCCCCAGGACCCCTAAGGTCCTGGCCTTGGAGTCAGAAGAAGATTAGGGGAGACGGGGCTCGGACCCCCTCCCTGAGCCTAGGATAACCCTAACAGTGGAGGGGACTCCTATGGATTTTCTTGTGGACACTGGAGCTGAATTTTCAGTTTTACAACAGCCTCTAGGAAAAACTAAGTCCCACCAGACAATAGTAATCGGGGCCACTGGGAAGAAACCGTACTCATGGACCACTGATCGGAGAGTTGATCTCGGGAGAGGACAGGTCTCTCACTCCTTCCTTGTCATTCCTGAGTGTCCCACTCCTCTACTGGGACGAGACTTGTTAACTAACCTAAAAGCCCGGATCACCTTTGGTTCGAGGGGTCCATAAGTTCAGTGTCACCACCTACCTCTATGATCTTGGCACTCAGATTAGAAGAGGAATATAAATTACATGAGACTCCCATCAAAGCAGCCATTAATGAAAGATGGTTAGAAGCCTTTGAAACAGGTGGAATGGGAAAGGCTGAACAGGTGCCTCCCATAGTCATAACCATGAAGCCAGATGCCACCCCTATTGGAGTCAGGCAGTATCCGATGAGCAGAGAGGCCAGAGAAGGAATCAGGCCTCATATCCAGAGACTACAAAGGCTAGGCATACTAGTAAATTGCCAGTCCCCATGGAATACCCCTTTGCTGCCTGTGAAAAAGGCAGGGACTAATGATTATCTACCTGTTCAGGACTTATGGGAGGTCAACAAGAGAGTTCAGGATATACATCCCACTGTACCTAATCCATATAATTTGCTCAGTTCACTCCCACCCGAGAGACAATGGTACACTGTTCTTGATTTAAAAGATGCTTTCTTCTGCTTGAGGCTTCACCCCACCAGTCAAGCCATCTTTGCCTTTGAATGGAGAGACCCGGAATCAGGACAAACTGGGCAGCTGACCTGGACCCGCCTACCACAAGGATTCAAGAATTCTCCTACCATCTTCGATGAGGCCCTACATCGGGACCTAGCACCTTTCAGGTCAGATAACCCCTAACTCTCTCTGGTTCAGTACGTAGATGACTTACTTCTTGCAACGACCACCCGACAGGAGTGCCAGGAAGGGACTAGAGTTGGGGAAATTAGGATATAGGGCTTCAGCAAAAAAAAAAAAAAAAAAAAAAGCCCAAATTTGCCAGACTGAAGTTACTTATCTCAGCTACACCCATTAGGGAGGCAAAAGATGGTTAACAGAGGCCCGGAAGAAGACTGTGATGCAGATCCCAGTCCCTACCAGCCCCAGACAAGTTAGAGAGTTCCTGGGGACGACCGACTTCTGTAGACTGTGGATACTGGGGTTTGCCACTCTAGCTGCCCCCCTGTACCCTCTCACCAAAGAGACTGGAAATTTTACCTAGACTCCAGCTCAACAGGAGGCCTTTGAGAAGATCAAACGGGCCTTATTAGAGGTACCCGCCTTAGCCTTACCAGACTTGACCAATCCTTCATCCTATACGTAGATGAACGGGCAGGGATCGCCCGAAGGGTTCACACCCAACCCATGGAAGCGGCCAGAAGTTTATCTATCTAAGAAGCTTGATCCGGTGGCCATGGCCAGCGGCTGGCAATCGTGTCTTAAGGCTATAGCGGCCGTGGCCCTGCTCCTCAAGGATGCAGAGAAACTAACTGTGGGATAATCAACAACCATAGTAGCCCCCCATGCTCTTGAAAGCATCATAGGTCAACCCCCTGACCATTGGATGACAAATGCTCGAATGACCCACTACCAAAGCCTGCTACTGATGGAGAGAGTGACTTTTGCATCCCCGGCTATCTTAAACCCTGCCACACTGCTGCCTGACTCCGCTGACTCAGCACCCATACTCCAATGCCTTGACATCCTGGCAGAAGAGACTGGGACTTGCAGAGACCTTACGGATCAGCCATGGCCAGGATGTCCCAACTGGTACGCCGACGAGAGCAGTTTCATAGTGGAAGGTAAGAGAAGGGCCGGGGCGGCGGTAGTGGACGGCAAACAGGTCATCTGGGCCAGTAGCCTGCCAGCAGGGACCTCCGCTCAGAAAGCTGAACTCATCGCACTCATCCAAGCCCTGAGACTGGTGGAGGGTAAGAGCATCAACATCTACACGGACAGCAGGTATGCTTTTGCTACTGCTCATGTGTATGGGGCTACTTACCAACAGAGGGGGCTACTCACCTCAACTGGGAGAGAGATTAAAAACAAAGAAGAAATCTTAAGTCTATTAGAAGCTATTCACCTACCTAAGAAACTGGCCATCGTGCATTGCCCTGGCCACCAGAAAGGGCAAGATGCAATAGCCAAAGGAAATCAGATGGCTGATCTGAGTGCAAAGCAAGCAGCTCAGGGAGCCATGATTCTGACAATACAAAAGCAGCCTAAAACTCTGAAGGAGATCAGCTTTAATTACACACCAAAAGATTTAGAGGCGATAGAGGGACTTCAGCTTGCTGCAGAATGGACCCCCAGGGGGTCGGCTAGGACTAATGAGGGAAAAGCAGTTCTGCCATATAAAGAAGGAAAGAGATATGTTACCCACTTACATCGACTCACCCACTTAGGGACTAAGAAACTAAAAGATCTCATCCATGAATCTGAATACTTCATCATGGGACTGTCTGATATTGTGCATGACTCTGTAACCAACTGTCGGGCTTGTGCCCTAACTAACGCAGGACATCACGTAGGCCCTCCGGGAAAACGGCTAAGAGGAGACAGTCCTGGAGCCCACTGGGAAATAGACTTCACTGAAGTTAAGCCTACTAAATATGGTAACAAATATTTACTAGTTTTCATAGACACTTTTTCAGGATGGGTCGAAGCTTTCCCCACGAAAACAGAGACTGCTAATGTAGTAGCTAAGAAGATCCTTGAAGAAATCTTCCCGAGATTCGGAATCCCTAAGGTAACAGGTTCTGACAATGGCCCTCCCTTCATTGCCCAGGTAAGCCAGGGACTGGCCGCACAACTGGGGATAGATTGGAAATTACACTGTGCTTATAGACCCCAGAGCTCAGGACAGGTAGGGAGAATGAATAGAACTCTAAAAGAGACCTTAACCAAATTAGCCATCGAGATCAGCGGGAAGAACTGGACAGCCCTCCTTCCCTTTGCCTTGTTCCGAGTCCGGAACACCCCTGGCCACTTCAAACTTACCCCTTTTGAACTTCTGTTCAGAGGACCACCCTTGATTGAGGCAGGAGGCATAGTTGATCCTGATGCTTCTCTTTCTCAACCCTTCCTAGCCCGACTGAAAGCTCTTGAACTGGTCCACAAGGGTACATGGGAACAACTCAAGGAGGTCTACAAACCAGGGACCCTCGATACTCCACACCCATTCCAAGAGGGAGACCTAGTCCTGGTCCGACGCCATCGTGCCGGTACTCTGGAACCTCGCCGGAAGGGACCCTACCTCGTCCTTCTGACCAGTCCCACTGTGCTAAAAGTCGAGGGCATCTCAACTTGGATCCACGCCTCCCACGTCAAGGCCGCACCACCTGCTGCCCAAGATGAATCCTGGAAGTTGGAAAAGACTGATAATCCTCTTAAGCTGCGTCTACGGCGGCTGCCTGGCGAGTCCAAGGAACAATAACCCCCATCAACCGATGACCCTCACCTGGCAGCTATTGTCCCAAGCCGGAGACCCCATCTGGAGCATCTCTAAGGTGGCTCCTCCCTGGACCTGGTGGCCTTCCCTGTACCCGGACATCTGTAAGTTGGCATTTGGGGCCCCTGTGAACTGGGATATGGAAGGATAGTCTGACCCCAATATGAAGGCCCCCAACGTCCCCTCACCGCCAGGGAGTCGTGGTTTAGACCCCTGGGGAGGGTGTGGACACCCCTCCCAAAGGAGCCAATTAAGAACCTTACCTTTTTATATATGCCCAGGATTCCACCGGGCAGTGGCCCTGAATCCCACGTGTGTGTGTGTGGGAAGCCATTTCTTCTGTAAAAATTGGGGGTGTGAGACTTCAGGAAACACGTACTGGAACCCCACCTGCTCATGGGATTATATCACTGTCACAGCTAACTATTCTAAACATGAAACAGGGAGCCAGGGATGGATTTACAAGCCTGAGTGTGAAAATTGGTGTTTCCCCTTTAAAGATCAGTTTTACTGAGCCAGGAAAGAAAAAGAGAGGTTGGACCAGTGGATACACCTCGGGACTTAGACTTTAAAAAGAAAGATTTGACAATGGTCTCTTCCTACACATTAGGCTCAAGGTCTCTAGCATACCTCCCGTCGCTATAGGACCTGACTGTGTTCTAGTTGAGCAGGGACCCCCTAAAGAACCTCTTTCCTCCCCTTCAAAAAAGGTTTTACACTCACCTCTGCCTCCCTCAATAATTGAGGTAGCTCCCACTAAGGAATGCCCACTGCTCTTAAAACACCCTTCCCAACCACTCTGTCCCCCACTACGGGTGACAGACTCTTTAGCCTCATACAAGGAGCCTTTTCAGTACTAAATGTCACCAATCCTGAGGCTACTGAGTCTTGCTGGCTCTGCTTAGCCATGGCTCCACCATATTATGAAGGAATAGCAGTATTAGGTCAAATTATTTACACTTTAGACCACACCCAGTGCCCTTGGGGCACTCAGAGCAAACTCACCCTTACTGAAGTTTCAGGGTTCGGAATCTGCATAGGACACGTGCCCCCCACTCATCAGCATCTCTGCAATCAGACCTTACCTGTTAATACTGCTCAGGATACCCAATAGCTACTCCCTTCCAATGATAGCTGGTAGGCCTGCAGCACCAGGCTCACCCCTTGCATCTCTACTTTAGTTTTTAACCTATCCAAAGATACCTTGTATCTACTATCCTCCTGAAGAAACTCTATTATAGGCATATGATAGCTCTCCCTCCAGGATTAAAAGGGAACCTGTCTCGCTTACTTTAGCTGTTATGTTAGGGTTAGGTTTAGCCGCTGGAGTTGGTACTGGCTCTGCAGCCCTAATTACGGGACCAATAGACCTCAAACATGGCCTCGATAATCTCCGAGCCACCATGGACACTGACCTAAGGGCCCTCCAAGACACAGTCTCCAAATTAGAAGACTCGCTAAACTCATTATCTGAGGTAGTACTCCAAAATAGAAGGGGTCTTGATTTATTGTTTCTCAAAGAAGGGGGTCTTTGTGCTGCCCTAAAGGAAAAATGTTGCTTTTATGTAGACCATTCGAGCGCTATACCGGACTCCATGAAAAAACTCAGAGATTGGACAAAAGACAGAGCGTCAAAATAACCAAAACTGGTATGAAGGTTGGTTTTCTAAATCTCCTTGGATGACCACTTTGCTCTCTGCCCTCATGGGACCCTTATTGATTCTCTTGCTCCTTCTCACCATAGGACCCTACATAATTAATCGATTGATTACTTTTATTCGTCAGCGTGTTAGCGCTATTCAAGTCCTAGTACTTCACCAACAATATCACCGGCTCCAGTCAGATCAATTAGAACCAGATGAAGTTGAACAAACATTTAGTTCTAAGGTTTGAACTACCTCCTAGACAGAGTGGGGGATGAAAGATCCTGCCTAGAAATTTTATTTACCCCCAGAAAATCCTGCTTTAGAAGGCCAGAGTGCCACCATAACTCCTATCCTCCTTGACCTCTATTCCAGGAACTAGCTAACTGCAAAGGTTGTTCTGCATTCTATATAGTTGATGTTTGCCCAACCTATTGCGGAATGCAGTTAATCCATCTTGCGGATTGCAGTTACACCCGGTCCCCAGGGGTGCATTGCCTCATGAACTACGTATAACTTCCCTATCTGAATGCCCCAAGCCCTCCCCGTTCTGCGATTTTTTGGTTTCAAATACTCTTTGCGCCGGACACAAGGAATCTATCTCCTCTGACCCTGCGTGGTTACGAGTCGATCCCAGTGCACTGGACCCCCAATAAAGGCCTCGTGTGCTTTGCAGTAAGACGATCTTTGGCTGATTCTTTGGGCGTCACTTTATCCCGAGACTTGAGTGGGGGGGTTTCCCCATTTCGTGGGGGTCTCCCCATTTCGCGGGTCTTACATGTGTTCAACTGACAGTAATCAAAAATGATGGTAAGCAGTTTCCTTCCTAATACAAAGGAGGCTCCCTCTGAATGTAATAAACATACAGCCTTGGTGTTTCCTCCACCCTTTGCCTGTATGCCTGGTTTATATAGGTTTCAGTGTACAACTCTTGCCAAATTAAACCAAAACAGACATAGATTAGCTATAATAGTGTAGGTGTTAAATTCAAAACACTTAAGTACAACAGATGTGTCATCCAGTTATCCACTGAAATTACCAGTTCATCATATGGTTTAACTAATGCACAGTTCCACATCTTAGAGATTTCAACTCCAATGGTTTGTTCCTAGACTACTATCTCCAATAGCTGGCACCCAGAATCATGCCAAATGGTAACTGAAACTTATCTTGTATGTGGTATTAAAAAGAAAATCAAGTTATTTGTCTTGAGAGTTACTAGAGAAGCCACTAATAAGTACTACTGTTAATGCATTCTAAGAGAAATTATATACAACCAGAATATAGTTTCAATGCCAACATGGCAACCCTGCCCCAATGGGTTAGAATATAGATTTTCTCCACAGATAATATATACTTAGGAAACAGATAACAATCAAAAGTGGAAGGCACTGAATTGAGTTATCTAAAGGTCTTTATTACATAAACAAACACACGAATCTCCTCCATACTATCGGTGAGAAGGATGAAGATACTAAGGCTTTCTATTAGCTTGGAGGAATTAGAAAAATGGAACACTGCCTGTGTGCCCTGGTCAGTTGTTTGGACAATGCACAGTTAATGGCTTTGATAGATTTACTTTACATGTGACTCAGAAGATAATATAATTAACAGCTGCACGGACCTTGGCAAAACTATAGCGTATCTTTGGAGTGGAAAGAACTTTCTGAAAATTTTTGAGAGGATTGGAAATTGAGAATGTGAAATTCTGGTGTCTTGGTTTTCCAAAGTAGCAATCAAAACTGGCTCCATTTATCTGCCTCAACAGTGACCTGTGAACCACAAGAATGGGCATAATGATTTGCAGCATATCCAACCAGTACTATCACATTTTCAGGTTGAAGTTTGTCAAAACTAATTCTGACAGTCAGAGTACAAGGTCAGAGATTCTGGAGTCTTATCCTCATTTTTCAACTCTTCATGTAAATGAGGCCAAAGCTGTAAACTATACTATGTAGAAAACTGAAATCAAATTCAGCTACAACATAACATGCCCATGTTTAAAACAACTACTGCAAAACCTTGAAAATACAGATACCATTACTAAGCACTGATTCCTTCTATCCAAAGTACTTTCTCAATTAAGTAACTATCTTCATAGTAGCTGAATTATAAACGGCCATGTTTTCCTAGCTGGGAAAGGGCTTTCTCATAGAGATCTTATCAATTGGCCAATTATGAATTAAAGATGAACCATATTTTTTCCCAGTTGTCTCTACTTCAAGTCTTCCTGTACTAGGACTTTCTGCTCTTGTTTAACAGCTTCTTGACTATCAATTCTTTCTCACCAACATACTGAAAGAATAGCTATATAGTATACATTCAGTTCACATACCATGTACACTGTAACCTCATATTATTGCTGGTCAAACATGGACTTTTGCTGTTGCCTTGATGAATTTAAGAAAGACAAGCAAGCTGGCACATGGTGGCTCATGCCTTTAACCCCAACACCTAGGGGGCAGAAGCAGGTAGATCTCTATGAGTTTGAAGCCAGCTTGAAGGTTGAAAACTACAAAGTGAGATACTATCTCAAAAAAGAAAACAATAAAAAAGAAATGGAATAGAAAAGAAAAATGATCAAGACAGTACATCTTTTATTGTTTTACCTATAATTATGAACAACTATCCTGTCTTGAGCATATAATCTGTAAGTGCTGCTTTCATAACTACGACTATATGTAAGATAAAGCTGGGTATGGTGGCCTAGGCCTGGAACCCAGCATTCAGGAGGCTAAGGCAGAAGGATTTTGAGTGATAGGTCAGCCTGGGCTAAGCAGAGAAAAAAATGTTAGCAAAGCAAAACAAAGAGTTTGTAATATTGTGGTTAAGAAATACATTATATAGCCGGGCGTGGTGGCGCACGCCTGTAATCCCAGCACTTGGGAGGCAGAGGCAGGCGGATTTCTGAGTTCGAGGCCAGCCTGGTCTACAGAGTGAGTTCCAGGACAGCCAGGACTACAGAGAAACCCTGTCTTGAAAAAAACCAAAAAAAAAAAAAAGAAAGAAATACATTATATGTATCTATGTTACTGTTGTTGCTGATGTGAGTCAGTAGCAGTCTTAGTTTAGAGCCATTGGTTAGCCTGGAATCCATTGTGTACACCAGGCCAATCTTAGACTCACAGAAATTTCACCTGCCCCTGCCTCCTTGATGCTGGGATTACAGGATAAGCCACTACACCTATTTTACCTAATCTCTCAGAAGGCTAATTAAATGTCATGCATTTCTAACAATGGGCTGTATGAATGTATTGTTTGGTCTTTCTATCACTGTGTAAGCATCACAGAGTGTACCTCCATCAACAAAGACAGGTGGCCATGAGATGACATAGTATATAATCTTAAAAGGTCACTATTACAGTTTGCTGTTGACAGGAACATCACTGTATGTTGCCAACAGTGGCTGTGGTTGTTTGGATAGAAATGGCCCCATAGACTCATTCGTGTGAATGACTGGCACAAAGCGAGTGGCACTATTAGGAGGTGAAGTGTGGCCTCGGTGGAGGAAAAGTGTGTCACTGGGGCATGATTTGGGGTCTTGAAAGCTCAAGTCTCACCAGTGTGGCACACATTCTGCCTGTGGATCAAGGTGCAGATCCCTCAGCTCCTTCTCCAGCACCATGTCTATCGGCATACCGACTGCCATGTTTCTCTGCCATGATGAACACGGACTCTGGAACTGTAACGCCAGTGCCCCCAAAATGTTCTCCTCCATAAGAGTATCTCTTCACAGCAATAAAACCCCAAGACAGCTTACTTTTTTTAGAAAATCTGCATCCCCTTGATGATACAACAGCTGTTACTTCAGTGACTATCTAAGAGGACTGCTCAACATTCAGAGCTCCCCGGTAAGGCAATGCTGCAGAGTAATGGTGAGGGTTCAGACACCCTTAGTGTACCGCAGGGACACTGGCAGGGGGCGAGCTGCAAGGCACCGTCTGCAGAAGAAAGCGCGCTGGGCCCAGGCCCTCGCCGCTGCCCCGACTCACCTCAAGCTGGTGCAGCAGGGCTTTGCCTTTTTTGTTGATCTCCACCATCAATGTGAAGATGGCAACTTTAATATCCTGTTCCACCTGCTTTTGGTTTTGATTTACTTCAATTATCCTGAAAATGAAAGGGAGAAAATATCTAAAATTAATGGCAGATATTTAAATTGGATACTTTAATAGCTAAACTAGGCCAAAATGGTTAGTCTTTAAAAGTTCTATCTCCAAGTCCTATTGACTTGGAGACATTAGAAGACATTAGAAATAATAATTCAGTTAAACAAAACATGGATAGTGAGTATATTTTAAAGAACATGGTTTTAAAGAAATATGTCACACAGCAAAAGAACAATATACCAACCTACAAGAAGAATAGGGCCTGAGAGTAGACATAACTATAATTTATAGTCAGGACAAAATGATTTTGACTGGGAACAAGTTTGGTTATGTAACTGTGATATTCTGATCTCAAGTGTCTAAATTGGCAATTTTCACCATATTGGAACAGAGACGCAAAAGACAACAAAAATAGCTTACTTTTCTAAGTGGTTCAGAGGTTAAAGTGCTTTTTACAGTAGCATGAGGACCAGAGTTCAGATCCCCCAGAACCCACATAAATGCAGGGTAGCTGTGGAAAACCAACCTGTAATTCCATCCTGAGAAAGTGAAGACAGGCTCTCAAAGTGAAAGGCGAGTAACACTAGACATATCAGTCAGCTCCGGTTTTAACTGAGAGCCTGCCTCAATGAATAATATGTAAGAGCAAGAAAGATGAGCCCTGATGTTAACCTCAGGCCTCCACATGTGTACACATGCACATGTACACCAGCACACATCAGATGGCCATCCACCTGCAAGCAAACACACATACACACACACCACATAAAAATGGGGGGGGGGTGGAGGGCATACAGTGACTATTTTGGAATTCTGGTTTTCTTTTAAAACACAGAAATATTATAAGAAGGTGTGTTTGCTTTAACCCCAGGTGTGGGCTATAGGCTCGTTTGGACTGTCCACAACAGCTGACTAGGATTTGCCTCGTGTTCTAGCAGAAAAAAGCATGTTTGCCAGCTGTAGATTTCTGGGATTGTGTGATATTTGGAATTCTGGGAACTTTTCAGAGGGTATATAAATGCTAGAGCCAGCTAGGCAGTGGTGGCGCACGCCTTTAATCCCAGCACTTGGGAGGCAGAGGCAGGTGGATTTCTGAGTTCAAGGCCAGCCTAGTCTACAGAGTGAGTTCCAGGAAAGCCAGGGCCAAAAAAAGGTGCTAGAACCCCAATAGGGTGTAGGTAGTTGTTGGTTTGTTTAGAGAGCTTGGATGTAGTTTGTTAGTAGCTCAAAGAAGAAACGAAAGTAAGTAAGAGCCAAATAGCTGAAAAGGAGGAAAAATTTTAACTTCAACATCCATTAAAATATGATTAGAACAGATTTACTAATAAGCTTCCTTAGAAAATGTTGGGGCACCCACATGTCATAAGGGAAACCAGGAATGTTGATCATGTGCACGGGGTTTCCTCCCCAGAAGGCTGGGGATGGACAGCCAATGACTTTTTGTTCTCTGTAAAGACAGACTTCACCCAAATGCTCCAGAATGCTATTCCAGACTCTACCTCCCTAGACCGTTTATCTTTAGCTCTGTGATATTCATGCAAGTAAACTTGTGTTAACTTTTTACCATGTGATCGTATATTCTGGAAGATGTATAAGTGCTGAGGAAAAGAGAGCAGAGAACCCCTTTTCCTTAGAGAATCTTTTAGAGAAGGACTTTCTTAGAGAACTTTCATAGCAAACTTTTCAGAGAGAACTCAGAAATAAAGGCTAAAATCACTTTACATAGTGTCCTTTTTTCTTCCGACAATTTCAACTTGCAGGCTGGAAGTTAGAGTAGTGCAGTTCCTGGGGAGACAGAACTAAAGACTACTTAATCCCTAGCTGTTAGGCTACAGGTGCTAATTGCCTAAGTCAGAGGCTTTTAACCCTCACAATGAGCAAAAAAGTTTTTAGGACTTTTTAGAAGTTATCAACAAGCATTCAGGATAGTTAGAGAGCTAGGACATCAAAGACCACCAATTTTTAAAGCTACACCTGTGCTCGACTCTGTGTCTCTGTGTCTCCCTTCAACCCATTCTGGACCAGGAAGGCCCCGGCAGCAGCCATCCTGAGGAGAGATGCTACATGTATCTTATGGCCTGCTACCTTGGTAGGAGACCACACCAGATTCAGGTCTTTCAGCTATAGAAACTATCTTCAAGGTCACATGTACTTTACAAAGTATTTGCTATATTGTCATACCTTTAGCTTTACTGTGCAGCTGGAATTGGAATGATGGTTGCCTGAAACCTTTTCCCAAATTCAATTATATTTAAATATGCTTGCAATAATGTGCCTGGCATCAGACTCTTTAGAAGTCTGATCCAGTTTGATGAAGTCAAATTGAACTGAATTCTCATTCTCACCTGTTTGCAGTTGGTTTCCCTGCCTGTTGTGACCACCTCAAGGAAATATTAAATTACACAGAAATAAATTAAGCGTTGGGGGCTCTGCCTCTGTGTTATTCAATGACTTTAAGATACACAGCTTACTAACTGGTTTCTCCTAGACAATACACAGGAAAGTAAACAGAACTATATTCCTGACTTAATCAGAACTTAAGTTTGCTGAAGTTGTGTTTTTATAAAATCACTCATCAGAGCTGCTTGCTCATTAAAAGTCCTGCCCTCTTAGGAGTGGCACTTTGTCAAACTGCCTTGAAGATAGGACCTTTCGGGTAGATGCTCTTTTAAGAAACTGGAGCTGTACTTCTCTGTCTAGGAACTCACACAACTGCACAGAAGATTAGAAAGTTTCTAGTGAGCCGGGCGGTGGTGGCGCACGCCTTTAATCCCAGCACTTGGGGGCAGAGGCAGGCGGATTTTTGAGTTCGAGGCCAGCCTGGTCTACAGAGTGAGTTCCAAGACAGCCAGGGCTACACAGAGAAACCCTGTCTCGGGGGGGGGGGGGGGAACGTTTCTAGTGTCAGGGCTAGACCCCTCTTAAGCACTAGCTAGGAGCCCAGTTGTGTGAAATAATTGTTTTTCTTTTTCCTGAGTGCCTAGTTGAATCCTTTGTTGGCTTGAACTACTTTTACGTTTTATGAAACAAGTACTTTTTAAAGAGAAAAATGGAGAGGAGATGGATAGAAAGAAAAAGAAGCACCATATCCACCACACTGGAACAGCTTACACAGGAGGTATTTGGCATCTACACATCCAGGTCCACATGACTAAACAAACCTTTATTTTCCTTGCCTGCTCCTCCCGCAGCCACTCTAACATTTAAGGTCACAGTTGAAGAGACTGTATTCTGTTATAACTTCAAGATTATTGAGATCAATATTGCTTCAGAATTAAGGAAATGAGTATGTGTACCAAAAAAAAAAAAAATCACTCATCTTCAATGGTACAATAGGATGATTAAGGGAAACATTGCCATATTTTAAAACAGTAATATCAAAATTAGTAGTATAATTTTCATCCTTCTGCATTCAGGTAGGCTGCAAAGAAATAGAGGGTTGCAGATGTATTTCAGTAATGATGCCTCGTATGCAAGAGGATTTCTTAGAGAAGAAAGGGACAATGAAAGGAAAGGACAATTAGCACCAACCTGAAGATGTGTTAATATCACAATTCAAAGACCAAAGTCACCTACACTGCAATGCTATTTTGTTTAAGGAATTTGTAAGCCCAGTGCTTGTGAGGTTTAAGAAGAAACATCAGAAACTCAAAGTCAGCACTGGCTACACAGCAAGTTTACGCCAGCCTTAGCTACATGTGACACTGCCTCGAAAAGTATAATGAACACGCACATATGACTATCAAAAAACTAATAACTGAAGCCAGAGGCCGGGTCTGCTGCCACTATGATGAACAAGTATGTGGTAGAGATGGGAGATAAATAGAAACAGAGTGGTTTGTGAGCCTGATTTGAGATGTCTGTGCTGCCTCCTGAGGCTATAGTGATGTTTGGGTCTACTTTGCAATCATGGGCCATGTCTGGGTCCGTGTTGATGTCTGTGGCTGTGTTACTACCAAAGGCCATTGAGATGGCTGTTAGTGGTCTAGGCTGGCACATGAGGCCATGTTGATGTCCTAGGGCCAGGGTGAACTACCCCACCCCCCAAGCTCAGATCCAGGGCTTTGAGCTGGCCCATCCTTACATGTACCCCATTTGTGAACTGCTGGGGGAGTCCTGGTGAGGATCCAGTAATGATGGCATAACAGAAGTCAGAGGCCTCCAATCAATGACTCACTCTAAAGAATATTTGCAAGTAGAGTGTTTGGGCAGAAGGGTATATTGTATGACACACTATGGCACACTGAAGCTTACATGGTGTGATTTCTTTAGATTTAATTTTAATGTTTAATTTTCTTTTGTGGAGGAGGGTGAATATGGAAGGACTGGAAATAAGGTGACTAGAGTGGATGGTGTGAAATTAACAAGAATAAAAATATTATGAAAAAAAGGAAAAGTGAAAACAAATTTAGAGAATTCATAGTATCTGATTTTAAGATTTCTTATAAAAACTACTATGACCCAGAGTAGAAAATGGCAAAACAGAACAAAGCAATTCCACTCCCAAAAAAACAAGCACAATGGACACAATCCAGAACCTAGAATTGTTTTATACTTATTGAAGTTCTACAGAAATGCGAAGGCTAGTGCCGTATTTTGTTAATTGAGTTTTCTTTTTTCCTTTTTTTTTTTGTTCTTTTTTTTTTTTTTTTTTAAAGACAGGGTTTCTCTGTGTAGCCCTGGCTGTCCTGGAACTCACTCTATAGACCAGGCTGGCCTCGAACTCAGAAATCTGCCTGCCTCTGCCTCCCGAGTGCTGGGATTAAAGGCATGCGCCACCACCGCCCGGTTTCATACAAATGAGAAGGGTTAAAAGCAGCAAGAGGCTTTAACAGCTGCTGCTCTCCTAGAGAGGGCCTGGGCTCATTTCTCTGTACCCACATCAGACACCATTGGTAATATATCTCCAGGGATTCAAAACTCTCTCTGCCCTCTGAAAGCGATGCATGTATATGCACATACACACAAACATACAAATAAATAAAAAATTAAAATAAATAGTACAATCTGATGACAGTAAAGATGAAAAGATATAACGAACACAATGTAACAGAATAAATATATGATATGACTTAATCCATAATAATTATACTAATACTGGAATATTAGAAAATGGCTAGACTACATTTAAGCATTTCTTTTAGGTAAGAATTTCTTCTCAGCTAACAGAATTACTTATAGCAACAACACACCTTAAATGCAGTACTAGGGAGGCAGAAGTAAGTGGACCTCTGAATTCAAGGCTACTCAGTCTACATGCTGGGTTCCAGAACAGCCAGGACTCTACAAGGAGGCCCTATCTTAAAATTAAATATCTCACAAAACTGTTTCAAAACAAAACAAAATCTCAAATCCCCTAGTTGTTTCAAGAAAGAGTAATAGATGATAGCTGTGCCACAAAAGCTGACCCAGTTTTCCCAGTGAACAATATTGAGATATACAGAGCACCCTCTTATTCAAGTCTTCCTACTCAGCACTTCTTCACCTGTAAACAGTAGCAGTCATTTTCATGCAAACAACACAGTAAAGAGGTGTATTTCTTGGTGTGCTAATGAGGTGTATGAATGTCAGCATGTGCCTTACATGGATTTACATCGGGGGACTTGATCTCCTCCATGGAGCACATGCCCTAACAAGTAGTATCTAGAAACAGACAAGGAATAAACTGCAGTGTAATCATTCTCTTGAGATTGACATATTCCATCCTACAAGGAAGCTCCTTGAGCAGGAAGGTCAACAACTCAAAATAGCTTCAGGAAGTCCCTGAAATGGACCAAATTCACTAGGTCCCTTCCCGAGCTAAACTGCCAAGATAACTCTCAGTGGCTAAGGTGCAAAGAAGACTTTGAGACCAGACAGCTGCCTGGAAGAATCAGAATCAGGCCTACCTGCCTGGCCTTTAAGAGGTTCAGATTAACTCAGGAACCTGGAAAGGTCAACACTCTCCAACATGCTGAGTTGTCTGCAAGGTGTGCAGTGTGCTCCAGGTTCCCAGCTTTGTGAGCTGTCACCTGTGCTAAGGTGAGGCTTTGGTGGTGTAGCTGTCTGTGAATCTTTTCTGTTCTTGTAACTCCTTACCCATATTGCTGTAAGAAACCCCAATAAAACTCACTGGCTTACCAAATTAGTTTCTGTGGTTCTTCTCCTTCCAGCTCCTGGCTACCCCCTATTCATGATATATATATCATGAATATATATATATAGAGTGTATGTGTGTGTTGGTTCCACTATTTAGATGTGTATTGTGTTTTCTCCTCAGGAAATGGTATGTCCAAGTTTAGTAATGCCCACTCTCTGTGTTTATCAAACCTTCCACCCTATGTAACTAAAGGATCAGGACCCAAGGAGGCATCTCAAATATTAACAAACTTAAAAATAGCAATTAGGTACATAATCCAGTATTAGAGCTACATTATTGGCAAAGCTGTCTTTTTCTCAATCTTGAAAAAAATTTAAATTAGGAAACACCATTGGATTATGAATATATACCAGATACATGAGCTATTATTGTTATACATTTTCATTTTACTAATAAAGAAACTGCTTCCCAACCCAGAGTTTCTGAAAAAGCCTTACCAACCATGTGTTTGGAATCCAAAAGCTTATCAGATACTTCACAGTAAGAAAAGGAAATCTAGAAATGTATACATTTACTACACATAAATGATTTATAGTGTCATAAATAAATGTACTTACCTATTTTGGATCTGATTTCCTGTATACTTTATATATTTTGTTTTTTCCATCAGTTTAGTGATTAGAGTATCTATGATCACTTTTTGATTCTGAAAAGCTTCTTCTATAAATTGGTATCTGAAGAAATAATAAGCAAATAACTTCATACAAACATCTATACAAAGAAAGTCCAAAAGTAAAAACAAAAACAAAAACAAAACAAAAACAATATAAGGGAGAGACTCTGTGGGTGGGGATATGACGACGGTGGTTAAGAAAGCGTTCAGAGGCTGCTCTTAACCACCTGTAACTCCAGTTCCAGGAGACCTGATGCTCTCGTCTGGTCTCTAGGAGTACCTGAACCCATATGCACATACATACACAGACACACACACATAAACAGGTGCTCTAAAGAAAGAGGAATAATATATATTAAAAAAAATGACCTTGGAAAATGCAGAATGTGGGCTGGCAAGATGGCCTCCATGGGTAAAGATGCTTATTGTCAAGTCTAATTTTGAGTCCTGGGACCCTTATGGCAGGAGGGAGTTCCCACAAGATGTCCTCTGACCTCTGCACATAATGTGGTATGCAAGCAAGTACGTACATACATGGACCCCAGAACGTCTTAAAAAGGTGGGTATTCCCATCTGCTCAAATCTGTTATGTTGAAAACCAGTCGTAAACACTAAAACGTTACAAGGTAAAGTTTACTTTATGGCTGAGCCTAACTTGCAGTCTCATTGAAAGTAGGAGAGAGACGTGGCCCTGACCAAAAGCAGGGGAGCCTTTTATAGCTGGGCTCTGACCCTTGATTATAAAGTCAAGTATTTGCAGTTCATAATTTAGTTAGCTATATTTATGATCACAGGAAAAGTATTTGTTATGGTTTTATGGCTAATCAGTTCTCCGAGCATACCATGAAACAATGGAAACAATTTGCAATGTGCAAATGACAAGATTATAGAGGAAGAACAAGTTTAAAAAAAAAAAAAGTTGACCTTTAGCTTGGTACATGATTAGAGAAAAACAGCATAGGGAACAATATAGAAATAAATCAAATTATAACAATGTTTAACTAAGGAAGAAAAATGGAGTCAGCTGGTCATTAACAACACTTATTTATTAAATAAAGAAGTCTTTAGATAATTTTTATTTCAAGAGTGTATTAAATACGGAGCACTCAGTTTTAGAGTCGTACACAGCTCGTTAGACAGATGTAGCAAAAAGAGGCCAAAGATTTAAGTAAATTTGTTAACAGGCTTAACTAATTTGGGACTTCAGAACCCTGGAAGTTTGCTGAGGATAAATACTTTCAAGATCATATCTAAACAGTAAGAGCTTTGTTGTACAACAAGCCACAAATTATTCTTTTCTATAAATAGAAGGCATTTGACATTGTTCCTTTTGATTAAAGCCTTGAGTGACCTAAAATAAGACACAGCATTTAGCAGTTGTTATCAACCAGGAAGTCAAGATGGTTGACTTTGGCAAACTATAGAAAAAATATCCCGTGAAGAGACTGTCATGGCATACGTCCCAGAAAGTACTGTAGACTGGGGGGATGGCATGGCAGGAGGAAGCCCCATGAGTCTCAGGCTAGAAAACCCGACTTCTACCCTGAGCCCTACATGGTGGAGCGAAAACAGATTCCTGCATGCTGTCCTCTACCCTCGCATGTGTGCCACGAGCATGAGTCTCCCCTCCTCCACTTCTTTTCTTTAAATGTAATACTGTTTATTTAACTTCAAAAACATTTCAGTATTTTAAACATACAAAAAATAACAATGTTGCAAATTGCGTTTAGTACAGAGGGTTCTTGAACTTCCATTGATGCAGTAGTTCTTCCCTTTGCAGATGAGTTCTACGGGTTTCTTAAAAGATTTAAAATCTAGTGCACTTAACTAAAGAAAAAACTCCAAACACTACTCATGCCAGCTGGCCCCTCCCCCCTTCCCACAACTAAGAATGCCAGCAGAATGCTGTGGCACTATATACCAAACCAAGACAACCTGAAGCTAAGTGGAAGCCCACCGCAGTATCAAGGGGTCCAGCCTCAGTGCACGTCCTGAGCTACGGCCGCCTCCAAAAGGCATCTTCCCCTCACAGCCTCCACACCAAACAAGGAGCATCAAGAATCTGTCTGGGTTGTTTTGTTCTCTTTACAAACTATAGATATGTACAGTTGACAACTCAGGATGTCTAGCCAATAACCATATAGTTAACACTACCTTATGAGTTGAGAACAAAACACTAGAAACATCTTCAAATGCCTTCTCACACCAACAGCAAGTGCACTGAGTGAGGAGGACTCGAGGGTGCCTTTGCATTTTAAAAATGTTTGGAGCTATGTACAACTTTGATACAGTTTCAGGGTGCTCTGGACACCCACGACAACTTCATGTAAACCACTGACACTTTGAGAAACTACAATATGATCGTGATCAAATTTTGTAATTAAACCTAACAAGGGCAATAGACACAACTCAAATAAGAGATGTATCAATCACAGTGCTCTCTTACTCTAAGGCATTCAGAAGGAGACAGAGTTCTTATTCATCTTCCTCTTCCGCCTTTTTCTGAGCAACTTTAGCAGGACCCTTGGCGCTGCCGTCAAACTTCCCTTTTACACTTACAGTCAGCGACATCCTTCTCATCCTTCTCCTTCAGCTCTGCTGCCTTGGTAATATAAGGCTGCTTTTTACTGTCACTTAAATTATTCCACATCACACCCAGCTTTTTTGCCACATGGCCAATGGAGAAGCCAGGGTTTGTAGATTTAATCTTGGGGTGGAATTCAGAGCAGAATAAGAAAAATCCAGACGGAGGTCTTGTGGGGTCATTCAGGCCCTTCTCGCCTCCTCGAGCTGGTCCATAATCCTCATCTCCCGATCATCTCGTCCTTTATCTGCCGCTGCCACGGCATCAGACTGGATTTCTCTTTGCCAGACATTGTCTTCCACCTCTCAGAGCATGTCTTGGAAAACTCCACAAAACTGACTGGAACCTCTGGATTTTTCTTCTTATGTTCTTTCCTGCATGTCTGCATGAACAAGGTATAAGCAGACATCTTGCCCTTTGGCTTATTGGGGTCATTTCTAGCCATCCTGACTGTACTGTTCCCCCTCCTCCACTTCTAAACATAAAAAATAAAATAGGTGCAGTGCTAGCCACTCAGAGGCTAAAGCAGGGGGTTCTCTGTAAGTCTGAATTTATCCTGATCTATAGGTACTGCTACACAGTGAGACCATTTCAGAAAGAGTAACTGTAAACCTAGAATTCTGTATCCAAGGAACATATTCTTAGTGTTAAATGGAGCTGAAAAACTGGGTGTGGTAGTACATTTCTTTAAATCCAGTGCTAGGGAGGTTGGCAGGTAGATCTCTATGAGTTCAAAGTCAGCCTGGTCTATGTAGTGTGTTCTAGGATAGCCAAAAATATATAATAAAGACCTTATCTCGAAAACAAACAAACAAACAAACAAACAAAAAAACCCCACCAAAACAATAGGGCTGGAGAGTTGGCTCAGTGGTTAAGAGCTCTTCCGAAGTTCCTAAGTTCAAATCCCAGCAACCACATGGTGGCTCACAACCATCCATAACAAGATCTGATTCCCTCTTCTGGTGCGTCTGAACACAGCTACAGTGTACTCACATTAAATAAATAAATAAATAAATAAATAAATAAATAAATCTTAAAAAAACCCAATAAAGGTGAAAAATATTTCAACCTGGGGGAGGGATTCTCTTTCTGGTATAGCTTCAGTAAGAATAATTAAAATCACGGGTAGAAGCAAAGTAAAGAGTCTTGGTGTGTAGTGTATGCATATATATCATATACAAGACAGTATAGGACTTATTAGTAGACAAAGGTTGTTTTCTAATAAGGGTCATGCCTGATCCAGAAAGAAGATAAGTACAATATGAGGTTAGATTGTAACATTTAGAGTAGTCAGGGCCAGTGAGATGGTTCAGCAGATAAAAGCACTTACTATGCAAACCTCACAATTTGGGTTTGATCCATGGAACCCAGGCGAAAGGAACGAGCAGACTCTCAAACACACACACACACACACACACACACACACACACACACACACACGGGAACACACTAACAATAAACTTAATTTTTAAAAAGCCAGCTACAACTGGTGGTACACAACTAAGATGAACCTCTTAGTGAGGCCAACCTGGTTTACAGAGTTTCAGAACAGACAAGACTGCATAGTGAGATTATACATAAACAACAGCAACAACAAAATCAAACTAACAAACAAAGCCAAAACCTCACCAAAACAGTCTCCTCTGTTAAGGCCTGGGTAAATGCTGCTGCCTGTCTAGTCAGCCATTTTATGCTACTGATAATTTGTACAAGGAAACTTTCTCTTGTACAAACTGATTGCATATTCTGTTATGTTCTGTGCTTTGTTGTTCTTGGAAACCAATCACAATAGAAGTCAGTTAGAATGGCTTTGTATAGTTAGGACCCGAACCAACCACCCAGTAGCACTTCCTGGACCTGTATATGAGCTTTTATGGTTTCTTGTCTTTATAATCCGCTCCTGGGATGTACCCCAACATAAGAGAGACACCTGCACCAATATAAGAAGCTATTTAGGATGAGACTTCCATTTTGAGTAGAGGTCAAATAAAGTTTAAGTTCCCAAGACCTCCCTGGGAATTGGCATCCTACTTGGCAGAAAGAGACATGTATGTGTGTATGTAACTGACATCAGGCTTGGCAAGTTATGGAATGAATGTTAGGCAAGGCAAGTCTCCTGCCGCAGTTCCATAGCCCAACCAAAGGGGGCAAGATAAGTGTACAACAAAGACATGTGCCTAAGGAAGTCCCCAATCCCTAAATTCTGATTGGTGGAATAATCGATGTGTATGGTTTTAGGCTTAAAAGCTCTGCAGGATCCTGGCTTGGGGTTGAAATCAGCTCTCAAATCTGTTTTGCAGCCCTGATCAATCAGTTCTAGGGCAAATGCTCAATAAACTATCTCTGTCTGACTGATACTGGTGGTTCATGTGGTTTGTGGGGCGTCTCCTGGACCACAACATCCTAATTTTTTGACACTAGCAACTAATATCTTGTTATTTAAAAAAAGAAAAAAAAAACCAGCATTGCAAGAAATTGACTCTCAGTGTGGACTGATTTTGGCTCATAGGGATTTTGGTAATGTCTTAAATATTTTAAAATTGTTTCTAGCTGCCATTTATGAGGGCAGAGGAGTTCAGGGTACAACTAGTATTCAACTAAGATACTAGCATTCCTTCAGTGTATTGCCCAGAACAAAATATAAAATACAAAAGACAGAAACCAAAAAACAAAAAAACAAAAAAACAAAACAAAAAAAACCAAACCCTGAAATTGAGAAATCCCTGTGTAATCCAGGATATCTCTGGCCAAACAAAATACATTCAAATTGCCATTTAGCTGAAGCAGTAGCAGCCTGTAAGCCACATAAAAGGTATGTTGCAGATCTGAAGAAACAAAAGACGCTGGTACCTGTGCTCTTTGTGTTCTAGCAGCTGGCAGTCTCGACATGTCAGTTTATCACATGTTTCACAGTAAAGTTTCAATTGCTCCTTTTTATGGAAGGGACAAAACACTGGTCGCTGACTGGTCACACCAACTGCCTCTGCAAAAACAACAGAAAGCAGAAAGAAAATTACTGTCACTGAATAGTAGATCATTAGTGGTCCATTTCTACTCAATTCCACTGCTATAAAAGAACTACCTTTCTTTCATCTATGCACTTAGTTACTACTGCATTACAGATTTTGAAATATTAAATACTTTCAAGGCTGGTAGCTAAAGGCATCTGCCTCCAAGGCTAAGTTCAATCCCCAGGACCCACATGGTGGAAGGAGAACCAACTCCCATAAGATGTCTCTGCTGTGTCAGGATATGGGTCTCTTTAAGTACTGATGAAGGCTGAGTCATAAGGCTTGTTTGCATAATAATGTACATATTTTACTTCAAGTTCCTCCTTTGAGGAAAGTTCTCCCTGCCAAGGTCAATGGATTCTATGATAATCAGAAACAGCTTGACTCTGGGAAGCAAATATGTGTCTGGTGAACCTCAGCAAAAACAATGATGCTGTGACCTTCAGGATTGCCCTTAAGGCTGTTGGAAAGAATTCTGAAAACATGAGTTCAAGAATACATATATCAGTGTAACAGCTATTCTATACAGGATTTCTCAACTATTCAAAATATAAAAATGCAACATGAATTGTATGAGGGGCTTCACAGATCTGAAAGAACAGAGGGAGCTACACTAATGAGTTAGCTAGTCAGAAAAATATTAAAGGAGACATGATTTTATCAATAAACCCTGGATCACCACAGTGAATGGAATAGTTACAAAACAAGGCTCAGACAGATGGTTATGTAATGTTAGTGGTCAAATGGTGGTCTTCTCCACAGAAGGCATCAAAAACTAAATTTGATTCAGATATTCTACTCCCTAAAATGTGAAATTCAAATAGAGGTTGGGGACAGATAAAAAATCTAGTATCAAGAAAGAAGATGATGGCTTAATAATGATATTCCTACTTTCTTGGATCGCTTAATACTTTCCAATAATAAGTGTTAGAGTTGCTGAGGTAAAAAAGAAAAAAAATCCAAAGATTAAAAGAATATATTGAGGTAGCTAAGAATTATAAAATGAGTTATAATACTGCTTGCACAAACAAGAGCTCACTAAATTGAAAAAAAATTATGAAAAATCTAAGGTCATAAAATGCTGACTCGTGGAAGGATCAAAAGGGAACCTGGGGTAAATGATTAAACTGATGTGCAATTCCTAAGAAAGCAGCTTTATAAAAGACTGGTCTTTGTTCAGCCAGAGAGCTATCTAGAGCAGATCACAGAGCTGTCAGCTCGCATCGTCACTGATTCTGAGCTGTTCTTCCGCTGCTCCCATTCGCTCCATCCTCAGGTGCCTCTTTCAAGCTGAGGCTGGAACTTGACCGTCTCCCACAAGGTGCCCACACACATATACATACACAGAATAAAGAAAATTGTAAAAAAGAAAAAGTCTCACAAAACACTTCTCAAGCACTTCTTAAGGAAAATGGATAAGATTTCTTATTTTAAATAAGAAGTAATTTAAAGATTATGTAAAAAATTTACATAATTAAAAAGTTTTAAGATAGTCTCTAAGAGTATAAACTAACTGAATCTTTTCTATCCCAAATATGAGACAGGAGGATCCAAATCTGTGGACTAGGACTGGAAAGATGGCTCAGCAATGCAAAGTACTTGCTGTCGCGCCCCCCCCCCCCCAGCACCCACAGGCAGTACACCAGAGTCTCCAACTCCACTTCCATGGGAATTCCTGTCCTCTTCATGGTCTCCCCATATGCCAGGCTCTAATGTGGTGGTACACAGACATACATCAGGCAAAATACCCCTATATATGTAATAAAATATTTTTCTTAGAAGGCTGTGGACTATCCTGGGCTGGCTCCATCTCATGAATAGGGTCATGGCTGAGTATGCATGCCTGTTATACTCATACTTCTTATGAGATAGCTGTATTTTCCATTGGTGAATCCCTTCCCTTCGGTTCTAGGAATTAAACCTAGAGCTTTATATAAGCTAAGCAAATATTTTCACACTGAGTACAGCCCCAGCTATGTTTAGTTTTGTGAAAGAGAGAGTGAACAAATTTATACCATAAGTGTTCTTTTCTCCCTCTGTCCTTGTCAGATCTTTTTAAAAATTATAGCCATTCTGACTGCAATGATAAAATATAAATGTAATTTCATTTACATTTTCCTGATGACTTAGGCTGAACATTTTCTTATATATTTTCTGTTTACTTGTACTTCTTTTATTGACCAGATTATATGAAGAGAATACTTTGATGTCTATTTTTTTAGTTCATATATTCTAAACTATTTATGTGTGCTCATGTGTGTTTAGGTACATATATGTACAGTGCATGTGTATGCAGGTGAGCATGGGTGTATAGATGAACCTCAGGTGTCGTTTCTTAGAAGCCACCCAACTGTTTTTGAGTTGGAGTCTCTCACTAGAACCTAGAGCTGTCTAACAAGTGAGGCTGCTTGGCCAATAAGCCTCAGGAATGGGCAAATGTCTGAATCCCCATTCCCTGATGCCCCATCACTTGCCCAGACTACAAGCAAGAGGCATCATGCTAGGCTTTTTAATGTGGATATTAGTGACATCGACATCATCATCATCATCATCATCATCATAATAGTTATTATTATTACTATTCTTAAGATGACGTTTGTTGCTGGGCAGTGGTGGTAGTGTAGGGTAATCCCCACACTTGGGAGAGAGGGGTAGGTAGATCTCTGAGTTCAAGACCAGCCTGGTATGTAGGAGAGCCAGGGATACAGAGAAACACTGTCTCAAACAAAACAAAAAAGATGAGGCTTTATTATTTGTGATACTAGAACTGAACTCAAGGACTTGTCAAGCATTCTATCATGGTGCTGCATTCCCAGCTCCAAAAATGAATCTGTGTTTAAATAGACTTTTTTCTTTGGAGAAAAAAAAAAAAAAAAAGCATAAACCTATATTTTCAGGTCTAAATGTAGAGTTTATGGCTTCTATATTTTTTAAAGTTTCTCCCCCCATAATAGGTAAACTATTAAATTTAAATACTAGAGACAACTAAAATATTTATAATGATTTTAAATTTTTAGAAAAACCTAAAAATAACTGGAAAGGAAAACTGAGTTAATAGACTTTGTTGTTGTTTTTTGTTTTTCGATACAGGGTTTCTCTGTAGCTCCGGCTGTCCTGGAACTCACTCTGTAGACCAGGCTGTCTTGGAACTCAGAAATCCACCTGCCTCTGCCTCCCAAGTGCTGGGATTAAAGGCGTGCGTCACCACCGCCGCCCGGCTAATGGACTTATTTTATTTAGTTAATGAAAAGTTGACAATAAAAAATACTTAAAAGCAGGGCTGGTGAGATGGCTCAGCAGTTAAGAGCACCGATTGCTCTTCCCAAGGTCCTGAGTTCAAATCCCAGCAACCACATTCTCACAGCCATCCGTAACAAGATCTGACACCCTCTTCTGGAGTGTCTGAAGACAGCTACAGTGTACTTACATTTAATAATAAATCTTAAAAAACAACAACAAAGGGGCTGGAGAGATGGCTCAGCGGGTAAGAGTACCCAAAGGTGCTCTCCCAAAGGTTCTGAGTTCAAATCCCAGCACCCACATGGTGGCTCCCAACCACTCGTAAGGAGATTTGACACCCTTTCCTGGTGACTGAAGATAGCTACAGTGTACTTACATATAATAAATAAATAAGTCTTTAAAAAAAAAAAAACAACGAAGAAAGCACATTTTTTTTTTTTAAAAAAGTAGTTGAAGTAAAGAACTGGGAAAAAAGAACTCTTGCAGGTACTGGGGACAGACGGCCTTGTTGATAGTGTCTGCCTGGCAGACATGAAACCCTGGGTTCAATCCCCATCGCCCATGAGTAGGACATGCTAGCCCAGGCCACAACCCGTCCCACCTTCTGAGAGGTGAAGGCAAGGAGGATCGAAAGCCTGAGATGATTCTTCACTATTGAGTTCATAATAATCACACTACGCAGCAATTTACATTGAATAATATATCAGTCACTCATAGAACTACTAATGTAGAAATCAACTGAAAAGTGATAAACTATAATTTCAAACTTTAAACATTTATCCTAAAACACATCAAGCACAGTTCACTTGTCCTAGTAATTAACAAACAAACAAACAAACAAACAAACAAACAACCCCACTCTCCCAAAAAACCCTTTGTTGTTTATTTGAGGCAGGTCTCTCTCAACTTTGCAGCTCTGGCTGTCCTAGAACTTAGTTATATAGGCCAGGCTGGCTTCAAACTCCCAGAGATCCATCAGACTCTGCCTCCTGAGTGCTAGGATTAAAGGTGTGCATCACCACACCCATCTTTGGTAATAATTTAAAATAAAAATTTAAAGTAAAAATTTAAAATAAAATTAAGGTAACTGAAAAGAAACAAGATTGATGGACTAGAAATAATGATATAAATAACTGGGTAAATAAATACTCAAAGAGCTATTTCTATAGACAAAAATAAAACCAAACTAACCCTCTAAATTAAAAAGAAAATTGGAGCTGGGCGGTGGTGGCGCACGCCTTTAATCCCAGCACTTGGGAGGCAGAGGCAGGCGGATTTCTGAGTTCGAGGCCAGCCTGGTCTACAGAGTGAGTTCCAGGACAGCCCGAACTACACAGAGAAACCCTGTCTCGGAAAAAAAAAAAGAAAAAAAAAAAAAAAAGAAAGAAAGAAAGAAAGAAAGAAAATTGGTAAAAATTTATAAAACTCACAATGAAAAAGGAAAAATAACCATAGAAAATGTTGGTAGTTGTTACAGTTTAGATGTGAAACGTTCCTTTGCCCTCACCAAAAGCTCCTTGTTTAGGTTTGGTCCTCAGTTACTGAGCTAATCACTAAGGTGACTGGATTATGAATGACTGGCTGTTACCTAGACAACGGGACTGATCCACTCTGCCTCTTCCTCCCAAATGCTGGGACTCCAGAGACCACTGCGCTTCATTTTAACTACGCTGTAGAACTTTTGCTATTACTAGTCTATTTCTATACTTACCAACCCACCAATCCCACTTGAATCACTCTTACTTACTTAATTTATTATAATGGCTATATTACTATCCGTTTATTAGTTATAGCCAATAGTCACCCTATTAATCAACACTTTGTACCTCCATTATCCAGTTAAAATCCAAAAATAGTTCTACATGCCTTTATATGAATTATCTACATTGTTCCATTTTTACAATACCTGCCCAGCTAATCCAGCCCTATACATGTCCAATTTTCTGTACCAATATCCAGAATGCCAAGACCCTACAGAGAAAGTTTCATGGTCTACACTTCAAATAAAACATTAATGCTACCAAGCAACTCTTCAATTTCTATAGCTAGAGCTCTTTCAACTGAAGTTATTAGGCCTCCAACTTAAATCCCTAAATCTGGGGTTGGTACTCTTTTAATATTCCAACAGAATTTGGTAGCCCAACTCTCATTATTTATTTGCTTATATTCTTTATTAGATGCTCCTGTAGTACAAGCGGCATCTGGCATTTTCATTTCTGGTACTAAACAAAATCTAGACTATAGAGGAAGTACATAAACTGATTGACTCAAGGACAAACGAGAGAAAAGCGAATCTTAGGGAAAAAACAATGATATGTATGAACTCTTAAAACTATGTTAAGTGGGGGCTGGGAGAGCGGGCTCGTTAGCTAAGAACGCTTGTGATGGACAGCCTGCTCAATCTTAAGGATGAAAGCCATTTTGTCATAAGGTCAAAACAAGTTCTTTGAGCAAAGCTCAAGCTGGCTGTGCTCTAAGCTGTTTCCGGAATGTGACGACATGCTATGGAGCCAGACTATGACAAGTTAACATATTCTGTCAATTTTGAAATGTTCAGCCAAATTCCTAATGTAATCAAAATTCCTCTAGAAATCCCTAACCCTTAAAGACACCCTAGTCTTGCAGGGTTTCTCTGGGCTATATAAACCTCATCTCCTCTTTAGGGAGGGAAGCCCAGTTTAAGAGATAATAGAGCTTGCATAATTCGGCCAAAGATTTTTAGGTAATGGTCTTCACTCTTACTCAGTGAGATTTACAAAAGCAAAGTTTTATTTCGTTTAGTTTTCCTTCTGATTACACCAAATTGAATTTATAGAAGCAGGAAAGTTTGGAATATAAATTAAAGCAAGATTCAATATATAATTCATACTTATAATACTTCTAAGTACAATTTCAAATAGAATGCTGGCTTCTTTGATTCAAAAAGTATATTTTAAAGTACATATACTATTTATAGCTGTATCAAAATAGGTCAGTATAGTAAATGTAAAATTACAGTTGCAGAGAGAGAAAAGGAGAAATGCGGAAAAACCTGATTCCTTACCTGGAGACACTTCTTCTTTGTGCCTGACTGTGTGGTCTTTTGTGAACTTCACCCTCTGGTGAGCTCTGATACACGTTTTGCAGAGCCATTCAACACACTCGACACAAAACCCATTAGCTTCGGCGTTGTCTTCACAGCTTGTGCACACCTAACAGTAAAAGAATCTGGTCACATCACTTGTTGGAAAAAATTTAAAAAGAATGAAACACTAATCAAATACACTATCAGTTTCCTTATCCTAAGTTAAAATTGATAGGATGCATTAAACTATATGTATTTTAAAATGAATATATTATCCATAAGAATTGTCTTTTTAAGTCGGGCGTGGTGGCGCACGCCTGTAATCCCAGCACTTGGGAGGCAGAGGCAGGCGGATTTCTGAGTTCGAGGCCAGACTGGTCTACAGAGTGAGTTCCAGGATAGTCAGGACTACACAGAGAAACCCTGTCTCGAAAAAACCAAAAAAAAAAAAAAAAAAAAAAAAAAAAAAGAATTGTCTTTTTAGACAAGGTCTCACTGTGTAGTCTTGGGTAATCTGAGACTATTTAGACTAGACTGGACTTTACTTCATAGATACCTGATTGTTTCTGCTAGGATAAAAGCAACACTAGAGTGGACAAAGATTATTTAAGCACATTTTTCTCCTTAGATTGATATACTAGACTTTCCAGGCACTAGGCAAATGATACATGTAAAAATTATTTCAAGTGGTTTAAGAGATGACGCCAGTGTTAAGAGCATAAGTTGTTATCCGTGTTTGGTTCCCAGAGCCCACACGATCACTTACAGCCACCGATAACTCCAGTTTCAGGAGATCTGACATCTTCAGGCTTCTGTGAGCATCTGGTATATATATACATGGTGTACATATATACATACATACAAACATTTATACATACAAAATAAAAATAAAGCACAATTGAATTAAATCTTAAAAAAGAGCAGAGTGCGTGCTGGCCCAGCGGCTATGCGCACATGCTGCTCTCATACAGCACGCTGGACTCAGTTCTCACACTCGAATGGCAGTGATGACCACCTGTGCCCCAACTGTAGAGAATTCAATGTTCCCTTCTGGCATTCCTCTGGGGACACCAGGACTGCTTGTTGTATATATGCATGCATGTTGGCAAAAACACTTACAAATAAAGCAAAAATAAATATTAGACAATTAATTTTCAGTACATTTTTCTCCCTAATTCAGTATACTAGCCGTTTCAAGTAGTTGGCTAGTCCTGAGCATTCAATGGTAAGGAAGAGTACACACAAGTCTCTGTGTTTACAGTGCTTGCAGTCCTCTTAGAGGGAAGGACAGGTGAAAACTCAAGGTATCCTACTAGTTAGCTAAATGGTTTTTAGTTGGATGTCTTTTATGGACTTGAAAAAAATCTAAAGACATCTGGAAACAGATATTATTTTAAGTCCTTTATCTTATTTGTATGTGTATGGGTATTTTGTCTGCAAGGATGTCTGTGTAGCATGTGTGTGCAGTGTCTGGGAAGTTCAGAGAACGGTATCTGATCCTCAGGAAGCAGAGTCACAAATGGTTGTGAGCCACCATGTGGATGCTGTAAACTAAACCCAAGTCTTCTGGAAGAGCAAACCACTAAGGCATCTCTCTAGCCTGGGAAGAAAATGCTGTCATAAGATTAAGCTATTGAGGGTCTGGAGAGATATTTCAGTGGCTGGGAATACTGGCTGCTCTTGACCTGGGTTCATTTTATGGCATCCATGTGGGAATTTAGGGTTGTCTGTAGTTCTGGAGGATCAGAGCCTGAGTGGGTGCTGCATGCACATGATGCATGACATGAATGCAGACTAGGAGCCCATACACATAATAAAACATAAAAGAAAAAAGAAGAGGAGGAGGAAGGAAAGAAAAGGGACTGGCATGTAGACAAGTCTTCAGGTGTTAAGGATTAATGTAGGAGGACCAACTCATATGGCAGTGAAATCTCTGGGTAGGTGGCTTTGGGTTACACAAGCAGGCTGAGCAACCCATGCACGGCGAGAAAATTAGTATGCAGCATTTCTCCATGGCCTCTGCTTCAGTTCTTGCCTCCAGGACCCAACCTTGAGCTTCTGCTAGGACTTCCTCTGAATAATTTCAAGCTGAAATAAACTTTTTCCTTCCCACATTACTCTGGGTTGTGGTGTTTCACCTAGAAATCCTAACTATGACAATGGTCTTGAACAGAATACAGAACTCATCATTAAAATGAAGGTAATGATACAAATCTTAAAGATATATTTATTTATGTATTTTACGTGTATGGATACTTTACATGTATGTCTGCACACCACAGAATGGCATCAGATAGGTGTGAGCTGCCACGTGGGTGCTGAGAATTGAACATAGAACCTTCAGAAGAGCAGTAAGTGTTCTTAACCACTGAGACATCTCTCCAGCCCCAAAGATACATATATATTGAGTTCTTAAGATGCAATGGGAAAGGAGCATGATGGCAATGATCACTTCTATTAAGAAGAGCCCTACAGGAAATGTACAAAACCTTGTCAGTACTTATGAATGGAGACACAGACACATGCTTTTCCTAAAAAGACTTTGTCAGCACCAAGCTATGAAAGCTACTAGATGAAATCATCTAGTCAGAAGAGCACCAGCAAACAGCAAGAGCATGCGTGGCTGCTTTAAGGAACTGGAAGCAAGCAAGCATCACTTTACTAGAGGGTCAAGGGGAAGACTGAAGAGAAGGAGCTGGTGGCATGACAGGCAAGGGTCAGATCAAATAAGGCCACATGATGTTGTTCTTTGTCTGAAGAGAAAGATTATAAGAAAGGCACGGGCAGACATTCTTAAAAGCATTATTATTACAACACAAAGAACAGATTAGAGAAGTGGAAAGCATTCCTACACAAGGTAGTTTGTATGGAGGTTTGCAGAAGTGAGGAAGAGAACAGAATGGGAGATTCGAAGTAAAGCAAGCTCGGAGAATGCACTGGTTATGGGAGGTGAAGCATCTAGCAGACGTATGAGCTGGTGGAGTGGTGAAGACAGTGGCAATACTAACTACCTACCTTTGTAGTTGGAAACAAACAAATCACATAATTCAGAAAAATCTGGTATTTCCAGAAACCAAAACCCTGCCTTTCTTAGGGCTCATCGTCTTCACCTTTCCCACACTGCTGCTAAGCGCTGGCCAGTGCTACGGAGCACCTATGTCTGCCAATCCTCTTTGCTTTCCCAGCGCACTCGGGGTCCCATCTGCAGCTTCTCCTCCTGCGGTCCTGTAGGTTTCTGCTAGATCTAGGGGTATCCTAAGGTTCAACTATCATGTCTTAAGGATACCACTTAAATTTCTCATCTTCCACTGAAGGTTACAACAAGGAGTGAGGAATGGCTCATGTGCACTGCTCCTGATCTCTGGTAAATCAAACAAAATATAGGATGCAAAGTAGAAGCAAGATATGATAATATCTGTCATCCTGGGAGAGAGCAAGAGGATTCTGAGTTCAAGGCCACCCTGGGCAGCACAACAACAGAGCCTACTGTAAAACAACAACAACCCAAAAACTTAAACCAAAACCAAAACCCAAAACAAAGCAGCAATGCAGGAAATAAACATCTCAGAGGCCTTAGAGAAACAGCCGATCACATTGTAGTCTCCACAATCAATTTCTGGATTATCACCTCTAGAAAAGGTCATGAGCCCAGGGTTTCCTGCACAATACATACTACACCTGAGGCAAACCCTTAGCCAATTCCATTATTTAAAGCTGGTTTCACAAGGAAATAGTTTATCCCCTGAAGCAAGTCCATTTTGGCCTTTGGGGAGCAATATGGACACTGTTAAAACAACAGAATTTTAATTAGTATTAACTAAGTTCTTTTATAAGTAACAAGAGCCCTAAATTCCACTGGAACACACAAGTTGAAAATGAAAGAAGTGGGAAGAAAGCACAGAACCATCACACAACAGACAAAATGAACAACTGCTTTCTCACTAGACTCTCAGATCTTCGGTTATAAAGATGAGGAACTATCTATGAGACAATGAACCAAAAGTTGTATGCACACAAATTTTCTATTCTTGGAACATGCTAGAGAATTCACCTCAGCGGGGTCATAACCTGATAGAAAACCACAGATTCTCCCTAGAGATAAAGTAGCTACATTTAGTCTTGAAGGAATGAAAAGGAAAAGCTACTGCTGTGTTTAAATTCAGCACCTTGGACAATGCTACTAAACAAAGCTTTTAGAGCAATGCCATGAACACGCCTTTCTTAAACATGTAAAGCCCTGGGGATGAGAGACAGCTCAGAATGTAAGGCTGTTTCCTACCTGTCAATGCAAGCCCAATGACCTAAGATTGGTTCCCAGAATACACAGAAAAACAGACAAAAACCAACTTCATCAAGTTGTCCTCTGATTTTATTATAGCCATCAAGTATGTAGATATATGCACATACTACAAATAATTGTTAAAATGTTGAAATCTTACTGATCAAAAACATAATGTATGTCATTCAAGCAAGTATACAGTTTACACAAAGGAGGCTAGGACTGAAGGGACAGCTCACTGGCTCAAAGCACACGTGTCGCTCTTGCAGGTGGACCTATGTTAGTATTCCAACCCCCTCAAGGGATTTGCTACTGTCTTTACCTCCAGTTCCAGGGGCTTTTGGCCTCCACAAGCATTGCACACACACAGTATATTTACCAGAATTACAGGCAAAGCTCTAATACACATAAAGATAAATCTTTTTTAAAAGGAGTCTAAAGTAACAATTTCAACACCTAGTAACTCAAGTACAAAGAAATATTAAATATAGCATAATATTTCTTCCTAGCATAGAGAAATAGAATGATAACACCAGAGGCTTCTTTCTACATTGGCACTGTTTATCCCTAGCTCAACTCTTCCCTATCATTCATACACTTAGAAATGATGTAACTTAGCCGAGCATGGTGGCGCACGCCTGTAATCCCAGCACCTGGGAGGCAGAGGCAGGCGGATTTCTGAGTTCGAGGCCAGCCTGGTCTACACTACACAGAGAAACCCTGTCTCGAAAAACAAAAAAAAAAAAAAAAAAAAAAAAAATGTAACTTTTTATTAATGTTCTGAAGCTTGGCTATTCATACAAGTTCCTTCAGCATTTAAGCTGCCTCACCATGGGTGGTGAAGATTTGAATTTACACTTACCTGATTAGACTTTTCAACTGTACTACTGGGAACCTCGGTGGTGTCCTTCACAAAAAAGTTGTCTATGATGTGTCTCTCAGCACACTCTTGACTACAAACTGGGCACCGAATGACTCCAACTGGAAAAGACAAAATTGAATTTGAAGTTTAACATACTGAGTACTCCACATCTCATTTACACTGTAATTGGTTGTGGCTTTAGTTTCCAATCTTTTAAAGTTCATATCCTTTCAAAATTCAAAGAATGTGTGCGTGTATATATGTTGTATAAATACATGTTTTATATATACTAGATACACTAAATGTTGTACAAGCCCTTTTAATTTTAAATTACATGCCCAATGGCTTCTGTTCTTACTGATCAGCAACCTCTTTATCACTGTTTTCCAAACCTAAGTAGCTTTATGTTCTCTGTGTATTTGAGATCAGGTCTTGATGAGTTAGTCATGTACCCAATCAATGTCTCATGTTTTCTACAGAACAAGGAATTCTGGATCTCTCCAGGCCTACGGAATCAGAATTTCTGGAGGAATTACAATCATCTCTCCTTAAAGGCTCCTCAAGCTATTAAGAAGTATTATTTTACATGATTTTCTTGAATAGATGCAAACTGTTTCTGTGGGGAAAACTTCTTTCTCAGACATACATATAATATATACAAAGCACTGATCTAATAATATAACAGAAACTTCAGCAAGGTTCACAGATACTCATGGTGTGAATGTGAAGTGTCCCCTGCAGGCTTAGTTGGCTACACCATCGGGGCTTTGGAAAATTTGGGAGGTACGAGCTAGTTAAATAGTCAGTGGAGCTAAGTCTTGAAAACCATATTTGGTTTCCAGTCCCTCTACTACTTCCTGACAGCATGAAGAGAACAGTTTCCTCTAAATGCTTCCTGTGTTACCACGGGCCCAGAATCAACAGAGCAAAGGGTTAAAGCATCTGAAACCATGAGCCTATATATAAAAGTTTCTTCCCCCTTAAACTGTTTCTATCTGGTATTTTGTCATAGCAATGAAGAAAGTGACTGATACAAATATATTTTTAAAGTGAAATGCATTAAGAACAAACACAAAGAAACCCATAGGCCAATTTTATTTGTGTACATTCAAATAATTGTTTTAAATCCTAGGGCTGGAGAGATGGTCCCACAGTTAACCCCTGCTGCTCTTCCCGGGGGTCCTAGGCTCGATCCCAGCACCCACGTGGCAGCTTTCCAACTGAACTACAGAGGAGAATCCTAGCTAGGTTTCTAGGCCTCGGGTTAGGTGAGGCCATGGACTTTAGAAGGGAACCTACCACCATCACTTTATTAAACCAGCAAAATTCCAAACTACACTCTAATATTTATCCTAACACCCTCAGATAAATGTAGCTCTTACGCTCATCCAAGAAACCTCTTAACAACAGCTGGGAGACCATTACAGAAAACCACAACTGGTTAAAAAATTCAGAGAAAAAAGTGATCATGGGGTGCCCAGTCAAGACTCAGGGTTGGGGGTGGGGGGCAGAAAGACTGTGTGATTTAAAGGACTAGAAAATATGCTGTGAGAATGGTCCCGCTGGAAATGACAAAGCACAATAATATGACCATGCCAACAAGACCTGACCTGGAGTAGAACAGTCTTAACAGACCTGCTAAAAGAGAAGCAGGATAACATAGGCAAGAAAGGAATGCTGGGGGAGGAGAAAGAGTTCTCTCCTGGGGACGAATCAATTGGCTATCCAATTCCAAGTGGTCAGTCCTGAAATCATATACACACAAATAACAAACACTAAATGGACTGAGCAGGTTTATTTATATATTTAGGCATAATATATACTAAAGAAAAGAGAGGCTATGATTTCAAGAGGGAGTATGGGAGGGATACATGGGAGATGATCGGAGGGAGGAAAGGGAAGGGAGAAAATGATATAAATTTAAATTAAAAAAACTATTTTATAATAACAAACTATTAAGTACTTAAGAGTAAGAGATAAGAGAGATCACTGTTGAGAAAAAAAATGTATTATAAAACAAACAAAAACTCTAAATAATTAAGAAAGCATGTCAATACAGCTATACATCCAAGGCTGTTTCTAATTCTTACTAGCATTTTGATGGCAGAACATGTCTATTAAATAATGACACTTAACCACTAAGGCATAGATAAATAACATGGTATTTTTGTAAAAATAAGAAAATCAGAATATGCACACTAGAAACATGTATGTATAATCAATGTGGAACAAGAATAGCAGGAAAACAGATGAACTCTTCAAGTTTCTGGAGTGGCTACTAATTATCATTCAGGAAAGAGGACATGATTAAATTCCTACTTTACCTGACCTCTCAAAATTATCTGAGAAGATTTAAAATTTTTAATTTTAAAATGCACTAAAAAATTTTTAAAATGCATGCCTTTTATCCCAGTAGGCAAGTGGATCTCTGAAAGACAACCTGGGCTACATTCAAACTTCCAGGAGAGTCAAGGGCTACATACTGAGGCCCTGTCTTAAAGCAAACCATCAGCATTAGAATTTGGCTGGTGAGACAGCTCAGTGGATAGAGGTGCTCATCACCAGTGACAGCCCGAGTTTTATCTGTGGCAAAGAACTGACTTCTCGAAGTTATTCTGACTTCCACATGCACATGTGACACAAATACCTCCACACCAACCATTATAAGTGTAACCAAAAACATCTCCCGTAGTTGGATAGCTAATGGCCCCCAAGGTACCCATGTTAAAGGGTGGATCCCCCAAATACAACTATAAGTGGTAAGACTGCATGATAGGGCCTAGTGAAGTCATAGAGTCACATGGGTGTGTCCAGTGAGGTCATAAAGTCACATGGATGTGTCCAGTAAGGTCACAGAGTCATAGGGGTGTGCCCAGTGAGGTCAAGGCATGAAGAGTGTTGTCTGGTGAGGTCATAGTCAAGAGGGATATGCCTAGTGAGGTCATAGAGTCATGAGGGGTGTGTCCAGCGAGGTCAAAAACTCATGAGGGATGTGTTCAATGAGGTCACAGCATCATGAGGGGTGTGTCCTCAGAGGAAGTTTTATGATCCTGACTGCTTTCTCTTGGTTCCTACTTTCTGATGAAACAGAGGAGTGATTTTTGTTCTGCTACATATTCCCATCATGATGCTATCTTACCACAGGTGCAAGGCAGTAGGACAACCCAGCACGAATTGAAATCTATAAAACTGCAGGCCAAATATATGTGGATACATCCTCTATCCTGCTCCCTCAGCCTGAGTGTTGTCATACAGAACAAGTATTTTTCTTTGTAAGTTGAATATCTCTGTTAGTTTGGTTTAAAATTATTTAAAATTATTTATTATTTTTAAAATTATTTTTAAAACCATACAGGCAAGGAAGGAGTCACTTTAGAGAAATCATAAAGCAAATAATACGACCTGTTTCTTTTAACCAATGTACAACACAAAGAATGCAGAATATATTTCAGAAACAAATTAAACAAGAAACTACTTGCTTTGAACTTACTAACACTACAAATGTTCTTTTGTTTTTTTTTTTCTTCATTCTCTAACAACAACTCTTTAAATGTTTTTCTGTTCATTGCCCATTTAAACTTAAATGTTTTAATCTTCTGGATGTGTGACTTGCTATCTCACTTTGTCTTTTTAGTGTTAGCATCTAAATGTAAGATTAATGCAGAGTTTATAATTTTAGAATGGTTAGCATGCATGACTGTTCATTTCTATGAAAGAGATGTGGATTTAAGGCCTAGTTACATGCACCTGATCTAGTGACATGAGGTGAATGATGAGACGGGTCATTCCTAGTCAGGACATAGAAATTCCTACATCGATAGAGAAAGGTAAGTATAAAATATAAATCAGTGATCTGTACTTGGTCAATCATACCATTAATGACTTGCTACCAACACACACACACACACACACACACACACACACACACACACACACCCCATATGCCAGTGCTGGAGATAAGTTGAGAAATGTATTGTTAGGCTGTTAACAACACAGTATATTTAGGCACATTAAGATGACTATAAAATCACTGGTATAATTTAATGGTATCATCACTGCATTCCATCTGTTAACTGAACAAATTATGTGCTATCAAAAGACTCACATAATATTAACAGAAATACACTTTACTTTTAAAAAATTAAGATTTTTATGTGTATTAGTACTTTGCCTGCGTATATATGGCATCATATGTATAAAGTGCACACAGAGGCCAGAAGAGGGTATCAAATCCTCTGGAACTGCAGTTACAGATAGCTGGGAGCTGACAAGTAGGTGCTAGGAACTGCAAGAGTACCAAGTGTTCTCTGCTGAGCTAGCTCTCTCTCCAGCTCCTACACAATTCTCCCAAGATCCTGGGGATTGGAGCCAGGGCCTCACACATGCCACCCAAGTGCTCTGCTGCTGAGCTACATACCATTAGCACCCCCTACACACACACACACACACACACACACACACACACACACACATTCATACATACATTCAGGACAAGTTATTCAGATATTTTATACTTTTCTCTTTCTCATTTGTAGTTCTCTGTGTTAGGGATGCAACATCTTGAAATGAGGGGCTAAATGGAACATCCAGATCTCTGTTCCTGTTGTCTTGGAAACAACATATCCTTCAATGTTTTAAGCCCAATGAATAATACTGCCACTAGGTTATATACGCAGAGTAGATGCTTGCTTTCTGTAATTCCTTCCCTGCAGTATACAAACAAGACTTCATCTTCCTTGGACTGCTTTCCTAGGCTTTGAGCAGCTGGTTGGCAATGGATACTTAGCTTCTCCAGGTCCTTTGAGATCTACTTATAATAAACCTCCATCATGTAACCTTTGAGATCTACTTATAATAAACCTCCATCATGTAACCTGTGTTGGTCCGTCTCACTGAACTTATGTAAGTAAGTAGTAAAGCCACAGTAACATGTAACAAGCTAAAATAGTAACCAGGCTTCTTCACAGGAAAAACAAACAAACAAATCTCCCAAAAAACCAGTGTAGTTTACCATGATATCATTCAAATTAGACTATACAACAAAGATTATCATCAGACAGTACTGTCTAGCAGGAGATAGAGCAATCAAGCACGTCTTTAATTCTAGAGCTAGAAAGGCAGAGGTAGTTGGATCTCTGTGAGTTCAAGGCTATCCTGGTCTACAGAGCAAGTCCCTGGACAGTCAAAGTTTCTGTCTAGTCATAAAGAGGTCAATTCTTTAAGAGCCTGCAATCTTAACACACAAGGTACCTAACAGAACACAGACATTTTAGAAACAGGCACAGCTGAAAAGAGAAGATAAACCTGCATTGTAGCTGGAGATTTCAGTTCTCCCCTGTCAATAATCAAGAGTAATGAGCAAGTAAACCAACCAACCAACCAACCAACCAGTAATGAGACTTGAGTTAAAGAGCCAAATAACTTGATAAAATGACATTTAGTTGTCACCCCACACCAGCAGAATGTAAATTTAAGTGTGAATGTAAAATCATCAAGATGTAATATATGCTAAACAATAAAACTGGATTTCAAAGAATTAAAAACAGGGTTGGAGAGATGGCCCAGTAGTTAAAGGTACTGGCTCTTTCAACCAGAGGTCCTGGATTTGGTTCCCAGCAATGTGCACACAGGACAAGTACACATGCATGTACTTAACACTCAATCAAGTAAAAATAAACTAAATTGAAAAAACTGAAACATACAACCTGTTTCATAATCAAAATGAGACCATCTTAGACATTAAACTGTTGGCTATTCACACTGATTCCAGCACCTGGGAAACTCCCTTTGCAAACTTCCCATACTGTGTAAACTCTCAAGGCAGGGAAGCGTCCAGGCCCTGCCTGAGAAACTCTAGAAGCCCAGCACCAACCTCCAGACCTCCGTAAGGGCTCTAACGAGGGCCCCAGAGATAAATTTACACATAGAACACAGAACACAGAACAAGTCTGCAACAGGAACTTAAGAAAAAAATATAATGGGCAAGAATTCTGAAGAAATGAAATAATTCTGGAAAGTTTCCAGGACATGTAAATCCAAAAGAGGATGAAAAATATGTAATATGCAAAAACTGAAAACAAAGACAGAAAATTCTTTAAAGGAATAAATTATCATGAGAAAAAGAGGACTCTTATGCACAACAAAGAAGGTCAGAAGGCCAGAGAAAGCTGGGTCCCCCTCCACCTGCTGCGCCTCAAAACTGTCTGGTCTGCCCAGCATACAGCACGTGCTGGCACCCCACCTTCATCCCAGCATCCAGGAGGTACACGTGCAGGAGGATCTAGAATCCAAGGCTAGCCTAGACTACAGGAGATACTCCCACACACACACACACAAACCTGGGGGGGGGGGAGAGAAGAAGAGGGTAACCTGGGAAGGTAATAAAAACAAGACAGGGAGACCCTAAACCGAGCAGATTGTTATTAAGTATTGAATAAAATGTTCTATCTGAAAAATACTGATAAGTAAGTCTGATATAACAAACCTAATCATAAAATCCAATGATACATTACCAACTCAGTAAACTAAGTTTCCTAAAATCATTTACTTTTACTTTTTTTTTTTGTTTGTTTGTTTGTTTTTGTTTTTTTGAGACAGGGTTTCTCTTTGTAGCCCTGGCTGCTCTGGAACTCAACTCTGTAGACCAGGCTGGCCTCCAACTCAGAAATCCGCCTGCCTCTGCTTCCCAAGTGCTGGAATTAAAGGTGTGCGCCACCACTGACAGACTAGGCTTTACTTTTTATGTTGATCTTGTGCTTTTAAACCCTGTCTTGGAAAACAAAACAAAAGAAAAAGAAAAAGAAAAAAAACCAAAAACAAAACAAAAAACTTGTGTATGAATATATAAAATATTGGCTGAGTTCAAAGGTCAAGCGTCTTTCCTCATCTCCTTTTCACACCCTTGCTTTACTTTCCTTTAGGTAACTATTTTCATTACTTGGTTTATTAAACCATTTTGTTAAACATTTTCTACTTTATCCAATATTGAACTTTTTGTTTTACAAAAGTATTTTTCTTACACAAAAAGTAGCCACCTACTATACACCCTACCCTGCAGCTTGCTCCTGCTCACATACTATATTAGGGTTTCATGTCATTAAATATACAATAGATCTGATTTTGTTACTCTGCAGCCACATACCCACAGTGGGTGATTATATCCCTGTTATACCATGTCTCTCCTCTAACGGCTCACTTTTAATCTTTTGTATTACAGAAGACACAGTGAGTAACTGTCTACACACCACTTTATATTCTGGCCGTGTGCTTTTAAAATAGACTGCTAGAAGTGGGTTTGTGGGTCAAAGATAAAAGGATCACCGACACTTCAAAAACTGTCAAATGCACCCTCATTGTAAATGCATGCGATCTATCTAGTTTCACAAAGTTTCAGATAGAGCATGGTGACAAACTTTTGGATTGCTGCCCAAAAGGTAAAAACTAGTTCTCTTGGTACAGTAAAATTTAATAGATATATTCATTAAAGCTTTAACTCCATTCCAAACTGGTTGCTTGGGAGTCAGAGGTGGATAATCTCGGTGTGTTCAAAGCCAGCCAGTGTAACATAGTTGAAAGCTTGGGGGGTGGGAGGCAGGAAAAAACAGGGAGGAAGAAGAGGAGATAGCAGAGAAAATAGATTCTAAACTCTACCTGTGCAAGGTGGAAACATGGTGCTCTAAACTGCTCCAAAGAGATTACACAGACATACAACTGCCTCATCCTTTAAAAGTAATCCAAATAGGCCCAACACCAATGATATGTGTATAACAATCCCTAAAACTAAGGCTCAGTAAATACTGAGAAGAGGGGGCGGAAAGATTCTAAGAGCCAAAGCACTAGGTCATCTGCTCACAGAACGTTAAAAAAAATTAAAAATTAAAAAAAAGGTGGCGGCAGGGGGGGGCATGGAGCAACCCACTGTGCCCCACACCACCCCCACACCACAGCAGTGCCAAGAACCAGGCTCTAACCTAACACACACAAGTGGTACACCCCCTCCCCTCCCCAGTACCCTACCTGAGAGGACTGCAGCAAGCCTACCTGCAGTCGTAGGCTCTACCTGCCTAGCTGGTTACTGCCTGCACCAGCAGCAGGCACTGAGCAGCACACCCAACTTTATCCCACAACTCTCAATCCAACTCAGAACACTCAGGCCAATCAACACCAGAGATGTCGAAAGACAAGTACAAGAACATAATCAACAGAAGCCAATACAATATGACACCATCTGAACCCACCTCTCCTACTACAGCAAGCCCTGGATATCCTAACATACCAAAGAAAGACTGGGACCTCACATCCCATCTCATGAAGATGATAGAGGCCTTTAAAAAGGATATAAGTAATTTCCTTAAAGACATACAATGCACGATCAGAAAGGTAGAAGCCCTTAAAGAGGAAACAAATCCCTTAAAGAAATACAAGAAAATTCAATTGAAATGATAAAGGAAAATTATAAAATGGCCCAATAGAAACAGAAGCAATAAAGAAAACACAAATGGAGGCAAACTTGGAGATAGAAACCTAAGGAAAAAAAAACAGAAAGCAACCATCACCAACAGAATACAAGAGGTGGAAGAGAAAATCTCAGGCATAGAAGATGCCATAGAGGAAAAGGATATATTGAACAAAGACAATGCCAAATGTAAAAAAGTTACTAACTCAAATCATCCACGAAATTTGGAACACTATGAAAAGATCAAACCTTAGAGTAACAGGAATAAAAGAGGGCAAAAAATCCGAGTTCAAAGGGCCAGAAAACATCTTCAACAAAAATCATAGAAAAAAAATCCCTAACCTAAAAATAGAGATGGCTATAAACATATAAGATGATTACAGACCACAAAATAGATTGGATCAGAAAAGATCCTAGCACATATAGAAAAAAATTATACAGAACAAAGAAAGAATATTAAAAGCTGCAAGGGAAAAAGCCCAAGTAACATATAAAGGCAGGCCTATCAGAATCACACCTGACTTCTCAACAGAGACTCTAAAAGCCAGAAGAGCCTAAACAGATAGATGGCATGCACACTCTAAGAGAACACAGATATCAGTCCAGACTACTATACCCAGTATAACTCTCAATCACCACAAATGGAGAGAACAAGACATTCTATGACAAAAGCAAATTTAAACAACTAATCCAGCCCTACAGAGGATCATAACAGAACTCCTTCACAATCTCCCAACACAGAGAGTAAGTGTACCCCAAAAAACACAAGAAGTTAATCAACTCATAACAAAACCAAAAGAAGATAATCACACATACTCAGTAACACCTCCAACATCAAAATAACTAGAACTAACAATCATGGGTCATTAGTGTCTATCAACATCAATGGACTCAATTCACCAATAAGAAGATACAGGCTAACAGACCAGATACAGGATCCTTTATTCTTCTAGAGACAAGAAACACACCTCAGCAACAAAATTAGCCACTACCTCAGAGTGAAGGGCTGGAAAAAGGTTTTCCAAGCAAACTGTCCCAAGAAACAAGCTGGAATAGCCATTTTTTTTCTTTTTTCTTTAATATGTTGTCTTACATTATATCTTTTTTTTTCTATATTCTTTGTTTACATTCCAAAGGCTTTCCCCTTTCCCAGTTCCCCCCTCACCATATGTCCCATAAGTCCTCTCCCACACCCCCATTCCCCAATCACCCCTCCCACCACCACCATTTCTCTGTTCTGGTACTCTCCTACAAAACTGGATCCTGTCTTTTCGGGACCAGGGTCCTCTCCTTCCTTCTTCTTGGGAATCTTTTGATTTGCTAATTGTGCCTTGAGTATTCAGAGCTTCTGGGCTCATTAATATCCACTTATCAGTGATTGCATTTCATGTGTATTCTTTTGTGATTGGGTTAACTTACTTAGGATGATATTTTCCAGATCCAACCATTTGCCTACAAATTGCATGAATTCATTATTTTTAATTGCTGAGTAGTATTCCATTGTATAAATATACCACATTTTCTGTATCCATTCCTCCTTTGAGGGACATCTGGGCTCCTTTCCAACTTATGGCTATTATAAATAAGGCTGCTATGAACATAGTGGAGCATGTGTCTTTATTGCATGCAGGGGAATCCTCTGGGTATATGCCCAGGAGTGGTATGACGGAGTCCTCTGGAAGTGTCATGCCCAATTTTCTGAGAAACTGCCAGACTGATTTCCAGAGCGGTTGTACCATCTTGCAATCCCACCAACAGTGGAGGAGTGTTCCTCTTTCTCCACATCCTTGCCAGCACCTGTTGTCTCTTGAGTTTTTAATCTTAGCCATTCTGACTGGTGTGAGGTGGAATCTCAGGGTTGTTTTGACTTGCATTTCCCTGATAACTATTGATGCTGAACATCTCTTAAGGTGCTTCTCAGCCATCCGAATTTCTTCAGGTCGAAGAAGACCTCAAAAGATGGAAAAATATTTCATGCTCTTGGATTGGCAGGATCAATATAGTAAAAATGGCCATCTTGCCAAAAGCAATCTACAGATTCAATGCAATCCCCATCAAAATCCCAATTCAATTCTTCATAGATCTAGAAAGAGCAATTCTCAAATTCATCTGGAGTAACAAAAAACCCAGGATAGCTAAAACTATTCTCAACAATAAAAGGACTTCTGGGGGAATCAATATCCCTGACCTCAAGCAGTACTACAGAGCAATTGTGTTAAAAACTGCATGGTATTGGTACAGCAACAGGCAAATAGATCAATGGAATAGAATTGAAGACCCAGAAATGAACCCACAGAGTTATGGTCACTTGATCTTTAATATAAGAGCTACAACCATCCAGTGGAAAAAAGATAGCCTTTACAACAAATGGTGCTGGTTCAACTGGAGGTTAACATGCAGAAGAATGCGAATTGACCACTCATCACCTTGTACTAAGATCAACTCCAAGTGGACCAAGGACCTCCACATAAAGCCAGACACACTGAAACTAACAGAAAAGAAACTGGGGAGACCCTGGAGGACATGGGCACAGGAGGAAAGTTCCTGAACAGAACACCAATAGCTTATGCTCTAAGATCAAGAATTGACAAATGGGGCTGGAGAGATGGCTCAGTGGTTAAGAGCACTGACTGCTCTTCCAGAGGTCCTGAGTTCAAATCCCAGCAACCACATGGTGGCTCACAACCATCTGTAATGGAATCCGATGCCCTCTTCTGGTGTGTCTGAGGACAGCTACAGGATACTCACATAAATAAAATAAATAAATATTTAAAAAAATTGACAAATGGGACCTCATACAATTACAAAGTTTCTGTAAGGCAAAGGACACTGTCAGAAGGACAAAAGGGCAACCAACAAATTGGGAAAAGATCTTCACCAACCCCACATCCGACAGAGGGCTAATATCCAATATATTCAAAGAACTCAAGAAGTTAGACCCCAACGAACCAAATAACCCTATTAAAAATGGGGTACGGAGCTAAACAAAGAATTTTCACCTGGAATAGCCATTCTGATAACCAATAAAATAGACTTTCAGCTAAAAGTTACAAAAAGAGATAGGGATGGACACTTCATACTCAAAGGAAAAATCCACCAAGATGAGATCTCAATTCTGAACATCTACACCCCAAATGTAAGGGCACCCACACTTGTCAAAGAAACTTTACGAAAGCTCAAAATACCATTGAACCCCACACAATAATAGTGGGAGACTTCAACACCCCATTCTCATCAGTAGACAGATTTCAAGTTTCATTGAAACACAAAGTAAATGGAGACACAGTGAAACTAACAGATGTTGTGAATTAAATGGATTTGATAGATAGCTATAGAAACTTTCACCCCAAAAGAATATACTTTCTGGGGCTGGAGAGATGGCTCAGCGGTTAAGAGCACTGACTGCTCTTCCAAAGGTCCTGAGTTCAAATCCCAGCAACCACATGGTGGCTCACAACCATCTGTACCAAGATCTGATGCCCTCTTCTGGAGTGTCTGAAGATAGCTACAGTGTACTTACATATAAGCAAATAAATAAATATTAAAAAAAAATATATATATACTTTCTTCTCAGAATCTCGTGGAACCTTCTCAAAAATTGGCCATATAATCAGGCACAAAGCAAATCTCCCCAGATACAAGAAGACTGAAATAACTCCTTGTATACTATCAACTCATTACAGATTAAGGCTGGATATCAACAACAACAGACACAAGAGAAAGCCCACATACTCATGGAAACTGAACAACTCTCTACTTAATGATAACTTGGTCAGGGAAGAAATAAAGACTTTCTAGGATTCAATGAAAATGAAGGCACACACACTCAAACTTATGGGATACAATGACAGCATTGCTAAAAGGAAAATTCATAGTACTAAGTGCACTCTTGAATAGATCCCATACTAATAATTTTACAGCTCACCTGAAAACTCTACAACAAAAAGAAGCAAATACACCCAAGGCAAGTAGACAGCAGGAAACAGTCAAACTCAGGGCTGAAATCAATCAATTAGAAACAAAGAGAATACAAAGAATCAACAAAACCAAGAGGTAGTTCTTGAAGAAAAATCAACAAAATAAGACACACCCTTAGCTAAACTAAAGAAAAGGCACAGAGACAGTATCCAAATTTTAAAAATCAGAAATGAAAACTAAGATATAACAACAGAAACTGAGGAAATCCAAAACATCATTAGGTCTTACTTCAAAAGCCTATACTCCACAAAACTGGAAAATCTGAAAGAAAAGGATGAATTTCTAAACAGATAACACATACCAAAATTAAGTCAAGTTCAGGTAAACTATCTAAACAGTCTCATAATCCCTAAAGAAACAGAAACCATCTCCCAACCAAAAAAGGCCCTGAGGCCAGGTTTTAGGGCAGAATTCTACCATTCAAAGAGCTAATACCAATACTTCTGAAACTATTCCACGAAATACAAACAGAAGAAACTGCCAAATTCATTCTATGAAGCCATAGTCACCCTGATACTGAAACCACACAAAGACTCAACAAAGAAAAAGAACTTGAAACCAATTTCACTTATGAACATTAACACAAAAATATCCAAATTCTTGCAAAACCCAAGAACACATCAAAAATATCATCCACAGTGATCAAGTAGGCTTCATCCCAGGGATGCAGGGAATAGTTCAATATATGAAAGTCCATCAACATAATCTACTCTATGAACAAACTAAAAGACAAAAATCACATGATCATTCCCCATTAGATGCTGAAAAGCTTTGGACAAAATCTAACATCCCTTCGTGTTAAAAGTCTTGGAGAGATCAGGGATTTAAGGCACATATCTAAACATAACAAAAAGCAATATACAATAAGCCAATAGCCAACATAAGATTAAATGGGGAGAAACTTAAAGTAATTCCATTAAAAATCAGGGACAAGACAAGGCTACCCACTCTCCTCCTATTTACTCAATATAATTCTTAAGTTCTAGCTAGAGCAATAAGACAACAAAAGGAAATCAAGGGAATACAAGTTGGAAAGGAAGAAGTCAAGGTATTGCTATTCACAGACAATATTATTCATAAGCAATTCTCAAAATTCTACCAGAGAACTCCTACACCTGATAAACACCTTCAGCAAAGTGGTTGGATATAACATTAACTCAAAGAAATCAGTAGCCCGGCTTTATAAAAGTGATAAATGGGCAGAGAAAGAAATTACTGAATGAAGAAAGAAATTAAAGAAGATATCAGAAGATGAAAAGATCTACTATGCTCCTGGATAGGCAGGATTCACATAGTAAAAATCTTATCAGACATAATCAGATTTAATGCAATCCCCATCAAACTTCTAACTTTATATGGAAAAACAAAAAGCCAAGGACAGCAAAAGCAATCATGAGCAACAAGAAAACCTCTGGGATAATCACCATCCCAGACCTCAAGCTGTACTACAGAACATTAGTGATAAAAACTGTGTGGTTTGGTGCAGAGACAGACAAGACAGGTTCATCAATGAAATAGAATCAAAGAAATAAACCCACATACCTAGGGACACTAGATTTTCGACAAAGAAGCCGAAACCATACAATGGAAAAAAGAAAGCGTCTTCAGCAAACGGTGCTGGTCTAATTGGATGCCTGCATGGAGAATGTAAATAGATCCATATTTATCACCCTGCACAAAAGTCAAGTCCAAATGGATCAAAGACCTCAACATAAAACCAGATATACTGAATCTAATAGAAGAGAAAGTGGGAAAGAGCCTTGAATGCATTAGTATAGAAGACAATTTCCTGAACAGACACCAATGGCTCAAGCCATAAGATGAACAATTGATGATAAATGGGTCTCATGAAACTGAAATATTTCTGTGAGGTAAAGGACCCAGCTCTACCATTCCTGGGCATACATCCAAAATATGCTTCACTATTCCTCAAGGACATGTGTGCTCCACTACATTCATAGCTGCTTTATTTGTATTGTAATAGCCAAACTGAAAACAACCCAGATGTCCCTCAACTGAAGAACAGACACAGAAAATGTGGTTCATTTACACAATGGAATACTATACAACTATGAAAAACAAAAATATCATGAATTTTGCAGGAAAATGAAAGAAACTAGACAATATCCTGAGTGAGGTAACCTAGATCCAAAAGGACAAGCATGGTATGCTGTAACTTTTTTTCAAAGACTATTTTCAATGATGGTTCTTAAATGCTTTAACCTCCCTTCTAGCCCACTACTCACCAGAAGTAGTGGGGGGGAAAGGATATAAGGGAAGTGGACCTGATTAGAAATGGTTCTCTGAAGCAAATCCCATCTGTGTTGTCTGGAAGTCAACAATTCAGTTCACTTGTCAGCAGCGGCAGCTTGATCCACTCACAAACACTTCACAGATATACCAACAGTCTAGTTCAGTAGTGTTGAGATAGCTGTAGCGGTGGCATGACCCTGTAGGAATGACCAGGTCTTAGCCAAATCAGCATGAGTCAGCAGAAGGGAACAGGAAGTTCTCGGCTGTGCCTCTCTCAGTGAAGACCAACAACTGTTGCACAGCTAGCACTACCAGCAAGCCTAAGCTCCTGTCCCAATCTGTTGAGTCCTATGTATACTCCCTCCAAACATCATATGCCCTCCATGGCCCTGCCTCAGCATTCGAGTCTGTTTCAGCTGATATCCCTCTGCCAATCGGCTTGAGTCTGTGGAATCGGCAAGAAGCTGCAGCACACCAGTTTTGGGGGGCATTTCTCTCGGTGGAGTCCTGACAAATGGAGCTCTACGCAATGTAAACCGGACCAATACATGCATGTCATTAGCAAAGAATCCTTCATCACATGTCCTTTTGAAAGACCTAAGCCCCTCATGAGAAAATTAGACCCCTATCGAACTTAGAGCCTGAGACAGAAATAGAGTTGGAACTGCATGTTTGGCTAAGTCCCACCTGACTGGACCATTAGTTCTGGGAATTGGCTGACCTTGGCCTGGCCCCAGGACTAGAATGTCCTGCTCCAGGAACTAGGTAACTGCAAAACTTGAGCCATCCTGTACTTCCTCATTCTGTACTCCCCCATTCTGTACTTCCCCATGACCCATGTTTTTTCCCCACCCCTTGACTTGTGGCTTTTCCCTTTAAATACTCCTGACTTCAGTTGCTCGGGGTCAAACTCCTCTACCCGAGTGGGATATATGAGCTCGGCCCCAGTGCACTGGTTTCCCGAATAAACCTCGTGTGATTGCAGCAAGGACAATCTTTCGTGAGTTGTTGGGGGTTTGAGTGAGGGCTCCCCTCTCCAGGGCGTCTTTCACTTTCATATGCCTGCTTTACCAAAATGTCCTTTCATTTGTCTCTGCTTCAGGAAAACTCCCTCATTTGTTTGTCCCAGCAAAACACCATCCAATACAACTGACTTTCCAAAGAACTCTTAATTTCCACTTCAGTATGTACTTACTAGTAAGTGGTAGTTATAAAATACAGAATACCCATGATATAACCAACATACCCTAAGAAGTTAAACAAGAAGGCCCAAGCAAGGATGCTTGAATCACACTTAGAGGGCTCAGTGATTAAGAACACTGACTGTTCTTCCAGAGGTCCTGAGTTCAATTCCCTGCAACTTCATGGTGGCTCACAACCATCTATAATGAGATCCAATGCCCTCTTCTGGTGTGTCTGAAGACAGCTATGATGTATTCATATAAATAAAATAAATAAATCTTTAAAAAGAAATCACACTTAGAACAGCAAACAAAAGTCATAGGAAGCAGAGAGAAGGGAGACCGGAGAAGGCAGGAAATGGGGAAGCAGGATCAGGTATGAGGAGAGACAGGAGAGAGGCCCAGTGAGTGGGCCAGTAGAATGAATGGAAATCTGCAGCTGCCTGGAGTGTGGGGAGGGGACAATCTCTAGGAAGTCCCAGAGACCTGGGACAGGGGAAGTTCTCAGGAGTCAATGTGGGTGACCTTAGCTGAGATGCCTAACAGCAAGTACATGGAACCTAATGAGGCCACCTCCTGTAGCGAGGCTACACTCAGCAATGGTCTGAAACAGAAAGAGATACCTACAGCCAAACCTGGACCTCTAGAGCTCAATCTGAGCCACCAACCAAAGAATATGCATGGGCTGGAATGGGCCCTGCCCCCATAAGTACCAGACAACCCTGTCTGGCCTCAGCAGGAGAAGATCATCTGGCAAAGACTTGATCTGGGGGTGGGGTTAAGAATCCTTCCCTTTCGGAAGTGAAGGGGAGAGGGGATGGGGTGAAAGGATTGGTAGGGGAAGGACTGAGAAGGGGAACAGCATTTGGGATATAAACTAATTTTTAAAAAGGGGGGGGGGAATCATCCAAATAGTCCTATAGATCACTTGGACAGGAGATCAAGCCTCATGAAGGCTGACATGTATGAAATGTTTTTTAAAAGATAGGCCAATGATTAAAGGCACTTGTCACCAAGTCTGATGGCCTGTATTTGATCCCCTGGATCCACAGGTCAGAAACCAGATTATCTTCCAACCTCTACATGCATGTGTTGGCTTGCACACACACAAATAAATTTAATTTTAGATAATAATAATGTACTTTGACCTCAAAAGCCTTTCCCCTAGAGGCAATTGTTTACAGATCTTTACTGATAAGTGACTAAGGTAATGCCATCTTGTCTTGACTTCATTGTGTCCTCCTAGACACTTCTCAGCCTTCCACCGAGCCTCTCCCCAATAGCCACATACCCCTTGGCAATGCTCTTGGGACTATCAGTTACCCTGACCATGGTCCAGATGTATTAACCAAAATAATTGTCTTTGCAAACAACCTGAAATTAAGTAGAGGAAGAACAAATCAAAAATAATTGTGTTGTGTCTGGAAAATACTGCTAAGCCCTGCAAAAAGACAGATGTTACAAGGTTATTCCAACCCCTCTCAGAACACTGGTCTCCTCCTCCTCTTCCTGCTTCTTCCTCCCCCCTTCTTCCTTCTTTAAAAATGGTGTACCCCAGAGCTTACACACCAAAAGAGTTTGCAGGTATTAGACTACTCCTGGCCTCACCATTATTAAAGGACTCTTATACTCTGATTGGCTTACTTAGCATGGTTGTAACTATCTCAAGAAGATCATTTCACTAAGCCTGTTTGAGTTCTTAAAGCAGCAACATACCTTTCTTTTCCCACATTGTGTCTGACTGCTGGCATGCATCTGGTCACAATGCCACCTTTAAAAGCCATCTCTCCTCCATTCATCTTATCTGGGCAGCAGGTAAGGTTTAACATCTTCCCTGCCTTGTGGTTTTTCTTTTAAACACAAATAACACTATCATTGTTGTGCTTCTATTTTAATCCATTCTTAAATTCTTTTATTAATGAATCCTGGGACTCCAAAAAGAGTCCCGATTTTTCCTGTATCATCACTACAAAAGTAAATAAACAATGTTGCATACTACAGAAATAGTACAGCACCTCTATAATTCCAGGACTTGGGAAACTGAGGCTTCAGGATTGCCTAGAGTTAGAGGCTATGGTGGAGTATATAGTAAAACTCTTCCAAAACAACAAAACTAGATAAAAGTTGCTTATGGACATCACCAAAAAATACAAAAATATGTTCAATATCTGTTGGTTTATGTACACTACGTCTGCTGTATTGAGTGTATTCCCTTAAGTCTGTTCTTCTAGCATATAGAGCTAAGAAATACCCAAATATATGATGTCATCATAACTCTCATAAAAAACACTTAGTAGTATAGGTTCTCTTGTGCCTTGCTGATTCCATTTAGTATTATTACTACAAATAAGAATTTACAGAAGAGTCTACAGCTGTTGGTCTCGATCCCTTTGAAAGATGAACCCTAATGACCCTTTCACAAGGGTTAGCTAAGGCCATCAGAAAAAACCCCTTTTTTCTTCTATGTGTCCCCAGACAAGTCCACTCACCTGCAGATATGCCCACATGAGTGCCTGGCATGATGACATCACATATACCCCAAATACAGTGACATGTGACAGGGTTAGTGATATAATGTTCTTATACAGACCAAGTACACATGTATAGAGAGCATCTGTGTTGAAAGCATCAGTATTGCAGGTGTAAAATGACACTTTATGACTTATAATTACTGGGTAAATGTAGAATCATACACATGAACTACAGCAATATATATTAACACTATGTATGTGAGTATATATACACACATATATAATGTACCATGGGAACTTAATATGGTTGCTGATTAATCTTTTTATATTCAGCTATGATTTGAATACTGCCTCCTTGTGGTAACAACATGTACGTGAAAAAGAGAAGAGAATGATAAATCTTAGCAAACTTCAATGTTCAGTACTGACTGAACTATTATCTTTTGTTTTATTAAAGATATTGCTATATATTATTTTCATTAGAAAACGATTCCATGACAATGTAGATCATGTAGAGAACAACATTAAGAAAATAGATTGAGGATTTTAGTGTGGTTTTTCCTCAATAATTACAGCAGGAATGGAAAAAATGTAATGTATTATTTGTTGTGAAGTTCAATTGACTTCATACTGAAGACAAACTAAACTACCACTTTGGTAGCAAGCATCTGAGCTTTGCCAGCCAAGGATGCTAACTGTTTTAGAAGCAAAGCTGATAGACTTAAGAAAACCAAATGTGATGCTAGTGGCAAGTACCACAAACAAAGCAGTCACTGAAACTTCATATTTGGTGGCACTCAGAATGAAGTTAGCTATGAAACCTCACACCATTGTTGAGTTTACCATTGCCAGTGGCCAAAGACATTGTTTATGATAGGAGACAAATTTGTTATGCAATTGAGTGCATTTTCCTTATCTAAGGACACTGTCAAGTAAAGAAGAGATGACATGTTTGCTGATATTCTTGATCAGGTAATGCAAAAAAAAAAAAATTCAACCTTCCCTACTTCCTATTAAGTATCAAGATTGATAAATCTACATATGCTGTAAACTGTCCACTGTAGAGGTGACCTTCATTCACACTGTACTAAAATGTGTCTCTGTATATTATGATTGTTAACAATCTGGCAGTAAGCTAAATGTTGGCATAATATTTGGAACTGTCCTCTCAGCTTTCTATACATGAATGCATGTCCTTCTTCATCTGCCCAAAAGATGATTCTCTGAGATTATTATATTAAAAAGCAAACTGTTATGGCCAAATTGCTGTTGCCCTGCTGCTGATTGGTTCAGACTGGAATGTGACTATTTATAGAATAAAAGCTATTAACTGGACAGGAAGTGTGAAGCTGACTTCCTGGTCTCTGAGAAGAAGAAAGGTTTTTTCACCAGGAGACATGCCAGGAGACAGTTGACTGTGGGCCTGGAAGGTACAGCTAGCCATGTGCCAGGACAGGGCTAGGAGGTTAGCCATGTGCCAGGACAGGGTTAGGCGGTTGGATTAACTTAAATGAGCCAGTTGAGAGTCTGCCCAGGTGAGGCCTAAGCTATTAAAATGTCTGGTGGGGGTTTTGACTGGCAGGTCTACAGGGTCTTACAACAGTCCACAGTTACTAGTTTTTATGATTAGTTTCTTTTTACACTCCTCTTGAAATAACAATTGCTGTACATGATGTATTTGACAGAGTTGGTTCATTTCTGAAAGAGCATAAGATCTCTTGGGGAAAAGTTTGTGGTGTATGAACAGATGATGTTCCAGCTTATACTAGTATGTCCATCTGGATTTCAACATTTGGACTGAATGAGTCATCAAAAGTCACTGGAACTCACTATATGATTCACCGAATGTGAGCAATGAAGACACTACCACTAGAGTTACAAGAAGTAATGAAAAGCAACATCAATTCTGCCAACTTTGTAAAGCAGAGAACTTTTAAGAGTCCTGTTCTCACAATTGTTGGACATGCTGAACAAAACTTGTTTCACACAGAAGTGAGATGGCTGTTGAGAGAAAATGTTTTAAAATATTTTTGAGCTTCATGGGGAACTCAAAGATTTTTAATCAGAAAGCAAGACGGCAGTTCGAATTGCAGAAAATAGCTTACATGGTGGTTGACAACATTGGCATCTTGACTGAGTTAAATTTATCACTGCAAGAACCAAATGCAACATGCCTCGATCTGTCTAAAAAGATCAGATCATTCCAAATGAAACTTTAGCTTTGACCAAAAGAATGAAAATAAATTTACATGTTGCCTGTTAAGGCCTGGGAAACTGCTGTCTAGTCAGCCATTTTATGTTGTTACTAATATTACAAGGAAATTTTTCATATGCTATTACTAACATTACTTTCTTATGCCCAAATTGATTGCATATTATGTTATGTGCTTTGGTGTTCTTGGAAACCAATCACAATAGAAGTCAACTGGAATGGCTTTGTCTAGTTAGCCACAATAAACTTGGACATGGACCAACCACCCAGCAGCATTTCCTGCTGTGTGTGAGCACTTATCATTTATTTTAAAAAAGATTTTATTTACTTTATGCATCAGTACACTGTAGCTTTCTTTCAGACACACCAGAAGAGGGCATTGGATCTCATTATAGATGGTTGTGAGCCACCATGTGGTTGCTGGGAATTGAACTCAGGACCTTAGGTAGAAGAGTCAGTGCTTTTAACCACTGAGCCATTTCACCAGCCCCAGACTTTATCATTTTTGTTGGCCTTGGAATGGGCCCCAACATCAGAGAGATACCTTCACCAATATATGAAGTTATTTAGGATAAGAGTTCTATTTTGAGTAGAGGTCAAATACAGTTTAAGTTCCCAAGACCTCCCTGGGAATTGGCATCCTACTTGGCAGAAAGAGACATGTATGTGGGCAACTGACATCCGGCTTGGCAAATAAAGACATGAATGTTAATTTGGGCAGTGGTGGCGAATGCCTTTAATCCCAGCACTTGGTAGGCGGAGGCAGGCGGATTTCTGAGTTTGAGGCTAGTCTGGTCTACAGAGTGAGCCAGGGCTATATAGAGAAACCCTGTCTCAAAACAAAACAAAACAAACAAAAAGACATGTTAGGCAAGGCAAGTCCCCTGCCACAGTTGAATACCCCAACCAATGGGAGTAGGATATGTGTACAACAAAGACATGTTCCTAAGGATGTCTCCTATTCCTAAATCCTGATTGGTGGAATAACTGAGCACAGAGGTTTGTGGCTTTCAGGCTTAAGAGCTCCTGATCCTGGCTAAGATCACAGATCAGCTCCTGGGTCTGCACTATGTCCCTGATCCATCAGTCTTGGGGTGTGAATTCAATAAACCAGCCCTATTTAACTGAGATCAGTTTCTGAGTGGTTTGTGCAGTGACTCCCAGATGCCAAACAATGCCTATCTTATCTACTTTAAGGAATATAAAATTAAACTAGACCCGAGGATTATAATAATCCTTTTCTGTGAAAGGACACTTGTACATGCTTGCAGACAAATTTCATAGCATTTCCCAAGTCTACCTGACACTTCATTTACACTTGCCAGAAGCCTATTCACAAAGTTGAAGATATTCCTGAGAGAGCACAAGAGTAGTTTCATTGAACATGTTAGCAATGCAGTGACAACTGAGTTCTCTCCAATAACAGCTACCAAGTTCTGGATCAAATCTATCCTGTTTTGTCTGACTGTTGTGCTTCTTCCATTTCCAACAACACAGCTTCGTGAAACAGGGTTTTATAGCTTATTATTAAGTCTAAACACATAACAGAACTGTGGAAGATGATCTTCACTATGCTCTTGCAATGACTGTCTCAGAATTTCTGATCTGATGAGAAGGAAGCAATCTTAACCTTCACACTGACATTGACTGGCCTTTTCTCATACCATTGCAGAATGGAGCAATGTGGTTTACTGCTGTCATACCCATGCTGTTCCCAATGCTGCACCATGCTTCAAGACAAATTTTCATGTATTTATAACTAGAAACAAATATTTAATAATATATCTATGTTTTTATAATTAATCATTATGCTTTAAGTACATACAATTTGTAACAATGAAAATATATTACAATTCATAACTGAAGTAGAAACTTAAGGGTTCTTTGGAAAGTCAGTTGTGTTACATGGTGTTTTCTGGAAGTGGACACACAGGTGAAAGGCTAAGGCAGACTCATGAAGGTACATGTGGCTGAAGCAACACAGGTGAAAGATGTTCTGCTAAAGCAGCCACACCAAAGGACATGTGATGAAGGATTCTTTGGTAAATGACATGCATGTACTGGTCTATTTTATATTGTGTAGTTGAGCTCCATTTGTGGGAATGCCATAAAGAGAACACACCAAAAAACTTCTGGTGGTGTGCTAGTTTCTTGCCACTTCCAAGGACTCAGACTAATTGGCAGTGATGTTGGCTGGGACAGACTCACATGCTAAGGCAAGACATGAACTAAGGCATGACCCATGGAAGACACATGGTGTTTGGAGGGAGTATAAAAAGGACTCTACGGACAGAGACAGAGGCTTAGCTTGGCTTGTTTATATAGCTAAACACTTGTTGGTATTGAGTGTTCGCTCATCTTCATTTCACTTTTCTGAGAGAGGTGCAGTTGATATTTCTGTGAAGTGTTTGCAAGAGCTGCCGCTTCTGACCTGGGAACTGTACTGTCAATTTCCAGACAACATAGATGGGAGTTGCTCCAAAAAACCATTTCTAAACAGGTCCACTTCCCTCGTATCCTTTCTTTTCCACGACCTCTAGTAGGTGGTGGGCTAAAAGGGAGGTAAAAATATTTAAGAACCATCATTAAAATTAGGGTTTGAAAAAATTAAAGTTACTTATAACAGTAGCAAAATTACAGTTGTAACATGGCAACAAAATAATTGTCTGTTAGGGGGAGGGGGGGTTCACCACCACATGAAGAAATGTATTTAAGGGTGGCAGTGTTAGGAAGGTTGAGAACCACTGGTCTATAGGGATCTTCATTTTTTTTTTTTTTTTTTTTTAGTATCTGTTCAGTGACATTCAGTATTAATGAAACATCACATTTTATGCTTTTGTATGCAACTTTGAGACTCATTTCTAAAAGACTGTGTAATCAATAGAAAGTGAATTTTCAATTTGCCAAATAATTTTTATATCTGCTTATCATACAACATTCCCACTAACAGTAAAGTATCTTACTTTCTTACAGTTGTACATACTATTAATGCCAAAGTACAATACTAAATCTACTTTAGGGCAAATAGTTAAGTTTTCTTTTAAATGTAGACTATAAAATTTCTCACACATTCCATATATACATATATACATATATATATGTATATACATATATATTTGCAAAATATTCTATTTTACAAAATGTATAACCATAAGATAATTTTATTTTACTTGTGTTATTGGGTTCTTGATAGGTTTATAAACCAGTTTGTTTTGGGTCTGTTTGTTTTATTTATTTTTTTATTTTTTTGGTTTTTTCGAGACAGGGTTTCTCTGTATAGCCCTGGCAGTCCTGGAACTCACTCTGTAGACCAGGCTGTCCTCAAACTCAGAAATCCGCCTGCCTCTGCCTCCCAGAGTGCTGGGATTACAGGCGTGTGCCACCACCGCCTGGCTTGTTTGTTTTATTTTGAGACAGGGTCTCATGACTCTCAAAGCTGGCCTGAAACTTGTTATGCAGCCAGGATGACCTGATTTATATGTTTTATATGTCATTGTTATGTAATGATGACCCAATTTCTATGTTTTATATGTCACTATTATGCAGCCAGGATGTCCTGATTTCTATGTTTTATATGTCACTGGGGATGGAGGCAGGGGCTTCATGCTCACTAGGCAAACACTCTAACCAATATTAATTTAAAAGACATGCTTGAGTTTGCTTGAGCACTTAGGAGGCTAAGATAGGAGTATGTCAAATTTGATACAAACGGGCTACATAAGTTCTAGACCACCATGAGCTACATATAGTGAGAGACATTGATTTAAAAAAACAAAACAAAACCAGGGGCTGGGGGTGTAATTAAGTGGCAGAATATACCAGGTTTAATCCTCATTTCTGCAAAAGCAAACCAAATTTTAAAAAAAAATGTTTAATAATACTTTAAAAAGGATTGTTAACAAATCCTTACTGAGGCTTGCTTATCAAAATAAAAACCAACTGTTTTTCAGGTCATTAAACATTGGCTTATGTTCTACACCAAACTATTTCAGACCCACAGCAAATTTCTGAAACACTTTCTGAAAGTATGCTACTTCTTTAGAAAGGCACTGGACATTATTAGAAGGAAGGAAGGTACTAAGGATAAATCTTCTATCCTACTCACAGCCTGGAGTAATACTGATCAGCTGCAAAACTTCACTCCTCAAACCCTGTTCCATTCCTGTTTATATTCTATCAGGATTTCATTTCCTACTTGAAAAAGAAATACATGGGTACACAAAAAAACAAAGTAATTATGTACTCTAAAGCCAAAGACTTTCTCCCACTGTTTCTAGCCTCTCTCCTGACAACAAACCATCCACCTTTACCCAAACTCCCAGGTTTTCCACTCATCCCATGAATAAATCCCTCCAGTCTGCCTAAAAGCTTCACCACTCAAATCCCCATTTTATGCTCAATAGTTTGCCTCAATGGTTCCTCTCTTCTTACTTCCATTTAAATGTTAGTGAAAAGCTTGTAGTTTATAAAAAACAGTAATAAACTAAATCCTTTTCATCTCCATTCTGTCTTACTTCTGGTCTTGACTAACTTATCCCATTCCTCTGTCAGAGGTAGACTTCTCTAACAGTTCTATGAATCTTCCACATATATCTTTCACCTCCCATTTACTGGCTGATTAAACTAGTCCCTGATCTTGTTTCTACTACCTAACCCCCACCACAAACATGCATTTACACAATTGTCATGTTACCAATCTTTCTTTCTTTTTTTAAAGATTTGTTTAATTTTTATTTTATTTTTTTTAAAGATTTATTTATTATATGTAAGTACACTGTAGCTGTCTTCAGACACACCACAAGAGGGCGTCAGATCTCATTACGGATGGTTGTGAGCCACCATGTGGTTGCTGGGATTTGAACTCAGGACCTTTGGAAGAGCAGTCAGTGCTCTTAACCGCTGAGCCATCTCTCCAGCCCTTTTTTTTTTTTTTAAGATTTATTTTATATGTAAGTACACTGTAGTTGTCTTCAGACACTCCAGAAGAGGGCGTCAGATCTCATTACAGATGGTTGTGAGCCACCATGTGGTTGCTGGGATTTGAACTCAGGACCACCCGAAGTGCAGTCAGTGCTCTTAACCGCTGAGCCATCTCTCCAGCCCTAATTTTTATTTATCTGTCTCTCTCCTATCTTTTTCTGTCTGTCTCTCACACCCAACACAAACATGCATTTACATGACTGTCATGTAACCAACCTCGTTTTCTTTTAATCTACAGAGTCCAGAAAAGGGTAAAGCCCCTGAAGCTGGAGTTATAACCAGTTGTGAGTCGCTGATATGGCAGCTAGGAATTAAGCCTTGGTCCTCTGGAAGAACTTTCTTTCCTTAATATCCAAGTTAGGACATTTTCCCCAGACTCCAGGGTGAGGTCTTCCTAATACAGAAGCCACTGTGCTGCTAGATGATTTTCTCACTCTACCCTCCAAAATGGAAGACAAAGAAAAAGAAAGACCTCAAAGGAAGCATCAGAAAAGTGATAGGGAGAATTGAATAAAAAACCAAGTCACATGAGATATGTATTCAATTATATGTGCAATTATCAATGATAAGCAAGTACAATCTGTAGAACCACAGATTTTATGCTTAAACTAAGGTAGTAGGGGGTACAAATTAATCTCAATTAAAAAAATCAAAATAGAGTAGTTATAGATGAGCCTACCGGTTTCCCTCTGTTCTAGAGCTGATCCTCAGCAACAGGACCCCATACCCAAGCAGCACTGGGAGAGAGCTGGCCTCCCAGAAGTGCCAACAAGCCTGTTAGTGCAGGTAAAACCACCACTGCTGCTCAGAGGAATCCTTCTGGAACCTTCAGGACACAGGAACCAAGGAGCGGCATGGGACAGGAGCCTTCTGGTTTCTGTCTGCATCCCAGAGCTGACCCTGTACTATAGAGCTCTTCACACCCAAATTCCTCCCGGAGAGAACTGGTTTCCCAGGAGTACTGACCAAAGGCTTGCAGGAGGGACAAGCCACAGTCAGAGACAGCAAGACCAGCTAACGCCAGAGATAAACAGATGGTGAAAGGGAAGGGCAAGAACTTAGGCAACAGAAATCGAGGCTACTTGGCATCATCAGAACCCACCCAGGTCTCCCACCAGAGCGAACCCTGAATACCCTAACATACATGCCACAAAAGCAATCATATCTCATGATTATGATAGAGGACTTTAAGAAGGACATAAATAACTTCCTTAAAGAAATTCAAGAGAACATAGGTAAACAGGTAGAAGACCTTTAAGAGGAAACACAAAAATCCCTTAAAGAATGACAGGAAACCACAACCAAACAGGTGAAGGAATTGAACAAAACCATTCAGGATCTAAAGGTAAAAATAGAAGCAATAAAGAAATCACAAAGGGAGACACCCTGGAGATAGAAACCTAGGAAAGAGACCAGGAGTCATAGATGCAAGCATCACCAACAGAATACAAGAATTAGAAGAGAGAATCTCAGGGGCAGAAGAAACCATAGAAACTATTGACACAACAGTCAAAGAAAATGCAAAATGCAAAAAGCTCCTAACCCAAAACATCCAGGAAAAGCAGGACACAATGAGAAGACCAAACCTAAGGATAATAGGGATAGAAGAGAGTGAAGATTCCCAACCTAAAGGACCAGTAAATATTTTCAACAAAATTATAGAAGAAAATTTCCCTAACCTAAAGAAAGAGATGCCCATGAACGTACAAGAAGCCTACAGAACTCCAAATAGATTGGACCAGAAAAGAAATTCTTCTCGTCACATAATAGTCAAAACACCAAATACACAAAACAAAGAAATAATATTAAAAGCAATAAGGAAAAAAGGTCAAATAATCTATAAAGGCAGACCTATCAGAATTACACCAGACTTCCCACCAGAGACTATGAAAGCTAGATCCTGGGCAGATGTCATATAGACCCTAAGAGAACACAAATGCCAGCCCAGACTACTATACCAGGCAAAACTCTCAAATTACTATAGATGGAGAAAACAAGATATTTCATGACAAAACCAAATTTACACAGTATCTTTCACAAATTCAGCCCTACAAAGGATATTCGATGAAAAATGCCAACACAAGGAGTGAAACTACACCCTAGGAAAAGCAAGAAAGTAATCTTCATTCAACAAGCCCAAAAGAAGCCAAACATAAAAATAACATAAAAAATAACAGGAAGCAACAATCACTATTCCTTAATATCTCTTAACATCAATGTATTCAAATCCCCAATAAAAAGACATAGGCTAACAGAATGGATACATAAATAGGACCCAGCATTTTGCTATATGCAGGAAACACACCTCAGGGTCAAAGACAAACACTACCTTGTAACTGCACACAGTTACAGATTGGTGCCCAAACGTGTAGCCAGATACGGGAAGGTCTCCTGAGGTAACCCTGTCTTGGCGAAGTTTCGCAGAAAACGGGAAAAGATGGTATCCTGCACAGTGAGCAACTCCAGGAGTTAAATACTAGTGTTAGTCTAAAATTTCATCTTTTTACGCTGTTGTTGTAGGTGCAGAAGGATGCAGGCTAGGTGGGACCAGTGTTGACTCAGTGCTGAACTCGCTTAGGGGTTGACAGTGGAAAACAGGACAGGAACTTCTAACAGCCGTTTGTCTGCAGCCTTCAAGAGCTGCTTCAGGCAAAAGGAGAAGGGTTTTGAAAGCAATGGTTAGGCCGGGCGGCGGTGGCGCACGCCTTTAATCCCAGCACTGGGAGGCAGAGCTGTACTTGGCAACGTATAAGAATCATCCAGGTAGTACTGGTTTTAAAGGCATGAAGGCATCATGAAGAACAGCTGAGGCTTGGTACAGTGAGAGGCCATGAAAGGCCATTGGTGAAAGTGTACCCTCAGTTGTAATTGACAGCCCAGGACTGAAGGGGTCATGCAAAGGAGTTGAGGCTTGGTACCATGAAGAGAGCCTATGAGAGGCTTTGGTGAAGTATAGTTGCAGTGGAAGACCCTAGCATATTGGAGATGCCAGTACCATGGGATGACCACCAACAACAGCAGTGGCAGTGGAGTGGATCAATCTGAACTTAAGAGTGCTACAGAGGGCAGAGCTGGAGAAGTGACACCAGCTCTTTGGAGATACACAGAAGATCACGTGTGGATCTCAGACATTGGAACAAGAAGCTGCCAGAGCCACAGGATGCCTGCTAAGGAAAGCTGCTAACAGGGAGTGGAACAAGCCCAGGAGAAAGAACCTAGTTGCAGTCAACAAGGATGAAAAAGGAGTTGGATATCTGAAGACTGCTTTGCCATTAGACATGGAGATGCAGTTTTTGGACTTTGCCCAGCTGGTTTCTTGTCTTCCTGTAATCTTGGAGGATTACAGTTAAGTGATTGAATGAATCTGAGAAGAGACTTTGAACTTTGGACTTTTAACACTGTTGAGACTGCTATAGACTACAGGGACTTTTGAAGTTGGACTAAATGCATTTTGCATTATGCTATGTTTAAGTATGGCCCCCATAGACTCATGCTTGAACAAGCCTATGGGGGCCAGGGAGTGGAATGTGATGGTTTGTATGTGCTTTTCCCAGGGAGTGGCACTATTAGGAGGTGTGGCCTTGTTGGAGTAGGTGTGTCACTGTGGGTGTGGGCTTAAGACCTTCACCCTAGTTGCCTGGAAGTCAGTCTTCTACTAGCAGCCTTCAGATGAAGATGTAGAACTCTCAGCTCCTCCTGTACCATGCCTGCCTTGAAACTGCCATGATTCTGCCTTGATGACAATAGACTGAACCTCTGAGCCTGTAAGCCAGTCCCAATTAAATGTTGTCTCTTATAAAACTTGCATTGGTCATGGTGTCTGTTCACAGCAGTAAAACCCTAAGACAGTGTTTAAAGGTGTTCCTTAGACTAACAAATGACAAGGAAGCCTAAGCCCTCTCCCTCCAGAAAAAGACACCATAAAGTATTTAGGAGGACCAGGTCACTACTTCTCCCCCACACACACACCTCCACCCCAACCCCCGTGGTTAATGCCCACCGTCTTTTGATGGATGTAGAGAGCCTTATTGAGGTGCCATGCCACCTGGCAGGAACTTGACATCAACCAATGTGAAGTTCCTCATCCAGCCTTCGAGTGGGAACTCCTGTGTTAGCCATAATCCCCTCTACCTAGGGTGGAGTGCTCAGACCAAGGTGAAGTCCATTGTTCTTCAAGGACCTGCAGGCTCCTGAGAAACACTAGCCACTTGTGGAGCAACTGAACCGATTCTGCTGAGAAGCTTCCAGGCTTTTCCCCTGCCTATTGGGAGTTCTCCATTAAACTTTGAGACCTTGAAAAGCAGGTATTATCTTGGTCTCTGTCTCTTTTTTGCCGTCTTCCCATATATCCCCAGCTTCCCTTCCAGGCAACCCATTCGATGTAACTGCCAGCAGTTACACTACCTCAGAGTAAAGGGCTGGAAAACAATTTTCCAAGCAAGTGGTCCCAAGAAACACGCTGGAGTAGCCATTGTAATACCTAATAAAATTAACTTTCAACCTAAAGTAATCAAAAAAGATAAGGACACTTCATACTCATCAAAGGAAAAATCTACCAAGAACTCTCAATTCTGAACATCTATGCTCCAAATGGAAGGGCACCCATGTTCATAAAAGAAATAGAGCAGACACTGAAGGAAAGGCCATCCAAAGACTGTCCCACCTAGGGATTCATCCCAGATACAGTCACCAACCTGAATGAAGTCAGGCTTGGGATGCTCTGTTGATAGGAAAAAAGCCACAGTCTGAAATTCAAAATGACTTTCTTTAAAAGGTACTATGTAATACATTAGTTTTTCCTTAATAAATAGTAGTGTCCTTAATGATCTAAAAGATAAGTACATACACATCAATCTTAAATTTATATAAAGAGAAAGGGGGATATAGGCATATCCACATATTAAGATATATTTAGTTTCAAAATAAATAGTAAGGTCCTTAATGATCTAAAAGGTAAATACATATCACTTTTAAGTTTATATAAAGAAAAAGAGGAATGTAGGCATATTTATTCACATGCTAAAGGTGTATTTAGAATTTCAAACATCAAATTCTTAATTTAAAAGGTAATGCTTTTTTGTTGCTAAAAAGCATTTGCCCTAGGAAAGATATATCCTGCTAGTCAATGAAAGGACCCAGAATTAGAGTTAGGGAAAGATTTTTGCTTTTATCTTTCGAGGAGAAGTAAAGTATCCACCTAAGAAATGCAGAGATCACTGAACAAGAGAAACATCTAAAGAAAATGATGGATCAAGAAAAGAGAGCCTAAGAAAAGACGTAAACTGGTGACATATAAAAGTGATGCTGCTAAACTCATTGCTGTATTGCATGTTAATTACCAGTGTGGCAATACAGAGTACAAAAACCTTTTGTCAGGAAGTGAACAAGCACAATGTGATACTGTTTTGTTTGTTTTTTGTTTTTTGTATTTGGGTTTTTCTAGACAGCGTTTCTCTGTATAGCCCTGGCTGTCCTGGAACTCACTCTGTAGACCAGGCTGGCCTCAAACTCAGAAATCGGCCTGCCTCTGCCTCCCAATGCTGGGATTACAGGTGTGCGCCCTGCCGCCACCTGGCTGTGATACTGTTTTGAGTTGAAGAAGACAGTTCTCCCAAATGTTCTTATATTGTATAGACTTTCAGTCATTAAACACACAGCTAAACAGCAAAGTGCTAGCTGCCATTCATCCAAAGACTCTGGGTGGGAGAGCAGTGATGGGGCTGGAAAGGTAGATTGCTGCTCTTTTAGAGTTTGGTTCCCAGGGCCCCTCAGCAGCTCACAAGTGCCTGGAACTCCAGATCCAAGGGATCTGACAGCCTCTTCTGGCCTCCCATTCACACATACTCACATACACATAATTTTAAAATGAATACAAAATCTTCTAAACAAAACTAGCAAAACTAAAAAAAGAACACAAACTGAGTTCTTGTATTTTACTATTCCTACACAAATAATCTGACCCCTATCAAAAATGTGCTTTTTATTCTTTAGAAGTAGCTCATACTAGTTTACTACTCTGGCTGGATAGCATGTGCACCATGTTAACATTTCTCTAAGATATTAGTTATCCAAGCTAATTTTCCAGTGTGTGTGTGTGGGGGGGGGAATCTTAACTCTTCCTACATAAAACAACTAGATATTAAGAAAATTTCAGTGAGACAGGTGTAGTTCACCTGTAATCCTAGCACTTGGGAGACAGAAGCAGAATAACTACCACAAATTTGGGGTCAGGTTATCTACAGAGGGACCCTGTCTCAAAACTAAAGGATAGTCAAGACTATTATCCTTATTTTCTTTAAGGAATAGCCTTAGAAAAGCAATTTGGATGAGGGCTCTAGAGAAATGATTATAATGGTAAGAAATCTGTGTAATTTCTACTGCTGCTCTTTTTTAACATATTAACTTTTATGTGTATGGGTGTTCTGGCTGCATGGATATGTACCATATGCACACATTGTTTGTAGAAGCCAGAAAGTAGGACCAGATCCCCTGCAGCTGGAATTAAAGACCTTTGTGAACTGCTTTACAGGTCCTGGGAATTGAGCCGAGGTCCTATGAGCGTTGCCAGCACCAGCCCTTATTCCTGCTACTTTTATGTTTAAATTGACATCCATCTGTTTAGTAAAACTATTATCCTGAAGTGTCAGCACTTCAGGTAGATGCAAAAGGATAAAGAGCTTGAGGCCAGCTAGGCTATATATCCTCAGACTCGTGGCTCTGTCTCAATAATCTGGGTAGCCAATAGATACTGTTTGACCCATGATGCTTGTACTCACACATTCATGAGAAGAATGGTGATGACCAAGTAAATGTTATTCCAAGCACACACAAGGAGGACTCACGAAAGTTTACAATATCAGCCCCAGGGGATCTTCTTCTGGCCTCCAAGGGCATCAAGCATACATGTGTGCAGACATACATTAAGACAAAACAAAACAAAGAAAAAACAAAAAATAGGGAGGCAGAGGCAGGTGGATTTCTGAGTTCGAGGCTACCCTGGTCTACAGTGAGTTCCAGGACAGCCAGGGCTATACAAAGAAACCCTGTCTCGGGAAAAACAAAAACAAAAATTAAACAAACAAACAAAAAACCCACAAAGACAAAAAAAAAAAACAAACCACCAATCAATATGTATGTATATACATCTATATGTGTCATGCGTGTGCATGCGCGCGCGCACACACACAGACACGTACACATACACACACACACCCCTACATACATATAAATATATCATCATAAAAGAGTTTGAAAGAGGATAACATACATGGTCGATCATTGCTAGTCCTAGAAGCAATCATCTAAATAAATAGTGGTTAAGACAGCCTACTGCTCATGCCAAAGAGGGGCACAAAGCGACACACTGATATAGAAATCCTCCCCAAATACATGACTTTGCAGTTCCTCTAGGTTGTACACCAAATGTAGATGTTAAGTCTCTACTGCTAAGGCCAGCCTTGGTGGTACACACACTTTAATCCCAGCACTTGGGAGGCAGAGGGAGGTGAATCACTGTGAATTCCAGGACAGCCAGAGAGCAACATAGAGAGACAATGTCTCAAAACAAAACCAAACCCTACTGCTGATGACACCAAGACATGAAGAAATCAAGCATTCTTCCCTTTCTGGCTAGGTTTTTTAAGTGCCAGAAAGTGCTATACAGGATGCTTGGGGCTTGGTGGGGGTATGGAATCAAGAGTCTTTCGGGGCTATGAGCCCTGCAAAGTACAATATTAATCTTCATGGGATGATACCCAACTGCAATAATGGCATGACTGTTACAAGTGTAACCAACTACTTTCTGTAAGGATTTGAGGCATATTCCTTAAGAGGAAATCCATGCCTCCTAATACTGGAAACCTGGTCAAAGTCCCATGCTTGCTTGCTAGGTGTGATCTTTTTTTTTTTTTTTTTTTTTTTTTTTTTTTTTTTTTTTTTCCGAGACAGGGTTTCTCTGTGTAGCCCTGGCTGTCCTGGAACTCACTCTGTAGACCAGGCTGGAATTACAGGCATGTGCCACCACTGCCCGGCAGGTGTGATCTTTTTATACTAAGGAAGTCAAATGAACCTCTGCACAATGGGTTACTTATTTGAGGCAAGTTTTTTCTAGCTCAGGCTGCCCTTGGTTGGATCTGTGGTGACTGATCTTCTGCCTCAGCCTCACACTTGCTATCATTACAGATGTGAGCCATCATATACAGCGAGTAAAGATTTTGCTTGTAAACTGGATAGTGGTCCTTTAATTTGAGCACTTTTATTTATTCCCAGACCTTGGGAAGCAAAGGCAGGCGGATCTCTTTAAGTGCCAAGGGCAACCAGGTCTACATAGTGAGACTCTGTCTCAAAACAAAGGGTTGGAAGCACTTCCTGGCTAGTAAAAAATTCCTTCTAAATATTCTGTTTATACACAGAGACAAATGCTACTCTTAGAGAAGACTCTGCCATGGGAAATACAGGCTCATAGCTGCCAAACAAACTAAGTATAAATGATGGACAAGGATTCAGACCTAAACAAGAAATTTATATCACCTACTCTAAGCTTCAAGGGAAAGGGGGCAGAAAGAATTCAAGAGCTAGAAAACGGAAACCCTGCAAATTTCATCATCTATGCAGATACAGCCATTCAATCAGGAACTCGTAGTAGTTATGGCTACTGCTATTAATCATGTACCAGACTAGCCTTGTCAACCAAGAATTGGGGTGGGCCTTATGAGCCCCTACTCTTCCTGCTACTATTGACTACTGACAGCTCTAGAATGTATTATATAGTTATAAAATTATATAAGAACAAAATTAACTAAGACATAAAACAAAACCACTGAGCTGATGAGATTGCTAAGCAGGAAAAGGTGCTTGCTGTCGAGCCTGATTCCAATCCTGAGACCACATTATGGAAGGAGAGAAATTCTAAATGGACGTTACTAGGCATGCCAGAACACAAAATGTTAATAAACAGAATTTTCTTTTTTTCCCCCCAGACACAGGGTATCTCTGTGTAGCTCTGGCTGTTGTTGAACTCACTGTAGAAGTCCTCCTACTTCTGCTTCCAAGTGCTCAGATTAAAGGACCACTATCCAGCTTACATGCAAAATCTTCACTCGCTGGATATGATGGCTCACATCTGTAATACTAGCAAGTGTGAGGCTGAGGCAGATCAGTCACCACAGATCCAACCAAGGGCAGCCTGTTCTAGAAGGAACTTACCTCAAATAAGTAACTTTAACCCATTATGCAGAGGTTCAGTTGACATTTCTTTAGTATAAAAAGATTACATTTTGATCTAAATGTTTTCTTTTAACTCTATAATATACCAAAAAGATTAAAAAATTTGCAAGTAAAGTCTGGAACTAAAAACTTGTCTCAGAAATGAGTACCAGAATGTTCATCCATATTCTCAGTCATTCAAGTCTAAGTGTCAAGATTAGACACTGAAGTCTTATTTCTAGAATTATGCAAAATTTTAACTTAGGTGGTTATGATACTCTATTCAAGGATCAGTAAGATGGCTCAGCAGATAAGAATGGTGCTTGCCATCAAGCCAAATGACCTGAGTTGAGCCCTGGAACCCACATGGGGAAAAGAACTTCCGAAAAATCTCCCTCTAACCTCTACACACCCACTGTGACTCTCAAGTCCACACATGAGCAAAAGTACATAATAAATATAAAAAGAAGTCAATCATTTAAAATTACATAAACAATATAAATATCACTGTAGGTTGAACCTGTGGATTCAACCAACTGCAGATGAGAAAAACTACCTACTTAATTTGTCTTTTTTTTAATTATCCCCACAAATTATATAATGTGATTAACTTTTACAGCATTTAAGTTGTAGTAGGTATTATTATCTAGAGAGAAGTAAAAATCACAAGGCTGTATGTATACAGATTATATAAAAACTTTATTAAGGGACTTTAACGAACCTTTTGGATAAGGAGAGCTACTGGAGCTTGAGTGATGGTCAGCAGTTCAAACCACTGGCAGCACCCACATTTAAGTAGCTCTAACTCCAGTTTCAGAGGATCCAATTCCCTCTTCCAGACTCAAAGGGTACCTACCAGGGACTCATGCAATACACATATAGACATGCAGGCAAAATACTCACAAAGTAAAATTACATTTAAGGACTCCTGTATAAGACAACTTAAGAGGGCTAGAGAGTTGGTTCAGTGGTTAGAAGTACTCCAAGTTCTTGCAGAGAACCTAGGCTCACATCTGTAACTTCAATTCCAGGGAATCTGACACGCTCGCTCTTCTGGCATCTATGAACAGCAGGTGCATGTGTTATACATACATACATGCAGGCAGGCAAAACTATTCATATGTATTAAGGAGAACCTGGGGAAGGGGAATGAAGATAAATACTAAAATACATCTAAGAATTAAAAACTGGGAGCTTCATGGTAGTGTGTGCTTTATATTTACAAGGCTTACTCCTCAGCATCAACATGACATTATTGCAATTAAGAACTAAGATTTATTTGAGCCTGATAAAGCATGCCTTTGAACCTAGCACTCAAGAGGTGGAGATCACCCAAGGTAACATAGTGCGATCCTGTCTCAAAAAACAAACAAGAAAAGCCAGGCAGTGGTGGCGCACGCCTGTAATCCCAGCACTCTGAGAGGCAGAGGTGGATTTCTGAGTTCGAGGCCAGCCTGGTCTACAGAGTGAGTTCCAGGACAGCCAGGGCTATACAAAAACCCTGTCTGGAAAAAAACCAAATCAAACAAACAAACAAACAAACAAACAAGAAATAAGATTTATGTTATACCTGGATTACCTTTCCTGTAAGCAAGCCCCTTTGAGACAAACTACTATGAGATTCCACCTTACCTGCAACCTAATAAAGTATCCCAAGTTTCACAGATAGTGAGTTTCTTATGATGATCAATAACAAGTAACTCAAGAATTAGAGACAAAAAAGTGGCTTATTATGAACAGAAACAGCATAAACTCAAGTATTTGTGACAAAGCAACTCAGTGCAGAGGTTTCTCCATCTTTATTCTTGCTCAGGTCACTTTAGGTTTGACAAGAATTAGATCTTCTTGATGTAAAGCCCAGAGAAAAATCACTAAACTCTATTCTAGGAACCTGAGGTCAAGATATCCCAGCTAATTTATCCCTGCTCACCAGAAGAGATAGACATTCCACCTCCTTATGTTCTGATTGGACCAATGGGCGATATAAGAGGAGCTAGAGTAAATGGTTCTCTCCAGAGGGAAGGCCAGGAGGCTAACCCTACTACACCTGGTCCCTTGTCCCCCTATCATGCCTCTGGCTATGGGGAGGCCAGACAGGCTTTGTCTGGGCTATGAGACCATCATTCATTCTCCCCTTAAGGGAAGCCTGAGGTCCATGTTACAGACCAGAGGAAGGAGGAGGAAAGGGAAATAGATTGATATTATAATTGGAAAAGCCAAAACCCTCCCTTTTAGGAGAGGCCCCACGCCCTTATCAGCCAATCGAAGACGTTTTATACACATCAGCTGACTTTCAATGACTGCCAGGAGCTCTTGGCCACCCTGATTACAGCCAAGGATACCCAAATCTGGCTGGACAGAAACTAGCTCTGGGGCTGGGTGGCAGGACACTTCCCAACACAAAAGCCCAAACAGAGTGAACTTCCCATCCATCCAACCCAGCTGAAACTCTAATAGCAATAAATGTAAGAATGCACTGGACAAACATCACTGGGAAGATTAAAAGTGCCAGCCAGAAAACCTACCAACTTATCCATGCAAGTCAGAATACTCAAGGACCTGATAATGAATTGCCTGCTGAGTTTCTGGAAAAGGTCTATGAGGCATATCAGGTGTTTACCCCATAAACACAGATGCCCCTGAAAAACAGCAAGCCACTAATGTTACCTTTATCACAAAGCCTACCCCAGACATATGGAGAAAGCTGCAAAAATTAGAAGGAGTTGAAGAAATGAGTAATTCTCAACTTTTGGAATTTATTTAGAAAGTTTACAGAGCAACCTGCTCCAGTATGTAGATGACCTCCTCATAGCTTTGCCCACTGAAGATGAGGAAGAAAGTCTAAAGAAGGCCTTTTAGAATTCCTCCAAGTCCCAGGGTACAAAGTCTTAGCCAAGAAGGTTCAACTGTGCTTCCCTCAGATCACATACCTAGGCTAAACCTAGAGGAAGGAAAACACACGCTTTCCTATAACTGTATTTCAGCCATCCTGCAAATCACTGAAAAAACGGGTATGGAAATTCCTAGGGGCAGTTAGATATTGCTGGCTATGGAGATAGGATCTGCTTGGCTAGCCAAGCCCTTCTATGCCAGGGGGTATAAAGCCTTTGGAGTGGACTGAGACTAAGCAGGGGGCCTTCTTCAAAGCTTTGAAAAAAGCCCTGGTATCTGCCCTACACCTTCCACATATTATTAAGCCATTTCACTTGTATGTGGATGAAGCCAGAGGCATTCCTCAGGGGTCTTCACAAACCTTGAGAGACTCCTGAAAGGACTGGTTGCCTATCTGTGCAAGAGACTTGACTCAGTCACAACCAGATGGACAGACAGCATGCATAAAGGCCATAGCTGCCTCCACTTTGCTGGTAATGGAAGCTGACAAATTGCTGGGTACTGGTGGCACACGCCTTTAATCCCAGCACTTGGGAGGCAGAGGCAGGCAGATTTCTGAGTTCAAGGCCAGCCTGGTCTACATAGTGAGTTCCAGGACAGCCGGGGCTACACAGAGAAATCCTGTCTCGGGGGAAAAAAAAAAAAAAAAAAAAGATGATGAAGATGACAAATTAATTAACATTAGGGCAAGAACTGTTCCTGACAGCTCTTTTGAGGTCCTCTTGAGGGGGATACCTGAGAGATGGATGTCTAATGTCTGGGGTGGGATGAGGGGACTCAACACCAATCCCTGCTACTAGAGTAACCCTGCATCTGGTTCCCTAAGATGCCAGCTCTCAACTCGGACAAGCCTGCTGCAAGATGATAATCTCATGGAACCCCTGCATGACTGTCTTACAGTTAATGACCTAGTCTATCAAGAATGATCTAACACCCCACAGGTGATACCAAATGAGGTATGGAAGCAGGTTTGTTCAAGATGGAATCAGGTACACAGGAGTAGCAGTAGTGACCCAAGACAAGATTATCTACGCACAATCTTTTGTGCAGGAATTTTAACCAGCAACAAGGCTGCTCTGGCTGGAATAGAGACATACCTTTAATACCAGGAGATAGAAGCTAGCATATCTCTGAGTTCAAGGTCAGCCTGGTATTGAGCAAGTTTCAGGGAAAGAAAAGCTCAGGTCCAGGCATGATGGTACATGCCTTTAATCCCAGCACTCGGGAGAGAGAGGCAGGTAGATCTCTTGAGTTCTAGTCATCCAGTTCTATTCAGTGAGTTCAATGAATACATATCAGTTGAGTTGGGAGTGAAGTGGAGTTGAGGTCATGCAATTCAATGAAGTTCAGCAGAGGCAGTTGAAACCAGAGAATACGGAAGCAGATTACAAACTATCAGACTTAGTTTGAGGCCAAGCAGAGCAATTAAATGAAAAGGAGAGAAAAGCCAGATTGAATCAGTCAGTCAGCTTGGAGAGGAATTCAAGCCAGAACAGCAGAGGAGAACCAGCCAGCCAGAGTTCAAAAAGAACTGGAAAGGGTGAGCTTATCAGCAGTTAAGTCTAAGTGGCAGTTATGTACAATGATAAACCTCTTTTATAGTCTTTAAGCAAGAGAACCTCACCTCAAGGAGCTGAGATTTTAGCTTTGACCCAAGCACTCTACTGGGGGAAAGACACTATCACCAACTACACTGATCAGCAACATGCTTTCACCATGGCCCAGGTCCATGGGGCTCAAATAGAGAAAAGAGAATTGCTAACCTTAGCAGGAAAAGTAATCAAAAACGGAAGGAATCTTATCTGGTTACTCAAAAGGATGGCTAATATTCACTGGAACGAATTCAAACAAGGGGACTCCCCAGAAGCCAGCGTTAATTAGGGTCACTTGGGAAATAGCTATACAATCAGTGGGTCCTCTACAAGTTTTGGTAGCCCTGCCACAGCCCAGCTCATGGAACTACTTAGAAAACATTCCAGGGGAGGATGACTGGGGGAAACAAGAACTAGCCACACAGGATAAAGACTAGAGATGCTGCTGGATAGCACATCCATCCTTCCATGAGTGGTAGGTGGTGAATAGTTACAGATCTCTACGCCATGCATCTAGGAGCCAAGAAAACTGCTGAACTCCTCAGACCCAAGTATTATGTTCCAAATTTCAAAGTCTAATTAAAGATACCTCCTTCAGATGTACCACCTGTACTGAGGCAAACTCTAACCAAGGTGAAAAGATCCCACAAGGGATCTAAGAAAAGGAAAAGGGCCTGGGAAAAACTGGAAGTTGAACTTTACTGAAATAAAGTCTATAAATATTTGCTGGTGTTTGTAGACATCTTAGGATGGGGAGACCTACCCCACCTGAACAGAGAGTGCTCCAACAGTTACTAAGAAACTTCTTCAGGAAGTCTTAGGTTTGGACTGTCTCTAGCTTTGGGGTCCAGCTGTCTTCACAGCATGAAAATGTAAAAGCCATTTTTATTTCCTCAGACAAAGGGATGGGATGAGAGCTTTACGAATATATGGCCTGAACTGATCCCAGAGTATCTAACTCCCTAGGCCTAAGTCTGGAAGCTTCTAGCCTCCATTAAACCGAATCTTCAGCAAGTCTGGACCTTGAAGCCTTCAGCTTCCAGCCTCTGTCTGCTATCCTAGAACTATGTTTCAGCCTCTGAGAGTAAATTCATCCTTTCTAGCTTTTTCTGAACTCTGGATGGCTGCTGGTTCAACTGAGCTGTTATAGCTTAAATTCATTTCCAAGCTGACTTATTCAAATTGGTTTCTCTTAGCTTCTGACTGAATTTCTCTGCTTGGAAAGACTACCTCTAAACATCATAAACTGAAGTACATTGAACTGAACTGAGTTCAACCCTCTCTCTCCCTCCCTGCTCTTTAAGTAGTATTTCTTTACTGTCTCTTCTTGTGAGAGTTGGGTGTATCCTATCTCTAACTTGTTCTGTCAATCCTTCTCTGATTTATCACTTTGTCTTCCTCTCAATTAGAAGTCTCTGTTTGGGAATAAAAGTGGTGTACTAAAGATGTGTCTGTATTTCAGCCAGAGGGAATTAAAGGTGTTTAGTGTGTCTACATTCCAGCTGGATCTTATCCTTGGATATGACTGGTCCCTTGCCAGAGCACCCATGTTGCTGGATTAAAATTCCTCTACAACAGCCAGGCAGTAGTGGCGCACGCCTGTAATCCCAGCACTCTGGAAGGCAGAGGCAGGCGGATTTCTGAGTTCGAGGCCAGCCTGGTCTACAGAGTGAGTTCCAAGACAGCCAAGGCTATACAGAGAAACCCTGTCTCGAAAAAAAACCAAATTTCAAAAAAAAAAAAAAAAATTCCTCTACAACAACTAAAGTGTCTCAAATTCTGACAAAGATATTAATTGGAAATTGCATTAAACGTATATACCAGAGCCCATGTCAGGCAAAAAGGATGAAGAAAATTCTTTAGGAGACTCTGATCAAATTGGTACTGGAAACTGGCAAGAATTAAGCCAACCTCCTCTCCTGCTCAGGACCCAATGTACTCCTTACAAGGAAGGGATTACTCCTTTTTGAAATTATGTTTGGAAGACTTCCTATCCTTCCCAAACTCCAAGCTATTGCCCAAGCAAAAGTGTCTAATCATTCCCGTCTCAAGTCCTCATAGGCTTAGCAGGAATTTGCCAAAGCACTGACCAAATTGGTAAAGGAATCCTGCATTCTCCCACCTCTGATCCAGCTAACGGTTGAACCCTGCATTCTCAACTGCATGGTCAATATATCAAACAGAGAATAAACTTAGTTAACCTTTTGAACCATAGAACCAATGCCCCCAGAACAGCACAAGTTAACTATTTGTCTCTTGCCCATAGAACCAATTAGGTAATATGACAGGGCAGGACAGTACAGAGGTTCCTCTATCTTATATTTCTGCTAAGACCATTTTAGGTTTGACTAAAATTTGGCTTCCTTGATGGAGAATCTTGTGGAAAAGTACCAAAATCTAAGAACCCAAAGTCAAGATGCTCTAGTTAATTTATCTTTGCTTTTGTTAAACTAGCCAGCCACTTGTGCAAACCTTCCCCTCCAGTTAACTGCTTATCTTAGCTTCTGTTAAACTGCTTGCTTGCACAAAACCTCCTGCTTGCAACTTCAAGGCAAGATAATAAGATGTGGCTTTTGCCTCTGAAAGCCCTTGCAGGGCAGTGGTGGTGCACATCTTTAATCCCAACACTAAGGAGGCAGAGGCAGGATGATCTCTGTGACTTCCAGATTAGCCTGGTCTACAAAGAACAAGTATCAGGACAGCCAGAGCTGTTACAGGGAGAAACTCTTATCCCAAAACCAAACCAAACAAAATACAACAAAAATACAAAACTCAAAACCAAACCAAAACAACAACAACAAAAAAGACAAAAATGCCCCTTGCTCTAAAATTTAAGGTTCTTAGTGCTGCCACCCTTTAATACACACTTGAATCACAATGTAAATATCTAGTATGCAGGATATCTGATATGCGAAAGGTTTATTCCACTCTCTCAAGGGGTCTGGACCCACAGGTTGAAAACCACTGGATTACATTTGCATCCTGGATACCTGAGTGTAATCCAGTTGGCTGGAATACTTTCATTTGGTTATAGACCCTCTCCCTCTGATGGGCTTCCCTTAACAATAGAAGCCCACGGAAAATATTTTCCTATGTCTAAAGACTGTTGTAAGATAGAGCTAAGTGCATGTAAGTCACAATCCAAGCCAGCAATTGCATCCTGACCTAATGTAATTACTTAACAAATTAACTCAAAACAGTTATTCCCTTTAAAATTTGTTAAAGGTGACTGGCCAGCAGGAGTGATGGCTCATGCTTGTTATCTTTACTCTGAAGAGGCTGAGGCGGGAAGATTGCTACTTGTCGACAAGTCTGGGCTGCTACATAAGCCGAACAAAACATACACACAAACAAAAAACCACTAAGTAATAGAAAAAGATTTCACTTCCTCAGTTACTTCGTATTTTAAAGACGTCAATTTGTCCAAACATTTGCAGTATTAAAAGTTAAAAACTTCAAGCGTTCTCCCAGAAATAATTACTGCACTTCAAATCACTTTAAATGATTTAAACCTGTTAACATAAGCAATGGAAAATACCTGTCAAAAACTAATTACCCAACACCACCACAAAAGAGAAAGTAACTTCCAACTACTGCGTACAAAACACTTTGGAAGTCTATTTACTTTCTATCCTTTATCGAATCACTCCAAATAAAATCTCCAAAAGCAGAAGACAACAAAACTCCGTCTCCCAGTTCCTTTGTCCCCAACGGAGGGGATAGAGAGGGAACTCATTAAGGTAAAAAGCCCGGAACGCACAAGATTCGAAACAGACGGCAGCCAATCTGCAATCAATCATCAAAGAAAATCCCCATCACTTCATCTCCATCCTTCCCTCCCCCCTCCGGCTCGCATAACCCGGGTGTACGCGAGCTGATCTGGATCATATGCACCCGGACAAAGCTTTGCGCAGGCAGCGGGGAGCAGCTAACTCGCCACAACCGTCAGAGCTCCGCAAAAGTGAGGGACCGCCGAGTCGCTCGGCCGGCACGGGCCCGTTTCACCACCTCCCCAGCCGCGTGACAGCGGGTCGCGCCCGCCACCTCGCGGGCCCCTCTCACCTTGGGTGGCGAATGGCGAAGGACCACCGGCCGGGGAGCCCGGGGCGGGGGCGGGGACGGGAGCGGGTGGAGGGGTCTCTGCCGAGCCCAGCGCGGGCGCCGTCAGCATGAGATAGCGCTGCGGCGCGGGCAAACAGCGCTGGCAGAACGAGTGCAGGCAGGGCAGCAGCTTGGGCACCCGGCTCTGGATGTTCTGGTGGCACACGGCGCAAGTGTCCAACAGGTTGAGCCGGGACGTCTCGCCGCCGCTCTCCGAGTCCGGGCCCTGCCGGCTCTCGGCCTCATTCTCCCCGCTCGGTGCCGCGGCTGCGGAGCCCCCGGCCGGAGCCGCCGCCACCGCCGCCTTCTCCACAGCCACCTCCATTGTCCTGCGGCCGCCACCGGGGAAGCGGGAGCGCGCTCACCGCCCGCCGCCCCCGACGACCTCCGCTGCTGCTGCTGCTGCTGCCGCCGCCTCCCGCTTCTCCTCCGAGGCCGCGAGGACTCGCGGAGGGAGCACAGGGAGGAAGCCGCCTCCCGAGTGGCGCGGCCGGAAGACGCGGAGCTGTCAACCGGGACCGGTTCCCGCACCGCGACGCCGCCGCGCGGGCCGCCAGGCAAACCGCCACCGAGACGCTCGATTCCGCCCAGCGCGCCCGCCCGCGCCTAGCAGCCTTTCTCTCGGGCCCCTTGGACCACCACGGGCCCCGCCCCCACCTCCCTCTCCCAGCAACCGCGGCGACTGCGAGCTGAGCGCCATCCAATGACCGCCGCGCCTGCCGAGGGGGCGGGGTCTGCGGGAGCCCGCGAGGCTCGGACGGCCCCCGCGGGAGGTTGGGAGTGGGCGGGGCTAGCCCCGCTCCGGACGCGAGGACCGCGGCCGCTGATTGGCTCGCTGCGTGTGTGTCTGGTTTCTGAAGATTGTAAAGGAATCATTTGTTAAGGAGCCAGAGCAGGCATAGGGTTCCGCCCGCCGCCACGGCCCCGCCCAAGGGGCGGGGGCTCTACTTAGTCTGCCCAACCTGATTAATTAAGAAACTGCTTGGAAAACTGCTTTTACTATTGGAGACTTGAACGGGGAAAGGAGTAAGAACGTGGGAGGGCCAAGAGAGGATGGAGAAGTAAGTTGCGTGCAAAAAAGAAAAGATTCAAAACCGCGTTTTATGAGTCCGCATTGTGTGAAAGGGGGACTGTGCAGGCAGCTTTAATTTTTTTGTGGCCTGAGTTTAATCTCTGTGATGAATTAATGGATGTGATGTATACGGAGAGAAATTACAAATTTGCCAGAACTTTAAAAGACCTCGATGGAAAAAAGTGAAATTAATTTTGCTTCTTAAATGAATAAAAGCAGTTAATTTTGTTGAGGACTAAATAAACGATCTGCAACTGTCTTGAGTGTGTGAATATTAAACTCAAAAAAAAAAAAAAAAAAAGGCAGACGTGGTCACACACCTATACTCTTAATACTCCAGAGGCAAAAGCAGGAGAATCACTACAAATTCAAGATTATTCTAAGTTTTAGTCAGTGTAAAACCCTGTCTCAAAAGAGAGAGGAAAAAGAAAAAAAAAAAAACCTCAATTCTGGTTTTAGAGTTTCAGTATTATATTTCATGTCTTCCTTCTCCAGTGCTTGTTACCGGAAATTCTGGGGAGTCCCATGGGAATTGCCACCTGTTACTAGGGAAATCAGAGTCCCCTCTTGAGGTTCTTAGTCTCATTAATAAAAGAATTTAAGACGAGCCTCAAAAGAAGCTGGAGGAAATTTTATTAGAGTTGAAAAGAAGAGAAAAGAAAAAAAAAAAACCCAATGCAGGCAAGTTGTAAATCTCAGCAGCTGCCCAGAGGAAGATGGAGAAGTAGAAGAGATGCCATGCCGTTTGTGTTAGACATGGAGGTCAGCTACATGGAAGGGAGCTTTAGAGAAAGCCTGGGGAAGCCCAAACTATCAGAGGACATGTACTAGGCTAGCCTCAAGAGAAAAGAGAAGACAAAGAAAAGGTTGAGCATTTCTGAAACAGAAATGGACAGAAATCATGGAGAATCTCATGGGGGAATCTGGAACTACTGCTCTACCAGCCCGTAATTTTGAGAAGAGAAAGTGTTCACTGTTTCATTAAAGAGTAGACTATTCCTCTGTCTCTTTAGCATGGCTTAAGGTGAACCTGTCTTTTTGTAATAATAGAAATTACATTTTCAGCCAAAAGCTGTGTAAAAAGTCAGGCACCATGATACATACCTTTAATTCCAGCCTTTGAGAGGCAGAGGCTGACAGATCTCTGAATTCCAGGTCAGCCTGCTCTACAGAGCCAGGATAGCCAGTGCTACACACAGAGAACCCCTCTCTCTAAAAACAACAAAAAGCTGGGCAAAACCTTGTAGAGGTTGAACAATACTGTGAGAGGAGACAAGCTTTTGTATATACATGACTAAAGTCCATGTGCTGTAATTCCCAAAGACTTGAGAAAGACCATGGACCTGAATTATCAGGGCCAAATGCATTAAAGCAACCAAGCAAACCATTAAAGAACACATTTTAATTTCTGTACATAGGCTGCCTCCCCTTAAGGTGGGTTTAAGAGGTCAGCCTTGGATGTGAGGAAGACAAGGTTTTTATAGGTCAGGGGTAGGTGGTTTCCAAATGGGGGAAAGTGGGGTTCCAGGAGCAGAATTTAACAAGGTATTCATAACAACTTTATGAGACAAAGGTAGGGTTAATAGGGTTCCAGTATCAGGTTCTGCTACTTAATGGTCTTGATAGCTGTTAATTGTACACCAACCACCCTCCCAGCCTGCAGCCGGTCTTTGCTACTTTGTGGGTTTTTCTCCCAACCTTCCCCTCTTCCCCGGTTTCACCCCTAACACTAGATAGGAGAGAAACAAAGACAGAGGGAAGAGAGGAATTAGGAAAACCCCTGAATCTAATTTCTTTCCTTTTGTTTCTTCTTTGATCACAGCTACTAACAAACAGGAGCCAACTTCACTGAATGACCAACAACCATAATCTCCACCTCACAGGGGCCCTCAAGTTTATGTATCCTCTAGAAAGTTCCCAGAATTCCAAACATCACACAATCACAGACATTATCTGCAGCTGCCAAAACCAAATCGTGGTCAGCTGCAGCGGACAGTCCAAAGCAGCACCACATCCCTACAGCAGGGATTCAAGCGAAAGCACGTTCTTACACATTTCTGTGCTTTTTAAAGAAACCAAAAGTTAAGAATTCTTACTACACTGGCCTTTGTAACATGTTTTGTGTATTTGAGAATTCAATCTTGGAACAAAATTATTACACACACACACACACACACACACAGAGAGAGAGAGAGAGAGAGAGAGATCTTGGAGGTTGTAGAGATGGTTCAGCAGTTAAGAGTGCTTACAGCTCTGTCAGAGGACCCACATTCAGTATCTAGCACACATATAAAGGCTCATAACTGCCTATAACTCCAGAGCCAAGGAAACCAACTCCCTCTTCCGGCCTCCACAAGCATGTATATTCACATGCTCATGATGCATGGACACATGCACATACACACGTACATAATTAAAAAAGAAAAGTATAATCTAAAAGAAAAATAATAATAAAGTGCCTTTACTAACATTCCTCAACAATATAGAGTCACAACCATGTAGTATTTACACTGTTCCAGCACCTTGCCTGCTATGCTTTTGGAATAAACGTATAACTTAATCTACAAACATTAGACACAAAGAGAAAGACTGGATCCATTGTGGGGCTTGAAACCTCAAAGCCCATCCCCAGTGACATACCTTCTAATCCTTCCTAAAAAGTCTACCAAAAGACATTCAATATATGAGCTTTGGAGGCTATTTCATTCAAATTTCCATAGCCCGTGTGTATGTTGTATGCACTATCTGTGTGCCTGGTGCCTGAGTTTGTTCGATCCCCTAGAACTGGAATTAGGGATGATTTTGAATCTATAAGTTCAAAACTGCTTTTGAGTGCTGAGTGGTCTCTCCAGTCTTATAATACAATTTGATAATGCCTAACTTGCTCCTGGTAGAGGAGGTAGCTCCTTGGGGACAGGGCTTGCCTAGCCCAGGACGCTGGCATATGCACATCTATGATCCTGACACCTCAGTGTTGGGCAACAGGAGGGTCAGAAGTTCAAGGCTAGACTCCTCAGATCATCATTTTCAAGGAAAATTTATCTTCTGTATTTTTAGTCTTCTATTCTGGCTTGGAATAAAATCTCCTTCACAGCCTCATGTATTGAAGTCTTGGTCCCCAGCTGGTGATACTATTTTGGGAGGTGGTAGAAATTTTAGGATGTAGGACCCAGTTGGAGGAAGTAGGTCATTGAGAGCATGCCCTGAAAAGATAAATCCTCTCACCAGCTCCTTCCTCTGTCTCTCTCTGTTTCCTGTTTCTCACAGAGAGCACAGTTTTGTTCACCAATCCTCTATAACAGTGTTCTGCCTTATAATGTACCTTGGAATAATGGAGCTATCTGGCCATGCACTGAAACCTCTGAAATCATGAGCACAAATAAATCTTTTCTGCCTTGTGTTTTTCCAGGTACTTATTTTTTGTTTGTTTGTTTGTTTATTTATTTATTTACATTCCAAATGCTGCCTCCCTCCTGATACCCCCTCACAGAATTCATCTTCTCTTGCCCCTCACTTTTGCCTCTAAGAGGATAGCCCCCTCCTACCCCAAGTATCCCCCAACCCTGGTGCATCAAATCTCTGCAGGATTAGGCGCGTCCTGTCTGACTGAGACCAAATAAGGCAGCCCTCTGCTACATGTGATCTGGGGTCCTAGACCAGCCCATGAATGCTTTCTGCTTGGGGCTCAGGGGTCCAGGTTATTTGACACTTATTCTTTCCAGGTACTTATTAAAGAAACAAAAAGTCTAACTAATATACCCTCTTAATGTTACATAAAATAGCGATATTTTTCACTTTGTTTAAGTATGAATAGCTTCTATCTTTTAAGTATGTATTTATCATTTTAGTTTCTTTTATCTAAATGTTATTTCCTTATGTTGGGGTCCAGGAGTCACCCCACAAACCACATGAACACCCATCTCAGTTGGGTGTTATTAAGCCCACACCCTAAGACTGATTGGTCAGGGCCGTAGCTCAGAATTTAGGCTATAATTCCCAACATTTTTCTATGTTCATATGCAAATGCAGGAAGTGGTCAGCCCTGACTCAAGCCATTTTAGACAGAACAGTTCATATGGACCTTTAATTTGATGTGTCCTACATGAAGCTTATAGTTGTGGAATTTCTAAAAAATTAGCAAACCTAACAGAACATAGCAGGGTATGGATGTGGTCAGCACGACATTGCTCTGAGTCAAGTTATTTTCTGTATCAATGACTGACAGCCATGTTACAGCAACAATATGAAATAGCTGCCAGGCATGGAAGGAAATAGCTACAGCTATGCTGGGTGAGCGGCAGGCCTCAACACCTTATCTGACTGTTTTTCCTTGTTGTAGAATAAATACTTCTTCCACACACATGTCATCCCTATTGCTCTCTTGAATTTTCAGTAGCTGTGATTACCCGACCTGAGATCTGCACAAGATTGGGCCCATTCATAGTCATTTAGAAGGAGAGTGGCTCACAAGGCTGCACCCCTCTCTGAGGGCGTATAGACTATAACTAGTTTCTGGGTACAGAAACACTGTCTTCAGTGGTTTAGCTACTTGGCAGTTGTCTATACTCCTGTAAGTAGCCCCTGCCCCATGTTCTTGTACATAACCCCAGTGAAATTCATTGGTTCACCAAGCTATGCTTGAGTAAAACATTTTTGTTTGTTTCTGTTCTTGAAGTGCTGTCTGTAGTGAATAGATGTTTAGCTGTCTCCTGGGGGAAAGTTCACACAATGGCCTCCTTGTAAGTATTGTTCCAAATGCATTTCATAAAGATCCACACTGGCCAGGCAGTGGTGGCCCATGCCTTTAATCCCAGCACTTGGGAAGCAGAGGCAGGCAGAGCTCTAGTTCAAAGACAGCCTGGTCTATAGAGTGAGTTCCAGGACAGCCAGGGCTACACAGAGAAACCCTGTCTCAAAAAATAAAAACAAAAAACAAAAAACAAAATACAGAAAGATGCACACTGCTTGTGGATGACCCTTCCTTAGTTAGAACGTTCAGTGTCTCTTGTTCTAGAATTTTCTGGTTTTCCCTACTGAAAGCTGTTTCCAGCTTCATCTCTATCTGATCTTCCTTGTTGATACCATGTTCTCATACACATTTGAAATTCTGCTTAATTGGATGATTTGTCATTTTCTATTTTCTAAACTGAATCTTACTAATACCTTTGAAGATGTAAGGGTATCAGCAAAGAGAGCTAGAGTATTACATATTGGTGAGGGTTTCTCATCCTACCCCTGATGAATGTGGATGAAAGATCTCATCCCAAGATGGTAGTGGGTGGAAAATCTTGAACTCCCAGAGAGGTTTTTGTTTGGTTCAGTTTTGGTTTGGGGTTTTTGTTTGCTTTTCAAGACAGGATTTCTCTCTGTGTAGCCCTGGCTGTCCTGGAATTCACTCGGTAGACCAGACTGGCCTCAAACTCACAGATTTGCCTGCCTCTGCCTCCCACATACTGGGATTAAAGTTTATTTAAGGTCAATTTTAACTTAAAATTTAAGCACAGGGCTTGAAAAACAGAACTACTGGGAAGTATTCAGGACATGATTATTGGTTACTTAAAAAAGACTCTCCTTTCATTGTCTTTACTATAGCCATGTAATTTTTGAAGTTATTCTCTTCAAGTGTCACTAAGGGATTTTGGGGGTAGTTCCATGTAGAGGGCTGCGAAGTGCCTTGCCTTAAAGATGGCGCTGGTTTCCGCCTTCCTCCCCCAGGGGGAGAGTGCCCTTTGAAACAAACAACCCCTTATTTGGTTTCATGTGATCAGATGCTGTCCTTCTGCCTTGAAGTAGCCTATCTGCATTGCCCACGTGTCCCTCAGGGATTGGCCAGCCTTTAGGATATAAGAGAGTGCTGGGGTCGAGGTGGGGGGAGACACCGTTGTACAAGGATCCTGAATAAACTGCTTGAAGAAGATTGCTGGTGTTGTGTCCTTCCTTGCGGGTCGAGGTTGGGCGCGACAGTTCCACAGATGTAACCTGACAGAATTACAGTTGATAAAGTTGGGACTGGAGAGAAGGTGTTTAAGAGACTTTTCTGTTCCTCTGGAGAACCTGGGTTCCATTTTCAGAAACCACTTAGCAGCTCACAACTGTCTGTAACTCTAGTTTCTGGGTCCAACGTTAATCCCATTGAATGAGAATAAGGATCCCCAATTGTTTTTCCAGATTGAGTTAAGCAAGCTTTATTTCTGTGAATAACAATGCCAGTCTGTGGCTCAGACAGGGTAGTGCCCCTCCCCTTGGCCCTGTTCTGAGCCTGGAACAACCCCTGCTGTTTTAACCTGACCCCTTTTAAGATCCTGTTTCGTATGACAACTCCCTTGGTGTCTACTGGGCCCTCCAAGGAGGTATCTCACAACATGAGATTTGGCCCAAACTGTCTGCCTTAGAGACCCCTCACAGCTTCCAAACTGGTAACTGGATCTATGTAAGGAAGCATGGGGCACAGTTGCTAGCCACTCCCATTGCCCTCAAGGTAGACAGTATTGTGACATGGGTGAATGCTTCCCATGTGAAACCTGCAGATGCCCTCCTCCCCAGAGACCCCCCCCCCACGCTGGATAGTAAAGAAGATGGACAATCTACTCAAGCTCGAGATCACTCTACCTTAATCATGAATGCCTGGTAGTACCTTTGGATTCTGGTTCCTTCCCCCATCCTATATTCCTGTCTGCCAAACCTGTTACAGCATTCACTGTCTCCCTTCTGTTGGGGTTGGGGATGACTGGGGCAGCCACCAGGCCCTCCACTTTGATCTTACAAGGGGAAAATTATGACAGTCTGAAGTCAGCCATTGATTTAGATATAGAGAAAATAGAAACTTCCATCAGTCTCCTTCAAAAATCACTGACTTCATTATCAGAAGTAGTATTGCAGAGTAGGAGGGCTATGTGTTGCCTTATCTGAGGAGTTTGCTTTTATATAGACCTTTATGGGGTTGATAAAGTATCAATGGCCAAGGTAAGAGAAGGGCTAGCCAAGCAGAAGAAAGAGAGAAAACAGAGTCATGGCTAGTTCAAGTCTTGGTTTAACTCCTCCCCTTGGTTAACCAACCTCATATTCACCCTGTTAGGACCCCTAATTAGTCTCCTATTATTGTTGACTTTTGGCACCTACATTTTGAACCACTTGGTCACTGATCTTAAGGAACGCATAGGCACCGTACAGCTAATGATCTTAAAGCAGAGATACAAAGAACTAGACGCAGAAGACCGGGAATATGAGCTATCAGAATACCAGCAATAGCTTCAGGATTGAAGCATGCACAAAGAGAAGGGGAGAATGAAGAGGTCAGCTCAGAAACTTTGGAAAATTCCACCAGACCCCTCCTCTCCTGAAAGAGAAAGATCATAAGAAATATAGGGACCCCTCTCCTCCAGAAAGGAGCAGCTAATTACATTCCTCAGACCACAAGGAGGAGGGACTGACCACCGGCCACCTGCGGGCAGGTGAGGCACAGAGCTCATCGACACATTCTGCAACCATTGGCCAGCAACCTCATTCCCTAAAGACCAATCAGTTTAAAAGTCACACTGTTCTGACTATCACATTGTGCCTAATGGCTGCTGACTTGATTGTATAAAGGCTTGCTGGATGGGCTGCACATGGTCATTCTCTCTCTCCCCATGTGCAGGGCGACCCCAACATGTTTGAACAATAAATTCCTCTTGCTTTTTACATAGAAGAAAACAAAACAAACAAACAAACAAACAAAAAACAAAGTCAGTCTACTGGCTGTCTAATCCCCCTAATGCAGAACTCAGGAGATCAGCCCAGAACACAGGGGATGTATGGTTGTTATAGCCCCAAATCAAAAGGTTGGAGGATTTCCAATAAGGAACTTGGGAACCAAAATACAGAAACAGATAAGATTATCTGGCAGAACATCTTGTGGTTTGGAGAGGGGTGAAGCTCAAGGAACGGTAGGAGTGTGAGTCAAATTCCATAGAATGAGGTGCACCACAAAAGGTGAAGGAAAACACACCCTGACCATGGCGTGAACCCAAACTGAGGACCAGAGCCAAGGAAAAAGCACACCCTGACCTGACTTTACCCCAAGATGGAGACAAGGTCAAGAAAAACAACCACCAAGACAAAACCCCACCAACCACTGAGCTGAAATATCAGGCTTCAGAATCCCTCTAATCTCTGAGCTTGCCCCAATATCAGACCATATAATTCCTCCAATCCCAGGTCCTCCTGGAAAGCTCCACCCCACAAGAAACCCTTTAAAACGCTGTTTTCTGCTCTATTCTGTGCTGCTTCTCACCGGAACAGGCAGTCACCCTCCTGGGTTTTAACCTTCCAATAAATTTCTTGTGTGAGGTTTGATGTGCAGCGTGACTTCCTGATATTCCTTGGTTTCTACTTGCCAAGATCCATTTCCCTTCAGAGTTGTAACACTTACTTGTGGACCATGTCAAATTCCAGGAAAAGATCAAGGCATGGACAAACAAATTTTAAGTAAACAGAAATGAAATCATTTTGACCAGGCATACATGTGCACAGACATACATGAAAACAAAGCATGTAAAATAATAATAATAAATAAAATTTATAATTGATACAAGAAAACCTGGATTATAGAAGTATAGGAAATTAGGGTATCTTCCCTGTAAGTAAAGTCATCTTTGTAAGATTTCCAGAAGATAGTCAGTGTGTAAGCTTAGTTTGTCTCTATTTTTGGTGGGTTTTGTGTTGTTTTATTTGGTTTGAAACAAGAACTCCTTGAGAAGACCAGGCTGGTCTCAAAACTGAGAGAGTTCCACCTTCCTTTGCTTTCCAAGTGCTGGTATTAAAGGCATGTCCTACCACAGCTGCCTTTTTTAAAAATTTTGTTGACTAGTGTGTGTAGGTAAGGATGTGAGTGATGCCGGGGTATGTGTGTGCTGTGGTGCTTGTGTGGTGCCCAAAGGATAATCCGTGGATTAGATTCTCTTTATCATTAAGTGAGTTCTGGCTATCAAACTCAGTTTGCTGGGCAATTGTGGCCAAGATGACTTAAGTGGTACAAGTGTTGGCCACAATTGCCCTCTGTATTCCTTTTAACATTTCTCAAATTACACCAAAGACAAACTAGAATCTCCCCCCCACACACCCCCTTTCAGTCTTCTTGTCCTCTGGTCCACCATAAGCATTTGGTTTGATTAACTCCATTCTCAGGTAGTAACTTCGTCAGGGTCAAATGTTCAGGTGGAGAGTTCCCGATACAAGATTAAAATCATGGTCCCATTCCCTTGTCACCTGTTTTCTTCCCAGATAGTTTATGTTTTCAGAACATTATTTATACATGAAAAAAAAACCCTCACTGAATGGCTAAAATGGCAGATGTGAGGGTGGGGAACGTATTTAGTCCTTTTTTTTTTTTTTTTTTTTTTTTTTTTTTTTTAGAAGACAAAGTAATAGATTGAAATGAGACCTGCTAGCACTTTTTGTCTTTCTGCAATGTCAGAATTTACTAAATGACAATGAATTCATAAGGTATAGTGACAGCTTGTCAGATAGTCCCACGTTGTTCTCTGGTAACCACGGCTGAGGTGAACAGGTTCTTCTTCTTTTTTTTTTTTCTTCAGTCTTCAGTACTATTATTAACTCTCAGGCCACACACTACATATCACACAGTAAGTGTATCTTGTGTGTGTGTGTGTGTGTGTGGTGGGGGAGAGGTTATAGAATGCTTCAAAGGGTTAAGAAGCTAGATCAGAGTTCAAGAGGTTTCAGAAGCCTGAGAGGCAGGAAACATCTTATAGGACAGAGTCTCTGAGAGAGCTGAGATAACCAACCACTTAAAAGAAGCTGTTGCTGTTGTGAGTCAGGCCTGCTATGGGTCACAGGTTTGGCAGAAAAGCTTCAGAATTGAGTCTAGCTACTGGGGTAAAAGAGCCATACTGGGCCCAGGTGAAGAAATGGGAGAATGGAAGGACAGAGACAAACGGCAGTTCAAACAAGCCATGTCAACATTGGGTGTCAAGCTAATTCAAAGGCTCTAGGACAATCAGTTCTCTTCATGCACACATGTGTGCATGTGCAAAAGCATTCGATGACAGGTCATTGGGTGCGATGGTTATTCTTAGTTGTCAACTTGACCATATTTGGAATGAACTACACATCAGAATTGGAGAGATTTTCTGCTTGGTTTGATGTCCGTGAATCCACTTCTAGTCCAGACACTGGATATAGGAAGATAATAATACCTCTGTCTCAAATCTTTGAGGCAAGAAGACAACTTGACTTTAATTTAGATCTTGAGGTAAGTAGAAACAGGCTTTTGATTCAGACCTTGAAACAAAAAGACACATGTCTTTAGTCCAGATCTTGAGATGGGAAAATACATGCTTTTAAACCAAATCTTGAGGCAGGAAGACAGGTTTTTTGTTTGTTTGTTTGTTTTGTTTTTTGTTGTTGTTTTTTAATCTGGACCATACTTTCTGCTTGAAGTCTATATAAGGATATGGAAGGTGGAAGGGTTTGCTCTCTGCTGTCTTGCTCTCGCCTGGTTAGCACACCTATTCCTTTATTGGCACTACAGCCCACTTCTTTGGGATTCCAGTGTATACAGAAGACCAGCTGACACCCAGCCTTATGGAACTGAGCAACTACTAGGTTCTTGAACTTTCTGTTCACAGTTAGACATTGTTGGATTAGTTGGACTGTAGCCTGTAAGTCATTCCAATAAATTCCCTTTATATTCATATAGTAAGATTCATTGTATAAACTTTGTGACTCCAGAGAGCCCTGATTCATACAGAGGGAGTCACTGCTATCTTGATGTGAGATGTTTATCCCTGTTTGTGATCCAAGTAAGAGACTTGTAGCCCTTCCCTGTTCTGGTCTGTCAGAAAAGCCCTTGTATCTGGGTTTTCTTGCTATGATTTAGTTTTATTGTTATTATTTTGAAAAGTTTTTTTTTTATATTATGAATATAGGTCTTTTACCTATAGATATGTCTGTGTGCCTACATAGGCCAAAAGAGGGTATCAGATTCCCTGGAACTTGAATTATGGATAGTTGTGGGTGCTGGGAATGCGCGTGCTCACACACTGAAGCCAAATGGTTGTGGTACATGAATTGCATCCTAGCATAAGTGAGGCAGAGGCAGATGTCTGTGAGTTCCATGACAGCCAGGGCAACACAAAGAAAGTGTAAGACCCCGACCCTTGGTCAGTGGTACTTCTTCAAGACGCCCCGAGTGAGATACGGAGATCAGTGCGAAAGCAAGAGCTCAATGTGCTCAACCCTCAATCAGTCCCCAGAGGCAAGTGACAAGAACGCGACCCCAAATGGTTACTACAAGCAGGTTTTATACGTTTTAGGGGCACAGGTTACATCATCAAGGTTACAGTTCAAACGTGTTGGCTAAGCATACTGACCTTTAGTTCTATTGGCTAGCAAGCATGACGCACATTTGAAATCAACCTGGGACTTTCCAGAGGGTCAGATGACTATCATTCAGTACATTCTGAGAATTTTTTACTCAAGAATATTCCTGTGGGTGGAGAATGGAACTTGACTCCAGGCAGGAGGGGGAAGCTGTAAGGAGGGTGTGGGTTCCTTAAAACCCAGTCTCAAAACAAACAACTAAACCAAACCAAACAAACAAAAAAAACCAAAAAAGAAGGAAGGAAGAAAGGAAGGAAGAAAGAAAGGAAGGAAGGAAGGAAGGAAGGAAGGAAGGAAGGAGGAAGGAAGGAAGGAAGGAGGGAAGGAGGAAGGAAGGAAGGAGGAAGGAAGGAGGGAAGGAAGGAAGGAAGGAAGGAAGGAAGGAAGGAAAAATGTACCCAGGAGTTAGAAGAATGAGGAGGTAGAGAGATTGATGGCACTCCCTAGAAAGACACATGAGATTATTCACAACACTTTCTCCTCCACCATACCTAGGATCAGCCATGACCTTTCCTTTCTTTTTTATTTCTTTTTTATATTCACCCACCATCCCTTTCCATGCTAGAGCAGGTAACTGAATCTCCAGAACACACTGCTTCATTTATGATGCACTACAAAGATGAAATCTCAGGGATTGCTTAACTGCATAGGTCAGGCAGTCGTGGGAGGTGAGTGGTTGCACAGGGATGCTGAGCCCTTTATGGGGGCTCTGTCCCCCCAACACTTCTTGTTTACTTGTTTTGTTTTGTTGTTAAACCAGAAGCTCTCCAAACCCCATCAATTACAGGTGTTTTTTGTTTTTGTTTTTTGTTTGTTTGTTTTTTCCGAGACAGGGTTTCTCTGTGTAGTCCTGGCTGTCCTGGAACTCACTTTGTAGACCAGGCTGGCCTCGAACTAAGAAATCCACCTGCCTCTGCCTCCCAAGTGCTGGGATTAAAGGTGTGGGCCACCACCGCCCGGCTCTGTTATAGGTTTTTATGGAGGCTTCATTACACAGGTGATAACATTTTTTGTCCAGACTGAATCCATTTCTGGCCCTTGCTCATTTAGAGGGGTGGTGGGGAGGGGAATGTACTAATCCCCTTACTAGGTGTTTACCTTGAAAGAGCCATCTCAGTGGCTCACACCTAGGCATGGAGAAAGAAGCTTAATATGAATAACAAAAGATGCTCTGTTTTCATCAGGAAATTCCAAGGATTCTGAAGAAGCTTCTCTGAAAGCCATCAATGTCAAAGATGTATTAGAATAAAATATTCTCCCTTTAGCTCTGTCATTCAGGACATTACAAGGGTTTCAGGAACTGGGACGAACACACATCCTGGTTATTTTATTTTATTTTATTTTATTTTATTTTATTTTATTTTATTTTATTTTATTATTTTTTTGTCAACTTGTTAGAAATAGAGTCATCAGGGAAGGGAGAACCTCAATTGAGAAAATACCTTCATCATGTTGGCAAACTATGGGCATTTGGTTGTTTAATGATTGATATGAGAGGGAGTTAATTCACTCAGGGCAGTGCCAACCCTTGGCAGATGGCCCTGGATTGTATAAGAAAGTAAGCTGAGCAAGCCAGTAAGCAGCATTCCTCGATGGACTTGGCTTCATTCCCTCCCCACCTCCACTTTCCTGCTTTGAATTCCTGTCCTGACTTCTTTTTCCTCCCCAAGTTGCTTTGGTCATGTGTTTTATTACAGCAATAAAAAAAATAATTAAGACAATGCTGGGATGATGATGAAAACCAGGAGCAGCTGGGCGTGGTGGCACTCGCCTGTAATCCCAGCACTTGGGAGGCAGAGGCAGGCGGATTTCTGAGTTCGAGGCCAACCTGGTCTACAGAGTGAGTTCCAGGACAGCCCCCTGTCCTGGAACACCAAAAAAGAAACCCTGTCTCGAAAAACCAAAAAAAAAAAAAAAAAAAAAAAAAAAGAAAGAAAGAAAAAGAAAAAAGAAAACCAGGAGCAAACACAGAAATGTTTCAAGGTAAAGTTTATTTTATGGCCAGGCTGAACTTGCAATCTCATTGTAAGTAGGAGAGAGAAGTAGCCCTGGCCAAAAAGCAGGGGAAGCTTTGGTAGTCAGGCTCTGACCCTTGATTACAAAAGCAGAATTTTTGCAGTTACTAACTTAGTTAGCTATTTATATTATTATGGGAAAAGATATATGTTGTGGTGTTATGGTCAGCCAGTTCTTGGAACATACAATGAAACAACAGAAGCAATTTAGGATATGTAAATCACAAGATTATAAAGGAAGAACAAGTAAAAAAGCAACAACAAGCAATCAAAACCACCACCAACAAAACAAACAAACAAACCAAGCTTTGGAACATGATTACCAGAGAAACACCGCAGGGAACAATATAGAAATAAAGCAAATTCTAACACTATGTTTCACTTAAAAAAAAAAAAAAAAAGAGGAAAAATGGAGTCAGCTGGCCCTTAGCAGACAAAACAAACTATGTGCTTCTTACTATATATCAAGTTCAATTCCATTAGAGCCATGCCTTTAAAAGAGGAAGACAGACAGCTTTCCTTCTTTCCTTCTCTCAGCACACTTGCCAGCACCTAAGAAAGGCCACATGTGGCCTGTGGGAGGTCTACACACCAGAAAGAGAAACTTTCAGAGGTATAATTGGCCAGTGCCTTTAAATTGTACTTGTTAGTATTAGCATTTTGTCTAAGCTCCACCCCACAGTTACCTGCATCTCTCCCCATTCTTCCCCCCTCCCCCCTCCCCATGCTATGGCCAGCCTCTACTTCTCTACTCTCTCTCATTCTTTGCCTCTACTACCCTCTTCTTCTTCTCCTTCTCCTTCTCCTTCTCCTTCTCCTTCTCCTTCTCCTTCTCCTTCTCCTTCTCCTTCTCCTTCTCCTTCTCCTTCTCCTTCTCCTCCTCCTCCTCCTCCTCCTCCTCCTCCTCCTCCTCCTCCTCCTTCTTCTTCTTCTTTTTTGTTTTTCGAGACAGGGTTTCTCTGTGTAGCTCTGGCTGTCCTGGAACTCACTCTGTAGACCAGGCTGGCCTCAAACTCAGAAATCTGCCTGCCTCTGCCTCCCAAGTGCTGGGATTACAGGCGTACGCCACCGCCACCACTGCCCGGCTTCTACTACCCTCTTAACTCCCCTCCCCATGCCCTGAATAAACTCCATTCTATACTATACCATTGTGTGGTTGGTCCTTAAGGGGAAAGGGATCCCTTAGTATAGGCCCTCTGAGGTACCCCCTTCCCCATACCTCATCACACATCCACCAAAACATATCTCTCCTCTCTTTATCTTTCTTTATAAACATATCAGTTAGCCTCTATAGGTCTGATAAAAATAAATTTCTACTGTTGAAGTCACCCTATCTGTATGATTTTATGTAGCACCATTAAGAAATAGGAAGATGCCTAACAATAAACATAGACATCTATATGTTTATAAAAATTAATGATTTTCTATGATTCCATTATAAAGTAAATTTTGTCAAGGCATGGTGAGTTTTTCAGATAGAGTGCATGTGTGAGAGAGAGGTAGAGGGAGAGAAAAGTGGTGTGAGTGTGTGTGTGTGTGTGTGTGTGTGTGTGAGAGAGAGAGAGAGAGAGAGAGAGAGAGAGAGAGAGAGTGCAGAGAGAGTGCATATGCTACAGACTGCATATGAGGAACATAGAGGACAACTTCCAGGGATTGGGTTCAGTTTTTCCAATATGTGGTTCTGAGGCTCACTCTCAGCTTGCCAGATTGGTGGTGAGCACCTTTAACTGACAAAATATCTCACTATCCCTCGGTTTGTTTTAATTAAATTATGGGCTAAGCTGGTAGAGCAACTGCATTAGCTTAATCTATACACAGTTTAGTTCTCTTCCACATAACATGGCCCAAGGTAAATCTGCGACTCCACTTCTCAATTATCCAGGGCAAGAGATTCCTTCTAGCTGGTTGTCTATCGTCCTGTAAAATATTGTCCTGTGTACATGGCCAACTTTGACCAACCAGCACCATTGCAGGCAGTCCTGCTGCTGCCTGTCACATAAGCAGAGGCTGGAGACTGGATTTTTAAATTGTGGTTTGCTCAGAGAAACTGCAGAACAGCAATCTGGATCTGTTTCCTGGTAATCCTTTTCTCATTAGAATGTTTACAGAGAACCAGAGCAAAGGAAAACAACGTGAAGGTCAGTCTTCTTTGGCCAGGTGGGAGAGATCCTTCAGTGGGTAAAAGTGAGTTTGATCCCTGAAATGCTTGGTAGGAGAGAATCAAGTCCAGAAAGTTGACCTCTTGCTATTAGGGGAGTCCCTTTGTGGTGAGTGGGTACCAGGAAAATTGGGGTCTCCTTACGGGAATTCTTAGTCATATTAATCACAGAATGAAGTTGAGGATGGAGATTCACGCCTTTAATCATAGTACTCTGGACGCAGAGTTAGGTGTGTGTCTGAGTTCAAGTCCAGCCTTATGTATACAGTGTGATCAGGACAGCTAGGGCTATAACAGAGAAACTCCAGAAAAGAAATCAAGGGTGTAGGGGAAGACAGACTCACATAAAATTTTATTAAAGTTAAAAAAACAAGCAAATAGACAAATACCTCAAGGCAAAGAAGCTATACATCTCAGAGGAGGAGGGTGGGGGAGGAAAGAGGGAGGCATGCCATTTGAGTTACTAGCATGGGAATCAGCAACATCACAGCAGATAAAATATATCATATATACTTCTATGGAATCAAGTGATTCTTCATTAGATGAAATTATATTTGGGATTTGTTGAAAGAACAGAAGCATACTTATGACTGTGGATAGGAATTTCTTTGAAGGCTACAAAATTTCTATGCTGTTAAGAAGAGGTCTTTCTGGGGAAGAGATAGAAACATAGGGTATGTAATAGAGGTAACCACATTTTTCTCAGAGCTTCGAAGAACTTAGTATCTGGACTTCAGACAGCACTGGCAAAGTGCACAAGTTTTCAGGATGCTTCTGAGTCGGTTATTAAACTGTTGCAAATATAAAATGGGTCACAGTGGGAACATTTGCATCGTGGAGATCAGCCAACAAACAAATGGGCTTTTTGTCACCAGTGAGACAGTTGTTAAATATCTACCAGCATGCTGCTAGTCCCAGGTAAGAGGATACGCTCAAAGCACAGTGACCATGCACCACTTACACAAGTGGCATAGGCTCACTGAACTTTGCTCACGTGGTTTTTGTTATGTTTTTGTTTGGTGGATTTGGTCTTTCTTTTTCTTTCCTTCTTTCTTTCTTTCTTTCTTTCTTTCTTTCTTTCTTTCTTTCTTCCTTTTTTGATTTTGTTTTTCAAGACAGGGTTTCTCTGTATAGCCCTGGCTGTCCTGGAGTTCACTCTGTAGACCAGGCTGGCCTCGAACTCAGAAATCCGCCTACCTCTGCCTCCCAAGTGCTGGGATTACGGACATGCACCACCACGCACGGCTGGGTTTGGTTTTTCTAGACAGTTTCTCTGTTTAGCCTTGACTGTCTTGGAAATCATTATGTAGACCAGGCTTGACCTTGAACTCACAAAGATCTGGCTTCCTCAAGTGTTGGGATTAAAGGCATGTGCCAACACCACACAGTGTTCACATGGTTTTTAGTGTTATAAACTTAATATGCTTTCCTATTGAGAAATCACTGCACAGGATTAGAGATTAGTAAAGGAACATGTTCTTTGATATTGTGACTTGCTCTGGCTAATCCCCAAAAGGGTGTCAGTATTGAAAAGAATGCTATTTTGTTTTACCAATTTATATAGACTATCATAGACTTATATATCACATAGGCTGTCATCCTTAAATCTAATTCAGGACCCAACCTCAAGTTACCCTTTGAACAATTTAAACAGAGACAGGAGACTGCAAGTGAGGCCACTTAGGCAGACGGGAAATGTACACAGGAAATATATTGCCAGAATTTTTTTTTTCTGAGACAGGGTTTCTCTGTGTAGCCCTGGCTGTCCTGGAACTCACTCTGTAGACCAGGCTGGCCTTGAACTCAGAAATCCGCCTGCCTCTGCCTCCCAAGTGCTGGGATTACAGGCGTGCGACACCACCGCCCGGCTTCCACCCCCCGCCCCGACCCCCAGACAGTGTTTTTCTGTGTAGTCCTAGCTATCCTGGAGAGATGGTTCAGTGGTTAAGAGCTTCAACTGCTCTTCCAGAGGACCTGAGTTCAAATCCCAGCAACCATATGGTGGCTCACAGCCATCCGTAACAAGATCTGACTCCCTCTTCTGGAGTGTCTGAAGACAACTACAGTGTACTTACATAAAATAAATAAATATTTAAAAAAAATAATAAGAGGCAGAGGCAGGTGGATTTCTGAGTGAGTTTCAGGTCAGCCAGGGCTACTCAGAGAAACCCTGTCTCAAAAAAAAAAAAAAAAAAAAAAAAAGTCAAGCCTGGTAAACAATTACAAAAGCCTTATACTATTTAATGATTTATTTTTTTGTGCATTAATGCTCAGTCTACATGTATGTCTGTGTGGGAGAGCCAGATCCAGAAACTGGAATTATGAACCATTGTGAGCTGCCTTGTGGGTGCTGGGGATTGAACCTGGGTCCTTTAGAAGAACAGCCTATGCTCTTAATTATTGAGTTACCTCTTCAGCCCCAATCCTAGAAATCTTAAACTTCACTTATCTCTAACCAGTCCAGTTAGCATTGTTATTTTGAGTTATCATTGGGTTATTTTGGAGGCAGCATTCATTCCCTTAGCTAAATTCTACTCTGTGTGACTTAATGTCTCCTAAGCAAATTTATTAGTAAATTCTTTCTAATATCATCTATGGCTTCAGGCTTCTCTTGCATCTTTTCAACACTCCCTTCACTACCAAACTATTCTTCTTGTGCAATAAATATTTGACACTGTTGTGCTTTGAATGAGGTATCGATTCTCCATAGTTGCCCTTAGTTAGTAGCTGTTTGGGGAGGGTTAGAATGTGTGCCCTTGATGGAGGATTGTCACTGGGGGCAGATTTAAGGTTTTAGAGATGCATACCGTTTTGAGCCTCTCCCCACCCCCACACACCCCCTGCTAGCGCTCTAAGATGTGAGCTCTGAGCTGTTCCTGCCCTCATGCCTTCACTCTGACTCTCTGGAACTATAAGCTCAAAATAAACCATTCTGCAAACTACCTTGGCCGTGGTGTTTTATCCTGGCAATTGAAAAGTAACTAATGCAACAAAGTCTTGACTAGCCAATTCAGTCTGGCTAGTGGCCAGGTTAGGGACTTTGTGGCATTTTTTTTTTTTGTTTTGATTTTGGTCTTTTCAAGGCAGGTTATTCTGTGTAGCCCTGGTTGTTCTGGAACTTGCTCTATATACCAAGCTGGTCTCAGATTAAGAGATCTGCCTGCCTCTGCCTCTCAAATGCTAGAAGTAAGTAAAGGTGTATACACCACACCCAGCTAGGAAGTTCGGGGACTCTTAACACAAAGTCTTGACTAGGAAGGACTTGGGCCTCTGGAACCTGAAAAACTCTACAGATCGTTCCCCCTCTGCTTAACAGTGCTGTTTCCCAAACAGTGGTGGTAATTAAGATTATGCTTTAAAAAGTTTTTTTTTTTTTTCAGCCAGTCATAGTGGCATCGTCCTATAACCTTATTACTCAGAGGCTGAGGCAGTATTCAACTTGATGCCATTTGGGTTACAAAGTAAAGCCCTATTACAAACATATGGAAAAATAACATCAATTAATTTAAAGGAGAAATATAATTAAGTCCATGCCTTTTAGGTAGTTAATAACTTAGTATGAGGTGGGTCAGTTGCTTGAGTGCTTGCCTGGTATGTCTAAAGTCTCCAGTTTCAATTCTCAGCACTATAAAAACTGATGTAGTAACGCCTGTCTGTAATTTCAGTATTTATAACAAGGCAGGATGATCAGAAGTTCCAGGTTATCTTCTAATTTTAAGGGTCCCAAAATCACTGAAGAATGACCCCAGACTCTGGTAGTATGCAAAGACAAAGAGTGTTTATTTTGCAGAGAGAACCAGCATGTGATGGTCAAACATTCTCCAAAATGGTGACCCCCAAAGGCATGAAAGTCTTTTTATAGGGAAACTGAAGAACTCCCTAAAAGGATTAGGTAATCTAAAATTTTATTGGTGGGTGCTAGGAGGTCAGCCATGGGATAAGATAGGGCAGTCCATCACAGATGGCCTGAAATAAGATATTTCCTCATTTTTGTTTTTGTTTTTTGTTTTGTTGTTTTTGGTTTTTTTGAGACAGGGTTTCTCTGTATAGTCCTGGCTGTCCTGGAACTCACTCTGTAGACCAGGCTGGCCTCGAACTCAGAAATCTGCCTGCCTCTGCCTCCCAGAGTGCTGGGATTACAGGCGTGGGCCACCACCGCCCGGCTGATATTTCCTCATTTTTATGGTTATCTTCAGGCTGTTTTTTAGGAAGGGGTTTTATGACCTTGTTCTGGATTTTATGGTCTGTTCCTGGAGCTGGGCCTTATGGTTTAGTTTCTGGGACTTATGGTCTATTCTTGGAGCTGGTGCCTTACAGCCTTTTTTTGGAAATTGGGCCTAGTCCTTAAGTGGAGACAAAGGGGTTTATATTGAACTTTCAGTAACCATAGAGAACTTGTTGTATAATTAGTTCCTTTAAATTGAAATAGTCCCTCCTGGAGGGTGGCCCTGAGAAGTAAAGAAAATGTAAAAGACTCAACTAGTAAGCAAAACTTTTAAGTTTTAGAAAATGATTGAAACATGATATTCTTGCGGTCCCATCCTAAGATTATATAAGCAAACAACTGCTGGAGAGAGGACACTTTTGCACTGGGTTTGTCCATAAGCTGTCCAGGGAACCTCAGGGATATAGCTGTTGTAAGTCCTTTCCCCAGACTAGGGTAAGCTTCTTGGTGATGAAGCTGTCATTGAGTTATCCAGGCTTTTGTCAGTAACTCCTCTGTCAGTCTTACACCTCTGAAGAGAAAGGCATTTCCAGTGCAAATATTACAACTCTGCTCTGACAGGGGTGGGTGTTCCCCAGTGCAAGTGTTACAACTCGGAAGGGAATTGTTGCCGGGATATAATAAAAAATGAGCCAGCATGTTTCTGCGCAACTCTCTGCCCCAGCGGCCTGGCTGGCCATGCACTGGCGAGCAATGGCCGACCTGGTTTTATCTTGTGGAGACTCTCTGACTCAGAGCTCCAAAATCTCTCCACCCAGCTGGCTAGGTTCCAACTGGCAGGTCGATACCACACCAGCCTTGTGCTTCAAATCCCCCACAGCCTTTGTGGTGCACATCAGGCAAACCCGTGCTTTGCCACAGTACCTTTTTAGCTTGAATCCAGAATAGCCACTGCATGAAGGAAAACACTACACAAACTTAGTTTAGAAAAAAAACGGTAACTCATTTGCTGGTCACAACCTAAAATCTTAATCTCGTAAGCCATATTAAATCTAAATCCTCCCGTGGTGAATCCTGATGGATCTGTCGTTGAAACCAGGAGACACTCGTAGCTACATCTTGTCCTCACACTATCTCCATCCAAAAGGACTTGACTCTCTCCTGCTTCCTCTCTTCCTCTGTCCAACCCGGAAGTCCCTCCTACTCACCCAGTGATTGGCTCCTTTATTCATTAAGGGATTGGTTCACAAGAACAGCACCAGGCCCATCCATAACAGGGAATGGTATCCTGGCAGTCAAAGAATACCACAAAGTCACACTGTACAACAAACTTCACACAAGAGATTTACTGGGAGGGAAAAACCTACAAGGGTGGCTGCCTGTGCTCTGGAGAGAAGCAGCACAGAACTGAGTAGAAGAGACTTTATATACAGTTTCCAGGTGGGTTGGGAGTAAGGGTTGGGTGAGCTCTCCAGGGTGGACTGGGATTTGAAGGATTATATGGCCTGAACTTTTGGGGCAGATATTGGTGGGAATTTTATAGCCTGATCTTGAAGCTCAGGATTTGGTAGGATTTTCTGCTCAAGGATTGGTGTTTTGTTTTTTGGGGTTCTGTTTTTGTTTTTGCCCTGGTCTTGGGGTCAAGTCAGGATCAGGGTGTTCTTTTCCAAGTTCTTTTAATCTGCACCCTCATGCATCTTATTGTAAGCAATTGTTATGAGGAGCTCCCCAAAGATGACCACTCAGAAACAGTTTATAGCCCACTGGAAGTCTTTATTCTACCCAGCTAGAACTACACACAGGTAGGTATTTGGGACCAAGTATGGTACCAAGTGTCTAGAGCAAGGTTTTTTTTTTTTTTTTTTTTTTTTTTTTTTTTTTTTTTTTTTTGAGACGGGTTTCTCTGTGTAGCCCTGGCTGTCCTGGAACTCACTTTGTAGACCAGGCTGGCCTCGAACTCAGAAATCCACCTGCCTCTGCCTCCCAAGTGCTGGGATTACAGGCGTGCACCACCACCGCCTGGCGAGCAAGGGGTTTTTTGAAGATAAAAAAAAAAAAAACATATCCTGGCATCTCACTTGGCAGCTGGGGGAGGAGAAGTTTCAAGCAAGCAAGTAGTTTAACAGAAGCTAAGATAAGCAGTTAGCTTAAGGGAGGATTCTGGTGAAGTAAGCTGTTTAACTGAAGCTACAATATAAGACGGCCGGGGCATCTTGACTTTGGGTTCCAGGAATAGAGTATGGCAATAGTTGGCTAATCATGCCAACTCAAGTGTGTAGGCTATCCCTGTTGTGGGCCTATATTCCCTTTGTAAACTTTGTATACTTTGTAAACCTTGTAAACCCTCAAGGCAGGCAAGTGTCCATCCCCAACACCCTATCTAAAGAGTTCCAGGTGCCATGCCTGCCCAAGATTCCCCTAATGGCTCTAATGGCCCTAATGGCTGTTTTCTAACAGCTGTAATGCCTGTTACTGGCCCCAAGGTAGGAGAGTGATCAGGCCCTGCCCTTCAAGAGAAAATAAATCTCATTAATCCCAGAACTTGCCCTAAGATCAGGCCACATAATTCCTCAAATCCTAGGTCACCCTGAATAACTCTGCCCTTCCCCTCAAGAAACCTTATATAAACCCTGTTATCTGCTCAATTCTCTGCTGCTGCTCTCCTGAGCAAAGGTAGCCAACCTCCTGTGCTTTCTCTTCCAACAAATCTCTTATGTCAGATTTGATGTGTGGTGTGACTTTGTGGTATTCCTTGGCTCCCAGTTGCCAGGATAACTTTCAGAGCAGAGATGTAACACTTTCCCTGGGGCAGAGCTATAACACTCTATGAAGCTTTTGCTGGGGAAGCCTCTCCCTGCCAGAGCAGAGCTGTAACGCTTCTGCTGGGGAAACCTTCCCAGACAGCCAGAGAAAAACATCTCTAGGGAAAGCTTTTCCCTTCAGGGCTGTAACACTGGGCTTTACACAAAGGAGGTCAAATCCTAGTGAAGCCCAAAATGGCCTCAGTGAGAATACAAGATGGAGGAACCTCTGCACTGCCACACAATCCTTCACCCATGCTCCTGTAAATAACCTCTCTCCCATACTCCTGTAAGCAATTGCTCACCATATCCATGCTCCTGTAAGTGATCTCTCACCTATACTCCTGTAAGCAGCCCCTTTCCAACAGTCCTCTAAGTAACTCCTTGCGTATATTTCTGTAACCAACCCCTCACCCATAAGTAACTTGTTACTGATACTTATGTAACTCCAATAATTTCAGCAGTGTATTAAGATAAACTCAGGTGACATTGTGTCTAATATCAATGTCCCCTTGGGTGTGAACAGATACGTGCTCATAACTTCTCACAAAAAGTTACATGACTGTTTTTGTTCAGTCTGGACTTCATGAGACTCCGCCTCTAGCAACAACCACAACACTTCCACAATACAGACTGGATATGTTTAGAAGAAAAGAGGATTATTTCCTTTCCCTTCTAGGGGTCTAGTGAGCAAATGGCCTTGCTAGAAGTCCTGTCAGCACTGGCTATCACGCAGCAAGAGTGCTCAGCTTCTCTCCTTGTAAAGCTCAGTCCTGAGGGTGGACTTAATTCAAGTCTCCCAGAGGCCCAACTTCTAAACTCTACAGGTAGATTTACATCCTGTCATTATTTCAGAATAGTTATTAAACTCGGTCCCTGGAACATTCTATGGGGAAAAAACCCACCACATTCAAATCTGGTATAAACTACACTTAAATGTTACTTTAAACTATAATCTGAGCTGGGCGATGATGGCACATGCCTGTAATCCCTGCACTCTGGGAGGCAGAGGCAGGCGGATTTCTAAGTTCAAGGCCAGCCTGGTCTACAGAGTGAGTTCCAGGACAGCCAGGGCTATACAGAAATTCCCTGTCTCGAAAAAAACCAAATCAAAAAACAAACAACAAACAAACAAACAAACAAACCCCCTATAATCTGGCATGAAGAGGAGGCATGGTTTTGTTTTGTTTGTGACAAGGTCTTACTCTGTAATCATTGCTGACCTGGAACTCACAGATTCACCTGTCTCTGCCTCCCACATGCTAGGATGAAAGCTGTGTTCCACTATGTTTTGTTCATATGGTTTAAAGAGATAATAATTGTCCATGGCTCTGAGAGACACTTGCCAGTGTCTCTCTAGCCTAAGAACTAGTTTTATAGGAAGAATGTCTCTGCCTATTTTTAGTGTTATAGTAATATAGTAAAGTATTGCTTGTATTAAATTTATTTATTTATTTATTTATTTATTTATTTATTTATTCGAGACAGGGTTTCTCTGTGTAGTTCCGGCTGTCCTGGAACTCACTCTGTAGACCAGGCTGGCTTTGAACTCAGAAATCCACCTGCCTCTGCCTCCCAAGTACTGGGATTACAGGCGTGTGCCACCACGCCCGGCTTGCTTGTATTAAATTTAAATTCTGGAGACTAGAAATTCTCCCAAAATGGGTTATTGAGTCCTAATAAATGCTAAGAAGCTAAAGGACCAGCACTGAGACAAATTGCATAAACAGCAAACAGGACAGCCTGGCAGCAGTGGGGGGGGGGAAGGTCTGTAGATCTAAAAAGAGACTATTTTACAGTGGAAAACTAGAGATGATGCCCATGTCACTCACATGGCTCCAATAGCTATAGGCAAAGTGTATAAGTAGTTTGGAGACAGGAGAGACTTCTACTAGGAGGAGCCAGGCTGCTTTGTGGAGGTCATTAGGAGAATGCCTCAATGTCTTTCTTCATACTCTTTCTCCACTAGGGGTTTGAGTCAAGAGTCTCTGGGGTTGGAGGGGAGGCTGGAGAGATGGCTCATTGGTTAAGAGTGCTTCCTGTTCTTACAAAGGACCCAAGTAGGTTCCTAGCTCCCAAGTTCTGTAGCTCCCAACTGCCTATAAGCACTCCAGAAGACCTGACACACTCTTCTGACCTGCTCCAGCACCAACACACATGTGTCATATACTCATAAACACATATCAATTTGTAAGGATTTTTAAAAGTAGAACTGGCAGTAGTTTCCTGAGTTCTGCTGTCATGTTACCTGTATACCTTCTCTTATCTGTTCTCTGTCCTTTGGCATGTAATCATTTAGGATAGCTGAGCATCCTTTTTTCTGTCTTTCTCCTTCTTCCTTTCTTCCTTTTTTAAAAAAGTAATTATTTTATTTATATAAGTGCACTGTAGCTGTCTTCAGACACACCAGAAGAGGGTATTGAATCCCATTACAGATGGTTGTGAGCCACCATGTGGTTGCTGGGAACTGAACTCAGGACCTCTGGAAGAGCAGTTAGTGCTCTTAACCACTGAGCCATCTTTTCAGCTCCCTTTCTTCTTTCCTTTCTTTCTTCCTCCTCCTCTTTCTTCTGTTCCTGAAAGAGGGCTTCTTTATATAGCCCTGGCTGACCTGAAACTTGCTTTTAGATCAGGCTGGCCTCAGAGGTCTGCCTGCTTCTGCCTCTTGAATGCTGGGAATAAAGGTGGTCACCACCACCTGGCTTTTCTTTCATCTTCTGTCACAGACTTAGGGCCAGAAGCTGACCTTAGTCATTTTGTTGTTTTGCTTTTTTAAGGAAAAAAGAAAAGAAGGAAGAGAAAGGATGAAAGAAAGAAAGAAAGAAAGAAAGAAAGGAAAAGGAAAAGGAAAAGGTAGAGGAAGAGGAAGAGGAAAGGATATGACTACTCCTAGATATGTTGGAGGAGAAAGTTTATTGTAGATAAAAGGAAGTGCATAGCCAGAGGCAGACACATCTGGGGAGAGTCCAGAGTGGTTATGACCTGAATCATGTGGGAAGAGAGGGAGAGGAAGAGAGAAAGGAGAACCAAGTACAGCAGCCAGGAGGTCACAGGAACAAAGGGAGGGGTAGGTAAGCAAAATGTCTGGATTATATAGGGAGGAGCCTCTGGGAGAAGGGAAGCCCAGCTCCTAGACTGAGAAGTTTAGGGTACAGGATGGGGTATACAGCCATATCTTGTAACAGCTAGGGACTGAGGGATGCTGAGAGAACCTGGATGCCAGGTCTGCTTTGATATGTAAAACAGACACCTCAGCTGCTGGTCCTGGGTTTGAAACTTAACAGCTTTTATGAGACAGGCCAGATTACCTTTAGCCCTCACTCTTCCTGTCTTAGTCTCCCAACCCCGGGGATAATAGATGTGTTCCATACCCTATTGCTAGGCTTATCATTTGACCATCAGCTTCGTACAGGGTCTTTACAGTTTGTTTCTGGGAACTCTCCAGTTTCCCCGGCAGCAGCTTTAGTTTTTATGCTCCTGGAAGAAAAGAATAAAGGCAAATTGCAGGAGTAGCTGACTGACCCCAGCAGTCAGGGGTTTAATTCATTACAGCTATTGAAGAGACAAGGGCGAGTCTTGAGAAAGAGTGAGTCCTCCAGGTTGGACCCTTCCAGGAAAAGGTCATGTTCTTGAAAGCCTATTTTACCCCAAACCCAGTCTGTTATAAATAGATGTATATTATGCAAAAATACATACAGGGGTTTAAATACCCACAAAGATGAGACGTTTACTAGGGGAACAACAAAGCTCCACGCATGCTTGCACAGACAGGAAGTCTTGAAGTTGTTCTGATCTGACTTAGCATGGACCACTATCACCCACTGTCCCTGACATCTGTTTTTGGGTCTTAGAGCTGACCCAGCTGGAATTAAACCCACTGATATATCTTGGCCAATCATTGTCATCTTTACATCCTGTTTCAGAGACTCGAGCTAACCCACTCATTGTCCTTTATGCCCTGTTTTCTAGAATGTGTTGGTCGGTCTCCCCCAGAGCTAACAGACCTAACAATTGCCATAGTAGGTGTCTACCAAGGGAAGTCTGTTCTGTAGCTCTGCTTGCTTTCAGTTGACTCACACTGGCTCTGCTATAGAAAGTACCCCCAGACTGAGGTCATCCAGTAGGTCAAAAACTGCTTATCCAAAAGTGTCCCTTCCTCCTCCCTTGCTCTAGCTCCCCCGCCCTTGCCACCTTTCCATGGTCCACAGAGGAAAGAAGCCCTTTGTATCATAATGATTAACTGCAGAATTATTATTTTAAAAAAAGACTGAAAAGACTTATCATAAGACTTTGTAGTCAGCAACTTTTCTTTATATCTAAGGAATCCAGACTTTCTAGTATCCTATAGATACCAGCAGCCCAAGCATCAGAAAGGAAGACCACTGAAGTTTACAGCTGTGCCAATGCCTGCCTGTCTGATATGCTGCCCTTAACTTCCAATGGTCTCTGTCCCCGCAGCCTCAAGGAAAGGTGAACTTTGTTGGTTCTGGTTTTTACCTTCTGTAACTTTTCAAATAGATCTTTTTTCTTGCCCTAACAAATTACCTTTGAATCATTTGCCTGTTTGGTTACAGGTATTTGGTAGAGATATGCTGAATGTCTATCTCCAATATTCTCTTAACTTTCTAAAACTTTTTCTATTATTTCAAATTCCTTTCCCAACAGTATTCTTCTCTCAAAGTAAAAAGAGAAAACATCCATTCATATTCACAATTTTCCACTACAGGAAAAAAAAATCACAAAAAAGTTTATAATGGAATCATGAGGTCCAATCACAATTTATTCCTGAGCATATTTTCTTTTTATATGAGTACTAATATTAAAAAAATAACCAGTTATTATACTCAATTCATTATTCATTGCTCATCAATATTTGAGCTGAATTACTACAGATGAGAAATGATAATAAAGTGGGGAAACTGAATAATTGACTTCAGAACTGACTGTGTTTCAGATACATTTACTACCTAAATTCTACAATGAATGAGTATAGTTTGTTTGTTTGTTTATGTCTGTTTGTTTGTGAAAACAGGCTTTTTGTACATAATCTTGGCTGTCCTGAAACTCACTATGTAGACCACGTTGGCCTCCAACTCACAGAGATCTGCCTTCCTCAGCCTTCTAAGTGCTGGCCTTAAAGGCATGCACCACTATCTCTAGCTTGAATCTAATCTAGTTTTTACCTGACACTCATATCTATCCCTAGAAGTAGAAAACAGCATTATTATTTAGTGTCTCCAGAAGGCATTGACTGAAAGTATCAGTTACTCTTCAATTTCTGGGACAAAATATGATGATCAAGGCAACTTCTGAAAAAAAAAAAAGCATTTTATTGGGATCATTAGTGGCAGGAACAGCTCACATATGATCTAAAAGTAGGAAGCAGAGGGGACACACTGGGAATGGTCTGAGTCTTTAGACACCTCAAATCCTGTTTGCAGTGACATAACTTCCCTCACGAGGCCATACCTCCTACTCCTTCCCAAACAGTTTGACTGAGAACCAAATATTCAAATACATGAGCCTATGAGGACCATTTTCATTGAAACCACCACATTGGGTGACTGTTAGTTTATAGCTCACATACTATTTTATGAAAAGCATAGTTTTATTAAGAGTAATCCTACATGGGTGGGAAACCAAATCAGGTCAATTTTTAATCATTAGCGAAAATAATGTTAATTAACCATGTATGCTGGCACACATTTTTTTTTAAATTTTTATTTTCTATATTCTATGTTTACATTCCAAAGGCTTTCCCCTTTCCCAGTTACCCCCCACCATATGTCCCATAATTCTTCTCCCCCCCCCTGCTATTCCCCACTCATCCCCCCCCCCCCACGATTTCTCTGTTCTGGGTCTACAATACTGGATCCAATCTTTACAGGCCCAGGGTCCTCTCCTTTCTTCTTCTTGGGAGTCATTTGACTTGCTAATTGTGCCTTGAGTATTTAGGGCTTCTGGGGCACACATTTTTAAATTTAACACTCAGGAGGCAGAGGTAGGAGGATGTCTGAGAATTCGAGGCCAGCCTGGTCTATATACTGAGCTCTAGGCCAACCAAGGCTACATACTGAGACTCTGACTTTTAAAAAAAACAAAAACAAAAACAAAAACCTAATTAAGATGAGGAAGCCATTTATTCCAAGAGTCGGATACAAAAGCTAAGAGTCACCGTAGGTGGTCTGATGAGGGTTGGGGAAATCCAAAAGCACAGCTGGTAAGCCACGGAAATGCAGACCAAGGTTTGCATGACAGACAGGTTCAAAGCAAACAGTGGACCACAGAGATGAAGCTGAGGAACTGAGATGGAGGAATTTTGGCAATCATGTTCATATACAGAGTGGTCTTACAGAATGACGGAGGTTGATGTGACAGCCTTAGATACCCCTTCTTTCATTGTTTTCTCATGAATGAACTTAAAAACACTTTTGTTAATGAGACTCCTGAGTTTCAGACCTGGGGCAAGCCTCTAAGGTGCTTATTTAACATATCATATCAGACCTGGTCTCCAGGTTCTTCCAGTATCCTTTGGGTCTCCCCATCCTCATGGACCATAGGCCAATACAGTCCACGAGGGCAGTGAGAGCAGGGGTGGAGGGGTGGTGTGTGTGTGTGTGTGTGTGTGTGTGTGTGTATAGAGAGAGCCATATTGGGGTGCTGTGCTGCCTGGTAGGAATCTGACACTGGCCAAGGAGCTTGACATTGGCCAAGGACAAGGAAATGGCCTGGTATCTGACATTAGGGCATGACAAAGAAGTAAGTCCAGGCAGGAATCTGACATTAGGGTGGGACAAAGAAGCAGGCTTCAGTCATGATTATGACTTTAGGCTAGGACAAAGAAGTAGGTTCAGACATCCTGATCATCCTTAGAAACAGTAACCACCTGAGCAATCATGGGGCTTTGTGTTTATTGTCTTGCTTATTCCTTGACTATTGTCTTGCTTGATTCCTCATTGTACTACTAACCCTTAATACCTACATGCAATTAAAATGATATAAAAGTGGATTGGAAAAAATAAACCCGCCTTCAGTCTCAGAATTGACTGAGACCATGCTGCAGTTTTGTCTAATTGTCTTCTTCCTTCCTTCCTTCCTTCCTTCCTTCCTTCCTTCCTTCTTTCTTTCTTTCTTTTTTTGGGGGGAGTTATTAGATATTTGCTTTATTTACATTTCAAATGGTATCCCCTTTCCTCTTTACACCTCCAACCCCCATCCCATCCCCCCTCCCCCTGCTTACCAGCCCCCCCCCCCACTTTTCTGACCTGGCATTCCCCTATACTGGGGCATGGCGTCTTCATAGGACCTATGGCCTCTCCTTTCTTTGATGTCTAAAATGGCCATCCTCTTCTACATATGCAGTTGGAACCATGGGTCCCTCCATGTGTACACTTTCATTGGTGGTTTAGTCACTGGGAGCTCTGGGGTACTGATTGGTACATATTATTGTTCTTCCTGTGGTGCTGCAAACCTCTTCAGCACCTTGGGTACTTTCTTTAGATGCTCCATTGGAGGACCCTATGCTCAGTCTATTGATTAACTGTGAGCCACGGGTATTTTGATCCACCTTCCAAGAAGGATCAAAGTATCCACACTTTGGTCTTCCTTCTTCTTGAGCTTCATGTGGTCTGTAAGTTGTATCTTGGGTATTCTGAGCTTTTGGGTTAATAACCACTTATCAGCGAGTGCATACTGTGTGTTCGTGATTGGGTTAGCTCATTCAGAATGATATTTTCTAGATCCTTCCATTTGTCTAAGAATTTCATGAATTGCCGGCCCGATGGTGGTGGTGGTGCACGCCTTTAATCCCAGCACTTGGGAGGCAGAGGTGTAAGACCCGAAAGAAAAACGGGAACACCCCATTGCCCCATGCCTTGGAAGGCGTCACCCCAATCACTCACGAGAAACAGTCTTGATGCAATAGCAGGAGGATTTTAATTCCAGAGCTCGGGGGTCACAGCCATCCCTCATACTGGGTAGGTGACTATGAACAATGCGTGCAGAGTCGGGGCAGATTTTATAGGCTTATAACAGAACCCGCCTAACACAAGCCACTCCATAGCTTCTAAGCCAATCAGTTTAAATTATCCGAGCCCGCGCTCTCTGAGAACCAATCAGTTTCCTATAGGGGCCGGGTAAACTAGTTAAGTAATTTCCGCTTACGTGGCCACCACGCATAGGGTCACGCCAGGGTCACGTAGGCGTCTCCTGTTACACATTTCCTGTTATGGGGCCAGCCTGCGACCCTCATCTTTTCAGAGGCAGGCAGATTTCTGAGTTCAAGGCCAGTCTGGTGAGTTCCAGGACAGCCAGGGCTACACAGAGAAACCCTATCTTGAAAAAACAAAAAATAAACAAAAAAAACCAAAAACAAAAACAAAAAACAAAAAACAAAAAAAATCATGAATTCTTTTTAATAGCTGAGTAGTACTCCATTGTGTAAGTGTACCACATTTTCTGTATCCATTCCTCTGTTGAGGGACATCTGGGTTCTTTCCAGCTTCTGGCTATTATAAATAAGGCTGCAGCTGGGCAGTGGTGGTGCGCACCTTTAATCCCAGCACTTGGGAGGCAGAGGCAGGCGGATTTCTGAGTTCGAGGCCAGCCTGGTCTGCAGAGTGAGTTCCAGGACAGCCAGGGCTACACAGAGAAACCCTATCTTGAAAAATCCAAAAAATAAAAAACAAACAAACAAACAAACAAACAAACAAATAAGGTTGCTATGAACATAGTGGAGCATGTGTCCTTAATACAGGTTGGAGTATCTTCTGGGTACATGCCCAGGAGTTGTATAACTGGGTCCTCAGGTGTCTTTTCTTTTTAATCCTCGCTTCTATGCTGGAGAGCCTGTTGACTGACTGAGCTAGCTTGGTCACGTGTGTGTTTGTGTGTGTGTGTGTGTGTGTGTGTGTGTGTGTATTGGGGGGGGCGTGCTGTTCCAGAAGCCCTATGAGTACATACAGTGAGTGACCACACTGGGACCATGTCTTAGAAGGCAGATCAAGTTTACCTAAGGTGATCAAAGGCTTATAAAGTTTTGAGGGATTGAGGATAGGAACATCCAGGTGGGGCAAAGGTCATGGGCTGGGAGCTTAAGTACCTGGCATGTCTCATTAGCATGGGAAAGCTTTTCAGGAATCTCAGGTGCTGGCTGAATAGGTTTTGTCAGGAGAAAGGAAATGACATTCCTTAGGTAGAGGCAAGTGTGGGGGCTTAGACTACCCCAGACAAGATCAGAGAAGGAGAAACTCTATTAACAAGAGAGTCCTTCACACACCACATGGAGCCCCACAAGGCTATTGGTCAATGGTGGACTTCCACCTTAATAGCAGTTTCCCCATAGTATCCCTCAATCCCTACCTGTTGCAAAGCATGGCCCCCATACCCCACCCTCTTCCCTGAACTTTCCAGCCTAGGGACTGAGCTTCTCTTCCCTGAGAGGGTCTTCACTATGCAATCCTTTCTCTCTCTCTCTCTCTCTCTCTCTCTCTCTCTCCCTCCACGCCCCCCACCCCCTGCATTTAGTCCCTTTCCCACTCTGCATGGCAATTTCCCTAGCCACCTTCCTTGGATGAACTGCCCAAGAGCTGCCTCAATAAATCTATCTAGTTTTTCTCTTAATTCCACTTGAATTGGCTTATTTTATTGGAGGAGAAAACCTATTACAGACACTGTTAGGCAAAGGACTTAAACAAAACCTGGAGTCTCTGGGCTATTTCACTCCAGGCTGAGGTTAAAGTGGCTCAAGCCTTTAATCTCAACCCTTGGGAGATAGAGTTGGGAGGATGGCCTGGTGTACTTCCCAAGCTCATGGGCCTACTTTCTCTGGTGTGTTTTTGGCAAAACACATCTGCTCTAAACTTAATTAGATAATGACCAAGCCCACTCAGTCAGTCAATGGGTTCTCCAGTGCAGGAATGAGGATTAAAAAGAAAAAGGACGGCTGGGCATGGTGGCGCATGCCTGTAATCCCAGCACTTGGGAGGCAGAGGCAGGCGGATTTCTGAGTTCGAGGCCAGCCTGGTCTACAGAGTGAGTTCCAGGACAGCCAGGGCTACACAGAGAAACCCTGTCTCGGGAAAAACAAAAACAAAAACAAACAAAAACAAACAAAAAAAAAAGAAAAAGGACGATTAGACAACATTGCAGCATGACCCCAGTCAATTCAGAGACTGAAGGAGGATTTAATAATTTCCAATCCACTTTTATACCAATTTAATTACATGTAGGTATTCAGATCAATAGTAGTACAATGAGGAACAAGCAAGACAATAAACACAAAATTGTCAAGGAAATAAGCAAAGTCCTGTGACAGTTTTTTCCAAGGACTTGTCAGAATAACCAAAATACCTGAGCCAACTTCCTTGTCCAAGCCCAAAATCTTGCCTGAAGCCTGCTTCTTTCATTCCACCCTAAGATTAAAATTCCTGCCTTAACCTACTTTCCTATTATGCCCTAATGTTAGATTTCCCCTAGCAAATCTTCCCCTAGATTTTTCTTCCTTGTCCTTGGCCAATGTCAAACTCCTTGGCCAATGTCAGACTCCTTCCAGGTGGCACAGCACCCCAATAAGGTTCTCTACAAGATAAGCTTATAGATGGTATTTTTAATTTTTACTTATTAGTCTATTGTCACTGCTCTAGAGGCAGTGGGACCTGGGAGAATGGAGCCTAAAAATGAAGAGGACTAAGCCTCATGCAGTAGCTAACTTTATTCAGAGCATCAGACAGTTTATATCCTGAGGGTTATATAAGGTTTTATGAGCAAGGCTCACAGAGATCAGGCTCCTGTGAACATTATGCATAAGAACACAAGTAACAGTGAGTAATCAGAAGCAAACCCTCTCCTATTTGCTATACCTGGGAGGGCCATGAAACACATTCTAAGAACAAACCCACGCTTTGGCGGAGCAGAGTTTACAAAACTCTTGTTTTCATTTTGGAATTTTCTCACAAGCACTCAGAATTCTCCTTGTACAGCTCCATTTTTACATTTTATTTTTGGCTGTGTTCCGACAGTCCACACCTCATAAATGTGCTGTATAAATGGTTATTCTTTTTAAAACTTTCTGCATATACAACTATTAGGAGAGAGTTTCCTGAGTCCAGCCATCTCAGGAGCAAGTTCCATCTTGTTGGCAGGGCAGAGTTCAAATCGAGCTCATGTTCCTAGGCCACAGAATGCAAATCTTACACCGCTTCTTCAGGTGTTTCTTATTGGTCTGTTAGCCAGAAAAGGATGTAAGGAAGGAAGATGCTGTTATCCCCGTTATATAAACCAAGGCACACAAGTCATAAATGTATAGCCAGTCCTGACTTAATTGACTATGTGCAGCTTGCCCCTCCTCTGTCCCCTTACCATTGTGAATTGCAGAGTCCAGGAGGGGACCTGACAGTAAAGCAGATCCGAGAACCTTGAAGCCAGGTGGTCCAGATAAGGCCCAGCCACCGATGTCAACTTCCTTGTTTTGTCCCTTGTCTCAAACTAAGACTGGTCCATGCAGCACCCTGATCCCCTTGCTTTGTGTTCCCATCCCTTAACAATGTTGTATAATCTCTCTTCTGGGACACAGTTCAGATATCAAATTAGTCATCTCTCTGCCAGGACAGAAAATAAAGCTTTCATTTTTTAAAGAGTCTGTCTCTGAAGTGAGTTATCTCATCTTCCACCCTGAACTCAACACCACATCTGGGTGTTACATATGTGCACAGATAAGTTATCATGTCAGTTTGCTTAAGTGGTTCACTCAGAATGGAGTAACTGAAAGGGTTAACTCAGAAACTTTGAAAAGGTCACAGAACACTGGCCCCTCCCAGAAGGGAGAGGCTAAATTACATTCCTCAGACCACAGGGTGGTCCCTGAAGCTTAGAAAAAGGCCCAGAGTTTGTTGGCCACCTACCTCATCCCCTATCAACCAATTAATTTAAAGGTAACACTGTTCTGCCAATCACATTGTGCCTAATGGCGGCTGCCCTGGGAACTGCATAAAAGGCCCTCACAGCCCAGAGTGCGGGTTGTTCTGTCTCCATGTGCAGGGCGACCCCAGCATGCTGGATAATAATAAAAATCCTTTTGCTTTTTGCATCGATTCCCGTCTCTGAGTGGTCCACTCAGGGGCTCTCTCCGGTAAGTTAAGACTCCCTCGAGTCTTACAGTAACCAGCTCAGGACAAATTGCTGCTTGATAAAATGGAGTCATAGGCCACTACTACCTGGGAAAAGGTCAGATGATTGCAGATCTTTGTCCTTCCCTCTGTTCCTTCACATCTAATTCCCTAGTCTCACTTGTTGCAGCTCTCTACTGTCTCTACTGCCCCCATCTCCACTGAATCAAACAGATCCACTTCTTCTAACCTCCCCCACTCCCCCTTTCCAAGCTCTGCTTTCTCCAGTCTCCAACTCCAGCAGGCATTCCCTGGGAAACCACTGGTCACTCTGACCAAGGAAATGGGCAGGCTGACTGCATATCTTCACCTCTCCCTCTGTTCTTCAGAAAGCAATCTGCTAGCTCTGCAGCAGAATACCTGCTAAGGCTTTCCTTCTACTCTTACTGGTATGGTTCCCTGCTAGAGTACCTGCTTGGCATGTGTGAGGCCCTGGGTGAAAACCCCCAACAAAAAGAAAAAAAGACATACACTTTATAAAAGCTATTTTCCCACTGGGCAGTGGTAGCCTTTAATCCCAGCACTTGGGAGGCAGAAGCAAGCATATCTCATTAGTTAGAGGCCAGCCTGGTCTTGAAAGACCTAAGCCCCTCATGAGAAAATTAGACCCCTAGCGAACTTAGAACCTGAGATGGAAATACAGTCGGAACTGCATGTTTGGCTAAGCCCCACCTGACTGAACCATTAGTTCTGGGTATTGGCTGACCTTGGCCTGGCCCCAGGACTAGAACGTCCTGCTCCAGGAACTAGGTAACTGCAAAACTTGACCCATCCTGTACTTCCTCATTCTGTACTTCCTCATTCTGTGCTTCCTCATTCTGTGCTTCCCCATTCTGTACTTCTCCATGACCCGTTTTACCACCCACCCCTTGCCTTATGGTTTTCCCCTTTAAATTTCCCTGACTTAAGTTGCTCGGGTCGAACTCCTCTACCCCTGCATGGGATATGAACTTGGCCCCAGTGCACTGGTTTCCTGAATAAACCTCATGTGATTGCAGCAAGGACAGTCTTTCGTGAATTCTTGGGGGTCGTGTTATCCCACGGTTTGAGTGAGGGTCTCCCCTCTCCGGGGGTCTTTCAGTCTACAGAGTGAGTTCCAGGATAGTCAAGCTACACAGAGTAACACTGTCTCAAAAAAACAACAACCAAACCAAACAACGACAACAACAAAACCAAAACCTCAAAACAACAACAAAATTTTTCTTAAGTTATATATCATATTTAAGAGCAAACACCTGGGAAAACCCTTCATTTAATTTTTTTTTAATTTAAAAAATACTGAGATCCAGGAATGGTGGTGTCTGCATAATTAGTTCTAGAACAGCCTGACTAGTTAGTAAGATCCTATCTCAAAAACTAAAAAAACAAAAAACAATCAAAAAGTACCCCCCCACCAAAACCCCCAAATGCTTATATTCTTATATGTGTAAGCTAAAAGAAGTCAATTGATGCTTTGTGTTGCAATTTGGATTAAAGCCTCTCAGATAATTACCGAATTTAACAGTGTTCCAGCCTTCAATCTCTGCATCATATCACCCATCTCCCTTTATCAGTTAAATTTGTGAAAGTAGCTCAGAGAATATAAAAAGAAAATAGTGCCAAAAATAAGAGTAACAAAAATCTTCTTGGCTTAGGAATTAAATTCTGGGAATCTCCTGCCATGTTGGCCTAGATGGTGCAGCAGAAAAACAGTCTACAGGTGTAGACTGTTGTTTATGAACCATGAGGAACAAAAACAATACTTTTTGGAATGATCCAAATTAAAGCAAGCTGCTTCTGTGAGCATTCACACGAGCAACTTAACATCTAATTTTAACTAGTAGGAAAGACTCACCAGAAAAAGAACTTGCTAATGACATCAGTCATAATGATGAGCAACTGAATTGATAAGACAATGTATACTTTTGCAATCTCTAACTGAGTTCCATGCCGTGTTCTAAATAGTGGATGCCAGGCTAGCCTGAACTATACAGAGAAAAATTGTCTCAAAACAACTAAGCAACCAACTGACCAACCAACCAATCAATCAACCAACCAACCGACTAACTGACTGACCAACCAGCCAATCAAACAAAACCTCAGTGGAGATAAGATGTTCTTTTATGACATGGTATCCAAGGTAAAACTAAATTTCCAGTTTCTGCTATTTAGTGAGAGGTATTTTCTAATTGTCATTCTAGGTTAGGAAAGGCAGTACTGGTTTAGACATTAAAAGGAACCACAATGAGATGACTATAGAACTTTTAAAATTATGTTTTAAATTCTTTGAAAAATTTATACATGTCTATAATGTATTTCAATCTCTGTAGAACTTTTAAAAACTATTTATCACTTGGTTGGGGGTTGCCTGGTTATGTGCTCCTGCTGGTCTCAAGTTTTAAGATATCTGGGGTTTGAATAGAGTCTACCTTGCCAGTTTCTCTTGTGGTATGGTTCACACATACCATACACATCCCCATTCCTAAGCATCACAATATTCAGAAACACACTTTATCTGTAAAGCCCAGTGGCCATATCCACTCAGAAGAATTTCCTACCAGGCAACACACATAGCCAGGATAAAGAACCCGAGAGAAAACAGAAACTAAGGAACAAAACACAACAACCAAGACAAGAGTAGATATTGGCACCTAGAATTACAGTCTTCCTAGATGCCAGCATAAAAGCATGATCAATAGACGCCAGGACAATATTTCTTCACTAGAACACAGAAACCCTACCATAGCAGGCCCCGTGTATAGCTGAAGGACAAAAAAAGGACCTTAAAGTAGCCTTTATAAATATGATAGAGATTCTTAAAGAGGAAATGAAAAAATCCTTTAAAGAAATCTAGCAAAACACAATGGAAGGAAATAAGACAGTTCAAGACCTGAAATATAGGTAATCCCAGACCAAGAAATCAAAATAGAGAAACATATCCACCACCACCACCACCACCACCACCATAACAGGAATCTACAAACACTGCCCATTGATATCTCTCAAGATTAATGGTCTCAGTTCTCCAACAAAAAGACACAGACTCATAAAATGCATGCAAAAACAGTATCCATCCTTCTGCTGTATCCAAGGTACCTTGACATCAAGGAAAGACATCAACTCAGAGTAAAATGGTGGAAAAAGATATTCCAAGAAAATGGACCTAAGAAGCAAGCTGGTGTAGCCATTTTAATATCTGACAAAATAGACTTCAACCCAAAACTTTCCCATGTTAATGGAAAAGGTTTAAAGAAAAATTTTCTATCACTTGGTTAAATCAGAAGAGATGATGCAGGACACTCCATACCCAATGGAAAACTCCACCAAGAGGACATTATACTTTTATTTATTTATTTATTTATTTATTTATTTATTTATTCATTTATTTAATTTTGTTTTTTGAGACAGGGCTTCTCTGTGAAGTCCTGGCTGTCCTGGAACTCACTCTGTAGACCAGGCCGGCCTCGAACTCAGAAATCCGCCTGCCTCTGCCTCCCAGAGTGCTGGGATTACAGGCATGCGCCACCACCACCTGGTGACATTATAATTTTTACCATCTAGCCACCAAACACAAGGGCACCCAAGATCATAAAGGAAATATTATTAGCCAGGTAGTGGTGGTACATGCCTGTAATCCTAGCACTTGGGAAGAAGAGGCAGGTGGATTTCTGAGTTTGCGGCTGGGCTGGTCTACAGAGTGAGTTCCAGAACAGCCAGGGCTATACAGAGAAACCCTGTCTCAGAAAACAAAACAACAAACAGACAAGCAAAAACCAACAAAAAAACAAACTCCCAAAATAACAACCAATCCCCCCAAAAATAAATAAATAAATATTGCTTTAATTACATATTAACCCTCTTACACTGATGGTAGGAAACTTTAATGCCCCACTCTTGCCAATAGATAGGTTATCCAGGTTAAAAAAAAAAAACAGAGAAAGGCTAGAGCTAACTGACATTATACATTATACATATTATTATATATTACGTCTACCAGGTGGATGTAACAAATGTTTAAGGAACTTTTTACTAAACACAAAAAGTATATACTTTCTTCTCAGTACCTCACAGAAATTCTTCCAGAACTGATTATTTTCTTAAACACAAAGTCAGTCTCAATAGATAAAAGAAATTGAAATAACACCCTGACAATAACATCTGAAATTGATATAACATCTGACCAAAAAATTAAAGCTGGATATCATCATCAACAACAGAAACACTGGAAAGCTTACAAACTTATGGAAATTGAATAACTCAGTACTGAATAAAAAATGGGTCATGCATATAGAGACTGATGAATTTGTACCTGATATCTCAGAATTAACTCTGTTATATAAACAATTGCAACAGGCCATCAGAAGTAGAAACTAGCCATTATAGGTTTGCCATGTCCATTGGCTCAAGAAAATGATGAAATTGACCAATTACTATAATAAGAAATGCATTAGAAGTCTCAAATTTTTATGAGAAACATCATATTAATGGGAAAGTTTAAAAAAAATTCCTATCACTTGGCAACAAGCCAAAGACATAATAAAGAAAAATGTTCTCTATACAACCAAACTATATTTGTTAACCTGCTGGTAGTAACTCTAGGGGTACTGGCAGATGGATGTTTTTCATTTTGTAGAATTTGGAAAACAAAGGTATATAAAACATACCACTGACATGTACTCAGAGTTCAATGGGCAAATGCTTTAAGTTCTGAAAGCGCTAATTGTGTAATTACACATTTATTGGAAATAATGGTAATGATGGGGATATCTGCACAAATTAAAACTGATAATGTTCCCATATATGCATCCAATAAAAGGAAGCAATTCTTTGCACATTACAATATAAAGCATGTTACTGGTATGCCACACAATCCCACGGGACAAGTAATTTTAGAAAGAGCCAATCATTCTTTAAAAGAGATGTTTATTAAACAAAAAGAATGAGTAAAAAAAAACCCCAGGGACAGACTAGATAATGCTTTGTTAACTCTAAATTTTCTTAATGTTAGTGAAAAAGGAATAGCAGCAGCTGAGAGACACAGGGTTTTTGAAAAAACTGAGGAATTAGGCCATACTATGAGAATGTGTTGACATTAGAAGAGAAACATACAATTTTTAAGATGGGGACATGGTTATGCTTACATATGTACAGAGAATGAAAAAATATGGTTACAGGCAAAACTTATAAAGATTAAATCTGCCGGGCGTGGTGGTGCACGCCTGTAATCCCAGCACTTGGGAGGCAGAGGCAGGTGGATTTCTGAGTTCAAGGCCAGCCTGGTCTACAGAGTGAGTTCCAGGACAGCCAGGACTACACAGAGAAACCCTGTCTTGAAAAACAAACAAACAAACAAACAAACAAAAAAGATTAAATCTGATAAGGGAAAACCTTGTATCAGCTGAGGCAGAATGTGTTCACAAGGCAAATAGCCCAGGTAATTCACTCTCACAGACTGTCTCAGTTACTGATTCCTCCAAGAAATGCATGTAAATCAACTTCTAAAGGGCTAGTCTAAGTGATAGCTCACACAGACTGGACAATCCATGGGCTGGACAGATAACACAGAGACTGGACAACACAGAGACTGCACAACAAATGCTACAGTTAGCCTTTTTTCAGGCTAATCATTTTTCTTCCCTTGGGTCCCAAACAGAAATTCTTCACTGTAATTCAGCAGTCATCCTGGTCCCTTAAGTTGAGGTGGTGGTTTGGTTATTTGATGTGTTATGGTTGTTATCATCTAGGATGATATTACTGGATATGATCAGGTAGGAAACAAAGTTGATTAATGTATACTGATAGAAATTTAAGGTTTTCTGTTTGACTATATTGCTTATAAGCCACTTATTTAAAATGTGATATAAAGTTCTAGTTTTATGGTTCTTTTTTTGTTTTGTTTTGCTTTGTTTTTTGAGACAGGGTTTCTCTGTGTAGACTTGCCCTCATGGCTTTTACTCGCAAACACTGTTGAGCCTGTTCATTCCCACCCTGGGGAAAGCACTATCCTTGCTTCCTCCTCTAGGCAGCAGCTCAGAGCTGCCCTATCCCTCAGGGTACACTGTCCTTGAGTTTCTCAATGGAGTCAGTCTACTTTCCTCCTCCTCCTCCTCCTCCTCCTCCTCCTCCTCCTCCTCCTCCTCCTCCTCCTCCTCCTCTTTTTCTTTTTTGGCTTTTTTGAGACAGGGATTCTCTGTACAGCCCTGGCTGTCTGGAACTCACTCTGTAGACCAGGCTGGCCTTGAACTCAGAAATCTGCCTGCCTCTGCCTCCCAAAGTGCTGGGATTACAGGCATGTGCCATCCCTGCCCAGCCTGAAACCCTGTTCTCAAGAAAGCAAAACCAAACCAAACAAACAAAGGGTCAAAGGGCAAGGAAGAATCTGTTGCTCCTGGTCATCTCAAGCTTTGGGAATTGCAGCATAGGCTTTGTTTCAACAAAAGTTTTACCAAGCTGGGGAGATGAAATTGGGGAAATTTATGGATTGTTAGCCTCTGTCAGGCTAGCTAGCTTTGATTAAAAAAACAAAAACAGAAAAAAACAAACAAAAAACAACATACTATGGCGCCTACCTTGGATCTGATTAGTATGTTCCTACAGGTTATCAGACTCTATAGTAACAGTTCACATTTACATAGTTCTTACTGAGTCTGTCACAATCAAATCTATACAAATGATCAGCCAAATGAAATAAATATATATAATACTGAGTATGTGGATTTGTGGATGGGTAATGAGCTTTCCTTCTCTCCACGCATGGCACTCACCAGGAAATTCCACACATTTCACAACCAGAAATCCCTAGATTTCATTCCCTTTCAGTTATCATGGTAGAGATAAGCATAATTGATTAAACATTAGTCAATGTTGATCAACTTAATCTTTAGTCTGTTTCCTAACTCAACATTTTGGTGGCAGGGCTGAAAGTCTAATTTTGCCTTACTCTTTCCAGTGCCAAGAGCCCATTCTGAAGCTGTCTAGGGACTAGCCACTATTCATCCTATTACTGTTCTAGTGTAATAGGGTGCTAGTCACTCTATGGATTCCAAGGTTTTTAGGAGAGGTAAGTTAGTAAGCAGTGAAGAAGTTGAAAACAAACTATTTTACAACTTTGATGAGAGCCTATTGAAGCTCCTATAGAAAGCTCAGATTTATATATATATATATATATATATATATATATATATATGGAGAGAGACTCCGGGTGTGATGATGTCCACCTGTAATCCTAATACTAGAAGGCTGAGGCAAAAGGACCATGACTGTATGTCCAGCCTGGGTGCATTAGTGACTTTTCTGTTGCTAGGAAAAACACTGCGATCAAGGCAACATAGAGAAGAAAGGATTGATTTGGTACTGTGGTTCCCTAAGGTTAGAGTCCAGGACGGCAGAGTGAAGGCATGGCAGCAGGAGCAAGGGGCTCACACCTGGAACTGTAAACTGAAGCAGAGAGATGAGCTAGAAACTCTCACAACCCAGGCCTGTTGACATACTTCCTCCAAAATTCCCATACTTCCTAAGCCTCCCAGAAGAGTACTACCAACTGAGGAGCAAGCATTCAAATGCCCAAAACCACAGGAGGCATTTCTCATTCAAACTGCCACACTAGGCTATATAAGGGGATTTTGCAAAGAAAAAAGAATGAAAAAAGAAGCTAGAGAAAAGTTAAGACTGCTAGGTTTGGGTTCTAGTACCCACATGGCGACCCACAACCATTTATAACTTTATTACACTAGTTCCAGAGATCCAGATTTTTTGTTTTTTTACTACTTTAGTACCAGGCATGCATAGAGTACACAGACACAGATATAGGCAAAACAGTCATATACATTAAAAAAAACTTAAGCGAGAAAGGCTTCTAGAACATTATGCATGTGTGAGAAGTAAGGAAAGCATGAGCCTTTTGTGTGTATAATGGTAGATTACAGACTGCCTCTATCTGAGGAAGAGAGTCAGAAATAAGAAAAATTAGATTTTATTCCAAAGAGAGAAATAGAGTAAGCACTTGAGAAATCTATAAGGGAAGAGAAAAGATGATGGGAAAGAAGAAAGTACTGGAAGTATTACACATGAAAGGGTTAGCTCAGGAACTTTGGAAAGGTCATGGAACACTTGCCCCTTCCAGAAGGGAGAGGCTAAATTACATTCCTCAGACGACAGGGAGGTCCCTGCTGCTAGGGAAGGCCCAGAGACCATTGGCCACCTACCTCATTCCTAGCAACCAATTACTTTAAAGATAACACTGTTCTGCCAATCACATTGTGCCTAATGGTGGCTTCCCTGAGGATTATATAAAGGACTGTGCAGCCCACTGCCTGTAATCGTTCTCTGCCCATGTGCAGGGCTACCCCAGCATACTGGATTGAATAAATATCCTTGTGCTTTTTGCATTCCTGTCTCCACGTTGTTCACTCAGGGGGTCTCTCTGGTAAGTTAAGGCTCCCCCGCGTCTTACACACAGAGTAGCAAACTGAACTTGTCCTCAGCTGCCCAGTTCCCTGGTGTGATGGGGAGGGGAGTGGACACAGAATCTACTTCCAGAGAAGTTTGTTTTCCTCTAGCCAAGTAGTACTGTGTATTTAAAGTGCTTCTCATAAAAACAGAACAAAAGAAAAAACCAAAACAACAGCAACAGCAATAAGAATATCCAAAGCTATATCAACAAATATACAGTGTATAACATTGAAGCACAACAAAAACAAAAACAAAAACAAACAAACAAACAAAAAAAACCAGGAGAGGGGGTGCAAAGCAGCATGACTCCTCAATTACCACTGAGAGACACTGCCTGGGATGAAGGCCAAAGGAAGATTTCATAAGTTTTTGCTAAAACTCCAAAGAGCTTATTTTGGGCTTTGCATTGCTTTGATAAACACCTTAACCTAAAGCAACTTGGGAAGGAAAGGGTTTATTTCAGCTCATAGTTCCACATCACTGTCCTTCAGAGAAGGACTTACAACAGGAACCAAAACACAAGCCATGGAGGAGTGCTGTTTACTGACTTGCTTGCTAATCTGCGTTCTTATACACCGCAGGACCACCTGCCCACAGTGGCACTGCCCACAGTAATCTGGGCCCTCTCACACTCATCGTTAATCAAGAAACTACCTCACAGACTTGCCAATGGGCTAATGGAGGCATTTTCTCAATTAAGATTCTCTCTTCCCAAATATGTCTAGATTTGTGTCAAGTCGACTGAAACCAAAGAGTCCAAAGATAGAAACAGGCAGAGAAATTCATCCAGTACCCAGAGAGAAGAATCAGCAACAGAAGGAAAAGTTAGCAGAATAAATGGGGAAATTAGAGATGTGGATGGAAATGTCAGTGATGGGAAAGAAAGGCAATGACAAAATGGAGATTTGGGGGTAAAGTAGAAATGCAGGAAATAAAAAGCTCAACAAATCAAATAAAAAACACAACAGAAGCATCTCCAACAGATTCATCAAGCAGGAGAAAGAACTAGGGATATCTACAAGCCTTAGGGTCTTGCAGTGGAAGAGTACCTTAGCAGGCTGGGACCAAGGAATGCCTCAGAGTCACATTATGGAACAGATATCATGTGAGAGATTTTTTTTGGGAAAGAGGAAGGCCACCTCTGAGCAGGGATGAGAGAGACAGGGTAGGGCAGGGGAGTGAGAGAGACAGAGACAGACAGAGGATGGGGCATGATGGCTTGAGCTTTTATAACTGGTACTAGACTTGTGGCGAAAGTGGAAATGTGTTGCATGACAGCTGGTGATGATGTGGCTTCAGGCAAGGTAGACCTCCTTCCTAATGACAAAGTTGTTGGAATAAGCATGACCCACAACATCCAAGAACTTTGCAAAATGATTAAGAGGTGAAACATAAGAATGCATGGGAGGAAAAGAGCTGAGATAACCAGTAGAGACACATAAGGTCTATTTAATGAGACGACAGCATTCTAGAGGGGGATTTATTCACTGGAACTATTATATTCTTCACAGAATTAGAGAAAGAAATCATAAAATGTAATTGAGAGCACAAAAGGCCCTATAGACAAAGCAATCCTTAGCATAAAGAACAATAGTAGGCATAACAATATCAGATCTCAAATTATATTACACAGACAGTAACAATGACTGCATAGTATTAGGACAAAACAGACACATAAACTGGTGACATAGAATAGAGGAGTCAGAGATGAACCCACACAGTTAACAGCAACCTATTTTTTGACAAAGTTGTTAAAAAAACAAAAACAAAGAAACAAACAAAAACAAAAACAAATTGGAAAATAGCCTCTTTAAAGAAAGAGAATAGATAGTTCTGGCATGTTAAAAAAACAAAAACAAAGAAACAAACAAAAACAAAAACAAATTGGAAAATAGCCTCTTTAAAGAAAGAGAATAGATAGTTCTGGCAAAACTGGATTCATACATGTTGAAAACTGAAATTTGACCTGTATATCTATCTCATCCTGCACAAAAATCAGTTCATTGTGGATCCAACATTGACCTGTAACTGAAACTGCCGAAGGCAGATGCAAGAGGGAAAGCACTGAGATACAGGTAGGACTTTCTGAAAAGGACTCCAACAGCACTGAACACAGTCCTAGATTGACAAGTGGAACAAAAGAAGCAATCACCAGAATGAAGAGACTGCCTACAGGATGGAAAAATAATTATTGCCAACCATCGTTTAGACCCCCCCTCCAGAGTTATATATCTAAAATATATTAACAAACAGACACACACACACACACACACACACACACACACACACACACACACACAAAGCATCAAACCCACAAGCCATCTAATTAATAAACAAGCTAATGAGATGGATAGACAATACTCAAAAGGACACATCCAAATGTCTAGTAGTCTGATGAATGATTGAAGAAAAGGCAGAGGAAGGAGAATCTCTGTGAGTTCATCAATCACTTCCAGGCCAATTGAGACCCTGTCTCCATAAAGGAAGAAGTAGGACGATGGAGAGAAGAAGAGGAGGGAAGAAAGAAAAGAAACATAGCAAACTCTGATGAAGATGTGAGAGGAGAGGAATCCTTAGTTCTGGTGCAAATGAAACTTGTACAACAACTATGGAGATGGGTGTGGAGGTTCCTCAAAGAACTGAAAAACAAACAAACGAACCACATTAAAAAAAAAAAACAAAACAAAAAACCAACCAATACACCAGACAAACAAACCACAGAAATATACCATATGGCCTGGTTATAGTTGTAGTTATGCTATTGTTGTGTCCTGAAAGAAGTTGTAAAGCTACCACACAGAAATGTACATATCTACCTTTATTGTTGCACAACTCACAATAAGCAGGAAACAGAACCAGCCTAGATATCAAGCAACAGAATAATGGATGAAGAAGAATCTGGTATATATATATATATATATATATATATATATATATATACACACACACACACACACACACACACACACACACAGTGGGATATTTTGCAGCCATAAAGAGGAATAAAGGCAGGACATTTGTAGGGACATGCTTGTAAATAGAAACTATTATGTTATATGAAATAAGTCAGACTCAGAAAAATGTCTTTCATATGCAGAAGCTATATTTAAAAGGATTTATGTGTTCATTTATATATGCACAGGTTGGCTGTACTGGCTGGTTTTGTGTGTCAACTTGACACAGGCTGGAGTTATCACAGAGAAAGGAGCCTCCCTTGAGGAAATGCCTCCATGAGATCCAGCTGTAAGACATTTTCTCAATTAGTGATCAAGGGGGGAGGGCCCCTTATGGGTGGTACCATCTCTGGGCTGGTATTCTTGGGTTGTGTAAGAGAGCAGGCTGAGCAAGCCAGGAGAAGCAAGCCAGTAAGTAACATCTCACCATAGCCTCTGCATCAGCTTCTGCTTCCTGACCTGCTTGAGTTCCAGTCCTGACTTCCTTTGGTGATGAACAGCAATGTGGAAGTGTAACCCTTTCCTCCCCAACTTGCTTCTTGGTCATGATGCTTATGCAGAAATAGAAACCCTGACTAAGACATTGGTCATGCAACTTGAAAAGGGATCACGGGAAGATAGAAAGGGATCTTAAGGGAGGTGGTAAATAGGATAACAGACTGTACACATGTAGAAAGCAGAAGTTCAGACTAAACTGGGGAAGAAAGTTAACCAAAGCTAGGCATGGTGACTCATGATTATAGACCTGACATTCATGAGGTTGAAGCAGGCAGATTGGTATGCGTTCAGGGCCTGTCTGGGCTATAGAATGTGACTATATAAATACATAAGAAAAGAAAGGAAAAAGAGAGAAGCAAGCAGGGTGGCAGCTGGAGTGGCAGGGAGTGGGAGTAGGTGATAGTGATAAAGAAAAATAACTTGTAATGACACATGTGTGAAAGTCCCATGATGAAATCTATTACTTTGTATGCTAATCTAAAAAGAGGAGAACAGATAAACAAATAATCAATAATATGATAATGTCAAAAGAACACAAGAATCAACTTGGAGAGGAACCATTGTCCACGAGAAGGCCCCAGCCTTTACTTCCTGGTAATGGTTCTGGAATGCCTCAAGACGAAGAACGGTAAAGGCCACCTACACTAGATTTCAGCAACAGTTTCCAGACACCACACCCTGGTAAGGGAATGTCCCCGCCACTTGGTCTGAAACAAGGACAATGGGTCAGTAAGTTTCCAGACCTCCCCAGTAACAGTTTCCAGCCCTGAGGCCCCAGAAATGGAAGGCCCCTAGAAATGGAGTAAGTTAGAGGTCCCTACCCCAGATTCCTCTAATGTGCTTTATTTAATTTATTTGGATAGTTTATTATTTACATTTCAAATGTTATCCCCTTTCCTGATTTCCATATGTATTTGGACTTAATCTTGCTTTTGTTGCTATTGAAGACCAGCCTTAGTCCATGGTGATCTGATAGGATGCATGGGATTATTTCAATCTTGTATTTGTTGAGGACTGTTTTGTACCAATTATATGGTCAGTTTTTGGTGAAGGTACCATGTGGTACTGAGTAGAAAGTATATTCTTTTCTTTCAGGATGAAATGTTCTATAGATAATCTCTTAAATCCATTTGGCTCATACTTCTGTTAGTTTCACTGTGTCTCTGTTTAGTTTCTGTTTCCATGATCTGTCCATTGGTGATAGTGGGGTATTGAAGTCTACAACTATTATTGTATGAGGTACAATGTGTGCTTTGAGCTTTAGTAAAGTTTCTTTTATGAATGTGGGTGCCCTTGCGTTTGGAGCATAGATGTTCAGAATTGAGAATTCTTCTTGGTAGATTTTTCATTTGATGACTATGAAGTGTCCTTTCTTATCTTTTTTGATTGCTTTAGGTTGAAAGTTATTTTTATTGGGTATTACAATGGCTCTTTCAGCTTCTTTCTTGGGACAGTTTGCTTGGAAAAACCCTTTTCCAGCCAGGGATGTGGGAGCACGGATAGATAAATGCTTGGGCCTTTTCTCATTTAGCAGAGGTCTGGCAGTATGTGTGAAGATCCCTTGAAATATACCATCGGAGACAATTTAGCACCCATTGGGTGTGAGGGAAGTGACTGGCTAATCTGTACCAGCATTCCAGAGGACTTCCAGTAACACAGTTACAGCCAAGCTAGAAATTCAGGTCGTCACGAATATTTTCTGGGCCTGGCATCGACATTTCCTACAAACGTCAGAAAGCAATCCAACCTGGTCCAGGAGTTTTTGGCTGCTGCAAGAGCCCAAGGGATTATGAACTGCTTTCAGGATCTCAAGGGCCTCTATATCCTAACTCAAATGTCAGGTGGGAGGCTTGGTCATGTCTGGGAGAGCAGAGAGGCATTCTACGGGATATTAGAAGATGGCTCTATAGGTGAAGGCCTTCTCCATGGCTCCCCAGGGCAGATCCTGATGAAAAGAGGCGGTCTATAGTTTTAAGGCATGTATTGTCATGGTAGAAGGTAGATGAGTAAAACCATACCCCACTTCTCAGGGTGGGCCTGAGGTTAAATAAATACCTTTTGCAGGGAGGAATGTCTGGGCAGAAAAACTTACTGGCTAAGCCCTCCAAGCCTTTAGGTACCTTATTAAAATGGAAATCTGTCTTGAGGCTTTGTGACCATAGGCCATTGATTGTCACATGTCCCCAGACTTTGAATGAGAAAGCTAGGCTGATTCCATGACAGACTTTAAATTGGCAATTAGGGAGACTAGACCTAAGAAGTCCTGGCAAGTCCAGGCATGTCAATTACTAATAGAAGAAAACCCCAGGCTCCAGCCTCCAAGCTCTGGTAATTGTTCCAGAATGCCTAGAGATAGAATAAGATAAAGTCCATCTCCCCCAGAATTCCCTAATGTGCTTTAAATCAGGCCTGTGAGCTCACTTGGTTGTCCCTCTTTTCTGGTAATGGGAGACCCCAGTATGCTGGGGACTTCTGTAGAATGAAACACTCTATGCTTACATATTATTTGAGTCTAGGGTCTCATTCTTCAGTGAACCATGGCCCCATACATCTGGGAGGTTGTCATGGATTTGCTGGAGAACCCCTGACACAAATAGTGGCGTGTTTATCTGATCAGTAAGTCCAGGTGCCTAGTTGTCTTTTGTGTTGTCCAATTGTGTTCCTGTTTTGGGTTTAATCTGGAAGCAGAGAGGGACAAAGTGGGCTTGGATTTTGTCAAATGGCCAGGGGCAACGGAGGGTACTCTCGACCCACTCCCAGAAGCTGGAGAACTTGCTAGTTCTCATCTGGATTCTGAACAGACTGTGGGCAATATGGGCCTCCCATGTGCAGGGAGGAAGACTGCTGAGACAGCCTTCTGGTTTTGTTTTTGTTTTCCTGGGAATGTCCTTCTGAGTCCGTCTGTGTGTACTCTGTGCTTTCTGTCCTCTCATACTGAATGGCTTTGCGGCCTGCCTCTGGCACTCAAAAGCCAGCCTTTATTGTATGCCTTTGACAAGACATAGAGAGAGGCTTCAAGAGACTTGAACTAGCCTGCCTCAAGGAGTCAAGTACTCACCCACCACCTCCGAGAAGGTAATGCATGAGGCCTTGGGTGAGTTCCGGCAGACATACTCCCAAATAACTGTGTTCCAGTGTGTATTTCGCCCCTCCCCCACCCCAACCCCCTCGACTTGCAAACATTCCAGGAGGCCTCAGGAGACCTGCTACAGGAAGAGCTGAGTCAACTTGACCGCCAAGTGTTAGCTGAGAAGGCCCAGTTTTGTCAAGTTGAGGGCACCTATCTGGGGTACAGGGGGGTGGGCCAATGCATGCTGTCTGACACCCCCCACCCCACCCAGAAGCAAACCATCCTTAACATCCCAGTTCCTTCAATTTGAAGGCAAGTATGGGAATTTCTGGGATCTGTCAGGTTTTGTAGACTTTGAGTGCCAGGGTTCACTAGAACAACCAGAGAAACCCTGTGAAAACCAAAACCAAAACCAAACCGTACCAAACCAAAACAGCAACAGCAAATGGATGTGGCTGGGGAAACCCCCTCATGAAAATCGCCTGCATGGACTAACTCCGCCTTTTTTTTTCTTTCTGTAGTCCTGACTCTTGCTAACTGTTCTGGTTGACTGAAATGTGTCAGCCAGGATGTGGTTTTTGTCTATAAAAGGAAAAAAAAAGTGATGATCAGGGTTGCTTTATTTCGGCAAGTTACCATTTGAGCTGCCTGGGCAGCTATAAAAGACGTTCATTTTGGCTTTCAGAGTGTCTCTGTGTGTTCTCCGGTGGACTTAACTTGCCACAGGTAGGTACAGTAGAGATGGGTACATTGATATGGGGGAACCTTTTTTAGAGGGCCAAGAGGCTATCTGATGACACTCTCTGCTCTTAGACTGGTGGAAGTTAATGTTCTGCTACATTCATAGTTTCTAAGAAGTTTTTATTTATTATTACGAGGTGTTAGTTCAGATACAGTGTGGGACAAGGCTATTGAAGAAGGCTAAAAGAAGCTGAGGATAAAGTATATCACTTCCGAGCCTACAAAGTCCAGTCTCTTCACCATGGTACTGACGTTCCAACTGCTCCCTCCATCCCTGGAGACAGACACTCTTTCCTGAGTTTCTTGTTCATGGTGACATAGCTTCTTTTCAGGAATTTTTGTTCATTTGAGTTTTGGAATAGCCTGAGATACACAAAAGATTCTGGCTCAAAAAAGAGAAAGGAAGAAAAATGAAATCACGGTGGAGCCGAAGATGACGTTGAACTTTAAGTCACTTGTCTCAGATTTCCCAAGCCTTAGTATTGGTGGGGAGGGGAAAATAGGCTTGCAACAGATTAATAAGAAAAACAAAAGCACACAAGTTTTGAGTTTTTTGTTTGAAATGGGGTCATAGGCACAAGCTATTGCATTTGGCTCAAATCTGTTTGAAGCTGAACGTTTTACTTGATGAAAGTGAAGAATGCTTCATAGAGAAAAGATAAAACTCCACCCAAATAACCAGGCTTTGAGGGTTACATTCCATCCAGGCAAAGAAAGATCAATTTAAAGAAAAGAGAGGGAATAAAGGAGAGTTGAATTTCCACGGGAGATGGATTTTAGGAAGGCAAATATTTGGTTAGAAGATACACACTTGCGAGGCAAAGGCAGAAGGATCTCTACAATTTTGAGGTCAGCCTGCTCTACACTAGTGAGTTTCAGGCCAACTTCGGCTACACAGAGAAAACTTATCTCAAAAACAAAACAAAACAACAGAAAATGAGGACAGTTAGTGAGGGTTACTTACAAAACTACTTTCTTGACTGCATCTTGTCTTCAGTGGTAAGGTTGCTATTTGTTCCTATGCAGGAAGTGTGTGAGAGGGCTGTCATTCTCAAAGGGACTGTGATCTGTTTTCAGGCATATGTGACAGCAAAGCTCCTTCTGGATCTGCTTTTCCTTAATTGCCTTCTGCTCAAAATAATCTTATTCGAGTATGGCACATTTTGCGGTACCATATTGTGGCCTACCGCTTATCTATAGGTAAAATTGAAATCTGCTCTAAAATAGCCTAGTTGGGGAGTAAATAGGAGTATGTAAAAGATTTGTAAAGCCTGGTGGTGTCGCATGCCTTTGATCTCAACACTCAGCAGCCAGAGGCAGGTGGATATTTGAGGACAGCCTGATCTACATAGTGAGTTCTGGAACAGCCGCCACTACATAGAGAAATGCTGTCTCAAACAAAACAAAACAAAACAAAACAAAACAAAACAAAACAAAACAAAGCAAAGCAAAGCAAAGCAAAACAAAACAAAGCAAAACAAAACAAATTTTTTAAACAATGATTTATGATGTGTTGGTATCCTCTGAAACAAAGTAATATATAGATATAGATAGGGTCATATATTAGCTATTTTCCTGTGGCTGTGATACATGTACTATGGCCAAGATAACTTATAGATGAAAACGTTGGTGTGGCCTTACATTTTCAGAGGGTTAGAGTCCATAATGTCAGGAACAACATGGCAGCCATCTTCAGCCACAAGCAGGAAGTAGAGAGAGCAAACTGGAGTAGGTGAAAATATGAATTCTCTCCTCTCCTCTCCTCTCCTCTCCTCTCCTCTCCTCTCCTCTCCTCTCCTCTCCTCTCCTCTCCTCTCCTCTCCTCTCCTCTCCTCTCCTCTCCTCTCCTCTCCTCTCCTCTCCTCTCCTCTCCTCGCCCTCCCCTGCCCTCCCCTGCCCTCCCCTGCCCTCCCCTGCCCTCCCCTGCCCTCCCCCTCCCCTCCCCCTCCCCTCCCCTCCTCTCCCCTCCTCCTCCTCCTCCTCCTCCTCCTCCTCCTCCTCCTCCTCTTCTCTCTCTCTCTCTCTCTCTACACACACACACACACACACACACACACACACACACACGTGCGGTGCTCGAGCGCGTGCGCGTTTTTTTTTTTTCAAGAAAGAATTCCTCTGTGTCGACTTGGTTGTCTTGGAACTCCCTTTGTAGATCAGGCTGGTCTCAAAATCAAAGATTCACCTCTCGCTGCCTCCCAAGTGCTCGAATTAAAGGCCTATGTCACCATGGCCAGAATGCTATGGATTTTTAATTGTGCCCCCAGTCCTTCTTCCATAAGGGCACGCCTCCTTTCCAAACAGCCAACTTGGGACCAAGTATTCATATGCCTGAACCTATTAGGGCACTTTCTTATTTCAATCAGTACAGGTCATACAAATATATATATATATATATATATATATATATATATATATATATATTGTCTTAGTTAGGGTTTCACTGCTGTGAACAGACACCATGACCAATGCAAGTTTTATAAAAGACAACATTTAATTGGGGTTGGCTTACAGGCTCAGAGGTTCAGTCCTTTGTCATCAAGGCAGAAACATGGTAGCATCCAGGCAGGCATGGTACAGAAGGAGCTGAGAGTTCTCTCTCTTCATCTGAAGGCTGCTAGTAGAAGACTCACTTCCAGGCAGCCAGGGTGAAGGTTTTAAGCCCACACCCACATTGACACACCTACTCCAACAAGGCCACACCTCCTAATGAGGTCACTTCCTAGGCCAATGATATACAAACCATCACATTCCACTCCCTGGCCCCCATAGGCTTGTTCAAACATTAGTCTATGGGGGCCATACTTAAACATAGCATAATGCAAAATACATTTAGTCCAACTTCAAAAGTCCCTTTAGTCTATAGCATTCTCCACACTGTTAAAAGTCCAAAGTTCAAGGTCTCTTCTGAGATTCACTCAATCACTTAACTGTAATCCTCCAAGCAAGACAGGAAACCAGCTGGGCAAAGTCCAAACTTTGTATCTCCATGTCTGATGGCAAAGCAGTCTTCAGATATCGAACTCCTTTTTCATCCTTGTTGACTGCAACTAGGTTCTTTCTCCTGGGCTTGTTCCACTCCCTGTTAGCAGCTTTCCTTGGCAGGCATCCTGTGACCCTGGCATCTTTAACATCTTGGGTACCCCAAGTCAATTTCAGCTTCACAGCTTCTTGTTCCAAAGTCTGAGATCCACACATGATCTTCTGTGTATCTCCAAAGAGCTGGTGTCACTTCTCCAGCTCTGCCCTTTGTAGCACTCTAAGTTCAGATTGATCCACTCACTGCCACTGCTGTTCTTGGTGGTCATCCCATGGTACTGGCATCTCCAATATGCTAGGGTCTTCCACTGCAACTATACTTCACCAAAGCCTCTCATAGGCTCTCTTCATGGTACCAAGCCTCAACTCTTTTGCATGACCCCTTCAGTCCTGGGCTGTCAATTACAGCTGAGGGTACACTTTCACCAATGGCCTTCCATGGCCTCTCACAGTACCAAGCCTCAGCTGTTGTTCTTCATGATGCCTTCATGCCTTCAAAACCAGTACCACCTGGATGATTCTTACACGTTACCAAGTACAGCTGCAGCATGAGGAACACTTGGCTATCTCTGGAATACAGCTTCTTTGTGCTCTCAGAAAACACTTCCTATATTTCACCTCAGTGATGCTGGTCTTTTCTTAATCACCACTAATTTCTTAGCTACAGCTAACCAGCATCAATTGTTTCAGTAGTCTCCTTCTCTTGAATATAAAGCCAGAGACACATGGCTGAAGCTGCTGAGTTCTGCTGCTTGCGGGAGCTGGAACATTGGCCCCCTTGTTCTATTACATTATCACTAGCTTCCTTTTTCCCAGCTCCTTCACTGTCTAAGTTGGCTGTCCTGAATCTTGCTCCTTAGACTGATCTTGAACTCAAGAGATCTGCATACCTGTCTCCTTAGCACTGGGATTAAAGGTGTGGTCCACCAAGCCTGGATTAAAGTTTTTCTTCACCTAGAATTTGCCCTGTTCTAGGCTGGCCTTGAACTCAGATATCTGCTTATCTTCGCCTCCTGGGATTAAAGGCTTGTACTACCTGCCTGGACCAAAATTTAACTGGGTGGAATCTTGCCCCCAAGGTCACCACTCCTTTAATTCAGTTTAATATCCTTGAATTCAGCTCCATTTCACTTCCTGGAGTCCCTTTACTACTCAAACGATATATTTTGTACTTTTCCTTTCTCAGCTTGCTATGTTTGTTCAAAATTCTCTTTATCAGACTTAACCAGAGAACAAAATCTTTGTTGGGCTTCTTTGAGACTTCCTTTGCAGATGCAATTAATATAAATCTCTTTACCTTAGTCCCGGGCAGTTTCTTCAGACAATGGCAAAAAGCAGCTGTGTTCTTCACCAAAACATCACAAAAACAGTCTCTCAGCCACATATTAAAGTTCTTCTCCACTGAAACCTCTTGGGCTAGCAGGCCTAAACAGTTCAAATAACCCTCGGCACCACTGTCTTTCATATTCCTACTAGGCTGGCCCATTAAGCCCCACTTAAAGCATTTCGTGGCTTTCCAAATCCGAAGTCCCAAAATCCACATTCTTCCAAACAAAAGCATAGTCGTGCCTATCACAGCAATACCCCACTCCTGGTACCAACTTCTGTCTTAGTTAGGGTTTCACTGCTGTGAACAGACACCATGACCAATGCAAGTTTTATAAAAGACAACATTTAATTGGGGTTGGCTTACAGGCTCAGAGGTTCAGTCCTTTGTCATCAAGGCAGAAACATGGTAGCATCCAGGCAGGCATGGTACAGAAGGAGCTGAGAGTTCTCTCTCTTCATCTGAAGGCTGTTAGTAGAAGACTCACTTCCAGGCAGCCAGGGTGAAGGTTTTAAGCCCACACCCACAGTGACACACCTACTCCAACAAGGCCACACCTCCTAATGAGGTCACTTCCTAGGCCAATGATATACAAACCATCACACACACACACACACACACACACACACACACACACATATATATATATATATATCACTGATATGCTGCTACTTTTGATATTTTATATTTTAAGGAAAGAAACATAGAGCCTTGTGCATGTTTAGCAAGTACCCTACTCTGGGCCCAATATTAATAGTTCACAATGTAACCAAAACATGGCATTGTCCATATCACCACCTTTTTCTGAAAGACTATTACTATGTAGCCCTTGTTAGCCTGGAACTCACTATGTAGACCATACTAACCTTTAACTTATATAGTAATCTACCTGCCTTTGCCTGGTATTAAAGGCATGTGCCACCAGGCCCTTGTAGTAAGAAGATTTGAAAAATCCCTGGAATATTGCAAAATGATTACAATCTAATCAGTGATTATCAACCTTCCTAATGGTGCAATCCTTTTCTATAGTTCATGTTGTGGTGACCCCCAAACATAAAATCATGTTCGTTGCTACTTCATAATTGCAATGTTGCTGCTGCTATGAATTATATTGTGAATATCTGATATGCAGGATATCTCATATCCCCGTGAAAGGGACATTTGACCCCCAAAGGGGTCATGACCCACAGATTGCGAACTGTTGGATTAGATGATTCTGGTGGGAACTCAGACAAGAATGCTCATAGGAATGTGAACTTTCAGATGGCAATGCAACTCTGTTGGGAAGTAGGTGACAGGACATTTATATTCCATTCTAGCAAAGGATATGTCTATATTTTGTCTGTACCTGGGGCTTTAAGTGATGCTAAATTTTAAAGTAATGGACACATTAATCTAATGATGAAATTTTCATACCAATAAAGCATTCAATTTATGGCACGAATATCACTGGTGCTTTTAGTTAGATTTATGGTAAGCATTGGATCAAAGTAGGGAGATTTCGAATTACAGCCAAGTGCTCTTAACTGCTGAGTCATCTCTTCAGCTGCATAATTCTAAACTCAAAAAAAAAAAAGAATTATATTTAATGTGTACAAGTGTTCTTGCTTGAATGTATACATGTGTGCCATGTGTGAGCCTGGTGCCTAAGGGGGTTAGAAGAAGGCATCCGGTCCCCTGGATTGGAGTTACAGGTGGTTGTGAGCTACCAGTGGGTACTCTAAATGAACAGCTAGTCCTCTTAACTGTCATCCCCAGTGTGGTATATTTATGAGTGTGAACAAAGATTAAAAACTAGGGCTATATTGAGTAAATCAGAGAGTGGCCCATCCAGCAGCGATTGATTATCCTATATCCAAAATGCTTAAAACCAGAAATGCTTCAGGTCTCATGATTTAAATATTTTCACTTAAACAAGAAGATATATGAGTGATAGGACCCAAGTCTAAGCACAAATTATATTTATGTTTCATATTATATACCTTACACACATATCCTGAAGGTATTCTTGTTGGGGTTCAGGAATCACCACACAAACCACTCAGACTCTGGTCTCAGTTAAGCAAGAATAATTTGTTGAATGCACACCCAAAGAGTGATGGGTCAGGGTTAAAACCTAGACTCAGGAGCTAAGACTAGACCACAAATGTTTCCCAGGGCTAGTTTATAAAGTCAAAAACCACAATGAGCTCATGTGCAGGTGCAGGAAGTGCCGCCCAGTGATCAGCGCTGACTGAAAGTATTTTGGCTAGCTATACAGAACAGCTATAACTTACCTTTGTTCGAATTGGTCCTAAGTGGAGCTCATTGTTATGGAATTTCTTAAGATTAACAAGCCTTAGAACATAACTGATATGTGGTTATAATGGATGTGTGGTCAGCTTAGCCCTGTCGAGTTATTTTTCTGTGTCAATATAACAGCAACAATATGAAATGGCTGACAGTCATGAAACAAAATGGCTACAGCTCTGCTAAGAGGGCAGGCCTTAACAATTATTTGTTTTGTTTTTTGAGACAAGGTTTCACTTTGAAGAAGTAGCAATCCTGGAACTCACTGTGTAGATCAGGCTGGCTTCAAACTCACAGAGATCCTCTTGCTTCTGACTACTGTGGTTTGACCTTAGAGTATTTTTTAGACACTTTCTTTCACTAAAGCCTGTCATAGGCAGTCAGGTGTGAAACATTCCACTGTGGCATCTTGGTAATATCCTCAAAGTATTATATTTTGGAGAGTTTCATATCCCAGTTTGGGGATGTTCTACTTGCCCATATAATATATATCTAGTTGTGCTTCAAAGGTTATAGAATCTTGCATAATATACTACAGTGTGTGCAGGCACTTCTCTTCCAGTGCATGCCTAAGGTTTCACAATGAAAAGGTATTGTGGATGTCACTGCCTGAGTTGTCCTGTATGCTTGCATTGTGTGTGTCCCACACAGACACATGCAAACCGCACTACTGGTTCATAAGATAGATGAATTTCCAAAATTCTCAGACATTGTCAAATTCCACTCAAAACAGTTTTGCTAACGCCTCTCTCTCTCTCTCCTCTCTCTCTTTTTTGAGACAGGGTTTCCTCTGTGTAGCCCTGGCTGTCCTGGAACTCAATCTGTAGACCAGGCTGGCCTCGAACTCAGAAATCCACCTGCCTCTGCCTCCCGAGTGTTGGGATTACAGGCGTGTGCCACCACGCCCGGCTGCAACAAAACATTCTCATTTTATCAGTATGCTTGTTGAAAAGTGGTATGTCATTTAAAAGGACTTTAAAAGAAAACTTTTATTTTTAAAAATCAGTTTATGAAAGAACAGGTTTCCTCTTTTTTTTATTTTTCTTTCAAAATCTCATGTACCCCAAGCTGGGCTTCAACTCCTGACCTTCATGGCTTGATCTCCAAATTCTAGGTATATGCCCCCGTGCACAGGTATCTGGTGCTTTCAAATGTATCTCACTTTGGTCCACCTTCTGCTTCACTGTCACCTCCTCACACCCCTGCCCTCACAGTATCCTTTTTCTCTGCATCTACACTTCTACTTTCTCCCATTGTCCTTTATAACCAACTCTCCTAAAACCTATTTTTCCTCCTGTCCGTGGGTCCCCCTTAGTTTCCTGGGCTTTTTCCACATTTGCTTTTACCTGATTGCACATATTTAGCAGTGGCCAGGGCCTGCATATGGGAGAGAACATATGGCGTCTTTCTGAGTCCAGTTGCCACTGTTGATGTTGTCCCGTTCCACTCATTGTTCTGCAAACCTCATAGTTTTGATTTTCTTTATGACTGAGTAAAATTCCACTGTGCAGTCATACCATCCATCAGTTGATGGGTATCCGAGCTGATTCCTTGATGTTTTGAAAAGATGTAGTGGTCACACCTGTAAGTGTAAGTATTTTTGTAGGATATATGGCATTTTGTGTGTACCCAGAAGTGGTATAGCTGGGCCATATGCTACTTCTAACTAGTTTTTTGTTTTTTCTGAGAAGTCTCCATGTGATTTTTCTACTGGCTGACCTAGTTTACATTTGCACAAACTGTGCCATAGCCAGATAGTGCAGAACTTCCTCTGCCTTATATTCTTAATTAGAATTTGATCCGTTGATGGAGAATCCCATGGAAAGTTGCCAACTCTATTCTAGGAACCCAAGGTCAAGATACCCCAGTTAATTTATCTTAGTTTCTATTAAGTTGCCTGTTTGTGCAAACCTCCCTCTCTCCTCAGATAACGGCTAATGGTAGCTTCTGTCAAACTGCTTGCTTACTTGAAGTACCCCCTGTAGTCATTGAGTAAGGTGCCAAGATGTGGTTTCTAATTTCATGAACTCCAGGCTTTGTATACTCAAGGCTGTATGTTGGTCCCAAATAACTGAGTGTCTACCCAGCCAGCTGGAACAACGACTTACAATTGGCTATAACCTGTGTCTAAGTGGTCATCTGGTAGGCTCCCTATACTACAAAACTGGATAGTTTCCCCTTTCCCCACAGTGATCATTTTGGACTGTGTAGTAAGTTTGAGATTACCCCAATATACATGAGAAACTGGGAAATATATCTTTTTTTTTCTTTTTTTTTTGGTTTTTTCGAGACAGGATTTCTCTGTGTAGTCCTGGCTGTCCTGGAACTCACTCTGTAGACCAGGCTGGCCTTGAACTCAGAAATCCGCCTGCCTCTGCCTCCCAAGTGCTGGGATTACAGGCATGCGCCACCATGCCCAGCTGTGATATATCATTCTTTAATTTTTATTTGTCCAGTTACCAGCAATAGTTAGCATTCTTTCATGTTTTTTGACTACTTAATTTCCTCTCCTGTACTTCACACATTCTTATAATTATTTTACTTTTCTGTTAATTTGTTATTCTTATTGATATAATGGGAAATTACATATATTATATATCTTAGTTACATTTTAATTGCTATGATAAAGCACCATGACCAAGACAACTTATAAAATGAAACATTTAATATGGAGCTTGTAGTTCCAGAGGGTCAGAGTTCATGACCATCATGGTGGAGAATGTGACACGGTCCAGCCCCCAGAGCAGAGCCAATGGAATGTGGGCCTCCATGAGTGTTGTTGGTTATTGTAGGTATTAGGCTTGTTTGTATAATAATATACATAATTTACTTCATGTTCCCCCTTCAGGAAATGTTCTTCCTGCCAAAGTTAATGACTCCATGATAATTAGAAACAGCATGAGTCCAGGAGGCAAGACTTTATTCCTCAGCAAAATGGCAAATGCTAGGACCCTTAAACCTGTGGGAAAGAACTCCAAAAACATGAGTTTTAATACATATAATTTCACAACCATGCAAAACATAAGGATGCAATGTGAATTGTCTGAGGGGCTTCATGGACCTGAAAGAAAAGAGGCACTTACACTAACGAGTTAGTTATGGGAAAGGAATAGTTAAGAAACAAAGCTCATGGTTCAACAGGAGCACTAGGAAGTAAAGAAGTAGTGATCTTGGGACGTGGAATCCCAATCAGCTAAACTTATAGTGCGTGCTTACAAGGCAAGCAGATTTCTGAGTTCTAGATCATCCTGGGACAAATCCAGTTTAGGTTCAGGGGTTGCAGAAGTGGTGATCTCAGAGTGGGATCCTACCACTCTAGCTTATTGTTTGTGGTTACAAAGGCAGACAGATCTCTAAGTCCATTTGCTATGTTAAAAACTATAGTACTTGCTGTCTTTTTCTAGGAATCAAGGGGCTAAGGTCATAATATACTGATTTGTGGGATAATTAAAAGGGAACCTGGGTGTATAACTGAATTGATATGTAAATAAAAGACTGGGCTTTGATCCACTAGAGCTGAGCTATTTACACAGCTGTCTAGAGAGCCAGCTCAAGCAGAAGACAGAGCTGTCAGCTTGCAACCATCACTGACTTTGAGTTATTTTTTTTCTGCTACTCCCAAACACCCCTTTTTCATGAACCCTTCTTCAAGCCCAGGGTGGTCCTTGGGAGAGTTCCTGTCCTGACTTCTCTCTATGACAGTATAGAATTGTAAGCCAGGATAAACCTTTCTTTCCTTAAGCTGCATTTGACCACAGTATTTGTACTTGAACAATCCCCTAAGTGCTGAGATTACAGGTGTGTCAACACTCCTAGTGTATGGGGTGGCTAGGGGACATACCTAGGGATGCATGCGTGCTAAGCAAACACTCTACCAGCTGAGTCACACCCCAAGACTCAACAATTTAAATGTTTTAAATGCATTTTTATGTATTTATTCTATATATGCACACTTGCATGCTAGTACATGAATACATGCACATGCATGTCACTACATATGCACCCAAGGAAGTCCAAGGACAATATTCAGAAGTCAACTGTCTCTTTCTACCTTGTAGATTTGGGGGATCAAATTCAGGCCATCAGTCTTGGCAACCAGTCTCTTAATCAGTTGATCCATACCAACACCCCCTACAGTTTTAGTGTAATAATATTAAGCAATAAACCATCTTTTGCCTTTGCCATCTTACTTAGGAAGATTTAAGACTTAAAACTCAGCATATTTTTCTGTATTTTTTTGCCTATCATTAAAAAAGTTTTCATTTTATATTTGATTTTTCAACTATGTGAACATATTAATACAAGTTTTTAAAATTATTTTAAAAAACCTTTATCGTGTGTATATGTATATAGGCACACACATGTGAGAATTAAGTGATAACATACAGGAGTTGGTTCTCTCATTCCACCATGGTAGATCTTGTAGATTGAACTTAAGCTAAACTCAGCTAATTGGGTTTGGTGGCAGACACATCCACCTGCTGAGCTATTTTGCTGGTCCCTGATAGAAGTTTTAAAGTCAGAAACATATGCACTCAGGAAAAAACTTGACAGGCTTTGGAGTTAGCAGAAAGATACCTACTTCTATCTCATCCTCATCACATAGAATGACATAGGTCCCAGCACACAGGGAGCCTAGTATGTGCTGTCATTGTCAGTTTTAAATGTGCATTGGTGTTTTATCTGCAGGTATGTCAGTGTGAGGAGGTCATTTTCAAATTACATGGACTGCATTTTGCAAGTGGCCTAATTGTATACTTCCAAGTAGAGTGAGCTGACATGGTGGGTCGGGCCTGTAATCTCAGCACATGGATGACTGGGGTGGGTCTGTCATAAGTTCAAGCCCTGCTGTGGTGGTGACATTAGACTCTGTCACATCAGCAACATAGAAGAGCTGGCCATGGTGGCCCACATGGTGATCTCAGCACTGCAAATTGAGGCAGGTGGGGGTACCCTGAGTTTTATTACATGCTGGACTACATTGTGAGTCTCAAGCCATGCTGGTATACAGATGGAGATACTGCTGGGCTGGCTTTGTTCTGGTTGTAGAAACAAGTTCTCTTATAATTCAGGCTGGCCTCAAAATCTGTATGTAGCTGTGGAGGTCCTTGAACTACTGATTCTACTGTTTGCATCTCCTCAATTCTGGGGTTAGAGACATTTGCGATCATGCCCAAATAAGGACTCATTTAAAAAAGTATAAAATAAAACACTGAAAAAAAAATTACATATAGCTTGCCAAAGTTTTCTGGGCAATTGACCAAAATTAATTAAAAGTTTTATGAGCTTTTCCAGCCTCCACCTCGGACCCTGCAGCCGCCGTGATGTTGATGCCTAAGAAGAACCGGGTTGCTATCTATGAACTCCTCTTCAAGGAAGGCGTGATGGTGGCCAAGAAAGACGTCCACATGCCCAAACACCCCGAGCTGGCGGACAAGAACGTGCCCAACCTTCATGTGATGAAGGCCATGCAGTCTCTCAAGTCTCGGGACTACGTGAAGGAGCAGTTTGCTTGGAGACATTTCTACTGGTACCTTACAAATGAGGGCATCCAGTACCTCCGGGATTACCTGCACCTACCTCCGGAGATTGTGCCCGCCACCCTGCGCCGCAGCCATCCCGAGACTGGCAGGCTTCGGCCCAAAGGTCCAGAGGGTGAGCAGCCTGCGAGGTTCAGGAGAGGGGAGGCAGACAGAGACATCTACAGAAGGAGCGCCGTGCCCCCTGGAGCTGACAAGAAAGCTGAGGCAGGGGCTGGCTCAGCGACTGAGTTCCAGTATAGAGGCCACTTTGGTGGTGGACGTGGTCAGCCCCCTCAGTGAAGTTGGAGATTATGCTGTATTGAATAAACTTTAAAGAAAAGCATAAAAAAAAAAGTTTTATGAAAGATGCTATGGTTTTAGGTAAAAAATTTAAAAAGAGAAAGCTGATAGATTAAAAAAATGAAATCTTAGACTCAAAAGGCTATAATAATAAATAAATATTTGGAAAGACAAAAGGAAGAAAAATGTATAAATATTTAATATGACCAGATTAGTGCAAATTTTCAGCTACCATTTAAAAAAATTCCTACATATAGCAAATGGATATAAAATGAAAGGACTTTCTTTTTTTCCCCCCAAGACAGGGTTTCTCTGTGTAGTCTTGGCTGTCCTGAACTCACTCTGTAGACCAGGCTGGCCTCGAACTCAGAAATCTGCCTGCTTCTGCCTTCCAAGTGTTGGGATTAAAGGCGTTCGCCACCACTGCCCGGCATGAAAGGACTTTCTATATAATGTAAATATATAATATAATTGAAACCAAGTAAAGTCCCAACACTAGAAAGGCTGATGTAGGAGGATCACCTCAAATTTGAGGCCAGCTTGGGCTACATAGTGATTCCTAAGTCAGTCTGGGCAAGACCCTATCAAAAAAAGAAAGAAAGAGAGAAAGAGAGAAAGAGAGGAAGAGATAAAGAAAGAAAGAAAGAAAGAAAAGAAAGAAAGAAAGAAGAAAAAAGAAAGAAAGAAAAGAAAGAAGAAAAAAGAAAGAAAGAAAAAAAGAAAGAAAGAGAGAGAAAGAAAGAGAGAAAGAGCTGTAAAATCTTGTATACTTCAGGATCATCATGACAAAAGACAAACTTTCACAATTAAAATGGAAGTGGAAAGCAATAAGATCTTTATTTTACACTCTGCACACACACACACACACACACACACACACACACAAAATCAATCAAGGGCTGGAGAGATGGCTTAGTGGTTAAGAGCACTGGCTGCTCTTCCAGAGGGACCTGGCTTCAATTCCCAGCACCCTGGTTGGAATGAGTGTGGCCTTGTTAGAGGAACTGGGCCACTGAGACTGGGCTTTGAGGTTGCAAAAGCCCATGTCAAGTCCAGAGTCTTTCTCTGCCCGTGTACCAGGATGTAGCTCTCAGCTTCCACTCCAGCAACTGCATGTGTGCTGCCGTGCTTCCTGGCATGATGGAAATGGACTAAACCTATGAACCTGTGAGCAAGCCTAATTACATGGTGTCTTTTATAAGAGCTGTATGGGTCATGCTGTCTCTTTACAGCAATAGGAGAGTGACCAAGTGGCAATGTTTCTTGTATTATTGTTGCTGAATTTCTGCACAGGACACTAAGAACTCAGGGAACTGATGCGAAAACATCGAGCGAAAAAGCACAGCAACAGAAACAAAATGAGTCAGTAACACAGAGAACAGGAGAAAATACTTGCAAACAATGTACCTGATACAGGACACATGGGCACACAGACAGACAGACAGACAGACAGACAGACAGACAGACACACACACACACACACACACACAGAGAGAGAGAGAGAGAGAGAGAGAGAGAGAGAGAGAGAGAGAGAGAGAGAGAGAGACGAACTCCTATAATTCAATAACAATTAAAAAAAGGAAGAAAGAACTGGATTTTAAAGTGGGTGAAGGGTGCTGGCATCGTAATTTAGCATGTAAAAGCGATGGCGGCCAACTGAATTCACAACCGAAACCCACAAAGCAAGCCAATGAGCGGTATACACCTGTAATCTCAGGACACCCTATGGGACACCCTATGGGAGATGAAGACAGGAGAGTCTCTGGGAAAGTCACAGGCCACCCAGCATGAATACACAGCAAAGTTAAAACCAGAACCCCACCCTCAACAGAGTGGAAGGCTAGAACCAAATACCTTCACATGGGAGGCAAACTGTGACAAGCCTGCTCTCTCCAATAATAGTTATTATAATAACAACTGAAATAATGACAATCAAAGACTCTGAGTAGAGATTGCTCCCCAAAGAAAATTTGATTCAGATGTTTGAGATGCTGGTCAGCATCTTTGATCTGCAGAGGCAGAAGGATTGTACAAAGTTTAGTTCCAGTCAGGGCAATATAGCAAGACCCCATTTACAAAAAAGGAAGGAAGGAAAGAAGGAAGGAAGGAAGGAAGGAAGGAAGGAAGGAAGGAAGGAAGGAAGGAAAAAACCTTTTGGGCAACCATTGAGGGTCAGTTTTTTTGTTTTTTGTTTTTCCTTGAGGAGATGAAAGAGGTCAGTTTCTTTTTCTTTTCTTTTTTTAAATTTATTTATTTATTATATATAAGTACACTGTAGCTGTCTTCAGACACATCAGAAGAGGGCATCAGATCTCATTACGGATGGTTGTGAGCTACCATGTGGTTGCTGGGATTTGAACTCAGGACCTCTGGAAGAGCAGTCAGTGCTCTTAACCACTGAGCCATCTCTCCAGCCCAGTTTCTTTCTCTTTCTTTCCTTTTTCTCTTTTTTCTTTTCTTTCCTTTCCTTTCCTTTCCTTTCCTTTCCTTTCCTTTTCTTTTCTTTTCTTTTCTTTTCTTTCCTTTATGTCATTTTTCTTTCTCTCTTTTTTCTTTCCTTCTCTCTTTCTTTCATTCTTTCTCTTTTTCTTTCTTTTGTTTTTGTTTTTAATTTACCTTGAGAAAATGAGATATATTCCAACTCAAAAATGAGTTCTTTCTTTTCATTTCAATGAGCATAAAAAGAATTGTCGTGCTGTTTTTGCAAAAGCAATTATTATATGAATAAACCATGAAAACTAGAGTCAGTTTACATGAGCAAATGCTTCAAAATACTGAACAATTAGAATGTATTGATAACTAATAAATAATCAATGATGGCTTTCACTCACAGTTCTGTAGGTATGCAGGGCCCAGAGTGTGTAATTTATTATACATAATAATCCTGCAGACATCTGGCAAATACAGTGCTCATCTATAGTTGTTTGCATTTTTATTCATATTAGACATGTAGTTCACTGCGTGAATTACTTTTTAAAAAATTGTGTATGTTTGAAGAAATTTAGTTATATGAAAAGACATGAAACAATTGCATATGCCTAGCTCTGCAAAGCTTGTTTTTAAAAATACGGATAAGATTCTGGATCGTAGGCCTAACAGTTTTTGTTTTTAATGCCCCACAACCATCTGTCCCATATTTTCTAGGACAGACCTGGTTTCAATATCTTTTAAAGTTAGTTTTATGAACTCACAATTCCACAGGAATTCAGATACTCTAGATTCTTTGGCAAGAAGGAAATGAATTAAGGTAGTATCCATTAAGTATATGTATAACAAGAAGTCCCAGGCGACAGACGGAGTTCCAGGGTAAGGAAGGCTCTTCAGTGTTTACACGAGCTCATGCATGCCTAAATAGCTACATACAGCATCATTACAGACCCAGAAGCTATGGGGAGTAAGGGTGACTTCTGTCCAATGCCGCACCTCAGGACCTGCTTGTTTTCCCAAAAGTGGCTCTGCCTCCCTCAGCAGCTCAGCTTCCGCCCATCTGTTTTGGTAATTGCTTTTCCTTCCTCAGTGTTTCCAGTGTCCAGACAGGCTTATCCTGTTTCCTCCAGACGTGCTTTTTGTTTGTAATCAGTTCCTGACTCCTCTTCCTTTCCCCTTCCTTTGTGTGTTGGGCCTCTCCTTTGCACTCTGCAAACTGTACAGTCTAAACATAACTAGAATAGCAATCCCTAGCATTTAGGTGTGCTCTCCAGAATACTCTAGTTCCTGAGCAATTTATTTATGTTTGAAACAGTGTCTACTTAAGTAGCACAGGCTGTCCTTGCATTCTTCATTCTCTTGCCTCTGCCTTTAGAGTTCTGGAGTAGCAGAGAAACCCATTCATCATACTGGATTTTAAGTAACATACTTGTAACAAATATTGGTTGCAGCCTTTTAATTGCTTTCATTTTTTTAATCTATATAATCAGTGGGGTGTGTGTGAGATGTGGTGTGTGTGTGTGTGTGTGTGTGAGTGTCAGAGAGAGAGAGAGAGAGAGAGAGAGAGAGATGGTGTCTGTGTGTGTGAGAGAGAGAGATATGGTGTGTGGTGTGTGGTGTGGTGTGTGTGTGTGTGTGTGTGTGTGTACTCTTCAGGCATGAGGAACTGGGCAAAGTAGCATGTGCAGGTTTCTCCAGTACTAAGGGAGGGGATGGGTTTACAGACAGGAAGTTCCCGGGGTTGCTGGCCAGCCAGTCTATGGAAAACAGGAAGTTCCAGGCTTAGTGAGACAACTTGTCAAAAAACAAGGTGGAAAGTAATAGACACAAACACCTGATAATGCCTGCTAGCCTGCACACAGGTGCTCAAGAGTGGGGTGTATGGATATGTGTATTGACACACACACATACAGAGACAATGGGATTATAGCTCAGGTGATCTGTTTAGCATGATCGAAGCCCTGGATTTGATTTCTAGTACAAAAAACAAAACAAAAACAAAACAAACAGCAACAAAGAAAACCACAACCACCACCAAAAACCCAAACAACAACAACAACAACAACAACAACAACAACAGCAAAAACTGTTGTGGCTTGCACCTGTAATTGCAGCCCTTAAGAGGTAGAGGTAGAAGGATCAGAAGTTCAAGGTTATCTTTGACTGTGGAGTTTGAGGCCAGTGTAGACTACATGAAACCCTGTCTCAAAAATAAAACAAATAGAGGCAGGGGTGATGGCTCAGTAGACAAGAACCATTACTGCTCTGGCAGAAGACCGGGGCTAGAGTCCCAGCACCACATGCTGCCTCACAAATATCTATAACTCCAGTTTCAGAGATGCCATCCCCCCCATCCCCTTGGGTACTAGGCAAACACGTGGTGTAAATACATGCAGGAAAAACACATGAATATTTTATATACATAAAACAAAACAAAACAAAACAACAACAAAAACCCATTTAATCAAGTAGACACTGTCTGTCTCTGCCTGATTTTCTGAATTACTCAGACAACCAAAACTTTTATTTCTTCTGTTTCTTTGTATTTTATTTTTTTTTTCTGAGATAAGATTTCTCTGTGAAGCTGACTGTCCTGTAACTTGCTCTGTACACAAGGCTGCCTTATGTGCTGAGATTAAAGGTGTGTGTTACCCCCACCTGGCTTCTGTCTCTTCTCTAAGCATGCTTTTCATAACATTTTGAGATTTCTCACCAATATTTGGACTTCCACATTCTTTCTCCAAAGCCTTCCAGCCATGTGGCTACTTGTCAGTCCTGTGTCTGACCTCCATGTCAGCTTCAATGACATAAGTTTTCACTTTCTTCCATTCACTTCCTTCTAGCAGCTGCTGTGGTTTATAGCTAAAACTGTCCTTGTTCTTTGATAGTGATGATGGTGATGGTGATGATGATGATATGTAATTAAAACAAATGAAAACCAAGATCTCTTGGAAGCCATTTTTTAGGGTAATTACTCTAGGAAAGAGGAGTTTGTGTTTTTCCCTGTATGGCCATCTTTGTAGAGGCCCAAGTAAACTCTATGCTCATACTTGGTGTAAACTGGAGCTCTCAGAAGAGATAACTATATTAAGCTGTCTATATTAAATATTCTGTAGGCCGTTTGACCTTGGTCATGATTGGGGAAAGATAGAATGTGGTGGGCAGGACTCAAAATTGACTTGAGTTGGTGAACTTTCTTGATGGCATACAATTATAATCTTAGCCCTTTAGAAGCTGAGGCAAGAGGATTTCAGGGTTAGCCTGAGCTATATAACCAGATCTTCTAGAAAATAGTCTTTCCTCAGGCTATCTTTAGTTATCTCTATTTACTATCATTGTCTGTAAGTAATAAAATATTTTCATGGCTACTAGATAAAACTTTTAGAAAATGATATACCTGAATTTATCAATCATAAAAGTAAAATGTGATAAAAGAGATTTACCTACTGGCCCCACCAAATGTATTCAGTAAATATAGCAATTCATGAATTGTCTTTGTTTTGTGACAATAAAAATCCATGCATCTTTTTCCATGGTGGGACATGTCCGTCAGGGTAAGCTGAATCTATCCGTGTTCTTGGGCTGTGATGACTCATGGTCTGTTCATCATAAACACTCTTCTTTTCCTAAAGCAGAGTTAATGATTCATGTTGACATGCGTGTGCCTCCACTTGTCTGTTAGGTTTATAATACAAGAGAGAAAGCACTTAGTTCTATGCCGACACTGGGGCAAGTTGGTCAGCAGGAGATGTCTCTTATGTGCCAGCTGTAAAGTTGCCAAGCAGAAGAAAAGAAATAAAACCTGAGAGTAACTATTTGCAACTTACTCACAGAAAAAGTAGGGACTGACTATAGTTATAGGAATAGGAAGTAAATGTGACCAAAATCACAAGTAATTGGGTGTTGTTGAGAGACAGTTCTCCAAATACCATACATTTCTGAACATTTTGCACCCAGGGTGCTATAGGATTCTCCCCTCCTTCCTTTTCCTAGACAAGGTCTCATGTTATGTTGTTGAAAACCAAAAGTAAAAACTGAAATGTTGCAAGGCAAAAAATTTATTTCTATGGCCAGACCAAACTCGCTCTCTTCTCAAAAGTAGTAAAATGAATCAGCCAAGACTAAAAGCAGGGGAGCCTTTTTAGTAGCAAGTGAGAAAGTGAATAGAAAACCTGAAATTTTGCAGTTATTTTAATGATTGTGTTGTGGGTTAATAGTCAGACTGTCCCTGGAATATACCATGAAATATTGCAAACAATTTATGACATGTGAATCACAAGATTGTAGAGAAAGAACAAGTCAAAAAAATCAAGTTGACTTTTAATTGGAGACATGATTAGAGAAGAGAAAAACAACATTAAGGAACAATATGGAAATAAACAAAATTCTAACATTATGTTTATGTTTAACTAAAAAAGGAAAAAAATGGAGTCAGTTGTCCCTCAACAATGTAGCCTAGTGTGGCCTCAAGCCACCCATAGAGTGATTGATGACTATGAACTCATGATCTTCCAGTTACCTGTGGGTTTTATGCAGTGCTAAGGCTTGAACCCTGGACCTTGTGAATGCTGTGCAAACTCTACCAGCTGGAATGCAGCCTCAAGCTTTTGACCTATCTTTTCAAAGAGATTTGCACTTTGGGTTGTCTTGGTGGAGACACTGACTCCCTGCCTTGGGACTCATTTTCAAATGCTCACCTTCTCCTTTCACTGAAATGTCTGAGAGATAAAGATGTCAAATTTGATGGCCAAAGATTGGAGAGAAGCAAACTTTGTTCACACATCAGCTTCTCAATCCCACTGGAGTTCATGGGGTTTGGAGAAAGAATGGGAATAGTGAAGGGGAAAGACAGACTTGAAGAGGATGTCAGCTATGCATCATGTGTCATGTCAGTGGGGATAAGGCTGCGCAACTACAGTTATCCCATCTCAGGAAAGTACCCTAAGAATACTACAAATGCTCAAACTATCTTGGGCAAAACCTTAAAGTGCTATACGATGTAGCCCTGAGCAGGAAACCTGTCTGACCGCTGCTGCATTTTTGCTTCTGTAAATAACATTTGCTTTCTGTATATGTCACAATCATAGTTTTTGTTTGTCCTTAAAAACTCTAACTGTAGGTCTGGTCTGCTTCCCACTACTCTGCCTAGGACAGTCCAGCCCATGTAAAAACGACTCCTTTCAAATTATTCAATCCACTCAGGATGTATTCTCTTCATCAATGGCAACAACAGGTAGAAAGATGAGTTACATCCGAATAGTAGGGAAACCCCTGCTATAGGCTTCAGAGTTGATGTACCACATTCTTAGCTTTGGATTTTATGGATGCTAAAGTGATTACATCCCAAAGGATTTTGCCTGTTCCAAGAATGTTTGGCCAGGTACAGAGGTGGATAAAAGATGGCTGTTAAGGGGTTTAAAGAGAAGCCAAGATAAATCGCAATTGGCCTCTGGACTTGCAAAAATCCAACTTTATCATCATCATCATCATCATCATCATCATCATCATCATCGATTTGAATCAATTTTGTGGAAGGTTCAGCATAAGATGTGGAACTTTCACAATGGAAAAATATTCCTCCCCTTTCTGGAAAGAGTCAGAGACCATCTAGTAACTTAGGGATTGGTGGTGTTACAGGGCAAGAAAATGCATAGGTCTCTCTCCAAATTATATTCTTGCTGAGGCCATTTTAGATTTACCTATAATTTGACCTCCTTGATTGATAATCCTATGGAAAATTACTCTTGGAAACCAAGGTCTGGATGTTTTGGTTAACTTATTTTAGCCTATTTGTGTGGACTCCCTCCCCCCTAAAGCTAACTGCTTATCTTAGCTTCTGTTAAGCTGTGAAGCTCCACTGTAACTGCCAGATGAGATGCCAGGATATGGTTTTTGCCTTCAAAACCTTATGCTCTGGAGTCACATAGGTCCCGTATTACCTAAGTATGGTCCCAGCTGGCTGGAATGAAGACTTTCAATTGGGTATAAGCTATGTCTGAGTGTTTATCTCTGACGGGTTACCTGTAACAGTAGGTATCTTAAAACAGAAGAGGGGAGCAGACTGGGAAAATTTAGGTCAACTTAATCCTATATAGTGATTATGCTACTGGGGTTTTGGGGTCAGAGCCTGGGCCATGGCATTCCTAACAAGCAGGGTTTCATAAACCATCTTCAGTAGTCCAACTTAAGTGACAGATGATTGATCATGTAATGCAGAAAAAAGAGATACATTCAAGGTGGCCACACAGAGAGGACTAGTGACCTTCCAGTCCATCTTTGGAGTCCTGACCCATGAAAAGGTAGGAAAGAACCAACTCCACAAAGTTGTCCTGTCTGATCCCCATACAAACAGAAAATGTAAACACAAAGTAAGAAAGCTGGTGTATAGCCGGGCGGTGGTGGTGGCGGCGGTGGCGCACGCCTGTAATCCCAGCACTTGGGAGGCAGAGGCAGGTGAATTTCTGAGTTCGAGGCCAGCCTGGTCTACAGAGTGAGTTCCAGGACAGCCAGAGCTACACAGAGAAACCCTGTCTCTAAACAAACAAACAAACAAACAACCCCCCCCCCCAGAAAGCTGGTGCATAGCCGGGCGGTGGTGGCGCATGCCTTTAATCCCAGCACTTGGGAGGCAGAGGTAGGCAGATTTCTGAGTTTGAGTCCAGCCTGGTCTAGAGTGAGTTCCAGGACAGCCGGGACTACACAGAGAAACCCTGTCTCAAAACACCAAAAAAAAAAAAAACCAAAAAAAAAAAAAAAAAAACAAAACAAAAAAAAAACCAAAAAAAAACCAAACAAACAAAAAACAAAACAAAACAAAAAACAAAACAAAACAAAACAAAAAACAAAAACAAAAAACAAAAAAAAGAAGAAAAGAAAAGAAAAGAAAAGAAAAGAAAAGAAAAGAAAAGAAAAGAAAAGAAAAGAAAGCTGGTGTATGCTGTGGTACACATCTTTGATTCTAGCACCCAATAAATAAGAGGCAGATTTATATGAGTTTTAGACTAGATGTTTACATATTTCCAGACCAACTAACAAAATTTTTAGTCATTAGGTTCAAAGCAATCCCCTCAAGTTAATGTAAGTGTTGATGACCAAGTCTTAAACAGAACTCTCACTGGGCAAACAGGAAGGGACTGTTAGTGGGTAAACAGAAGCCTAATGTCAGCATTCTGTAGGACTGCTCTGCTTACTGCATATATACAGCATCAGTCATTTACCTCCAACAAGTGCATCTAGTTCCTGATTAATGAAATTGGGGCCCATGGATCAAGCCTCCCATGCCACATCCCAGGTTGCTCTGGCCTGATCACTCCCGATGCAACCTGTCCCCTTAAACTGACAAGGCTTTTCCCACGGTTCAAGGCTCTCTGTCCCCTGAGTGGTTGGATTCCTCAAATAAATTTATCTTTCTACTCACCAAGTGGTCCAGTTTGGTGGTTCCACTGCTTTCTTGTTCACATTAACTAAGAAATCCCCAAAAAACCAAGCAATAAACAGACAAAATAACATTAAAAGAAGCAGTGAGTTTATTCACTAAATATTTTTCCCCTTTACAACCCTGCTCTGTATGAGGCTTCAATAGGACCTGGCATCAGCCTGTAAGAACTGAGTATAAAGGGGACCTGATTTAGAGATGCTGTTGCTGTGAAAGGACCTGAATGGTACCTGCATGTTCAGTGACCTTTCCTGTTGGATTGTGGGTTTCTGGTGCCGCTGAAGCCTTGGCTCTCCAAGATGTTTCAAATTTTTATTAAGAATGTCTGAGTCAAGCCGGGCGTGGTGGCGCACGCCTTTAATCCCAGCACTTGGGAGGCAGAGGCAGGTGGATTTCTGAGTTCGAGGCCAGCCTGGTCTACAGAGTGAGTTCCAGGACAGCCAGGGCTACACAGAGAAACCCTGTCTCAAAAAAAAACCAAAAAAAAAAAAAAAAAAAAAAAAAAAAAAAGAATGTCTGAGTCCCCTCAAAACTCTACTCTACCCATATTTAGCCAGTAAATTTAGGTGGGAATGTGTGATGACCTTTCTTGTTTAGAAAGTGCTGATTAGAGAAGTAAAGTTTTCAAAGGCTCAGATTTTGCACCTGCTCCATGGCCACCATTAATCAGCTCTCTGAGTATTTTTAAGCAAGCTGTGTTAGATGGAGTATTATTTAGGGTTCTCTAGAGGGACAGTATCTATCAAGGAAGACTACTGTAGCTGGCTGGCAACTACTACACAGCTTGTCCAGGATCTCCGTGTAGCCCCAAACCTGTCTCAGGGTAAGCTTTTTGTTTGTTTTTGTTTTGTTTTGTTTTTTTGAGATAGGGTTTCTCCGTGTAGCCCTGGCTGTCCTGGAACTCACTCTGTAGACCAGGCTGGCCTCCAACTCAGAAATCTGCCTGCCTCTGCCTCCCAAGTGCTGGGATTAAAGGTGTGCGCCACCACCGCCCAGCTCAGGGTAAGCTTTTAAGCACAAAAACCATATCCTGGTTCTGGCCTGAATGGAATAAGTTATGCTAAGGTCTGAGGACCTATAATAACAGAACTGATAGAATGAACACACACACACAGACACACACACACACACACACACATTCATTCATTATATATATGTATATACAAACATACACACATATACACATTCATTACATACACATTCACACACACAGATACACATTCATTTTATATATATATATATATATACACACAGATCACACACATTCATTTTATACACACACACACACACACACACACACACACACACAATCCAACAATTGTTATCTCCCAGTGAAAAGTTTAAGAATCCAGTATATGCCAGAATCTTGAAGAAGTAGGCTCTAATGCCAGTGAAGGAGTCAACATTCCAGTGAGAGTAAGGGCAAACAGACAGAATGAACACTTTCTTTATCTATGTCCTTTTTATAGGCTACAACCAGAAGGTTGGCCAAGACTTAAGGTGAATCTTCTCACCTCAAAAGATCCAGATTTAGGGTGAGTCTTCCCTCTTCAAGTAATTTAATTTAAAAAAGTCTTTTACAAGTGTCCCCAGTGCTTAGATTTTAGTTAATTCCAGATGTAGTCTGTAGAGGAATTTTAATCCAGAAACAGCTGCTCTGGCAAGGGATCTTGTATCAGGCTAGAATGCAAACAAATCCACACACTTACTTCCTCTGCCACAAATGCAGACATGCCTGCAGTACACACCTTTAATCCCAAACAACAATGTCTAAGGGAGAGGCAGACAAAATGACAAATCAGAGAATGATTTGACAGAATGAGTCAGAGACAGGATATGTCCAACTCTCACAATAAGGGACAAGAAAGAGAGGCTACTTGAAGAGTAGTGAGGGAGAGAGAATTAAATTCAGTTCAGTTCAAGCCATAGCAGTTCATTTCAGAGCAGTGGAGTTAAATGCAGTGAAGTTGAGTGCAGTTGAGCTCAGAGCACAGTAGTTGAGTTTGGAGCAATTCAGTTTGGTAGTTTGCATGATACCTGTACGGTCTGGAAAGAGATCACACTCAAATACTTTCTCCCTCCAACATTAGCTGGGCTGGTCACATCTGTCTGTCTATGGCCATCTTTCCAAGCAGAGCAATTCAGTCAAAAGCCTAGAGAAGCCAATTTGAATCAGTCAGCTTGGAGAGGAGTTTGAGACAGAACAACTAAGTTGAATTAGTCAGCTAGAGTTCAAAAAGAGCTAGGTAGAGTGAGTTTATTCAGCAGTAAATCTTGGAGGCTGAAATATCCTAGGCATAGGCTAGCATACAGAAGCTAGAAATCATAGCCCTTCATGGTCTGGTATTGCAGAAGATATTATGGAGGTTAAAAGCTTTCAGGCCAATGCTGAAATAACTCTGGACTCAGCCCAAGCTATGTATCATAAAGCTTGGGTATGGCTCTCATCTCATCCGTTCATCTGAGGAAATACAAGTGACATTTACATCTGTTTTCTTTTTGTTTTTAATTAATTAATTAATTAATTAATTAATTAATTTTATGTATATGAGCACACTGTAGCTGTCTTCAGACACACCAGAAGATCGGATCTCATTACAGATGGTTGTGAGCTACCACGTGGTTGCTGGGAATTGAACTCAGGACCTCTGGAAGAGTAGTCAGTGCTCTTAACAGCTGAGCCATCTCTCTAGCCCAACGTTTTCATTTGTTATTGTCTGACACCTCTTCCCTCAACCCACCACAGAATAGTTATAGCCATTTTGTTCCATGCTTGCCAGCTATTTCATGTTGTTGCTGTAACATGCCTGCTAGGCATTGACAAAGAGAAATGACTTGGCTCAAGGACATGCTGACCGTATATCCTGTTTTGTTCTGTATGTTCTGAGTGTTCTGTATGAGGTTTGATAATATTAAGAAATTCAGCCAGGCGGTGGTGGCACATACCTTTAATCTCAGCTCTTGGGAGGCAGAGGCAGGTGGATTTCTAAGTTCGAGGCCAGCCTGGTCTACAGAGTGAGTTCCAGGACAGCCAGGGATATACAGAGAAACCCTGTCTCAGGGGAAAAAAAGAAATTCTATGAAGATTTATGTGGGATCCATCAAATCAAAGGTCAATATGAACTGTTATGTCTAAAATATTTTGAGTCAGAGCAGACCACTGGAAAGCTCTTCCTGTACCTATATGTACAGAGCCATAACAGTGTGTCATGCCACATGGTAGGAACTTGAAAATGATCAAGGTGAACTTCTCCCAGCCTTTGTTGAGCAGGGATTCCTGTGCTATTCAGGATCCTGCTCCACCTAGGGTGGAGTGCTCAGAGTGAAGGTAAAGTTCTTCCAGGTCTAAGAATTCCTGAATTAAGCAGGTGACCTGCCCAGCTGCCAGAGCAGTGGAGCTAACACCCAAGGAACAGCCAGATCAGTTCCCAGAACTCACCCAGGAGTCTGGGAGGAGGGGCTGGCCCAAATTGTTAAATTGTCAGACCTCCATTAAACTTCTGCCTGGATCGGTAAACTATTGTCCTGGCCCTCGTTCTTTTTGCCACTGCCTCATCCATCCCTCAGCTTCTGTTCCAGGAATCCAGTTTGCAGTAGCTGCAGGCAGCTACACCTATATATGTATGAGCTCATTGTGGTTTTTGTGGCTGACACCGAAAAGTGCTACTAATAAGCCAAAAAGTTGTGATTACAATACTCATGTTCTGTTATCTCAATGTTCTGAAATTCCCCTGTTCACTACCCATCCACCACCCCAATTACCTTACTCAGGACCAATCAAGTTAAAGGTTAGCTGATAATACTTTGCCTCATATGTCAACTGTTCTTTTTACCCTTTAAACTTTTGAACCTGTTTTTTGTTTTGTTTTTTGTTTTTGTTTTTTTAAAACAAGCCTACTTGAGAATATACTAATTAAGTTTTTTCTTCTTGCAGTCCTGGATGTCCAATATTATGGTGTATATTCAATAAACTATTCTTACTTAACTGAAGTGGTGTAAGATTTGAGTAGTGAGTGTAAGGTTTGAGTAGAGATTCCTGAACCATAACACATTAATACTAGGCAAATTAAAACCATGAATATCCACCACAGATGGAAATATGGATGTGTTGTGGATTTCTGTTTGTATTTTGATGCTAGTTCTGCTTTCTCATGAGAGGCTGCCTCAGATAAGGAGTAGATCATGCTCTCAGATGACTTCATATGAACCTTTTCCCCTACCTTAACAGGTCAAATAAAAGCTAGAGCCTGTGATTGGGCAGTGGAAGGAAAAGGTGGGGCAGGAAGTTTTAAAGAAGAGGGAAAAGGAAGAAGAAGATGGGGGATGGAGAGAGAGAAAGATGGAGGAAGAAGAGTTGGAAGATGGAGCAGACCCACTTGGCCTGGAGGAACCGCAAGTAGTGAGGGATTTCACAGCTGGGCAATAGAGCAATGCAGTGGTATATCTGCCCAATCTACTTATGCAGCTTGTAAATATATTAACTGAGTTGTGTGTTCTTTGCATAGGTATATTGGGGTTGGACATAAATCTGGCTGATATAAATATACGTCTCTAGTGTTTTCCTTTCATGGGACTAGAGGATGCTGAGTGAGATTGGCATGGCATGGTTGTTATCATTTTGTAGACCAGCCACTGGAGGACCAGAAGACTAGTTGGAGCTAGTTGTTGGGGTTGGGTGAGACCTCCACTGCCAACACCTAGCTGGAGAAATTGTGGGGTTTATTTTTAATTACATGCTACAGGGATGTCCCTATATATTTGCCTAAGTTTCAATCACTATGTATTGAAAGACCCCCGAATCAGGGAGACCCTTGCTCTAGTCTCGGGATAAGGTGACACCCCAGAAATTCACAAGAGACCGTCTTGCTGCAATCACATGAGGTTTATTCAGGGAAGACCAGTGCACTGGGGCCGAGCTCATAACCCACGCAGGGGCAGAGGAGTTCGACCCGAACAACTGAAGTCAGGGGTTTTTAAAGGGGAAAGTCATAAGGCTTGGGGCGGAGGACAAAAAATCATGAGGTAAGGGGTGGAGGGTAAAGAAAATCACAAGGCGCGATGGGTGGGTCACAAGGCAAGGGGTGGAGAAGAGGAAGTTGGGCAACAGTTTATGCCTCAAGGAAGGTTTAGATTTTATCTCGAACAGCTACCCTGGGGACAAAGTATAGTTGAACATTAAGCAGAGCACTACTAGGTGGGTCAAGGATGGGTTCCTGGAACAGGGTGTGTTACTTTTCTTAAGCCAAAATCAGAAAGACAAGTTACTTTGTGCTGAGCTGAAAGCAGAAAAAATTTACTCTGTGCTAAGCTTGGTTGCTAGGGGTCTAAAAACATTGAGTTAGGGTCCCTCAGTATAAGTTGATGAGATTTACCTCTACCAGTGTGTTCTACTTTCTGTGTCCCCATGAATAGGCTCTTCTTTAGAATGTAGCAGGCATCCTCAGAACCTCACTAAGACACCTTAGGAAACCTAAAGAACAATGAAGTCTCTGTTGCATATGGGTTGGTGGTCAGGATCTAATAGACTTTTGGGCATATCTGTGGGAAATTGTTCTGAGAACCTTAATTGATGTGTGAAGGCTTCCAAAAGACCATATCTCATTCATTCAGTTGAGGTCTAGGACTCTATAAGGAGAAAATAAATTTACTCTAATTTCAATAGTTAATAAATATTTGTTTTAAAATGAAAAATAAAAAAAAAATACTGTTATCTGGTTAGAATTATTGCTGTCTTAAACAGCCCTTAATTTTGGTCTGTAGCATCTCATGTCTTTTCCTAGCTGTGACAGACTAACCAACAATTGGTATGTGGGGCAAATAGGGTCCCTATTTGTGTTATAGTGTATTAGGATTATATGATTTCTCTTCCAGTTTCATTTACATAGTTGTGATTATAAGATACTGACAAAAAGCAACAGGGAGAAAGGGTTTGGTTTAGTTCACAAGTCTAGGTCACAGACAATCATAGCAGGCAGTAGGAATTTAAGATAATCAAGTACATCATGACCAAAGATAGAAATGACATTTAATTTGATTGGTCCTAAGTGGAGCTTATGGTTGTGAAATTTCTTAAGGTTAGCATATAGAACATAACAGGATATGTGGTCAGCATGACCCTGCTCTGAGTCAAGCTACTTTTCTGCATCAATGACTAATGACTTGCAGGCATGGAATGAAATTGTGATAGCTATACTGGGAGGGGGTAGGCCTCAACAATAATCATGATATTTTGTGAGGAAAAAAAAATCTATTTTCAATAAAAGGAAAAAAGCATAATAAATTTCTTTTAAAATCAAAACAATGAAAGAAAAATATTTTTTTAACTGGCAATAAGTCAGAAATATCCTTGGGTTTGTATGTAGCTTAGTTCTTGCCAGAGGCCAGAGATACCAGAAGTGTTGAAGCCAATGTACCTTTGGTTCCACCTTGACCAGAGGACAGGAAGTCACGATGAGAAGACTTCCTTATCTCTTTCTCCTAAAAGAGTACATTTTTTAAAGGCACCGAGGGTGTGTCACCTGGAATAGGAAATGGACTGATCTTGGTGTGCTCCCTACACCACCCAGTAAAGTACTATTGAATAATTTCTATCCTTTCTAGTTCTTTTAGAACTCTGGCTGACTGTTTCAACTCAGCTGCTCTGGCTTGAATTCCTCTCCAAGCTGACTGATTCAATCTGGTTTCTCTCAGATTCTCACTGAATTGTTCTTCTTGGCCTCAAATTCTAGCAATTTGTTCTAATCTCTGGCTCCTTATTCTCTGGGTTCAATTGATTCTGCAGTCCTGCATCAACTCACAAAGGAACTCAACTCCACTGCACTTATTGCCTCTCTACTGACCGACTCAACTTACTAACAAACTCAACTCCACTCAGTTGAACTCACTGATCTGCCTCTCTACTGTCTACACTCCTCTTATTTTCTCCTGAGAGTTGGGAGTATCCTATCTCTGACTCACTCTGTCAAATCTTCCTCTGACTCATTCTGTCTGCCCTTCAATTAGGCTGTCATTGTTTGGGTTTAAAGGTGTGTACTAAAGGCATGTCTGCATTCCAGCTAGGTCACACAGGCCTAGATCTTTGGGTGTGATTAGAGTAGCCATGTTGCAGTATTAAAATTCCTCTACATCTTTCTATATTTTTCTTTTTACTTCTAATTTTAAAATGTAAGTGGCAGGCTGAAGAGATGGTTCAGGGTTAAGAGAACTTGCTGTTATTGCAGAAGACAAAGGTTCAGTTCCCAGGCTACCAACTATCTGTGACTCCAGTTTCAGCCGACCCAAAGCTCTCTTCTCATCTTCACAGGCTGCTGCATGCACATAATAATCCTATATACATTTAGGCATACACACACACACACACACACACACACACACAGAGAGAGAGAGAGAGAGAGAGAGAGAGAGAGAGAGAGAGAGAGAGAGAGAAGAGAGGCCATAGCTTCTAATCCTTCCCAAATAGTTCCATCAACCAGGGACCAACTATTCAAACACATGAACCTAAGAGTGACATTCTCATTCAAACCACAACAAGAAAGAAAGTTAAAATAGAGTCACATTCATAACTTTCTAAACAGTAGAAACCACATAACCTCATGAAAAATTTATTATTTTTGCATGCAATATCAACCACAGAAATACAGCACTTAGTAAATGCCCAGCTTTCTTTCTCATATTCAGAACTCTGAGAGGTTAGTTGATAGATAATCTTTAGTACTCTATTGAGAATAACTTCAAGGGCCAACTTGAAGTTGAGGAGACTTCAAAGGCTTTAAGATCGAAGAATAGAAGTGGTTGCTAGGGCAACCATCTCAGGATCGAAAGAGAACAATCATGCAGAACAGGATTAGACACAGACATTGCTGGGTTGTGGTCTTCCCTTCTATAACATACTGTCCATTAGCTTGGTTCTTAGGAAGAACAGTTTGGCATGTCTGTTTAAAAGTTCAGCTTGGGGTCAAAAGAGGCAGAGACAATGAGGTGAACATTAAAAGGCTGGTAAAGAGCAACCTGAAGAGATGTACAGTCACTTTCAAGGTTCCTGCTATACTATCTGGATAATGAGTTTGAGTGAATTAAAGATAATCTATTATTGTTATGTTTATTCATTTATATATTTATTTAGTGTGTCTGTGTAGTGGGAATAATATAAAGAAATCTACCTGGTCAACTCTCGGCGGCAGCACTGGACCATGCTTCCGAGATCTGCCAGCCCGACAATTTCTAACACTATGTGCTGGCAGGGTCCTGTTCTGTGTGATGCAAGCTCCCCAGCTGTCCTGCCAGCCTGGCATCTCTCCAGCAGAGGTCCCAGGCTACTGGTGTGGTTCCCACATGTTCATCTCACTTTCACCTAACATCCACTCATTCCAATTACCAGGTAAAGCATGACTCTTAATCTTAAATAGTTAGCCCAAGATTTATGCATATTAAACTCACAAATACAAGATGCCAACTTACAATGATAAAAGTCTTATCCCAATTTCTAACCTTTAGATAATCTAATGTCTGGTTCCATCTTGAGATTCCGACCTCTACTCTCCCTGACCTCCCAACTCCTAGCTTGGCCTACTCTTTCCTGCCCAGTCACAGGTCTCTCACTGCCTCAGTGTGATTGGACATGGAATATGCTGCAACATGTCTGTGTTGGCATGTACGTTCTATGGTATATGAGAGAGGTCAGAGAACAACATTCAAAAGTGTTTCTGTCCTTCCACCATATGATTCCTAGGTCTGAAGCTTGTTGGCGGGTAACTTCACCTACTGAGCCATCTTATCAGCCCCCAGGAGGCATCTGTAACTGCCAATTATAGAAGGTGTTTGTTTAAGGGAATGCAAGAATGGGGTCCAAGTCAATTTTTCTGTTGGGTGTAGAAATACATTTGATTAGTTAAGAAAATAATGATTTTATATTTCCTTTATTTCCCTATTTTGTTGTTGCTATTTTTGGGGGTAAGGTTTCATATAGCCAAGGATAGCCCCTAATTCACTATGGAATCTAGGTAAGCTTTGAATTCCTGGTTCTTCTGCCTTTGCCTCTAGAGTGTTGAAATTATAGGTCTTTCTTTCTTTCTTTCTTTCTTTCTTTCTTTCTTTCTTTCTTTCTTTCTTTCTTTCTTCCTTCCTTCCTTCCTTCCTTTCTCTCTTTCTTTCTTCTTTCTTTCTTTCTTTCTTTCTTTCTTTCTTCCTTCTTGTTGATTATTTAAGAATCTCATATCATTCACCCCAGCAGAGCTTACCTCCCAGTCCTCCCATGTCTGTCCCACCTCCACTATGACCTCCCCACCCAAAGAAAATAAGGACCCTCACCTCTGAGTCCTTTTTTTGTTTTTCATATATTCACTGGATCATGATCACATTCCTAGTGCCCAGTTCCTCTCTCCCCAAGGGAGAATGAACCTTTCTTTACTTGCCTTTGCACAAGAAGCCATCTACTGAAGAGAGCCATGTGGTAGTTGGTGAGTGTAGAGAGAATATTTTATATGTTGTTTGGATGCATCACCCATCAATTAAAAGCCCTATGTCCTATGGCTTAGGCAGGAAATAGAGGTGGTACATCTGGGAGAAGAAAGAATTCTGAGAGAGAGAAGGTGGGAGAGTCACCAAAAAGATGTGACAAACAGTTGCATGTTACAGGAGCACAGTTGATCAGCTTCATGGCAGAATGCAGACTAGAATAAATGGGATATTTTAAGTTGTATCTAGTCAGAGAAGAGTCTAGCTGTTTGGCCAAAGTTGCAAATATATTTTGAATCTGAGTCTTATTTCTGGGAGCTTGGGGCTAGGAGGAAGAACCAGGGCTTAACTCCTACAGGCAAGGGGTGGGGCCCTCAGCTTTCCCGAGCCTTCAGACATCAACATGGCTTAAGCGGCTGCCCAGACTACAAACATCTTCATGGTCATAAGTGGAAAGACTAGCTATAGCAGCTGTTGACTATGACTTTGAAAGGATGGCATAAACCCCATCTGTCTCCATTTTAGGACCAGGCCTGGCTTCAAAAGGTGACTTCAAAGGTCTCCAGCTCCAGGAACAGACTATAAATCCCAGGAAGTAGGCCATAAGTCATCAGCTCAGGAACAGATCATAAATTCTAGGAACAAGGCCATAAAACCGTGCTCCCAAAGAACAGTCTGGACATAACCACAAGAATGGGAAAATACCTTATCTCAGGACAGGCCATTTGTGCTGAGCAGCCCTCTCTCATCCTGTGGTTAAACATTCATGATGTAGGAATGCACACCACTGACCAAGCCAATCAGAAGCTGACACATGTGACCTTTCCAGTATCCACCAATGAAATTTTAGATTACCTAACCAGCTCTATAAATATAGAAAAACTAACATAGTAGCCAATCAAAATTGTACTAATGTTTCCTCTGTGGCCCCTATCAATCATATCAGAGATTATCTAATTCTTCTAAAAAATTCCTCTAGCTCTGCATAAAAAGGGCCCTATGTACTCCTTCACAGTCACCATTTTGATAAATGGTTGACCCTTGCATGCTGGTTGTTTCCATAAAATAAACACTCTTTGTCTTTGTATTCTATTTGAGTCTGATGCCTTCCTTCAGTAATTTTTGGATGCTTATAGCCTAATGCAACTCTTTCTTTCTTTCTTTCTTTCTTTCTTTCTTTCTTTCTTTTTTGGATTTGGTTTTTTTCAAGACAGGGTTTCTCTGAGTAGCCCTGGCTGTCCTGGAACTCACTCTGTAGACCAGGCTGGCCTCGAATTCAGAAATCCGCCTGCCTCTGCCTCCCAGAGTGCTGGTATTACAGGCGTGTGCCACCACTGCCCGGCTCCTAATGCATTTCTAAAACTAGTATTTAGAAGGTAGAGGCAGGATGTTGTGGTGAGTTCCAGGTCAGCCAGGACTGCATGAAGGGACCCTGCTTTGAACATAAAAACAAACACAGGGCAGTGGTGCCACATGCCTTACATTCAAGCAATTGGGAAGCAAAGACAGTCGGATTTCTGTGAATTCAAGGTTAGCCTGGTTTACAAACAACCACATCAAAATAGTAAACAAACAAACAAATACATGAAAAAAAGCAAGCAACAGATGTGAACACTGAATTCTGGAGTTCCCTCTCACTGCCTTAATGATTGTTAGAACTTGAGGTCTGTGACAGTCAATATTTTTGTTTCGATAAAATGAAAATGAATAACATGTCAAGAAGTCTGCAGTGTTTGAAGGAGGTATTGCATTTCATACCTACCCACCCCCCCAATACAATTCAGAGTGCTTGTAGGACAAAGCTTGATAAGAATCCAGCCTCTTGGCAACCATTAAGTCAAAGGTTTGCATATCATGCTCACTATGACCAAAGGACAAGAGAAGGGGAGGAGGCAGATCAGGAGGATGTCAATCATCTGGTTATTCTACTGAATTGTGATAAATCCATGATGTCTCAAAGCTGGCAGAATCATTAGCTAAGAAAACAAAACAAACACCAACAATACCACCTGTCTTAGGGTTTTACTGCTGTGAAAAGACACCATGACCAATGCAACTCTTATATGGACAACATTTAGTTGGAGCTGGCTTATAGGTTCAGAGGTTCAGTTCACTATCATAAAGGCAGGAGCATGCCAACATCCAGGCAGGCATGGTGCAGGAGATGCTAAGAGTTCTACATCTTCATCTGAAGGCTACTAGTGGAAGACTGACTTTCAGTAAAGGATACTAAAGCCCACACCCACAGTGACACACCTACTCCAACAAGACCACACCTCCTAATAGTGCCACTCTCTGGTCCAAGCATATTCAAACCATGACAGCACCTCTACCATGCCACCCTGAAAACCAATATTCCTAGAGATAAACTGTGAATGAGATATTAAATAAGTAACATTCTAGGTTATCTTGTTTGGGACTAAGCCTCTGCTTTAAGACCCAATACAGCTGACTAAAAATGAAGTAATCCACTCGAGAAAGTTACAGACCACCACTATCAATAAGCTAGATTAGGGTATGAGTCCTTTATTTGGCCAGCTAGTGGACTAAAGCCTTAGAATCTTAGTACCAAAGCTCAAGGTTATAGCATTTTTAAAGGCAAAAGACCATACAGATGACAATTACATCAGTCTTAGATGAGGTAACATCTGTTTTGGCAGAACATAGCAGTTATTTTAGACACAACACAATTAATTTTGATTTATATCCTTTCCAGTTAGTTTGTGTTTAGTTTGTACAAACCTTATAATTTGGGGTAATACATTTAGACTATGGTCAGGATTATAGACAATCCCAAATGTATTGCTAAGGCCGATGTGGCCATTGAAAGGAGAGGGGGCTAAGAAAGGCCTAAGCGGACACCAATGGAGTCAGGACAAGTTGGCTTTACCATAGTTCAAAAATAAAAACAGGGCCACATATCCTAAAATCCCACTAACAAACCTGTAATCCCAGCACTTCAGAGGCTGGGACAGGAAGATCTCAGGTTCAAGGCTGAGGGCAGCCTGGGCAGTAGCATTAGACTCTGTTTATAGGAACAAAGGAGTGCACAAGTGAAATTTCCAGTCAATTAGGTGACATTGTGCTGTTTATATGACCCAAGGTCCAAGAGCCAACCTGTCCAAACAGGCCAGTTTGAGTTGGCAGGATAATGATGTAGCCTGTGCCATGATTCCTACGCAAGAATCTCACCTGAGGTAACTGGTGCTAACCACTCAGTTATTCTCCCGTGCTCAACTTTGAAATGACCATTTGCTTTTTTCTTTGGTATAGGTAGGGCCTAAATGGCAGCAGTGTTAGTGAACAAATCTTTTGTTGTTGTTGTTGTTTGTTTGTTTGTTTGTTTGTTGTTTTGCAAGGCAGAGTCTCTTAACTCACTGTGCAGACCAAGATAGCATCTAACTCTCAGAGATCCACCTGCCTTGGCCTGCTAAGTACTGGGATTGTAGGCTTACCCCCTTTAGTCAGCAAATTTTTCTTTTTTTTTAGTTAACCAAATACATTTATGTATATGAAACTCTCAATTATATAATGCCAAATTACAATGATAAAGTTTTATCTCAATATTTCTAACCTCTCAGCACACCAGAAACACATCTGCCCCCATCTGGATCTGCATGTCTCCTCTTCTTTAGTCAACAAATCTTATCAGAAACATATTCTCAGTGAATCTAAACCTTTCCTCTGGTTTCTAACAAGTCTGGTGAGTATGCTACTTGCCTTTGGATTATATTACAGGCGGCTCCTTTTTGCGGACTGCTACTTTGTATAACCTAATATTTCCTAATCCAGTTTGTTGGTAAATGTTGGCTAACATTAATTTATCATTTCCATCCTTTCCTATATCAATCCATACTGCTGTAATCACTCACACTCTCTAAGAAACTGGTAAAGTTGTTGACTCACTGACTTGGGTGGAAACATTTCATCTATAGTCAGTGTCCTGGCTGGAGTGAGTATATGACTGGTCATGTCTTTCCAGAAAAAAATTCCACACAACAGAGGAGATCAGGTTCAAGGTCATTCTCAGCTATAGAATGATTTAAAGGCCAGACCTGAGATGCTGTGAAAACTTCCTTCTATCCCTGCAAACAAAATAAACAACACAACTGAAAAACAAAAAGGAAAGGAAGAAGAGGGTGTGGCGAGGCTCAAGAGAAGACCCAAGGTTAAGAGTGCTTACTGTTCTTGTAGTGTGGTGGGTTTGGTTCCCAGTCAGTGGCCTATAATTTCAGTCCCAGCAGGCCCAGTGCCCTCTGGCCTCCTCAAGCCAGAAGGAATATGGTGCATGTAAACTCATACAAGCTAATACACATGCATAGATAAAATTAAATCTTCTTTGGTTTTTCTTTCTGGTTTTTTTTTGTTTTTGTTTTTGTTTTTTGTTTTTTTGAGAGAGGGTTTCTTTGGGTACCTCTGGCTACCCTGGAACTCACTGTGCAGTCCAGGCTGGCCTCAAACTCAGAGTCACACTTGCTTTCCAAGTGCTGAGATTAAAGGTATATACTTCAAATCTACTCTTCCTTCTATCCCTCCCACTCCTGGGTAAAACTAAATCCTATAAATAAATAAATAAATAATAGATAGATAGATAGATAGATAGATAGATAGATAGATAGGGCTGGGGCTAATACTCAGGAGTAGAGTAGCCTCGCAATATGAAGCCAGTTCCATCTCTCAGACCAAGGAAGAAACAACAACTCCAAGGACCACAGGAGCATGAAGGCTTGCCAAGAAGCAGACTAAGAGCTCGATTTAGACCGCTCTGTGGTGCTATGTATCTGAGAGATACATATGATGTACACTGCCTGTTCTGTTAAGCCTTTCTGGAAGCACATTCATAGACACCCTCAGAGGTGTGTTTCCATGGTGATTCCGAATCCCATCAAGCTGACAGTGAAAATCAACCATCACACTGTTTTTATAATTTCTCTTTCAAAAAATAATTACAGAAACCTAATGTTTAAATTTTACTCTGGATTCGGGCGTGGTGGCACATGCCTGTAATCCCAGCACTTGGGAGGCAGAGGCAGGCGGATTTCTGAGTTCAAGGCCAGCCTGGTCTACAGAGTGAGTTCCAGGACAGCCAGGGCTATACAGAGAAACCCTATCTCAAAAAACCAAAAAAAAAAAAAAAATTTTTTTTTTTTTTACTCTGGACAAATATGTCTATGGAGCTGAGCCTCAAATCTTTGTCCAAAAAAATTTAAACTTGCTTGCATAAACTTTAAGCACTAGTAGAGTTTAAATGTAAAACAAAATGATACCAGGGTTTTGTTGTTTTCTTTTTTTTCTTTTTTCTTTTCTTCTTTCTTTCTTTTCTTTTCTTTTCTTTTCTTTTCTTTTCTTTTCTTTTCTTTTCTTTTCTTTTCTTTTCTTTTCTTTTTCTCTTTCTTTTTTTTTGAGACAGGGTTTCACTGTGTAGTCCTGGCTGCCCTGGCTTTCATTCACTAGGTAGATCAAGCTGGCCTTGAACTCACAGAGATCATTTGATTTTGCCTCTTGAGTGCTGATGTTCTGGATAGTTTTATGTTAATTTGACATAAGCTATAGTCACCTGAGAGGAAGACACCTTGATTGAGAAAATGCCACTATAAAGTTGGGCTCTAGACAAACCTGCTAAGCATTTTCTTAATTGGTGATTGATGTGGGAAGACCCAGCTCATTGTGGATGGTGCCATCTCTTACTTGGTGGTCCTGGGTCTATAAGAAAGCAGACTGAGCAAGCTATGAGGAGCAAGCCAGTAAGCAGCATTCCTCCATGACTTCTTTATGAGCTCCTGCCTCCAAGTTCCTGCCCTGTTTGAGTTCCTGCCTTGACTTCCTTCAGTGATGGACAGTGATGTAAAAGCATAAGCCAAAAACTCTTTCATCTCCAAAATGCTTTTGGCCATGGTGTTTCATCTCAGCAAGAGAAATCCTAATTAGGACAACTAGAATTGAAGGCATGCCTGATTTCAGGTTCTGTCATGTATATGTTTTAAAATGTAAGTCTTCTCAACTGAAGAATTACTGAGATCATATTGGCCTGTGGCTATGACTGTTGTGTGTGTATGTGGTGCTGTCCTGATTGTAAATTGAAGTAGAGGGGCCCAACTCACTGTAGACCATGCCATCCTTAGGGATATAGGCCAGAACTTACAAGAATGATACCTAAGCAGGAGCCTGGGAGCCAGCTAGACATCAAGCAGCATTCCTCCCCAATTTTTATTTTCAGGTTCCTGCCCTGACTTCTCTTCATGAAGTAACTTATAAGCTAAAAGCTATAAAAAACCCTTTGTTCCCAGGAATGAAGGAAAGACAGACAGAAAGAGTGATATGTCCTCAAGGAATTCCACCAGTATCTTATTTAGTATTTTATTGCTGTGAAGAGACACTATTATAAGGGCAAATATTTTATTGGAGCTGGCTTATATTGTCAGAGGTTTTAGTCCATTATCATCATGGTGGAAAATTGCCGGGGTCCAGCCTCGAATTGGGAGTCATCAAGGACTAGGGATACATGGTTGGCAAATAAGAAAACAAACAATTGAGGCTGTTTTTGCAGCGAGAGCTCCTGAACTCAGGAATTAGGGTTCTCTACAGACGTGACTCAACTCCAATCTTTTACTGAAATCATACAAGAAAGTTGGGTTACAAAGTTCATAGGGGGGTGTGTAGTGCTTCTCTATTTCTTGAGATTCAGAGTAGTACAGATTTAGAACAGAGCAAGGGAACTATAAAATCTCAAACATAAAGGTTTTATAGCAAGCACAATTTTTTTATATCTCCTGACCACCAATCTCTGATGAGGTCAAGGGCAGCATTGTTGCAGTTACAAAGTCAGTATCTTTCAGATATGTTCGAGGCAGTATGGTTTCATAAAACCATACTGGGCGAACATGAGGTCATACTGCTAACCCTGCAGTCTTTGTAATTCTTCCTGGGCCTGACCTGTATACCATCTATTTAATTCTCTTGGCTGTTCTAATTTTATACACTTTAATTCTTCTTGTAGATATGTAACTTAATTCTCTTTTCTTTGGGAATACAGTCCTATGGCAATGTGCTCCAAGGTGATCTTAAAAATATAGCAAAGGTCATGTTCCTTCGCCAATATTCCTTTCTAGTATTGGGTCACATACCCTAACCCCACAAGAATTTCAGTCCAGGTCAAACAACCAGAACCCCATCTGTCTGTCTACAAAAAATATGCTCACTTAACCTGTTTGTAGAATTCCTAGGGGTCTGCCAACATCATTCCTGAACCCAAGGATTCCATTGCTGACTTTCTGGGAAATATCTGTAGTTATTCCATCATCAGTTTTGTAATAAAAATGTCCTGGTTTTATTATATTGGAGGATCAGCTGCAGATTTATTTATCTCTGCCTGTGGCTCTAGATTACTTTCATTTTATGTGTATATACATTGGGTGCAATTTTCCCAAATTTGTAGAGCTTCCTCTACAGTTACATTTCTCTTGAATTCATGAACAGCTTTCACTTTAAGATTATCGGTAACATCGAGTTCCTGGATATCTAGCGAGCTCCTACTAGGTCTTGCCAGGTTAACAAATACCAGTTTTATCAAGGAAGGAGGAAAGAGAACAGTAAATAGATAAGGAGAATGTTATGTACTAAGAATAGTTGTAGAAATGATATCACAAGGTGTTTGCCCAAAGAAGCAGGCCTTTGGGCTCCTCAGTTCTCATACTGGGGCCCACAAAATGCCATAGCTTTGAGCCCTGAAACATGAGACCCCCCTGGCAGGTTTTTCTTCCTTGTCATCACGGGTCCCAGGCATCTTGAGCTCAGTGTGGAGCGTCTCCAACAGAAAACATGGCACCGTGCTGGAGGAGCCAAGAGTTCTACGTCTTGATCTGCAGAAGGGGATTGGTTTCTACAGGAAGGTGAAGGCACTCTTCCGCACTCAGTAAAGCCTGAGCATTGGACAACTCAACGCCCAAACCCACAGAGTGGCTCATTTCCTCCAACAAGGCCACAACTACTCCAACACGGCCATACCTCCTAATAGTTCACTGTGGACCAAGCATTCAAATGCATGGGGGCCAAATGTATTCAAACTACCACAATGGGTTTAACTGACTTTAAGTGTCATTTTGTGGTAGACACGGGTCATTATGAACTTTAGCACATATACTGAGAAAGTAAAATTGTCTTCTAAACCCTTATATGTAACCAGTTTTGGCTGCTGGAGAAGACCAAAAATATTGTTTGTGTATCCTAGAACAACCCTGCTTCCTCATTGACTTTTTTTTTTTTTTGAGACAGAATCTTGTCAATGCAAGAACCACATCTCTTATCTTAAACAGAGTAAAAAAATAGTTTTCTCTGGAGCCATTTTGAGTGGTTATGGGCCAGAAACACAGATTTAGATCACCCTAAATCCCTAAATGACCTAAAATGGCAGTACTTGCATGCAGTTTTATAGTTTTACAGAACCAAGACAGTCATAAATCAAGGCACATTTAAAATACATTGATGGGTTCATTAGAGTTGTAGTACAGGAAGATGGAGGGTGGCTTTTCTATAGACCTAAGATGCTATTTGATGGTGGCCTTAGCTTTTGGGTTGGTAGAAGCTATTGAGTCTTAGTAATTAGAGTCCAAAGGTTTTAAATCTATCAGTCACAAGATGTCCCCAACACAGAGGTGGGCAAGGAATGCCTGTGGCTATGGACAGTGGTCTTAGGGTAACTTGTGCTTGCTGTGGATGGGACTTCTGTTTAAGTGTGGAAAATGAATGAGGCACTGTGCATGGTTGAGGACATGGAAGCCAGAGTGGAGGGCTTTTACTCTGGGGTATAGTGAGACCTAGGTGAGTATGGCTGACAATGGCAACATTGGGCTCTTTGGTGAAAGACTGGACTGTTACCTGTAGGTCTAGAGCAGAATTGTCTTCCAAATGCTGTTAAGCTCACAGGGCACAGGCACACTGCTTTCTAGATAAATTGAAAAAAATTTGGTACCAAAATGGACTCACCAAAGTAAGTAGTCAGGGACTAGGAGTTCATGGTTAACCTATCTATGATAAATAGACCAGCAAAACAAAGTAAAGGAAAGCATCCTAAGTATTAGGATGATTCTTTGTAAACCATCACCCTGCACAATGATCACTGCTGGTACACATGAAGAACATCACAGTGAGGTTACCTAATAAGCCATGGGTGGCACCCATGGCACTGACCTTCGTAGCGAAGGATAATTGATTTTAAACAACTTAGGCAATCCTCTTTATTTGTCTTTGGTAAACCTCTCCTTTTTGTTACAACCTTCCCCATGCTTATGACATCTCTGGGTCACTATTGGGTATGTACTCTGGATTCATTCCAGAACTGAACCCTCCCTCTCTGCTTCTCTGTATTTTTCTATAAGTACTTTTTTTTTTATGCTGACAATACATAGGAACCCTACAGCTGGAGAAAATATTGGCAACTAGTGAATGAAAACAATTTGTGATTGAAAAAGAGTTTGCTAGGCAGATCAGCTGGTTTAGTGACTAGCCTGTTTGCTATGCAGACCTGAGGACCTGAGAGGGATCCCTGGAATCCACATGAAGGTGGAAGGAGAGAATCAACTCCACAAAGATGCCTTCTGACCTCTACATATGCACTGTAATATCCATGTAGCTACCCCATTGTCTTAGTTAAGGTTTTAGTGCTGTGAACAGACACCATGGCCAAGGTAACTCTTAAAGGAATGACATTTTAATTGGGTCTGGCTTACAGGTTCAGAGTTTCAATCCATTAACATCATGATGGGAACAGGGCAATGTTCAGGCAGGCATGGTGCAGGAAGAGCTGAGTGTTCTACATCTTCATCTGAAGGCCACTAGAAGACTGGTTTCCATGCAGCTATGATCAAAGTCTTAAAGCGCACATTCACAGTGACACACCTACTCCAGCAAACCCACACCTATGTCAACAAGGCTACACCTCCAAATAGTGCCACTCCCTGGGCCAGCATATTCAAACCATGACACTTATAAGTAAAATTTTAATTAAAAATATAAATAAAAGAATATGATAGATCTATGCTAGCTGCATTTGGTCTAGACTGGGGATTCACAAACTTTCTGAGTTGTCCATCATCTTGCTAAGATGGAGTATTGGAAATGGCGACAGGCTGAGAAGAAACTGAATAGGAAGAACACTTCAGCAAAGATAGAGTGGCTAGTGTTGGACAGAAAGATGGGACTGAAAGTGTCTGTTAGATTTAATTTAGGGAGTTTGCCATGGGGGTAGCAGCATGGTCAGTGCAGAGGTGTGGGGCTACAGACAGATTTTATGATTCTCCAGTGAGTATTTTACGAGTATCCAGTGAGACTACAGCACTTTTGGTTAAATGCTATTTCATTTCTTATTCTTTTCAGCCAAGAGACCCCAAACTAGAAACACAGAGGCTGGCTTTCACAGAAAGAAATGGATAAAGAGAAAGGGTAAACTCAGTATTAGGGGTTGCCAGTGTGATAGTATTAGGAGATAGTGATGGTTTCCACCTGAAATCTCAATACTTGGGAGGTTGCTCTAGAACAGTTAGGAGTTCAGGGTCATCTTAGGCTACATAGTGGGTTTGAGTCTAGCCTGGAGTACATGTCTCAAAAAACAAAATTAAGGCACTACACTCATCAGGTCTGTTATTTGTCAAGGGATTAAGATAGGACTGCTGCTGAGGATTGGGATTGACATTCTAATGAAAGGCTTGAAGCTGCTTTGGGCTCCCTTGGCTCTTTTGCAATCTTCTAGTTAAAAGCTAGCCATGAGCAGTGCATCTAGAAGGAGGGAGTCTTACACACAGCCTAAGCACCTTGCTCCTGGGTGTGAAGTTTGACAGATTATTTTGTGTGATGTGTGTGTGTGTGTGTGTGTGTGTGTGTGTGTGTGAGTGATTGAGAGAGAGAGAGAGAGAGAGAGAGAGAGAGAGAGAGAGAATGAGAATGTGGGTATGTATACATGGTTGCTGCTCCCATAGAAGCTGGGGTGTTACATAATTCCTGAAGCTGATATTACAGACAGCTGTGAGCCACCTAATGTGAGTACTGGGAATGAAATGGAATCCTCTGGGAGAGCAGTGTATGCTTTAAACAGTGAGCTATCTCTCCAGCCCCTCTTAAAAGACTTTTCAAATTTGGGGATAATATAGCTTCAGTTTTTGATGTTTTGTTTTGTTTTAATTGATGGCCCTGAGCCTAATCTTAGAACCTTGAACATTCCACAAATGAGTGAGATGTGAGGTCACCAGGAGACCCTCAGCCCTGTCATATCTTTATATTCTGAAAGACAGAGTACCACTTTGTGGCTAAGTGTCCTTGAGGCAGCAGATAGGTCCTCACTACATAAAAAACTCAGGGCATTTTCCCAAGCAGTCATTATGGAAGGGTCTACAGCCTCAAAGAACCCTGACTTCTTTATAATATCCTTCACATTGTGGTTTTGCTACCTGCCCCCAGCCTGCTTTGTGGGTTTTTCTAGAACATCATGATAAGAAATATCCTAAAATGAAGAACTCTCTACTGTGAGTTGGGTAGGAAAAGGGTTATCTTACTTCCAAAATATGCTACCCACTCCATAAGTATTCATAAAATCTTAAAAATCCACAAGGCAGAGCCCCCTGGCTGCTGGTCCTTTGGTATTCTATCTCTCCTCAGAGTTTTTGAATGAAATAATTGTCTGCTTAAGCTGTCTGCATCTCTGGGTTGAATTTCCTTGGAGAGGTCGAGGACTGTGAGAGTACTCTAACAAAATCACAGCATTCCCTCCTTGTTCAGGATGGAGAGAAAAGGTGTGGTCTTGTAGAGAGCAACTCTTCTGAACAACCTGCTGGTACCTTGCTTTTGAACTTCTAGACTCCAGGACCTGGAGAAAATAAATTTCTTGGTTATTTTTAAACTAGTAACCAGGCTCAGTTATTTTGTCATAGCAACAGAAAACTGACTAAGGACATGGACTGTTATGACATTTGAAAGGACATTTGTCTCCATTTAAGGGCCAAGCCCGATTTCAGGAAAAAAGGCCATAAGGCACCAGCTCCAAGAATAGACCATAAATCCTAGAAACTAGGTGATAAGACCTAGGAACAGACCATAAAATCCAGAACAAAATCATAAAACCTCCTTCTTAAGAACAGCCTAGGGATAACCACAAAGATGGGGAAATATCTTATTTCAGAATGGGCCATCTGTGCTGGGTGGCCCTATCTCATCCTATGGTTAAACATTCATGACATAGGAATGCAAGCCACTGACCACCTATGACCCCTAGCACCTACCAATGAAATTTTAGATTACCCAATCCTTCTAGAGAGTTCTCCTGGTTCCCAATGAGAAGGCCTGCACGCCTTTCCTGGGAGTCACCATTTTGGAGAATGGTTGACCCCCTCATGCTGGTTGTTTCAGCAGAATAAACACTCTGTCTTTGCATACTATCTGAGTCTGGGGTCTTCTTTAATCTTTGGACTCTTAAATAATTAGAAGCAGTATCTAGAATAATTTTCTGTATTGATTCACTCTGCAGATAAGCCTACCTGGAAAAAATAAATCACTGAGAAAAGGCAAGAAGGGCTTGCCTGAGTATGCACAAGGTCCTGGGTTTGATCCCTATCACTGCCAGTGGGGTTAGGGGACTGAGTGTCAAGGAAGCTATAGAGGAAACATCCATGTCTATTTCCTGAGGCCAGTTTAAGTCAGAAACAACAAGTTCCCCAAAGTGTGTATTCAACAGGTTTGGTGCTGAGAAGGTTATAAGAGATTGATCTCAGGACCAAGGCTTTGTAGGAACTACTGGAACAGTATTAAGCTTAATCAAATTACATGTCACTGACAATGTTTAAATCTGTCCCAAACTCAGAGATGATAAGTATACCAAATACATTTTACTAGCTGTATTCTTGGTTGTTTTCTTTGAAAAGACCTTTCCCACAGTTTTGGTCTGTTTCTATTTCTTAAATTCCTCATTTAAGTTCTTTGTCCATTACAAAAGCATGTTTTGGGGCTGAAGAGATAGTTTAGCAGTTATTGCACTCAGTTCTCTGAAGAAGATTTGAGGGCTTTGTTTCCAGCATCTACACAGGGCCCACAACATCTTTAACTCCAGGCTCAGGGAAACTAGAGACTTAACAGTAGTTTGGGTCTTTTTATTATCAATAACTTAATGTTATGAAACTCATACAAGGCAGGAAGATGCAATGAAAAATAGAAATTTTGAGTTTCTTTCCAGAGGTAGTTTTTTGTTGTTGTTGTTGGTTTTTTGTTTTGTTTTGTTTTTTTTGTTTGTTTTTTTTTTTTTTTTTTTTTTTGAGACAGGGTTTCTCTGTGTAGTTCGGGCTGTCCTGGAACTCACTTTGTAGACCAGGCTGGTCTTGAACTCAGAAATTCGCCTGCCTCTGCCTCCCAAGTGCTGGGATTAAAGGCGTGCGCCACCACCACCCAGCCCAGAGGTAGTTTTTTAGTCACATCTTATGTGCCTTTTAAGAGATTTTAATGAATTTTAAAAATATAAATATTTAGGCAAGATGGCCCAGTGGTTAAAGGCACTCAGTACCAAGCCTGATGACCTGAATTTGATCCTCAGAGCCCACACAGGGCCAAGGAAGCAACTGGCTTTTCTGTACATTGTCCTTTGACCTCCAAATGTGTGAATTCCCCCAACACATGTAGACACACTAAATGATGAAAATTAAACTTTGATCCTTGACCTGAAAGATAAAGACTAAATCAAATAATTTTAAATTTATATTAAATACTAAAATTTAATTACATAATAAATTATATTAAGTAATTTTAAAAGGACAAATATGTGGGTTTTGCTTTAAAGTTTTCATATTCCACTGCTCTCTGTCTGTATTTGCCTTCATATCCTCATGATAGAGAGTATCCTGTTGTTTGAATGAGCCTTGATTTATTTTACTAAACCCCCTATTTATGGATATCTAGTTATCTCTATTTTTCTTTCTTCCTTCCTTCCTTTCTGTTTGTCTATCTGTATTTTTATTGTCATTACAAAATCTTACTAAGCCCTATATGCATGTAGTATTTGTATTTATGCCCAAGTGTAAGATTAATTCCTGGAAATAGAATTTCTGATGTTCAGAAAAGTAATGTAAACTTAAAGTTTTGATAGACAACAGCAGAGCTAGGTGAGGTGGCACATGCTTGTGAGTCCAGCATGTGAGATGTTGGCACTCAGTAGATTCAGAAGTTCAAAAGTCAACCTCAACTGCTCATCAAATAGCTGCATGGAGTCATCATTTTGGGCCAACCTGCCACAGAGCAGAATAAAAGTAAAAATGGAGGATCTCATGCTGCAGTTCCATGTTCTTAAGCCAAAACTAAGCTGTCACCTGGCTTCCGAAATGTCAGGAACAAGAATAGGCAGTGTTACTATGGGGTCTCTGATTCAACCTTTACCTACCAATAACCTGTTAGCCAATCCATTGTTTTTCTGTTATTTTGGCTCTTGCTCTTGTCTTATAAGGAAAGTAACTTTGAAATCATTTGCAATTTTCTACAGGAGTAAACTGCCCTCCTGAGCTTGCTTTGCAACATAATCCAACTGAAACAAAGGATGGGATCTGTGGGCTTTCCCTGTATACATGCAGTGATGAAAATTAAACTTTGAGCCTTGTTCAGAAACTTTGTCTTTGCTTCATCCTTCTCTTGCATGCCCTTCCTATTTCATTTTCAGTCCTCCTTTCAGGTAGATCCAGTTCATCCGTGGCTGCTGGACGGCTACATGTTCTAATGCTTCTTGTTGGCAGTGACCACCTGTCCAGCAATCCTGTCTGGATCTCTCTGTCCTTGAGGTGTTAGCTTGCCACTCCCTCCAGGACTTGGAGGGCCTGGCAGGCCACACCCCTGGAGCCTCTGCTGAAGTAGCTGGGTCTGACACTGTTTCTCTGCTGTCCTCTGTAGATCTTGGTCATGAAACCAACCCCTGCATTACCACAAAGGTACAGGGCCATGCTGTGGAACCAGCTCACGTGTAGAACCAGTTCCCATCATATGGGGCAAACTCTGGCCAGCCTGACTGTGTCCACTCTTGCAAGGACTTTCAGCTTCCTGGACTTTTTGAGGAAGGCTGCCAGAGCTCTGATGGTTAATGCCTTTTATAGTAACTCTAAGCATTGTGTGGCCTTGTTACTGCAAGCCAGGGGAGTGCGTTGCTTTTTTTTCAGCTCTCTTCTGTTTAGCTCATTGGAACACTTTAACTGTGCTTTATGGATGAAGTGCTACTTCATTCTAGAGTTGTAAAATAAAGCTAATTACTGTCTTTAAATTAAACTGCTGTAACTTGGGGCAGAAGACATCCAGAGGCCACTGCCCACTGCCACACAGCTCATGTAGAAGACACTCAGAGACTTGGGTGCCACTAAGATAGGCAAGTAAGTAGTGGAGAGATGAGAGAGAAAGAATTAGAATGGTGTGTTGTGTTCACAATGAAGAGAGATGGAACTGGTGACTTGAGGGTAATGTAAAACAGACTAACATGAATAGCCTGTGACCTGAGGCCATGGTGAGATTCCAGCCTGTGCTGCTACCAAGGATGATGTCTGGACACGTGGATATGTGTTGATGTCCTAGGTCCTTGTCACCACCAAAGGCCATGTAGATGTCACTGGCCTGGGCTGCCACCTGGGGCCATGTTGACGTCTGAGGGCTTCATAGAGCTGGTCCTACCACTCACCAACTGCAACACTTGGGAGAGCAGAGCCACTCACCTTGCCTGGGAAACATGATAGATCTGGCCCTGGTGATGTAAGCATGGGAGAGGCAGCCCCAAGAGCATGCGATCAAGGAAAGCTGGCCCTGCCCCTCACTGGCTGTGTCACTCAGTCTCCCTAGGGCAGTGCAGGATTGCTGGCAGACTGACCAACTTGGCTGCAGATCGAGGGCTTTGAGTTGGCCCACTGAAGTGGAAACTTAAGGGTTCTTTGGAAAGTCAGTTGTGTTGGATGGTGTTTTGCTGGGGCCAACATGTCTTCACATGTTCACAAGTGTTTTCCTGGAGTGGACACAGATGAAAGGCTAAGGCAGGCTCATGAAGGAATGTTTGTTTCACTAAAACAAACACAAGTGAAAGTATGTTGTGGTAAAGCATGCACATGAAAAGACGTGTGATGAAGGATTCTTTGCTAACGACACACATGTATTGATCTATCTTACATTGTACAGTTGAGCTCCATTTTTTCTGGTGTCATAGAGACAAATGCATCAAAAAACTTCTGGTGGTGTGCTACAGATTCTTGCTGCTACTGCAGACTCAGACAGTCTGATTGGCAGAGTGATGTCAGCTGGGACAGAATCATGTGCTGAGGCAAGGCCCAGGCTGAGGCAAGACCCTAGAAGCCAAGGACATGAGATGTTTGGAAGGAGTATAAAAAGGACTCAGACAGTGAAGGATGGTGAGCTTGGCTTGCTTGTGTAGTTAAATGCTTGTTGGTCTCGATTCTTCACTGATCTTCACTTGAGAGAGGCACAGCTGAGAACTTTGCTCAGTGTTCCTGTTGGCCCTGGTCCTTCCTGCTGACTTGTGCAGAGGCTGAGGCCTGACTGTTCTGTTAGGTTGTGCCACCACTGCTGCAAACTGATACTACTGAACTGGATGGCAGATATATCTGTGAAGTGTTTGTGAGTGGATTGACCTGCTGCTGCTGACCTGTGAACTAAACTGCCAATTTCCAGATAACACAGGTAGGATTTGCTCCAAAGAACCATTTCTAAACAGGTCCACTTCCCCCATATCCTTTCTTTTCTACTACCTCTGGTGAGTGATGGGCTAAAAGGGAGGCTAAAGCATTTAAGAGCCATGATTGGAAGTAGACTGAAAAAAAATAAAGACAACATCCACCCTATCTACGAACTGTGGATACATGAAGGAGACAGGCCTACAGATCCAAAATTACAGAATTTCCACGACACAGGGTATCAACAGGCTATCTAAGAGGAATCCCAGTGAGGAGCCAATATTAATAGTGTAGCAGAAGCCAGAAGCCTTGAATAAGACTAATGATTCACTGTAATAAATGTGTAAGCAAACCTGTTTGGTTAAAAGGGTACAGTGTGTGACACACTGTGACACACCACAGCTTCCACGGTGAGATTGGGGTACATGATGTGAAATTCACAAAGAATCAATAAAAAGTTTTTAAAAATAGCTGTAATTTTTTCTTTTTTTGCCAACAAACAAATAAGTAGTTCTGTAGACCAAAGTCTTTCATAAACATAAATTCTTAACATATTAGCGAATTGAGTCCAGAAGAAGAAAAATTGGACAAATGGAATTCGTATAAGGAATAAAAGATTTGTTCAATGTTTGAAAACTGATCTGCATATTTCACTGCTATGAACAGAATAAAAACTCTATGGTTATCTCCATAGATGAGGAAGTAGTCCTTGTCAAAAACCAGCATCCATTCTTTGAAATCTAAAAATTGTGAAGGGTTTGTCTATCTTGATAAAGGTTATCTGTAAAATATCTCAGCTAGTTATCAGACTTAGAAAAGGAAAAACAGGACTGGAAAGATGGCTCAGAGGTTAAAAGTCCTTTTCCAGAGGAGCTGGGTATGAATCCCAGAACTCACTAGTGGCTTATACTCTACTTTAACTAATTCTGGTTCCAGAGTCCCTCCTGCAGGACCTCACACACACAAAGAACACATACACATATATAGGCAAAACACTAAAATACATAAAATAAAAATAAATAAATCTTTAAAAGAAAGAGATCGAAATACTATGGCCAACAAGATGGATCATTAGATAAAGTGCTTGGCCTGCAAGCCTGAGGTTCTGAGTTAGATACCCAGGACCATATAAAGAAAAGATATAGTTGACTCTACAAAATCTTTCTTTGATCTGACAGACTCTGTCATGCACATCTATTTTTAACACAAAAATCATGCATATATGCAATGCATGTTCTAAAAAATTTACATTGGCTGGGTAACAAAAACAAAACAAAACAAAAATTACATTATTTTCTTAAATTTAAGAATTTAAAATTTTTTAGCAGCTTTTTTTTTTTTTTAAGTTTTTTGAGACAGGGTTTCTCTGTGTAGCCCTGGCTCTCCTGGAACTCACTCTGTGGATCAGGCTGGCCTCGAACTCAGAAATCTGCCTGCCTCTGCCTCCCAAGTGCTGGGATTAAAGGTGTGTGCCACCACTGTCTGGCAAGAAATTTGAATTTGCTGGATGTCTCTGAAGAGCTAAGAATGGAAGTGTGGGCCCACAGGGCTTGGATCTGGCCCAGGGCCAAAGGGAAAGGCACAGGTGGGAGCTCTGGCAAGTGTCCTTGGCTTGGTCTGCTGAGGGCTTGGGTTGTGGCTATGCCTGGAAATGCTAGGAGGCCTTCCGGTGGGAGTCTAGACTTGCTGCTTTTTAGGGAAAACCTGCCCCATTGTTCCAGCATGGTGTGTCCAGATGAGAAGAGGCAGTCCATGGTTTTTGAGAGTTTATTGTAAAGAAGTAGAGAGAAGGAGAAAGTAGAGAAGTAGAGGCTGGCCATGGCCACTTGGAGAGAGGTGGGAAGGGAACCGGGAGAGAGGGATAGGGAAAAGAGAAAGGGAACAGGAGAGAACAAGAGAGCAAGAGAGTAAGGGGGGAGGAGGGGGCAAGCATCTCTCTTATAGTGGGCTAGGCCTAACTGGCTATTGCCAGGTGACTGTGGGGTGGAGTCCAGACAGAATACCAGGGGCTTGGGGCATTGCCCTACATGACTGATTGCCACAGGATAATGGAGTTGAGGGCCTCGTGTCTGAGAGCATGGCCAATGGGTCCATCCCTTGTAGAATATCTACTGGGTCTCTGGAGGTTAAGCCTCACTCAGCCAGAACACAGACCGCCTTTCACGGTCCCACAAAACATTGCCAAGTGGTGGTGGCACATGCCTTTAATCCCACCCAGCACATGAGGCAGAGGTGGAGGCAGAGGTGGAGGCAGAGGCAGAGGCAGAAGCAGAGGCAGAGGCAGAGGCAGAGGCAGAGGCAGAGGCAGAGGCAGAGGCAGAGGCAGAGGCAGAGGCAGAGGCAGAGGCAGAGGCAGAGGCAGAGGCAGAGGCAGGTAGATTTCTGAGATTAAGGCCATCCTGGTTTACAGAACAAATTCCACGACAGCTAAAGTCACACAAATAAACCCTGTCTTAAAAAAACCAAAACAAAATCCAGACAAAACAAAACCAACCAACCAACCAAACCAAACCAAACCAAAAACCAAAAAAGAAAGAAAGGAGACAATAAAATAGTAAAGTATTTATAAGAAAACAAGAGAGAGAAAAGAAAGAACTCTGACATGACATTATGAGACAAGGAAACTCCATTAAATCAATTTTTCTATTGGACATCTACAGCTAGACATGGAGCCTATCCTTAGGAATATTTTGTTTTCCCAGCGATACTCCCTTGGACAAAACTAAATTTTAATTTATAAGTGGTTATTAGTTGGAGATATCTTCTGGGGCATGTGTCTACTCCTTTCAGCTCTAGGACGCTGCCTGGTGCAGACCAGTGCAGCCCTGTGCAAGAGCCTCAGTCTCTGTAAGGTCATATGTTTATTGGTCCTGCTGTGCCGAAAGGACCCCATTACCTAGCTGTCCCCCATTCCTTCTGACTCTTACAATCTTTCTGCATCCTCTTCCACAGAGTTCCCTAAGACTCAAGGGCAGAAAATGATAGAGACATCCCTGTTTGGGCTGTATGTTCCAAAGTCCCTCACTCTTTGCATATTGTTTGGCTATGGGTCTCTGTATTTGTTCCCACTAACTTCAAGAGGAAGCTTCTCTGATGATGGCTGAGCAAGGCACTGATCTATGAGCATAGCAGACTGTCATGGATAATGGATAACATTTGGTTTTCCTCTAGGTCCTTGGCCTATCTAGTCTCAGGTTTTTGGCCATCCAAGCAGTGTCCAGTATGGGGGCCATTTATTTCTTTTTACCCTACAGGTCTTTCTTGTATATATTATAACTTCCAGTTTTCCATTTTTTTATGGGATTCCCAAGAGTGAGAATGGATGAATGAGTCTCTGTGTCTATATCTATTTCTTGTGCTCTTTTCCTTCTGTTTTTTTTTACTGTTCAAATTAGATTGTTTTATGCTTTATCTTATTATATTTTATTTTATGAATATACTTTAGAAGCCTTTTTTCTAATGAGAGACAGAAAGAGGACGAATCTAGATAAGAGGGGTGAAAGGGAGGAATTGGGAGAAGCATAAGAATAGGAGACTATAGTTAAGACGTATTGAGAAATAATGACTGTGGCTCCAGCGACCCCTCCCCTTCTTTGTTCCAAAAATTATCTGACCAACAGGAGAATTCAGTTCTTGTAATTGCCTTAGTTAAGAAACCCTAAGAGCTTTTTCAGCCCCACACCCTCTTTAGAGCTTCCTGCTTCTGCTTGAAGTCAAAGATAAGCTGAATTCCATTCTCCACCCATGGGGGCATTCCTGAATAAGAATGCTTAGAAAAGAACATAGAACATATTAACTGATAACCACCTGACCCCAGAAAATCCCAGGCAAATCTAAAGATCAATAGTAGATAGATATTAGCTAATGCTCTTAAAAACTATAACCTAGTTGACATAACCTGTGCCCCTAAAAAGTAGTATAAAAACTGCCTGTAATGTCTCTTCTGGTCACCTCTTGTTTGTGGGTAGGATGACCCCAACGTGTGCGCTCAATAAACCTCTTGCTGTTTGCATCGATTGCTGCCCCCAGGTCTCCTTGAGAAGGGGTCTTCCTGAGCAAGGCTTATGGAGTCCTACATTTGGTATGTAAACCACTCCTTCTTGGAGCCAGACTTCAGTGGTCAGAGGGATTATTTGAGCAAGTATTGTGTTTGTTGTCTGCTTGTCTGCTCTCTCTCTGCTGTCTGTTGTGTTTTAACTTTCTCCCTGTGTGCTTTGTTTGAGAACATCCAAGTAATCTGTGACCAGTCTAGACTTGGCAAAATGCAGTGGGCAGACATGCTGGAATGCCTTGGCCAGGGAGAATCTGAGGGGACCTGAACCTCCCCTCTGGGAACCTGAACTTCCTCTGAAAAGCCTGAGATTATGGGTTGTAAGACTGTGGTCTGGAAGTCTTTTTGTTTTGTTTCTTTTCTTTTCTTGTGACTGTTTTTGTTCCTTTGTGTGTAACTCCTGACAGATAGACATGGGTCAGACTGTTCAACTCCTCTGACCTTAACCCGGGATCACTGGGGTGATGTCCGCCAATGAGGCCATGATCTCTCAGTAGATGTCAGAAAGTCCAAGTAGACCACTCTCTGTTCTTCCAAGTGGCCCACATTTGGGGTCAGGTTTCCAGCTGAGGGCTCTTTTGTTTTGGCCCTTATCTGCACTGTTTGGAGGCAGATTTTCAATCCCAGACCTCATGACCCCCCTGTAAGATCTGAAAGAAAAAACGGGGGTACCCCAGCACCCCATGCCTTGGAAACCGGCACCCCAAACACTCATGAGAGACAGACCTGATGCAAGAGGAATTTTAATTTCCAGAGCTCTAGGGGGGGGTCACAGTCCTACAATGCAGGGTAAAAGAAGTGAGCCCCCCACCCCGCCCCGTGGGCTGGCTTGGATTGGCCTTTTATAGGCTTATAACAGAACCCGCCTACCACAAGCTTCTAAGCCAATCAGTTCAAACCATCCGAACCCGCGCTCTCTGAGAACCTATCAGCCTCTCACAGAGGCCGGAAGAACTAGTTAAGTCATTTCCGCTTACATGGCCACCACGCACAGGGTCGCACTCACCCTCCCCTACTGGCAATAGGGAGGACCTAAGTGCCCCCTCAAGCAGGAGTTCCACAGCCCCCGCAGTGATCCTGGCAGCCCCCAGCCGCGCTTGTCCTTGCCACATCCGCTCTGCGGGGCAAGATGGGAAAAGGCGCCAGGGACACTCCCAGAGGTTCATGGTTGGACCCTGGAGGCAGGTGGGATATGTGCACACTTCCAGGCCAACAAAGTATGGACTGAACCTCTGCTCCTTTGGGGTCACCCTAGACTCAGGCACGGGGGATTCCTAGCTTACAACCTTATTCTTTTACCCCTAGATCAGATCCCGTATATTTTAGTCTGGGAAAGTCTAGTTATGCACCCTCCCAACTGGGTCCAACCCTGGTTAAATTCAACATCTGTGATCCCCCCTTCTACTACAGTCCTTGCCTTACAGGACCTCCCTCCACCTAAGAAAGATGTCCTTCAGGATTTGTCCCTTTCTGACTTCTCTTGGAACGCCCTTCCTCCTTATCCTTGTTCTTTGAATCCACAAAGATAATTGCCAGCCCCTTCAGCCCCACTTCTGAGTCTGGTTCCGGACCAGCTATGGGGATCTGGAATAAACAAGCTGTGCCCCCGGGTACCATGATGACCCTTCCCCTCTGAGCATATGGGCCACCTGATGTTTCAATGCTGGCCATTTGTGATGGCTGATCTTTGCAATTGGAAATCACAACATCCCTATTTCTCTAAGAATCCTCTGTGGCTCATTGACCTTCTAGATTCTGTCTTGTTTACCCATCAGCCCACCTAGGATGATTGCCAGCAGCTTTTGCAGATCCTCTTTACCACTGAAGAGAGAGAGAGAGAGAGAGAGAGAGAGAGAGAGAGAGAGAGAGGATCATTCTAGAGGCCAGAAAAAATGTTCTTGGGGAAAATGGGACCCCCACTCAGAACCCTGCTACCATTGATGATGGATTTCCCTTCTGCTGCCCTGCCTGGAACTACAACTCCCCTAAAGGTAGGGAACACCTGAAGGTCTATCACCAGGCTCTGTTGGTAGGTCTCAAAGGGGTGGCAAAGCACCCCACTAATTTGGCCAAGAGTGGTCATTCAAGGGCCTGATGAGTCCCCCACTGCCTTTCTAGAAAAGATGATGGAGGCCTTTAGACAATACACCCCCTATGATCCAGGAAGTGAGAAACATATAGCTACAGAGACAGTAGCTTTCATAGACCAATCCAGCCGAGACATTAAGAGGAAACTTCAGAAATTAGAGGGCCTGGGAGATAAGACTTTAAAGGATTTCGTACAGGTGGCAGAAAAGGTATTCCTGAACAGGGAGTCAGAGGAAGAAAGAGGCTAAGAAACAAAAAGAATTGGAAGAAAGAGAGAAAAAGTGAGACAGGAGACATAAAGGAATCTTCAGAGGATTTTGACCACAGTAGTTAGTGATAAAGAAGTCTGGATGGGACTGGGTCCCCAGAGGGACCAACTAGAGAGACACCAGTATGCCTATTCAAGATTGCCCCAGTATGAAGAAAAAGAAACTCGCAACTCAGCCCCAAGGGCCCAAGATATTGGCCCTTCAGGGAGACAGTAACTAGGAATGATGGGGCTCAGAACCCCTCCCTGAGCCCAGGGTATCTCTCAAGGTGAAGGAGAAGCTTATTCAGTTCCTGGTGGACATGGGAACCCAGTCCTCTGTGCTATTGGAGACAGAAGGAACAATGTCAAACAAAAAATTGTGAGTCCAAGGGGCAACTGGCATCAAACAATTTTCATGGACTACCCAAAGATCTGTAGATCTCAGAGTGGTCTGGGTATTCCACTCACTTTATGTGGTACCTGAGTGCTCAAGCCCAATATGGGGTAGAGATTTGTCAACTGAAATTGGAGCCCAAACTCAGTTCCAACCTGGGGGACTACGAGTCATAGGCTGGAGAACATATACAGGTCTTAACTATGAGGCTAGAAGATGAGCATCTATAGTTTGAGCCCAAAAAAGAGGCCCTGCTCAAGAGGGACTACAAACCTACCCACAGGCTTGAGTTGAGACTGGTGGACTGGAACAAGCTAAAAATCAACCCTCTGTCCATGTAGAACTAAAAACTCTCACCAGCCCGATAGCGGTATGACAGTACCCTCCGTCCCGAGAAGCCAGAGAGAGCATAACACCTCACACTGCTAGATTTCTCCAGCTTGGTGTTTTACATAATTGCCAATCAGCTTGGAATATACCTCTCCTGCTGATATGGAAACCAGGAATGAATGACTACCAGTCAGTGTAGGATCTCAGAGGGGAAAATAAAAGGGTAACAGATCTCCACCCCTTTGTGCCAAACTCCTATAACCTCCTGAGTTCCCTGCCCCCATCCAGGACTTGGTATACTGTGCTAAATTTTAAATATGCTTTCTTCTGTCTTTCCTTGGCCCCCAGAGCCAGAAGTATTTTGCTTTTGAATAGAAAGATCCAGAACTAGGAATTATAGGCCAGCTGATGTAGACCCGACTGTGTACCCAAGGGATCAAAAACACTCCCATTATCTTTGATGAAGCGCTGCACTGAGACCTCATTGTGTTTCGGGAGTGTAACACCCAGGTAATCCTACTTCAATATGTAGATGATCTCCTTATTGCAGCTGAAACTGAAGCACAGTGTCTGGATGGAATGGAAAGGTTGCTCCTTGACCTAGGAGCACTTGGCTACTGAGCCTCTGCCAAGAAGGCACAGATCTGTCAGCGGAAAGTAGGCTACCTGGGGTACCTGTTAGAAGATGGCAAGTGATGGCTCTCTGATGCTATAAAAGAGACTGTGTTCCACATCTCCCCTCCCACAGCTTCAAAACAAGTACAGGAGTTCCTGGGAACAGCAGATTTTGCAGATGTTGGATACTAGGCTTTGCCAAACTGGCAGCTCCCTTATACCCTCTAACGAAATCAGGACATCCCTTCCTTTGGGAAAAAAATGGAACAGCAGGCTTTTGAGTCCATCAAGCTGGCCTTGATATGTTGGCTCCCGCACTAGGACCCCCAAATATAACTAAGCCCTTCCACCTATTCATAGCTGAGCACAGGGGAATTGCGAAGCAGGTGGTGACACAGAAGTTAGGACCATGGAGGAGAATAGTTGCTTACTTGTCAAAAAAATTGGACCCAGTGGTAGCAGGGTGGCCAGTTTGTCTGTGTATTGTGGCTGCTTTGGCCACAAAAGTCAAAAATGCAGATAAACTAACACTAGGATAAGGCCAGGTGGTAACAGTACCACATGCCTTGGAAAGTGTGGTGCAGCAGCTGCTGAACCACTGCTTACCAACACCAAAATGACTCATTACCAAACCCTGTTGCTTAATTCTGACCGGGTAACTTCCCTACACCCCTGTGAGCCTAAACCCAGCTACATTGTTCCCAGACCCAGAACTCAAACTGAAGGGATGAAGCCTGCAGGCTGGAAAGGTCCCTAGCGTCCTTTCCCATCTAGCCTCCTGTGGAGAAGCTGAGGCAAGGGCGGACACTGCTGGGTCAGCAAGGTCACTGCGGCAGATGTGCCGGCCCCATAATGGGAATTACGTATGTGATGCTGTGCGTAACCCTGGCGTGACCCTGTGTGTGGCGGCCACGTAAGTGGAAATGACTTAACCAGTTTCCATCCGGCTTCTATAGGAAAGTGATTGGTTCTCGGAGAGCGCGGGCTCGGATAATTTAAACTGATTGGCTTAGAAGCTATGGAGTGGTTTGTGGTAGGCGGGTTCTGTTATAAGCCTATAAAAGCTGCTCCGATTCTGCACGCATGGCTCACTCTTTTACCCTGCATGGTAAGACTGTGAACCCCAGAGACTCTGGAATTAAAATCCTCTTGCTATTTTCATCAAGACTGTTTCTCGTGAGTGATTGGGGTGATGGCTTCCAAGGCGTGGGGGTGCTGGGGTGCCCCTGTTTTTCTTTCGGGTCTTACAAAACCTCCTATCCATGACTACCAACAGGTGCTAGCAGAAGCACATGACTGGTGGAAGGATTTGTCAGATCAGACCTTGACAAATGCAGAAGTGACCTGATATACAGATGGGAGTAGTTTCCTTGAAAATGTACAGAGATCAGGGGGAGTTGTACGGAAGGACAATGTAACATTTGGCCCAATTACTCCCCGAGGGGACCTCTGCCCAGAAGGCTGAGTTGATAGCTCTCACAAAAACCTTAGGACTGGCAGAGGGAAAAAGGGTTAACATCTACACAGACAGCAGGTATGCCTTTGCCACCACCCATGTTGGGGCTATCTACTAGCAGAGAGGCCTGGAGGAAAAGAGATAAAAAATAAGACTGAAATCCTGGCTCTGTTAAAGCTCTTTTCTTGCCAATAAAGGTAAGCATAATTCATTGCCCTGGCCATCAAAAAGGTGACTTCCCTGTGGCCCAAGGGAACAACATGGCAGATGAGGTTGCTTGAGAAGCTGCTTGGCAGGCTCCCTCAATCCTGGCAGTCCAGACAGTACCAAGTGAAGAAAAGAGACACGAATACACTGCAGAAGACCTCACCTTGATTTACCAGGACCCCAACTACTGGTATGAATCTGGGAAAAAGGTGTGCCTAACCTCTTCAGGAAAGACTATTCTATTGCAGACCGGACATGGCCAGGGTTAGCAAAACAGGAGAGAATAGGGGAGACAGGGAGATAGCAAGAGCTAAAGAATAGAGAAGTGTGTGTGTGTGTGTATGTGTGTGTGTGTGTGTGTGTGTGTGTGTGTGTGTGTGTGTGTGTGTGTGTGTGTGTGAGAGAGAGAGAGAGAGAGAGAGAGAGAGAGAGAGAGAGAGGTGGGTGATAGGAGAGCATATAAATAGCTTCAAGGAAGGAAGAGCTTGCTGTTGAGGGAAAGGATGTAGAGGTTTAGGGTCAAGGTTAGAGAAGAAGATGAGAAGGCTAGGATGCTAGCATAGACTTTGAAATGAATAATAGGTACTTGTGACCCTGAGGTAACCCAGAGGCCAGCATGGACTTTGATATGTTGATAGGAACTACAGGTCCTTTCTGCCAGAGGTGAGGTAATCAACTCCTGGCAGATGGCAATTGGTTTTACAAGTTCTGGAAGAATACTGATTTTTATCTAGCCACCAGAAATTCTCCTACAATTCAGATTGGGCTCAGCCTAGGTTCAATTTTGAACTGAGTTAGTGGGCCTGCCTTTTTTGGGTAAGGGGAATGTGGTATCCTTTGAACTTGACACATAAGAAAAAAGCAAAGAAATTAGATTTGATAAACAATATTGTAGAAGGACTCATATCAACTGATTTCAGTTCTTGCCTTAAACCTATGATCATGATAGTGCGAGGTAAGAAATCTGGTTTTCTCAAGCTCAGCAGAAACTGAACGTTTGGTTGAGGTGTTTATATTAGTTATTGTTTTATTATTGTGAAGAGACACCATGATCGTGGCAACTCTTATAAAAGACCCCGGCCAGGGTCCTCAGATCCTCAGATGTAAAGCACATGCACATTATCTTATTTTTGATATGCTTTAGTTCAATGGCCGGGCTCTTCTAAGCCTTCCTTGGCTAGCATGTCCTTCTTTTCACTCATAGCTCAGCACATCTGAATCTGCCCTCAACTTCTGTTGCTCAGTTACCTTTAGTCCTAGCTCAGCACCCTAAATTTGCCCTCCTCCTAGTTGTGTTTCTAACCTCCAGCCTAACTCAGGCCAGTCGGGGAAGCAGCCAATGGCCACCCCACCCTAGATCTCACATGGCTGGTGGCTCTTTCTCCCTCTGAAGCACCCTGAAGCCTGTTGTTCTTTCTGTGTCTGCTAGCCTGCCTACAGAAAACTGGAAGCTCTGCCTCTTCAACCATGGGCATTGGCCACTACCATCTTTACTGATCAATCAATAACCAATTGGGGGACAAGACCTTCATTGTTCACATGCAGATTCTTGACCAATGCATCAGAACCACCTCCTACAGGAAAAACCATCAAAAATAAAGAAGGAATATTTGCTTTATTGGAAGCATTATGGCTTCCTCTCTAAGTGGCCATAATTCATTTTCCCAAGCATCAGAAAGCGACAATCAGAAATAGCCTGAGGGTACAAGGTGGCTGATAAAGCTAAAAAGGAGGCTGCTCAAGCTTCCACTGCCAACATCCTAGTAGCGTTGCTGCCCTCTGCACTACCAGCCATCACTGAATACACTACTGAAGACAAATTACTTCAGGCAAAATGCTAAAGAGTTTACAGAAGCAATGGATGATTGCTGACCTCTGAAGGCTGTTCCATTCTATGTAAGGAGTTTGCTAAACAACTCATCCATCAGATTCATCAAGCTTCCCACTTGATCACCAAAAACTGAAGGAATTGCTATGAGGGAAAAGTACAAAATATTTGATGTAGGGCACTTGATTGGTTAGGTAATCTCAGACTGTGCCACCTACCAGACTGTGAACTCCTCAGGCCCCAATCAAGGAGCTGCTCCAGGAACCAGAATCAGGGGTCAACAGTCAGGGACTAATTTGGAAATAATTATGCAGAAATAAAACCAGGAACATATAGATACAAGTATTTGCTAGTTGTGTAGAAGTCTACCCTAAAAAGAAGAAGACTTCCAATGTAGTCACAACCAATGTAGTCACAAATAAGATTTTTGTTTTTTGTTTTTTGAGACAGGGTTTCTCTGTGTAGCCCTGGCTGTCCTGGAACTCACTCTGTAGACCAGGCTGGCCTCAAACTCAGAAATCCGCCTGCCTCTGCCTCCTAAGTGCTGGAATTACAGGTGTGCGCCACCACGCCCGGCTTCACAAAGAAGATTCTAAAAGACATCATACTCAGGTATGGTTTGCCAACCCTGCTTGGGTCTGACAATGGACCAGCATTCATCTCTCAGGTAACTATCTCTAGCAAAGGTTTTGGGAACCAATTGGAAGTTACATTCTGCATACAGACCCCAGAGAGTTATGGGCAAGTAGAGAGTATCAATAAATTGGACCTTGACTAAATTAACCCCTGTAACTGGCAGTGATTGGGTGTCTCTCCTACTTTTTGTCTTATATAAGACTAGGAAGACCCCCTATATAGGGGGGTCTTCCCCCCTTTGAGATCCTATATGGGAGGCCCCCTCCCTGCTTCTTAACCTCCAGTCTAATATCTTAGCAGTATATGACCAACATAAGTTTTCAAAATCCTTGGAAGCCCTACATAGGGGCCAGAAGCAACTCTGGCCTGCCATCTGCCAGGTTTATTAGTATGCTCCTCCCCCAACCCCTATTGGTTTGAACCATTGACAAAGTCTGGATTTAGAGACATAATCACAAGACTGTGGAACCTCCATGGAAAGGACCTCACACTGTGATCCCGACCTGCCTATGACAGTTAAGGTGGATGGGATTAGGATGGGACTACTCTCATGTTAATTAAGGCTCCCACTGAGAAAGACCTCTAATAGTTGAGGTCCAAGGGGAAGAAACTTCCCGGTGAACAGCCACAAGAACAATGGAAGGCCTTTTTGATGCATATACTTTAGAGAAAATGGTGAAGAAAACAAAGAATTCTGCCATGCTGAAGATTACAGAGTGTTTTTGAAAAAAATAGAGAGAGGAGATTCTATTAACTATTTGGGTTATAAAATAAGTCAACAAAATATCAACTACAAAAGATACAGAGATCAATTGCAAACTCTTAATGATTTTAAAAAATTAATGTGAGATATTAATTAGTTAGAGCCTAGTATTGGATTAACTACTAAAGAGTTAAATAATTTGCTTCAAAGGTTGCAAAGAGATTAGGATTTAAACAGTATAAGATGGTTAACAGCTGAAGTAGAGAGAGAGCACTAACTCTTGGAGAACAGAAACTGCAAGATGCACATGTGGATTGCATAGATGCCAAACGATTGTATTTATGTTATTTTGCCTTCAACTCATTCTTCTACTGGGCTTATTATACAAAGAGAAGAGAGTATTATGGAATGGATTTTCTCAGCACACAAAGTAAAAAAGTGAAGACTTACATAGAAAAATTTCTGATTTAATCATAAAAGGTAGAATAAGATTACATCAATTATCAGGGTAGACCTGGCAGAAATTGTAGTACCTCATAATAATGCTGAGATTATGTCATTATGGGTTATCAATGAAGACTGGAAAGGAGCTTATAGCAACTATTTGGGAGAAATTAACAGCAAGTACCCTAAAAGCAAGCATTTTCTGTTTATAAAAAGAAATAACTGGGTTCTCCCAGGGATTCTAAAAGGAATGCCAATTCCTGAAACACCTACATTCTATATAGATGCAAATAAGTTGTGAATGGCAGGCTATCAGTCAGATACAATAAGCAAAGAAATTCAAAGTCCATATTCTTCAGTTAAGAAAAAAATCTGAGCTCTGTGCAATCCTTATGATATTATTAGATTTTCCTTAATCTCTTAATATAATTATGCACAAGGAGTTGTTCTGCATGTAGAAATTTCTGAATTTATTCTGGATAATTTAGAATTAACTTTGTTATTTATATAGCTGCAATAGACAATCAGAAATAGAAACTGTCCATTATATATCACCCGTATTTGGTCTCATACAGGCTGGTCAGGTCCGTTGGCACAAGAAATTGACCAATTATTAATAGAAAATGTGAACATTTGAAGCCTCAAAATTACATGAAAAATGGCAGGTTAACAGTAAAGGTTTAAAGAAAAAAATTTCTATCACCTGGCAACACACCAAGGGAATTATAAACAAACAAACAAACAAACAAAAAACCTCCTCTTCTTTCTTTGTATAATCAACTCTATTACCCACTGGAAGTAACCCTAGGGTACCAAACAAAATAAAATCTGGCAGATGGATATGTTTCTTTTTGTAGAATCTGGAAAAGTAAAGTTTGTGCACCATTCCATTGATATATATTCAGTGTTTCAATGGGCAAGTGCTTTGTGCTCTGAAAAGGCTGATTTTGTAATTATACATTTACTGGAAGTCATGGCCATTGTGGGGATACCCATCCAAATTGAGACTGACAATGCCCCCTGCATATATGACCAGAAAGATGGGGAAATATTATAATATAAAGCACATTACAGGTATAACACACAATCCCACAGGACAAGCAGTTGTAGAAAGATCTAGTCACACCTTAAAGGAAATGCTTATAAAACAAAAAGGAAGATAAAGACCCCAGGAGTATACTTAATAGTGTTCTGTTAACTTAAAATTGTCTAAATCTTAATGAGAAAGTAACAACAGTACCTGAAAGACAGTGGATTATAGAAAAAAATGCAACTTAGAATCGAATCAGCCTATATATTTTAAGAATCTGTTAACATCAGAATGGAAACCAGTGAATATTTTGCATCGGGGAATGCAGATTTCTTTGTATGTTTACAGGAATGAAAAGCTGTGGATAAGATCAAAACTCATAAAGATTAGAATTGAGCAGGAGAAATATGCTGAAAACCTTGTCCACTGACTGCTATGCATAGCACGGTTAATAGATTAAAACAAAAAGAAGGTAAATGTAAAGAGAATTCTGGAATTTTGGTTTCTTTAAAAAAGACAGAAATTTACGAGAATATATTTTTGTTTTAATTCCAGGTGTGGGGATATGAGGATGCTGTGATTTGCCTCGTGCTCTAGCAGAGGCCAGCTGCAGAGAGTTTCTGTGATTGTGTGACGTTTGGGATTCTGGGGTTACAGAGGGTATTTAAATGCTAGGGCCCTGCAATTCAGGGCTGGTGGTTGTTGGTCATTCAGGGAGGTTGGTTGTAAAGAAGAAACAAAAAGAAGTTAGATTCAGATCTTCCCAGCCACTCTATCCTTCTTCCTCTTCTACCTAGTGATGGAGTGAAACAGGGATAAATGTGGTGCAGGCAGAGGCTCCAGAGTTGGAGGACATCTTGGCTATGGAGAAAATTTGCTGTGCGAGTGGTGTTATTCCAGGCTGCACCTGCACCGCCACTTGCTTATGTGTTACTGGAGAATGTGCCCAGGGTTTCTTGCATGCATCCTTGACAAGTATTTGTTCACGGGGCTAGGGAAAGGATGAGGGCTGTGACGCCACTGGGTCTGCAGGGTCACTGCGGCAGATGCGCCGGCCCGTACATACGTATGTGACCCTGGCCCCATAGGAAATGCGTATCAGGAAACGCCTGGCATGACCCTGTGTGTGGCGGCCATGTAAGTGGAAATGACTTAACTAGTTTATCCGGCTTCTATAGAAAATTGATTGGTTCTCAGAGAGTGTAGGCTCGGATAATTTAAATTGATTGGCTTGGAAGCTATGGAGTGGCTTGTGTTAGGCGGGCTTTGCTGTAAATTTATAAAAGCAGTCCTGTTTCTGCACCCGGGGTTCAGTCACCTACCCTGCGTGGGGGAATGACTGTGACCCCAGAGCTCTGGAATTAAAATCCTCCTGCTATTGCATCAAGACTGTTTCTCGTGAGTGATTGGAGTGATGCCTTCCAAGGTGTGGGGCACTGGGGTGCCCCCGTTTTTCTTTCGGGTCTTACATAACCATGGTATTTTTGACTCTTATTCTCTCTGTTGCTTGCTCTCTGGTCCCCACCCTGCCCTTTGAACACACTATCATTGTAACAGGACCCCAGAACTTAGTAGGTCCCCAAACTCTAGTACAACTGACTCCATGATGGAAGTACCATTTGAGCCATAAAACTCAGCATACAGACCACACCGCCAGCCGAAATGAAAACAAAGACCTAATAAATCAAAGTTCATAGTTCTAGGAAAATCTCAACTAACCTTGCTTTTGGGTGATGATAGTTCCACTTCTGGCTAATGATTCTTGTTAACTGAAGTATGTCAGCCCAGGATATGAGTTTTGTGCTTAATAGCTCAACCTGAGAAAGGGCTCCCAAACACCCAGTATAATCACTAGCCAAAAGACTTCCTATTGACTTAAACCCATGTCCTAGCAGTCTTCTCTGGTGGATTCCCCAACAGCATCCCAAGCTCCCACTTACTCTATGCTCTTCTCACTTTCTCTCTGTCTGCATGCTTCTCTATGGCTGAGTCTCTAGTCTGATGCTATTGGGGTCTGGGAACTGCCACACAAACCACTCAGACATCAATCTTAGTTAATCAGGACTGGTTTATTGAACACACACTCTAAGACTGATCAATGAGGACCGTAGTAGTTCAGACTCAGGAGCTGAAAGCTATGACCATGAATGTTTTTCAGGATCAATTTATAGGGAAAAAAATCATAATGAGCTCAAGAGTTGGTACAGGGAGGGATGCAGGGTGATCAGCCTTTCCCAAGATTTTTAGTAGTTTAGACATAACTGCTCAAGCTGCCCTCTGTCTTGCTTGGCTCTGAGTGAAGGCTACAGTTAGGGAATTTCCAATAAAAATAGTAATAATAATAATAATGTCTCAAAATATATAGCCAACTTGACCTTGTTCTGAGCCAAACTATTTTTCTGTGTCCACAGTCAACCTGCTTTTGTGTCAGCAATATGGGGTGGCTGGCATGCATGAAACAGAAGAATTACAGCCGAGCTAGGGGTGATTTTAAGCTAGGGAACAGGCTTCAATATGGGGACCAGGCTTCAACAGCTGCCACGTTCAGTCTACTATTTTCTCTCTCCACTCTGGACTCTATTGCAATAACAGCCTTCACCTTGACCATACTATGGAATGGTCACGTTGTCAGTTCACCACTGAGCTACAGTCACAGCTGTTTTCCACGTTTAGTAAACGTTTTTTTCTATTTGACCGGTCAGTTTCTTACAGCCTCAGTCAGCATTCTCTAGTAGCCTCATTGCCTTTGTAGCTTCCTCCACTTCAGTCCTTTGTTTTTTTGTGCTTGGGATTGAACCTCAGGGCCTGCTTTCAATCTCCTATTTGATTTCCTGTCTGACTTCCTTTAGTGATGGACTATGACCTCGAAGCATAGGCCAAATAAACCATTTCCTCCTTTAAATTGCTTTTGGGTCTGCTGTTGTTATAGAAGCAGAACAAAACTGGAACAGAAGCTGTGCTAGCTAGTCACGATCCTACCAGTACTCCAGCTGCTTTGGGAGACTGAACCAGTCTTTAGTTGTTGTTGCTCTGTAACAACCTGGCTCCCTTTAAGCTCATTGAAGGGAGCTTAAAGTTGTATAGTATGTGGTTAGTATGCCTGAGGCCTAGATTTAATAGATGCAATTCCCATCACACCATTCCCCCCCCAAACTAAACAGTGTATCACCACCCCTCCCTGCACACCCAGTTTCTTGTGGCTAAAGCTTGCAGCTGTAAATACTTTGTCCCATTGAAGTATTTATTTCTGTTCTATAGTCATGGAATCTCTCTCTCTCTCTCTCTCTCTCTCTCTCTCTCTCTCTCTCTCTCTCCCTCCCTCCTTCCTTCCTTCCTTGCTTCCCTCCCTCCTTCCTTCCTTCCTTTTTTTTTTTTTTTTTTTTTTTTTTTTTGGTTTTTTGAGACAGGGTTTTTCTGTGTAGCCCTGGCTGTCCTGGAACTACTCTGTAGACCAGGCTGGCCTCCAACTCAGAAATCCACCTGCCTCTGTCTGCCAAGTGCTGGGATTAAAGGCGTGGACCACCAATGCCCAGCTTGGAAGGTCTTTCTGCAGAAATTGGAAACCACATCACGATGATGGTATTGAACTGTTATCACCACCAAGGAAAAGCCTTGTTTATTACTCTTAAGGAAGGGTGAGAGCCTGTGACAAACACCAACTAGGTTAAGATCATGGAAAGCCAGATGTGCAACAGACCTGTGATCCTAGAATTTAGGAGGTAGAAGCAGGAGTATCAGGAGTTCAATGCCATGCTCAGCTCATACCAAATTCAAGGAAGGACAACCTGACCTACAGAAAAGCCTGTATCAAAACGAATATACAATCCGCCAAACAAATGAAACAAGCTCCAACAAAAAAAGGGTACAGATGATGTAACTACATATCCTAAAACCTTTAGCAATGGGGCTAGAGAGATGCCTCAATAGTTTCAAGCATTTGCTGCTCTTGATAGAACCTGGGTTTGGTTCCCAGCACTACTTGGTAGCTCATAACCATCTAGGATATCTGACTCCCTCTTTTGGACTCTAAGGGTACCAGATTGTACTGGCTGCTTTTGTGTCAACTTGACACAAGCCAGAGTTATCATAGAGAAAGGAGCTTCATGTGAGGAAATGCCTCCATGAGATTCAGCTGTAAGGCATTTTCTCAGTGATCAAGGGGGAGGGGCCCTTGTGGGTGGTACCATCTCAGGCCTGGTAGTCTTGAGTTCTATAAGAAAGCAAGATGAGTAAGGCAGGGGAAGCAAGCCAGTAAGTAATATTCTCCCATGACCTCTGCAGCAGCTCCTGCTTCCTGACCTGCTTGAGTTCCAGTCCTGATTTCCTTTGGTGATGAACAGCTGTGTGGAAATGTAAGCTGATAAATCTTTTCCTCCCCAAATTGCTTCTTGGCCATGATGTTTGTGCAGGAACAGAAACCCTGACTAAAACACAGATGGTGCACACAGTACACCCATATATAGGTAAAAACACATACACACATAAAATAAGATACACCTTTAAAAACAAATTAAAAGGAAAACACATTTTAAAAAAGATTTATTTATTTATTATATACCCTGTAGCTGTCTTCAGACACCCCAGAAGAGGACATCAGGTTTCATTACAGATGGTTGTGAGCCACCATGTGGTTGCTGGGATTTGAATTCAGGACCTTAGGAAGAGCAGTCAGTGTTCTGAACCACTGACCCATCTCACCAGCCCAGAAAAACACTTTAACACATGCTTTTATGGATAGGACAAGATCAATTATTTGGGTCCATGATCTCATGGAAATAGAACAGTGCTGGAGCTGAATCAGTAGAGAACGGAGAAGCTGAAGCTATTCAATTCTTGCTCTCAGAGCCTCACCCTGTAGGATGAAAGTTGAGTTAGTCTGGGCCTCAGAGCTTACAAGATTAAGATTCCAGTGGGAAGGGCAGGAAGTACAAAGCCTTTTCCAATGCAGCCTAAAAATCAGATACCACTTATACATTTTAAATTGAATCTTGTCTTCTCAACCAGTGAGCCAGAGATCATCCCAGAAGAGAGGAGAGGAATTCCGACCCATATAATTATGGGAAGTGTATCGAAGTCACATTGTAAAAGGAAGACGGGGTAGAAGATGATGTGACCATTTTTGGAAAACACCTGCTTTCCAAGCATTTAGATGGATGGTGTTACATAGAGTCGTTTCCATTCCCAAGGAGACATCCTCTTTGCCTCCTTGTTTCCTATTAGAATGTTCAATTCTTTAGAAATCTGTGCTGCTGAGATTCTTCTTCCTCTTCCTTTTCTTTTTCCTCCTCCTCCTCCTCCTCCTCCTCCTCCTCCTCCTCCTCCTCCTCCCCCTCCTCCTCCTCCTTGTCTTCTTTCTCCTTTTCCTCTTCCTCTGGGCAACTGTTAACTGCCAAATTGTCTTTATTATTTGTTCTAGCACAGAACCTCAGGGGCACCAGCCTCCTGGAATTTTTATATTTGCTATTTTAAAAATAAAGTCATAAAACTAGTAATGAGATATGAAAATTAATAACATTAATCTTTCTGTCTTTGAAAGTAATTACATAGTCACTGCACCAAGTTGAGAAAACAGATTAAATAAAATAGAGAAAATAAAATCAGTTCTGTTGTGCTTCCAAAGCTCAGAAAATCTCAGTAATTTCTCTCTGTCACTCTTTGCTTGTGTGTGTGGGTTGCATGTATGTGCTTGTACAGGTGTGTGCATTCATGAGGCATATATGTAGAGATCAGAGAACAACCTTTGAGAGCTAATTTTCTCCTTTTACCATGTGGATACCAGAGATAGTTTGGTAGCATTAGGTTTGGTAGCAAGAACCCTTACCATCTCCTAGCCCTTGATAATTTCTTAATAACACAATATACCTGACCTCTGACTATTTAAGAACATATTATACAGAGGCATTTTTTTCAATGATTTTTTTAAAAAAAGTAATATGCCTACATTTTAAGTGTATTCCTTATTGAGTTTCTTTTTTAAATATTCATTAATTTACTTATTTATATGTGTACCATAGTGGGCAAAGGACAAATTGTTGGAACTGGTTCTTTCCTTTCATCATGTTGATTCCAGGCATCGAAATTAGGTTCTCAAGGTTGGAGATAAAAATGTCTTACCTGCTGAGCTATTTTGCTGGCCTTATTTATTTATTTATTTATTTATTTATTTTGGTTTTTTGATTTGGTGTTTTCGAGACAGGGTTTCTCTGTATAGCCCTGGCTGACCTGGAATTCACTCTGTAGACCAGTCTGGCCTCGAACTCAGAAATCCACCTGCCTCTGCCTCCCAGAGTGCTGGGATTACAGGCATGTGCCACCACCGCCCGGCTCATAGGTTTATTTTTAAGTTTTATTTTTTTACCTTATGTGAGTGCTTCCTTGTAAGTGTCTGTGTTGTGTATCACAAATAGCTCAAAAATTTTCAGTTCATATCTTATCCTACTTTTTTTTTTTTAAAAAGTATTCCTTTATATCTCAGGCTGGTCTTGAACTTACAGTGTAGCTGTAAGTTCTTACTAGCTGTCCTGTCTCTGCTTCCTGAGTGCTGATATTAGAAGTATGTGATTCCATACTGAGCTTTTACTTGTTTTGAATTTCCCAGAGATACCATCAGAGGTGATGAAAACTGAAAACACTAGTCTCAGCAATTTCAAGAAAAGCTCAATTGTTTCCAAGCAGATGAGTATATACTACATAAAATTTCCTCAGTTGTGTGAATGTATGTCCATTTACCTCAAATAGAGCACTAATAGCAGAACAAAGAATGATTACTTATAAGTCTCCCTTAGAGAATTGGTGAGGGGTGGTTACTTATTGAAACATAGGTGAATTTTTTGGGTGTGGTTACTTATTGAAACATAGGTGAGGAATTACTTACAGTAGCATAGGTGACTCACAAGTAGCTACAGAACAACAACAACAACAAAATCCATCCCAACATTAGGACAACTCATGATAATTGCATCCTGGGGCTCCTTGCACAATTAGCAGTCAGCTCAGTCAGCCAGTCTTTTGCTCAGCAATTGTGTATACAAGTATGAGGGAGATTTGTGAGTCTTGTAACTTTCAGAAACTTCTTGAGTATTCTAAGTTTCATTCCCTTCCTGAGTCTATTGGACCCCTTCCTCCCTGCAAGAGGAAAGTAACTGAACAGAAAGTTCTTTTTTTTTCAGAGAAAATAGCTATAATATAGTCTATCCTTTCCTCCATTTTTCTTCTTTTCTTCCTTCCTTCTTTCCTTCCTTCCTTCCTCTTTCTTTTCTTCTTTCCTTTTGAGGCAGATATCAGTTTCAAAGCATCCACACTCACACAGAATAACCTGAAACCCAGAAGGCTGACTTAAAACTCACAAGCACCAAGTCTGCCCCCAGACTCCCAAATTGTTAGGATTACAGGTGTATGCCACCATACCTGGTCTAAAATCTACAGTCTTTTTACCCCCTCCTCTTTTATGTTCTCTGAGCTTTGGAGGTAGTGATATAGAAATCTGATTGTTGGAGTTTTTGTTTTGCTTTGTTTTGTTTTTAAGTTTATGGCTAAGTATCCCAGCAACAGCCACTTACTCTCAGGAGAGTGATTGCTTATAAGTCTCTGAATAAGTGCACTGCTCACTGCAAAAGAAAATAAGTTTTCTTTTGCAAGCAAGGTGGATAGCACCAATAACAAACAGAATTGAGCTCAAATGCTTAAAATCCATCTTGGGATTGAAGATGAGGCTTACTTGGTAAAAATCTTGCCTAGTGTATAAAAACCCTCAATTTGATCTCTACCATTATATAAAACTGAAGGTAATATCTATGTACTATCGGTTGTAGAGAGACAGGAGGATCAAGAGTTCAATGTCACTCAGGAACCAAGGAACAGCCAGGGAGAGGATCCTTCTGATTTCCATCTGCACCTTGGAGCTGACCCTATGCCATAGCATACCCAAATCCTGTCAGGAGAGAGCTGGTCTCCCAGAAGTGCTGACACACCTGAGAGCACAGGTGAGACCACCAATTCTACTCATATTCCTGGCCCAAGAGGGACCCATCCAGAGTCCTTAGGACACAGGAAGGAGCATCCTGGGGCAGGATCCTTCTGGGGAGCTGACCTTGTGCCATAGCTCTCCATATAGAAATCCCACTGGGAGAGAGCTGGTCTCCCAGGAGTGCTGACACACAGGCTCATAGGAAGGACAAGCTACAGTCAGAGAGAGCAAGACCAGCTAACATGGTGAGAAGCAAGTGCAAGAACACAAGCAACAGAAACCAGGGCTTCTTGGCACCATCAGAACCCAGGTCTCCCACCACAGCAAGCCCTGGATACCCCAACACCCTGGGAAAGCAAGACTCTGATTTAGAATCAAATTTCATTATGATGATAGAGGATTTTATGAAGGACATAAATAACTCCCTTAAAGAAATACAGGAGAACAAAGATAAACAGCTAGAAGCCCACAAAGAAGAAATACAAAAGTCCCTTAAAGAATTACAGGAAAACACATTTAAACAGATGAAGGAATTGAAAAAAAAAATCCAGGACCTAAAAATGGAAATAGAAACAATAAAAAAATCACAGAGGGAGACAACCCCTGAGATAGAAAACCTAGAAAAGAGATCAGAAGTCCTAATGCAAATATCACCTACATAATACTAGAGATAGAAGACAGAATATCAGGGACAGAAGATAACGTAGAAAACATTGACACAACAGTCAAAGAAAATGCAAAATGCAAAAAGCTCCTAACCCAAAACATCCAGGAAATACAGGACACAATGAGAAGACCAAACCCAAGGATAATAGGTATAGAAGAAAGTGAAGATTTCCCAACTTAAAGGGCCAGTTAATATCTTCAACAAAATTAGAAGAAAATGTCCCTAATCTAAAGAAAGAGATGCCTATAAACATACAAGAAGCCTACAGAACTACAAATAGATTTGACCAGAAAAGAAATTCATCCTGTTACATAATAGTCAAAACAACAAATGCATAAAACAAAGAAATAATATTAAAAGCAGTAAGGGAAAAAGGTCAAGTAACATATAAAGGCAGACCTATCAGAATTACACCAAACTTCTCACCAAAGACTATGAAAGTTAGAAGATCCTGGGCAGATGTCATACAGACCCTAAGATAACACAAATGCCAGCCTAGGGTACTATACCCAGCAAAACTCTCAAATTACCATAGATGGAGAAACCAAGCTATTCCATGACAAAACCAAATTTACACAATATCTTTCCACAAATCCAGTCCTACAAAGGATAATAGATGGAAAACTCCAATCCAAGGAGGGAAACTACTGTTCTGTCCCGCAGGACTCAGTTATTCGTGGGTCCGAGGGGGATCTGGCCTGAAAATTAGAAGAACGGGCAAGATAGAAGAGCAAGACCAAGCAAAATCATTGTTGAGGTCTGTTTATTGTAACAAGGGCAGGGGGTTTTAAGTAGTAAGGGAACAGGGGAAGGTGATAAATCTGAAACAATCAGGTGAAATATCCTCAGATTGCAAGGGTGAGGAAGGTTGGGTAAAGGTCAGTTTACCGACTAGCTAGTTCCTGTATGAGGTTCTGGTGACTAAATATTTAGTCAGTTTATTGTTTAGCTAGTTCCTAGAACAGCGGGTAAGGAATGGTGCTGAGTCAGTTGCATACATGATTTAGAAGAACCTGTAAGATGGTTGCACTCCGGCCCTTTAATTTGAGCGTTTGTCTTCAACATCTCCCCCTATTTTGTATAACTGATGGAGAGCCTGTCTTAGGCCACACGATGTGCATCCATGGCCAGTACCTTTGTACACAAGTGTATGTGGGTAGAGCCTCTGTCTTAGGCCACATGAGGTACATCCATGTCCAGCTCTTCCAAAGTGAGTTTCTGGGTTATGCCCAGCACTCCTGAGAGAGGGCCTCTGGCCTCATGCTAATTCCCATCATGGAGTCACTCTACAGCCTTAAAATTGTGCACCTGGCATATGGCATTGTGCTATCTCCCATCATTGGTGTCTCCATAGCTTGTTATACCAGGGAATGTTATGCTCTGTGGCCAGAACTGAAAAATCTAGGCCAGCAGAAGGGGTACCTATTGGCTCCTCATAGGCAGAAGGATCTCCATCTCGCATCTCCAAGAAATGGTAATGGACCGATACTGGCTTGTTGGCAAAGGCTGAATCCACCTGTGATTTAATGAAATGAGTTAGCTTTTGAAAGGTTCAGGGGCCAAAAGAAATGAGCAGGAGAAATCCTATCAAGGGGTCCAATAAGCTAGAGAGTAAAGTGGAAAGCCATGGAGAAGTGGAAAATCAATTTTGATACCAAGATTCTTTTTGTTCTCTTTCTTTCTTTCTCTTTTCTAAATTGTCTTTGATTTTTTGTAGACTGTCTTCAACTAACCCTGTCTTGTCTGTGTAGAAAGAGCATTCCTCTTTAAGAGTGGCACACAGTCCTCCCTGTTGGAGGAAGAGGAGATCCAGTCCTCTTCTATTTTGCAAGACCACTTCTGAAAGAGAGGAAACTGAATCTCTAAGATTTTTAAGACCTGATTGTAACTCCTGTATGTCTCTATCGACTGCTGCAGTGAGTTGAGCATATTGCTGATTAGCATATAAGCAATTCCTGTCCCAGCGCCTGCAGTTCCCAGTTCAAGGATGACTGCTAATGTAACTGCAGTTATGGGTTCTCTCTTTGCCCTGGAGGGAAGCATAGTTCCTTGTTCCCAAACCCTTAGGAAATCATCAGACTCATGAATAGTCAGATGTGGGAGAAGGGTCACTTCTATGCAATAATCATGATTGGTGAGAAAGGTACTGATGACTATAAAGGTAGTTAAGCCTGAGGAACAAGCAAGGTACGAATTATTAGAGGCTGAAATATATTGAAAAGAGGCGTTAACAAAAAGAGTCTGGTTGCAAACTTGGGTGAGGGTTTTAGGAGGTAACATATAGGACCCAAGCAGACACAAGCCTAGACCAGAGACTTTGCTAAGGATCAGGCCTTGCTTTTCAGGTGGGCTCCATCGCAGGCTGGAGGTGTCATTAGTAAATAATAAATTTTCAAAATTAGCAATTCCCTCGTAAAAGAGTGGGGTAGAGGAGTAGCAAACCCAACATTCTTCTAAGAGCGTATGATTGGCTTCATGAATGGCTTGTATTGAGGCATTAACTAAAGACAAAACAAGATCAGCAGTAGAGGGGGGACCTGCAGGGAGAGTAGGTTGAAAAATTGAGCTATAAGAAGGGGGTAGGGAAGCCGGGCGGTAGTGGCGCACACCTTTAATCCCAGCACTTGGGAGGCAGAGGCAGGCAGATTTCGGGAGTTCGAGGCCAGTCTGGTCTATAGAGTGAGTTCCAAGACAGCCAGGGCTACACAAAGAAACCCTGTCTTGAAAAAAAAAAGATTAAAAAAAGAAGAAGAAGGGGGCAGGGATGTGACAGAATTAGCGAATGTTTTCCTGGGACTATGTGCTTGGTTGTTATTCTGGTGGAGCTCTGAGTTGGAGCCAATGGCAATTTTGATTTTTTGATTTGGTATGGACTGTATTAGTCTTATATGTAAAAGGAGACCATCGTCTCTCATGGACTTATAAAGTCTTTAAGTCCCCAGGTATATCCAGTGAGCCAGCCTTTTTGTTTCTGTCCTGACTCAGTAAAGGTTATTTTTAAAGGAAGGCACCAATCTTCACATTCACTTTTGTAAGCCCAATCTTGACTCCCTATTTCATGGCTTGCATAGTTGGCCGTGACCGAGACATAATCCCATGAGGAGGCGGGATTCCAATAGGTGCTCCCCGAAGTCTAGCATCCCCAATTTTTACAGGAAAAAGTGGTTTCCCCCTCCACACGTGGGCTTTAGAGCCCTTGCCCGATGAAATCCTGGGCACATATAAAAAGTTAAAGTTTTTAATTGGCTCCATCGGGAAGGGTGTCCATGTCCTCCCCATGGGTCTAGACTGAGACACCCTGGTGGTGAGGGCTCTGTGGGGGCCCGCATATTGGGGTCATGGTACCCTTCCATGTCCCAGTTTGCCGGGGCTCCGAATGCTAATTTACAAAGGTCTGGGTATAGAGGAGGCCACCAGGTCCAAGGAGAAGTCACCTTGGAAGCACTCCAGATGGGGTCTCCAGCCTGGGACAATACCTGCCATGTATAATTGAAAACTTGGTAAGGAGAAGTAGCAGCTGTAATCATGATGCACAGGAGCATGCATGGAAGGAGCTTTTTTCTCTTTTCTGAAATTAATCACAGTTAAAAGCTTTCTCAGGGGCTTCCCTGGGTGGATTATATAATTTTATTAATCTTTCTGGCAGCCATCTAGCATTGCTGCCTGATTATCATATATGCAGGCATGTCCTTTTCCCCAAATGAGGACAGGGTCTGGGTCCTGCCATTTGTTAGTTAGGGGATCTTTCCATATGGCTTGTGCATAATTTTGGGATGTGGACAGATGCCACAATCTATCTGTGGCAGATCTTCCATCATTGTTTAATGTAAGAAAATTTAAAACAAAGAGTACGTGGTTAAGCCAATTTTTCTGATTGCCAGAAGTGGGATAAAGAACTCCCCCACAATTTTGTAATTTGGAGATCATATTCTTAAGAGTTTGATGTGCTCTTTCAACAATACCTTGTCCCATGGAGTTATATGGAATACCAGTGATATGCTTGATGTTCATCTGTGAACAAAAATGTTTGAAGGCTGTGCTGGTATACCCAGGACCACTATCCATCTTTACTATTTTAGGGTGAGGCAAGGCGGCTAAACAAGAAAGGACATGGCTAATAACGTGTTTAGTAACTTCTCCAGTTTGAAGGGTGGCATAAATAAAGCCACTGAAGGTATCAATAGAAACATGAATATATTTTAATTCTCCAAATGAAGGCAAATGCGTAATATCCATCTGCCAGATTTCTACAGGGATCATTCCTCATGGATTGACTCCCAAATGTGGTTCAGGCCAGTGGGTAAGGTATCCCTTTCAATTGTGAACTTTTCTCTAGCTTGTTCTCTGGTTATGGCATATTTAAGGCACAAGGTTTGGGAACTAAGATGGTAGAGAGTATGAGCCTGCTGTGCCAACTTTAATGGGGATATAGTTGGCTGAGATAGAGCAACGAGCTGTGTGGCACAATCAACAATATCATTACCCTGAGATTGGGGCCAGGCAATCCTGAATGTGCTTGAATGTGACCAATAAAGAAGGGGCAACTGCAATCAAGGATTAGACTTTGGAGGGTAGCAAAGAGAGGAGCTGCATTAGTAGTAGGGTGAATATAAGGAGAAGTTTCTAAGCAAGGGACAGAAAGGGCAATATAAGAACTATCTGTATAGCCGGGTGGCGCATGCCTGTAATCCCAGCACTTGGGAGGCAGAGGCAGGTGGATTTCTGAGTTCAAGGCCAGCCTAGTCTACAGAGTGAGTTCCAGGACAGCCCAAGCTACACAGAGAAACCCTGTCTCGAAAAACCAAAAAAAAAAAAAACAAAAAAAAAACAAAAAAACAACAACAACAAAAAACAAAAAACAAAAAAAACAAAAAAAAAACCAACTATCTGTATAAAGATAAAAGGCTCGTTGGGATAGCACTTGAAAAACTTTAATAATGGCTAATTCAACAATTTGAGTGGAGGATCCAGAGGCATGAGAACAGAACATTTTGCCATCTATATAAGCTGCTACACCTGAGGAAGAATAAAAACTAAGGCAGCTCTCTCTATGTGATTCCGTTTTGTTAGTCTCGGGAAAATTGTGGGTGTCTTAAAGAAAAATTGGATTAGTTTATCTGGAGGATAATGATTATCAATATGTCCCTGAAAAGAAATTCAGCTAATAGCCCTATCATCATTATTTTGAGCAAGCCATTGTACCTGTGAGGGACTATATGGGATAATAAGTTTTTCTGGGTCTTTACCAAAAAGTTTAAGAGATTGCTCTCTCCCAGATTTTATAAGTTGGGACACTAAAAATGGATACGTAGGGAGAACTTTGGGAGGAGAAGCTGGTAAATGAATCCAATAAAGAGGTGGATCTTGCCAAAAAAGGCCAGTGGGTGAGAATGGGGTGGGAAAAACAATAAAATATAAGGGTTTATCAGGGGAGAAATAGGTAACATGCTGCCTTTTAATAGCTTCTTCCAGTAAGGCCAATGCATGCCTGGCATCAGGAGTAAGGGTGCACGAAGATAAGGGATCTGAGTCGCCTTTTAGGATATCAAAGAGAGGTCTAAGCTCTCCAGTGGTAAACTTAAGGTAGGGGCGGAGCCAATTAATATCTCCTAATAATTTTTGAAAATCATTGAGTGTGGAAAGAGAATCCCTTCTGATTTGGAGCTTTTGAGAGACTAGCTTGTTAGGAAATAAACTCAAACCCTAAGAATAATTGAGGGGGTTGCATTTGGACTTTTTCTGGAGAGATCTGTAGCCCTTGATGTTGGAGGGCAGCAATTAATTGTTGAGTAATTTGGTATAGAGCATGCTCATGGGGTCCAGCTAAGAGAACGTCATCCATGTAATGAATGAGATAAATATCAGGATAACGAATCCTAAAAGGCTCGTCAACCTGGGCAACATATTTTTTGACAAAGTGTAGGGCTGTTAGTCATACCCTGAGGGAGGACTTTCCACTGAAAACATGGAGTAGGACCTACATAATTAACAATGGGAAGGCTAAAAGCAAAGCGCTTACAATCATCAGGATGAAGGGGAATGGTGAAAAAGCAATCTTTTAAATCAATAACAGTCTTAAAATAATGGCGAGGGATAGCAATAGGAGAAACCAAACAGGTTGCAAGGCCCCCATAGGGACCATAGTTTTATTGATGGTGCAATAAACGCCATTTCCCTGATTTTTTCTAAATAACAAAAATGGGGGTATTCCAAGGGGAAACTGTTCAATATATCCTGCAGCTAATTGTTCCTGCACCAACTCTAAGGCTGCAGATAATTTTTGGGATGAAAGAGGCCATTGATCAATCCAGACAGCATCATCACTTTTCTAAGTAATTTTATCAGCCTGGAGTGCAGGGGGAGCAATGGCTTTTAAGAAAAATTTTGAAATCCGAGGCCAGAACGGTCTTGTTTTGGATGAACCTGAATGGGGCTAGACATACCTTGACTCAGTCTACCGAGTCCCTGTCCTGGCAAAAAGCCCTGTGACAGCATTTGTTGAGCCACTGTCTCATTAGGGCTACACATAATAATTTTCATTTGTGAAAGAATGTCCCTTCCCCATAAATTAACAGGGAGTTGGGGACCACAAAGGGCTGAACGGTCCCTATATTTCCTTCTGCATCCTTCCATTTTAGTAGTTTGGAACTTTGTAATGGATTTTTTTGATTGCCCTATTCCCTGTAGATGGGTGATAGAAGGTTGAGTTGGCCATGCCGAGGGCCAGGAATCAAAGGAAAGGACAGTAGCATCTGCTCTGGTATCCAAAAATTCCTTCAAACCACCTTCCTTCTATCTTAAGTTTTAACATCAGACGATCGTTGGACAGCATTTGGACCCAATAAGTATTGGAGGAGGCTGGGCTGGAAGCTCCACGGTGCCCATGATGAAGGGCTGGTGTCTGAATATCAAGAGGGAGTGGGAGTGCCCGTGCAATTCGCTAAGGGAAATAGGCCCCAAGGTAGAGCTCACTAAGACTTTAATATCTCCTGTGTAATCATTATCTACCAGGGAGGGATGAATAATAAGGCCTTTAAGTGTGGAAGAAGTGAGACCCAAAATTAAATAGCAGGTATTGGCAGGAGGCGGGCCAAAGACTCCGGTAGGCAAGACCTGAACACCGTCCTCAGGTTTTAATATTGAATTGGTGCTGTTACACAGTTCCAGTCCTGTGCTTCCAGGTGTTGCTCGGTAGAGCTGGGAAAAACAGGTAGGGGAGACTGAGCTGGCTGACTGGTCCCCGAAGCCAGCAGGAACAGAACAAGCTGAGGGGCCCGGGGCTGGCCCCTCATGCTGTTTCCCTGAAAGGGAGGCAGGGGATTGCCTGAGGCATCTGTTTTAGATTTACATTGGTTGGCCCAGTGTTTTCCTCTTTTGCATCGAGGGCAGACTGCATTTGGTATTTGGGGTCTGAGCATGGGCCTGGGACCTCCCAATGAAGGATTAATTTGTCCTGGAGTGACTTGCCCTTGAAGGCACTGTTTAGCAAAATGTCCAGGCTGATTACATTCGAAACAAACTCTAGGACTGCCAGAGGCTTGCATAACGGCACCAATGGCCATACTAACACCTTGAGAAATACTCTGAGAGAGCTTTGCAGCAAAGGGGTCAGCATCATTACACAGTTTTACCATATCATCTAAGGAACTATTCTTAATCTTTCCCCTAAGAATGGAACAGCAGGTAGAATTAGCATTTTCATAAGCCAACTGTTTTAGGAATCGACTGTCAGTTTCTTCAGTGCCAAGGACCCTTTCGGCTGTTTCTAAAAGTCCCTACAAATTCGTTATAGGGTTCATGGGCTCCTTGAATTGTTTTTGTTAGTGGCATTGTCACTGATCCCTTGGAGGGAACTGCATGCCAAGCTCCCAAGGCGGCTTCAGCAGTCTGTGTTAGAATGCTCATGGGAGACGAGTTTGTTGCTCCTCAGATAGATATCTTCCGTGGCCAGAAAGTTTATCAAGGGTCCAATGTGCTGTGCCAGTCTTTCTTTGGTTTTGTATAGCAATGGACTGACAACGGTCTAGAAATTCAGCTTTCCAGGCTAAATATTGCCCTCGGATAAGGACTGCTTGTGGTATGTGATACCACTTGGCAGGGATGAATTGGCCTCCTCCAGAGAGTGCCTCCAACATGGAAAGTGTAAAAGGAGCAGTGGGGCCATAATTGTGAATGGCTGAATTGGGTTCCTTAAGAGGTTCAAATTTTAATCTTTTTTTTTAATTGGATATATTCTATATTTACAATTCATTTCCCTTTTTCTGGTTCCCCACCCCCAAAGGTCCCACATGCCCTTTTCCCTCCCCCTGCTCCCTCATTCACCTCCTCCCACCTCCCTGTTCTTGTACTCCCCCACAATGATGCTTTGGTCCATTCTAGCACCAGTGTCCACTCCTTTCTTCTTGTCAGACATCACTTGGTATGTGATTTATGTCTTTGGTGTTCCAAGATTCTAGGCTAATATCCACTTATCAGTGACTGCATACCATGAGTATTTTGAGACTGGGTCACCTCACTTAGTATGACGTTCTCCAGCTCCATCCATTTCTAGAATGGAAGCACCTAAAGAAATGTTCAACATCCTTATTTGTCAGGCAAATGCAAATCAAAATAACCCCGAGTTCCACCTCACACCAGTCAGAATGGCTAAGATCAAATCTCAGTGGATAGCAGATGCTGCTGAGGATGTGGAAAAAGCGGAACACTCCTCCACTGTTGGTGGGATTACAAGCTGGTACAACTGTTGCTTGCTCTTATTCTCTTGTTCTCTCTTGCCTCTCTTGAGAGAGGGAATGGCCAAGCAGCCCCTCTTATAGTGGGCCAGGCCTACCTGGCTGTTGCCAGGTAACTGTAGGGGTAGAGTCCAGACAGAGTACCAACAACAACCACTCTGGAAATCAGTCTGAAGGTTCCTCAGAAAAATTGGACATAGTAGTACCTGAGGGCCCAGCTATACCACTCCTGGGCATATACCCAGAAGATGCTCCAACATGTAATAAGGACACATGCTCTACTATGTTCATAGCAACCATATTTATAATAGCCAGAAGCTAGAAACAAGCCAGATACCCCTCAACAGAAGACTGGATACAGAAAATATGGTAAACTTACACAATGGAGTACTACTCATCTATTAAAACAGAGACTTCATAAAATTCACAGGCAAATGGATGGATCTAGAAAGTATCATCTTGAGTGAGGTAACTCAGTCACAAAAGAACACACACGTTATGTACTCACTGATAAGTGGATATTAGGCAAAGAGTGTGGAATACTCATGATACAACTCACGGACCAAATGAAGCTCAAGAGGAAGGAAGACCAAAGAGTGGGTGCTTCAGTCCTACTTAGAAGGGGGAACAAAATAATCAAGGGAAGTGGAGGGTGGGAAGGACTTGGGAGGAAGAGAAGAGAAGGAAGAAAAATGGGGGGAGGGGGGCAGAATCAGGTATGGGAAGAAATGGAAGAGATGTACAGAGGGTCAGAAAATTGAACAGAGATGTGTAGCAATAGGGGATGGTGAACTTGTGGTAGTAACCAGAAAGTTCCAGATGCCAGGAAAGCAAGAGTCTCCCAGGACCCCATGGGGATGAGATTAGCTGAAATACCCCACAAAGGGTATGGAGAACCTGTTGAGACCATATCCAGAGGTTAGGCATGAGTCTCCAGTTGAGGGATGGGATCACCCACCTATGTCCAAAATTTTAACCCAGAATTGTTCCTGTCTAAAGGAAATACAGGGACAATGAGTAGAACAGAGACTGCCCCACCTGGACACAAGCAGACACCAAATCCAGACACTATTGCTGATGCCAAGAAGTGCTTGCTGACAGGAGCCTGATACAGCTGTTTCCTGAGAAACAGCCAGGTCCTGACCAATACAGATGCAGATGCTTGCAGCCAACCATCATACTGAACTCCAATGGAGAGTTAGGCGAAGGACTGAAGGAGCTGAGGGGCCTTATCTGGAATCAATGGGAGGCAAGCCCTTGGTCCTGTGAAGGCTTGAGGCCCCAGTGTAGAGGAATGCTATGGCAATGAGTCAGAAGTGTGTGAGCACCCTCATAGAAGCAGAGTAAGGGGGATGGAATGGGGGTTTGCAAGGGGAGACCGGGAAAGGGAGAACAATTGAAATATAAACAAACAAAATATCCAATTAAAAAATAAAATAAAAAGCATAAATTAAAAAAAAAAAGAAGAGTTGTTCTGGGGTATATAGTAAGCTCTAGGCCGCCAGCCTGAGATACAGTATGAGATCTATATCAAAAAGCTGTTTAGACTACAAACTAAATCTTTGTAATAAAATGAGTTTCAAAGAAAAAAAAAAGAGTCCACTGTCATTTTAGCTACACAGTGATTTCAAGGCCAGCTTGGGCTATCTGCTACTCTCCCTCTTAAAAAATAAAAGTAAAAAAATCAATCTGAGGAGCACAACTGTTGTGTGACACCACATTTTCTGGGGAGATGTAACACATATCTCCTTATCTCAGATAGGGAGCACATAACAGACCAAAGTGTTGATACCACCTAAATCTGACTTGGTGAACCAATCAATGTTATTTGGTCTTCTTATGGGACTATGGTAAAGGGTATTTTACAGGAGCAGAAACAACTGGAAGCCAGTGGTAGTACCAAAGCCCACTCTGTTGTGTAGTATACACCAGAGAAGAGTGCTTAGACAGGGTTTAAGCCTATAGAAAGTCACAAGTCAATAGAAAGAGTCCCCAGAATTCCAATCATAAACTATCTTCAGCTGGCAGAATCCCATCCCTGCCAGAGCATGTGACAAATCAGTCAGCTGCTGTGGACAATCTGAAGCAGCTACGTATCCCACACCTGGGATTCAAACAAAAACATATTCATACAACATAACTGTTTTAAAATTTATTTATTTTATGTATGTGAGTACACTGTCCTCTCAGTGTGTTTACACAAACCAGAAGAAGGCATAGGATCCTATTATAGATGATTGTGGGCCACAATGTGGGTACTGAGAATTGAACTCAGGACTTTTGGAAGAGTAGTCAGTACTCTTAACCACTGAGTCATCTCTCCAGTGTCATAAAAGTGTTTTTATTATTATTATTATTATTATTATTATTATTATTATTAATTAATTCTATATTCTTTGTTTACATTCCAAAGTCTTTCCCCTTTTGCAGTTCCCCCCACCATATGTCCCATAAGTCCTCTCCCCCCCCAACTATTCCCCAATCAACCCCCGCCCCCATTTCTCTGTTCTGATACTCTCCTACAAAACTATATCCAATCTTTTCAGGCCCAGGGTCCTCTCCTTTCTTCTTCTTGGGAATCATTTGACTTGCTAATTGTGCCTTGAGTATTCAGAGCTTCTGGGCTCATTAATATCCACTTATCAGTGATTGCATTTCATGTGTATTCTTTTGTGATTGCGTTAACTCGCTTAGGATGATATTTTCCAGATCCAACCATTTGCCTACAAATTGCATGAATTCATTATTTTTAATTGCTGAGTAGTATCCCATTGTATAAATATATCACATTTTCTGTATCCATTCCTCCTTTGAGGGAGATCTGGGCTCCTTCCAACTTCTGGCTATTATAAATAAGGCTGCTATGAACATAGTGGAGCATGTGTCTTTATTGTATGCAGGGGAATCCTCTGGGTATATGCCCAGGAGTGGTATGACAGGGTCCTCTGGAAGTGTCATGCCCAATTTTCTAAGGAACCACCAGACTGATTTCCAGAGCAGTTGTGCCATCTTGCAATCCCACCAGCAGTGGAGGAGTGTTCCTTTTTCTCCACATCCTCTCCAGCACCTGTTCTTTCCTGAATTTTTAATCTTAGCCATTGTGACTGGTGTGAGGTGGAATCTCAGGGTTGTTTTGATTTGCATTTCCCTGATGACTAATGATGTTGAACATCTCTTAAGGTGTCAGCCATCTGAATTTTTTCTGGTGACAGTTCTTTGTTTAGCTCTGTACCCCATTTTTTAATAGGGTTATTTGGTTCTTTGGGGTCTAACTTCTTGAGTTCTTTGTATATATTTGATATTAGCCCTCTGTCGGATATGGGGTTGGTGAAGATCTTTTCCCACTTTGTTGGTTGCCGTTTTGTCCTTCTGACAGTGTCCTTTGCCTTACAGAAACTTTGTAATTTTATGAGGTCCCATTTGTCAATTCTTGATCTTAGAGCATAAGCTATTGGTATTCTGTTCAGGAATTTTCATCCTGAGCCCATGTCCTCCAGTGTCTTCCCCAGTGTCTTTTCTATTAGTTTCAGTGTGTCTGGTTTTATGTGGAGGTCCTTGATCCACTTGGAGTTGATCTTAGTGCAAGGAGATAAGAGTGGGTCAATTCACATTCTTCTGCATGTTGACCTCCAGTTGAACCAGCACCATTTGTTGAAAAGGCTATCTTTTTTCCACTGGATGGTTGTAGCTCCTTTATCAAAGATCAAGTGACCATAAGTCTGTGGGTTCATTTCTGGGTCTTCAATCCTATTCCATTGATCTACTTGCCTGTTGCTGTACCAATACCATATAGTTTTTTTAACACAATTGCTCTGTAGTACTGCTTGAGGTCAGGGATATTGATTCCCCCAGAAGTCCTTTTATTGTTGAGAATAGCTTTAGCTATCCTGGTTTTTTTGTTACTCCAGATGAATTTGAGAATTGCTCTTTCTAGTTCTATGAAGAATTGAATTGGGATTTTGATGGGGATTGCATTGAATTTGTAGATTGCTTTTGGCAAGATGGCCATTTTTACTATATTGATCCTGCCAATCCAAGAGCATGAAATATTTTTCCATCTTCTGAGGTCTTCTTCGATTTCTTTCTTCAAGGACTTGAAGTTCCTGTCATACAGATCTTTCACTTGCTTGATTAGAGTCACGCCAAGGTACATTATGCTGTTTGTGGCTGTTGTGAAGGGTGTTATTTCCCTAACTTCTTTCTCAGCCTGCTTGTCCTTTGAGTACAGGAAGGCTACTGATTTGCTTGAGTTGATTTTATAACCAGCCACTTTGCTGAAGTTGTTTATCAGCTGTAGAAGTTCTCTGGTGGAGTTTTTTGGGTCGCTTAAGTATACTATGATATCATCTGTAAATAATGATAGTTTGACTTCTTCCTTTCAAATTTGTATCCCTTTGACTTCCTTATGTTGTCTAATTGCTCTCGCTAGAACTTCAAGTACTATATTGAAAAGATATGGAGAGAGAGGGCAGCCTTGTCTAGTCCCTGATTTTAGTGGGATTGCTTCAAGTTTCTCTCCATTTAGTTTGATGTTGGCTACTGGTTTGCTGTAGATTGCTTTTACTATGTTTAGGTATGAGCCTTGAATTCCTGCTCTTTCAAAGACTTTTAGCATGAAAGGATACTGAATTTTGTTGAATGCTTTTTCAGCATCTAATGAGATGACCATGTGGTTTTTTCTTTTAGTTTGTTTATGTAGTGGATTACATAGATAGATTTTCGTATATTGAACCATTCCTGCATCCCTGGGATGAAACCTATTTGATCATGGTAAACGATCGTTTTGATGTGCTCTTGGATTCGGTTGGCAAGAATTTTATTTAGTATTTTTGCATCGATATTCATAAGGGAAATTGGCTTGTAGTTCTCTTTCTTTGTTGGATCTTTGTGTGGTTTTGGTATCAACATAATTGTGGCTTCGAAGAAAGAGTTAGTTGGGCAGTGTCCCTTCTGTTTCTATTTTGTGGAATAGTTTGAAGAGTATTGGTGTTAAGTCTTCTTTGAATGTCTGGTAGAATTCTGCACTAAAACCACCTGGTCCCGTACTTTTTTTGGTTGGGAGGCTTTCTATAACTCCTTCTATTTCTTTAGGGGTTATGGGACTGTTCAGCTGATCTAATTGATCCTGATTCAATTTTGATATTTGGTATCTGTCTAGGAAATTATCCATTTCCTCCAGATTCTCCAGTTGTGTTGAGTACAGACTTTTGTAGTAGGATCTGATGATCTTTTGCATTTCCTCAGTTTTTGTTGTTATGTCCCCCTTTTCATTTCTAATTTTGTTAATTTGTATACTGTCTCTGTGTCCTTTGGTTAGTCTGGCTAAGGGTTTATCTATCTTGTTGATTTTCTCAAAGAACCAGCTCCTGGTTTTGTTGATTCTTTGTATGGTTTCTTTGTTTCTACTTGATTGATTTCAGCCCTGAGTTTGATGATTTCCTGTCTTCTACTCCTCCTGGGTGAATTAGCTTCTTTTTGTTCCAGGGCTTTAAGGTGTGCCGTTAAGCTGCTAGTGTATGCTCTCTCCAGTTCCTTTTTGGATGCACTTAGAGCTATGAGTTTTCCTCTTAGCACTGCTTTCATTGTGTCCCATAGATTTAGGTAGGTTGTACCTTCATTTTCATTGAATTCTAAAAGTCTTTGATTTCTTTTTTTATTTCTTCCTTGACCAAGGTGTCATTGAGTACAGTATTGTTCAGTTTCCATGTGTATGTGGGCTTTCTGTTGTTTTTGTTGCTATTGAAGACCACTCTTACTCCATAGTGATCTGATTGGTGGCATGGGATTAGTTGATCTTATATTTGTTGAGGTCTGTCTTGTGACCAATTATATGTTCGATTTTGAAGAAGGTACCATGAGGTGCTGAGAAAAAGGTATATTCTTTTGCTTTAGGATGAAATGTTCTATGTATATCTGTTAAATCCAATTGGTCCAAAGTTTCAATTAGTTTCACTGTGTCCCTGTTTAGTTTCTGCTTTCCTGATCAGTCCATTGAGGAGAGTGGGGTGTTGAAGTCACCCACAATTATTGTGTTAGGTGCAATGTGTGCTTTAAGCTTTAGTAAGGTTTCTTTTATGAATGAGGGTGCCCTTGCATTTGGAGCATATATGTTCAGTATTGAGAGTTCTTCTTGGTGGATTTTCCCTTTGACCAGCAAGAAGTGGCCTTCCGAGTCTCTTTTGATGACTTTAGGTTGAAAGTCAATTTTATCTGATATTAGAATGGCTACTCCAGCTTGTATCCTGAGAACATTTGCTTGTACAATTGTCTTCCAGCCTTTCACTCTAAGGCAGTGTTTGTCTTTAACACTGAGATGTATTTCCTGTATGCAGCAAAATGTAGGGTCCTGTTTCCATATCCAGTCTGTTAGTCTATGTTTTTTTATTGGGGAATTGAGTCCATTGATGTTAAGAGATATTAAGGAATAGTAATTATTACCTCCTGACATTTTTGAGATTATTTTTTTATATTTGAGCGGTTATCTTCTTTTGGATTTGATGAGAGGAAGTTTCTATCTTGCTTCTTCTGGGGTGTAGTTTCCTTCCTTGTGTTGGTGTTTTCCCCCTATTATCCTTTGTATGGCTGGGTTTGTGGAAAGATTTCGTGCAAATTTGGTTTTGTCATGGAATACCTTGGTTTCTCCATCTATGGCGATTGAGAGTTTTGCAGGGTAAAGTAGTTTTGGCTGAAATTTATGTTCTCTTAGAGTTTGCATGATATCTGCCCAGGATCTTCTAGCTTTCATGGTCTCAGGTGAGAAGTCTGGTGTAATTCTGATAGGTCTTCCTTTATATGTTACTTGGCCTTTTTCTCTTACTGCCTTTAATATTCTTTCTTTGTTTAGCAAATTTGGGGTTTTGATTATTATGTGACTGGATGTATTTCTGTTCTGGTCCAGTCTGTTTTGAGTTCTGTAGGCTTCTTGTATATTCATGGGCATCTCTCTCTTTAGGTTGGGGAAGTTTTCTTCCATAATTTTGTAGAAGGTATTTGCTGGCCCTTAACTTCACTCTCATCTATACCAAAAATCCTTAGGTTTGGTCTTCTCATTGTGTCCTGTATTTCCAGGATGTTTTGGGTTACAACCTTTTTGCATTTAGTATTTTCTTTGACTGTTGAATCAATGGTTCCTATGGTATCTTCGGCATCTGATATTCTTTCTTCTATCTTTTGTGTTCTATTGTTGATATTTGCATCTATGGCCTCTGATTTCTTTCCAAGATTTTCTATCTCCAATGTTGTTTCCCTTTGTGATTTCTTAGTTGTTTCTCCTTCTGTTTTTAGAACCTGGATGGATATACTCAGATCTTTTACTTGTTTGATTGTGTTTTCATTTAATTCTTTAAGAGATTTTTGTGTTTCCTCTTTCATAGCTTCTACTTGTTGACCCATGTTCTTCTGTATTTCTTTAAGTGATTTTTTATTTCCTCCTTATTGGCTTCTGTTTTTTGATCCATATTCTCCTGAATTTCTTTAAGTGATTTTTGTGTTTGCCTTGTAAAGGCTTCTAAATTTTGATCCACTTTCTCCTTTATTTCTTTAAGAGATTTATCTATGTGTTCCACTACCAGTATCCTGACCAGTGATTTTAGATCCAAGTCTTGTTTTTCTGGTGTGTTGGGGTATCCAGAGCTTCCTGTTGTCACCAAACTGGGTTCAGATGCTGTCATGCTGCCTTGATTTCTGTTAGTAACGTTCCTATGTTTTCCTTTTGCCATCTGGTTATCTCTGGCATTATTTGGCCTTGTTGTCACTGGCTGGTGTTTGAACCTCCTGTGAGGCTGGGCCCACCTGTTGTTTCTCTACTGATGACCAGGCTGCAAGATAGAGAGTGCCTCTGCGAGTGCTGAGGGGACCTCAGTGAAGGCTGTTTCCAACTGAGTTGGTGCAAGGCCGGAGGGCGTGGAGATGTCCCCCGAGCCGCAGCCCTTGCCCTGGTTAGTGGGGAGAGCCTGGCGAATCCTCCTGAGCAATGGTAGCCCCTGATTGAGTCTGTCTACCTGGGCCTCTCTAGCAGTGTCCTGGTGGCAATATGGAGACTGACCACGACCGCCGCTGTAAGGGACCACTGGGCCATAACTGTGTTTTTACAGAAACAAAAATTCTCACTATACTTTCCCCTCACCGCTAGATTTTATGGCTCCTGGAAGTGATATTTCTGACATATGTAAGTCCCTTAATTTAAAATCCTTAGCTCCTGACTTTATTGGTCTTCCTGATGCTTTTTCAAGTCTGTAAGATGCCCAAGAGTTAGGATATGATTAAACCTCTGTACAGAAGATAGGTCATCATCATCTATTGCAAGTGTCCATTCATCTGGGATGGCTAAGTCAATCTGATGGAGGTATTTTCTCAACTGAGATTCCCTCTTTCCAGGTGACCTTAGTTTATATCAATGTGACAAAGACCTAACTTGCTCAATTGGTGAGGTGTTGCTTACATGCGTAACCATGATTGACAGACACAAAGACAGCTATAACACCAAACCCCTCCCCTAGCCTTGGTAACATCTCATCGATTCATATCCCTGGGGCTCCCTGAACAACTCAGCCAGCCAGCTAGTCTCCCCTTCCTAGCAATTGCTCACTGCTTGTGTAAGTTTGGGAAGGGCCATGTGTATCTTGGAACTTACAGGAGTTTCCCAAGTCTTTTAAGTTTCTCTGGTCTTTTTTCTTCCCTTCAAAGGAGAATTCTTCAATTAGAAAATAGTTCCAGAGCCATGTCAATGATAGGACAGTCCCAACTGGATCCCAAAGAGAAATCTGTGCAGCAGATCTATTTGTGAAGATCTCAGAACGTCGGAACTTTTAAAACCATCTCTTAGTTATATGTGTGTTTTTCTATGACCAATGGACAGAAGCTTAGACTATCTCTTGTAGTCTCCCAAGGCTGACATGGATGGACGATCTGTCTCTCTTTATCTTCAACCATCTGTGTCATGCCCTGAGTGGAGAGGGAATATTTGACAGTTTTTCCATTTTCTCTTGGCATTTTCTCAACTCTAGACTCAGACTTCAATTTTTTGGCAAGTATATTTTCTTCTAATTATTTTAGTGTAGCCTGTTATGAAGCTTAATTTATACTGTGTAGTTTCACTATATTTTGACTGATACTGTTTTCTATTCTAATTTTTGCATATAATAATCCCTTCATATAAATAGTCTAGTCTCTGTACAATATTTTTGATTCCTAGATACAGTTACTATTGAATACTGAAGGTATAAACTTTAAGATCTTTAGGAAATGAAGAACACTTCCCCAGATAATTCTCTGCTAGAAACCTTTTTTTAACATTTGAAAACACACGCATTGCTAACTTAAGGAAAACATTATTTATTTGTGTGTGCAAGGGGGTGGGGTGAGTGCTCACGCCACAGCCCCTGGGTGGAGGTCAGAAGACAACTGGGTCTCTCATTTTACCAGGTGGGTCCTTGGGATCAATCTTAGATCAGTAGACCTGATTTCAGGTGCCTTTTCTTTCTGAGCTTCCCTGGCTCATTTGTAACTTTTGGCTTTGTATTTTTTTCCAGTCATTTAATTCTCTGAAAGACTATCTTATTCTTATATAATTGAGATGAATTGAGTATGCCACTTTGTAACATTCTCTTTCCATGTGATCAATCTTTAATAATAATTTGTTTTTGTTTGTTTGTTTGTTTGTTTTGGTTTTTCAAGACAGGGTTTCTCTGTGTAGTCCTGGCTGTCCTGGAACTCACTCTGTAGACCAGGCTGGCCTCGAACTCAGAAATCCGCCTGCCTCTGCCTCCCGAGTGCTGGGATTACAGGCATGCGCCACCACGCCCGGCTTTTAATAATAATTTGTAATGAGGGAGTGTTAGAGAACTGGTTCAGCAATTAAGAACACTGACCTCTTTCATAGGACCTGGGTTAGATTCTCAGTACTCAGGCGACAGCTCAAAACTGTTAGTAATTCCAGTTACTGGGGTTCTGAGGTCTTCTATCACAGGGAACACAGGTGCATGTTCAGGCAAAACACTCAGACACATTAAAAAAATTCTAAAAGAATAATTTTTAATAGATCAGTGGTTATCTGTTAATACAATCACTAATGCATATCACTTGAGTTAATAAAAATCAACTACTATTTGATGTTTTGGTTGCCTCTAATCATTTGCTCTTATTAAAGACAGTGAAAGAAAAATGAATATTTGTGTACTATTGTGGGAATTTCCTAGAATTGAGAGGATGTCTGGGTTAAAGAGCATACAAATATTTTATCCATTGATTTCCATTTGCCAAACAGTTCTCTAGGAAGGTAATATTTGGATCCCCCATTGATTCCTTCATGTGTCAATAATGTTGGGATTTTTTTTAAATAGTCTTTAAACTTGATTTAAAAATAAACTCACCCCACACAAAGTCCATGTTTTATACACTTCCAAGAACATGCGAGCTCTGCATCTGTCCTGTCTTCTGTCCCTCTCAGCGGGCTCTGCAGGAGCCTAGCTGTCTTCTGCTCTAAGTCTCTTCTGCTTCACCCCTGCTTTCCACACCTACTTCCCGCTGGTCAGTGTCACACCTTCCCAACTCGTCATTCCCAAAAGTCCCAACCTGACATTCCACAGGATCTTCAAGTGTGATGAGGAGGCCGGTTCATGTGGCTGTGATGTTTCCAACCTAACCCTAGTCAACTCCTGGAGGAGATGAATCTGTATTAACAAACATACAGTGGGCTCCTTCATTTGAAGCGGGTTCCTATCTTCCAGCAGTCTAGACTGGGTTTCTTCACATTGTGAACTGAGGATCCTAGAAGCATATGCTCTAGAAATATGGGGAAGTAGATACATAAGTCAGGTATGGTGGCCTTTAGAAAACGGATGCTGGGAGCTGGAGGGGCCTTAGTGGCACCTGCTGCTTTTGATGAGGACCCGAGTTAGTGCCCACGCTGGGTGGTTCACGGCTTCCTTTAGCTCCAGACTTCATACCTTCTTTGGCTTCTGCAGGAGCCTGGACTCAACTGTACAGACCCTTACACAGACACACCAACACATAATTTAAAAACGAAATAAATCTTAGAAAAATTCACACACACAACGATAACAACAAAACCAGAATTCTGAATGGCAATGGATCTGTTTTAACTTGTTAGTGTGTTGATAAATTCTTTGAAATTGGAAATGAATTTTCCTGAGGGTTTAATTCAGGTGATCCCTATATCTCTAAACTCTGTATTCTTTCTCTAATACATACTTTTCTTTTATGCTACCGACTATACTATTAAGTTTCAAAAATGTTCTTATTTGTTTGTAGGGTTGGATGGGGGAGGTAAACGTGAGCCACATTCTTTATGTAGAGGTCAGAGAACAACTTTAGAAAGTCAAAGGAAAAGCCAGCCATGGTGGCGCACGCCTTTAATCCCAGCACTTGGGAGGCAGAGGCATGTGGATTTCTGAGTTTGAGGCCAGCCTGGTCTACAGAGTGAGTTCCAGGACAGCCAAGGCTACACAGAGAAACCCTGTCTAGAAAACCAAAACCAAAACCAAAAAAAAAAAAAGTCAAAGGAAGACTCACCTTCCACCACAGAGGAGTCAGGTAGTCAGGCTTATGTGAGCTAGCACTTTTACCTGATGAGCTATTTCTCGTCCCATTTTATATAACTAGAGTTCCTAACTTAAGTGCATGTTACTTTTTGCTTAAGGACAATGGAATCAAGTCTTCTCATTTGTTTGTTTGTTGTTTGTTTATTATTTTGGTCTTTTTATTTATTTGTTTGTTTATTTATTATTTTGGTCTTTAAAGACAGAGTCTCATTCCACATTTTAACCAACCCTTAAACTTGTGGAAAGCCCTCTCCTCCTCCTTCTTCTTCTCCTTCTTTCCAGTGCTAGGATTAAAGGCCTGAACCCCCACATTTAGGTTTGCTTACTACTTTAAGTCTGAATGGGCTGACCACATGGTAGGTAGTTAATTGAGTTTCATAATCCTATTCCCAGGGCTCTACCCTACCCCCAGGTGTAGAGCCTTGTTCCAGCCTGGCCTGATGGTACAGCCTTATAATCCCAGCAGAAAGTAAAATTTCAACTTACCCAAAAGTGAGCTCATAACCAGCCTGTGTTACTTACTGAGAGTCCGTTTATAATAATAATAATAATAATAATAATAATAATGTGTCAAAATGATGGAGCTACAGATTAGTGGTGTGGCATTTGACTAGGAGGTCCTGGCTTTTAAGTCCCTGGCATGATGGGGGGTGGGGTGGGGACTAGCCTTGGATCTGAATTCTTACCAAACTAAGAGAAAAATGACATAATACTGAGAAGGCTAGGCTGATTCCTAAGACCTGGGCAAGCCCAGACAAGCCAAGGGAAGTCAATTACTAATAGAAAAACACCCCAAGCCTTCATGCCCCCTAATGGTTCCTGAATGCCTAGAGAAAGAGTAAGATACAGCTCATCTACCCTGGAATTCCAATGTGCTTTAAAGCAAGCCTGTGAGCTCACTTGTCTGTCCCTCTATCTTGGTGATGGGAGACCTCAGCATGCTGAACTTCTGCAGAATAAAAATCTCTTTGCATTTCCATAGTATTTTGAGTCCATGGTATCATTCTTCGTCGAATCATGTACCCTTACAATACTTCTAGGCTGGAAAAATGAATGTTCACAGATCTGGTCACAGCTAGAGAGACAGATATTCTCAATATGTTTCTGCTTTGCTCACAGCAATGTCACAAAGTATAGAAAAGATGAAAGAAAAGCCAGGAAATGTACCACATAGGTGGTCTTCTTGGGGATGGCTTATGTAGGAAGTCTCTGGGAATGAGGAAAGTAGGGCTCCTGGGGAATTTCCTGGAGGAGCCCTAATCCCTAGGAGCCCTCATTACCAGATGAATGCTTGCTGTTCCTTGTATGAATAGCAGCTTTACTCAGGGCCAGTTCAATTAATTAAAAAAAAATCAACATTAAAGTGACAAACCAGGAACTAACACCTAAATGTTGCAAGGAAAAAAAAAAATCCCAGCCTGGCCAAACTTATAGTCTCCTGGAGAGTAGAGTGGAGAAGACTGAGCCAGGAGCCCCAGGAGCAGGGGACTGCAACAGTGGAATCTTGCTGTTGCTTTTATGGTCATGGGAAAGGTACACGTTATGGGTTTATGGTCAGAGAGTTAATGGAACCAGGAAACCGTTTATAGTCACTCAGTTCTTAGAACAATGGAAACAAGTTACAATGTGTCAATAACGAGATTATAAAGGAAGAACAAGTCAGAAAAACAAGTTGACCTTAAGCTTGGGACATGATTAGAGAAAAACACCATTAAGGAGCAATATAGAAATAAAGCAAATCTGAAGATAAATGGAGTCTGATGTCCCTTTAACAATCAATTGTATATTTATTTCAGTGCTCATATTAATCTCTGATTTTATCACAAAAATGTTATTAATTCCACCCTCAATTAATTTAGAAAGATTTATGTCTACCCATTTTATCTGTATAATTTTCCATGAAATAGCCAATTTTGACGTGTTTTTCTATGTATTTCTTGAATTTTATTAGAAATATTCTCCATGTAAATCTTCAGTTTTACCTGAAAATGTTTATAATTCCACTATCAATCAACTTAGAATTATTTTTATGCCTACCATTTTATCTGTATAATTTTCAATGATGATCTTCAATTTTAACATTTTTTAATATATTTCTTCAATCTTTTCAGAAATATTTTCCATGTAAATCTTCAACTTTATCAGAAAATATTGATAATTCCACTTTCAATCAACTTAGGAATACTTTTATGACTACCATTATTATATCTATATAGAAATTTCCATGATAATCTTCAATTTTAACATGTTTTTCTACAATTTTATCAGAAATATATTCCACGTAAATCTTTAATTCCATCATAAAATGTTTCTACTTCCTTTTTCAATTAATTTAGCAATGTTTTTTATGTCTACCACTTTACTCTTTAATTTTCCATGAAAACTGTCAAATTTAACATGTCTCTCTATATCTCTTCTATTTTATCAGAAATATTTTCCATGTAAATCTTCAATTTTATCATCAAATGTCTTTTCTTACTTTTTCAATAAAAGAACATGCTTTTTTTTAAAAAAAAGACTTTAAAACAAGTGAGTGAATTATTGAGTAGCTTTCCCCATTTTTGACTTGTCATCCTATTTTCCTGGCCTTTTAAAGATTTCTTGGATCCATGGGCTTTTGACTTATAAATTCCTAAATTAGCCTATTCCCTTTCACAACCGAAGGGAAACACAGTTATCAGTCAGGGTCTCCCACTTACAATCACCTAGGATTCTGGGAAGAGCAAAGCATGAGGGTTAGAGCCTCACCCCGGCTCCCTGCCCCGCCCTCACCCCCTCCCTGCCCCGCCCTTACCCTGCCCCTGCCCCACCCTCGCCCCATCCCTGCCCCACCCTCACCCCCTTCCTGCCCCGCCTCACCCCGACTTCCTGCCCCACCCTCACTCTGGCTCCCTTCCTCACCCTCACTCCGGCTCCCTGCCCCCCCTCACCCTGGCTCCCTGCCCACCCTCACCCCTGCTCCCAGGATAATTATCTGGCAGATGAGTTACTTCCTGCAGCAGAAGTGATGGTTTTGTGGGAACATCATGAATGGCTTCAACTGATGAAGGTCACAATATCTTTGGACCTTGGAGAGACAGAGTTAAGACCAGAATAAGCCTGGCCAGGGGCCACCTCTACCCCTTGCCTCGGATCTTCCTTTACTAAACATGTTGCCCATCTCGGTACCCCAGAACAGATCTGGAGTCACTGACACCCTTACTGGTCTTTCCAAATGTGGTCTCATTGAATAAATCTTCTTCCTCTATTTCTTCATATTACTCATCTATTTCATTAGCTTATAAGGCTGGGTGGTCAAGCCTAGTCTTCCGGGCCACTTCCAGAACTGGGGGTTTGCACTGAGACTGGTGACACAGTATTTCACATGTCGACATGGTGCTGACCCTTGCCTACAGTGACGCCATCAGAGCATCTAAACTTACCACTTACCTATTTGTAAGCATTTAATTTTCCAGCTTCATAAGTAAGATCCTTCAAAAGTACTATTATTTATTGGAGCTGGAGAGGTGACTCAGTAGTTAAGAGTACACAGTATTCTTACTAGTACTCAGGCTAGGTTCCCAGTTCTCTAGGCAACTCACAACTGTCAGTAACTCCATTTCCAGGGGTTCTGATGCCCTCTTCTGGCACCTTCAGGCACTGCATGAGTGTGGTGCACACACATGCAGCTAAAGCACTTATACAAATAAAAAAAGCAAAATTTAATACTACTAATTATTATTATCGTGTGTGTGTGTGTGGGGGGAATGCATGTGACAAGTCTCTGGAGCCAGTTTTCAATTCCCATCTCTCTTTGTGGGTTTTGAGAATTGGACTTTTAATCCATTGATTCATCTTATTGGCACAACAGATAAACTTCTTTTTTTTGTTTGTTTGTTTTTTGTTTTTTTGTTTCTTTCTTTGAGACAGGGTTTCTCTGTGTAGCTCTGGCTGGCTTGGAACTCACTCTGTAGACCAGGCTGGCCTTGAACTCAGAAATACGCCTGCCTCTGCCTCCCAAGTGCAGGGATTAAAGGCGTGGGCCACCACCACCCGGCACAGATAAACTTCGTTATTGTCAAAACATTAATATTGACTTCCTTTTCACCTAGTAAGGAATCGATTGATTTGTGTGTGTGTGTGTGTGTGTGTGTGTGTGTGTGATGATGTCCTTCTTTGTGTTGTGATCATAAAGAGAAAGAGGCTAGAGAATATGGTATACGGTGGTGTGGGGGGAGGGGGTGCCTCAGCAGGCCGAGGCATCCCTTGCCCTTGAGGAACCAGACACACACGGGTATAACAGAGAGTGGAGTTTATTCAGGGCATGGGGAGGGGAGTTAAGGGGGTAGTAGAGGCAGAGAAAGGAAGAGAGAGGGCGAGAGTAGAGAAGTAGAGGCATTGCCACGACCACATGTGGGGGGGGTGGGGAGGAGAGCCCGAGAGGCGGCAAGAGAGAAGCCAGGAGAGAATAAGAGATGCAGCAGATATAAGAGAGGCAAGACATGTAAGAAGGCTAAGAGGGGTAAGAGAGGGAGTCGGGGCTGTGCAGCCCTTTATAGTAGGTCAGGCCTACCTGGCTGTTGCCAGGTAACTGTGGTGTGGGGCATACCTCCTGTTGCCAGGTAACTGTGGTGTGGGGCATACCTCCTATTGCCAGGTAACTGTGGGGCGGGGCATACCTCTTGTTGCCAGGTAACTGTGGTGTGGGGCATACCTCCTATTGCCAGGTAACTGTGGGGTGGAGTTTAGACAGAATCCTAACACTTTGTACCCTTCCCTTCTTAATTAATTAATTAATTAATAATTAATTAATTGTTTCCTTTTCAAGACAGGGTTTCTCTTCGTTGCCCTGGCTGTCCTGGAACTCACATTGTAAACCAGGCTAGCCTCAAACTCCACTTGCCTCTGCCTGCCCAGAGCTTAGATTAAAGGTGTAAGCTACCTTGCAGGGCTCCCTTCATTTCTTAGGGCAGGGTCTCTCTTTGAACCTGGAACTCACTGATTGGCCCACACAGGATCTAACAAAAAAACTCCGGGGATCCTGCGTCCATTTTCTTAGGATTAGGATTATAGGCACGGGCCTCCAAGTCTCTTCTCTCCCATGGGCTATGCTTTTGCTCGCTCACTGGGCTAAAGTTTTAAAGACTGACTCATCTCCTCAGCCCAGATCTTGGAGCTTTCTCAGTTCCTTTGTTTACAGAGTGCGATTTACTACAAGGTTTAAAGGTTAAAGAATTTTCTTCTGTGAACGAAGTTTTTTTTTTTCTTTTTTTTTTATTGTATATATTCTATATTTACAATTCATTTCCCTTTTTCTGGTTCCCCACCCCCAAAGGTCCCACATGTCCTTTTCCCTCCCCCTGCTCCCGCATCCACCCCCTCCCACTTTACTGTTCTTGTACTCTCCCACAATGATGTTTTGGTCCATTCTAGCACCAGTGTCCACTCCTTTCTTCTTGTGAGACATCACTTGATATGTGAACGAAGTTTATAAAGTAGATTTATGAGGGATGTTGTTTAGATTTGGGAACAGGAGTGGTGTTAAAAAGTCAAGGTTCTAGATCATTTTGGCCCTCAGTAAGCACAGTTTCCTTATTGTCTTTGACATGTTTGAGTTGTCTTTGGCAAAATCCACACTGCAGTTTTGGCTTCATCAGTGGTATCTGGTGTTTCTGGATTCTCCCAGGGTTAAAGGCCGACAACCTTCTTGAATGAAGACCAGCTCTTCTTTCTTATGCTTCTGTCTCATGACGCCATGACTTTCTCTGTATGTTTGCCTGCCACAGTTGGTTTAAGAGGCCTTGGTACATGCTGGCTTCTCTCTGTTCCATAAGGTTTTCTTAGAGATCACCTGATCTTTACATAGCAGAGTCAGGTTTGGATAAAAATAGAAGCAAGCAGAACCCTGACACGGCAGCACTTTCAAGTCTCTGATGGCCTTAAAATTGTAACGACCCGATGACCAAGGCAAACATCAAGGCCAAATCTCAATAAAGGGAAGAACAGTTAGAGCCAAGCTCTTGATGGCAAGAGCGCCAAGGGTCGGCTGAAGTGAGAACATGGACCCAAGGGCTTCCTGACCCAAGTTCTATTGCCGTTTGCAATCAGTCTCCCCGTTTCCTTCCTGCGCCTTCTCTTCTTTCCCTTTCTTTCCTTCTACTTCCTCTTTTGTCCCCTCCTTTTCTGATTTGCTCCTAGGGTGATTCTCATTAGAAATAGAGCTGTAGGGCTGCAGAAATGGTTTGGCTGCTCGGTTTGAGTCTCAGCACCCACAGGGTTGTCCACAATCATCCGTCATTGCAGCTCCACGGGAGAATGATGTCCTCTCCTGGCCTCAGCAGGTACTGCGTGCATGTGGTGCACAGACATTCCGGTAGGCAAAACACCCACACACATGAAATAAAAATAAAACTTAACTCATTAATTAGATGTGTGTGAGTACATTGTAGTTCTCTTCAGACACACCAGAAGAGAGCGTCATTACAGATGGTTGTGAGCCACCCTGTGGTTGCTGGGAATTGAACTCAGGACCTCTGGAAGAGCAGTCAAGTACTCCTAACTACTGAGTCATCTCTCCAGCCCATAAAACTTATCTTTAAAAAATTAGAGGAATAAAGTAGATTTTACATTTGTCCTAAAGTGAGATGGTCAAAAATGGCCTGTGGATATGTTGTAAAAGGATGTGGGGGAAACTGTCAGTAAGAGTTGTCAAGACTAAGTTCTTTAGAAAATTTATTTATAAATAATTATATTTATTTAAAATTACTTAATAAATAAATTTAATTATTATTAAATATATTTGTATATGTTTAATTATAAATGAATAAATTTATACCTTTATTTGTACATTTAAAGAGCTCACTGCAATGTAAGTGGCTAAAAATCAAACTTAGGTCAAGGAGAAAGCAAAGGTTTCAGTTGTTCATTTAAGATGTGAGCTGAAGGAAAGCGTAGTAATCAAGTATTGATCTCTCACTATAGAGCAGAACACTTCAAATAAGATCACTGACAGCATGCCTGATTATGTATATAGACACATTTGTGAAAAATCCACTTTGTTTATTTCCACTTCTAGCTTCCCCTCCTCCTCCTCTTCTTCTTCTTCCTGCTTCTCCTCCTCCCTCCTTTCCCTCTCTCCCCTCCCTCCTTCTTCCTCATTCTCATTCTCTGGGATGAAATTAGGAGGAGATGATGATTTAAGCACAGAAGCCTTAATTTGTTCAAGGTGGTTTTCTCTGAGGAAGGAAAGGTGGAGGCTGGTTTTATAGGGTAGGGTTCTGAAGACAATGACCAATGGGGAGTGCCTACCATAATCCAGGACTTTGGAGGTTGAGGCAGGAGCATTCTGAGTTGGAAACACTATCTCAGTAAACAAACAAAAATACCATCACCATCAATAACAGGAAACAAAACAAAAGCAATTTTATAACCCATTAAAAAGATAAAGGGATTTTTGAAGATTTATTTATTTTTAATAATCATGGTAATGAATTAGTATCATCACCATCACCATCATCATCACCACCACCAATCATCTTTATTATTATTATTATCATTATTATTATATCTTAAACATAGTATCTCACTATGTAGCCCCTGTCTTGCCTGGAACTCTCACAGAGATCCTCCTGCCTCTGCCTATATAGTGTTGGTATTACAGGTATGGGCTACCACACCTGGCATTTCTGCTGACCTTGTATACTTGGGTTTTCATTTGAAAACAGCATTCTATACAGCCCAAGATGACCTTGGATTTCTAGTCCTCCTTCCTTCACCCCCAGATTGCTACAATGACAGTTGCTGATGCCATTCTGCTTTTCTGAGTGATGGAGATCAAACCCAGAACTTTGCATGCTAGGCAAGCACCTTACTGATGGAGCCATCAACCCGGATTTGTGCATCTCTTGTATATTTAATTATTTCATGAATCCCTTTTCTTACTCTATTGTGGCCTCTAGATACAGGGTTTCAGTTGCTAATTTCTGAGCTGCTTCTCTGAGCTGCTTCCCTAGTTGAGTTACAGCAGTTCTTGGGACCCTTGTCCTCCAGCTCATAACTGCTGCCACCTCAAAGCATGCATATGCCTTTCCATTTCCCTAGTGTATTTAATAGGTTTTGACTGCAAAGAATTAGACCCAGCAAATGCAGACTTGTCATTTATAGTGACCGAACAGATCAATATGTGAACGTCATTTACCCAGAGGGCCACACTTGCACTGTGAGAAAGTTCATAGCTGTAATAATTACTTCTTTTAACCCTCCTTGCTTTGTGTGTGTGTGTGTGTGTGTGTGTGAGAGAGAGAGAGAGAGAGAGAGAGAGAGAGAGAGAGAGAGGGAGAGGGAGAGGGAGAGGGAGAGGGAGAGGGAGAGGGAGAGGGAGAGGGAGGGAGGAGAGAGAGAGAGAATAATTATAACAAAAGGGTATTATTTTTTCTTCTTTGAATTTCCTGTTATCTTGTGGACTGTTAAGAATTATTTCAGGGCTGGAGAGATGGCTCAGCTGTAAAGATCACTGGCCGGCTCTTCCAGAGGTCCTGAGTTCAATTCCCAGCAACCACTTGGTGGCTCACAACCATCTGTAATGGAGACCCGATGCCCTCTTCTGGTGTATCTGAAGACAGTGACAGTGTACTCACATACATGAAGTAAATAGATACATCATTAAATAAAAAGACGTATTTCCAGGGCCAGAGAGTTGACTCAGTAGAAAAAAAAAAAGCTGTCACATCACCAAACAGCTCAAACCCTGGGACTTGCAAAGTGGAAAGAAAGAATTGGAATTCACAGTGTATGATGTGGCATGCTCAGGCACACACACACACTATAATCCCAGGACTTGGGAGGTAGAGGCCAGATCAAGAATTCAAGGACATTCTTTGCTATATGACAAACTTGAGGCCAGCCTGGGCTATGTGAGACACTTTAGCTCCCTGGCCACATAAGTGACCTGAGCTGCAAGTCACTGACTTACTGTTTGAGTTATTGGTCTACCAAGTTGTGATAATAACAAAAATATTTATGCTTTAGGTAACTAATATTCTGAACAATGTTATCCTGTAAGACTCAGATGAGCCTTACCTACCGGGAATCTCTGAATGAATCATGTGGGAATCAATGCAAAAGCAAGAGGAATTTATTGTTCCAGTGTGCTAGGGTCATCCTGTACCCAAAAGAGAGGTGGTGACTCCCGGATCGCCTGTTTGGCCAGTTTTTATACAGTTTTCAGAGATAGAATAGAGCAACAGCCACTAGGCACCATGTGATTGGCAGAACAGTGTGACTTTTAAGCTGAATGGTCCTTAGGGAATGAGGTAGCAAGGGACTTCCCATATCTGCAGGTGGCCAAGAGACAATCTACCCCATGATTTTTCTGAGGAATGTAATCAGCCTCTCCCTTCTGGCCTACAGCATAAGTGTTCCATCAGCCTCTTCCTTCTGGGCAGGGAGGGGTTTTCATGTTCTGGGGCCCAGTGGGATTTTCCAACAGTCTTTAATAAGCTGATCTCTCAACACAGCAACACAGGACCACACTATGGAGAACTGTGGCTTGCCCCAGTGAGTTACACATGGAATCCCACCTGCTAACTGGTGCTCCCTCCTGTCTTTTTGCTGTACAGCTTTTAAGGACATAGCTGATCTCAAATGTCTGACAGGAGCCCCTCCACAGATGGCCTAGAATATTGAGTCAAAAAAATTAGATGATATGCATATCCTACTTTAGTTTAATTTGTTCAACCAGAAAACCAGCACAACTACTAAGAATTAATGAGTAAGTCATTGCAGAGAAATGGCTATTATAATGTCAGGTTTTTAACAGTCATGGTGTGTTTGAAAATAAAAGGATGCTTGCCAAATCTTTGGTGGAAATAACTTTCTTTTTCCTTCTCTCTCTCTCTCTCTCTCTCTCTCTCTCTCTCTCTCTCTCTCTCTTTCTCTGACAGGGTCTCATATGTCACAGACTGACTGTAAGTCCACTGTGTAGCAGAGGAAAATCTTCCTTCCCCCATCTCTCAAACAACTGGGATTACAAGTGTGTGCTGCTATGCCTGGGTTGTGCGGTCCTGGGGGTAGAACCAGGGTTGGAGGCATTTTAGGTAAGCACTCTACCAATTGAGCTACATCCCCAGCCACGGGAATATTTTTTAACATAGCATCCCAAACACTTATCAGGCTACTAGTCAAGAATGAAACCTTTTTTTTTTCCTCATGTGTATTTATTAGTCACTTTAGTTCGTTTGGGTTCACAGTTGGAGGGTAAGTCCATTAGGGCAGGGGGTCTGGGTGGCAGAGTGTGAGCTTCCACAGTCAGGAAGCAGAGCCAGATGAATGCCGAGACTCAGTTCATCTTCTCTGTTTCATTCATTGTGGACCAGCCCGTGGAATTCAGACAGGATTTTCTCTCTTGAGCTAAACCTTTCTGGAAATGTCCTGTGAGTGTTTCAAGTTGACGATTCGCTACCACATTCTGTGTGTGTCTGTTTGCATGTGTGTGTGAGTGTTGATTTGTTATGGTAGGGTTTCATGTATCCCAGTTTGGCTTCAAATTCCATGTAGAGTCCAGGATTACCTTAAATGCCTGCAAGTACTACCATGATTAGCTTGAGTATAAACTTTTTGAAAGAAATCCTGAAAGATATTCCAGAAACATAAGAACTATAAATTACTATGTAGACCAGGCTAATCTCCAACTCATACAGATCTACCTGCCTCTGCCTCCCTAGTGCTGGGAGTAAAGGTGTGTACCATTACATACATCCTGAGAATAATTTTTTAAAGGATGTAGAATGCACATAAATGACGAGTGGGCACACTGATGCACATCTGCAATCCCAGCACTTGGCACAGGAGAGCCAGGAGTTCAAGGACAGCCTTGGTTATATAGCTGGCTATTTTTAGTCTCTAAGCCATTCTTTGCTCATCTGTGTCATATTTAACATCCTCTTGACTACTGCAATCTTTAAAATATATTCTCAGTACACTGAAAAAAGCTTAGCATGTCATCAGATAGCTGCTGAGACCTATAGAGTTTTCTCTGCTTGCTTGTAACCACCTACCGTGGCCCTCGTCAGTCTATTTGGTGAACATTCTGATCTCTTTGTTCTGTAACTAATAAAAATCTCATGTAATCACTTCCACAGTGGAGCATGGCAACTAGGATCTATATCTGGGCTACGGCCTCTCAGATTCAGCTCTGGAATGAATTCTCTTTTATTCTCTTTGAGGTAAAAGCTGTGGGTTTGCAAGGACAATTGCATAGAGATGATTAATATACTAATGTATATGTAAATTTGGGGTGTGCACAATTTCATTTTATGTAAATTGGGGGGTGCACAATTTCATTTTATGTAAATTTCGGGGGTGCACAATTTCATTTTATGTAAATTGGGGGGTGCACAATTTCATTTTATGTAAATTTGGAGGGGTGCATATTTTCATTTTTTATTGTAGGCATTTGCTTTTTTTCTTTTTTATTAGTTTTTAAATTAGCATGTGAAGCAATGAGTTTTAATATGGCATCCTTATAACTACTTTGTTGATTTTCTGTTCCCATTCTCCTCCCCCACCCATAATCCTCCCAGGCTGGTCTCTCCTCCCTTGCTCCATTATTTCCCTTTTCTTCTTCCTCTTCTTCTTCCTCTCCCTCCTCCTCACCCTTCCTTATCCTTTTCTTCCTTCCTTCCCATTTTTTTTTTTGAGAATGTGACTTACATAGATAGCATCCTTATATAATCAAGGCACTCACCACACTCCTGATTCACTTGCTTCTACTTTCCAGATGCTATTAATCACTTTGTGTGTGTTCCATCAACATGGCCCACAGGTAGAGGTCAGAGGATAAATTGCAGGGTTCTGGGGATCAAACAGGTATTCAGCCTTTGTAGCAAGCACCTTTATCTACTGAGTTATCTTGTTGGCCCTATGAAATGTTTTTAATTTCACACAAACATCACTTTCAAGTTTCAAACCATGTTTCTTATTCTTTAATGACCAATTCAGTCACTGCTCTGAAGCTGTGGAAAGATACCATGACCCAGGCAACTCTTACAAAAGAAGTAATTTAATTGTGATTTGCTTACAGTTTCAGAGTTAGTCTATTATCATCATGGTGGGTAGCATGTCAGCAGGCAGTTATGGAGAAGTAGAAAATCACATTGTGATCCCTGGTGGGGGACATGTCTGTTGGTATGTGCTTTTGAAACCTCAGAGCCCACCCACAGTGACATACTTCTTCCAACAATGCCCACAGCCCTTAGTCCTTCTAATCCTTTCAAATACGGCCCCTCCCTGGTGACCAACCATTCAGTTATAGGAGTCTATGCGGGTTGTTCTTATGCAAACCACCAAAGACACCATGGAAAACCTCAGAATGATACCATAATACTCAGCCTTTCAGGGCTGAGCAATCTCTCCAGCCTCATAACTCTCTGTTTATTTGTGATTGTTAAATTAGCTCTAATCCTGATGAAAACTCTGACCTCATGTTTACAGTGTCTCTCTGCTTCTTGGCTTAATGGAGTTGATAAGCAGAAGGAAAGTTCTGTTTTAATGTTTTCTTCTCCATCATTGAGGCCAGAGAAGACTTAGGGGAAAGAGGGAAACGGCATGGCATCCACTTATGTGTGGAGATGTAGATGTATATGTGTGATGTAGTGACTTCTCTGTCTCTGAAACTCACCAAATCTAAGTGTATGGCTGGTGAGTAGGAGGCACTGTATTGGCTTTCCTGTGGTTGTGTGTATGCCAGGTCACAGGCCTAAGCAAATCCACCATAGCATACCCTCCTCTAGACTTCTCCCAGTGTCAGTCAAAATCTCCTATCACAGATACTCTTGAAGAAGCCATTCATTTCCACCTACACTTGAATGGGATAACTCTGACTACAATACTTACCTTGAACAAGAGTGGACCTCTAGAAAAGAGCCAGAGTTGCCAGAGTAACCAAACAAGCCCTGACTTCTGCTGCAACTGACTTCCTATCATCTGCATAGTGATTCCTATAAAAAACATTCCTGCAAATTGAATACCTGGCACCCCATGGAAACTAATCCTGAGAGACAGCCATGCCTTACCCCAGAGATATCCTGATCCTGAGTGTCTCTACTTGCCCACAGGTTCTTGTGCAATGAGTAAGCCAAAGTAGCCAGACTAAAATGACACAGCTAGCAAGACACAGCTAAGAGATTAAATATAGATAAATTTGACAAGCCGTATGTTTTAAAAAAGAAATAAGCCAGCTACGGAGTTGAATAATAGAATAAATTGAACACAGAGACTTGGTTGTTTAGAAATAGTTTAGGCAGAGGGATATAGCAGCCTCGACTCACCTACACTGCTGTTCTCCATTAATGTGAGGCAACCATTCAAATCTGTGACGTTTGACCTTTAGTTTTGTTTGTGGTTATATTTATTGGGGAACATTATTTTCATGGTTAACCTCCCCACTTTAGTGTCAAGTCCCATGAATTCTGACAAATTCTTATGGTTATGGAATGAAGACTAGGACCAAAATACAGTGTTTCCAACCCACCCCTTCCAAAAGTCCTGCATGTCCCTACTGTCACTAGCCCAAGCTGACAGCAAGTATTGGTTTCTACTCCTTTTTCATTAAACCATATAGATAGAGGACTATTGTTTATATAACTTGGAATCTGAGTTCTTTATCTCATTGTTTTAGTTAACAGTAACTGTCAACTAGACACAGCTTGAGTCACCTGAGAAGTGAGTCTCTAGAGATGGGTTGCCCAGAGCAGATTGATCTTTGGCATGATTTGGGGGGGATTGTCTTGATTGTTTATTGATGCAGGAGGGCCATCATGCTATGGATAGTTATCTTTTCCTAGATAGGTGATTCTGGGCTGTGTAAGGAAACTAATTGAGTGACCATGAACCATCAAGTGGCATTCCACCATGACTTCTGTTTCAAGTTTCTACTTGAGTTCCTTTCTTAACTTCCCTTATTGATAAGCTTATCTGTAAGTGTAAGGTAAATAAATCCTTTCTCTCTCTCTTTGAGGCAGTCTCTCACTGTGTTGCTCTGGCTGGCCTGAAACTCACTCTTGTAAACCAAGATGGCCTCAAACTCATACAGATCTGCCTGCCTCTGGTTCTAGGGTGCTGAAATTAAAGGTATGTGCCATCATGCCTTGTTTTGTCTTGTTTTGTTTTGTTTCCAAATAAGCTTATTGGAATAAGGCCAGCTTACCGGTAAAGGTATTTAATGTACAAGCTCGATGACTCAAGTTCCATCCTGGAAACTACATAAAGGTGCCAAGAGAGAGCTGACTCCACAAAGTTGTCCTCTGACCTCCACACAAGGGCATATATCCTTTCCCTCTTCCACACACACAAAAGAAAATTAAGATGGCAATGAATCATGTTTGAAGGTCTAGGGGGAAAAGGCCATTCTCCTTTCCCATCTGAAAGGAGCCATTTTCTAGGACAATCACAAGAAATCCCACTGTCAGTGAGTGACATATCTTAACACTCTTGTTCAACACTTGTTACCCACTGCTTTGTCTTTTCAGATTAATTGGGCTATATCCAAGGCACAGCTAGAACCACCCTATGATCTCACTGCCGAAAAGGGGAGGCAGGAAAGGGGAGGAGGGTCTCTTAGAAATGAAGTTTGAACAATGAAAAAAGCTTCTGAACTATGTGTTTGACTACTCCTGAGATAGGGAAGCACCACCTTCCAGTGGGCAGTCTCCACCTAAGCCCTTAGAATGTGCATCAGTTCCTTCCTTTCCCTTGGCTCCTTTCTTTCTGCCAACCCCCATGCTTAAATCCATGCTAAACTTTTCCTTTTTACTAATAAACTCCAACTCTACCTCAAACTGGCTTGCCCTAAGTTCTGTTCTGTGTTGAAGTCAAGGCTCTATGTAACTTTACTCCAGTTTAGGTCCCCAAAGAACAAGGCAATTCCTTAGGCTGCTGGGGACAGAGTCAGTTGTGTATCTTGTTGCATCATCATTGGCATAGACATATTCTAAAACATTTATTTCAAGAATTTCTTAGGCCAGATATGGTGGCACAGGCCTTCTATCCAAGCACTTGAAACCAGAGGCAGGCAGGTCTCAATGAGTTTGAATACAGCCTGGTCTACATAGAAAGTTTCAGGCCAACCAGGACTAGTGTGATTCTATCTAAAAATAAAAGTATATATATATATATATATATATATATATATATATATATACATACACATACATACATACACACACACACAGGGAGACACATACCTATATACATATATAAATATACACACATATACATACACACATATACATACACACATATACATACACACATATATACATACATACATATGCACATACACGTGTATGTGTGTGTCTCTGTATGTATGTCTGTGTGTGTATGTCTGTGTGTGTGTCCAGGAACACAGATTCAAGTTGAAACAAATAAACAAAGAAGCAAGCAAACACATTTCTGGGATAGGCAGGCATGGTGGCCCATGTCCAGAATCCTAGCTCTTAGGGCGCTGAGGCAGAAGAATTACTGTGACTTTGTGGCCAACCTTGCTTACATAATAAATCTCATCCCTGAAGACTTGTTTGTATCATGTAAGTGCTTTACCACTGAGGCACATGCCCAGCTCTTAATATTTCAAAAATGGCTCTGTATTAGGCTGTTCATCTACCAATTTTAAATTCACAATCAATCAAATCAACATAAAGATTTTGCATTCTGATGGTAGTTCACCAAATACAAAATAATAGTAGGATGGTGCTTTCCTCTTTTTTGTTTGTTTATTTGTTTGTTTGTTTGTTTGTTTGTTTTTCGAGACAGGGTTTCTTTGTGTAGTCCTGGCTGTCCTGGAACTCACTCTGTAGACCAGGCTGGCCTCGAACTCAGAAATCCGCCTGCCTCTGCCTCCCAAGTGCTGGGATTACAGGCATGTGCCACCATGCCCGGTTGGTACTTTCCTCTTAATGAAGTCATACATCCGTCTAGACTGCCCCGCACTGAGAGGAGGAAGGTTCAGCATTTGTTTTGTTTCTATTTTTCATCTTTAGAGAGTTAAGCATTGAGGAAACCTGATTACATAAATATGTAGATATAAAAAGTAGAAGGAGTTTAGTTACAGCTCTGCCAATCAATTCTTGGAATGATAAGTTGTTTTCTAAAAAAAATCACAGAGCCATCTTTGTTGAAAATTGCTTTTAATGAGTTATCAGCTTGTTACTCAGTAAAATTTTCTAATTCTGTTGCCCAAAGCATTAGAAATCATCTGACTGGCAAAGAGGCTCCTCCTCTGAGAGGCATTCATTTAGCCAGTTACTAGGAAGCCTATTAAAAAGTATTATAAACGTGGGCTGTTATCTCAGTAGCAAAAAGCCATAGGAAGAATTATCAGGGAGTTAGTGATGTAGGTTCGTGGGTAGGGTGCTTGCCTAATATGCTTGAGGCCCTGGGTTTGATCCCCAGCACCTCATAAGCCACCTATAATCCCAGCATTGGCATGGGAGATGAAGGCATGATGATCTGAAGTTCAAGGTTATCTTCAACTTCACAGCAAATTTGAGGTCAGTCTGAGCTAAATAAGACACTGTCTCAGAAACAAACCAACCAACCAAAATAACGAACAAAACAAAACAAACAAAACAAACAAAACCCTACTAACTTGTCAAATTAAAAGGAATGGAAATTAGTCATTTCAACTCCTTCCCCAAACCCATTCCACCCCACCCCACCCCCAAAATAAAAACAATTTAACTTGATTTCTTTTTATCCTTCCTTCCTTTCTTCCTTCCTTCCCTCCCTTTTCTCTTTCTTTCTTTCTTTCTTTCTTTCTTTCTTCCTTTCTTTCTTTCTTTCTTTCTCTCTCTCTCTCTCTTTTTGACATGGTTTCACAATGTAGCCCTGGCTAGCCTGGAACTCTCTATGTAGCCATGGTTGGCCTTGAATTCACAGAGATTCAACTGCTTCTATTTAGAGTGCTGGGATTAAAGGGACACACCAGCACTCTAAGCCTGAAGAAAATTGTGATGATCTAAATTTGTGTCTAATAGGTCCTTGACAATTAGTTGGGTATGGTAGTGCAGGACTGTAATCCCAGTGCTGAAGAGGCTGAGGTAGGAGGATCCTGAGTTCAAGAATAGCCTTGGCTACATAGCAAGGCAAATCAGTTGTAGCACTATTTGTAATAAACACTAATTTAACTTTTTTTTGCTATGTTTGTGTAACTTTTTGAAGTGTTTTGTAATAAAATACAGACATGATATTGTCCTTGCATAATGCTTTCAGTATACAGGGAACAAAAGACAGTTTATTCTTGAGTCAATATGAATAGTGGTTGTCTAGAAACACAGGTTCAGTTTGACCTAGATAATAAGTTCTTACATGGAAATGTTACAGTTACAGAACAACAGAAAGTCAAATCAAGGCACTTTTCAAATATGCTGGTGAGAAAAAAAGAAGAGAAAGGAAAATGTAGTTTATTGTTCTGAACACCAGGGCAGGGCAAACAGGGTCTGTGTATTTGGAGTTTCTCTTAAACTTTTAACAGAAAGTATCACTGCCTTGTCCCTTGCCCTGCTGTGAGGCCCCAGCTCTGAAGAGGATGGTGTGAGGGCAGGGGCGGGGTGGGAGTGAAGCTGAAAGCCCATAGGTGAAAGGAAGGCAGGAAGCCAGGGCAGATGAGCTGTGACCTTTACTCTGGTGACAGCAATGGCCTCTGGTCTCAGGGGCATATTTATACAAAGTCACACAAAGGTGGCACTCTGCCAGGGATGACTCATAGTTACATAACAGATTACAGCGGTGCTTATATGTGCCGCTGGCTGACTCATCGTTCCCGGATATCCTGTGTGTGCCATATTTAGCACATTCCAAATGTCTAAATCGGTGTTTTGCTGTTTACACCTTTTCATGGCCACCGTGGCCTTCAATTCCCTTCAATTGCCTTTCAGTTTTCTTCTTTATTATAATTTTTTTCTTTAGAACTGATTTGATGTCTTGTAGAATTTTTGACTTTCTGGATGTATTTAGTTGTTTCTGTCTGATATATTTTGTTTATTTATTTTATTTATTATTATTAGTCCCTCTGTGTGTTATGTCCATATCTGTGCATACACATGTGCCCGTGTGTGGACATGCTTGTGTGGAGGTGAGTGTGCAAAGGCAGCCTAAAATAAATGGGAACTGTCTCAAAAAACAAAAAACAAAAAACTCCAACAACAACAACAACAACAACAACAAAAACCTCAACCAACCAAACAATACCAACAACAAACAAAACCCAACCAAACAAAAACAACAACATTCAGGTTTGAGCAAAGACTAAATCTAAATATATATATTTAATAAAATATAAAGACATGGCTCAGTTTCTATGGAATATCTCCCAGGACCATCAACCATTTCTTGCATTTTCTAGATGTGAGATGGTACCTTAAAATAGCACTGTGATCTGGCAATGGGTAACTAAAAGGTTCAGTCTTAGAAGACTGACCCCCACCCCCAGTGCCCAAACCCCAGAGCTTCTAGAGACCAGCTGGTTATAAATCGAGGCTGTTTACACAACTCCTTTCATAGGCTCAATAATTTGTTATAAAGATCTGCAGAACCCAAGGAAAAAGTGACATTTGCTGGCTTGTTACCAATGACACGGTGCAAGAACTCAAGCCTATCAAGCAGTAACACTGTTACTCCTAGCTCATAGTCTAGAATATATCTCATTTCAGAGGAACCCAATATGGTAAAAATATCCTGCTTCTAATACCACGATTTTCCCAAGACAGCAGTATAACTAAATCCAACAGGGAAATGACTCCACGCATAGGCTCTATTGACTGCTAACATGTCTTCATTTAAGACACAAACTGTGTCTCTGTGAGATGCTCTGAAGGTTTCTATACCACAGGCCATTTGAGACTTTGAGACGTGGAAAACCTTTCCCTTGTAACACAGGAGAACTGTGAAAGGGATGTATATGCTTTGGCCTGTGCTTACTTTCTCAAGGTGTATGACAGGCTTTCTCCACAGGGAAAAAAAAAGCCAATTCAGCCTAATTAAAAGTAGAAAAAGCAAGTTTATTTAGGAAATGGGCTCTTGGGTGAGTTCCCCAGTCTCAGGGGGCAAGACAGGAAAAAGTCGCAGGCAGACTACAGGGAGGAAGTTTTTTTATAGACTGTAGGTGAAGGAAAAGGATGCATTTGTCACAAGGTGTGTGTGTGTGTGTGTGTGTGTGTGTGTGTGTGTGTTGGGAGGGGGCCTTGGGTGGCTGGTGACTTCATGTGAGGGGGATTGGGACAATAGTCAGGAATGTCAGGAATGCGGGACTGGGCTTTTTGGTGCCTTTTCTGTTTGTAGGCTTTTGGGGGCGGGGGGGGGGGAGTGAGGAATGGAATTTGCTGGACCATGAAGACAGGGAGGCAAATCAGCATCTCTAATCAGTGTACACCTGCTTTAGGAAACTGTCCCGTGGAAGGTAAGGATTTAGCTGATTTCTTGGGAAACTTTATGCTCAACAACAACAACAACAACAACACACACACACACACACACACACACACACACATGCCTTTCAGCTGCTCCAGAGGGGGCTTGATCCTGAGCCTCCATATTCCACATAGGAAGACTTTATGATCCTGGAGCCTCCATATCCCACATAGGAAGACTTTAGGCAAGCGCTACCATACCTGGTTCTATGCTGTGCTTGGGACTGAACCTGTAAGACTCGAAAGAAAAATGGGGGCACCCCAGCACCCCACGCCTCGGAAGCCGGCACCCCAATCACTCATGAGAAACAGTCTTGATGCAAATAGCAAGAGGGATTTTAATTCCAGAGCTCTGGGGTTCACAGTCTTACCATGCAGGGTAAAAGAGTGTGAGCCACACAGGCAGAATTGGAGTGACTTTTATAGATTTTCAGCAAAGCCCGCCTATACAAGCCACTCCATAGATTCTAAGCCAATCAGTTCAAACCATCCGAGCCCGTGCTCTCTGAGAACTAAGCAGCCTCCCACAGAGGCTGGATGGGACCTGGTTAAGTCATTTCTGCCTACGTGGCTGCCATGCACAGGGTCACGCCAGGGTTACACACAGCGTCACATGCATAATTCCTGTTACACATTTCCTGTTACAGGGCCAGGATTACATTTTCAAAGCCCACCCTCCCCCACTGGCAGTAGGTGTTGGGGACCTAAGTGCCCCCAGGCATGAGCTCCGCAGCCCCTGTGGTGATTCTGCCAGCCCCAGCCGAACTTGTCTTTGCCATAGCCACTCCACAGAGGTGAGACAGGAAAAGACGCCAGGGACACTCCCAGAGGTTCTCAGTCGGACCCTGGAGGCGGGTGTGACGTGTGCACACTTCCAGGCCAACAAAGAGTGGACTGAACTTCTGCTCCTTTGGGGTCACCCGAGACTCAGGCACGGGGGATTCCTAGCCTGCAACCTTATCCTTTCAAACCCAGGGCTTTCTGCATGGTAAACAGTCTCTCTCCCAACTCAGCTCTACCCTCAGCCCTTGCCATTTATTTATTTGTTTAGGTGAGATACCACTAAGCTCAAGTTGGCTTTAAACTCAAAGCCCTTCTGCTTCAGCCTCCTAAGCACTAAGATTATATGCATGTGGTACCGTGCCAGGTCCTACTTATCTTTAATTTTTCTTTAAAAACCTTTGTTTGTTTAGAGTGTGCATGTGTAAGTATACATGTGCATGCATGTGTGTGCCACATGTGGAGGTCAGAGGACAGTTTGCAGGAGTTTATTCTCTCCTTCCACCATGTGGATCCCAGAGAATCCACCTTGTTGGGCTTGCCTACAAGCACCAGTAAAGACTGAGCAGTCTCACCAGCTCTCAACTTGTCTTTTCTTTTTTTTAATTTAATTAAAAAAATTCTGCGTGCATTGGTGTTTTGTCTGAATATATATGCCTGCATAAGGGTGTTGGATACCCTGAAACTGGAGTCATAGACAGTTGTGAGCTGCTATGTGGGTACTGGGAATTGAACCTGGGTCCCTTGGAAGCATAGACTGTGCTCTCAACTGCTGAGCTATGTCCTCAGCCCTGTTACTCCTTTCTCTCTCTCTCTCTCTCTCTCTCTCTCTCTCTCTCTCTCACTATCTCTCTTTCTCTCTTTCTCTCTCTCTCACTATGTAGCCCTAGCTGTCCTGGAACTCTATTTGTAGACCTGGCTGGCCTTGAACTTACAGAAATCTGCCAGCCTCTGCCTCCCTAGTGCTGGGATTAAAGATGTGCACCATTTTATATAGTTATCCTATCTCTCAAATAATAAGTTACCCATAAGTGATAAAATTTGTCTTCTAACTCATCTATTTAGAGTGAGACCAACAAAGCCATCTTAGTGGGTAAGAATAAGCTGTTGCAGGGCAGAGATGTTTATTCAGATCTCACTTGTCTGCTAACTACCAGCATGTAGGCAGGCAAATGTCTTAAAATCTGTGAATCCCAGCTTAATCAGCAATGGAGTGTCTACTATCACTTGTGTATTTTGAAGGCCAAATGAGTATTTTACATGCAAAGTGCTTTTAGTGGTACTTAGTAAGTAGAAGCACTCAACAGATCATATATGGCAGCAGTGTTTCCTTAGAGATTTTACCCAGTCTCTACCTAGTCTCAATGTCAGAGAGTGAGCAAGTTGTGTGGTGGTTTGAATGAGACTGTGCCTCATGGGCTCCTAAATTTAAATACTTGGTCCCCAGTGTTATGTTTTATAAGAGGATAAGAGAAAGCAGGGATGTTTGGTGGAGGCAAGGTGTGGTGTGGGGGAAGGGGTGCCTCTGTGGACTCGTGCGGAAGCATCCCTTTCCCCTGGGGGATCTGCCACACGATGGTATAGTGTAGAATAGAGTAGAGGCCAGCTGTGAGCTTGTGGGAGTGGGGAGAGCAATGGGGAGAGAGAAGGTAAGGAGCAAGAAGACAGAGCAAGTGCAAGAGAGCGAGAGAGAGATGATAGGGCAAACAGCCCGTTTTATAGTGAGTCAGGCACACCTGGCTGTTGCCAGGTCACTGTGGGTGGAGCCTAGACTACATGCCAACACCCAGTAGCTGGAACTGTTTGGAAAGGATTAGGAGGTGTGGCCTTGTTGGAGGAGGTGTGTCAGTGGAGGTGGCAGTTGATGTTCCCAAAGCTCAAACTATTTTCATTCTCTTGATCTGCTTTGTTCTCCGCTCTACTCCAGTGCAGAACCTGCCTGCCTGCAGCCACGCTCTCTACCATGATGTCTATGGATTCTAACCCTTCTGAAACGCTAAGCCTCGAGTCAACTCTTTCTTCTATAAGTTGCCTTGGTCATGGAGCCTTATCACAACAGGAAAAAAAAGTAACTAAGACAGTTCATTCCAAAGAATTTTTGATTCTCTTTTTTACTCTGATTCTGTCATTAGATAGCTTGCTAAATGAAGTTGAGCATTATAAGTGAAATGCAGTGTGTGTTTACTAAAGAAAAAGTATACAGTAGCAATTGTAACAGAGTTGTAACTCCTTTCTGACTGGGGTGTATGTCACTCGCCAAGAGAGGATAATTAGTTCTGCAACTCGGTTTTCATGATTCCTGCTCCTGGGCTCATTCCACTGCACCTTGACACCTTTCAGAATGGTAAAACAACTTGGGATTTACCATGATCACAGTGCGTTAAGGAAGGCTTCTGTCAGGGAGAAGAGGTAGGGAACCAAAAGCAATAGAAAGAGGAAAAACTGCAGTTAAGGTGTATCATATGAGATAACAACAACAACAACAACAACAACAACAACAAACTGCCTCTGCAGCTGGCTCCCTGGATGTCTGTATGGATGCTGCTGGCCCCTGTGAGCCCAGACTGAGTTTCAGCATCAGCACCAACATCGTGAGTACTGCCATTGGGGGAGTGGGGCTGCATCTCACATTTGTAAATAGAGCACTAAGCTCAAGTAGAACATCTACAGATCCCAGGCCAGCCTGAGTCCAAGAATCCATCTCAAAAATCCACCAATCCAAAACAGTTGGGGGCGATAGGTGGTGGGACACATATTTGTAATCCCAGCATCCAGGAAGCTGAAACAGGAGGATCATCATCAATTAAAGTACAGCCTGGGCTAAAGAGTGAAAGTCTTCTCAGGATAAAAACGAACAACGTAGAAACCAAGGCCAACCAACAAAGTGGGTTAGTGAGGAGAGTTTGAGGATACAGCTCATCAGAAGAACACTAGCCTACCACAGACAAGCCTCCGCATTGATACATCTCAGCAGAAGAACACTAGCCTACCATGGACAAGTCTCCACATTTGATCTCCACTACTAGAAAAAAAAAAAAAAGAGTACATGTGTGGAGCAAATATATATTCATATGACATTTAAGGCACAAAACAAATACATAGAATAATTGAGAAAGCAATATACAACTATAGTCTATATAGCTATGGCCAATTTTTGACAAAAGTATTAAAAACAAACATTGGAAAAAAAATCTCTTCAACAGTGGTGCTGAAAAATCAAAACCAAATGCAACAAAACAAACAAAACACTATTCACACCAAAGACTGAAATTAGATCCATATCTCTTACCTTGAACAAAAATAAATTCATAACAAATCAAAAATATAATAAACATTTGAGGCATTGAAACTGGTGAACTAGAGGGGAAACCTCTACAAACAGGTGTAGGTATGAACTTTCTGAATAGGACTCTAGTAGCACAGAACCAACCCCAAAGAATTGGCCATGGGGTTACATTAAAGAGCTACTTCTCAGTATAGGAAGCCATTAACAGAGTAAAGGGACCCTCTGCAGAAGGAGAGGAGAGAAAATCTTTGTAAGCTATACTTCAGAGAAAAAGTTAATATATAGATTATATAAAGAACAGATCTAGGATGTTTAAAGAACTGCGAAAATTAAATACAAAACAGCTATCTTCAATTAGCAAATAGGTACATGAATTGAACAGTTCTTAAAAGAAGGAAGACAGAGGGACGTGGTGGCACACACCTGTAATCCCAGCACTCGGGAGGCAGAGGCAGGCAGATTTCTGAGTTCGAGGCCAGCCTGGCTGTTCTACAGAGTGAGTTCCAGGACAGCCAGGGCTACACAGAGAAACTCTGTCTCGAAAAACCAAAAAAAAAAAAAAAAAAAAAAAAAAAAAAAAAAGAAGGAAGACAACCCAGGTGAGGTGGCAATCTGTAATCCCAGAACTTGGAAGGTAGAGACAGGACAAAGAGAAATGAACAACTTGTCTCAAGCCTGGTGGTGATAGCGCACACGTCTTTAATTCCAGTACTCAGGAGGCAGAAGCAGGCAGAGGCCAAGAGATCTCTGTGAGTTCAAGGCTAGCCTGGTTTACAGAGACAGTTCCAGGACAGCCAGAGCTGCACAAAGAAACTCTCTCAGAAAAAAAAATCCCAAAGATGAAACACAAATAAATGATTAATAAATATTTTGAAAAGTCTTCAATATCCATAGCCATCAAGAAAATAAAAATAAAAAATACTTTGAGATCCTATTCCAACAAAGGACAACATATGTTTGATAGTCCAGAGAGAAAGGACCTTATTTACTGCTGTGGAAATATATACTGGTACAGACTCTATGGAAACCAGTGTGGTTTCTCAAAGCACTGGAAACTGAACTTCCATATAGCCCAGCTATACCATTCTTGGGTTTGTATACTCTGGAGACTCTAAGCCAACATACCACAGAGTAACTTACATACCCATATTTACTGAGCCATTAGTACTACTATCTGGGAAACAACAAATCTAGATGTTTATCACAGATGAATGAATGGAAAAGGGATGCATGAACAAATATGAAATTTTATCCAACGATGAAAAAATGAAATAATGCTATTTGCAGGAGAATTAATGGAATTGATTTAATTTTTATGTATGTGTTGGAGGTGGGTGTAGGTCATGAAACTAGAAAGGAGTCCATGAGAGGGAAAGAAGAAATCTTAAGGGAAGGGGAGAACAAAGAACAGTGGAACACGACTAACATGAAAAGCAGAACACAGGTTGTTACTAAGTGAGGCATGGGAACCAGCAAGTGGAGTACAGGGAGAAGGGAAAGCTGGGGAGAAACAAAAATCAGCACACCTGAAAAACCTAGCCCCTGGGATAGTGGTGCATGTCTTTAATCCCAGAATGCAGGGAGCAGAGGCTGGTTAATCTCTGTGAGTTCAAGGCCAGACCTGTCTACATAGTGACCTATAGAACAACCAAAGCAATATAGTTTTTTGTTTTTGTTTTTGTTTGTTTTTTGAGACAGGGTTTCTCTATGTAGCCTTGGCTGTCCTGGAACTTACTCTGTAGACCAGGCTGGCCTCGAACTCAGAAATATGCCTGCCTCTGCCTCCCAAGTGCTGGGATTACAGGCGTGTGCCACCACCCCCCGGCGTTTTTTTTTTTTTTTTTTTTTTTTTTTTTTTTTTTTTTTTTAAGGACAGAAACCTATTACTTACTATGCTACTTAAAAAATTATAATTTTCAAAAGAGGGAAGATGTGGGTGATATTAGTATGTCAGTGGTGGAGTCCCCTGGGTTTGATTCCCCACCAGAAGAAGCAGGAATAGGAGTGTGACATTCATGTGGTGCTGAAGACAGATGCTAACCTCTCTGAGATGGCCAGAGAACCCACCAAGGATGAGGCTGAGTGTGTACTCACCATCAGGTAGAAATCACGGTAGCACAAGAGCTATTACGTGAACACAGAAAGATGGAGAATCCAGCCAGGTTATGGCCAAAGGTCTAGACAGCAAGTTCTATGGCAACCTGGAGGTGAAAGCACAGAGTAGAGCCTGTGCATGGCGGCCATGAAGGCGGAAATGACTTAACCAGGTCCCATCCAGCCTCTGTGGGAGGCTGATTGGTTCTCAGAGAGCGTGGGCTCGGATGGTTTGAACTGATTGGCTTAGAAGCTATGGAGTGGCTTGTATAGGCGGGCTTTGCTGAAAATCTATAAAAGCCTCACATCCTTAAATGCAGATGAAGCAGAGATGGTGAACTGGAAGATGGTTGGGCTCTGTAACCTCAAAACCCGCACAGTCACGTGCTTCTACAGGCTACATTACCTAAATTTCCCCAGACAACACCACCAGCTGGTAACCTAGTATTCAAAGACCCGAGACAACAGGAACATTTCTTTCCTTTCCTTTCCTTTTCTTTTCTTTTCTTTTCTTTTCTTTTCTTTTCTTTTCTTTTCTTTTCTTTTCTTTTCTTTTCTTTTCTTTTCTTTTCTTTTTGGTTTTTTGAGACAGGGTTTCTCTGTGTAGCCCTGGCTGTCCTGGAACTCACTCACTCTGTAGACCAGGCTGGCCTCCAACTCAGAAATCTGCCTGCCTCTGCCTCCTAAGTGCTGGGATTAAAGACGTGCACGACCACCGCCCAGCAGCAGGAACATTTCTTATTCAAAGCACCATATATCACACCCACAGTCAAGAACAGAGAACAAACATCATTTCTTGCTTACTTAATGCTTAGTTAGCTTCCTCTACTCTTATATTGCCTGAAGCCTGGCTCAGAAAATCCCGTCACCTACATTTAAAGTGAGTCTTTCTACATCAATTAACAATCAAGAAAATCTACCAGAATTGCCTGCTCTCACGGAGGACCTAGGTTTCATTCCCAGCACTCATGCGGCAGCTCACAACTCATCTGTAACTCCAGCTCCAGGGAATCTGATGCCTCTTGTCTTTCCCAGGCACTAGACATGCAAAGGGTGTGGAGGCACACACAGGCAAAGCATCCACAGCACGTAGAATAAAATAATGAAAAGGACAGTTTCCCACAGGAAAGCCACCCTGATCAAGATAACTCCTCACTAAGACTCTTTTGGCAGACAATTCTAGGTTGTGTCAAATGAACAGTCAAACTAAGTAGAACAAAGGTCCTTGTGTCTGAGAGCAGAGAACCAAGGGCAAATGCTACACAGTGGGTGTGTCCAAAAACAAATGATTCTATAGGTTGGCCCTTTCTGTTAATAAATAGGCTACACACCTAAAAATTAATAAGTAAAATAGAACAGCTTCAAAAACTTAGAGGCTATAATTTAGTCTATCGAATACAGAACAGAATAATATCCTTCTTGCTCTCGGTTTCTTCTATTTGGCCTCATCTTCAAAACCATCACCACAAATGTTTCTCTAAAATACAAACCCAGACAATTTTCCATTAAAAAGCTTTTGATGGTGTGAGACCTGAGCTCTACAGCCAGGGCGTGAGGATTTCAGGGAGCCGGAAGTTTGAAGAAAGTACGAGGAGGCACAAGCAGATGGGACATACTTTATTCGCTCTGCCGAGGGCAGTCAAGCACCCCACTTCTAGGTTTCAGTAGTAGAGTTACAGAGAATCAGACAAAAGTGGCATTTTGCCAGAGATGATTCATAGTTACATAACCAGGGATTACATCATTGTTTATTTGTATAAGCTGCTAACTCATGGTTCCCTGGATATCCGGTGTTCCTTGTCTTAGCTCATCGTGAGTATTAATGCTGGCACCACAGTGTCGAGATTGTTAATTGGCCCTTAGGGCCTTTGTTCCACTCAGATGGCCTTTCTGTGCCTGTAGCAAAGTCAACTCACTGGAAAGATTCTAAACCTTCCATGGTCTAGCCCACTCTCAATAGGGATTAATGCCGACCCAAGTTCTTAAGCACTGCTTACGAAAGTTTGCATTTCATGGGAGAGTACTAGTAGTCTGCTAGTATATCATCTGTTGCTATAATTATTTGCCACAAATTGAGTAATGTATTAAGAGCAAAGTTTTATTTGGCTCATGGTTTTGTAGGCTAAGAAGTCAAGATTGCATGGCCACTTCCGGTACATTTTATGAGTAGAAACTCTGAAGAGACTCTTGACAAATGGTACAGGCATTTATATCATCATCGGTCGAGACAGAACATCCTGATGACTCAGGCATCTACTTGCTTTGTTTTGTTTTCCCCTGAGACAGGGTTCCTCTGTGCAACCCTGGCTGTTGTGTAACTTGCTCTGTAGACCAGGCTGGTCTCCAACTCCCAGAGAACTGCCTGTTTATGCCTCCTGAATCCTGGGATTAAAGGCATGTGCCATCATGCCCAGTATCTCCTTGTTAAGTAAAGAATGAGAGTACCATTTGTGGTGGTTTGAATAGGAATGGCTAAGACAAAAGTTGGGAGTGACCATGATGTTGTTGGAGAAACATGAAGACTTGGGACTTTCGATGAACAAAGCTTTTGAACATTGTATTTGGGGCTTAATGGGCCATCCTAGTGGTAGCTCAGAAGACAGTAGTGCTGAGATCAGTATGAACTATGGAAGTCCACCACGAGATGTTTTGTGGTGGCTGCTGAACTATAGTTATACCAACTTGTGAAAGTACTCCTAAGAGTACTTTAAGAACTAAAACTATTTTGGGTAAACTGGTTTTGAGTCACTTAGGCCAGCCACAAATTAACCATAAATTCCTAGAGTAAACTAGTCTCTGGTCCAGTCATAAATTCCTGTATAATATGTCCCTGACCTAAAGGTTATAAGAACTGCCTGACCATGTAACTGCTATCTCTGAAAACAATGCTTGCTTACTACATGTCTAGAGTTGCCTTTCTCTATGTGTCACAATTGCAGTTTTGCCTTTAAAAACTTGAACAAAAAAAAAAAACTTGAACAAATTGGAGATTAGGGCTACTTTGCTTGCGACAGCCCCAGTGGTAGTGAATAAAGACTTCATATGATTTATATAGGCACTTTGGGAGTTTTCCTCTTCAGGTATCCCATATCAGTTTCATAGGGAAACAATATTAACTATGGTGATATTTTGACAAAAAAAAAATGTGGCTGCTTTTTGCCTTTGTCCCAAGAATCTGCCTGAGGCTACATTGAAAAGCTTTGAACTAATTTTATTGGCAGAGGAGATCTCAAGACAGCCTAGTATCGACAGTGTCATGTGATCATTAGTGATCACACTTATACATATTTTTGGGGACAAGGAAAAGAAAGCGTGCTACCATTTTGTTTTTAGAAAATAAAGTCATACTTACCTGGCAGGGGAGATACCATGATCAGGAAAGTGGTTTTTCCAGGGCGAGGCTTATCCATTGCACTCCAGATGTGCTGAACCCTGAGATTTCACCAAATTTGGGAAACTTGACTGCACAATTTGTGGTAGTAAGGAACTGTGTTGGTGCTCTCCCCTGGGAAAAAAAAGAAACTAAATTCAAAGTCCTAGGACCTAGGGGAGCTGGAGACCTCCCTAGAGCTGAATAGCCTCTGTTGTAATCAGTTGTCTGAGTCCAGACAGCCCAGGGACGACTTGTAAGGAGACAGCTGGCTGTGTCCAGCCCTCTCAAGGATGGCTTCTCCATCTTTCTGGCAGGGTCAAACAAGTTCATGCTCCCAGGCCTAGGAATGAACACCTAACCAATTTCTCCAAATATTTCTTAATTATATGTCAATTGATAAAGAATATAGAAATTGCTGATATCTAAACAAAGGTCCATAAGTTGTAAAACTATATAACCAATTTCCTATCATGCACTAGTAAACTACATGCAGCTGACCTGCTCCTTTGATCCCTTATCGCTCCGAGGTCCAGACCTAATGTCTAGGAGAATGATTTAAGGACCTTGAAGCCAGGTGTCCTGGATACAGTCCAGTCTCCAATGGGTTCTCCCTTGCTTAACCCATAATGTCAAAATACAACTAGATAGCACTGCAGCTCCCCACAGCTTTGTGTTCCCATCCTTTAAAAATGTTGTACAATCTCCCTTTGGGGGTTCCATTCAGACCCCAAACTTGCCTCCCTGAGCTCTCGGAAATTAAAGCTTTCGTTTTTTTTTTAAGCTTCTATAATTGAAGTGAGTTTTTCACTCCTAACCCAACAATATCTTCAATGAAAAAGAGCAAACAAGAAAAGAACATGTGCAAGCAAACAAACAAGAACATGTGCAGCTTGGGGAGAAAAAAGAGCCAAGGATATGTTCAAAGAGACCAGACATTTAAAGAAAGGGTGGATGCAAATGGAATAAGAGGAGATACGCCCTCAGGGCAAGACCCCGCTCAGCTAAACTCCCAACTGTACATGGCAAGCTTATGCAAAAAAAGAAAACCACAAAGCAACCCTTAATCGAATGTAATTCTAGGAGGGGACTAGGCTCTCTCCTTAGCAGGCAGAGAACCTGGCAGCCTCTGCCACGTGGTGGTTCTAGCTTTAGAGTCATGAAGGATCCAGGAGTAGGGTTGTGGACAGTTGAGAGCAGCCAGGGCCAGATGTGTGGCAGTGGAATGGCTGTGTGGAGGCCCAGGAAGGCCTTTGTATGAATCTGTGAAAGTGGAGTCTGGATTGTGCTGGAGACGAAAGAGCTGTGGGATACCTGCCAGAGTGCTGTAGACAGGAAGTGGAGCCAACCTAAGAGGGAGAAGTGTGTTGCAGTCAGCAAAGTTGGAAGAAAAAAACATTTTGATATCAAATGTGTAAATACAAGATTTGGAGTTTGCCCTGTTGGGTTTTAATCTTGTTTTTGTCCAGTATGTCCTACTATGCCTTAATTCCTCCCCATTGTAACGGTAATGTACACTCTGTATCATTGTATGCTGAAAGTACGTAATTCGCTTTTTGATTTTACAGTGGGTTATAATTATGAGACTGCCATTATTGTATTTATAAAAAGATAAAGAGAAGGGAGATATGTTTTATGGAGGTGTAGTCAGGTATGAGGGAAGCGGGTGTCTTGGCGGGCCCATGCTGAAGGCATCCCTTCCTCCTGAGGGACCAGCCACAGGATGACAATGATATAGTATAGAATATAGTTTATTCAGGGCATGAAAGGGGAGTTAAAAGGGTAGTAGATGCAGAGAAAGGAACAGGGGAGAGGAGAGAGAGAGAGAGAGAGAGAGAGAGAGAGAGAGGAGTAGAGGTAGAGGCGGGCCATGAGCACATTAAGAGAGGGGGGAAGGGAATGGGGGAGGGGCAAGGGCAAGGGAGAAAGAGAGGAGCAAGAGAGCAAGGAGGGGGCAATCAGCCCCTTTTATAGTGGGTCAGGCCTACCTGGCTGTTACCTGGTGTCTGTGGGGTGGAGCACACCTGGCTGTTGTCAGGTAACTGTGGGGCAGAGCTTAGACAGAATGCTAACAGCCATGAGTTTCAGAAGAGATTTTGGACTCTTAAGCAGTCTTGAGACTGAAAGACTCTGGGGACTTTTGAAATTGGACTAAATGCATTTCGAATTAAGATATGGCTACAAGCCTATGGGGTCCAGGGGGTGAAATTTGGTGGTTCAAATGAAAATGGTCCCTCTAGGTTCAAATATTTGAATGTTTGGTTTGCAGTTGGAACTAATTAGAAAAGATCAGGAGGTCTTATCTAAAGAAGGGTGTCATGGGGGTGAGCATCGAGGTTTCAAAAGCCCAAGCCATTCTTGTGTGTGTGGATCAGATGTAAGTTCTGAGTTACTGCTGCAGGGCCATGCCTGCCTGCTGCCATGCTCCTTGCTGTAACGACCTGGGACTCTAACCCTCTGGAGCTCTGTGGTGGTTTGAATTTTCTTGGCCCAGGCACTATTAGGAGGTGTGGCCTTGTTGAAATAGGCATGGTCTTGTTGGAGGAAGTGTGTCAATGTGGGGATGGGCTTTGAGACCTTTCTCCTAGCCATGTGGGGAGACAGTCTTCTCATGTTTGCCTTCGTAACTCTCAGCTCTTTCTGTACCATGCCTGCCTGGACTCTGCCATGCTTCCTGCTTTGATGATAATGGACTGAACCTCTGAACCTGTAAGCCAGCCCCAATTAAATGTTTTTATAAGAGTTACCTTGGTCATGGTGTCTTTTCACAGCAACGGAAACCCTAACTAAGGCAAATTCCCAAATTAAACAGTTTCTTTTATAAGTTTCCTTGGCTATAGTGTTTTCGTGATGGCAATAGTGAAGTAATGAAGACATTTATATGGCTTTGTTTAAGTTTTATTACCTACTAAAATTCTACCACTGAACATTACAGTTGGGTTAAGTTTCAACCTGATAAAAGCCTCACCATGAAGATTAAATTTCAAGAAAGAATTTTGTTTGGGCACATTGGAAAAATAGAAAATACAAGGCAGGGATAATGGTTTATACCTATTTTCCTAGCATTTAAGAAGCTGAGCCAGAAGGAGTGCCACAAGTTTAAATTAGTTTCTACTACAGAATGAGATGATGCCTCAACAAGTAAAGAACTCATTAACTAATTATTTTTAATTAATTAGTTAGTTAAAAAATAAAAAGAGCCGAGACACTGGTGCTTTTCCTGGAGTGTTAGAGAGTCTGGTCATCAGAATCAGGGGCCTTAGTGTTGGTGCCAAGGTGCTCCATAATCAGTGGTCACTAGAAATCCCAATATCAGAGGCCAATGCCTGGCTCTCACCTCTTGAGTGCCATGACTAAAACCTGTAGAAAACCAGTGGGTGTGAAAGCTACAGGAATTTATTGAGCAGTATGGGAAGGAGGGCTCCTAGAGAGACCAAGCTTCCATGACAGGTATCAGAAGTCACTAAAGCTACCGACTAGGGGGTTGCTATCGCCTGACTTTTGTTTGAGGATTTTAAAGGGGAGAAGCCTGGAGGGAAAGTGGCCATAAGCTGCCAGCATCCAACGGGTTGTCTGCCTCTGGCTTTTCCTTCATTTGTTCATTCCTTCCTCCCTTTCCTTCCTTCTCCTCCTCCTCCTCCTTCAAAACAGGGTCTCACTGTGTAGGTTTGGATGACTTTGAATTTACCATGTAGACAAGGCTGTCCTCAAACTCACAGACATCCACCTGCATCTGCTTCCCGAGTGCTGGCCTTAAGGTCATGTGCCACTCACTCATTATACCTGATTCCAGTTCTGTTTTTTTCTAGAAACTAATACACCTTCAGCTGTGGTTTACAAGTGGTTGTCAACACACGGAAGCCCTTATGGTCAGGGGCCTGTCTCTAATGTCTCAAGAGGGCTGAGCTGTTGGCCTTAGTGACATTCATGGTGACATTACACACCTGTAATCCCAACATTCTGGAAGTGGAGGTGGGAAGATCAGGAGTTCAAGGTCAGCTTCAGTGAGTGACATGCCAGCAAAATAAGGCACTGTCCCCTAAGCAAACCAACCAATGAAAGTAAATAAACAAAACCAGCTATATTTTCACTATTTGGGGAATAACACCAAGCATATTTGGTACATTCAGCTTTCCTCCTTTTCAAGGAACAAATTTCATTTTGACTTTCCTTCTTACTAGCTCTTGGGATCATTTGAAGCATGATTAACTGATATCAGAATCAAACCTAAGCATGAGTTCGCCCCTGTTCTTGTCATGGTTACCATTGCTGTGATGAAACACCATGGCCAAAAAAGGATGTTGGGGAGGAAAGGGTTTATTTAGCTTACACATCACAGTTCATCATTATTATCATCAACCAGAACAGGAACCGAAACAGGGCAGGAACCTGGAGGCAGGGGTCATGCACAGACCACGGAGGAGTGCTGCTTGCTGGCTTGCTCCCCCTGGCTTGTTCAGCTAGTTATTTTTATAGATCCCAGGACCATCAACCCAGGGTGACATCATCCACAATGGTCTGGGACCTCCCCCATAATTACTGATTAAAATAATGCTATACTAGCTTGCCTATAGCTTGATACCATGGAGGCATTTTCTCCCTTCTCTCTGATGACTCCCTTGCATCAAGTTGCTATAGACCAGCCAGCACAGTTCCTCGAATTTGCATCTATGGTATTACCTCTTACTAATTCTGGAGAGGTACATACTGTTTTCTTGCAGTTCATCTCTTAATATTTCTATAATTTTTGAGAAAGGGAACAATGTGAATACAAAGGATATAATGCTTTCCATTAGCATTTACAGGTTATAAATGATAGAATTCACACCCGTGGGAATCTCTGCCTTCACATGGAGCTAGTCATGTTGATATGGTCCTGCAGTATTGTTTCCCTAGATAGTTGATGTTGTAGTTCAGAGAGAAAGTAGCCACTCAGAAAGCTTGTGCATTGAAAGGCTTGATCCTATGTGTGTGAGCACTATTCAGAGATGTGGCCTGGGGGGAAGTGGATCATGAAGGCTCTGCCATTTGCCATTGGTGGTGGTGGAACTATGGGGCCTCATTAGGGTAACTGGATCACTTAGGGTGTGTCTAGGATCTCTTCCTGTGACTCCTTCTTTGTTTTCTGTCAGCCATAGACAATTTGAAGTCGTGAGACAAACTACGTCAGTCTTCTTTTTAAGCTCCTCACCTTCTCTCATATTTGTCACATCACTAATAAACTGGATGTGAGCAGACATGCCAGCACTGAGGAGGTGGAGACAGGAGGACCCTAGGCCACATAAGGACCTTTTCCTAAATAAATAAATAGATAGATAAATAGATAGATGATAGATAGATAGATAGATAGATAGATAGATAGATAGACAGATAGAGCCACAGCAATAAAAAGGTCTGACTATTACAGCCAGCTCCGACTCCTTACCTGTGGCACACTTGATGTGCTTTTAAGCTCTATTCAAATGTAAGCCCTGGAGCACCACTCCTCCACACCCTTCTCCTTTCCCACCCCCTCACGACAAGCTCTGCTTTCTCCATGGCACCCATGTCCATGTCGTTGTTTAGAGAGCTTGCCAGCTCTGTGCTCACCCACTGTGTTAGACCAGTGCTTCTTGGGGACAAGGACCTGCCCTTTTCACTTCTCCCTGGGAGAACTGTTTTCAGAGTACTGAGCAGGGAACTGCAGAGGTTTGCTAAGAGGTTATTTATAGAGTTAGGAGAGGGAAACCACCGTTGTAGCTCATGTTACCTAGCCTGTGACTTCGGTTGTCAGGAAATGACTATTTACATGAAACTATAGGGTGCATGTGCCAAGGCTATGGCTCTGCCTAAATCACCAAAACATGAGCTACAAAATCAGCCATGGAACACATTCTGGATATCTGTTGCGGCTGGTATGGACTGGCCTACATAACTCTCCCACTGAGATCTTGGCACCCAAGCAGATCGTGTGAAGCAGAAAGAGACAACAGGGAGCTTGCAGAAAGAGGAAGCTATTTCCCCTTCCTCTCTGCCAACTCTTTATCCCTATAGTGGTGTGATCCCTCTGTGGCCCAGTGAGATGGCATTAATAACAGCACTCAGTGACCTCAATTCTCGGGCATGAGCATGGAAAACACGTGCCCGTAAGTCCTCTCTGTTGTTATATCATTTTAATGTCTCTATCTGTAATACTGGGATTAAACAAACTTTTTTCTTTTTCTTTTTCTGGTTTGTTTGTTGTTTGTTTAGGACAGGGTCTCTCTACGTAGCCCTAGATATAGACCAGGCTTGCCCGGAACTGACAATCATTTGGCTCTCTCTGCCCCCCCCCATGCTAGGATTAAAGGTGGGTGCTACCATGACTTAAAAATAAAATTCCTAGTGTTTCGCGTTTCTTTAGATCAATAAAAATAGCTCTTTTCATGCTTGCTATTTTCCTAACTGGTAGATAGTTATCATTCCAAGTGTGTTTGTGGTTTGAAGTGTAACAGACTCCCAGACCTTAGCACAACTGACACAATGGTAGAAACAGCATTCACACTTTAAAATGCAGCACGAAGGTCCCAACATCTGCCAAAATGGGAGCAAAAGCCCTAATCCATCAAAGATCCTAGTTCGAGGATCCAGGAAAGTTCTAAAATGGACTAACCTTGCCTTTTTGGCTTCTGTAGTTCTGCTGCTTGCTAACCAAAGTGTGCTAGCCAGGATGTGGGTTTTGTATATCAGAGACAAAGGCCAGAGAGGATCAGGGCTACATGATTTGGGCATGTTCCAGTGCAGCAGCAGTCAGCAACATAGACTTTCTGTCTAGCTTTAAGAGTGTCTCTGTGTGTTCTCTGTTTTGAAACAGAAGGAATAAGCATTATTACCAGATGTGGTCAACTAAAGTAGAAGCCTACATCAACGTATAGGAAAGAGTATTGATGAGACATGCAAGGAGATTCAGGGTACTGCTTTGTAATGGGCTAATTGATTATTTTATAATAAGGAAACAATTGGCTAGGAAATTCTGCATCAGCATTATTGGAAAAAAAAAGCCATTGTCTGCAGTCAATTGAGAATGAATGAAAGTATTTTTTAGAACTTTTGCTTTAGTTTTACTTGATTGAAACAACACTAGAAACTATTATGCTTGTAAGAATATGTACCTCTACTATTATTAGTAGGGAAGGGGTAGGGGTGAAAGTCGAAAGGAAAGATAGATGAGGAAAATTAAAATACTCTAATACTGGGGGTGAAGCTCAGTGGTTGGAGCACTTGCCTGGCACATATGCTGTGCATCCTAAGTTCTATCTACAGTAGTGCAAACAGCAGAGAAAACCACTGATTGAGTTTTATAAAGCTTGTATATATCTATATATGTATATATAGATATATAGATATATATGTCATATCTAAGGTTGTCCTTTGATCTCCATAGGTACATCATGCATGAGCATACCTGCACACACATCCATATGCACACACACACACACACACACACACACACATACACACACACACACTTAATTTACAAATTAAATTTAATTAAAAAATTACATAAATTTAAGATTTCCAGTATAGTGGTGTGACATGTGTATATACTGCAGAATGATTTACATGATCAAGTCAATGAGCAAATCCATAATTTCAGATGCTTTTATTTCATTGTACTAAGGACACTTAAGATATTTTCTTGTAGAAAATATCAATTATTCAATACAGTATTATCAATACAGTCACAACACTGCAAACACATTAGTTCTTGAGAACTTATCTTTTTTGTTAGTAGTGGCAGTGGGTTTTGTTTTTAGAGATAGGGCCTCTCACTGTAGCCCAGGATAGCCTGGAACCTAACCAGATATCCTACCTCATCTGAGTTTGAACTCACAATCCAGATTTAAATGCCCAAGTTCTGGGATCGCCAAGCATGAACCAGCAGGCCAAGTTCAGAATTTTTTCACCTTAGAGCTGAAATTTTATACCTTTCTCCCACTCTCCCCCACCCCACGCCCCACACCCCACTTCCGGCAACTCCCATTTGCTGTGTTCCTATGATAAGGAAGCACACACACAGTGCTTGTCTTTGTCCTTATTTAACTTGATACCCACACAGTTCATCCAGGCTGTCTCAGATGACAGCTCTTTGGTTCCCCTTGTCATCGTCTTGTTTTCCCTTCTGAGACAGGATCTCCTTCTGTAACCCAGGCTGAAATCAAACTCGTGTCCCTTCGGCTTCCTGAGTTGCAAGTATGTGCCACCATGCCTCTTTAAGATTGCTTTTTAAAACCTGCTAAATAATAGTCCATTGTTAATACATGCCATGACATCTTTATACACTGATGGACAAATGGCTTATTTCTATTTTTCAGCTCCTGTGGATAAACAGGGGCTTAGACGCCTCTTTGAGATACTGATTTTGTTTCCTTCAGAATCTTACAAGTGTGACTGTTCTACTTTAATTTTTATTTTAACTCTATTTCGATATATATTCCCAAAGTACAATGTTCTTATGTCTTTTAAAGCTTTAAAAAAAACAACTATGTATAATTAAATCAATTTATGGATTTGTGCCGGGCAAGTCGTGTCAAAGGACAAGCTATAGGACTTGATACACTTCTTTTGTCATGTGGGTTCTGGGGATGCAACTCAGATTGCCAGGGTTGGCAGCCCGTCTCGATCTTCTTGATGACAGTCATCCTAATAGAGTGACATTGGTACTCTACTCTGATTTTATTTGCATTAATGTGAAAATTAGTACTGTTGAACACTTTTCTTCTTCTTATTGGCCACTTGTAATTCTCTAGAAACGTGTGTATTTGGCTTCTTTGTTCACTTTGCAATCAGTCCATTTGACCTTTGCTACTGAATTGCAAGAGACTGTGTGTTCCAACTCCGTACCAGACTCATGACTTGCAGGTGCTTCCTCTCATTCAGATCGAGACTGGTGGTTTCTTCTTTTGTTCTGCAGAAGAGTGTATAAGTTTGAAGGAGTCTTACTTAATCTTTAGCTGTTTGGGCTTTGGTTGTCATATCCAAAACATTATTCTAAGAACAATGGCAAGGAGTTTTATGGCTTTGTTTTCTTTTTTCCTCCCAGAATGATTTATTAATATATTTTGGGGAAGGATGTATGTTGACCATAGCTTTGAAGTCTTGGCCCATAGTCAGCTGGCTGCACTGTTTGTGGACACTTCATGAGGCACAGGGCATGGCAGAACAAACCCATTATTGTGGTTTGAATAGGAATGGCCCCCAAAGACTCACTTGTTTGAATGGTTGGCCATGGAGAGCAGCACTATTAGGTGATGTGGCCTTGTTGGAGTAGGTGTGGTCTAGTTGGAGGAAGTGAGTTGCTGTAGTGGCAGGCTTTGAGGTCTCATATGATCAAGCTAAGCCTAGTGTGGCATTCACTTCTGCTGCCTGGAAATCGAGATGTAGAACTCTCAGCTCCTCCTCCAGCACAGCATCTGCCTGCATGCTGCCATGCTTCCCACCATGACAATAATGAACTAAACCTTTGAAGCTGTAAGCCAGTCCCAATTAGATGTTGTCCTTTATAAGACTTGCTGTGGTCATGGTGTCTCTTCACAACAATAAAAACCCTAAGTAAGATGCCTGTTTATTTTACGGTGGCCAGGAAGTAGAGAGACAGACAGATAGGAAGGGTCCAGGGCAAGATACATCTTTTAAAGATATGTTCCAAGTGCTGTACTTCCTCCAGGTAGAACATACCCTTCATAGGACTGCCACTTCTTAAGAGTCTACTCATAGTTTGAGTTCATCAATGGATTACCTACTGAGTATGTCACAGCCCTCATGACCTATCTGGAAATTTCTCACAGATATACCCAGAGGGGTGCTATCCTAATCCCCCAAGTGTCCTCCTTTCTATTCTTTGTGTGTATATGTGATATATGTCCAGAGTGGGAGGAAGGGAATGTATGCCTACTTGTATGCATGGGTGTTTTCTCTATTGCTCTCCATTGCATGTTTTGAGACATAGTCTCTCACTGAATTTAGGGCTTAGTAATTTGGCTAGCTAATGAGCCCCTGGGATCTACCCATGTCTCCTAGTGCTGGGGTTACAGGTGTGGGTTATCACATCCAGATTTTTACATGGATGCTGGGGATTTGAACTAAGATCTTCATACTTATACAGAAGGCTCTTTATCCATTAAACCATCTCCTCTCAAGTTCCTTATATAAAATGTATTTGTATATAACTCAAGCATATGTTCCTATACAATCATGTAAGCCATAATGATATTTCAATGACAGACTGAATATATGATTGTAACCCTATATTATGTTCCTTGTGCTCCTTGGTTATATCACAGATACCTTTTAAAAATATATAGTTTGTGAGCATCACATAACAAAACTACCCAACAGTGGCTTCTCAAGATATGTTTCTGTTAAGGGTCATGTGACTATAAATCATCTGTATAATACTGAATGCAATGTGAATGTTAGGTCAGGTGTTATTATGCAGTATTAATGGAAGAGTTGATAATGAGAGATCTCATGAGTTGTATTGGTGCAGTTTTTTTCTGAACATATTTTAAGGATTTATTTTATGTGTTTGAGTGCTTTGCCTACATGTATGTATGGGCACCATGTGCATGCTTGGTAACCACAGAAGTCAGAAGAGGACATTATATCCCCTGAAACTAGAGTTATGGATGGTTGTGAACCACCATATGGGTTCTGGGAATCAAAGCTGGGTCCTTTGTAAGAATAACAAGTACTCTTAATCTCTGAGCCATCTCTCCAGACTCCTGGATATTTTTTGGTTCATGCTTTGGTTGAATAATTCATGGCTATGGAAAACTGACTGCATCTTATTTCCATTTCATTGATGAGAAAATTGAGTCTGAATTACCCTATTTGAGAAATAGACAACAAGAATTAAAAGTCCACTGTGGGCAACATGCTCTTCTTAAAAGCTGTGTTCTTTCCATTATAGGGGTACAATAGACGAAGGGTCTGGTTTTTCTGTCCTAACATTTTTTTCTCTAAGAAATACCACTTTCTTCCATTCGCTCTGTGGGTTTTTTGTTATGTCTATTTGTTTTGTTTTGTTTGAGAGAGGGTCTTACAAGGTAACTCTGGTTGTTCTACTCTGTGTTGACCATGCTGGCCTGAAGTTCATAGGGATTCACCTGCCTCTGCCTCTGAGAGCAAAGATTCAAAGCATGTGCACCTGGCTCAGCTCTTCATTTTTAGAGCTAGTCTCTCCTCTGAAATTTCCTCTAGAAATCAAACTTTTAAAGCAGTACTAGTTTTTTTTTTTCCAATTAGTGTACAAAATAATGGATTCCATTATGGAATTTCATACATGTGCATTATCACAACTTGCTCAGATTTATCTGAGCAACCCCCAACCCCACCCACACCTCTGGGTCCCCCGGTTTCCCCCCAGTATTATCCCTTCTGCTTTCACATCACACACAGACACACAGGGGACAAAGGCTATACTGCCTGTGGTGACTCATGCTGGTAGGATATGCTCAAGAGGAGAGGCAGGGAATCATGAACCAGAGGTTAGCCTGGATCTCACATGAGAGAAAATATGTCTGTTTACCCTACCCTCTCTTGCCCATGTTCTCCTCCCTTTAGTCTTTCTTCTCACTCATAACCCCCTGAAGTCTGTTTTTCTGGACTTTCAGTATTAAATATGACTATTTAACTACATGCTAGCACTTTGACTCTTGTCAACCATGCAAAAGCAATAGGAGACTATTCCTGGAAGCCCCAGTGGCCCACTTTAGAATTCATGTAAAGTTCTCAAAGCAATGATGTTAGGCAGAAGCCTCCAAGAATCAAGTGAAACTTGGAAGCAGAAAGAACTTCAGAATGGCCTGGTGGTAGAAGATGGCAGTTAATGATAACTTCCTGAGAGTGATAGGACAACCTGGGGTACAAAGGTACTTCCAGGAGCAAGGGAAGGAACACAGCTATGTAGGTGGCTGATATAAGAATTCTCAGACCCAGGGTAACCAGAAGAGCCACAGAGGTGGCACAGAGTCACATGGTCACCATATTTATGCCTCTAAGGTAGCAGGGGAGAACAATTTGGGGTTGTCAATGTTTGACACAGAAGTTCCTGGGGGTGGCATCTTAGAGATAATAGAGACTGGTTTTACATATAGGCATGTCCCCAAACAGAAAAGCAGAAGTTGGATTTGAGCATGCAATTAGCTAAGTAATAAAATCAATCAATCTTCGTCCTCTCTTTTTCTCTCTTTCCTTTTTCTGTATCAAACCCAGGGCCTTGTATGTTCAAGGCAAGTTGCCTATGACTGAGTTACATCTCTAGTCCTCCTATTAAATTTTTCTTCCTTCCTTCCTTCCTTCCTTCCTTCCTTCCTTCCTTCCTTCCTTTCCTTCCTTTCTTTCCTTCCTTCCTTCCTTCCTTCCTTCCTTCCTTCCTTCCTTCCTTCCTTCCTTCTTTCTTTCTTTCTTTCTTTCTTTCTTTCTTTCTTTCTTTCGGTTTTTGGTTTTTTCGAGACAGGGTTTCTCTGTGTAGCCCTGGCTGTCCTGGAACTCACTTTGTAGACCAGGCTGGCCTTGAACTCAGAAATCTGCCTGCCTCTGCCTCCCAAGTGCTGGAATTAAAAGTGTGAGCCACCACAGCCCTATCAAAATTTCTTAATGGGTTGGATGTAGTGGCACATACCTTTAATCCCAGCACTTGGAAAGCAGAGGCAGGCAGATCTCTGTAAGTTCAAGGACATCCTGGTTTACACAGAGTTCCAAGGCAGTCAGAGCTACACGGAGAAGCCAAAACCAAATAATCAAACAAAAAAAATTTTTAAGAAAACTTCTCAAAGATGAATTCTAAAATTCAAAGTATGATTGAGGAAGATATTCCAAAAGGTTCAGGGAAAGAGATCAGTTTCTACTACCCTAGAAGATGCTCCTTTGGAACAATGCTCATTTAGTGTCAAAGGTGCTAGATTTTTAAGAGATCCCTGCCATTTTTTAAAAGATTTAGTTATTTATTATATGTAAGTACACTGCAGCTGTCTTCAGACACTCCAGAAGAGGGCTCAGATCTTTGTTACAGATGGTTGCGAGCCACCATGTGGTTGCTGGGATTTGAACTCAGGAACTTCGGAAGAGCAGTCGGTGCTCTTAACTGTTGAGCCACCTCTCCAGCCTGATCCCTTCCATTTTTTTTCTGCCTAAAAATAGGGAACAATTTCCTTTTAAAGGAGATTCCTTTTCTATTTCCCAAGAGAGTGTCATCGAAAATGAGGAGCCTGTTATGCCCAGACCTTGGGGTCCCCACAGAACATCAGAAACCACCAAGAGTCCAACTTGTATGCAAAAGCTAAGAGTCTTCACTCAAGCTCAAACTTGGACATCTCCAACCTCTCCAGTGCAGTGGATGGGTATAAAAGGCCCTGAACTGGTGAAGCCTTCTCTATTTATTGCAGTTTCAGTACAGAAGGGACTTTCCAACTTGACCGCTACATGATTGGTTGACATTTGAAAATTACAGCTTGGCACATTTCTATTGGCTAGTGATTTTAGTGTGGTACGAAAAATAGTGGCTCGCTTAAGCAATCTATTTTGAGACATCTGAAACATTAGGTACTTTTCTCCCAAGAGCTGATTGGCTGTTACTAGGGAGTGGAGTAGCTGTTTGCTAGAGGAGTTGTGGCTGTTGTAGGTGTGTCTTGGTTCCTGGAACAAGTTGTGGTTTTTCCAGGAACTGAATTCACACTAAGGTCAAACTTAATGTAAGATGGAGTCTGAATACAAAATGGAGTTTGTATGTTAGGCTGGGCCTTTCAGTGCCAATGGCAAGCTGAGGTTGTTAAAGCAGATCTTATTACAGTAGCATTTATCGCCCATAAACCCCCATTATATTTCACAGTCACATTCTCCTGATTTATTTCCCTTGAAGCTCAGATTCTCTTCTCTTTGTTTGGAGGCTAAAACATCACAGAGGTTCACTTCTTTTTATGATATGGTGCATGAAAACCCAATAAGAGCACACAGGTCTTCTGCTAAGCTGTAGCCTAGTTCTCAGGCCCCTGGCACTGTAATCTAAGAGGGTAAAGAAAATTTTTTTTACCATGGTGAACAGTAAAGCAGAGTAAATATGTTCACTGTAGAACTGGAGCTGGGCAAAAAGGGGGAGGAAGATTAAAGTTACAGATTTAAAAATATATAGAAGTAATATAAAAATTATATAACATCAAAACTTGGAGGAGGAAGATAGAAATTCTGAACTTACTTGCCTTAGAATGGGCTATGTCCCCACTTCCTTAAAAAAAAGATTTGCTTATTTGTTTATTTGTTTATTTATTTATGAATATATGTGGGAATAGGTGTTGTTATTACAGGTGTTTGTAGACACCCAACTTTTTACATGAGTACTTGAATCTGAACTCTGGTCCTCATGATTGTGCAATAAAGGCTCTTAAAGCTGAACCATCTCTCTAGCCCCTATTCCTGTCATCTTTAGCAAATATTTCCAAGGTAGAGTAAGTTAATATTCTACCTTAGATTACTTTATCCATGTTTGTGGGAAATCAATGTATATAACAAATAATGGAATTGTCATCTATTGACTTAACAGGCATGCTGAGAAAGATAGAACTGACCAGCAGAAGAAGCAGAGAAGGGATGGCAAAAAGAAAAAGAAAGCAGACTGAAGTCATTATTCCTCCTATTGGGAATGTCCATAGTGCAAGACAAGGAAAGTATGATGTAAGCTGAACAATAGAAATGGGGAAAACAAAGGGATGTTGGCTTCCACGGTAATGAGAGAAGTGGAAATCTAAACAATGGTATGGTATTACCACAAACCCACAAAGATGGCTAAAAGGACAAAATGAGCCCATAGAAATTATGCTGGTATTTCAAGCCTAGATAGAGTAAACATCCAGTTCATACAAGGCTATAACATACAGCCATTAGAATAAGCAGGCCACAGGGAAACTGTGATTGCTATTTTTAGTTGTCAACATGTCTACATCTGGAATTAACTAAAACCCCAAAATGGCTAGGCATACCTGTGTGTGGGGAAACCCTGCTACCTAGTCTACCATGACTTGATAGCATCTCTGAGCTCGGAGCAAAATGAAAGACTCTCTTTACCAGCAGGGCTTCCCCTTCTCTGACCTTGTCTACGGATACAGATGGCACATCATGTGGAAGGCAAGAATCCACTATTAATTTAGGAATTCTTGGATGGCATGTACACATACAAATGATATAAGTCTAGGAAGAAGAGAAAACTGGTTTCTCAACGAGCTGAACGAAGTCACATGGCTCCAGTGCATGAAAACTAGAACATAGGAATATAGCCTAGAAATAGTGTTATACAATAAGCAGAAGGGAATTTAAGTTTACATTATATAAATAATGCAGGCCTTGATCTCATGAAAGTCAAGGCAGGGAATGGCTAAAGCACTGTCCCATTGGTTAAAATTTGTTTAGATTGCTTTATTTGCTTTGAATTGTTTTAATCATCACAATGAGTGTGGTTATGAGTTTGGTGGTTAGAATAAAACTCTTCTGGAAGAGAGGCTAAATAAATGTTCAATGAATTCCAGTTATTGGACCAAGAACATGCTATTTTGGAAGAAAGACTCTGCATTTGTGTTGACAAGGACAACAGGCTCTGGACTCCTTCTAGAGTGATATGGATCAGATATGACAGGGGAGACCCCCTGAAGAACTAGAAAAGTTTGAAAAAATCAAACATTCACATGGCATAAATGAAGACTTATTACAAGTCTTTATTGTAATGAGTTATTGGTTATTTATAAAATTAACTCATAAAAAGACAGCTGTCTTTCACCTGCTCAAACAAGGAGTAGAATTTCATCCTGATCTGTGCACCCTGCACAATCCATAAGAAACTCTTAACCATACAAAAATTTTGGTCGTAAGATTCATAGTGCAGAATGTACAGCTCTGACAAGATTCATCCACTGGGATGCTGAACTAACCTGCTGTTCTGACCCCCTACTTCCTGATGCTGTTCAGAGACTTGTTTCCAGGATAACTTTAGGATTGCTGCTGATTCCAGGTCATCTCACCTCATCCAACCTTTCAGATGGATCTGGTGAGAACTGCAGTCAACCTCTGAACCTTCCAAATATGCAGAGATTGGATAACAGATGCTAAAGCTAGCTTTCTTAAGTCTAACCAGTTTTCCTAATTTTCCTACCCCTCCCCACCCCTTTAGAGAATGTCTTGTTGCCCCTATCCAGTAGGAAGAAGTATGGAGAGTCATCATCCTAATCCCTTGGGTTTGGGTGTCTGGTTATGGTTATTTTACAAATTATAGACAGGTTGTCATTTTAAAGGATAATTTGGAAATGGCCATAATTTTTTTTGTTTTTTTCGAGACAGGGTTTCTCTGTGTAGCCCTGGCTGTCCTAGAACTCACTCTGTAGACCAGGCTAGCCTCGAACTCAGAAATCTGCTGCCTCTGCCTCCCAAGTGCTGGAATTACAGGCATGCGCCGCTGCCGCCACCGCCGCTGCCACCACCACAACCACCACCACCCAACTAATGGCCATAATTTTGAGCAAGAAGGAAATAGATGGGATGGCTTACTAATTTTATTCTTGAACAAGGCATTGCGTAGCCATATCTTTTGATAGAAATCTTTATAATTGATATCAATTGAATTTATAATTTTTTACATTGGAACAGAATTTATATTGATATAGAATTAGGTTTTCATTGGTATGAATCTGTATATTGATACAAAATTGAAATTAATATTGTTACTCTTAGATAGGCATTGTGCCTATGCAACTCATCTAGTCCTTCTAATAACTGCTTGACAAACTGTTTAAGATGATTAAGTAACACAAGTCAAGGGCCAGAGTGAAAACTCATGGTTATGTTAGATTCTGATTTAATTATAATAAAATGTTTTCAGTTTAGCAGTTCAGAAATACTATACTTAGTCTTCAAAATATCAGAAATCCATGGAATGTGACATTTAATGTTATTTTATTAAAGGAACTTTTGACCATGAGATACTCTTCACAGCTTCCCTATTATTCTTCAAAGAAAAATTGAGCATTGTTACCTCCAGGCAAGGTTCCTTATCATGGCAAGGCAGCTATTGGCAGAAATTGTCTATTTCATCTGCAGAAAAAAAATTCTGTCTGGGAAGAGGACATACTAGGCAGAATAGTTGACTGATAGCTCTGCCAAGACATAGTAAACAGTCCTTCATAATCCTGCTTTGCAAAGGTCTGTCAAATATTCCTGAGCCAGAGGCTGAAGACAGATGCTCCAATGTTATAAGAAATTACGGGGCTGTGCAGGTAGTCAGCTGTCTCTACAGTTGTTTAAATTTGAGAAGCTGTGTTTAGTGCTTCCTATATACTGAGATAATATGTAAGTGACTCTCAAATTTCTGATGGGGTTGAAAATGATTTATAGTCTCATAATCAAACTCACGTTTTTTCTTTGTTTTCTTTTTTATTATTATATTCAACACAATATATTTTTCTACCAATCATAAAAATGATGGACATGTTATTAAATGAATATAAAATGTTAAAGTTTGTTTGTTTTGTTTTTAGTAAAGATAAAAATCTTGGCTCTTACGGTGGTATATAAACCCCAAATAAGAACAAGTTTTAGACATTGGAGTTCATTGTAATAAGGCTATACTTCAATGTCCCTCACATCACCAAAGGATTTTACCTCCATAGGAATTAAGCTAAGAGTTGACAGTTCTGCTGCTCCAAGGAATGAATTATAGGCACAATTATTTGGATACAGATTTCCTGCTATTGTCAAAGCTATTTAACATAAGTGATAATCATTATTCTCACCTCACAGGAAACAGGTTTCATTCATGTAAGTAATAGTGTGTGTATTAAGACGGTCTATACATGAAGTCATGCATCAACTGTTTCAATGAACAATGGTTCTGTTTGGAGGGTGGCACAGACACTAGGTGAGGATAAGATTCTGTTTCGTTGGCTGTGATGATTTTAAAAAGCATTCATCTAAGAAAAAGAGCAACTTATAAGGTCATCTCTAAAGTTGATACAATACATATAAATATTAAGCAAAACATTCAGTCTCACTCTTTGTTGTTCTCTTACAAGCCACCTCCCAAATTAATTGTCTACTTTTGTTTCGTCTAATTGTTTAGCATTGAGAGAAATGTTATAGAGTGGAAGACATGGTTTTCAGAAGGAGTTACAGATTAAAATCTAAACATAATTCAGGGATTGAATTATAACTATTTAAGTTAGCAATAATGGTAGAGTACTTTATCTAATTGATGAATATGATGGACCAGATGTTAATTGTATATCGTACTATGTAATTTACAAGACTGTTATGTTTTTGTTTAATTTATGTTTGAAATAAAAGATTTTTTAAAACTGGACAAAAAGATGAGATTTAGGGAGTGGTTTCTGGTGTTTTTATTAGAAATCTGCATGTGAACCCTGGAGGTCCTGTTCTCCAATTGGTTCTTTTTTTTTTTAAGATTTATTTATTTATTATATGCAAGTACACTGCAGCTTTCTTCAGACACTCCATAAGAGGGCATCAGATCTCATTACGGATGGTTATGAGCCACCATGTGGTAGCTGGGATTTGAACTCAGAATTTTTGGAAGAGCAGTCAGTGCTCTTAACCACTGAGCCATCTTTCCAGCCCTAAATTGGTAAATCTTTTTGTTTGTTTGTTTTCTTTTGTTTTGTTTTGAGACTGAGTTTCTCAATGTAATCCTGGCTGTCCTGGAACTCACTTGGTAGACCAGGCTGGTCTTGAACTCAGAGATTTGCCTGCCTCTACTTCCTGAGTTCTTGGATTAAAAATTTGCACCATTGACCCCCCCCAAATTGGTTCTTTTTTTAAAAATTTTATTTTCAGAGCTGGAGAGTTGGCTTAGTGGTTAAGAGCAGTGACTGTTCTTCCAAAGGTCCTGAGTTCAATTCCCAGCAACCACATGGTGGCTCACAACCATCTGCAAAGTCATCTGACACCCTCTTCTGGTGTGTCTGGAGACAGCGACAGTGTACTCACATACATGAAATAAATAAATAAATCTTTAAAAAAATTTATTTTCTATATTGTTTGTTTACATTCCAAATGATTTCCCCTTTTCCTGTTCCCCCCTCCACATAAGTTCCATAAGCCCTCTTCCCTCCACCCATTCCCCAATCAACCCCCTCCCACTTCTCTGTCCTAGTAATCCCCTACATTGCTGCATCAAGACTTTCCAGGACCAGGAACCTCATCTTCCTTCTTCTTGGGAATGATTTGATATGTGAGTTGTGTCTTGGGTATTCAGAGGTCCTGGGCTAATATCCACTTATCAGTATCTGCATTTCATGTGTGTTCTTTTGTGATTGGGTTACCTCACTTAGGATGATATTTTCCAGTTCTAACTATTTGCCTAAGAATTTCATGAATTCCTTGTTTTTAATTGCTGAGTAGTATTTCATTGTGTAAATATACCACATTTTCTGTATCCATTCTTCCATTGAGGGACATCTGGATTCTTTCCAGCTTCTGGCTATTATAAATAAGGCTGCTAAGAACATAGTGAAGCATGTGTCCTTATTGCAGGCCGGGGGAATCCTCTTGATATATGCCCAGGAGTGGTATAGCAGTGTCCTCTGGAAGTGTCATGCCCAGAAATTGGGGAAGAGCATTGAGCACATGGGCACAGGGGGAAATTTCCTGAACAGAACACCAATGGCTTATGCTCTAAGATCAAGAATTGACAAATAGGACCTCATAAAATTACAAAGTTTCTGTAAGGCAAAGGAAACTGTCAAAAGGACAAAACAGCAACCAAAAAACTGGGAAAAGATCTTTACCAAACCTACATCTGACAGAGGGTTACATCCAATATATACAAAGAACTCAAGAAGTTAGACTCGAGAGAGCCAAATAACCCTATTTAAAAATGGGGTACAGCAGAGACTGCCCTACCTGGGAATTCATCCTATAAACAGTCAACAAACCCTGACACTACTATGGATGACAAGAAGTGTATACCAAAAGGAGCATGCCATGGTTGTCTCTGGAGGGGCCCTGCCAGAGTTTTACAAATACAGAGGCAGATGCTAACAACCAACTATTGGACTGGGCATGGGGTCCCCAATGGAGGAGCTGGAGAATGGTCCAGAGGAGCTGAAGGGGTTTACAGCCTCATGGGAAGAACAATTTCGGCCACCCAGATGCCCCAAGACTCCCAGGGACTGAACCATCAACCAAGGGGCACACATGGTTCCAGCCAAAAATGTGGCAGAGGAAGGCCTTGTTGAGTATCAGTGGGAGGAATGGTCCTTAGTCAGGTAAAGACTCAACAGAGGCCCAAACAAAGGGAAACTGAGCAGGGGGGAGGAGGGAGTGTGTTGGGTGGAGAGGCATATACATGGAGGCAGGGGGTAGGAAGAAGGGATATCGGGAAAGGTTTTACCATTGGCAATGTAAATGAAGACGATATTCAACAAAAAATAAATAAATTTAAAAAATGGGGTACAGAGCTAAACAAAGAGTTTTCACCTGAAGAATTCCAAATAGCTGAGAAGTACCTTAAGAAATGTTCAACATCATTAGCCATTAGGGAAATGCAAACTCAGAACTACAAAAATACACATGGTGCCTGGAACATGGGGCACAGCCAGTTGACACATAACACAAGTCAGGCATTTTTACTTCAGTAAAATTATTTGAAGTGGGGGAAATCCTCTTTTAATCTAGAGTTTTGAGGTGGGAAGACCAACCTGTAATCTGGGCCACACCTGCAGGTAGCCTATATAAAGGACATGGAAGAAGATAAGTAGCTCTCTTTCTTGGCTTGCTTTTGCTCTCAGTAGCAAGTCTGTTCCTTCACCAGCATTAGAGCCTACTTTTTTGGTATTCTGGAGTATATGGAAGACCATCTGAGATATCCAGTCTTGTGGATGAAACAGTTACTGAATTCTTGTACATTCTCTTGGTAGCTGAATCAGAGCCTGTAAGCCATTCTAATAAACTGCTTTCATATAGAAAGAGTCATTTCATAAGTTCTATTCCTCTAGAGAACCTAGACTAATACTATATTAAGGAACAGTACATCTTTTCAAGATAATGTTGCACAAAACTAGGCATTAAAATTACATGTTATTTTATTTCTGGCTTTATCAAACATAAACAGAGTTGATGCTAAATATTAGTAGCCTTAAGAATATAGGCTTGACATGGCTGTTGTTGGAAAGGGGTGATCAAGAAGTTTCTAGTATGTTGATTACATGACTCGACCTCAGTGAAAAGTATATACTTTTACTTGTAAAAATGTATCAAACTTTGATCTTAAGCTTTTGTACTTAAGGCACTTATTTTGCATGTTTGTATGTGTATATAGATACCACCTATATGTACATGTGATCATGTGTCTGTGGAAGCTGGAAGTCAATGTCATTCTTCACATGGTGTTTGTTAGAGATAAAGAATAATCTGTTTCTCACAAAGGAAGAAAAACAGAGTGAAAATATCTTGGCAAGACAACTCTTTGTGATGAAATGTGTGTCAGAACCTAGAACTGGTTAAGAAGCTGGCCCAGATGGCTGCTGTCTTCATCCCTGTCACAGGTGGTGATTTTCTCTCATCTCATTGGAGGGTGTGGGTGTGGGGTGGTCAGATTTACAATCTGATGAAATTTGCTAATCAATGTGAAGAGGAAAGGGAATGTTCTGGAAATAGAAGCTATTATCTCTCCTTTTTTTTCAAACTTTTTTTAATATTCAACACAATATATATATTTTCTACCAATCGTAAAAATGATGGATGTATTATTAAATGAACATAAAAAGATAAAGTCTTTTTGTTTGTTTTGTTTTGTTTTTAGTAGAGCTTAAAATCTTGGCTCTTACTGTGGTACAAACCCAAAATAAGAACAATTTTTAGACATTGGAGTTCATTGTAATAAGGCTATAGTTCAATGTCCCTCACTTCACCAAAGGATTTTATCTCCATAGTAGCTAAGCTAAGAGATGACAGTTCTGCTGCTCCAAAGAATGAATTGTAGACACAATTATTTGGATATAGATTTCCTGCTATGGTCAAAGCTATTTGACTTGAGTGATTATCATCATTCTCAGCCCACAGGGAACAGGTTATATTCATTTAAAAAATGGTGTGTGTATTAAGATGGTCTATCCATGAAGTCATTCATCAACTGTTTCAGTGAACAATGGTTCTGCTTGGAGGGTGGCACAGACATTAGGTGAGGATAAGATTCTGTTTCATTGGCTGTGATGATTTTAAAAAGCATTCATCTCAGAAAAAGAGTAACTTATAAGGTCATCTTCAAAGTTGATACAATAATTATAAATACCAAGCAAAACATTCAGTCTCACTCTTTGTTGTTCTCTTACAAGCTACCTCCCAAATTAATTGTCTACATTTTTTGGCTGTATAAATAATTTTGAAATATGTAAACTGTTCTGAAAACCATAGTACAGTGTAAAAACATCAAATAAACAATCCTATTAATAGAGAGGCTGAGATAGAAGCATGATTGCAAGACCATTATGTGGTATACAGAAAGACTGTCATGTACAAACAAGCAGAAAGTGCATATGGATTGTACAATATTGGACATATTTCTCCAATTACCAAATTAGAGAGACCACTGGGTGGCAGCCAACAAATTTCTAATTCCTCATATTTTTAAATTTCAATCGAGTAGGATATGTTGGTAATATTAATTTTCATATTAAGAGATATTAAGGAAAGGTGATGGTTACTTCCTGATACTTTTGTTATAGGTGAAATTATGTTTGTGTGGATTTGTTGAAAGATTACTTTCTTAGGAGCCATTATCTTGATAAAACCAAAACAAACCAAAACAAACCCCCCTCAACCTACCTATTTACCTTTAGTAAAAAACAAACAAAAAACATTTCTCAGCTGGGTGTGGTAGTACACACCTTTAGTTTCAGTACTGGGGAGACAGAGGCAGGCAGATTGCTGAGGCTAGCCTGAACTTCAAAGGTGTTCCAGGACAGCCAGAGTTACTACATGGAGAAACCCTGTCTTGAAAATAAACAATCAAACAAACACACAAACCCAAATGACAACCGCAACAACAAAATCATTTCTCACACTGACACCTTGCTTTTGTTTTTAAGACATGGCATCTCATTAAAACCCGGGGCTCAGGAATTAAGCATGGCTGGCAGATTAGTTAACTACCGGGATCTGCCTGCCTCTGTCTCCCCAGTACTTTTCCAGGGCTGCATTACAAGCTAACACCACCAGACCCAGCTTGGTTTTCCTTGGTTGGTGGGGACTGAACTCTGGTTCTTATGGGTCCATGGCACATACTTCATCAGGTGAGCTATTTCTTTTCTTTCTTCCTTCCTTCCTTTCTTTCTTTCTTTCTTTCTTTCTTTCTTTCTTTCTTTCTTTCTTTCTTTCCTTTCTTTTATTTTTTAAGATTTATTTATTATTATATGTATAAGTACACTGTAGCGGTCTTCAGACACCAGAAGAGGCCATCAGATCTCATTACGGATGGTTGTGAGCCCCCATGTGGTTGCTGGGATTTGAACTCAGGACCTCTGGAAGAGCAGTCACTGCTCTTAACCGCTGAGCCACCTCTCCAGCCCCGAGCTATTTCTTTAATCCTTGGGGGATTTTGTTTGTTTGTTTGTTTGTTTGTTTTGAGAAAGGGTCTCACACAGATCAGGCTGGTCTCAAATTCCAAACCTGCTATGTATCGAAGGATAACCTTGACCTTCTGATCATCTTGCTTCTACCTCCCTAGTGCTGGAGTTACAGGTGTATACACTGAGCTTGGTTTATGAGATGCTGGGGATCAAACCCAGGGCCTTGGGTGTGTTAGGCAAACATTGCACAACCAAGATACATCATCCCCAGTCCTAATACAGTTGAGAAACAACCAAGCCAGAAGGGGAATTTGGAGCTTGAGCATAAAGCAAATGCCCTTGCAGGATGGAGAAGCCGTGGCCAGGTGATTTGGTCAGTCTCCTGAGCCCTCTCTTCTTGATTTGACCTATAATTGGCCCTCTAAGCCCTGAACCTACTGGGTCTATTTTCACAAGAATGCTGCCTGTGATTTATATCTGATTGCATTCCTCCACTGAACCCTTACCTAGCCCTTACTGAGAATCTTGTTGGGCCAGTCTAACAACGGCTCCCCATCCATGATGCCTAATGAGGTCATCCTTAGTTATTTTTCTCAGCTGACTCATTGGCTCTGCTCTAAATCCCCGCCATCTTTGCTGTGCTTGGAGCTGAGGTCAGCTGTGCACTGAGACCTTGCTTCCCAGTAGCTCAGGTGTAATCTTCCTGCCTTCTGTATCATGTTCAGTATGTCATTTCTCTTTTAAGTAGCACTAAAGTCATCCAGCAACCATGTTTAAACATAGAGTAGATGTCTTTGACTTCAGGCAGTGAAGTGGTAGAAGTAGAAGGGAGGAAAGGTTTCTTGGTTTCCCCTTTCTCTCCTGCTTCTAACATCCAGGCTTTGTGAGGCCTTGGGTTTGATATCCAAGGGTAGGAAAAAAAAATAAAGCTAAGTGACATCAGCAAGAGAGAAGAATAAGTTTTAACTTTTGTATTTCTACAAAAGTATTAACTTAATATCTATCTATAGATTAAAAAATACCTAGAGACTATACATAATAATTTGAATAGATACATTTTTAACTTTTTGCTAATAAATTTTTGTTCATTTACTTATCATTTATCTATCTATCTATCTATCTATCTATCATCTATCTATTAATCATCTATGTGTATGAATATTTTACCTGCATATATGTATGTGTGCCACATGCATGCAATACTCATGGAAACCAGAAGGCATTGTCTAAACTGGAGTTACAGATAGTTGTGAGCCACCATGCACGTGCTAAGAACCTGACCTGGGCCCTCTGCAAGAGCAGAAAGTGCTCTTAACCACAAAGCCATCTCTCTGTCCCTGAAAATATAAATATAAATACCAAAATTCCAATCTAGGGTATGAAGTTATATGTAGCTCAGTACTTGCCTAGCTTGCACAAAGCTCTAGATTTAATCCTTAGTACAACATAAAACCAGGTATGGTGGCTCAGTCCTATATCCAGGCACATGGGAGGTAAAAGTAGACACACTGGAAGGTCATGGTCATGTGTTTAGTTCTGGCACTTGAGGGAAGAGTCAGGTGAAGATCTATCTAAATAAATATATAAATAAATTAAAAAATAAAAGAATTTATTTGAGGCCATCTTCAGCTACATAGCTAGTTCTTAGTTAGCGTGGGCTTCATGATACCTTGTCTAAAAAACCAAACACCCCTCAAAACCAAGATTTATCTGTGTTTTCTCCAGACATTTTAGATGTAAGGATACATCAAACTGAAAGTAAGGAATGCTAAAAGGAGTTAAACAAAAGGAAAATAAAAGACAGCAGGGATGGCCATCCCGGTATTAGACAAAATAGAGTCCAAGTCAACAGTCATTGCAAAAGGCTGAGGAGAACTCAACAGTCAAGAGTACTAGTTGATGCTCTCCCAGAGGACCCAGGTTCAATTCCCAGAAGCCACATGATGGCTTCCAAATCTCACTAACTGAAGTTTCAGGGGATCTGATACTTTCTCCCCTGTCTCCCGCATGCCCCCCCCCCCACTAGGCACACAGGTGCTGCACAAACATACAGGCAGATAAAATACCTGTATATGTAAATAAAATTAATTGTAAAAAAGAATAGATTCTAAGTTCTGTTCTCTCTCTTGGTGGAAATCAAAATGTAGCAGCAGTAATAGCAGCAGCAGCAGAAGGAGAAGGAGGAGGAAGAAGATGATGATGAAAGAAGAAACAGAATATTCATATAATGGTATGCCATTCAACTTTAATAAAAGGAAATATGGTCACTTGACAACACCATGTATGACCTGAAGAGCATTATCTTAAATGAAACAAGCCACTTGGATGATATTTCAAAGATAGTTCAACTCAGAATCAGAGAGTGGAGACTAGAGATAGAACACAGTGATAGAGAGCTTTAAATTTATTTCTATTCATTTTATGAATGTTTTGCCTGGACATACATATGTGCACTACAGGCATGCTGCATCATTGGAGGCTAGAAAATGGTATCAGATCTCCTGAAACTAGAGTTATAGATGGTGGTGAGCCTCTCTGCAGGTGGTAGACAGCAAGCCTAGGCCACCTGGAAGAGCAACAAGTGTTTGTAACCACTGAGCCTTTTCTCCAGACTCCAGAGCACTTTTCTAGCAGACATGAAATCCTGAGCTCAATCCCAGTACAAAAGTATCAGCGAATGTGATAGTGAATCAGTGGTTGCCAGAGATTGAATGAGGGTGGGAGGCAGACATTTGTCAAATGGCACAAAGGCTTTTTGTGTGCGATTTAGAAGGGGGTTGGGAATCTAGCTTAATCTCTGGCATGTTTGCTAGCATGCAGAAAGCACTGGATTTAGTCTTCAACACTAAATCAATTGGGTATAGTAGATAGAATTTCAAAGTCATTCTCAGCTACACACCCAGTTTGAGACCAACTTGAAATAGACTGTATTCTCAAAGAGTGGTGAGGGAAGGCTGGAGAAATGAACTCAGTGGACAGGAGCACTTGCTGTGCAAACACGACCACTTGAGTTTAAATCCATTGCTCCCACATCAAAAACTGGGTTTGGCTGTATATATAACCGTAACCACATCCTTAGGGTTGGTAGAGACAGGAGAATCCTTGTGATTTGCTGGCTACCAGTCAGGCACCATGTTCAAGGGAATAAGATAGAACAAGACATCTGTTGTTCTCCTCTGGCTTCCAAGTGTGCACCTACATGAACACTGCCGTCTCCCCCAATTATTTAAGTCCAGGGAGAAACTTGGAGGCGATAGTGGTTTGATTGACAAAGTTCCCTGTAGGAATGATCATTTCCTAGTTGGTGGTGGATAGGTTTAGCATGTGTAGCCTTATTGGAGGAAGTATGTAACTGGGGATAGGCTTTGGTGTCTCAAGGCAGTTCCAAGTTCTTTCTGCTTTCTGCTTGTAGATCAAGATGTGAGCTCTCAGGCTAGTGTTCCAGTCACCATGCCTGCTGGTTGTCATGCTTCCCCACCTTAATGGTGCTAAACTCCTTACCTCCTAGAACCACATACCCAAATAAACCCTTACAAGTTGCCTTGGTCAAGGGTTTTTATCACAGTAGGGAGAGAAGAGGAGGAGGGGGAGGAAGAGGGGAAGGAAGAGGAAAAGAGAGGACAGGAGAGGGAAGGGAGGGAGGGGGGGGCTGGGCATTGATTTAAAGCCCAATCTCCCACCCCACCCTCCGCTGTTAAAAATTTCCTCTAAAAAGGCCACACCTAATCTTTCTAATTCTTTCCAAGAGTTCCACTCCCCGGTGACTAAGCATTCAAATATATGAATCTATGGGAGCAGGGCATTCTTTATAAAAACACAAGCTTGTATATTAGATATACCCACCAATGTGTTTTAAAACTGTATTGATTTATTACTTTCTTTTCTCTCTTCATATGGAAATATCATGAAATTGTTACCTTATTGAAACATGATATCTAGAAAAACTCAAATTTTTATTTCCTTGGTCACTTATATTGGTCTTTTGAATAAACTATCTCCCATTTCCTCTGAGGTGAGAGCTGTATTTTTGTGTCAACAGTGTTCTTAGTCTCTAAGTCTATGTGAAGAAAGGTAGATCTATTTGAGAGATGGACAGTGTGTTGCTCTACTTTGCACTAGGTCAATAGAATAGAAACAGCACACAAATTCTTCTATCTGCAGAGATCCTTAGATAAATATGAAGAATACATGGACTAGCAAGGGCAATCTGTGTGGCTGTTCAGGGGATAAAATAGCTCACCCCCTTATTTGTATTGTAAAGAACATAAATAATGGAAAATTTTACTGGTTTGTTCAGTTTATGACTGAACTACCAAGATTGCTCAATATATTTTGTTATTCTCAGAAATTTAAATTTAAATATATTATTTGTTCACATAAAAATGTTTTCAAGCTGGGCTAAGGGGTGGGAGGGTGGGTAGGGTTTGTGGTTACAGTGGTAGCAGTGCAAGAGCCCAGTATTCAGGAGGCAGAGGAAGGCGGATCTCTGAGTTCAAGGCCAGCCTGGATTGCAGAGTGAGTTCCAGGATAGCCAGGGAAACCCTGTCTCCAAAAAACAAGTGCAACAACAATAACAACAACAACAACAACAACAAAGATGTCTTCAAAAGGCTATATTATAGTAATTCTAATTATTTCCATTTTTTTCAAGAGAGGAAATTATGCTGAATATTTAGTTTCTGCTTCAACGAACATTTCTAAGAAAATTCTGTTGTAAGAATTTTTGCTTGATGATCCATGATATTGGTAAAACTGCATAAATACAGTACTGGGTGTGTTGTCTAGTTTTATGTCACCCTGACAAAAGCTAGAGGCATCTGAGAAGAGGGAGCCTCAATTGAGAAGATAGCTTTTTAAGATTGGTCTGTAGGTAATTCTATATGTTGGGGTCTGGGAATCACCATACAAACCACTCAGACACTAATCTCAGTTAAACAGACTGGTTTGTTGAATTCATACCCTGTTGGGGATTTGATTTAGTGGATTCCCAAATTACATGGGAATTTGAATGTCTACAGGTCCCTGTCTCCACTTGGTTTTGACTGGGAAATAAAGTTGCCAGTGGCCAATGGCTGGGCAGAGAGACATAGGCAAGAGTTTTAGGATTCCCTGGGCAAGAAACAGAGGTGAGGGATGAGGAGAATCCATTAAGAGAGGTGTGAGGGACAGAGCATGCTGTGAAGGAGCAGGAGGGTGAGATAACTAAGGTGTAAGTGCAAAGGGAAAGCGGCCCCATGGGAGGGCTATCCAGAAGGAAGCAGGGTTGGTGGCTGGTGAGATGGCTCAGCAGTTAAGACCACTGACTACTATTAAAGAGGTCCTGAGTTCAATTCCCAGCAACCACATGGTAGCTCACAACCATACGTAATGGAATTGGATGCCCTCTTCTGATGTGTCTGAAGACAGCTACAGTGTACTCATATACATAAAATAAACAAATCCTTAAAAAAAAGAAAGAAAAGAAAATGTTAACTCAGGAATACCAGAGGGGAGTGTGTGCTTGCCTCGGGGATGTTTGGAAGTGCCAGTAATTGAACTAGTTAAGGCGTATTAAAATATAAAGGTTGCATGTGAGTGTCTTTCATTCATGAATCCAGAGATCTTGGGTGGGTGTATCACGCGCATCTCTTGATCACCGTAATTTCACGCAGCCAAGCTGCAATCCAGGCGGAGGCTGTGTGATATTTACTGGGAAAAGCCTTGTTTGGCAGGGCTGTTCAAGGTGAATGCCGCTGTGGGCCTCCTTGGCTGCAGATAGGGCTGAGCTGAAATTTCTCATGGCAAGCTGTGTGACCTTTTTCTGACCTGTTCTTTTACTTACAAGATGTCTCTGCCAGCCAGAGGTGTGAGCATCCAGGCGTGATGATTCACTGGGAGTTTATTCTTTGAACTACAGCACTGGCCATCATTTATCTTCTAGAGATCCATTGCTTTGCTTTTAATTAGCTGTACAGTTATTACCTAGATACATTAAAGAATTAACCTCCCAACAATTTATATTATTTGTATGGTTAGCTGGCTTTGGCACTCTGACATGGAAACCATCAGTTAAGTAAAATTTCAAAATAAGCCTGAGAAAGTCTTACAAGAAAAATAGCATACATAGTGTTTCCAAGAACTAATTACTAATTCCAATTACTAATTTATCATTGACTACAGAGGGACGCGATGACCTTGTGTGTAATCTCTGACTCTTGAATCACTAATTCATCATTGACCACAGAGGGACGCGATGACCTTGTGTGTAATCTCTGACGTTCATACCTGACTAATTTTGTATTTCCTTGTGCCAGATACTCATGGTAACCATTCTTTGTAAACATTTCACTGGATACATTTTTTCTTTAGTAATGTAATACTACTTGTGGGTGTATAAAAATGCCTGCCTCAGAACAGTAAAGTGCATTCAGACGCATTCAGATCTTGTGTGTGTCTGTCTGTCATTCGCCGGACCTGTACCTTCCTGCATACCAAAGACCCTGATTCCCCACGGGAGTGTGTGTTCCGACTGAGTCGGTCCATGGCATGGGTGCATGTGCATCTGCATAGAGCTGAATTTAAATATTTACCTCTTTAATTTTCCAAGTCTGAACCACTAGGGATGCAGTCCATGACTTAGGAGCTGAGCTGTGATCATGAGCCAGAATCCTAAAGTTTTTAAGCCTGAAATCCACAAACATTTGTGCCAAGTTATTCCACCAATCAGGATTTAGGGATTGGGGAGTTCCTTAGGAATAAGTCTTTGCTGTACACTTATCCTGATCCCATTGGTTGGGGTACTCAACTATGGCAGAGGACTTGCCTTGTCTTACATTCATGTCCTAACTTGTCAACCAAGATGTGCACAACTCTTTTTGTCAAGTAGAATGTCAATTTCCAGGGAGGTCCTGGGAACTTAAACTTTATTTGACCCTTACTCAAAATGGAAGTTTTAGTGCAAAGGACTTCTTATATCAGTGCAGGTGTCCCTCTTAGGTTGGGGTCCATTCCAGGGGCAGATTATAAAAGCAAAAACCATAAAAGCTCATATACAGCTGCAGGAAGTGCTTCTGGGCAGTTGGTTTGTGTCCAAGCTTATTGTAGCTAACTATAAAAAGCAATTCTAACTGACCTCTATTGTGATTGGTTTCCAAGAACACCAAAGCACAGAACATAACAGAATATGCAATCAATTTGGGTATGAGAAAGTTGCCTAGTAATAGCACATGAGAATGTTTCCTTGGAATAGCAGTAGGGTAGTAAGAACAAAATGGCTGGCTAGACAGGCAACAGTTACCTAGGCCTTACCGCTATTGGACATTTCTTAGTGATTAAGGTGGGAGGGCCTAACCCTTTGTGGATGGGGCCACCCCTGGGCTTGTGGTCCTGGCTTTTATAAGAAAAGAGACTGAGCAAGCAGTGGGGAGCATGACACTAAGCAGCATCCATCTGTGGCTTTGAAAGGATAAGGGCTGCAGGCTGGAAAGGTCCCTAGCGTCCTTTCCTGCCTTATCTCCTGCAGAGAAGCTGAGGCAAGGGCGGACACCGCTGCGCTGGCCCCGTATGTATGTATGTATGTATGTATGTATGTATATGTATGTATGTATGTATGTATGTATGTGACCCTGGCCCCATAGGAAATGCATAACAGGTAATGCCTGCGTGACCCTGTGCGTGGTGGCCACGTAAGCGGAAATGACTTAACTAGTTTATCCGGCCTCTATAGGAAACTGATTGATTCTCAGAGAGCCCGGGCTTGGATAATTTAAACTGATTGGCTTAGAAGCTATGGAGTGGCTTGTGTAGGTGGGCTTTGCTGTAAATCTATAAAAGCAGTCCTGTTTCTGCACCTGGTGTTCACTGTCATTTACCCCGCGCGGGGGATGGCTGTGACCCCAGAGCTCTGGAATTAAAATCCTCTTGCTATTTGCATCAAGACTGTTTCTCGTGAGTGATTGGGGTGATGGCTTCCAAGGCATGGGGCACTGGGGTGCCCCCATTTTTCTTTCAGGTCTTACAGCTTCTGTATTAGCTCCTGTCTCCAGGTTCCTGCCCTGCTTGAGTTTCTTCCCTCATTGCTTTTGATGATAGATTTTTATATGAAATTGTGAGTGAAAAAAAATTTTTTCCTCTCCAAGTTGCTTTTGGTCATGGTATTTTATCACATCAATAGGAACCCTAACTAGGACACTATCATCAGGCTTTAGAAATGTGGGAAGACCTATGCTAAACCATGTTGTATGGTCACCTTGCCTTTCAGATAGATATAATATGTGCATCAATATCTGTAGGCAGAATTTCAGTTATACTTATTATATTAGGACAGCTTGGGATCATATGAGGGAGGCTACCTTTAATTCAGGCAAAAGATGGATTTGTCTACTTACAGTGTAAATTTCTGAGGGTTTGGAGGATGTACTTTCTCAAAGAATGCTGTGTTGACCTGCTATTTCAAGCTGAAGTCACTTCAATTTGTACAACTTCAGGAAGGCCCCATTGGCTCCTCTTTCCATATGTGCAACAAGCCTTAAAGAGTCCTTGGCAGGGATGGGGGTGGGCTTGTGATGCAGCTCAGCTGGTTGAGTGCTTGCCTGTCTTACACAAGGTTCTGGTTTTGATGCCCTGTACCTTATAAACCAGGTGTGGTGGTGTGCAGCTGTAACTATTAGCTTAATCAAAGCAATTCTTAGTTTGATGAAGATTAAAGCTGTTTGTTATATTGAATCCTACAGTCAGTCCTTTACAAAAGAGGAATAAGGGGCCAGCCAGGCTAGTGAGGAGTAGGGTGGTAATTCAAGGACTCTAGTCAAAAACTTTGTGATACTCTTATAGAAATAATATGCCTCCCCTATGAGAAATCACTTTGCACACTGAGAGATTAATAAAAGCTAGTGCCCAAAGAAGAGCTGACCTTAAAAAAATATTTTTACTGAATTGTATACTTCTTGACCTGATTCATTTCACATATACTGTCATTTTCAGATCTGTTTTAGGTTGTACACCTCAAGTTAACACTTTGAACAATGTAAACAGACAGAAGACTACAAGTCTGGTCACTTGGGCAGATGGGAGATTTATACACCAAAATCTTGCCATAATTATTTTTATTATTAAATAATAATAATTTCTTACACTAGTGTATTTTTTTAACAAAATAATCGTTACGCAGGATCACCTTGTCCACCTGTCAGAATTATGGTTTTATTGATAAGAACACAGGGGACTTAATGGCAGACCAGTACTTATGGTGGTTGTGACCCTGAGCTGCCCGCTTTGAGCTGCCATTTAGAGACCTGTTCTTTCATATGGGGTTGGGTCTAATGGCCATTTGTACATCAGGGTTATTTCCTTTCTTATGGGAATGGAGCGTCTTTGGGTTAATCTTGGTGACTAAACATTAGCAGAAACATTTTCAGAACCTAAACATCAGTTCTGGTAGAGAGAGTTCTTTGTCACACTTTCTAAGAAGTCTTAACTTATAGCCATATTGGATGCAGTGCTCCTTAGCTAAATTCCACTTTGTATGACTTAATATTTTCTAAGCAAGCTTGTTGGTAAATCTTTTATAATGCCAATTTTACTGCTTCAAGCTTTTCTTCCATCAGTATCAAGATTTATTTGACTCGTGCTCCTATTGTCTTTCTTCAAGATTATCCATAACCATTTGTAAGGTCTCTTTGATAATTCCTGATTTGTTAGCATGAAAGCAGCAAACTTACCTATTGTTACACAGTTTTCCCTAAAACATGAAAACTAAGTAAGGACTATTTCTGCCAGAGACTCTACCTAGGAATGGAGGGAACTGATAAGAGAACTGAAGGTGTCTGATGTTTGCATCAACCTGCTGACTCATCTGTTTTAGGTCCTCTTTCCCTTTGGTTAGGGTCATGGTACTTATTAAGGCAGTGATCCCTGCTACCCCATCCCTACCAGGTAGAGGAGTAGGGCAGCCCAAAGGAAAATAAAAGATGCACCCCTTCTGGTCCCAAATATGCATACACTTGGGGAAGAACATGTACAACCATGCATGTACCAAAACTGGATTACTGTGCAGATGTTCTGAGGCCATACATCAAATGAAACCAGTAGTGCAAGCAAACCAAGTTCCCTGGGAGAGAATAAGGTTCAAATCAGAGGCTAGTCCTTCAGGTGAATATTCCTTTTCTTCTTTGTTTTGGGTTTACCCAGGTACAGGAAAGATTGAGATGCAGCTTGGGCGGCCATCTTTCAGAGCTGCAGAATTACTATTTGGAATGTAGTAATTACTACTTGGAATGTAATAATTCGGCCAGTCTAGTAGTGCCCAGATATGTGGTATAATTAATGCAAAATGATTAAGTTTGACAAGATTCACTATCTGGCTGTATGCTTTTTGTGTCTTGGAAGCAGTACTTTTCCTCTTCTTCTTGGAGATAGGTTGGTTGAGAAGGGAGCTGTGGCTTAAGAAAGGTGATGGGCAAGATGGAAGTTCTAAATGGATAAGAGCTACCTCCCTAAGGAGCCGGGTGGCTTTGAGGAAAGCTAAAGTTACTTCTTTGTTTTTAATAGTCTTCCCTTCATCAGCTAAAATGGTCTCTTTCTTTGTAAATCATGACATGAACAAAAAGGGTCATGTAAGCATACCTGGTCTCTGTATAAATATTTACTTATAAGTTCTTTCTCCAGTGCAGGGCCCAAGTGAACTCTATTAATTCTGTGTTTGGGGCTGAAGTTCACTGTAGCAAGATTTGAGTGTCCTATTGGGTAGATGGGAAGTTATGACAGCCATAGCTCTCCTGCCTGCCTCTGAAGATGACCGGGCTGCTTCCATCAGTACACATTTCAATTCTCCCCCTCAGGGAGTTGGGGGAAGTCTTAAAAGTCTGGTCAACTAGCATGGGATGTGTCCATCAGGCCCTCATAATCATGGAAAGGGACTTTAGGCTGTTGTCAGTTATTAATGTCACTGGCTTGAGACATAGCACTGAAAGTGAGACAGGGAAGATCAAGTAAGAGGCTGTGGTACTGGGCGATGCAGGTATTTGACATCCACCCTCACTTCCCTCGTAGGAGGCTCTACATAGCATGGCCAGATGTGTGCATCAGATCCTGGTCTAAAGTGAATTTGTCAGTTTCCCTCACTAATGTACCATTAGTAGCTTTGGCTTACAAACAGGATGGCCAACCTGAAGCCATTGGATCTAAATGCATGGGTAGATATGCTTTTGGCCTCTGCCAATATCCCAGGGTCTGAGTTAAGACATCCTTTGGAAGCCAGAGTCTCATAAATGAAAAAGGTGGGATGTTTTAGTGACATCTGTTAGAGAGCCATGACTTGGGTCTGGCTTGCATTGATCCTTGAAAAACCTATTCTTCTATGTCTGTCCATGTTTGAAGGTTGGTCTCCCACCATGACAGAATAAAGGGTCTGGGCTATTTTGGCTTCCTAGAACTCAGAGCCTGCAGTATTCTCTGTCCCCAGAAATTCCATACTTGCTTTTAAGTTGGGTGTGTGTGTGTAAAGATCCTAAGGATGGCTTCTTTCTAGTGGTACTAAGAGTTCTCTTTGTGTGAACTAGTACCCCAGATAGGAGACTTCCTTCTGGCACACCTGGGCCATCTTCTAAATCACTAAATAGCCCAGTGTCTTTTAAACAGATGGCTATATTGGGTGCTGGATCTATGTACTGGAAGAGAGTTGAGTCAGAGTAGGACAACCTGAATTCTGCTAAGTTCTTTTATAATGCTTCTCCAGAAAGCATGGGGTAGGGTTGGTGGAGTTTTAAACTCTTGGGGTAATTAACTCCAGGTTAGCTGACTCTACTCAAAGACCATATTCATCCCTTTAAATGCAAATATGGACTGGTACACCAGTGCTAAGAAAATGAAAAAGAAAGTGCACTTAAGTTCCAGGACTGCATAGACCTGGTGATTTGGTGGGAGGATGCTAAGCAAAGTATTTGGGTTTACTATAGTAGAGATGATTGTCTCAATCTACTTATTTACCTCCCATAGATCCTGAGACTACCTGATAGTCTGATGTCCCTAGTTTATGGACCAGCAGGAAAGGCACATTCCAGGCTGACTGGCACAGGGGATGGATATTTACTCCCAATAGCAAATGCTCTTGATACAAGAGGGAATTTCTAGTCTAGTCTTTTGGTTCATGGGATATTGCCAGACCTTTCATGAGTATGGGTATACCCAAGAAACTTACCATAATGACTGGGTGATGTGCCCCCAAACCTAGAGGATTTGCTTCAGCCCATATGTTAGGAAACTCATTGTAGGTCTAAGAGCAAATTACTGGTATGGGTGTTTGCCTCTTCTCTGGAGTCTGGAAAGACCAGGAGATAATCTTTATACAGAAGGGCTGTTAAGCTGGTAGACAAAGACAGCGGCAATTTTAATCTTCTGAGGAATAAAGATGAAGGTGCTACCTAAGTTTTAAAGGAGAACTCTGCCTAGAAGGAGAAAGAGTAATCTGGGACCACCACAGAGGAGCGAGTCACCTGTTTATGGTTCAGGCTACCTGCTTTTTTGTTCAGGTATGATGTTGTCTTAGTTAGGGTTTCATTGCTGTGAAGAGATACAACAACTGAGGCAACTCTTATAAAGGACAATATTTAATTGGGGCTGGTTTACAGGTTCAGAGGTTTAGACCATTAATATCATGGAGGGAAACATGGCAACATCCAGGAAGGCATGGTGCTGGAGAAGGAGCTGAGAGTTCTGTATCTTGAGCAGAAGGCAGCCAGGAGAAGACTGTTCTCTGGAAGCTAGGAAGAGGGTCTCAAAGCCCACCCCCCACAGTGACACACTTCCTCCAACAAGGCCACATCTACTCCAACAATGACACACACCTCCTAATAGTGCCACTTTCTGGGCCAAGCACATTCAAACCACCACAGACATGGAAATCCTTAACTTTGCCAGTGGCTCCCAGAACTGTCATCTTTCCATTTGTAATTTTTCTCATTAGAGCCCTTAAAACAGAAATGTCTGCCCCAGTGTCTACCAGTAACTTAACTGGGTAGCCTCCTGTGGATGTGTTGATCACAGTCTCTTGGGAACCTAAGAAGGTAGAGCCCCTTCATTCCGATTCACTGTCCAGCTCCCATGTGGTCAGGAGGGTCAGTGTTTTCTTGGGTTTCTGGTGGCTTGGACATTCATTCCTCCAAAGTTCCTCTTCTTTACAATAGGCACATTGAAACCTTTCCAGTGCAGGTTTCCCCATTCTCCCTACTTTTTGCTTCTGATCTCTTTTCTGGATTTTGCATGTTTGTTAGTGGCCATGGCAACTTCTTTTTGTTTCTTGGTATTTTTTTTTAAGAATTATTTATTTTATATAGATGTGAGTATACTGAGACACACCAGAAGAGGGCATTGGATCCTATTATAGATGGTTGTGAGCCACCATGTGGTTGTTGGAAATTGAACTCAGGACTTCTGGAAGAACAGTCAGTGCTCTTAACTGCCGAGCCATCTCTCCAGTCCAGTATCTTGATTGTTGAAAACTTTGGGCCACCTTTATAAACTGGGAGGTATTCATTCCAGAAAAGTCCTTCTGCTTTAGAAGCTTTCTGCAGGCATCAGGAGCAGATTAAGAGAAAGGGGTAACATTCAATGCCCTGTCAGTCAAAATGAAGGGTTTTGGGTTTTCCAGTTATACATATCTGAGGCAAAGAAGAGAAAACAGACTAGGAAAACACTGACTCCCCCTGAGTCCCTGACTCTCCTTCAGTAACTCTCTGTGCCCTGCCTGGAGTAGGGCTTATTGAAACAGAAAGACATAGGTGGGATCTAGCGTGGACTGGAGCATGGCAGGCCTTCAAGTGAGAGGCCAACAGGGGTAAAGGACACACAGGGAGTGAAAGCCATGGGATCTTCCTTAGTCAGAAAGGGATTGTGGTGGTTTCTGGGGAAACGATGAAGGAGATAGGCAGTGTTGTACCTAAGGAGAAGTGGGGAAGGAGGTAGAAGTCATAGGGGCAGAGAGGGAGGGGCCGAGGTTGTAGGAAAAAGATGCCTACACTACAAAGAGGGGAGAAGTAAACCAGAGTCCTCAGCCTCCAGAGGGGGAAGGACAGGAGGGAAGATAAGGGATCTTTAGAAATAAAACCAGTGGGATAATTTTTAAAAGCACAGATATTGAGCCAGACAGGCAGGGAGTGGGGGTGGGGGGGCAGGGTTAGGACTAGTGTTAATCATCGACCAATTTAAGGAGATGGATTGGGGTGCTTTGGAGGTTTCCATAACTTTAAGTCAGATTTATCAGGCAATAGCTGGATCTAGAGAACTGATCAATAGCCATTCCTCTTCATACTCCTGTGAAGTCAGTTTATGAAAAATGCCCTTTGAGAGCAAAACCCCATAGTCTTCCCCAACCCCTTGGAAGAAGTTTTTCTGCAAACAGTAAAGCATGAAAGCTTAGATTTATGTGTCTCTATGTTAGGAGAAAGCTTACATGCTTCAGAGTAGAAGATGATTAGGACCAGTCTAGAAACAAAAATAATGAATGATGGCCCCTGTAAGACCTGATGCAGGTCCCGCATAGGGGAGAGGAGTAAGGTTTCAAGTGAGAAGGCTGACTCTGTGAGCAATTTGGCATGATGGAAATTCTTCTGTCTTCAGGAAAAAGGGGGATAGCTGGGGAGTTCACAGGTTAAATGAACGAAATGAAAGAGACCCATCAAGGAAGGCAAAAAGTGTTTAAGTCAGCTGAGCTGCAGTGAGGTCATGGCACTGGGGGGTGAAGGAGTTGAATGCAGCCAATGCCAGAAAAGCCCATGGGACCCCAGGGAGAGTTCTATGAGGGAAGGGTGCCCTAGGGCTATCAATATAATCCCAAATGGAAGTAGTGTTGCTTGCATAACATGAGCAATGAGGACAGTGGGTCTCTCCCTAGAGAGTGAGAGGCTTCAAGCCACCACTAAGTCAAAATGAGTACAGAGAACAATTTAGGAGTGCTTCCCTCCTCTCAAGACCAATAACAGGGAGGAGATGAGACAAGAAGGAGAGACCTATACCAAAGTCAACAAAATTAACTCTGGGCAGAGTGTGCCCAGCATGCATCCACCACTCACAGAGATGGACAGCCATTCATCCAGAATAAAACCCAAACCAAATCTCTTGTGAGAGACAGAATCAAGAAACCAGGTTCTCCTCTACTGACACCTTAGCTCAATGTGGGAAAACAGGGGAAGACTGCTTCAGGGGTTTGTTTGTTTTCCTTGAGACTTAGGAAGGCTCCTCAGAGGGTATATCTTTCTTAATTCTAAGTTGGATCCCCAAGAGGCCTGTCTTTCTCAATCAAAACTGGATTCATTATATAGACTTTCCTCCTGGGAGTATCAGAAAGACTCAATCTGTTTCAGTGTCTTGGAACATGAAAGTCATTCCAGACCTCTCTGGACTCAGTGAAAGGAGTGTGGTCCTGGAATATTTGTCAAGGAGTGTCTTCTGTGCAATGTGTTCCTGGTCAGGAAAGTCCAAAGTAACACAGAGTCCTGTGAGGTAAAAGAGAATCTCACTGGGGCCTCCAAAAATAAAATAATCCATATGAAAAAGATACAGACCATCACACTAATAAGCCAATTAAGAGCATAGTGCCCTTTAATTTTTGGTGACCAAAAGGGGGCTAATTCCTCAGAAAGTCTTTTGGTGCCAAAGCTAAGGGGTACAGCATTTTTAAAAGCCAAAAACTACAATTATATCAATGTTACATAAAGGTCAGAGTAACCTTGCAACATCTGTTTTGGCAGAACATATTATTAATTTCAAACAAAACATGACAATTTGATTTATACCTTTTCCAGATATTTTAGTTTATGTTTGGTTTGTATAAACATTAATTATTTTGGTTAGTTGATCTTGCTTACAGACAAGATCACCAAGGCAGACATAGCTGTTTATGAGGGCAGAGGGCTAAAAAAGTGTCTATGCAGACAAAAAATGGATTCAGGAAAAGATGGTGTTACCTTAATGTCTTCAAGATCAGCATCACTGGGACAAAATCTCTTGGGATTGCTTCCTCTGAGTCATTACACAGAAGCTGTGGTCCAGGGGGGACCAAGGCCAAGTTTGTGCTGTTAGACAAACTTGCTAACACATCAGAGGGTCTTCCAGGTGGTGCTAGATTTGAAGGCATAAAGATGTCAGCTGTGGCTTGGTGCTATGAGAGGCCAGGGGAGAGGCCATTAGTGAAGGCGCAGCCTCAGTTGCAGTAGTAACCCCAGAATTGAAGCAGTCATGGAAAAAAGTTGAGGTTGGATCTATGTAGCTAGATCAGAGTCCCTAAAGAGAATGGAGGAGAGGCTATTGACGAAGGTACAGCCTGGTTGTTGCAGCGTATCCAGCATTTGGAGATGTCAGTATCATGGGATGACCACCAAGGACAGAAACAACTGTGGCATTGAGCTGACTTGAGCCTGTGAAACAAATGTATGCTGTGGGTGGCAAAGACAGAGAGGTGGAGCTTTAAAGCCCTTTGACACCCAGAAGATCATGAATCCTAAAAATTTGACACTCAATGTTTTGTATATGTGGACTTTGATTTTACTTTGATTTGCTTGTAACTGGGTCCTAATTGTTCCCTTTTGGAGCAAGAAAGTATAATGCCTCCATAATATTTGCCTGTAAACAATTAGGCAAACCTATTAGACAGTTTCTTAGTGGCAGGTTTAAGCCATCAAACATTAACATTTCTGCAATAATTCTCACAGTTAAAAATGAGCCACAAGAGTAGGTTGGGATCCTGAACTGGCTGAAAAGATAAAGGATAAAACATGGCAATTAGTACAGTTAGCAATTCCTTCCTGGCTCAAAGCTAATAAAGGCAGCAAGCTATCTCCTATCTCAAACACCACCCTGAGTTTGGGGCCACCCAGAACAGCCTCTAACTGACTGAAAAGTTAACAGTCATGAAACATGGTTAATTTCTTTTCCCATTGTTCTAAAGAGGTGAAGCACAGTCTTTGTGCCCAGAGCTCACGCCATCCTGAGCTGGATGTAAGGTTGTCTCTTATTTTTAATATTGATTTTTATATATGGGGTGTGTGTGTGTGTGTGTGTGTGTGTGTGTGTGTGTGTGTATTCTCACATGTAACGATAACCTGTCTTACTATTTTACTATTTTGTTTCCATTAAGAGACACTGCAATCAAGTCAACTGATAAAAAAGGAATTTAATTGGGAGCTTGCTTACAATTTCAGAGCAGCATGGTAGAAAGCATGGCAGCAGGCAGACAGGCATGATGGAGAGAGTGGGGGGAGAGAAAGAGAGAGAGACCTCCTTGTATGGGTTTTTGAAACCTCAAAGCCCACCTCCCACTAACTCATCTCCAACAATGCCACACCTCCTAATCCCCTTGATTAAAGTCAAAATTCAAAGTCTCTTCTGAGAGTCAAGACAGACTCTTAACTGTAAGCCCTCTTAAAAAAAATAAAATAAAAAGAAAAGAAATTACATACTTCCAATCTACAATGGCATAGAATATACATTATCATTCCAAAGTGGAGGTAAGGTTGTATAGTGAAAAAATGCCGAACCAAAGCAAGACTGAAACGCAGCAGAACAAAAATCCAAATCCTCTATATCCATGTCTGATGTCAAAGGGTTTAGGTGAACCAGGCATAGTGGCACACATCTTTAATCTCAGCACTGGGGAGGCAGAGACAGGTGAATCATTGAGTTAGAGATTAGCATGGTCTACAGAGTGAATTCTAGGATAGTCAAGGCTGCACAGAAGAACACTTTCTCAAAATCAAACCAAACCAAATCAATCAATCAGTCAGTCAGACAATCAGTCAATCAATCAATCAATCAATCAAACAAACAAACAAACAATACAACAGAAACCTAACAACAATGACAACAACAACAAAAACAAAGCAAACAAAAATGCAATAAAGGGTTAAATGGTTCTTTCCTTTCAGCTAAGCTGATTGCAACACATTTCTCTCTCTTGGGCTGTTTCCACTTGCTGTGTGCAACTCTCAATGAAGATATTCCACACATATTGGCATCTATAGCATCTTGGGGTTTCATAATTCAGGCTTTACTTTCAAAACTTTGGCTCAGTGGTGTCTCTGGGCCTCCATATAGCTACTACTTTGTGAGACACCTGGCCTCAGTGTCTCTCTTTAACTGTGGAAGACGATCACACATCTCTTTAATCTTGTATCCTTCATGACTCTAAATCCTAATCCATCTGGTTCATGCTGCCAAGTTCTGCTTGCTTGGGCTTGAACCTGACCCCCCTTTTGGTTTGCTGGTTTGGTGCATTGAGTAAGTTTTTTTTTTTTTTTGCTTGAGGAGAAGATTCCTTAGACATTTCTTTATATGTTAGAAGCTTAACTGGATGAGATCTTGCCCAGAGGACACCATATCCATTCCCTTTCTTTTTGAGATAGGGTTTCTCTTTGTAGCCCTGGTTGCCCTGGAACTTGCTTTGTAGACCTGGCTGGCCTCAAACTCAGAGATCTGCCTGCCCTGCCTCCTGGTGCTGGGTTTAAGGTGTGGCCCATCACCATCAATTATCCTCTCATCTTTTTCACATTAGACTGTGCCCCAACATTAAATTTCCTGGTGCTCTTTTTTCTTCAAAACTGTATGTATTGTATTTCTTTTTGCCCTGCTTGGTCTTTTTTCACTGTAGATCTGCATAAGCATGATCACTAATAATCACAAGATACAGTCAATACTAGGCTGTCTTGAGATCTCCTCTGCCGATGAAATTAGTTCAAAACTCTTCAGTGTAGCCTCAGGTAGATTCTTAGAACAAGGGCAAAAAGCAGACACATTCTTTGCCAAAATATCACCATAGTACAGTAGCTAATATTGTTCCCCTATGAAACTACTTGAGCTGGGTCTCCATAGCACATTTCTCTCAGCATTAGTCTTCCAAGCTCCTGCTAAGATAGCCTGTTAAGCCTCACAGTGTTCAACTTCTTTGTCTTTCTATCTCTCCCCCCTCCCTTCTCTTATGGTCCAGTCTAGTCTGCTGGTCATGTTCACTATACTATATTCTATTTCTGGACTGGACTCTTCCAGATGTCTCTGGCTATACTCTCCCTCATATCTAAAATAAACACCTTCCTTTCAATCCTACTTTAGAGCAATCATACTTTAGACTCAAACAGACTCTAGGAGACTTCCTTTGTTTTCCATTCATCTGCCTCACTCTAGTCTAAGGCGGGCTATGCTCCTCCCTTTTCATTAAAAGTTTCTTTAAATTATGCTGGTCATGGTAGCACATGTATTTAATCCCAATTCTTGGGAGGCCAAGGCAGGTGGATCTCTCTGTGAGTTCAAAGGCAGCATGGTCTACAAAGTAAGTTCCAGGGCAGCTAGGACTGTTAAACTGAGAAACCTGTCTTGAATCAGAACCAGAAACAAAGTTTCCTTACATTTTACTCTGGTCTCCATTTGAGGGGGCGATTGGGGGTGTTAGGAGGGTCCTGAATGGGAAGCAGCCCTGGCCCTAACCTTAGGCAAACTTTACCCAAGGGTCAAGGTGATTTTCTAGTTTTAATAAAAGTCTTATTGGATTTCATTCTCTTGTAAAGATTTCCTTCTAAGAGTACCATTAATGCAACTATTATTCTTTCTTTTGTTAACCATCTGTGGTAGTTTGAATATACATGGCCTGTAGTGAGTGGTAGGGTTAGGAGGTGTGGCCTCATTGGAGGAAGTGTTTAACCGTGGGAGTGGTCTTTGAAGCATAAGAGTCAGTCTTCTCCTGGTTACAGTCAAATCAAGATGCAGAACTCTCAGCTTCTCCTGAGTCATGCATGCTGGGAAGTTGTTATGTTACTGACTTGATATTAACAGACTCTTTTAGAGTTTTACTGCTGTGAACAGACACCATACCCAAGGCAACTCTTATAAGGACAACATTTAATTGGGACTGGCTTACAGAATCAGAGGTTCAGTTCATTATCATCAAGGCAGGATCATGGCAATGTCCAGGCTGGCATGTGCAGGAGGAACTGAGAGTTCTACATCTTCATCTGAAGGCTGCTAGCAGAATACTGGTTTCCAGGGAGCTAGGATGAGAGTCTTAAAACCCACAAGCACAATGACACACCCACTCCAACAAGGCCATACATACTCTAAGGAGGCCACACTTTCTGAATAGTGCCACTCCCTGGGCCAAGCATATACAAACCATCACAGACTCTGAACCTGTAAGCCAGTTCCAATTAATTGTTATCTTTTATAAGAGTTGCCTTGGTCATGGTGTCTCTTTATAGCAATGGAAACCCTAACTAACACACCATCCTTTGTACTGAACTCCTAATCTAGCCGAGAAACCCACATAAGAACTAAGAGGTTGGAGAGACTAGTGAGTAGTTAAGAGCAGCAATGCTGGGCTAGGCGTGGTGGCACACACCTATAATCCCAGCACTTGGGAGGCAGAGGCAGGTGGATTTCTGAGTTTGAGGCCAGCCTGGTCTACAGAGTGAGCTCCAGGATAGCCAGGACTACACAGAGAAACTCTGTCTCAAAAAACAAAAAAACAAAAACAAACACACACACACAAAAACAAAACAAAACAAAACAAAAATAGCAGCAATGCTCTCACAGAGGACATGAGTTTGGTTCCTAGCACCCACATTCAATGGTTCACAACTACTTATAATTTCTAAAGGATCCTAACCCCTTGAGTACAGATCCACACATTCACATAATTAAAAAGAACACTAAGGGCTAGGTGAGGTAGCAAATACCTTCAATACCAGCTATTAGAAGACAGAGGCAGGTAGATCTCTTTGAGTTCCAGGCCAGTCTGGAACACATAGTGAGATACCATCTAAAAAATAAAAAAGGAAAAAGATTTAAGAGAAGGTGTAAAAGATCTAAAGATCTTCATCTTCTTTCAAAAAGATAAAACAAAGTATCAGTTTGTCTTAGTTAGGGTTTTATTGGGGCTGCCTTACAGGTTCAGAGATTCAGACCATCATCAATATTTAGGCAGACATGGTGCAGTGAAGGAGGAGCTTAGAGTTCTGCATCTTCATCGAAAGGCAGACAGGAGAAGACTGGCTTCCAGGGAGCTAGGAGGAGGGCCTCAAAGCCCATGGCCACAATGATACACTTACTCCAACAAGGCTACACCTACTCCAACAAGGTAATACCTCCTAATAGAGCTACACCCTGTGCCAAACATTTTCAAACCATCATAGGCTGGCTTATACTTTCAAAGGTTTGGTCCATTATCATCATGGCAGGAAGTATGACAGCATGCAGACAGACATGGTGCTGGGAGGAGCTGAGAGCTCTACATCTTCATCGAAAGTAAGCCAGGAGAAGATTGTCTCATGGGTAGCTAGGAGGGGGGGTCTCAAACCCCACCTGAACAATGACACTCTTCCTCCAACAAAGATGCACCTATTCCAACAAGGTCACACCTTCTAATAGTGCCACTCCCTGGGCCAAACATATTCAAACCACCACACAGTTCCAATTTCAAATTTAACTAAATAAACTATGTCATTTATTTATTATTGGGAGGAGACACCAAAATCATTGCAACTCTTACAAAGAAAATCATTTAACTGGAGCTAGTTTGCAGTTTGGATGGTTAGTCCATTATTATCATTGTGGGAAATATGGTGGTCTGCAGGCAGATTTGCTGCTGGCAAAGGAGCTGAGAGTTCTTCATCTTGATCCTCAGGCAGCAGAAGGAAACTGTGTGCCACACTAGGCATTGCTTGAACATAAGAGACCTCAAAGCCTGCCCACACAATAACCCACTTCCTCCAACAAGGCCACTCTCCTAATAGTACCAGTCCTTATTAACCAAGTATTCAAACATATAAGTCTATGGAGGCCATTCCTATCCATACCAGCATACATAACTTTGTGATAGACAAGGGAAAAGGCAGTGTGGTGGTTTGAATGAGAATTGCCCTCAAAAGCTCATAGATTTGAATACTTGGTTTCCAGAGTGGCACTATTTGAAAGGATTAGAAGGATTAGGAGGTGTGGCTTTGTTGGATTAGAAAGATTAGAAGGATTAGGAAGTTTGTCACTTTGGATAGGATTTGAGATTTCCAAAAGTCTATTCAAAGCCCAAAGTGTCCCTCTTTCTGCTGCCTCTTGATCCCGATGTAGAAATCTGAGACACTTTTCTAGCACTATGTGAGCTACCATGATTTCCACAATGATGACAATGAGCTAAAACCCCAGAAACTATAAGCCAGCCTTAGTTAAATGCTTTCTTTTATAAGAGCTATGGTCCTGGTGCTTCTTCCTGGTGATAGAACACCAACTAAGATAGGTTGTTAGGTCATTAAGAAGAGAAAATTTGTTCCAGACTTTCATTTAGTTATCTTACCAAGGGCTTGTGCACAGTCAAGTGTTTTGTTTATTTTCGTGGTCCCAGGTAACATCAGGCAGTGTTTGTTGGTTGGAGATGTACAGCTTGTGGCAGTGTGTGCAGTCCACAGTCAGTGTTTTCAGAAGTAGTGCTGGGTGACAGTGAAGTTCTACCAGCTCCTTGGATTTGTTATGGATTTAGTTTTGAGTTCTGTTCTGGTAATTGTTTATTAAGAGATCTTTTAATCTTGGCAAGTTTTTCATGATCCTACATTCAGTTATGTGGTCCTGGCATACAGTTTAAGAAGGTTTGGGTGGCAGGATGGTTCATTGAGTAAAAGCTTGCTCTAAAAGTCTACTGACCTATATACCCAGAAGATGCTTCTACATGTAATAAGGACACATGCTCCATTATGTTCATAGCTGCCTTATTTATAATAGCCAGAAGTTGGAAAGAACCCAGATGTCCTTCAAGAGAGGAATGGATACAGAAACTGTGATATATATATATATATATATATATATATATATATATATACACACACACACACACACACACACACACACACACACAATGGAGTACTATTCAGCAATTAAAAACAATGAATTCATGAAATTTCTAGGCAAATGGATGGAATTAGAAAGTGTCATCCTGAGCAAGGTAACCCAACCACAAAAGAACGCACATAGTATACACTCACTGATAAGTGGATGTTAGCCCCAAATAAACAAGCTACAATTCACCCAGCACAGGAAGCTCAAGAAGAAGGAGGACTTAAGTGAGGGTGCTTTGTTTCCCCTGAGAAAGGGAACAAAATACTCACAGGAGCAATAAAGGAGACAAAGTGTGGAGCAGAGACTAAAGGAAAGGCCACCCAGAGACTGCCCTACCTGGGGATTCATCCTATAATCAGTCACCAAACCCTGACACTACTATGGACGACAAGAAGTGTATGTATATCATGCCATAGTTGTCTCTAAAGGGGCCCTGCCAGAGCCTTACAAATACAGAAGCAGATGCTAGCTGCCAACCATTGGTCTGGGTGTGGGGTCCCCAATGGAGGAGCTGGATGGTGGTCCGGAGGAGCTGAAGGGGTTTACAGCCCCATGGGAAGAACAATGATGTTGGTTGCCCAGATACCTCAGGACTCCCAGGGACTAAAACATCAACCAAAATTCCAAAATTCCAGCCAAAAATGTGGCAAGGATGCCTTGTTGGGCATCAGTGGAAGGAGTGGTCCTTGGCCAGGTGAAGGCTTAATAGATGCCTCAACAAAGGGAAATCGAGGGGTGGGAGAGGTGGGAGTGAGTCAGGTGGAGGGGCATATACGTGGAGGCAGGGGGTGGGAGGAGGGGTTGGGGGTGTTTGGGGAAGGGGAAATTGGGAAAGACTTTACCATCGTAAATGTAAATGAAGATGATATTCAATAAATAAAATTTTTAAAAAATGTCTCCTGACTTGAGTTCAAACCTCAGAACTTATGGTGAAAGAAGAGAGCTGACTCCTGAAAGTTATCTGTCCTCTGACCTACACACACACACACACACACACACACACACACACACACGCAGGCGCACATACACATATACGCACTTTAGAAAGGAGATGGGCTGAGCAGAGCTAAGCATGATACTCACACCCATAATCCCAATACTTAGGAGATAGAGGAAGAAGAGTTAGGCCATCCTCTGCTACATAGTGAGCTTGACGCTATCCTAGGCTACATGAGGTCCCTCTTCCCCCTAATCCTGAAAATACAAGTATAAATGTAAATCTTTATGACTTCAGTATCAGGAAAACACTCTTTTTTTTTTTTTCACATTTTCTGGTTTTTTTTTTATGCTTCCTTTTTTTAAAATTTTTATTTTCTATATTCTATGTTTACATTCCAAAGGCTTTCCCCTTTCCCAGTTCCCCCCTCCCTATGTCCCATAATTCCTCTCCCCCCCAACTATTCCCCAATCATTCCCCCTCCCCCCACGGTTTCTCTACAAAACTGGATCCAATCTTTACAGGCCCAGGGTCCTCTCCTTTCTTCTTGGGAATCATTTGACTTGCTAATTGTGCCTTGAGTATTTAGGGCTTCTGGGATCATTAATATCCACTTATCAGTGATTGCATTTCATGTGTATTCTTTTGTGACTGGGTTAGCTCACTCAGGATGATATTTTCCAGGTCTAACCATTTACCTACAAATTGCATGAATTCATTATTTTTAATTGCTGAGTAGTATTCCATTGTATAAATATACCACATTTTCTGTATCCATTCCTCCTTTGAGGGATATTTGGGCTCCTTCCAATTTCTGGCTATTATAAACAAGGCTGCTATAAACATAGTGGAGCATGTGTCTTTATTGTATGCAGAGGAATCCTCTGGGTATATGCCCAGGAGTGGTATGCCAGGGTCCTCTGGAAGGGACATGCCCAATTTTCTGAGGAACCACCAAACTGATTTCCAGAGCGGTTTTACCATTTTGCAATCCCACCAACAGTGGAGGAGTGTTCCTCTTTCTCCACATCCTCGCCAGCACTTGTTGTCTCTTGAGTTTTTAATCTTAGCCATTCTGACTGGTGTGAGGTGGAATCTCAGGGTTGTTTTGATTTGCATTTCTCTGATGACTAATGATGTTGAACATCTCTTAAGGGGTTTCTTGGCCATCCGAATTTCTTCTGGTGAAAATTCTTTGTTTAGCTCTGTACCCCATTTTTTGATAGGGTTATTTGGTTCTTTGGGGTCTAACTTCTTGAGTTCTTTGTATATATTGGATATTAGCCCTCTGTCAGATGTGGGGTTGGTGAAGATCTTTTCTCACTTTGTTGGTTGTCATTTTGTCCTTCTGACAGTGTCCTTTGCCTTACAGAAACTTTGTAATTTTATGAGGTGTCCCATTTGTCAATTCTTGATCTTAGTGCATAAGCTATTGGTGTTCTGTTCAGGAACTTTCCCCCTGTGCCTATGTCCTCCAGGGTCTTCCCAAGTTTCTTTTCTAATAGTTTCAGTGTGTCTGGTTTTATGTGGAGGTCCTTGATCCACTTGGAGTTGATCTTAGTGCAAAGAGAAAAGAGTGGGTCAATTCGCATTCTTCTGCATGTTGACCTCCAGTTGAACCAGCACCATTTGTTGAAGAGGCTATCTTTATTCCACTGGATGGTTGTGGCTCCTTTATCAAAGATCAAGTGACCATAAGTCTGTGGGTTCATTTCTGGGTCTTCAATCCTATTCCATTGATCCACTTGCCTGTTGCTGTACCAATACCATGCAGTTTTTAACACAATTGCTCTGTAGTACTGTTTAAGGTCAGGGATAATGATTCCCCCAGAAGTCCTTTTATTGTTGAGAATAGTTTTAGCTATCCTGGGTTTTTTGTTGAGGAAAACACTCTTAAATAGGAGGCAGTAAGCATGAACCATTAAATTGACAATTTAAACTACATTACATAAAAAAGCTGCCTGGCATGGTAGTGGCAGCACACACCTTTAATCCCAGCACTTGGGAGGCAGAGGCAGGTGTATCTTTGAGGCCAGCCTGATCTACATTGTGATTTCCAATACAGTCAGAGCTATACTGTCTCAAAAATAAATAAAGTAAATAAAATTTAAAAAGCTTATATTAATCAAATATATAAAAACAGTTGTTTTGTTTTGCCTTTTTAAACTACTTCTTAATAAGTAGCACAAATGACTCAGAGTAGCCAAAGCAGAATTTATTTTACCAACCTGCAAGGTAGCCAAATAGCCCTAATTGCAAATCCCTGCTACCTCTTCCCATAGGCTGAGTAGGTTGGTCTTTCCTGTTATACTCTCCAGCCTAAGAACCTCAATATTATTCTTTTTGTTTACATTTTGTTTCCTTCCACATTCCAAGGAGACTGAGCCTTATGTAATACATATCCTGGGGGTGGAGAATCCCTCCCTGGTATTACATGATACTGGCCTCAGCCTAGAACCAACTGTAATTTTCCATTCTAAGATAAACTAAAGTTTACAGGGAATGAGGTAATACTGGGGCCAGGACCTAGTGTCTGGTAAACTTCTGCCTATCTGAGGCATGTTGGTATTGGAAACACTCCATTTTTAGTTTATTTCCTACTCCTGTTGTGTTTTTAACCCCCACAGAAGTCTCACTGTAAAGAAAGAATTTCTGCAATGAATTAGTACTTCGTGCCTATCTGATCCTTGATACTGTCTCCTTTGTCCCACTCATTCACTGATGTAGAACCTGTGTCTGCCAAACTGTAATCCCTAAGCCCCTCCAAAGGACCTTTTAGTTTTCCATTCTCAGAGCTTGAATCAATTCACAGTTTGCTAGCTACTAGTTTAGCTAATGATTTGTATCAGTAATCTGAATCCATTTAATCAGTCTTTTCTTTAGCCTCCCTTCAGTTCCCAGAGGAACCGAAACAACAGATGATAGCGTAGATCTTACAGGAGCTCTTGGGTCCTAAGGAGAGATGCCAAGTGTAGACGAATGACCTTGTATTGTAGAATGTAGTCCCTTGGAGCAAAACAGCAGCCATCTTCACGGAATCAGAGCCTGCGTACAAGAGTCCATCTTGAGATTTAGCTTATAAGTTATTGAAGGTCCTTTATAGAAGGAGAGGTTAGGGAGGATGAATTTTCAGCCAGTCCTCTTAGCCGTTTGTATACACTTCTTGCCTAATGGCTCAGGGTTTTGGCTCTCTAGAAAGTGCTGGTGTATACAGGCTGGAGAAGGCTGAGTAAGGAGATTCTGTCTATATAGCCGTTGGGAAGCCACTCTCCATGCTGGGTATAGATTATTTCGTGCAGCTTCTTTGGAGTCACCCATCTTTTTTTCCAGGAACCTCATCCATGTTCTATACATAAGTTTAATACACCCACTTGTTCCCCAGTGGGAGGTTTGATGGAATTGCACTTTGTTTTGTTATCGAGTAATTATGAATAGAGGATAAACTTTAAGTCTCCCCAGTGAAGGAATTCTTGAAATATGAGGTAAGAAATTCCCCTATGAGCAGAATGCTAGGAATCCCAAGCCACCTAGAAGGTTACACAAGACCTCCTTTAGAAGAGGACGTCTTAAACTTTTCCACTCAGGACTTTTTTTTTTTTTGCCTGAGAAATTTTTATGTGACCTCAGGTATGCAAACATCAGTACATGTTGATGTACTGATAATAAATTACAAAGAAGTTTACTTTAAAATAAATTCTATGTGGGCTGGAGAGATGACTCAGTGCTTAAGGGCACTGGCTGCTCTTCCAGAGGACCTTGGTTCAATTCCCAGCACCTACATGACAGCTCACGCCTGTTTGTAACTCCAGTTCCAGGGACTCTGATGCTCTCACACAGACATACATGCAGGCAAAACACCAATGAACATAAAAGGAAAATAATTTTTTTATAAAAGGATAGTTCTTTGATACATATATAATTTGACCTTTTATTAAAGAAAGAATAATTTGTATTCTAATGATATGGTTTTTGGGGTTTCACTTTATTTTACTCTATTTTGAGACATGTTCATTGAATAGCTCTACCTGGCCTACAATTCCTGATGCAGACCAGGCTGGTAAATATAGACCAGAGGTAAGAAGCTCTGCCAGTCTCTACCTCCTAAGTACTAAGATTAAAGGAGTGCACCATCATGCCTTGCTATTTTTACATAAAGTTTTAAATCTTGGCTGAACATTTGATACTGCAGGATAAAGGATATCTTCAGTATATGTCAGAAATGATTGCCAGGTGGTGGTGGCGCACACCTGTAACCCCAGCACTCTGGGAGGCAGAGGCAGGTGGATTTCTGAGTTCAAGGCCAGCCTAGTCTACAGAGTGAGTTCCAGGACAGCCAGGGCTACACAGAGAAACCCTGTCTTGAAAAAACAAACAAACAAACAAACAAACAAACAAACAAGAAATGCTATTTCTCATAGACAGTGGAATACAAAATGGCGGATATTTGCTTAGAGCCATTTTAGAATTGTTGGAAATTCTATTCTAGTTCCAAGTCAAAATTCTTTCCGTTTCAATCTCACATCAGCAGCTCAAATATCAATTTTTATATAATGAAACTCCTTAATATAATCCAATCCAGTGATATTTTAATTTAATTTATGCTAAGGAATGGCAGCCTAAAATTGTTTAAATCTTTTTTTGCTCTTATAGAAAAAAAATGTCTGGGGGAAAAAATAAAAGTCTTTGTTTACCATATTAAGCCATCATGCTTCTATAAGAGCTAAAAAAAATCCTCTGTTTTTACAGCAAAGACCCTGCAGATCTTAATATAGAGTAGTGTCGAACATGAGCTGAGATGTTCCAGGCAATATCTGAAAGCCATTTGAAGTGTGACCACATGTACAGTGCAAAACTAGTACTCTGTATTTTCAGAACCAAGTGAGGTCATGTGCTACCAGAAACCCATCGAGTTATCACACCTTTGATATTTTCCTTCCTTCCTTCCTTCCTTCCTTCCTTCCTTCCTTCCTTCCTTTCTCTTTCTTTCTTTCCTTCCTTCCTTTCTCTTCTTTTTTCCTTCCTTCCTTTCTCTTCCTTCCTTCCTTTCTTTCTCTTTCTTTCTTTCCTTCCTTCCTTTCTTCCTTTTCCTTCCTTCCTTCCTTCCTTCCTTTCTTTCTTTCTTTCTTTCTTTCTTTCTTTCTTTTCTTTTCCTTCTTCCTTCCTTTCCTTTCTCTTTTTCTCTTTCTTTTTTCTTTTTCTCTTTTTCTTCCTTTTCTTTCTCCTCCTTCTCTTTGTTACTATTTATTTATTTATTTATTTATTTATTTATTCTTCAAGAAACGGTTTCTTTGTGTAGCCCTGGTTGTCCTGGAACTCACTCTGTAGACCAGGCTGACCTCAAACTCAGAGATCTACCTGCCTGTGCTTCTCCAGTGCTGAGATTAAAGGTATTCACCACCGTCACTCAGCCACCTTTGATGTTTCATATATTTGGGTTTGTTGCATATTCAGAAACTTTCTAGTATTGCTAGATTTTCCTTGATGTCCATATCCAATGATCTAATGCCATGTAGGGTCATGGCCCCCAGATTAAGAAGTTGGGCTCTAGTACACAAATGGAATAAAAGAAAATTGTACTTTATCCAAAATGACTTAAGTAGGAAAGTATTTCAGGAAGAATAAGAATACCAATGAGTCATGTGTAGCAGGGGCAGAGCATGGCAACCTACTATCAACCACAGCACCTGAGGCACTTTCTTTTCCCTTTAGGGATCCCCAGTCAGGCAAATCCAGGATCCTTGGTTTCAAAATGAAATTTCAGAATGAGCCAGTTTCAAAATGAATTTCAAAATGAGCCAATAGGAAGCTGAGCTGGTATTTGCCAGAAGAAATTAGAATATAAGTTTAAGTATGAGGGTAAAGGGGAGAGGGTATCCAGGGGTTTTGGATTTCTCAAAGGAGAGTCTCATAAATCCTGCACCCCCTTTTAAACAACAATTTGAGGTATGATCTTAAAAATTTCTAAATTCATTGCTTTGCATAGGGTTTATAGGTTGAAGAGTTTCCTTTTGTAGATAAAGCTGTAATGTGTAATTATGAGTGGTACTGTGCAGATTTAGAAATGAAAGGGAAATGTTAAAAAGTCTGGGTCATAGATCATTTTTCCCCTAAGTAAGTACAGTTTGTTTGTTGCCTTTGACATCTTTAGTCTAATATATCTTCAGAAAAACACTGACTCTGGAATTTAACCTCCACACATGCACCATGGCAAGCCTCCAATGAGACAATTATCTTGGTAGGCAATCTTGGCTTTAGCAGTAAGGTCTAAAGTTTCCTTCTATCAGAAGGAAAGCCAAGTCAGATTCCTGGGTGAAGGGTTTCTTTTCTCCTTTGTATGCCTTTATAATTTCCCTTTCTTCCTCTCTTGTCTCAAGCTCATTAGAGACCTTCCATGCATGGCACATGAGTAGGGGTCAGAGACAATTTTCAGGAATGTTTTTTCCTTCTACCTTTGATTCACAGATCAAACTCAGGTCATCAGGCTTGTATGAGATATATCTTCCTGGCCCTGTTATGGGGATCATGGATGGTTCCACTTGGACTCAAGGCTTTCCCTCTGCCCAATTGTGGGATGAATCAACCTGGAGTTGTTAAGAGTACGCTGTCATTGAACCAAATAGTTCCCAGTGCTCACCTAGTAGTTCACTTCCAGAGGAGCTACAAATGGTTGTAAACTACTAGGTGAGCACTGGGAACAGAATCTGGGCCCTCTGCAAGTGTTTTCAATGCCTAAGCCATCTTTCCAGCCTCTATTTTTAAATACTTGCAACTTTTTGGCAGGAATAAACTCTCATAATTCCCTTGCTTGTAGATTTCAACAAATTTCTGTAGCATGTAGCACAAAATTAAACCTTGAAGCCTGGAATCCCTTTGTGCTCTGATTCTGTCTTATGTCTCTGACACTCTTTCTTCCTGTCCTCTCTGTCTCTCAATTATCCCTACCTACACAGAGAGAATTTATAGACCATGTTTAGAGCCCTCACAAGGGAGAGGCTATGCTTACATATTTCCATGCTTACACATGCCCCTTTTGAAGCAACCTGATCCTCAGTAGTGAAATCTGATGCTTCCAGTCACACCAGCAGGCCATCTGTTCCCATACCCAGTCAGAACCTATCAGAACACTAGGTGCTGCCTGTCCTTGTGTCTATTCCCAGTAAGTGTCCTGCAGAGCAGAGAGCACAGGACTGACAGAAATGTTTCCTGGGAGCAACAAATAATTTAAGTGTCCTGGATTTACCTAGGGACTGCTTATCAAGAGCCATAAAAGTGTTCATGCACTTTGACCACTTTGGTAATTTTAAAACCAGCAATTTATCTCAGAGAAGTTATTTAAGGGGGGGGGTAGAAAGCTGGATGTGTAAGTGAAAATGTTTATGATATTTTGATATGAATTGTAAGGCAATTAAAACTATAGGTGTCAAATGTTTATGGGCTAGAAAAAAGTTAAACATGATAAAATATACAAGTGTTAGAATAGCTAAGTCATTGAAACACAAGGTGCCACACATGGAAACAAGGATACAGTAAAACCACCTAACTGGACCACTCTATGGGTAGAAAGAAAGGTCTATTGGGGCTCAAACAGCCAAAGCTATCTTTTGGGGTACAGAGAAAAACAAAATATCAAAAAAGCAAGCATATTTTGTAGGACGGTCAGTAGGGTGATCTTTCAGCTGATGCAGACTGTTTGAATTAATGGAGAACTAGATGCCCGCCCAAGGTACTTGACCTTTGGGGCAGATTAAGGAACCTACTGCTAAACAGAAACTGCCTTAAGAGATCTGCTTTTCAGGTAAACAGAATCAATCCCACCTTTAGGCTTCTGTTTACCCAATAACAATCTTTCTATTCTCAGGAGCACAGTCATTTTCAATCTTTAGATTCAAGGTGGACTTGACAGTGTATACCAGTAACTGGAGTACTTTAGAGGCTGAGTCTGAAGAGCAAGTGTTTACGTCCAAAACAGGTTACACAGCAAGTTTAAAGGCAGTCTGAGCTATGTAAGGCCATGTACCAAAACCAAAAACAGCTGGCACAGATGGTGTAGGGTGTGGTTTTGATGCTTTGATCAGGAATCCTTATGTGAATGCAGAAGGACCTGTTCCCCAATTGGTTCTTGATTGATCAATAAAGATACCAGCTGATAATGGTTAAGCAGAAGAGGCAGAACTTCCAGGTTCCTAAAAGCAGGCTAGGAGCCACAGGAGGTGGAAAGAGATTCACCATGCGTTGGAGGAAGATAGAGCTAACAGCCATGTGAGAGCTTGGGTAGAGTAGCCATTGGATGCTTCCCCGAATAGGCCTGAGGTAGCAGGCAGGAGATTAGAAGTGTAACTAAACTAGGGCAGATGTAGAAGTGTTGAGCAAGGTGAAGGTAACCAGGCAACTAAGTTGAGGGTAGATTTAGAGGTGTTGAGCAAGGAGTAAAGAGAAGGGCAAGCTAGGCGAGGGAGGCTCAGAAGAACTCAGCTGCTGAGACATAAGTTAGGTTAACTGTAGATGCCAACAAGTGCTTGCTGACAGGAGCCTGACATAGCTGTCTCCTGAGAGGCTCTGCCAGTGCCTGACAAATACAGAAATAGATGATTACAGCCAACCATTGGACTGAGCACAGGTTCCCCAATGCTAGAGAAAGGACCCAAGGAGCTGAAGGGGTTTGCAGCTCCATAGAAGGGGCAACAATATTAACCAACCAGTACCCGTAGAGCTTCCTGGTACTAAACCACCAACCAAAGAGTACACATAGAGGAACCCATGGCTCCAGCCGCATATATAGCAGAGGATGGCCTTGTTGGACATCATTGAGAGGAGAGGACCTTGGTCCTGTGAAGGCTCCATGCTCCAGTGTACGGGAATGCCAGGACAGGGAAGCAGGAGTGGGTGGGTTGGTAAGCATGGGGAGAGGGGAGGAGATAAGGAGTTTGGGGAAAGGGAATTGGATTTGGGGTTTGGGGAGGAGATAATATTTGAAATGTAAATAAAAAAATCTAATTGAAAAAATGATCTAATGTTTGTGTGTCTTTCATCTGCAAATCCAAGGGAACCTGGGTGGGGGATGGTAGCATGGTCTGCCTGAAGCTTAAAGTAGGATAATAGAAACTACATGCTACAAGGTGACTTTCTGAGTTCAAGGCCAATCTGGTCTATACAGCCAGTTCCAGGCCAGGGATATATAGTGTGAAGGTCTCAAAATCAACCAACCAAACAGCAATAGAAGCCTAAAAAAATAAATATTTTGTGTGATCTGCCCAAATTTACGTGTGGGAGAAGTGACAGTAAGTGAGACTCGTGACTGCCACCCAGGCTTGTCTCAGCTAGCTAGACAAGGTGAATGTTCAAACAGTATATCAAACAATCAACACATGTGCTTGCCTTTGCTCTTCTCTTATAAACCATTTGAGAGGACTAAAGCTGTTTTCAGTTTTAATTACTGTGCCTAAGAGATCCATAAAACAAAAATGCCTCTAACCCACAAACTCCACTTGCTCAAGGACAGATGACTTCCTGGAAAGCCGGGCGTTATTCATGTAAGATAACAAGCCACGTGTTTTCGCTTTAGTAAACAAGGTTGTTTGTCCCAACTGTACAGGATGTGCTTGATCACACATAGGTGGGAAGTATGTAGCCAGGAAGTATATCAGGATGTGTGCTTGTTCCTGATTGGATGAAGGCAGGAAGTCTGTGGGCTTCTAGTTTTGCTTTTATAAACCCCCTATGTAATGTAATTCAGGTCCTTTCCCTGGCAATCCAGGGTGTAGACCTAGCCAGTGTCCATTGTTCTGGCCAGCATTTAATAAAGCTTGATTCAAATTTGGCTCAAAAATTGTGCTAGTGGTCTTATTCTTGCCCTGTGTGATTAACGCATTGCCTTGGCAATCTCTGCAACTTTCCCCATACTGAGCATAGCCTTCCCATGGCCTACTTATTTCCAGGGATCTCAGTAACACCATTTGCACAGACTTTCCTGTTGTGCTAAGCAAGTCATGGATGGAGTCTAGAAGGTACACAGTGACAATTCCAGATTCTTGTATCTTAGAGCAAGGAATTGGACCAGGGTGCCTTAGGGAAAAGTCCCCCGGAGAACAGAAGGGGGTTAGAAAGCTTTGGACCACCAGACTCCTGAATCTTATAGAAGCACAATTTCTTTGTTAAGATCATGTAGCTTTTCTCTCAGATGCTCTGCCTTGTGACAGTCACCTTGTTGCCACGGACCGACTCAGTCGGAACACACATTCCCCGTGGAGAATCAGGGTCTTTGGTATGCAGGAAGGTACAGGTCTGGCGAATGACAGACAGACACACACAAGATCTGAATGCGTCTGAATGCACTTTACTGTTCTGAGGCAGGCATTTTTATACACCCACAAGTAGTATTATATTACTAAAGAAAAAATGTATCCAGTAAAATGTTTACAAAGAATGGTTACCATGAGTATCTGGCACAGGGAAATACAAAATTAGTCAGGTATGAACGTCAGAGATTACACACAAGGTCATCGCGTCCCTCTGTGGTCAATGATGAATTAGTGATTCAAGAGTTAGAGATTACACACAAGGTCATCGCGTCCCTCTGTAGTCAATGATAAATTAGTAATTGGAATTAATAATTAGTCCTTGGAAACACTATATATGCTATTTTTCTTGTAAGACTTTCTCAGGCTTATTTTGAAACTTTACTTAACTGATGGTTTCCATGTCAGAGTGCCAAAGCCAGCTAACCATACAAATAATATAAATTGTTGGGAGGTTAATTCTTTAATATATCTAGGTAATAACTATACAGCTAATTAAAAGCAAAACAATGGATCTCTAAAAGATAAATCATGGCCAGTGCTGTAGTTCAAAGAATAAACTCCCAGTAAATCATCACGCCTGGATGCTCGCACCTCTGGCTGGCAGGGACATCTTGTAAGTAAAAGAACAGGTCAAAAAAAGGTCACACAGCTTGCCATGAAAAATTTCAGCTCAGCCCTATCTACAGCCAAGGAGGCCCACAGCGACATTCACCTTGAACAGCCCTGCCAAACAAGGCTTTTCCCAGTAAATATCATATAGCCTCCGCCTAAATTGCAGCTTGGCTGCGTAAAATTACGGTGATCAAGAGATGCGCGTGATACCTTGTGAGAGGGGTCTTCAGTCTTTTTCTTTTTGGTTGGCGTTGGCTTCTTTCATATGTTAATCTTCCTTTTTTTTTAAAATTTTGTTTTTCTGAGTGGTTTCTCCACGTAACAGCCCTGGCTGTCCTGGAACTTGCATTTTAGACCAGACTGATCTCGAACTCACAGATATCCACCTGCCTCTGCCTTCTGAGTGCAGGGATTAAAGGTCTGCACTACTACACCGAGTTTCATATGTTAATGGTTTTTAAAATTGAATTAATAATAATAATAATAATAATAATAATAATAATAATATTGTGTGTGCATGTGTGTGTGTGTGTGTGAGTGTGTGTGTATGTGTGCATGTGTGTGTGTGTGTGTGTGTGTGTGTGTGTGTGTGTGTGTGCAGGTACATGTATGCCACAGCATGTGTGTGAAGGTCAGAGGACAACTTTCAGGAGTAGGTTTATTCCTTCTCTGTTGGTTTCCTGGTATTGAACCCAGACCACAGAGCTTGACAGCAAGTACCTTTACCTCCACCCTCACCCCCTCCACTTCTCTGCTCATGTGCTATTCTTGATGCCTCCTTCTTCCTGCACAAGTCTTCCACAATACCATATGGATCACTTATATTTTTCCAAGTGCAGAAGATTTTGAGTTTATTGTCTCCAAATAAATACAGTAATAGTGAAATAACTCATAAGAAAGGAGGGGACTAGTCCTTCACAAAACACATTCAGGAACATTTATCAAACATACTAGGATGGAAGGAAAAAGATGAATGGAAATTGAGTTTGGTTCTAAAGCTGAAAAAAAAATTGTAAGAAACAGAAGAAAAGCAAGCCTTTCATGGATATGCAGTGATAATGAGCTGCGAAGATAGAATATTATTAACTCTTTATACTTCAGGTTTCAAACTAGAACATTCTGGAAAAGCGAACGCAATTCTATTTCTTTCAGATTCTCCCTACCAGGCAGTAAACTGGCTTAGGATTTTCAAATTAAACAGATGTTTGCAATGTTTGTTGTTCTGTCCTTCTCTCTAGAGTGGATTCCTGTTAGGAAAGTTTTAAGTAAAACATTAAAACAGTTGGCCACCTAAGACTCTGTCTCAAGATAAAAAACATAAGCATGATTGAAGCTTGTGCTTTTCTCTTTGTTTAGTTTGGTTTTTAGACAGGGTTTCTGTGTAGCCCTTGGTGTCCTTAAACCCCTTATTTAGCCAGCGATGAGCTTGAAGTTCTGATCTCCCTGCTGGCACCTCTGAAGTGCTGAGCTAAGAGGTGTACACCAGCACATGGGTTATGGAGTGCTATGGCTGGGACCTGTCCTTTGTGTCTGCTCCATACACCTTCTCCCACATGAGCACATATCCAGCTCAAGAGACCAGTTTTCCAATTTCACTTTGACTGTATTTCATAAGCAGGATTGTTTTGGAGAGGGATGATCTGGCAGTTGTTTGTAGATTATTTTACCAGCTGGGGAGCTGCTCTCTATGGTATTGTTATGGGGACTTCTTTGTCATGCAAACCAAGGCAGTCAGACTGAGAGAGCTGGGTCCTCCCAAGGGCCCAACAGATGGTCATTACTCACACTGAATGGTAGGAAGATTGCTAGGCTTTGGCTCTCTCTACAGGTAGTAAACTGGTTCAAGATCTGAACTTACACAAACATGTACAGTGGCCGATTCTCTACCTTCCACTCTCACTGGAGTCCTGGTTTAAAAGCTTTGATTCCAAATCCCAGATAAAAACTGGTCTAAAGTATGAACTGGAAGTTGACTGAAATTCTTACATGTAACAGAAAAAGACAAGTGAAATGCTGAAGCCCCAACCTGTTTTGGGAGTTATTCCTGCTTCTGCCTTTTTTCTCACTTTATGAGTTGTTTTTTTCCTACACCTTGCTCCATATCTTAGTGGCTAACTACAGAATTAGTTAAAATATGTTGTCCCTGTCTCTGTGCACTGATCATTTTTAAAGGCATATTGAAAGGAAAATTGTAGGGCTGAGGATGTAGCTCAGTTAGCAGAGTGCTTTCCCCTGGCATAATGAAGCCCTGAACTGGAGCCCCAGTATAGTAGCAGATACTGGATATGGTGGCTTACACCTGTAATCCTAGCACTTGGGAGATGGGGGCTTGGAAAGCCAGGAGGAACTCAAAGCCATCCCATCCATATAGTGAGTTCAAGGCTGCTTTGGGTCACTATAGACCTTGTTTCAAAAACAAACAAACAAACAAACAAACAAACAAATGTTAAAAGCTAACTGTTAAGAAGCAAGATGCAGATGCTTCAATAAGTGTTAAAGGCAGATATTAGGGTCTAGAGGACACTGGTTGTAATTTCCAGGTTCTTGTGTCCCTGGGACAAAAGATTTGGACAGTGACATATGGGTAATAATAGAAAAGAAACTGGGGAAGACCCTTGAGGACATTGGCTCAGGGGGAAAGTTCCTGAACAGAACACTAATAGCTTATGCTCTAAGATCAAGAATAGACAAATAGGACCTCATAAAATTACAAAGTTTCTGTAAGGCAAAAGACACTGTCAAAAGGACAAATCAGCAACCAACAAATTGGAAAAAGATCTTCACCAACCCTACATCTGACAGAGGGCTAATATCCAATGTATACAAAGAACTCAATAATAGAAGAACAGACTGTTTACTAAGGGAATAAGACACTTTTGAGGGTGGAAATAGGCCAGAGATGGAGAAAGTACAAGGACTCAGTGGCACACATTGTACAAAGGTCTTGGATTTTTATATACTTACCTCCCACCTGGGGCTTTTGGACCATTTATGTAAAATCTACTTGCATGGGGTTCTCTGCCTTGGTGTGGAGGAATTTCCAGTTTGTTTGTTTGTTTGTTTGTTTTTAACCAACTGGCTTCTATATACTAATCACAATGCCCTACTCTCTTGTGCCCTTCCCCCAGTCTTGAGCAGGCTAATCAGACCTTAATTGTTTGCTTCTGTCGGTCTTCCACTTACCTAGCCCACCTAGGGTGGAGATTTCCTACCTAGGTGGAAGTCTCCTGCCTTGCACCAGCACCTGCAGTTTCCTGCAGAAGCAGACTGCCTGCTGAGCTTGTTTTGCAACAGAATCCAGCTGAAACAAAGGACTGACTGGTTTTGGGGTTTTCCCCTACATATACACAGAGCTAAAAATTAAACTTTGAGCCTTGATCAGAATCTTTGTCTTGACTTCAGATTTTTCTCATCCGCCCACCTTATTTCATCTCCAGCCCCATTTCCAGGTGTACCCAGTTCTCCATGGCCGCTGGACGGCTACACTCTCTGTCCCACTCTTCTGCAACAGGGGCAACCAGATGAACAGACCTGTAGATCTCTAAATGATCATATTGTTCTTAGATTGACAAGTCGAAGATGTTTGTTGATCTCTAGACCAAGATAAGATGTTTACACTATATATGTTCTCAGAGTAATGAACTACCCTGGCTCCCACTTGTCTGAGACTACAATAACATTGCTATAAGGGACTATAATGTTCTCAAGGGCTTGAGGAGGGATGGTCACAGGGTGTCAGTCTCCAATCTCCTGAATGCTGGCTTGTTGCTAGGGTAACAGGGCCCTGTCCTTGGGGAGCTGTTCTAGGCAGATTCACTCTTTCTTCCCCTTCTAATTCTAAAGGAAAGCTGTACCTAAATGATTTTAATGATAGCTACTAAATAATGTTTATTTATATTATAAAATGAAACATGTGGTAAGTATCTGATGTGTGACACCTAAAGTCCTTTCGTATTTTTGAGAGCTTGTTCTATACAGATACACATGCCATGCAGATGAGTTGGCTTGGCTTTGAACTCCTAATCTACTTGTCTCTATGGTGCACATGCTGGCATTGCAAGCATGCACCGTCATGTCCAGTCCTCTCCTTAGTTTTTTATTGTGTACACCTAACACAAAACAAGTAAACTGATGTGAGGCTAATTTGTCAAAAAATATGTTTGTCTAAAGAAGCTAGAGGAATGAATCACAGGTTTCAGTCAACGGTAACCTCTATCCAGAGGTGAAGGGAAAAGATAAGACATGCACTGTGTATGATGAAACCCTTTGCTTGCCCGTTCTCTTCTTGTACCCCCTTCCATCCCCATAAAAGGCCTTCACTGTAGCTCAGTTCCTCAAGATGTTCTTTGGCAAGGACAACGCTCCTCATCTCTCAGTGTGCTGGCCCTTAAATAAACAGAGTCTCCACTATGGTTTTCTAAACAGTGAGGAATGGGGTGGGATCTAATAACAATGAGTACCCCCCCCTTTTTGAGACAAAGTCTCACAATCTAGACTTGGCTGACCTAGACCCTGCTATGTAGATCAGACTAGCCTTCAACTCACAGAGATCCACCTGCTTCTGCCTCTACACCCAGCTAAGAAAACCTTCCCGTAAGTTCCTCTGTCTCTGAGTTAGGCTCTCTGGTGACTGTAGAACCAGATCTTTCAGTTACTTCATATTATATTTAATGAAAAGGACCACAAAACCAGAAACAAAACAAAAAACTCCGGACAACTTGTTTTCTGGTTTTGTTTTTTGTCTTAATTTTGAGACAGGGTTTCACTCTGCAGCAGCTGGCCAAGTACAGAGGGGGTTGGGATGAGCCACCACACATAAGAAACAGAACCAAACATTTATGTAGTCTGTCTCTTTGTATAACCCTCCCTGTCTTTTGGTGCTGGGAGTGAACTCTGAGCCTTGTGTTAGCTTACTGCATGCTCTATTACCGAGCTCGACTCCTGACCCTCAAACAAAACGCTTTTAACTTGACGATAACTTGTTTCCTGATTTTCATATGTCGTTTACAAAGTAGAAATTTAGAAAAGCTGGAAAACAGAAAGTACGGAGGCATATCTAGAATGAAGAGTCATTATCACAAAGAGATAAGAAAAATTAACTTTCAGTTGATTTTTTTTTGTTCCGTTCTTAATACTTGCAGTTCTTATATAAGTGAGGATGTAATAAATATGCATATTAAATGTCTTAGTTTTATTTCACTGAATACTGCCAATGTATTTTTCAGGTTACTGGCAAGCTCATCAAAGCATTTCTGAATGCTGCCCTGTACTTTAATCGTACAAATATGTCACTGAAAATAGTAAATTGCAAAGGAAACTTATGGGCCCTGCAGGAGTCATGGCTTAGTGGGTCAAGGAGCATCCTGCCATGCCCGATAAGCAGAGTTTTGATTCCCCAGACATACATGGGGGGCGGGGGAGGGGGGAGAATTGGTTCTTCAAAAGTTGTCTAAGCATGACCCTAACCTCCTGATTCTACCTCCCAAGTTCTTGGATGACAGGTATGTGCCATTGTGCCCTCTGTGAAAGTTAAAACCTTGATAGGATCCAGTTTATAAACTCTTTATAATTCCTGGTTTAAATTTTTATTGTTAAATTCACCATTATCCCAAAGTTATATTATCTTACATTTTTTTTCCTGCAAGTTTTGAATAACTTTTTATAACTAAGTTTATATTTGCTGCGAGGTTTGACTCTTATGTGAAATAGAAATGGTATTGTCTTTTTGTTTTCCAATATGGTAGTTCAGTCGAATTGAACACTATGTATTGATTTGCCCGCTATTTTTCTAGTGGCGTATTGACTTGTCTGAAACATGAAGGCTTCATGTGCAGTTGGGTGTGCCTCTAGGGTTTCTCATATACAAACTGAACTTTCTATGGATTTTGAACTTGAGTGTCTACTCTTTTATTTTTTCAGTAGCACACTTAACGTCTTCTCATGAATTATCCAAATCATTATTGAGCTTAAAAATTGAGAAAGGATGAAGATGAAATCACAAAATTCCTTAGCATGGGGAGACATAAAGCTTGAGATGTGGATTATCTAGGCTGTTTTCACCTAATAATGCAGGCTTCTGCAGAGCCCCTGGCACCACCAGGGTAATTAACAACCCCAGTAAAAGCCTTTTCTGACTTCTTATAAATCTTATCTGAAATGTGTAAGTGATTGATGCCTAATCAATGTCTCATACAATTTTCACCCATCAGAGACAGTCTGACAATTGCTTTGCTATAAGCTCCTCCCTCTCCCTTCCCTCCCCTCCCCTCCTCTCTTCTCTCCTCTCTCCCTCTTCTTCTTACAGTCTATTTTTTATTTGGTTATTTATTTATTTATTTATTTATTTATTATGAAGTAAGGTCTCATGTAGTCCAGCTGGCCTGGAAATCACTATGTAGCAGGGAATGACCTTTAACCTCTATTTCTCCTTCTGCCTTTAACTTCTACATTTACCATCTTAAGCCACCACTACCAGTTATATGTAGCACCAAGGATGAAACAGGCTTCATATTCGTGGTTGGCCAGCAACTGAGCTCGATCCCCTAACCATCCTTTCTGTTCTTTTTTTTTTCTATATTCTTTGTTTACATTCCGAATGCTTTCCCCTTTCCCAGTTTCCCCCTCACTATATGTCCCATAAGTCCTCTTCCCTCCACCCATTCCCCAATCACCCCCTCCCATTTCTCTGTCCTGGTACTCCCCTACAATACTGGATCAAGTCTTTTCAGGGCCAGGGCCCTCTCCTTCCTTCTTCTTGGGAATCATTTGATATTCTAATTGTGCCTTGAGTATTCAGAGCTTCTGGGCTAATTAATATCCACTTATCAGTGATTGCATTTCATGTGTATTCTTTTGTGATTGGGTTACCTCACTTAGGATGAAATTTTCCGGTTCCAACAATTTGCCTAAAAATTTAATGAATTCCTTGTTTTTAATTGCTGAGTACCTTTCTGTTCTTAAACAACAAACAACACAAGCAAGTAACTATGACTCTTAGACCCTTGGAATCACGAGGGGAGAAGGGCGATATAAAGACAATGGAATACATGAAATAAGAAAGGAGATAGGTGGATTATTGGACAAGGGAAGGGAATCAGTCAAAGTGGGGAAGAGAAAACAGGGAAGGGTAATGTATAATCACATGCATATATGCAAATGTTACATTGAAACTAATTGTTTTGGATTCTAGCATAAAAAGTTAATTTAAAAAAACAATCAAAACACAGATCACTAGATGCCATTTTGGAGAACTTTTTTTTTTTTTTTTTTTTTTGGTTTTTCAAGACAGGGTTTCTCTGTGTAGCCCTGGCTGTCCTGGAACTCACTCTGTAGACCAGGCTGGCCTCGAACTCAGAAATCCGCCTGCCTCTGCCTCCCAAGTGCTGGGATTACAGGCGTGTGCCACCACACCCGGCTTTTTTTTTTTTTTTAAAGATAGATTTCTCCATGTAGCTTTAGCTGTCCTGGAATTCACTCTGTAGACTAGGCTGGCCTTGAATTTACAGAAATATGTCTGCTTTTGCCTCTCAAGTGCTGGAATTTAAGGTGCATGCCACCACTGCCAAGCTGAGCAGCACTTTTCATGTACCATTAGTATTTATGTTTGGCTTTGGAGTTACATCCTAATTTTAGCTTGATGAATACCTTCTTCCCATACAGTGTGTCTCTTAACTTTTAAAGAAGATATTCACTTCTTTTTAAAAGTTAATTATTAATTTGTGGTGAGCAGGTGCTCAAGTGCCATGATGTGTGTGTAGAAATCAGAAGGCAATTTGTATACTCAGCTCTCTCCTTCCATCATGTGGGTCCCAGAGATTGAACTCCACTTAGTAGGTCCCTGCTCCTGCTGAGCTGTCTCTGCAGCCTGACATATTGGTTTCTATTTCTATGCTGGAGACAGTATAATTATCATAATGAAGAGTGAGTTCTGTTCAGTGCTTGGGCCATGACCTAGACAGATTATACTGATTTTTCTTTTCTTAAAATTTATGAGTCTGACCAATTACATAGAAAAATCCTGTGTTGACCACCCTTTCATTCATGAGCCTTAACGTGATTTCAATATACTATTTTGTATGTGTTGTCTCACATTTATTCTGTGTGTACAGTTAATTTCTGTCATTTACAGTAGTCATATTCAGTACAGTGGTGGTAAATGCTGATTAGCAAATTATGGACCATGCTCCTAGAGAACATACACAGGTTTCTGCACAAGCCTTGTCCTACTTTCCCTTCTGTTGCTTTGTGGCTGTGGTAATCCACAAAGACCAAAGCAACTTAGAGAAGAAACAGTTTATTTTAGGCTTATGGTTCTAAGGGATAGAGTGAGTCCAACAAGTCAGGGACTGGGTGACATGGCCTAGCAGCAGGATCAGGAAGCTGGCTGATAATGTTTTATCCACTCTCAGTAAGAAGAGAGGTAGGGAGCATGAGCAGGAATTGGGGTGAGGCTTTCAACTTTCAAAGCCCATCCTGATGATGTACTTCCTCTAGCAAGATTCCACATTCCACTTCTTAAAACTTCTATAACCTCCTCAAATAGCACCGCTAACTAGGGATCAAGTGGTCAAGTGCATGGGGCCCACTTCTCATTCAAACCATGACAATTATGGTCAGAACATTGTTGAATGTGTATTTCCAGCTAAGTAAACCTTGTTTTATTTATTTTTTAATTGTTCAGTCTGTGACAGGGCAAAACAATACAAAGCTTCCTCCATCTTGTATTCTTGCTGAGGCCATTTAAGGTTTAACCAGAATTTGATCTGCTTGATTGAGAAGCCTGTGGAAAATGACCCAGCTCTTTTCTAGGAACTAAGGTCAGGTTGTCCCAGCTATCACACCTTAGCCTGTATGTGCAGAAACCCCTACAGCTAACTGCTTATCTTAGCTAATATTCTTCCGTGGATCACAGCTGTAGCAGTAGAGTAAGATGCCAGTATACTGTTTTTGCTTTCAAAACCTTATGCTCTAGAGTGAGTCATACCTAGGCTTGAACCTAGGTCCCCAAATACCTGGGTGTGGTCCCAGCCAGCTGGAACAAAGACTTTAAATTGGCTATAAACTGTATCTGAATGGTCATCTCTGTTGGGTTACTCCTCATTAACATGGAACCTAAAGTCAGAACAACTATGTAACTCCTGCCTGACCAAAGGTTGGTCATTATTATTGTTGTTGTTGTTGTTGTTGTTAATCATTCCATTCATTTACATCTCACATGATATCCCACTTCCCGGTTTCCCCTCCACAAAACTCCCATCCTACATCTGCCCTCTTTTCCTCCATTCTGCCTCTATGAGTGTGCTCCTCCATCTACCCACCCTCTCCCACTGCTTCAGCATCCTCCTATGCTGGGGCATCAAACATCCACAGCACCATGGCCTCCCCTCCCATTGCTGTCAGACAAGGCCATCCTCTGCTACATATGTATCTGGAGCCATGGGTCCTTCCCTGGACCCTCCTTGGTGGGTGGTCTAGTCCCTGGGAGCAGTGGATGGTCTGACCAGCTGATGTTGTTCCTCCGATGGGGTTGTAATCCCCCTCTGTTCTTCCAATCCTTCTGCCAGCTCCCTAACAAAGGTTATTTAATACATATCTTTTGTTAGTTACATTATGGTCTTGGGAACTCTACATAACACATGTAGGACCAATTTTAAACATTGAAATTATCAATAATAAACATGAGTATACAAAGGAATGCTTTTGGGGGGGGAGAGATCACAAGTTTAGTTTTAAGGAACTCTACCACTGAACTATACTCCAGATGCCCTGCCCCCAATCCCTCTAAGAGATAGTTATTCTGGAGCCATCTTGAATGACCATGACCCAGGAACAAAGATTTAGGCTCCCCCAAATTCATGTTCTAACATGGAGAAAGTTTTATAGTTTTACAGGACAAAGAAAGTAATAAATCAAGGCATGTTAAAATACATTGGTGGGAACTGGGCAGTGGTGGTCTATGCCTTTAATTCCAGCAAGGATCTCTATGAGTTCCAGGCCAGTCAGGGTTACCCAGAGAAATCCTCTCTAAAAAACCAAAAGCAACCACAAAAATACATGGGTAGGTACATGAGAGAGGTGGTCTACAGCATGTCTGGGAAGCTTTTATAGATATTACATGTTATCTGACAACATTCTTAGCTCTTGCTTTGGTGGAAGCTAAGAGGGTCTAAATTATTAGATTCCAAAATGTTTTTAATCTATTAAACATAAGATGTTAGTTTGGACATAGAGATGGGCAAGGGAGGGCTGTTCTGGAGGGCTTTACCTAGTCCCAGATAAGGTAATTAGCCTCTGGACCTGAAGCATTCCACTCTCCGCAATACTGAAATTCTCATTGGTCTGTCAGTATCTGGGGACACAGCTTTTTTCCAGGAGTCGCCCGATAGTCAAAAATGTTTTGTATATTTTTTGTGTGTCATGACCCATAATATTCACTTATTATTATTATATAATTATTATTATAAGGATTCTTGTAGCTAGGATCATACCAAAACTATTAGCCATTGTGAGCCTTATATGATCTTTTTCTTTGTCCTTACCTTTTCTGTATCTGGCATAACATTTACATATCACATATAATAGGATTAATATCCCTAAAATTAAATTATGAAGAACACTATTTGACCTAATGGGTTGAAGGCAACAGATGAAGGAAACTTATATGTAAAACAACCCAAATTTACATATCGTAAAACTAAATTGAGTCTATGTTTTCCCTGTATTTACAATTATTTGTACTTTATGGACTATCTTATTTATATTTAAGTGGTTAGAATGGGACTTTGGAAATAATCATTATAGTGCTGTCCCCCTCCCCTTTTTATTAGTTAAATATAAATATTGCTTAATTATAATTATTAGTTAAATACAAATGTTAACTTTTAATCCTGGCTTATTGTACCGTTGTGCAAGTGAGGAAGGTTGTATCTGTGACTTTTCTGTTGTTCTAGAGTTAAAGCAGAAGTGCTCACCAGGGGGATCTGTCTTTGCTAAGCAACCCTGGAATATTGAGTATCTTTCTAGCCTCAGCCTGTCTCATTATCATCACGTAAAGTTTCTACTCTATGCATGTATGTTCATGCCTGTGAATGCTTGTATATATTATGCAACATCATATATTTATACATATAATAATATATAGGGTAGGAATGCTGTATGCCTTTAATCTCAGCACTCAGGAGGCAGAGTTCCATGTTGACTTGGTCTACATAGGGAGTCCCATACTGTCCAGAGTGACACCATAAGACTGTTTTTTTAAATGTGTCCTGGCCAGGACTCCTCCCTGATATTTTGTTTTGTTTTGTTTTCCCTGAGACTAAGTTTTCTCTGTGTAGCCCTGGCTGTACTGGTACTCACAGAGATCTGCCTGCCTCTGTCTCCCAAGTGCTGAGATGAAAGGAATGCACCACTTCTGCCTAGCCTTGGCAGGTCTTTTGAAAGATTGTTTCCCTTTATAAATATTTAATTATAGTGTTACAGATGAGGGGAATGCCCAGAAGAGGAGTAGATGTCTCTTCAAATACTGCTTGTATTATTGATTTTAATGTTGCTTTGTCCATATACTGCACACATGTGTATTGTAACTGACTATAGGACAAGGTTCTCAAAATGTGCTTTTAAAAACCAAGGCTTGGTGTAGAGTCCAGTGGCAGAGCAACGGAAGGTAGAGAGGAGAGCTAGTGGTGCTGGAGAGAGTTTGGGGTGCACTAGAATCTTCTGTTCAGTTCATCTGGAAGTTGATGTAAATATTTATTCCTGAAAAATAACACTGAGAGGACACTGAGATTTCTGGTGCTTAGTGTGATACTCTCACGGTTTCTTCTGTAGAAGAATATTTTCCTTCTGGCTCCAAATGACAGAGAACCTAGAAAGCAACGGAGGGGGTGTGGGTTGTGTGCACATTTTCACTACTGCACAAATTGTCAGTCTTTGACAAGGTTCTTTTCCTTAAAGACAATCTAAATTGATCCGTTGTAATTTGAAAATAACAGGCTACTCTTAAATAACTGTGAACAGGAGACGCCAAAGCAGTGCCCACTGGAAACACTTGCAGAATGTTCGGGAAATGTGCTCCTGTAGGCACACAAAGAGGCCTCTGCATGCATGGAGGAGCGGCTGCACGCGGCTGTGGAAGGCCATCCGTCACGTTTATTGCACTGCAGACAGCAGCGATTTTAAATGAGTCTGGGCTTTGGGAATGAATTCTAATAATTCATGTTATGATCCCTAAACTGTGTGTCAGACATTCGATATTACTTTTAGAAAGAAAGTTGAAAAAAAATAGCTGAGACTGTCAGTCCTCTGTTATGGTTAAAATAAGCTGGTTTTATTACTTTAGTCACCAACAAAAGCATTGAGACACACAAGTACGACTCACTGTACTATAATTACAAATATGCAGAGTTTTTAATTTTTTAAAAATAAGAAATAGATTTACTTTGATGTAAATGTTGGACTTTGGAGACCAGTTGTTTTTGTTTGTTTGTTTGTTTGTAAAATCAAGATGTATTTTATTGTTTTTTTTTTGTTGTTGTTGTTTTGATTTTTGTAAATTTTTTTTTTTTTTTGCTGATTGTAAAAGTAATCATAGTCATGAAAAAGAAAAGCATGTAAAATTTCATAAATTGTAAAGAGAACTTCTGTCCTCCTTCCAATAATTCCTCCAGGGAACATGTAAGCATTTTGTTTTTCAAAGAATACTATTGGGGGGTTATTGTTTGTTTTTGGTTGTTGTTCTGCTGGGAATTGAATTTAGGTATGCTGAGTACACTTTCTACTATGGAGCCATGTTCACTGTTTTTTAAAAAAAAGAGCTATGTATCCTTCCTTCCTTCCTTCCTTTCTTCTTTCTTCCTTCCTTTTTTCCTTCCTTCCTTCCTTCCTTCCTTCCTTCCCCCCTTTCTTCCTTCTTCCCTTCCTTCCTTCTTTCCTTCCTCCCTTTCTTCTTTCCTTCCATTGATCCTTCCTGCCTTCTGTCTAGCTCTCCTTCATCTACCTATTCTTCCATCCTTCCTTCTATCCTTCCATCCTTCCATCTATCCTCCATCCATCCATCTATCTATCCACCCACCCATCCATCCATCCATGCCATGTTTCCATGTGAAAGAGTAAAAGGTTGGGGGGAAGATGGGAAGTAGTGTGCTTCTCTTTTGGGGGAGGCAAAGACTCACCCAGTTCATTCTCGCAGCATTTTAGGCTGATGTGGAAGCCCAGACCAAGGGCTTTGTGCTGATACGCCCACCCATATGTGCGGAGAGTTTGGCTCTTTCCTGGCTTATTTAGTTTCATTCATTTTTGTGGTTCTGAGGCATCAAACCCAGGGCCTTGAGCATGCTGGGAAGGTTCTCTGCAGCTGAAGTCACCCCGACCCTCTGTTCTACTTCTAACTCATGTAAGACCCTCGGGCAAGCTATGACTCCTTATTCATAATGTGTGGTTTTGATTTTAGTAAACCTTGTATTAGATTCTGCTTTATATCTGTCTCTTGAAAATAGGATAATTAATTTCTGATGGATAGTTATTTTTTATTTACAAGAACATTCAATAGGACTTTTGTAGACTCATGCCCTAAAATATACTAACCAGCACTTGGCAATGCATATTTTTATGATAAACCAATAAACAAGAAACATACACGACTACACAGCTAGCTTCCCTTTAGGCTAAGCTCAAAATACTTAATTTTTTTTTTTTTAGTAGAAGCAAAACAGATGTCTGTGTTGGCAGTGGGAAAATGCTTGGAAAATCGATCACGTCTTGTCATTGATAAAGTGATACCAGCATTGGCATCAGTAACACAGACGGGGCCTGGGAGCTGTTTTCTATGCATGCTGAATTTCAAAGATGTGGCTCTCAGGAATACAGGGGGGTTTGTATGAAGCTGAACCAACCTTCTACAGCCTGAAAGCCCATCCTTGGGAAACAAATATCCAGTTGCCATGGAGACACTCAAGGTGGATGAAAGATGGATTAATCAAAATACAGTAAATCCTTTTTACGAGCTTCCTAAGGAATCGAGTGTGAAGTGAACCCTCTGGTCTGTCTTCTCTTATTCTCTCCCCATCACACAGGAAATCCACCATGGATGCACAATGATACACATTTATTATTCTGAGTCCTGTGTATACACCAGTGAATGGCAATCTCTCTTTGCCTCAAAGGCATCATCATAGAAGCACAAGGGCTGCATGCCCATGTGAGAAAAATAGATTTTGAGGCTGAAGAGGGAAAAATTACCTTTTTAGTAAATAAACCTTTTAGGTTAGCGCATAAAGAAAGAGGTTTTTATCATGGCATCTTCATACATATGTATAAAAATTATATTCACTGCAAGAAAAAGAAAACTACTCAAAAATGGAATTTGAAATGGAAGGAAAGCTTTATCTTATGTCTCTGCAGGAAAAAAAGAAGCAGTTTCTAAAGCGTGTGATTATTTATTAAATGAGCTGCATCCTCAGGAGAGTCGAGGAGATGAAGGGATTTGTGCTGCGAAGCGAGCTGCGTTCAGTCGAGTCTTGACTGATCTGATGATTTTAACTGTTGGATAGCACCTGAGAACAAGTCGTCTTCATCTCAGTGTGAGTTAAATAAATAAATGGATGAATCTAAATAAATTATTCAGCTCAATAAATTAAGTGAATAAATAGATTAAGTGGCTATTCCATTTCCCCCCAACAAACTGACAAGTCAAATTAATCAAAATAGTTAATCCAGTTGTGGGAGACAATTCTAGAAGCCTCCAGTAAATCATTGTTGGGCAGCCCAATTCAATTTTCTCTCCCATTCTTGAATAGCTCCTGAATCCAGCAGCCCGGATGAGCTAGCATACAGAATCAGCTGATGTGAGAGGGGCTGGACAGCTGCCAAGAGCAGATAAAGAAAGGCTCACAGTGATGATGTCAGTTTCTATAGGAGAGAGGCTGGAAGAAATCCAGGGGGACCAACTAGAGGCCACAGGCAGGTTCTCAGAGCTCTGTCTCGGTGAGCTCCTACTGAGGGGGACCCAGAATGCACCTTCCGAAGGAATTCAGCATAAGAAGGAGCTTATGCTGTGTGGAGAAAGGAGTGTGTCAGGTTTTCCCTTAGCATGGGCTGGGAAGAGGTGAAGGCTGCTGCTCCACCTCCCACAAGGCAGTGCACCTGCCACCTCTTGGAAGAAATGGAAGCAGCCAGCGGCACTGCGGCTCTTGGAATGGACACACTGGCTTGCGAATTCCGCATGACATCTCAGACTGAACACAATTGTTTTTTGAAACAGACAGGTTATAAATTCTCAGTAGAATGAGGAGAAATCAGCTCCAGACTGAAATACAGGACTGAAGTCTCTGTCCATGACTTGCTGATAATTCAAAATAACCATAAAATATCACAGTTTTAAGCCTCGGGTGCTTGATCTGCTACATGGCAATAATGGTGCGTACCGACCCACCTACCTACCTTATAGTAAAGATTAAATGAAAGCCAGGTGTGGCATCAAGGCAAGATGGAGACAGGGGAAAGCCTTGGGGACTTGAGAAGCAGAGAGGAGTCCCTCCACCAGGAATCTGGAAGAAGCATTTGCTTGGGGTCTTTCTGCCTTGCTAGATGCAAACCTGCTGTTTTCCAGTCTCACCAGAAATGCCCTCTACAGAGAGAGACCTATGCCATTAGGATTCCTCATGCAATCCTAGTGGTTTCTGGTTTTATCAGATTACAGCTCCTTCTGAGTCATTCCCAGGGCCACCCTTTAATCTTACAAATTAAAAGAAGGGACAAATTTGAAAAATTCTTTGCAATCTTTGTAATTTAAAAGTAACCCAAAGGGAATATATGGTTAATGCTTGGTCCATTCATTGGGACTCTTCGTGGAGGACCCTATATCTAGCATTGCTAATTCTCTAAGGGAGGACTATACCTATATTTTCAGGTGGGTCTTAATTTCTTCTGATCTCCAGCCCCTTTATGTAACACTACCAACTCCCCATGTAAAAAAAATTAACTAAAATAAAAAGGAATCTATTCTGTGAGCAGAAATTCAGCAGGTGAATTCTCAGAGAAACATACCTTGGAGAAGAAGTAGGATCCTTTGGCACAGTTAAGAGAAGTCACCTGGCCTTGTCTTCTGCCATTTATGTGGGGTCATATTTGCATAGATAAGAGGCAGAAGGCTATCTTGTTAGATACTAGACAACCTTCCTGAGACCCTCTGTGGTGGTTTGAATATGCTTGACTCATGGGAAATGGTGTTATTAGGAGGTGTGGCCTTATTGAAGTAGACGTGGCCTTGTTGGAGGAAGTGTGTCACTTTGGGTGTGGGCTTTGAGGTCCTATGCTTAAACTCTGTCCAATGCAGAAGAGGCCCTCCTCCAGGCTGCCTACAGAAGAGACTCTCCTTCTGGCTGTCTTTGCATCAAGATGTAGAATTTTCAGCTCCTCCAACACCATGCCTGCCTGCAGGCTACCATGCTTCTTGCCATGATGATAATGGACTGAACCTCTGAAACTGTAAGCCAGCCCCAATTAAATATTGTCCTTTATAAGAGTTGACTTGGTTATGGTGTCTCTTCAAAGCAATGGAAACCCAAACCAAGACACCATCCATTTGATGTGAGATGCCAGGGGACCTTTTGATTTTGGCACTAATTGCTAGTCTAAGGTCTCTCTGGTTTCTGAGTCAGCCTCCAAGTAGCCAGAGTGTAGGGAGATTTCTGACTTCACCTTTGTGCATTTTTGTCTCCACACTTGCCTCAAGGTTACAAGTTTTAGAAGCTAATGTAATATTTCTTGTTAATAAATATTATAGGGCTGAAGTTTAGTTGAGTGTAACAATACTTAGCTACCATACACAAGGCTCTATGCTCCATCCTCAGTACACACATATGCACATGCACACATGTACACAAAATAAATAATAAGTAGGTAAATGCATAAATAAGTCCTTCACTGTGAGATTTTGGTTGAAAAATTTTGCCAGCCTTGAGTTTAGGATTTCAGCATAATTAGCTACTTTGCTGCGAATATCACCCACATCAGTGGTAGCAAGACTTTGGGCTCCTCTAGGCTACATTGGGTAAGTAATTGTTTTGATCCATACATTTCATCCACAGACACTAGTGAAAATTGTAAAAATTAATTTGTTCTATTTTCAGTATGGGCTGGGCTTGAAGTTTATTGGAGCTGGCTTGCTTCAGAACTCGGAGTTGGGAAGTTCTAGGTATGACTGACATATGGTTGCCTGTAGAACAGAGGAGGGGGCAGTCTTGATTCCTAAATAATTAATGAGATAAACGTCTGTGTCCTAAGCCTATAGGGTGAGGTACTTGGAACAGGAGCAAGTCTGGCGTCTGGGAAGAGGAGACGGGAATTTCCTATGAGCAGAGGACCTTAAAAACCACTGTCTTGTCCCAAATGGACACACCAGTTACTTTGTCTTTTCTTCATGCTATGCCCCTTTCTACAGAAACATATATTAAAAACTGATTTATTTTCAGTCATCTCTTAAATTTGTTACTATCTTATTTCTAACAAATCTGTCCAGATTTGTTATTTCTTGTTTTTTTTTTTTTCTTTTCTTTTTTTTTTTTTTTTTTTTTTTTTTTGGTTTTTCGAGACAGGGTTTCTCTGTGTAGCCCTGGCTGTCCTGGAACTCACTCTGTAGACCAGGCTGGCCTCGAACTCAGAAATCCACCTACCTCTGCCTCCCAAGTGCTGGGATTACAGGCGTGCACCACCACCACCCAGCTCAGATTTGTTATTTCTAATAAATCTAACAAAACATCCTCAAATAATAATCCATGCTGTATGGTTTCCTGTTTAGAAAGACTTTTAAGATTGTCAAACGTATCTCAAGTTTGTGATCAGTGAAAAAGAAAACTAGGGGCTGGCAGAATGGCTCAGTGTGGAGGAGAGTCTGCCATCAAGTCTGACAACCTCAGCTTGATCCTTAGGTCCCAGGTGGTGGAGGAAGAGAACAAACTCCTGCAAATTATCCTCAGACCTCTTCAGGAGTGCCTCCCTCAACCTAATACATACATACATACATCATACATACATACATACATACATACATACATACATAGTAAGTAGTTGGTTTTTATCTTGAAGACTCATGTTTAAGTCATTTACACGAGTGATTAAATCTACTAAAAATGCTAAAACTGTGTGGTAGTTTGAATAAGAATGGCTTCCATAGACTCTCTCATATATTTGAGTACTTAAGAAGCAGGGAATAGCACTATTTAAAAGGATTATAAGCATTCGAAGGTGTGACCTTGTTGGAAGTATGTTACTGGGGGTGGAATTTGAAGTTTCAAAAATCAATTCCAGGCCTAGTTTCTCTCTCTCTCTCTCTCTCTCTCTCTCTCTCTCTCTCTCTCTCTCTCTCTCACTACAAATCATCCTAGTAACTGAGGATGTATCTCTCAGTTACTCCTCTAGTGCCTGCCTGATGTCTTGTTCCTCATCAAGTTGATAATGGGCTTAAACCTCTGAAACTGTAAGTAATCTCCCAATTAAATGCTTTCTCTTAGGAAAGTTGCCTTGGCCACGGTATCTCTTTACAGCAATAAAACTGAGACTAAGACAAGCTGCAAGCCAGTTTTCACGGTCAACTTTTGGCCTAAATTTTCTTTTCAATACCAAAAACAAGTTGATAACATGCTGCAGACCATAAAATCCTTTCAGCATTTACCTCAACTCAGCTGCCGTACTTCCACCCAGCAAATGATGGCACCACAGTCAGCACCAGCTCTTTTAAAGAACTGCTGGAACCTGGGATGATTTCATCCCCTGTCACACATGAAGTTGATGTGTGTGTGCATACACAAAAATTTGTATGCCACAGCACATGTGCAGAGGTAAGAGAACAGCTTTTAGGTATTGGATCCCAGGATTGAACTCAGGTCTTCTATCAGGCTTGTTCAGCAAATACTTTTACCCACTGAGCCATCTATCCTGTGGGTCCCAAACCTGAGTCTCCAGGGTGGTTTACAAAACATTGTTCATTTTCTTTATGGTAAGTTTTCTAGAAATACTATGCCATGATACTTCATTAAATGTGACTAATAATTACATCACCTCTGTTGATTTTATGTTTCTCTATTTTACTAACCATTGCCAGGTCACCATTAGTGGCTACACCAGCTGCTGAGGTTGGGGTGGGACTCCCAGCCTAGAGTGGGTTGAAATGAAACACAGAGTTGGAGTCAGGTGTGGCTTTAAAGACTGATGGTCTCTGGACGTTCTGGCTTTCTAACTAAATGAATGCTTGTTGATAACTTCTAAAAAGACCTAGAAACTTTCTTGCTCATTCTGAGGGTTAAAAGCCACTGGCTTAGATGACTAACACCTGTAACCTAATGGTGACAGAGAATTAAGTAATTCTTAATTTGTTCTATCTGTGCAGGAATTGCACAGCTTGAACTCCCAGTCTGCTAGTTGAAGTAGCAGGAAGAAAAAGGGACAATTTGAAAAATGATTTTAGCCTTTATTTCTAAGTTCTCCAGTTATCCAAAAAGTTTCTGTAAAAGTTCTTCTCCAAAAAGTACTCTCTAAAAAGTTCTCCAAAAAGTTTTCTATGAAAGTTATCTCTTGATCTCTGAAAAATTCTCTCTGCTCTCTTCTCCTAATTTTGCTCGTTCCTCCTGCTTTGCTGTAACAACCATAATGCTCTTATTTCTAATGCCATTACTCCAATGCTATGCCCTTACTGCTAAGTTCTTCTTGAGTTCAGTTCTGTCTCCTCTTTTTGTCCTCAGCATTTACACATCTTCCAGAATACGTGATCACATGGTAAAAAGTTAATCACAAGTTTATACATAACTTCAAATCATACATTGAGTAAGAAATTTACAACAGAGAATGTTTACATGCATATTTATTATGAGTAATTATCTGGAACATTGATCTGTTCCTAGTTTTATAGGTTCACAGAGAGTTTAAAACCATAATTTTTGTGACTAAGGTATTAGTGAAGTTTTGACTAGATAAACCCAGTCAAGATTTTATCTTTAGTCCTTGCACCTATAGTACATTTTTAGTTTCCTTTTTATGACCTTTGGTTAATGGTTTTACACATTAAAAATTTCTTGGGAGTTGTAGATGCCTGCTTGCTACTTCCGATGCAATTAACTCATGATATTTGAAAACTGACAGCGTTCTTTCTCATTGCAGTTTTGACATCAGAAAGAACTTAATAGCCACCCTGTTATAAAATAACTTAATAATTACTAATATAACTTTAGGAATTTTTATAGGATCATCAACATTAAAAATTAAGAAATCATTTTTTGTCTATATAACCTTACTACAAGAGAATACATAAAAAAAGAAGAAGAAATCTTTGTTGTTTTGCAGAGATCTGCTCAAAAGGATGGGTTAGTACCTAGTGATTGTTATATATATTTGACAATAACAGGAAAAACATATTAACATCAGGAATCTTCTCTAAAATGAAATTCTTCTCAGCTTTGCCTAAAGAAGCAATTCCATCATTAACTTTACAGTCCATGGTGTAACCATCTCAGGAAGACGACCTACTAGTTTTTAGCTTCTCCTTGATGGCTCCTGGAAACCAGATATATTGATAATGGGCAAAACAATTACTAAAAAGAATATCAGTCCTGGAGCAAAGTGTGTTGTGGGATGACATGAACATTGAGCTCTTGAGTTCTCAGCAACTCTACCTGCTCAAGACACTCAAAAGATTGAGCTTACATTACTACATCATAGGAGGGTGGGGTTTATAAGGCCCTGTGCTTCATGAGGAATTTTATATAGTTAACAGTTGTGGGTGGGTGGCTTACAGAGTTCTAACCCTTTCTGAGGACTTACGGTTGGTGTGAGAGAGAGGAACATGTTCTTCAGTGGTGTTGCTCCTGGTACATTACCCTTGCTCCTTCAAGCAATCCTAATTAAACTCATAAATACACACATGAAAAGAGAGGCACACATAGAGAGAAAGAGATGAAGAAATAGACACTGGGGTAGAGGCAAGTTATCTATAGATGTGGGAGAGGGTGTAGGGGGAAATATGATCAAAATATATTGCATACCTACACAAACATGCCCCAAAGAAACCCATTTGTGATGGTTTAGATGAGAAACATCCTGAGTATTTGAACACTTAGCCCTCTTGTTGGTGCTATTTAGGAACTTTATGAGGTGGGAACTGTTGCAAGAAGTACACCACTTGGGGTAGGATTTGAGAGCCTAAGATCCTCAAGCCTTTTATGAAAGAAATATTCTGTGATGAGCAGGTTCTTTTGGCAGAGTCATTGCCAAGGTGTGCCCCTGAATAACTATGCCATGCAACAAACCTGGTGTGACAGGGGTTTATTGGGGGAAGGGGAGAGAGGAGTGAGGGCCTGGGAAAGGGGTAAAGGCAGACAGGAGCAGAGACATGGGAGTAGAGGAAAGGTGGGTAGAGAGATAAGGAGGGACCCTGGGAACACAGAGAGGGGGGAGGGGAGAGGAAGAGGGAGAGAGGGAGGGGGAGAAGGAGAGGGATAGGGAGAGCAGGGGAGTCCTTTTACACACACACACACACACACACACACACACACACACAGCTGTCACACCTGGCAGCAAAGGCAGGTCATGAAGTAAACAATTGCAAGCTCCCGCAGGCAAGTGGAATCGCCTGTACACTAACAAAGCCATTTCCAGTTCATTCTCTCTGCTTGCAGTTCAGGATGTGAGATCTCAGCATCCTGTTCCTGTCACTATGCCTGCCACTTCCCCTCCCACCTCCACAGTAGACTCTCTCTCTCTCTCTCTGGAACCATAAGCCAAAATAAATATTTTTTCTATAAATTGCCTTGGCTACAGTGTTTTATCACACCAACAGAAAAGGAACCAATACACTATTATTATGTACATTAATATACTCTAGAAAACTTTTGAAAACCAAAATATCACTGCAGTAAATATATTGTAATAATTGCACAGGAAGAATGCAAATGTCTCTTTCAATTCCGTGCACTGAAGTCATCACTATCATTTTCCTTCACAGGTCAATTTCAATAGTTGGTGTTGGTCCTTGTATATAGCCTGGACTGCCTTCAAGTTTGCTGTGTAGCTGATACTGGTCTGAAACTCCTGATCTTCCTGCCTTCACCTCTGAGTTCTGAGTTCATAGCCTGTGGACTGCTACATCCCGTACTTCATTGAAATTCTTAAAATTAAAATTCTGAACACTGGAATGCTATGCTATTACTCTTTAACTAATTTAAAACTTTCCTTTAAAGGCGATCATTTTTTTAATCTTATATTGAAAAAAGAAAGTTTTTTAATCTTATATTGAAAAAACTATATTGACATATAGTTTTGGACACTAAATAGGAATCTGAGTTGAAATTAAATAAATGTCCTAGTTCTTGGGACTGCCCATGGGAGAGCAGTCAATACCAAAACACTTTATGAACCCTAAATATATGTACTTTTATAAGCACATCTACTTTTGTTTGTTTTCAAAAACTTATTAATTTCCTTGGTGATTTTAGGTACATTATTTACATTGATCTCATCATGCTTAGGGGCAGATGCCTCACCTACAGAACCATCTTGCCAGCCTCAAACTTTCTGTATAGATCAGGTTAGCTTTAAAAGAATATAACAGTTTTTGTAAAAACTGTTGCGACTTTGATAGTTATGTTCTTCTGTTACATGAGGCAATGTTATAATTTTTAAAATATTTGGGGGAGACGGTATGGTGGCAGTCAGGCGTGGTGACTCACACCTATAATCAGCACTTAGGAAGTTGAAACACAAGGACAGCTATGAGTTCTAGACTAGCCTGGAGTACAGAATAAGATCCTGTCTAGACAGTCTCTTTAAATAACTATCTTTAACTTTACTTAGGACAGGCTACAGAATGGCTTGTGTAAAACTGTTGTGATATATATATATATATATATATATATATATATATATATATATATATATATCACAACATTGATGCATGCACGCATTCACACATTCACTCCCGAAGTACTGCCCAGAGAAGTATGATGAACATCTGTGACCCAACCTGTGAAGAAGTCTTAGTCTCTACTCCATTGCTGTGAAGAGGCACCATGACCAAGTCAATTCTTATAAAAGAAAGCATTGAACTGGGCCTTGCTTACAGTTCCAGAGGGCTAGTCCATTATCATTATGCATGAGCATGGCACTGGTACAGTAGCAGAGAGCTACTCATCCGTGGGCAGCAAGCAGAGAAAAACAGTAGGTATGGCCAGGGCTTTTGAAACCTAAATGACCACTCCTAGTGACACACCTCCTCCAAGGCCACACCTCCTATCTTTGCTAGTCTACCAACTGGCCACTAAGCATCCAATATATGAGCTTACAGGGGACCATTATCATTCAAACCACCATAACTATCCATTGACAGGATTGGTGTCTATCTAGACCTTGCAAAAGGAAGCATGGGGGTACAGACACATGCAAGCACTGGACGCAACATTGAGAAAGCTGAGACGCATTCATCACCCTGGCCATCATCTTGCTCCCCTCCCATACTTATTTCTCTTAAATGCTATTTAGTGTTGATCTAGGAACAATTTCTGACCTGCTCTATTAGATCTCTGGTATTCCCCCCCCTACACCTTGCCTCTATTTTCTTTCTTTTTCCTCTTTTTTCCTTTTGAAGGGCTTTCCCAAAGAAGATCAGCTGACCAAGTTTGCAGGTCTCAGCTTCCTGTGACCTGGGTCAGTTTTAGGTTCTCTCTCTCTCTCTCTCTCTCTCTCTCTCTCTCTCTCTCTCACCAGTGTCTCACTGTGTAGGTTTGCCTGGTCTGCAGCTGGCTATGTAGAGAGCTATGTGAGAACTATAGTGAGAATGCTCACTATATAGAGAACCTCTTGCTTCTATCATCTGAATACTTGGACCAAAGGTGTGTGTCACCTCGACACCAGCCCTCCACCTGTCCATACTGTTCTCTACTTTCTATGTGCTCTTCCCTTCTAGGTTTTCTCTGTCAATCCATATGAATCACCAGGCTCACTCTGTTTCCTTTGTAGTCACAACCACAGAATCACCTATTTAATGCATACAATGATGTTGGTGTTCCTTTACTTCCTAGAAGGATCGGTGCTTGAGTGGTGATTGTTTCATTTTTATATGACTATTACTGTATTTTCATATTGTGTCTATACTTTCATACTGATAATTTTTGCTGACAGTAGTTTACTCTCAGGGATTGAGCATGGCACCATGACTTTATATGAAACCACAATGCTACTAGGATTAGTTCCTCTTTAACAGTGGAAGTACTTGTACTAGAAAAAAAAATGTGATAAAATTTTAAAAGTCTGAGCAACACCTGGCGGTGATGGCACACACCTTTAATCCCAGCAATTGGGAGGCAGAGGCAGGCAGATTTCTGAGTTCGAGGCCAGCCTGGTCTACAGAGTGAGTTCCAGGACAGCCAGGGTTACACAGAGAAACCCTGTCTCAAAAAAAAAAAGCCTGAGCAACAACTTACTATCAGATGTACAAATCTCAACACACACACACACACACACACACACACACACACAATTGACTCTAGAGAGATGGCTTAGCAGTTGAGAATGCTTGTCTTACAGAGCAACTGGGATTGATTTCTAGCCCTCACATGGTGGCTCATAACCTCCTTAATTCTCAGCTTAGAAGATATGACATGGTCTTCTGGCCTCCATAGGTATTTACATACATACATACATACATACATACATGCAGGTAAGACAAAAACATAAAAGCCAAGGCATATGACTCCTTGTGGCTTGAATGAGAATGTCCTCCACAGACACACGATTTGAGCACTTGGTTTCCTGTTATGGCAATATTAGAAGAGATAAAGAAAATGTGTCCATGCTGGATGAAGTATATTACTGGAAGTGAGCTTTGATTTCCTGGTACTCTTTCTGTTTCATGCTTGCAGTTTAAGATGTAAGCTCTTAGCTTGCTTCTCCAGCCAGTATGACTATCTACTGCCATTCCTTCCTACCATGAAGGTGATGGACTCATCCTTCTGGAACCATGAGCCCAAATAAACCTTCCCTCCCTGTCCTGGTGTTTTATCACTGCAAAAGAAAAGTAATTAATAGATTCCCCTCCCCCAATTACTAAACTCACAGTAATATCCTTCACTGAAAGTGAATTAGACAAAAATTCCAAAGACCAACAATGCAACAAAATCATTGTTTAGTGTGTTAAAAGAAATAAAATTGGACTTGAATAATCTCCTGAGGAATTCCTAGAGATCACAAACAGCTGAACAAATAAGGAAATCAATCATAGAGTATAAAAGGAGAAGTCAATAAGGAGACAGAAATACCGGAAAAACCCCAAACAAACCAAATTACTAGAAATGAAAAAAATCAATAAGTCAAATAAAAAGGCCAGTTGAATTGTCACCAGTAGAATGGGTCAAGTAGAGAACAGACTATTGGGGATCGAAGACAAAGCAGAGGAATTGGAACATTCAAAGAATGATGAAGATAAACTAATAAAGTATAAACAGAACCAATGAAAAGAACAAATCTAAATCATAGAAAAAGGAGAAGAAATTAATGCTATAATCACACAAAATATTTTGAATACAACTATAATAGGAATTTCCCCAAATTTAAAGAATGAGCTGCCCACACATGAGACATTTATAACAGCAAATAGACATACCAGAAATTATCCTGTCCACATAATAGCATGGTTAAACTCCAAATATACAGAACAAAGGGAGTATTCAGACTGCTGAAAGAGAATAATGACAAATCTCATCTAAAGGCAGGCCCACCAGAACAACAGTACATTTCTCAAAAAGAAGCTTTAAAAGTCCGCAGGGCTTGAGATGAAGTATTTCAAGAACTGAAGAGAACTGCCAAACCAGATTGCTATACTCAGCAAAACTGCTATAACTGAAGAATGAAAAACTTTCTGTAGTCAAAACCAAGCTAAAGAAATCCTTGACCACTAAGCCAGGCCTATAGAAGGTAGCCTAAGAAATCCTTAAGACTAAAAACAGATATAAATACAACCATAAGGATATAGTTAAAAAAAGTTAAAATAGTAATTAAACAAATCACTTAGGATTAGGAGAACATAAAATCAACAAAATGACAGGAGTTAATGCACATGTTTCATAATTAATAGTCTCAACTCCCCAACCAAAGCACAGAAGTTAGCAGATTGTATTAAAACAAAACTGAAATTCAATTATTGAAAATTCATGTGGACAGCACAAAAGCTCCTAGATAGACATAGAAATTCCAGGCAAACGGAATAATGCTGCAGGACTCACTGTACCTTATTTCAAATTGTACTGAAGAGCAATAGTAGCAAATAAAGCATAACCTAGAGATCCGTGAACAGAATGTAGGACTCAGGTATAAACCCATGCAATTACAGTGTCTAAATTCAGGCAAAAATGCCAAAAATATGCATTAGAGAAAAAGACAGCCTCATCCCAGACCCATTTGTGGTACTGGGAAAACTGGATATATATCCAGTGTGTGTGTGTGTGTGTGTGTCTATCTGTCTGTTCATATATGGATATGGATATATCCATATATGAAAAGAGAGAGATCCTTACCTCATCCCCTGTACAAAATAACTAACGCCAAATGGGTCAAAGATTTTAATTAAAGACTAGAATGTCTGAAACTGTTGAAGGGGAAAGTAGACCAAAGGCTTCAAGATCTAGGCACAGGCAAGGAGCTTCTAAAATAGGATGTCAGTTGCTCAGGAATAATACCGACAATTGACGAATGAAACCTACAGAATGGGAAAATTATTCACTAGCTATAAATCTTACTACATGTGGATATCAAGTCTGTAGGGCAAGCATGTACCTGAGTGAGAAACTGGACCCAGGACATATGGAGAGTGGTAGAAACAGAGGTAGCTTTTTAGAGAAAAAAATATTGCTTTTGAAAATGGAAGTGGGGAGGAGTTGGAGAAGGTTCAGAGGCTCAATGACACAGGGTGAAGAGTTTTAACCCCTCATGTGTCATTTATACAGTTATACAGTACAACTACTGCTTTCTGCTTTTGCACACCCTGGGCTTTTATTGCATTGCCTGGTCCGTTATGAGGAGTCCTTGGTGGGGAGTTTTCTATCTTTTCTCATTGGTTTCATTCATTGTTAATATTGATGCCTCTCTTTTCACCTTACTCCACAGCCACAATCTGACAAAAGATTATCATCTGACATGCAAAGGATTTAAATAACAAATAAATAGATAATAAATAAGAGATCAGACAAGCAGATTGATAAATGGGTTGATGAACATATAATTCTCAAAAGATGTAATGCTAATGGCCAAAAAAATGTTTGACCTCACTAACAGTCAGGGAAATGCAAACTAAAACTACACTGTGATTCCATCTCATCCAGTCAAGATTCAACCATTAAAAAGCCAAGAGGGGCTGGAGATGTAACTCAGTTGTTAGAATACTTGCCTAGCATTTACGTAGTCTAGGGATTGATTGCCAGCATTACACAAAACTATACACGATTTCATATGTCTATAATCCCAAGTTCTCAGGAGGTTTAGGAAGGAGTGTCAGAATGATCATCTTTGACAGGCTTGAGGCTAGCCTCAACTGAATGAGATGCTGTCAAAAAGAAGAAGAAGAAAAGGAGGAGGAGGAGGAAGAGGAGGAGGAGGAGGAGGAGGAGGAGGAGGAGGAGGAGGAAGAAGAAGAAGAAGAAGAAGAAGAAGAAGAAGAAGAAGAAGAAGAAGAAGAAGAAGAAGAAAAGAAAGAAGGAAGGAAGGAAGGAAGGAAGAAAGAAAGAAAGAAAGAAAGAAAGAAAGAAAGAAAGAAAGAAGAAAAATGTCAAGAAAGTGGATGAAAAAAATCATCACCTATGGGAGTCTAAACTAGTCCCGCACCATGGAACCAGTCTAGATATAGCTCAAAACACTAAAAACAGGGCTAGAGAAATAGCCCTGGAAGAGCAGCTCAGATACTGATTGCTCTTCCAGAGGACCCAGGTTCAATTCCTAGCACCCCATGGCAGTTTACAACCATCTATGACTCTAGACCAAGGAGATCTAACACCTTCTTCTAGACTCCACAGGCACCAAGCACACATATGATACACATATATGCATGCAGGTAAATATTTAGATACATAAACAAACAAATGAACAGCAACACAAACTAAAAACATAGCTGAGATGGCTGGAAAATAGTTTGCCATGCAAGTCTAAGAACCTGACCGTGAAGCTCAGAACTGAGCCTCTGAACCTTCTCCAACTCTGCCCCACTTCCATTTTCAAAAACACTTTTTTCTATAAAAAGCTACTTCTGTTTCTACCTCTATCTTAGGCTTGAAGGTCATCTTATAGTAAAACCAAACTAGGTTCATTCCTGTTTATGATTCAATCTTTTTCCCAGGGATTGAGTTATGCTTCCCATGTAACCTTAACTACAAATAGTTGTGTACTTCCTAGGAACCTAATTTCTAGGAACCAAACCATACCTTTGTTTCAAGTGGTTATTATGACTACCTCGTTATAGCCATTTTGTTATGACCACCTTGTTTTGACCACCTTGTTATGGCCACCTTGTTATGACCACCTGTTTATGACCCCCTTGTTATGACTACCTTGTTATAATCACCTTGAAACCATGTTTTTATCTCTGAAAGTTATTATCACCACCTTGTTAGGCTTGTGTTCTGCTTTTGTGACACCCTGCCTGTCAAATCCCCTATTTGGAAACTCCCTATTTCTGAACTATAAAAATCCTTATCTCACTCATGTCCAATGCTAATCTCTTAAACCCTGTCTTTAGAGAAAGACAGCCCATGTGCACACATTCAAAAAGTTTGCTTTTTTAATTAATTGCTTGCTTTAATTAATTTGTCTATAATCTGGTTTGGTGTTCTTTCTCTTCCCATCTGTGGGATTAATAGAAGATATGCAGACAGGACAGCAGCCTGTGATCCCAGCCCTCCTAATGGAAGATGGGAGATGAAACAGGGTCCAGCTAACTTGTATATGTGGCAGTAAACAACAAAGAAGAGACCCTGACTCAAATAAGACGAAAGGGCTGACACCCAAGATTGTCCTCTGACCTTTACACACAAATCCCCTCACACAGACAGAAGTACACCAGAAAGAGAGACAGAGAGACAGAGAGACAGAGAGACCCCAACTCAAAAAGAGATCTACTATGTGACCCAGTTGTCCTAGTTAGTGTTTTTATTGCTGCAATGAAATGAAACACCATGACTACAAAGCAAGTTGGAAAGAAAAGGGTTTATTCAGCTCATACTTCCACATTGCTGTTCATCACTGAAGGAAGTCAGGACAGGAACTAAAATGGAGCAGGAACTTGGAAGCAGGAATTGATACAGAGGCCATGGAGGGGTGCTGCTTACTGGCTTGCTCATCGTTGCTTGCCCAGCCTTTCTTAAAGAACACAGGACCACCGTCCAGAGATGGTACAGCCTCCTATGGCCTGGACCCTCTCCCACTGAACACTAATTGAGCAAATGCCTTACTGCTGCATCTAATGGAGGCATTTTCTCAACTGAGGCTCCCTTCTTTCTGGTGACTCTAGCTTGTGTCAAGTTGACACAACCAGCCAGTACACCAGTATACATACGACTTGGGTATTTTCTCAAAGACTCTTAGTCAACACATCTCACAAACATATATAAATATATACTGTAACACTCTTTGTAATAGCTTCTATTGAGACAGCCCATTGTATGCAACAATAGAGGAGGGATAAAGAAATGAAGCATATACACACAATGGAATTTTTTGTACACAATGGAATATTTTGTACATTTCTTCCTTCCTTCCTTCCTTCCTTCCTCCCTCCCTCCCTCCCTTTCTTTCTTTCTTTCTTTCTTTCTTTCTTTCTTTCTTTCTGTGAGGGCATACATGTGCCATGATATGTACATTGAGGTCCTGGGACAACTTGCAGGAGTCAGTTCTCCCCTACCATGCAGGTTCTAGGTATTGAGTTCATATCATTATGTTTGGTGGCTATTGTGTAACGAAACTTTTCCTGGAGACACACAATACACATGTCTACTCATCCCAGTAGGGAATGCACAACAGTATAGACTCAACCAAAGTCCAACTTGGTGAGCCAGCAGGTTACTTATTGGGGTTACTTACAGGAATATGGGTGAGGGAGTCACTTACAGGAGCAGAAATGACTATGACTCAAAGACAGCTGCACCACCAAGACCCACCCCAGAACAGGTGACAGCTCACAAAGCTGGGAGCCTGTAGCATACTGTGGGCAGCTCAAAAGATTGGAGAGTGTCCTTTCTAGGTACCTCAGTTGGACCAAACCTCTTCCAGCAGTTGAGCTGCTTTCTGCTTCTTCCAGGTAGCTTGTCTGGTTTCAAATCTTGTTTGCAACTTGTCTTGAGAGTCTTCTTTATAGCTTAGTTCAGTTATTCTGAAGGGCTCTGATTTTATTGCTTACTCTGTCAGGAGGGGCCTAGTGGATCTGATCAGTTTCAGGGACTTCCTGAAAATAATTTTGAGTTGATTACCTTCCTGTTTCAAGTGCTTCTTAGCCGAATAGAATGCTACAATCTTGAAGGAAATGTATACAACAGTGGTGTCGCAGGGATTTATTGCTGTTAACAGATGCCATGACCACAGTAACTCTTATAAAGGAAAGCATTTAATTGGGGATGTCTTAAAGTTCAGAGGTTAGTCCATTGTCATCATGGTGGGACATGGGCTCACCTGGTGCTGGAGAGGAGCTGAGAGTTCCACATCTAGATCCGTAGGCAGCAAGAAGAGTAAGAGACATTGAGCCTGGCTCGAGCATCTGAGACCTCCAAGCCATTTTCAATCATTAAGGATGAATCTATTCATCCAGAAAGGTGGCTAAACAGCTAAAAGCACTGGTTGCTCTTCTAGAGAACCTAGGTTTGATTCCCAGCCCTCACACGGCAGCTCATACCCATCTGTAACTCCAGTTCTAGGATATCTTATCTTAGTTATCAGCCATGCAAGCAAAACATCCCAACACATAAAATGGAAAACAAACAAACCTTAATCACTAGTGAAGTTTATGTCATTTGCAAGGAAATGGACGCAACAGGTGCTAATCACATTGAGTGATTCTTAGAAAGCTAAGTATCATTTTTCTATCAATTGCTTATCTTAGATTTTATTCATTACATGAAATTGTGTATGTATCATATAAAAATAGAACCAAAACGTTCTAGGCAGACAAAGGATTCTAATTGCAGGAGGAAGGGGCAGAATGAGGGGATGGGAGCCCGAGGGGATGTGCTTAATGTATAATATGTATACATGTAGGAGAGCTTAGAAAAAATTTAACAAGGAAAACAAACAAACAAACAAAACCCCTAAGTGGCCAGGGCATACTTATGGCAGGGACCTCCATTTTGTTCAACTTTAGCTCCAAAATCAATCAACAAACTCTAACCATAGCAAAAATGTTGCATGTTTTCTATACACGTGGAGTAATGGGATGCCAGCCACACCATCTGCAGGACTTTGCAGCTGAGCTCCTGGTGTCTTTGCAACATTTTCCTATTGTTGGCTATTTCAGCCCTCTTTCCCCTGATTCTTAGCCTACAATATTTTGTAGGCATTCTTCTTAGAATTAATATGGTATCTATCAACCTGTCTTAACAGCCCCACTCCTTCTCCCATTCTGATAAATTTGAGCCTGGAAGGGTAACACTGTGAACCAATGGAGAACTAACTTTAATGTTTGCTTTAGGGATTCCTGCCCACAAATTAATCAAGGCAAACAGGTGCTTCCTGTTGATAAGTCAGCCTTATCCAGAGAGCTGTATGATCCCACAGACTAAGAGTGACCAACTTATCAGGGCAGTGGCTGTTTTCTCCCTTCTCGTTTGGTTTTCAGGACTGTGAATTAAACCCAAGGTCTCACACATGTCAGGCAGGTGTTCTATCTCTGAGCTGTACCCCCAATTCCTCTCCACACCCATTTGAAGATTTGCTGTCTACAAATGCTGAACTCCTGTGTTGGCAACTCTATCTCGTTCCTGAAGCCCAGAGTATTCCTCTGCTGAGACACTGAAGACCTGGGCTCGATGGTGCTCCCCTGCTGTAAGCCTTGTTTGTACACTCAGACATGTTGTGTTAGATTGTGTGGAAGAGTCAATAGTCGGCATTTATGTTCTCTACATATGTGTTGGAGCTAAGTTCTATAAAATGTTGACCTACATACATATCTTCTCTTAAAACAATATTTTTAAAGACTTATTTTAGGTCCAGAGAAATGGCTCAGCAGTTAAGAGCATTTACTTCTCTTGGAGAGGACCCAAGTTCTGTTCCAAGCAACCACATGTTTGCAGTTGTCCCTAACTTCAGTTCTAGGGAATCCAACAGCTCTCCTGCATGCACACACAAATACACATAAAATATATAAATATTTTAAAGGATGTATAGGCATGTATCTATGTGTGGGTATGTGCATGTGAGTTGACTGCCCTCAGAGGTTGCTGGACCCCCTAGAGTTAGACAATTGTGAGCTACCCAACCTAACTCCTAGGAACTGAACTCAGGTTCTCTGTAAGAAGCAAGTATTCTGAACTGTTAAGCTATCTCTGCAGCCCCACACCTTCATTTATGAAAGCCAGGAATCTAGTTTTGTTCCCACATAGTTTCTAATGAGTTATATCTAAAATGGCTATACAGTTTTTAACATAAAATATTCAAGTAACATATCATTAGATGTTGATGTTTGTACTCTGAGAAAACATTTCACATATAATGTTAACATTTGAGGTTGTTTCTTCCAAATGAATAAAATCCCCATTTTTATGCTCATAAAATTCTTGGTTGGCTGACCAAAAATGAATCATTTATACTATGTGTTGAATAATATCACACTCATATTTTATTTCCAGATAGTATCAGTCTTATAGCATTAAAAGTTATAGTTATGGATTAAATCATATTTCTATCTTAATTGCCTAATACCATTGCTGATGTTTTCATATGTATTAGGGCCTATGATAAGCTCTGCCAATTTTTACTATTTTCAGTTTTTGTTTTGATTATTTTTTTCTCCATTCATAAAGTCTTTGGCATAAACACAAAATACAAACTACTTCAAAGCAGAAAAATGGTAATATTTTTTATCATTTAGGAGACTTTGTATATAAAGATTTCAAGAACCTATTTACAAATCAATTGGTATGGGTGGGTATGAGCAGAGTTTCTTTTATTCAAACTAAATTAATAAGTTAATATGTGTAAATATCCATGGGAATGTATATTGATTTTAATGATTAATTTAAATAATTGATTTTAATAAATGATTTAAGGATTTTATAATATTTTATAAATAATATATTTATAATGATTTTTTATAATGCATGATTTTAATAATTGATTTTAATAAATGATTTTTTTCCTGTTTTGAGCTTTTTAAAAGAAGAAATCCATTACTTATGATTGACATGGAAATGAATGGTAAATTTATATACTGTCTGTGATGGCTAATCTTGGTTAACCTTTGATATACCGAGAAGAGAGAATCTGAAATGACAAATTGCCTCTGTGAGATTGCCCCATAGGCATGTTTGTGGACATTTTCTTGATGGTTAATTGATATAGGAGGACCTGGCACACTGTTGGAGGTATCGTCCCTAAGGGGCTTGGACTCGGTAAGAAAGAAAGGTGAACATGGGCTGAAAGGGAGCTAATAGGCAGTGTTCCTCCATGTTCTCTGCTTTAGTTCCTGCCCGGAATTTCCTCAGTGATGGACTGTAAACTAGAAGTGCAAACCAAATGAACCCTTTGTTCCTGAAGTTGCTTTAGACATGATGTTCACCACAGCAACAGGAAGCAAACTAGAATACTATCTAGTACTCTCCTCAAATCAGGAACTGGGACTTTCCTTCTTACAGCCTGCCATATTTATTGTATCCCCCACCCCAATTTTATTTGATAAACTAAATAATTAGCTTTCATTTTCTATTATAATGATGTGGTGGCTTAAATGAGGATGGTTTCTTTAGCATCACAGATTTGAATATTTGAATATTTAGACAGTTGATGGAGTGTCTAAGAAGGATTCAGAGGTGTTGGAGGGGGTGTCAGTGGGAATGGTCTTCGAGGTTTCGAAAGCCCAAGTCAGGTCTGGTCTCAGGCTTTCTCTGCCTCCTGCCTACAGATTAGGATGTGAGCTCTCAGCTCATGCTCCAGGGTCATGCTTGCCTACCTGCCACAATACTCTCTGCCATGATGGCCGTGGACTTACCCTCTGAAACTGTAAGCAAGCCCCCCATAAAGTGCTTTCCTTTATAAGTGTCCTTGATCATGGTGTCTTTTCACTGCAATAGAGCAGTAACTAAGACAAATGATAATTTTTCTTTTCTTCCTTGGCGTTTTGAGTCATGGCCTTATGTTGTTTCAGGCTGGCCTTAAACTCTTGATTCTCCTCTCTCGGTCTCCCAAGTATTAGGATTATAGGTACATGAGAGGAAAAACACCTTTAGAAATTGAGAAGAACTTATATAATAACTTAATATTTTATTTAGAACCTAAACATTTAAAAACAATAGATATGAGAAAGTCATAAATTTGAACTGTATAAATCTGGAAATTGCCTTAACCAAATGATCCCAGGTAGCATCCAAGCGAAAAGATATGCCAGTATCATGTGTGTCTTGAGATGGTGTCCTGATGTGACACTTAGAGACTCATAACTACTTCTCTGGCATTCTTGCCAAAAATAACCAGAGACCTCAGGTAATCCTTTGTGTAATTTTCCAAAACCTATTTCCCTAACACCTACTGGCTAGCTGCTCCTCATATTGTTAATTCTGGCACTAACCACCTGGAATCAAAGAGACCTCAGACAACCTTTTGTATAATTTTCCCATACCTCATCTCTGACACCTACTAGTTGTCACAATGATACTCCATCCTGGCACTATCTGGAGTCACACAGACTTGTAGGTTAAAGGACTTGGCTCCTCAAGATTACCCATTCTTTAAAGAAAGCATGAGTCACTGGTCTTACTTACTTCATTTCATCTTTATTGGACTCTAATTTTGCATCTTTAAGTTTTTCCTTCTCTTCTGTGCTAACCACAGATCCCTGAAACAACAGGGAATATTCCATTAAGTTCTTTACATCAAAGTACCTGAAGTACCCAGAGCAACAATGACCTCCACAGGACAGGCCACCACGAGATGAGATGAGATCACACCCATCTGGGGGAACTGACCTGGTGATGAAGCTGCATCTGGCGCTAGATGGCTTGCCTCAAGTGATGGCAGTATAATGACAACTCCAGAATCCTGCAGAACCAGAGCTGAAGTCCTGACCAGTTGGCTCACCAGGGTTACTCTTTCATCTAGGCAAACTCCAGCCCCTATTCTTTTCCATTTTTACAAAATTGCAAAGGTCCCATCAACCCCTTGAAGATGAGCTTGGAGACCACCGATCCCTTTATCTGTTCCTCCCACATCAGCCCATTGTTTCTCTACCTTTTAAGACTGTTTATTTCTAGTCCATGAGGTGTTAGGACACTAGAGATTTCTAGCCTGTAATTCTGGCAACAACTTCTGATACCACCTGCAATTCTTGACACATTTCTGCCTCCTAATCACAAACTTTGGGGCTTCCCCAACCTACCCTCCATTAGATTTAACAATTCTTTGCAGTGACTCATCAGACTCAGGAAAGCCCTATACTTATAATTTCAGTCTTATTACTAAAACCATAATGGCCAGATGGAAGACATGCATGGAGCAAAGTAGAGACAAAGTGTAGCCAGCTTTTCTAAGTCTCTGTGTATGCCACACTCTGAACCCACATATAGCCCACCTACCCAGAGCTTCACTAGTCAATGCTTTTACAGGGGTTTTAATAGGCATAACCGATGCTCTTTGGCCATTGAGGATTGCCTTCAATCTCCATTTTTTTTTTTTAGAGGCTGGGAGCTAGGACTCTAATCACATAGCTGGTTTTGTTTGTTTTTTACCCGTTCCTGATCCTGGAGCTAGCTGAGTCTAACAGTAACCTCATTAGTATCATAGTATCATTCCCAGCACTCAGGACATTCCACATATTCCAAGAGCTCTACTCCAGGAACTCTGGGCAAAGATAAAGATACTTTTTAATATATCACACTATCAAATTGTAAAACATTCATAAAATAACTCGCCAATGTTCTTCAAAGTTGTTAAAGGCATGAGAGAGAAAAACTCCATGCTGTCCCAGACTGCAAAAGAACTAGGATGATAGGATTAAAGTCAATGTTAGGACCATGGCCTGGATTCTGGACCAAACCATGGGTGTTCATGGGATGACTGGTATGATGAGTACTTTGTATTATTAACTTGATATGCTTTAGAGTCTCCTGGGAAGGGACACTCAGAGAGAACTGCCCAGACCAAATTGGCCTATGGGACTGTCTGTCTTGATTATGATAACTGATGTGGAGAGGCCCATTCCACTCCCTGAGAGTGGTCTTGGGGTAGTATGAGTATAGAGAGCCACTGAGCATTAATAGATGGGCATTCTTCTCTTGACTATGGATTTTAATGTGAGTAACTGGCGACTCACATATATAGTTGTTTTCTGACTGCCACATATGTGCCATGCTTGTGCACCACCTCCATACATGAATGTGCACACACACACACACACACACACACAGAGAGAGAGAGAGAGAGAGAGAGAGAGAGAGAGAGAGAGAGACAGAGACAGAGAGAGACAGAGAGAGACAGAGAGACAGAGAGAAACAGAGACAGAGAGAGACAGAGACACCCAAATCTCCTGCCTTGACTTCCCCTCAACAAAGGACTATTTGATGATCCATGCTCTAAGCTTTCTTTCCCAACATTCTGAGCTTCTCTACTGTTTCTCTGAAGTTGTCCTGCCTCTGCCCCCACCCCCGCCCCCAATCCCGCCCCCCCTTTGCCATGCAGCTGATTATCCTGGTTTGTGTCCTGTGGCTGCTGTCCACGTCTTGCTCACTTCATTGCTTTCTCTCTTGGCTCTCCCTCATCTGGACAGCTGGGGGATTTTGTTTGACTGCCTTGCAGTGTCTTTTAGCCATCATTAGAATCGCCCTCCAGCCTCCTTTGTAGTCATTCTTAAATTCTTTCACTAACAAGACTAAGAGCCCCAAACTCTCACTCGAAATGTCAAGTTTAGCTGGAGGGGATTTTGATTTAAATTGTGTGATTCTCCCTAATCAGTATATTCGTGGGCAAAGCATCTGGTATGGAGTGACAGGCTGTGTTAGCTGACTTCAGACCACTATAATCTTTCTATTATTGTACATATTCTGCCTCTTCACACTAAAGTAGAAAGACACACTGAAACAGACAATGACCATTCATTTTCATTTTTCTAGAAACACTATAATAACAGATTTTTATCAACCTAAGGCACTTTAGTGACATCTGCCAAAAATACTGTCATAAAATCCATTTTAGGGTCAATAAAATTATAAACAAAAAACATGAGCAAAATTAGATGTTTCAATAACGCCTGTGATGAAAATGGCATTTTCTCACATGTAAAGCCCTTGTATGGCTTTCAGCATCAACAGCTGTTCATGGAGCTGTTAAGCAATGAAAAAGAGCCATTGCCCAGCGATGGTTACCAACATGAAATCTCTCGTCTAGATGTTCCAGAGTTCCTTCCTGACAGAAGACTTGACCCTGTATGTTTTTTATTTTCCACCAGCTTGAATCTTCCACTGATCCCTGCATGTTTCTTACCTGGCTTCTTATGATGGTTCATGACATATAAATACTTTATCCTGGGTAGGGCCCAAACTAAGTAAACTGCTCTAAAATAAACATCCTGGTATAGAAGTACACAATGTCCTCTGGGGAGGGGTTTCCAGACAGCAACCTAGCGCACTCAACAGGTCTTAGATGTTTATCTATTCACTTATTTACTCTAGTAATTAAAGATGAAGAGCTAATCGTGATTTAGATGAGCTATTCATATTTAAATAATAGAAAAAATAACTGGCTGTGGTGGTACATACCTATAATCCCAGTACTGGAAGGCTGAGGTCATTCAAGGCCAACCTAGGCTATATAATATAATGAGTTTTAAGGCAGGCAGGGCTACATAGCAAGACCTCACCTCAGACAACAAGACAAAACAAACAAAAGTAGGAAAACAATTTAATTGTCTTTCTTTAAAAATAGCTTATTGCCACACGAATCTCGGTGGACACCGTATGATTTCCACAGTTAAACCGAAATCTCGGTGGATAGTGTGTGATATTTACAGGTAAAGGACTTATCTATGATAAGGCTATCTTCTGAGGAACTCTGTTCTGAAACTCCTTGGCCAGAGATGCTGAGCTAAATTTCTCATGGCAAGCCTTGCCTGTGTGACTTTTCTCTGACTTGTTTCTTCATTTATGAGATGTTCCCAATAGCCAGAGTTGTGAGCACCAAGGCGATAAAGCCAATGAGAGTTCATTCTTTTTTTGTTTTGTTTTGTTTTGTTTTGTTTTGTTTTGTTTTGTTTTGTTTTTTTGAGACAGGGTTTTTCCGTGTAGTCCTGGCTGTCCTGGAACTCACTCTGTAGACCAGGCTGGCCTCGAACTCAGAAATCTGCCTGCCTCTGCCTCCCAAGTGCTGGGATTACAGGTGTGCGCCACCATGCCCGGCTGAGAGTTCATTCTTTGAACTGCAGCACTGGCCATGATTTATCTTCTAGGGATCCATTGCTTTGCCTTTTGATCAGCTATATAATTATTACCTAAATACATTAAAGAATTAGCCTCCCAACAATATATATATAATTGTATGGCTACAAATGTATAGAGATGGTGGTGGCTTTAACACCCTGACATGGAAAGCATCAGCTAAGTAAAGTTTCAAAGTGAGCCTAAAAGAGTCTCATAAGAAGAAAGCTAGATGTTAGATAAGGACTACACATGAATAGAGGACCTAGGGGTATAACTAAGTGTTCCTAAGAACTTTTGAACTACTAGTTTATCATTAACTACAGATATTCTGATCAAGGGACGTGATGCTTTGTATGTGTTCTCTGAAGTTCATACCTGATTGATTTTGTATTCTCTTGTGCCAGATGCTCGTGTTAATCATTCTTTGTAATCACTTCACTGGACACATTTTTCTTCAGTAATGCAATGCCAACTTGTGTGTATAAAAGTTCCTGCCTCAGAACAGTAAAGTGCATTCAGACTCAACCTGCATCTGGTGTGTCTGTCTGTCATTTCCTGGCTGAGCCTGTGCTTTCCTGCATACCAAAGACCTTGGTTCCCCCACGGGTGTGTGTCCCGAATGAGTCTGTCCATGGCAGCTTATGCGCTAAGATCAAGAATTGACAAATCGGACCTCATAAAATTACAAAGTTTCTATAAGGCAAAGGACACCATCAAAAGGACAAAACAGCCACCAACAAATTGGGGAAAGATCTTCACCAACCCTACATCTGACAGAGGGCTAATTCCAATATATACAAAGAACTCAAGAAGTTAGACCCCAGAGAACCAAGTAACCCTATTAAAAGTGGGGCACAGAGCTAAAGAAAGAATTTTCACCTGAAGAACTTCAGATGGCTGAGAAGCACCTTAAGAAATGTTTAACATCATTAGTCATTAGGGAAATGCAAATCAAAACAATTCTAAGATTTCACCTCACACCAGTTAAAAACTCAGGAGACAGCAGGTATTGCCAAGGATGTGGAGAAAGAGGAACATTCCTCCACTGCTGGTGAGATTGCAAGATAGTACAACCACTCTGGAAATCAGTCTGGTGGTTCCTCAGAAAACTGGGCATGACACTTCCAGAGGACCCTGTTATACCACTCCTGGGCATATACCCAAAGGATTCCCCTGCATGCAACAAGGACACATGCTCCACTATGTTCATAGCAGCCTTATTTATAATAGCCAGAAGCTGGAAAGAACCCATATGTCCCTCAGTGGAGGAATGGATACAGAAAATGTGGTATATTTACACAATGGAATACTACTCAGCAATTAAAAACAATGAATTGATGAAATTTGTAGGCAAATGGTTGGAACTGGAAAATATTCTCCTAAGTGAGCTAACCCAATCACAAAAGAATACACATGAAATGCAATCACTGATAAGTGGATATTAATTAGCCCAGAATCCCTGAATACTCAAGACACAATTAGCATATCAAATGATTCCCAAGAAGAAGGAAGGAGAGGGCCCTGGTCCTGAAAAGGCTTGATCCAGTATTGTAGGGGAGTTCCAGGACAGAGAAATGGGAGGGGGGTGATTGGAGAATAGGCGGAGGGAAGAGGACTTATGGGACATATGGTGAGGGGGGAACTGGGAAAGGGGAAAGCATTTGGAATGTAAACAAAGAATATAGAAAATTAAAAAACAATGATAAAGACAAAAGAGAAAGTTGTAGAATCCTAACACTTTTCCTGGTATGATGTCACATGCTATAGTCCCAGTTACTGAGAGGGGGCTGAGAGGGCAGGAGGGTGGTTTGACCCTGAGTTTGAGACTATGTAAGACAGCATAATGAGATGTTGTATTTAAATCAGCGCTTCTCAACCTTCCTAAGGCTGAAACCCTTCTAAAGAGATCCTCATGTTGAGGTAACCACCAACCATAAAATTAGTTTCCTTGCTATTTCATAACCATAATTTGCTACTGTTGTGAATTATAATGTAAACATCTGATAATGTTATACCCAAAGGGTCTCAACCCTTTAGGAACGGGTTAAGGTTAGGGTTAGGGTTAGGGTTAGGGTTAGGGTTAGGGTTAGGGTTAGGGTTGATCTAAATGAGTTCTGTCTGAATCTATTTCCTCATCTCTAAGCTCTCTTCCAGTGTAAGCCTTGTGATTGAGAATGTGATTGTCATTCTCAGTTGTCAACTTGATGGGATTTAGAATCACCATGGGAACAAATGCCTGGCCCTGTCTAGACTAGGTTAATTAAGGTAGAAAGGCTACCTGAAGTGTGGACAGGGTCCCTGGTGAATAAAAGGGATTAAAGGAGATGAGCAGCAGGGCTCATTCCCCTCTGCTTCCTGACTGTGGATGCAACATAACCAGCTGCCTCCTCTGCCACCATGAAGGACTGTGTCCTGATCAACTGGGAGCCAGATAAACCTCCCCCTCCCCTCTCTTAAGTTGCTTCTTGGCGGGTGTTACAACACAAGTAACTAAGTAATATATAGATGGAGGTAACTAATATTAACCCCTCCTTCCTCTGCCTTATTAATATACTTTAACATATATTTTTTCTTAGTTTGAAAGCTCATAGCATATGTGCTCCCTGGGTGTCGACTGCATTCTTTATTCCTGAGTGGGCAGCTGAGTAAACATAACTACAGTCCAAGAATCTCAGGAATTGGACAAGGGTCACACCAGTTTGCCAGCCACAGGCCTGGGCAGTTCTGTGGTGTGGTAGAAGATTTGAAGGCACACACCTGGAACTGGCTATGGCTGTGGGGGTGAGAAAGCTTGTCATGAAGTAGATGGAACATGATGGGTATGATCAATATATATGGAACCTGATCGATATGAACAATACGTGGGAAGGAGTTGGGGAAGGCAGATGGGAAGAGATGCTATGTCCCAGGAGCAGGTAGGGAAGACCTTTCAGTCGGGCAGCACAGATCTCTGGTGTCTCCCTACTCTGCCCATTCCTTCCTCATACTGCTGGATGATTTCCCTTAGTCTTTGGTTACCCAGCTCCCTGACCCTCCACTATAAATAAGGAAATGTGTGGTTAAGCTGGCACAGTCTTTCCTCCCCTGCTTCTCCTTCTTTTTCATCTCAATGTCCAAAGCTGAGCTTTAATCAAATGCAGATGTGTAGAGGGAAACACAAAAACAGAGTTCAGTTCCTGTGTCTTAGTCAGACTTAGCATCTCGGTGACAAAGTCCTTTAGGAAATAGCTTGGTGGAGGAAGGCTTATTTTGACTCTTGGTTTCAGAGACTCAGGAGACTAGATGGAGATGCATGAGAACAGGAGGTGTGTGTGTGTGTGTGTGTGTGTGTGTGTGTATTTTGGCAGAAAGGGCTTTTCACCTTATGAGAGGGAGGAGTTTCAGCTTCCACAAACATGTTCCAGTAATAATCCACTCCAAACAACTGAGTCCTCTGAACATTTACAGTGATTATCATTGATGCCATCAAATCATGAACCACTAATAGACCAATCCATCAATTAGCTCAGAGCTGTCTTGACTCAAACACTCCTCCAGAAACTTGAAAAAGAATTCTGTTCCCCCTCTTCTCTTCTCTTCTCTTCTCTTCTCTTCTCTTCTCTTCTCTTCTCTTCTCTTCTCTTCTCTTCTCTTCTCTTCTCTTCTCTTCTCTCCTCTCCTCTCCTCTCCTCTCCTCTCCTCTCCTCTCCTCTCCTCTTTCTTTTCCTTCTCCTCCTCCTCCTCCTCCTCCTCCTCCTCTTCTTCTTCTCTCTCTCTCTCTCTCTCTCTCTCTCTCTCTCTCTCTCCTTCTCTCATTTCTTTCTGCCAAGTAAGATGTCAGTTGCCATGGAGGTCTTGGGAACTTAAACTTTACTCAACCCCTACTCAAAATGGAAGTCTTATTCCAAATAGTGTCTTGTGGTTCTACGTTTTTCTTGCCACTGAGCTGTGGGAACTCTGCTAGGCAGACGAAATGCGGAGGCGCTAGACTGCATTTACCTTATGCCCTCTGTCAGGTGCTAGGCTCAAGGGAAGCACCAATACACTGCTTAGGGGCATGGGAAAACACAGCCTAAGATGTGGGAGGCCAACTCTGGGGTTCCCAGAGTTCCAGGCGTCCAGTTGCTGCTGGAAACCACAGAGGTGTCAGGAATGGAGAGATGGGGCTCCAAACTCTTGGACATACAGATACCACTGGGTCTAGGGGAACTGTGAATGGAAGAGGCAAGCAGGCTGAGGAGCCCGGAGTCCGGGGAAGGGGGAACTCTGGCTTAGCTCATTGGTGATTGTCCTTAGCTTAGTGGCAGTTGTCTGGGAGCACAAAAGGGCCTTCTGAGAGAGACTTAGGCTGTGCGGCTCTGTAGACAAAGCCTTTCTCCATGCTCCCTATGGTAGTTCTTGATGAGAGAGACAGTCTTTGGTTCCAAACTGTTTGACTGTTCATTGTGGGAAAAGGGTATATACCATCTTTTCAGGGTGGACCAGAGATTAAATACTGTTTGCAGGAAGAAATGTCCAGGAAAAGTAACTTATTGGCTAAATTCTCAAGGCCATATAGGTATCTCATTAGCATGGAGAAGTCTGTTCTGATTTATGTGTCCATAGGTCACATTCCTATGTAGGAAGTATGGTCAGTCACATGACAGGCCCTGGTCAGAAACAGGTGAAGCTTCTACCATCTTCTCAGAGGTTTTGGGACTCCCAACCCTCTCAATCTTAAGTGTTCTGGCATGGTCCATTGTCCCACAGTTTCTTATATTGGTGCAGGTGTCTCTCTTATGTTGGAGTCCATCCCAGGGGCAGCTGATAAAAGCAATTACCATAAAAGTTTATATACATGGGTGCAGGAAGTGCTGTTGGGTAGTTGGCTTGGGTCCAAGTTTATTGTAGAACAAAACAGTTCTACTGACTTTCTAATGTGATTGGTTTCCAAGGGCACATAATTTAAGAGAGTATGAACTTGAGCATGAGGAAGTTTCCTAGTAACAGCAGAAACACCATATGAGAAAATGTCCTTATAATAATAGTCACAGCACAAAATGGTAGGCTAGCCAGGTAATAGTTACCTAGACCTTAACACTGCATCTAGGTCTTAATATAAGGTTTCTTGCCTGAAGTTCATTAGCCCTGTGAATCTGAGGAAGGACTGTTGGCTATTGTGAGTCACACTTGATTATTACAAGCCCCACTGTGACAGCAGAAGCAAGGAATGGAATCTGCATTCCGTTCTTCTTGTTTAGAGTAGATTTGCTGACATTCAGATGCTGGGTCCCATGAGTGTTTTGGCATAAGAAACCAGTTACTCCTACAACAGTTTGGTCAGAACTTAATCTGTTTGCACAAAGATTATGATAGGTCGAGAAAATCGCCTTTGATTAGCTTGAGTTGACGCAGGGTCTCCTGCATCCTGGTTTATCCCAGGCTGACATCAGACTTGCTATGTTGCCTGAAGGTAACAATCTTGGACTTACGATCATGTCACCTTCTTCTTCCAAGTGCTGAGATCATGGGCATGAGTCACCATGCCCATCTATTTGCTGGCTTTGAATGTACCGAGTAGTATAGGATTGAGGTCCAACAATTCCCAGGGAGGCATTGATCTCTGTTTCCCTCCTTAGTGTTAAGACTACAAGCAAATGCCACCGTCTCTCTCTTATTTTAAACAGTTACTCAGATTTGAACTCATGTCCTTGTGCTTGTAAGGCAGGGCTTTACACCATAGCCTAGGCTTGCCTGGAACTCAAGATAGTCTCCTAGGCGCTGGGTTTATAGAAGAATGGCATTCTACTGCTAAGGATTAAGGCTAAATCAAGTCTAAAATTTTTGGTTCACAGAGCACAGCCACATTATTCTGAAGCGAGATGATTTTTTTTAAGTAGGATTTTCTTTTGCTGTGATTAAGTTCTATTAATTGCTCTCTTATTCTATGTTTAGAGTGCAAAGGTGGGCGTCATTACCCAAGTGCAGCTGGAGTAACAATAACAGGCAGCTTACAAAAGAGGGGGAGTCATCTTAAGCCGCGGGCTGGGTCATCAGAGGCCTTGTAAATATGCACATTAGACCTCCTTGAACCCTAGAGAGGACTCTGAGAATGAAATGTTCTGTCATTCTGAAAACAGTCCCAAGGTGGGTCAAGCATGAGCTAATCATAACACAAAGGCTTCTCTTCACGACCAACCCAATGCACTGAAATGAAAGCCATGTACTGTTCACTCCCATTTAAATGTGAGAGCCTGGGGGGAATTCACTAAGGGCCTTATGACTTACACAGTAACAGCCAAAATAGCTTAAAACCAGTCTGTAACTGCCAATGACTGTCTTCCCATAGTTTATCTCAGAGAACCCACCTCCAACTCCCTTGTCTGTTTAATGATGGTAAGAGGGATTTTTTTTATTTCCCTCCATTTCCTGTTTTCTTACCTCCCCTTCTTCCACTAATACCTTATTCCGGAGAATTTTCATTTAATCAAAGACATAGCCTTTGGGTGCACTCTAGGACTGCCTTAAGGTGGGAATTAAAATTGGGTCCTTGGTGGTTTTAAGCTAAGGCATGATGCAGACAATATACACACTAGAATTGATAGAGCTGTGTTGGTCCCGGTTTTTCTCCAAGTATCTATGCTAGAATTAGGTTTTCTGGTCCCAAACTCTATGCTTCCTTCAGTCACACAATTTTGATGTTCAAGTACTGGGCTCATTAGACCATTCAGACATCAGATCTGGTAGGTACCTATCAAACACTTCCTTCCCAGAGGAACTAGGCTGGCACCATTGGATATGTGGTTTTCCTGGGACATTATGCGTCTAGGTTGTTTGTATTCAAAAGAAGTGTTTCCAAGTGTAGTTTTACTGAGAATAGCATAGTTTGACTTTGGTGAAGCAGACTAAGTTGAAGGTTAGAAGGACACAGAAGGGAAAAGCATGCTAGAACAGAGTGATTAACAAGCTGGGGAAGTATGGGTTGAACTGTATCTCCTAAAACCATATGTTGATGCCTTTAGCTCTGGTGTGAATATGATCATGGAAGAAATATCTTAGGAGCACTGGGACTGTGGGATAGAAGAGGTCATATTGTACACAGCACCCTAATCTTAGACTGGTGTTCTTATAAAAGGAGTGAAATTTAGTCACAGAGGGACACACACAACAATAATGTCAAGCCGTGGAATGGTGGTCCGTTAGTCAATGGATTCTGAAAGTATTAGAGAGGTAGGCAAGCCTGGGTTTAGTCCTCTGAACTAGCAGCTTCTGACTTGTGAGTAATTCCTGGTAAAGCAGAGACTAGGAAGGTCAATTTAAGCGATGATTGAGGCAAACACAGTGAAGGTGAGTCTAAATCTGCCTTTGGGAGCAAACTGTCAGGAACATCCTCCACCCGTTTACTCATATAAACATATGCTGACAATTATGAGGTGTGAGCTGGGTAAATGGCTTAGAGTAAAGTACTTGCCACACAAGCATGAGGACCTGGGTTCAGATTTCCAGAACCCACAGAGAGCTGAATGCAGTAAAGTGCTTCTGAAGAGTAGCCAGGAGAATCCCTAGAGGTTGAGAGACCAGAGAGCCTGGGTATGTGTGAAGAAAAGTTCCCAGAAAGCTTCAACTGACCCTTCTGCTGGGTTGATTGGAGCTCCTGGAAACCACAGAGAGATTAGAATAGTGTGGGTCAAGGGTTGAGTTGCATTTTATCTTGGCCTATCTTTAGCCTCATAAATAGCCATTCCTGGCCCATTTCTACATGTGACCTAACATCTGACTAATAGATAAAAACCTCTTGGAATGTATTGTTTTAGCTGACCACTAGTTTCTACCTACCCAAGAGCTAAGAATTTCACCAGATTGCATGCCTCTGAGGCTTAGCCTTCTTTCTTGGCTAAAAACTGCTTCTTTGATATTTCTACCAATGAATTTGAAAAGTGCCTTGATTTATGATTTTGTTGTTGTTGTTCTGTTATGATAAAAACCTCATAAAACTGCTTCCATGTTGGAAACTTGAATTTGGGGTAACCTAAATCTGTGTTCCCTTGCTGTCTTAATTATCATTCTATTGCTTTGAAGAGACATCATGACCAAGACAGCTTATAAAAGAAAGCTTTTAATTGGGCATTTACTTAAAGTCTCAAGGATTATTCCATGACTACCATGGCATGGAACATGGCAGCCAGCTGGCCATCATGCTGCTTTAGGAGTAGCTGAGAGTTTGTATCCGGCCCATGAACAGCAGGTAGAGACGGAATCTGGGCCTGCCATGAGCTTTTGAATCCTCAAAACCCACTTCCATGTCAGGCTTCCTCCAAGAAGGCCACACCTCCTAATCCTTCTTAAATAGTTTCTCAAACTGAGAACTAAACCCTCACTTCATAGAGGCCATTCTTATTCAAACCACCAAACAGGTGCTGATCTTTCATATTTGGTGCTAGAGTAAACTTTCTTTTTTTAATCTAAAATTTTATTGATTTTTTTGGGAATTTCACATAATGTACCTGATCACCTTTACGTTTCAGGCCTCCCAGGTCCACCACCCCTGGTAGGCTTCCTCTACCACCACCACCACCACCCCAAAAAAAAAAAACGAAAAGAAAAAAAGAAAGAAAAAGAAAGAAAAAGAAAGAAAGAAAGAAAGAAAGAAAGAAAGAAAGGAAAAGAAAGGAAGGAAGGAAGGAAGGAAGGAAGGAAGGAAGGAAGGAAGGAAGGAAGGAAGAGTCTAACTTGTGTTGCCCATATACTCACTAGAACATGGACAAACTCCCAGTGCCCAGCCCCTTTAAAAAATAATGAGTCCTCTTCTCTCCCTGCCCCGATCAGTAGCCATCTGTAGCCACCAAAGCTACACTTCTGCATCTTTATCATGACTTTTAATATTTCTCTTCAACAGTTTCCTTTCTAGGATATTACTTTTGATGTGGGGGGGGGTGAAGATGTGGGGAATAGGGATATTATTACAGAAGCCTTCTATGTCTCTTTTTTCAATAGTGATATTACAGTCATCAAAGCCACTGCGGAAGAAGCTTCCTTGTCCTTCGTAAGCAGGAGCATAGGTCATGAACTTCCACGTGGTATCTGTCTACAGCATGGTCCATGGATGTTCATACCTAGGATCTGACATCAGCATGTACACAGACACATGGTCTCCAGTGGCAGTGTGGACCATGGACAATAACACAGCCATTGGTGTCAGCCTAGTTCATGGTCCTCAACATGGCTTCAAATGGCAGCACAAATCACAGACATTGATATAGTCTTTGGAAATCACACAGGCCATGGAAATCAATATGGCCCCTGGTTGCAGCAGGATCACCAACCCAGACATCCTCCCAAGACCCTCATCATAGCCAATGGACATCAATATGGCCTCAGGCAGCAGCACTGTCTATGGATATCTGCATGGTCCTCTGTATCAACACGTGCTGCCTGGTCTGACATCAACCACCCTGGCTGTATCATGACCATGGACCCAAACATGCCAGGCCCCACTCCCTTAGCCCACCCACATAAGAAAGGGCAAAGAACATGAAAATCTATGTTGGTTATAACACAGACCACGAACACTGCAGCAGGACCATGGTCTCAGACGTGGTCTCCAGCAGTAGCTCAGGCTTCAGACATCTACATAGTTCAGCCTCTTTCCACCAGGTATGCACTGCTTGGTTCTGTTCCTCCTTCCTTCCCACCTCACAGTGGCATTGCAAACTGCAGCACATCACTCTATATTTTGTTCCCACACAGCAATACATGCACTCATTTTCACAAGTCACAGCCTGGATCAAGTCCTCTGGTCTCTGGAGAATTATAAACACCAAACCACCGCCAAGAATTCTTTCATTATGGCCATGCTTCCAGTTTTCATCTTCAATGGTAATGTTGTGCTCTCAGATCTTATTCTGCAGCGCTGGTTCCTGCTCCTCCTCTTCCTCCTGGTCCAGCAGCTCCTAGATGGAGTAGATGCCGGGGTTGACTGGCTCACAGCAGGCTCTTCTGGGGTGTCTGCCCCATGCTTCAGTGGACTCTTCCTAAGTAAACTGTCTCTTGTCCTCTTTGAGATTACATTTTTTAAAATGTAGACAAAGAAAATGAGGAAATGAGCTATTTCTACAACAGATTTAATCTGAGAGAACCTGCAGAAGGGAGTGTAAGAGTCTGTTGCAAGACCCCCTACTCAATAAGGCCACAGAGACCAGGATCGCTGCAATCTGCAAGAGGTTTATTGTTTCAATGTACACTGGGTTCCCTCAGCACGCAGGCAAGAGGAGACCTTGAGCTCACAAAGCACACCCTTTTTATGAACATTTTGGCGGGGAACTCAGCAGTTGCCTGAGTTGGACGACTGTGATTGGTTACACTGAGCAACATCTAAAATTATTGGTCAACTCGAATGGGGAGGCTGTCTCTGCCATTTAGCCCTGTCCTGCCCACTTTGAGGTATTTGTGGTATTTCCTGGCATTGTCTTTTTTGTTGAGTCACTTCCCTCTCTGGCCTCACCCTAGGCAGGGTGGTTCTGTTTAGGACATTTCCTTATCTCTCTTCCCCCAGGAAGTCCTGGGCAGAATGCAAAGTTTCAGTCCAGCTTTGAGCCCCCATTCTGGGTCGTGGGGAGCTGGCCTGCTGTTTCTGACAGGGTTCTCACAGGAGGTCTTAAGATCCAAAAACCAGACCACTGGCTGCCAGCCTACAGACCAGGGATAGCAATAGGGGAAAGGATGAGGGATAGGGACCAAAATGCTGCCTCTGTTGGCCTCTCTTTGGCCTGAGATGCCCCCTTACGGGGAGTGACCAGAGAGCGGTGAGTAAATGAACATTAGATGCGGAGACCTCCCTGTGGCAGCCATTACCAGGGCTGAGGGTGAGGGGTGGCAAAATTCAGGAAATGGCTTTAGTGCTGAGAAAGCTAATTATTGTGTTTTCCAGGAACTCTGATTGTCAAAATGGAGGAACTTAAAAAAAAAATGGAGATTTTATGGCCAGTCTTTGTTTTACTTACTAATACAGAACTGTGTGTATACCCCCCCCCCAATAAATAAGGGCAAAGAACATGAAAATATATTCCACATCAGGGTGAAATATGTGTGAAAAAATATCTAAAATCTTGCGCATAAAGAGATATATGCTTACAGGCACACATGTACCTCCAACAACCCCACACATACAAATGTGCATACTCATATATATATATATATATATATATATATACATTAATTAACACCCATTCTCACATGCCCTCATGCACACACACACACCTGCACACCCACCCAACTTCCTATATGCCCACGCTTTCACTTGCACACACATATGCACACATATGTACACAACCACATGCACACACATACTCCAACATACACATACACCACATAAACATATAGGCAGTCACACATATACATGCACACACATGCCCAAACATGCACAATGGTGTGATTGTGTAAGACCCAAAAGAAAAACGGGGGGCACCCCAGCACCCCACGCCTTGGAAGCCATCACCCCAATCACTCACGAGAAACAGTCTTGATGCAAATAGCAAGAGGATTTTAATTCCAGAGTCTCTGGGGTTCACAGTCTTACCATGCAGGGTAAAAGAGTGTGAGTCACGTGGGCAGAATTGGAGCACATTTTATAGATTTACAGAAAAACCCGCCTACACAAGCTACTCCATAGCTTCCAAGCCAATCAGTTTCCTATAGAGGCCGGAAAAACTAGTTAAGTCATTTCCCCTTACATGGCCGCCATGCACAGGGTCATGCTAGGGTTACACACAGCGGTACGGGGCCGCCACAGTAGTGTGTGCCCTTGCCTCAGCTTCTCCGCAGGAGGTGAGGCGGGAAAGGATGCTAGGGACCTTTCCAGCCTGCAGCCCTCATCCTTTCACATGCACACATGTGCATACACACACCTAAATAAAGCTATAAAGTATAGGACATACAAACATTTTCATATTAAAGAACATTGAAACATCATCAATAAACCAGTAAATGTGTGTTTTGTGATCAAATAGTTGGGATCATGAATGGAAACAGATTTTTTAATGCATGTTTTGAACCATATAAATATTGTATCTGTTATAATTCATATACAGCATATTCATTTGGAAAAATCACAGCTTGCTTCTTGGAATAACACTCCATAAAAATAAGGTAACTCCTCCCTATCTCTTTCTATATCCCCCTTCCTCTCCTCCTCTCCAGTCCTCCTTGTAATTTTGGAGACATCACTGACACCTGCCCTGAATTCTCTGAGTGCTTGTCGTCGGCACTGGATGATTTGTTCACAGTTGTTTTAGATTGTCTCCTCAGTACCATTTGCAGGATTTCTATCGCCCTCTTTTCTCTGGAGCCCATCACCCGCTTATAGAGATAAGAAAAAGATTCCATTTCACTTCAGGAGTAAAAAACTGGATGGCCTCTCTGTGCTAGTTTGGATGAGAGTGACCTCTATGGGCTCCCACGTTTGACAGCTTGGCTCCCAGTTGGCAAAAGCCCATGCCTGGGCCAGTCTCTCTGCTTCCCTGTCTCTCTCTGTCTCTTTCTCCCTCCCTCCCTCCCTCCCTCCCTCCCTCCCTCCCTCCCTCCCTCCCTCCCTCCCTCCCTCATCTTGTGGATCAGATGTAAGCTCCCAGCTACTTCTCTAGCACCATACTGGCCAGTCTTCCTGTCACCGTGCTCCCCACCATGATGGTCATGGACTCACCTTCTGAAACTGTAAGTGAGCCCCCAGTTAAATACTTTCTTTTACAAGTTGCCTTGGTAATTGTGTCTCTTCACAGCAATAGAACAGTAACGAAGACACCCTCATTTGCCCATCACAGAGTGTGGTCAATGCCACAAAAGACAGGTTAATAAGAGAAATGTATCACAATTCATCAATATATGCATGTATGCAGGACTCATACCAAACAGGAGAAGTCAGCTGGGCTTTCAAAAACAAGCAAGCAAGTAACGACAAGAAGATGTGTAAACTTGAAGACAGAGCCCTTTTCACAAAAGACAGGCAAGTGGGACAGGCATGGGATTTTAGAGGGGCAGCCAATGGTAGAAAGAACCCAGAGAATATTCAATGGACTGGGTCAAAGCTCCTTTAGTAAGAGCTGTCATCTGTGATTCTCAGTTCCCTCCTTTTTGGTAAGGGCTTAATCGTTCCTTTTTTGATTAGTGAGATTTCAGAGAGGAGATCTGGAAGCAGTTGTGCTCCTCCATGGATCTAGGCTTCAGGCAAACAGAAAAATGCGCAGAAATCTCTTCCTGAGGAGAGAGGCTGGGGGGAGGGGAGAGGAAGTGGGGCAGACCTTGGTTTTGAGACTTTGTCTAACTCAGCTGTCAAATTACCACATTTTCTGAGCTGCGACCCTGTGGAAAGGGGGCCAGCAGAGAGTGGGACAGAGAGACAAAGATGAGGGAGGTGAGGTGTGATATTATTCAGATTAGTAAGCTTTATGTCTGTATTCATACCTCCGCAGGGCTTTAGGATCATCTGAATCTATGACACTTGAAAAAAAATTTTTCTCTCAGAACACCCTGGGCAATATGGTGAGTCTACATCAAATAAGTGCTGGAGAACAGTGAACCTGGTGCAGTTTCCCCTCCACAACCACTTCCTTCACCTCCGTGCTGGTTTCTAAGGCATGAGGCAGGGTGTGGGGAGTGGGAGTTCAAGCTTGAGACCTCTTTTTCTTAGGTAGAAGAATTATTTTCAGCATAGCTTCCTCGTGCTGCTCTCTGAATTGCTCTTTGGATACCTGTATCTTTCCTTGTTCTGCTCTTTAAGCTTTTGTTGTGCCTAGTGGGAGACTTCTTTGGTATTGTTTCTACCTTTCTATTAAAATATTTGCTTCTGCTATTATAGTACTGATTTTTAACAGCTTCCTTTATACAGGGTTCCCTTTATGCCAACCGGGTGGAAAGGTGTTAGTGGCTGGTTTCCAACTTATTCTACCTGACCTGAAATGGAAGAGACCAAAGTTAAGAAAGACACAACCGACTCAACTCTTAAAACTTGTAGATACAAACAAGATCATATCTCACAAGCAAAAAACTGTCACTTCTGCTGGGTTGTAAGCAGGGCACACCTGTTCTGAAGAGACTGTTTTTGACCTGCAGGTCTGGAGTATGAGTCTTCTTTGAGATGTGACCTACTTAAAAACATCAGTATTAGGTTAAAAAAATCAGGGTATAAAAAGAGAAAGTGTGTGTGTGTGTGTGTGTGTGTACGTGAGTATGTGAATAAAACTTCTTTGTGTTACTGCTTTTTGTATGAAATTTAGAAGCATTTGTATTTGTTTGCTTATCTAATATATTTGAGATAGACTCTTACTATGCAGCTCTGGTTAGTCTGGGATGCCCTTTTTAGACTAGGTCGAACTCAGAAATGTGCCTGCCTCTGCCTCCCCATGCTATGATTAAAGATGTACCTTCTATATCTTTTTTATGTGTAAAATTTGAAAGAAAGATGGTTATCTATCTATCTATCTATCTATCTATCTATCTATCTATCATCTACCTAATGTGCATGGGTGTTTTACCTGTGTACTATGTGTGTGAACCTGGTGCCTACAGAGATCAGAGAGATCATCAGATACCCTGAAAATAGAGTTAGGTAGTTGTCAGCCATCATGTCAGTGTCATGAATTGAACCTAGTTCCTGAGGAAGAGCAGCTTTCTTAATCTCTGAGGCATCTCTCCAGCCTCAGTAAGGATATTCTAAAGTAGCAAGGAAGAGTGACCCAAGGAAGCTATTTCAGAATGTTCTGTTTTCCAGGCCATGATCATCTAGATCTTTGGAGGGTTTAATAAAATGAATAGCATTTGATAGTAGTTAAGGTCTCTGAGCTTTATGTGAGTTGACAATCTGATCCCTGGGAATTCAGTGTCTCGCTTTGTGGATTCTGAACCTTCTCTTCTCTCTTTGAAGATAATAACTGTTTCAAAGGGATCCCCTCTTCTACTCTCTATTTCTCTCCAGGTTTGTTTGGTCTGTTGGGATCTCTTTTATGTTCAAAGCATTTCCAAGTATCTAATGGTCATTAGCTCTTCATTTGCATTGTAGATTTAGGTACTGGATGAATCTGGCTTTTTGACAGTGGGATTTCAAAGATGAGTGCACAGGTCCTTAGATATTTTTACAGAAGAGTCAGACTTTCAATTTCTGTATGTTTCTCTCTGGAGTGGTATGTGCTGACAGAAAAGAAACCTACACAGTCTGGAAAGGGAGCTCTAATTCTCTGTTGCTGCTATTACAAATGACCATTCAAGTGTTGGTGAAAAAATATCAGAAATCTGTTTTGGTTTTTTTTTTCAGTCTCAGAAGTCAGAGGTTGGACACAATGTGGATCAAGGTGGTGTCTCTGGGAGTGTGTTTGTTTTCAGAATTACAGAGGAAATCTGTTTTTGTTTGTTTGTTTGTTTCCCTTTCCAGAGTCTAAATGTTGTTCCATGTATTTATTGACCTTTTTATCATTAAAAATGAAAAAAAATAAAAAAAAGAAAGTGCAAATATTTTTGATGTTAGAGGCCTCAGTCCATTGTCTCTGGATCCTGGGGAAGCAGAGCATTGTGGTAACAGGAATGCATGACAGAAGAGGCCAACCTCATCGCAGTGTTAGAGAAGAAAAAAGCCCTGCAAGGGAAAACTCCTTCTGGTCAAAGATTAAAATCTTTGGGCTGGGAAGAGACATGACATTCAACTTGGCCAGGTCTGTCACCTGGAAGGATGGGCAGGCACACTGTAAGCCACCAAGGAGACACACATGAATAGTTATTCTTTCTTTTTTTAAAATATTTTATTTATTTATATATGACAAGTACACTGTAGCTGTCTTCAGACACACCAGAAGGGGGCATCAGATCCCATTACAGATGGTTGTGAGCTACCATGTGGTTGCTGGGAATTGAACTCAGGACCTTTGGAAGAGCAGTCAGTGCTCTTAACCACTGAGCAATCCCTCCAGCCCCAAATAGTTATTCTTGAATGAGATATGGTACCTGTCTTTCTCCGAAGTTTGCCTTCTAGCGCAGTCCCTAACAAGTCACCTTTTCCTTCTTTCTGTTCTCCTTTGAGATGCTGGCCAGAGCCTACCTGTGATTTTTGGATACTTCAGTCTTCTGTATTTGTTTTCTAAGTTCCTCTTCTCCACCATGGGACTTCCTGATGCCATGTTGACTGCCTGCAAGCTGGTAACTCCAATGACATAGTTTCCCCTCTCTTCCATTCTCCTCCTCCAGGCAGTTGATGAGATTTATTTTAGCTTGTCTGCCCTGGGATTTTTCTTTTAAACTCTGATTAAAGTTGCCCTCAAGCTTCCCTTTGATTCAAATTTAAATTATCTTATTAATGAGGCTAAGAACCCCAAGAGGGGACCTAGAATTCCCTGGTATTATCATGGGGGAAACCAAAGAAGATGTCTGCTTCAAAGGTAGAGACCTCCATAAACTACTCCCTCAACAAATGCTCTGTCTCTCATTGTTACCACATCCCCATGATTTCACCAGATTAAAAATCATATTGATTAGGTCAGAGGCCTCATGTTGCAATCACCTTTTGATGATTAGACCCACTAACTGGGTATCACACTTCAACACATGAGTCTTTGGGGGACACTACCTATCCAAATCACAATGCCTCTATTCCTTACCTGTGACCCTCTTCCATCTTCAAGGCCAGTGACACTCATGGACAGTGTCTTCTCTCATCACTCAGCTCACAATACTACTTTCACAATATTCATAGGACCAGTGTGACTACACTGAACTCCCAAGATAACTTAGGGTTTATTTACAACCTTAATTTTTCTCTTACATTTAACCTATTCGCAGGTCCTGTGGATCAAGACAGGAGCACCCTTCTGGTCATTCTTCCTCCTATAGAACATGTTTCTTGGATACTATGTTCTCTTGTAAGGCAAGTGAAGAGGGAGATGGGAAGAAGTGCCAGCTAGATAGTCTGTGGAACACCATTTCTTTTCCTTTAAGCAGGTACTGCTGTTGTATCTGCCTGGTTTCCATGAATGCAAAGTTCAAAACAAGAGTAAATTTCCATTCTTATTCCAGGGCAGGGGAGGGAAAGAACCCAGCTTTGGGGAATATTTGAAGCCCCAAATGATACTTTAAAAAAAAACAATAAACTTTTGTTTGTTTCAAATACTTGAAAATTTCTCTAGAGACATCACCTTTGACCAACTTCCTAGGCAGAGCTGCATTGTTTGGCTTCAGAATATTGCGAGATCTGTGAGATCTTTTGAGTTGTTTCCCGTTACTGATTTCTAGTTTAATTGCGTGTATTCCAAGAGTGTATTCTGTATCACCCTGATGTTTTAAGTTTGCGACAATGTGTTTTATGGCCCAGAAGTGGTCTGTACTTATACATTTTCTGTCTGAGCCTGAGAAAAGTGTGTGTTCTATCAGATGAAATTGTCTGTAAATGTCAATTAGATCCTGCTGGCTGATGGCGTTCAGTTCTACGGCATTCTTCCTGTTCTCTGTCAGCTACATGTGTGTGTTACTGAACAGGCATGTTCAGGGTCTACTTGAAGTGCGCTCTGGCAATTCTGCATGTTTTGAAACTCAGTGTTTAGACACACATCAGGGAGTGTTAAACCTTGGGAAATTAACCCTTTGATCTTTAGGCAGTGCTTCTTTTTTGTGTACTGGGACCATCTTCTTTTCTTTCTTTCCTTTTTAAAAGTCTGGGTATTCTTTCTCTTATTTTGAAATATTTTTTAGCTGAAATTAATATCACTTCTTCAGTTTTCTTTTTAAAGCTTTTATCCAAAGACACATTAACTTTTTCTTTCACCCTTCAACCAAACAAACACTCTTCTACTCTCCCATAATTGGACAGCTTTATTTGGGGGTTTCAAATGTGTACCAAGAGGGGGAAAATTCCTTTACTGTGTCTTGCTGGTTCCACAACTCACCTGCCAATGTAACATTTCCCTAGACACTTTATAACTTGACAAGCTGACCTGCGCATATCGTCACAGTAAACTGTTCACAGCCCCTGTACAGCGCAGCTGTTTTAGTTCTGTGTGTTAATCTGAGTAACAGACATATATTTTAATTTCAAAGCAGGTGATAAATTTTGCTAATGGTCTTGTGAGAGATTTCATTATGTTGTGGGGCAAATATAAGAACTTCTAAGCAATTCCATTAGTAACAAATACCCTGTCTTTATTTGCCTGGCAACCTCTTTTTTGATGTTTACTCTTACAGGATCATATCATTAGATATAGACCTTTAATTAATTAATTAACTTACTTGTTTATTTATTTTGGTTTATTGACACAGGGTTTCTCTGTGAACAGAGGCCTGGCTATCCTGGACTTGCTCTGTAGACCAGGCTGGTCTTGAACTCACAGAAATGTGCCTGCCTCCTGAATGTTGGGATTAAAGGTGTGTCACCACATCCAGCCCTACACATTTTATTTTATTTTATTTTATTTTATTTTATTTTATTTTATTTTATTTTATTTTGGTTTTTCAAGACAGGATTTCTCTATGTAGTCCTGGCTGTCCTGGAACTCACTCTGTAGACCAGGCTGGCCTCGAACTCAGAAATCTACCTGCCTCTGCCTCCCAAGTGCTGGGATCAAAGGTATGCACCACTACTGTCTGGTGGCATTTTATTTTTAAAAAATAATAATTTGACAAATTATAGTTGCTTTCATGGTAAATACTTTATCACCCTATTCTCTTGTTTACACGGATTCTAAAGTATATGTAAAGCTCAGTTTTCATCACACGCACACACATACACACATACACACACATATACACACACATACACACACATACACACATACACATACACACATACACACACATACATATACACATACACACACCTGCATACACACACATACATACACATACATATACACACCTATACACACACACACACACCTATATACACACACATACACACACATACACAAACATATACACACACATACATACACACACATACACACACACACACACACACACACACACACACATACACACACACACCTTGCCTGTTAATCACTGTTTTCTTTGCTTCTCCTGCACTTTGACCATGGCATGTGTTCCCCGTGGGTAATTTTCATTTTTATTTTTCTGTACTGCTTGGTAAATCTGAGCTTCCAGAGTCTGTGGTTGCTGTTGCTGTCTGTCAGTCATTTCAGAAGATTTTTCAGCCATGATGCCAGGCTCCACATATATACCTTTTGTGACTGATTTTGCATATTTTTAAAGATCAATTTTGCATCTCAGTAACTTAAAGCTTCTCCCTCACTGTGTCTACTCAGACAATCAACCTATCAAAGTGACTGTGGGCTTTGTTTAGGGCTGGAGAACTAACCCAGGGCATTATTGAGGGTAGGCAAACCCCTTTACCACTGATATACAACCCCAGCCACATGCAGGGCATTATTGGGGGTAGGCAAACCCCTTTACCACTGATATACAACCCCAGCCACATGTAAGGTTTTTTTCATATCTATTATAATATTTTAATTAATTTTTAAAAAATTAAAATTACATTGATTGTGTGTGCATGTGCACATACAAAGGTCAGCGGACAGTATGTCAGACCCAGCACACATGCACACACATGTCGTATGCACACACAAAATAAGGAAATGAAGATGTAACTTCCTGCTGCTTTCATTCTGGGGCCATCCTCTGCAGGACTGAGGCTTAGCCGGGATCTAAGGGTTCAGTGACCTGCCACCCACTGGTGACTCTTTCCTCATCCCTTAGTCTCTGCCAGCTAGCTCTGAGGTGTGGCTGTTGAGGACACACTGGAATGCCCAGTGCTTCAGCTCGGGCTCTTCCATCTCCCTTCGTTGTAACAATACTCATGCTGTAGACTTCCTGGCATCCCACCTGCTCTCAAAGCAGGAGACCTCCTGATCTGCGGTGCTGAGAATCAGTTTCTTTCCGTCCTCGGTGGCAAGGAGACACAGCACAGCAATGCTACCAGCAACCTGAGGAGATCCCCCTCCCTTAGCAGCCTCCATTTAAGCCAGAGCCTCCGCAGCCTGCAGAAATGAATTTCAGCATGAGCCCCAGTAAGGTGAAACTGAGAGTCTGTGAAGAATTTCGAGAGTCACACAGGAAGAGAATAATAGCACACAGTCTTAAGACATAAGTGTGGGTGGGCCTTTAGAGAGAGAGAGAGTTGCAAGTACGGGTCTTTATAAACATCATTGATGTGGTCTTACAGCTTTCTAAGTTGCTTTCCTCAAAAGATAGAATTTATAGCAAGGTTTGAAAATTAAGCAAAGAGCCAGTAGGCTGGCTCAGTGGTTTAAAGTGCTTGCCTTCCTAGTCTTATGGGCTCAGCTTAATCCTTGAATCTCAGTGTGGAAGCACAGACTTAACTCCTGAGGGCTATCCTCAGACCTCCACACATGCTTGGCATATGCACACCTGTACACACACACACACACACACACACACACACACAGAGTAAAATTTAAAAAACTAAAGATTAAACAAAGCTAAAAATTTAACTGAAGTTTAAAAGCTAAGTTAAAATGCCATGATTTATTTGTTCCTATCAGAATTTCTTATAAAAATGAAAAATCTATCTATCTATCTATCTATCTATCTATCTATCTATCTATCTATCTATGTGTATGCGTTTCTGCATGAGTATATGCCACATGTGTGCAGGGTCAAGGAGGCCAGAAAATGCCTCAGATACCTTGGTACTAGGGTTACAGGCAGTTATGAACTCTGGCATGGGTGCTGGGAACCAGACTTGGGGGGTCACTACAAGAGGAGCAAGCACTCCTAACTGCTGGACAGCCCCGGGCAATAAAATCTTCTGGTGGCTTTATGAGTTGCACCGCCTAGACTTTGGCTTGAGAGAGGAAGGTCACTACTGTAAAACTCAAGTCCACAGTCGTTCTGGCTCTGTGTAAACACATGTCCTTTGTTGTTTTTAGCATTGTTGTTTGAGATGCCTTTGGGCAGTTTTGGTTTTATCAGCTATGTTGAAGACGATAAGGAAAGCTGATTAGATCCCAGGGTGAGGAGCTCCGCGCTCCCATAGTCTCTTCTGGACCTCACTTAAGCCCTTTCATTTGAGAACTGTGACATGGTAAAGGAAAGGGTGTTTAAGCTGTGATGAATTCATTAAGGGAAGATGTGACTGATAAGTTGGATAGTAAAGACTGATGGAATGCCAGGGATAGGCCTTATAAGAAGTGGAAGAGTCACAGTGGCAGGGAAGAACCCACTGGCTGCTCTTGGTGGACTAGACCCTTGCACTAGAGAATGGTGTAAATCCAGAGCCAACGGGACCTTGAGCGTCCTTACTGCCCTTAAAGCCGTTTCCTACCAACCTTGGTCATTGACTTAATATCCTCAGGACTGCTTCCCTCCAGCAGCACTAAAGCTGAGACTCTAGTACTGCTAACACCCAGAGCTTGTGAAAAAACAACTCAGTACCTAGCTGCAGCCCACCAACCATGGGCATTTTGTAAACACACTGACTTACGCCTCTCTTTTCTGTGATGATATCAAGTTCATGGGGGCTTGGCCGTGGCGGAAAATGTCATTCAAGGTAACTTGGCTCCCTGTTTTCAGGTTATGACCTATCACATTTGGCTCCAAATAAGTGACTTAAAGTGGAATTTTATTTTATGCCGATGTTAGGTAAACGTGGAACTGAGGCAAAGGAAATATTTGGTTAAAGTGGGCAGCCTTGTCTGGATCATCCCAGTTGAAGGTCTCTAGTTAGAGGTTAGTCAGCAGCTTCTGATTGGCTAAGCTTAAGCTCTGTTTTCCTTTTAGCTAATCTTTTACAAATAGAGTATTTGAATTAGGTTTTGTCTTGCCTGCACAGGGACCCAGGGCTTTGGAACCATCCCATCTAATGTCCTCATATTTAATTATTTTAACAGAGTCCCCTGATCTCCTCTGCTCATTACTGATATTGTCTTCACTCTAGCTTTTAAGTTGTGATTGATACATTTTATCTTACACATTTTTATTCCTTTGGCCTTTTGGGTTTAGGATGGATGAACTTCAAAAAGTGGATCAAACAGTTCCACTTAGGCATGCTCAGTACTTTGAACTGAGTGGCAATGTGAAGCCTCCCTCCCTTGGCCTCCCTCTGAATTTGGGGGTCCTCCTTTCTCTTTCTACGCAAGTTATGGAAACCAGAATTTCTCTTCTCTATTTCAGATCACAAAGACAAGACTCACACACCAAGCCATACATCTCAGAGATATTACTCTAACCTGTGCGTTGTAACTCATGCCCGTAATCTTAGCACGGGGGAGACAGGGGAAAATCATTCATTGGAGGTAAACCTGGGGTACATAGAGCATCTTGTCTCAAAAAAAATAAAATGTTATTCTAGCCCAATATCTGTCAACTTTCCTAATGCTGCAAACATTTAATACTTTAATACGGTTCCTCATGTTGTATCTGTACATATCTGATATGCAGGATATTTGATATGTGACCCTAAAAGAGGTTGTGATCCAAAGGATGAGGACAACTGCTCTAACCTTTCCCACTTCCTTGTATAAGAGACAGTCACACACACACACACACACACACACACACACAAACAAACAAAATACTGTCTGACCTTTGTTATAGGACATAGGACATAAGACCTTGAGGCAGGATTCTGTGCTATACCTCAGAGAAGGGAAAGCTGGACAGAGGAGCCTGAAGAATTTAGACAGGTCTTGCTTTGTTTATGTTCTTAGTCTGGTACCATAAGGTTGCATCTTATCCAGTCCTAAGTCTATTCATGTATTTATCTCTATCAAATGTAAGCATACACTCAACATTTCCCCATGGACTGCTTTGTCTCTGAAATCTCTTGTGCTACTTTGATGACATAAATCCATTATAGTTTTCTCTTGTTAACTTGTCTTCTTTTGTAGAAGTGTTGGCTGTGGCCCTTATGATGGCAGGAAGAGGATCACATCTTTCTGCCTGACTTGTGTGTGCTATGTCAGAAACATAGATAAATACATTTGGGTCTTTCAATAGTGTCAGAATTTATTGCATGATAATGAATTCACAAGGTATTGATTCTCTTGGCATTATTTGCTAAGAAGTACCACTTTCTTTGATAGCCACTGAAACTCTCAAGTTTATTTTATTCCAATTTTAATTGTTCATCATTACTCTCAAGTTTCCCTCTTCCCTCTGTCCCTCTCCCTTCCCCCCACACAAATGCGCACACAGACACACAGACACAGACACAGACACACACACACACACACAGACACACACACACAGACACACACACACATGAGCATGTGCTACAGAATGGCTTCAAAAGGGTTAAAGAGGGCTAGGAAGATGGCTTAGTGGTTAAGAGCACTGACTGCTCTTTCAGAGGTCACAAGTTCAATTCCCAGCAACCACATGGTGGCTCACAACCATCTGTAATGGGATCCCATGCCCTCTTCTGGTGTGTCTGAAGGGAGAAACATAAAATAAATAAATCTTTTAAAGGGCTAAAGAGGCTATAGCACAGTTCAAAGATTTTCAAGAAGGCTGAAGAGGGGCAGGGTGAGAACTTGGTAAATATGTCTAAAGAGTTTCTGTGGGGGAAAAAATAATAAACCAAGGCCGACTGGAGATTTGTTGGACTCCTGCTGCTGTAGAATCGGGCTGCCCAGTCAGGTTGAACCATAAAAGCAAGGTGTAGGACCATGGGAACTGTAGAGACAAAGAGAAAGATGGAGTCCAGATGAATAGGCAGTGGCTGGCTGGCAGGTCAAATGGGTGGAATCAGCAGTGGGAACCAAGGGGAGCTGAAACTCCTGGGGTAGTCAGGAGTCTGTGCTGTGACACACGCATCAGGTGGGCGGTGACAGGTTGGTGGGCGGTTGCCATTACAGTGCTAGCTGCTCTCCTCTTTGGGGATCCAGGTGAAGGTCTGCATCCTTTCCTTAGTGTCTAATAAGATCACAAACCTAGTTTTTCTGGCATGAATTTTAATATTTCCCTGTGCTCATCTACCATGAGCGATTTATAGAGTGATGCCCTTTCTACTTTAAAGGATAAGTTATTTATCAGTGTGTGTACTATAGGTGGTACAGGACACACGGTGGTGTCTGCATACCCACCGCGTTTCAGAGTCACCCTGCCTCTGTATTTGCATCCAAAATGGAGGCAGTCTATTGGTTTTTACAATATGGAGCAACTGAGATCACGGAGCAGCTCGGTCTCATCTTCTACGTGCCTCATGTTATCGGACTTGTATTTTCATACGATTGGAAGCCTTCCTTGTCCCACTTACTACAAAAGCAAGAATTAGGACTGGAGATATAGCTCAACAGTTAGAGCATTGCTGCTCTTCCAGAGGACTCCGTTCGAATTCTGGCACCCACGTGTTGGCTCGCCGTCATCTGTAGCCGCAGTTCCAGGGAATCTGACACCCTCTTCTGGCTTACTTGGGTACCAGGCACATATTTGGTACACGTGCATGTGTATATGTGCAGTCAAAACACATACACAGAAAATAAAAGAAATAAATCTTTTTTTTTTTAAATAATAATTTAAAAATAATGATCCCTAGATCTCTCCGTGGCTGGAGAAAGACGATAGGCAGTCCAGCGTTCTGAATTCCATCAAGCTTCTTGTCAGATACCCACGCACACACCGCACACACCGCGACGACCTCCATTGTTTATCTGATAAAAAGAAAGCGAATACTCTCTGACTCCTTTCCTGCAGCCAGAGCTCTCCTCTCTGATCCCTGTGCTTGAGGGGTGTGGGCGCGGCTTTGGGTGGGGGCGGTGCTGTGGCTGGGTGGTAGATGAAGGGATTCAGAGAAGCTCTTCAATCCGTCAGTGTTGATGGCTGCTGTGTTACTCAGGTCGGCACAGTCCCTGCTGCCCCTGTGTGTGGAATTTGACACTGTTCCCAGGGCGTGCGTGAGGCTGCTCTTTGTTCACAGCCGCCTCCTCCACAATAAAAAAAAAAAAAAAAAAAAAAAATCCCTCCTAGCCCACGATATATAAATCATAAATAGACCCGTATGGTATCATAACTTGGATCTTGCCCCTGTTCCATTTGCTGTGATTTATGCCTGCTTTTCTTTCCTCTTTATTATCTCCTTAATTTTACCTTTTGTTGTTGTTGTTCAGTAGCTCTGCATTTTATCCTGTTATTCCTTTTAGGAAAGTCTACTTGGCTTTAATAAAGGAAGCATCACTTAACTGAGAACAAATTATACATATAGTTTGAGCATTATCTGATTTATGAAAGAAATCTGTTGATGGAGGAGGCTCCAAGGTTTTTAGTTTATAGTTATTGTTTTTCTTGACTGCTGGTTACACTGGGTTAATTTTGTATGTGATACTGGACTACACACACACACACACACACACACACACACAGAGAGAGAGAGAGAGAGAGAGAGAGAGAGAGAGAGAGAGAGAGAGAGACTATCTGGATTTTTTGTTTTCCAGGGTGAAATGGATTGTAGCTTTGAAACTGGTGACGTGAACTGATTGTAAAGAGAGCTATTTAGGAACAATATTAGGATGAATCAGGCCCTGAAAATTCTGCTTTTTGCTTTTCACTTGTGACACAGGGTCCTCTCCCTTAAAATAAATTCATAAAGCTCCTTTACAGTTTCTTCTGCAGAAGTGGCCACCATTCAGCATTTCCTCCGTCCCTTTATAGATGCAAATGATCTGTTCAGATCATCTAGACGAAGTGAAAAGACCTCCCCAAATCCAATTCTTGAAGGAAATCTCCTTGAGAGTTAAATCCGAGTCCCTCAAACAAAGGAAGAATAGACCAGGGCTTATTTATCTTCCACTGCTTTGGGGATTCCTAGGCAGATCATACAGACTTGGGAAAAAAGCTTAGGGCTAGACATTCTTCCCTCTGCTTTTCTCTGTTTCTTCTTCCTTTGTGAAGTGCAGTAGACAGACTTGCCCAGAGGCAAGGGAGCTCAGCAGCGGTTTCTAAACCTGGACTGGAGGGCAAAGCCTAGTAGAACTGGGAAGACCTTTGTTCTCGATTAAGATAAGATTAGAATCCAGAGGAAAGTGTGTTTGAGTGCGGGAGTGTAGGAAAATGAATAGTAATTTTTCCTTCTGGGAGGATTAGCAAGCAGGATGTAGAAGGCTTTCCTTTCAGAGATAATGAGAAATCAGACTCGAGAAGGGTCTTTCCCCATAGTCTGCCTCCCTTTGCGAAGAGGGTGTTTGTTATTCACAGTGCCCGAGCTGAAACAAAGGTAGACTTGGGCTCCCCTAGTGGCCTTCTCTGACCTTTGCTCTTGAGAAATCCTCCCCTCCCCCATCAAAGGCAGCTAGCCTGCCAAGGACCAGTGTTTTATAAACCTCTCTTGCTTTATAAAAATGTACATGCGAAGGAATTCCAACTCGACATGGTAAAACTTTTGTGTGTGCATAAGTCCTGCTGCATCCCTGGAATGGATGACCAGAAGCGAAGTAGTCTGCCTCTCTCTTCATTCTTTTGCTTCCTTCCTGCAGCTTTCCAAATTAGCCAATCAGAATTAGTCTGCGAGGCTGAACCTCGTCCGTGAGCGATGACCCACTGTCGCCTTTCTTTAGGAGTGAGCGGCAGGCCCCTCGTGCCCCTCGTGCCGCTCGCTGGTCCTGTCTGGGTTGTTGCTGAGTTACTTCTGCTTTGTTCACGTGATCCTTTGTGCAACGTTAAGATTACTCTTTTCCAACACTCAGTCTTTCTTAAAGGCAGATGAGGAACCTTCTATTTAGCAATGACGGAAATTGTGGTGTTCCCCGAGTTAGAATGAAGAAAGAGAAGAGAATAACCCTGAGAAATTGCCATGAGCAAATGAAGATATTTGTGCATTGGGGTGTCTTTACATTCATGATAAAATACTTAGGTAGAGGCAGTGTTCTAATTACTTTCATTCTTTTCCTAGGAATAGCTAGTTGACATTTGAAGAACTATAATTAGGGAAAGCACACCATGTCAGAAACATAGACAAACATGTTCATGCCTTTCCATGCCATAATTAATCGAAAAATTAGTAAATTCAAAGGTTTAATGACAGGAATTTGTGATGTAATCCCACCTATATTAGTAATACGGTTGTGGCAAATGTAAGCTATTTTATTCCAAACTTAATGACTAATATTAACTCTCATATCACACAATATATAGCATACATACATACATACATACATAGTTTAAAGAATGAATACAAATTAAAGAAGTTGAATTAGGATTTCAGAAATGGTCTGGGGAAGAATCTGTATTGTTAGATTTAGAGCCAGACCAATTCAGGGAAGGTTCTTCTACTGAAGCTGCTGGAGTCAGGGTTTGAGATTCAAGCTGCAGAGTCCAGCAGTAAAAAGTACATCTGGGGTTAGAGTAGGAAGCAGCAGATTTAGGTATAAGCCTAGACAGGTAAGCAGGCAGCCAGGCAGGCAGCCAGGCAGCTAAGTAGGCTGTCAGGGGCAGATGACTGAGCTGGATCACAACTTCAGGGATAATCAGGGAGCCCTCTGCTTTCTGGTTCTTTACACACACACACACACACACACACACACACCAGGTATCAGGTGATAAGTTGGTGTGGGGCTCCACAACTCTTTCCTTAGTCTGGTGTGTCTGATACATTCTTGGACCTGCTTTCCCTGATAATGATTTTGATATGCTCCTATAATTCATCATAGTAAAGCTATAGTTCGGCTCTTTCTATTCATAGAACTACATCATTCATCAGTCTTTTCTGGATGGGTGTGGCCTGACAGGTGCCATTATTTTTGTCCACTCAGGGGCTGCCATCACCTATGTCTCAAAATGAAGTGAAAAGTGCTTGAAAATGGAGTCTCTTAGGGCAAGGAAGTCTGACAAAAACAAACAAACAAATGCTTATTTATACAACAGGGAGTAATTTAGAGTAACAAACATCCATGTCTTATCTGAAACTCAAATCATTTTCTTAACTGTGAGAGTCTATAAAATAAAAACCAAGTTACCTATTCCCAACATACAATGACACAAAATAGACATTCCCAATTTAAAAAAGTGGCAGAAAAGGGGACTAAAAAGAAATGATTGGACCAATCCATCAGGACAAACACTGGATCCTACAGCTCCACGCCCAGCATCTGGTACTCATGGTGAACTTGGTGGGGCTCCAAAGGGACTCCATGGTTCCATCTCTCTAGTCTGTCTCTCACAGCACCCAGTGACCTCTCAGGACCTCTTTGTGGAGACTTTGACCCTGCCGTAAATTTGCTGTCCTTAGATGCTCTCTCACACCATGGAGCAGAACACCACCGCCAACACCACCACCAACCTTACATCATTTATGCCCACAAAGCCAATATTGCAAGTGTCCCTGCAACCACTATGACCAGCAGGAGCCAAGAAGGGAGTTCAGCTCAGTTGGTGTTGGTTCAAACTTTAAGAATCTGGGCTAATCTCCAATGTATACAAAGAACTCAAGAGGTTAGACCCCAGAAAACCAAATAACCCTATCCAAAAATGGGGTACAGAGCTAAACAGAGACTTTTCACCTGAAGAAATTCGGATGGCTGAGAAACACCTTAAAAAATGTTCAACATCACTAGTCATTAGGGAAATGCAAATTAAAACAACCCTGAGATTTCACCTCACACCAGTCAGAATGGCTAAGATTAAAAACTCAGAAGACATCAGGTGTTGGCGAGGATGTGGAGAAAGAGGAACACTCCTCCACTGCTGGTGGGAATGCAAGCTGGTACAACCACTCTGGAAATCAGTATGGCGGTTCCTCAGAAAACTGGGCGTGATACTTCCAGAGGACCCAGCCATACCACTCCTGGGAATATACCCAGAAGATTCACCAACATGCAATAAGGATACATGCTCCACTATGTTCATAGCAGCCTTATATATAATAGCCAGAAGCTGGAAAGAACCCAGATGTCCCTCAACAGAGGAATGGATACAAAAAATGTGGTATATATACACAATGGAGTACTATTCAGCCATTAGAAACAATGAATTCATGAAATTCTTAGAGAAATGGATGGAGCTGGAGAATGTCATACTAAGTGAGGTGACCCAGTCTCAAAAGAATACCCATGGTATATAGTCACTGATAAGTGGATATTAGCCTAGAAGCTTGGAACACCAAAGACATAAATCACATATCAAGTGATGTCTCACAAGAAGAAAGGAGTGGACACTGGTGCTAGAATGGACCAAAACATCATTGTGGGAGAGTACAAGAACAGTAAAGAGGGAGGGGGTGGATGCGGGAGCAGGGGGAGGGAAAAGGACATGTGGGACCTTTGGGGGTGGGGAACCAGAAAAAGGGAAATGAATTGTAAATATAGAATATATACAATAAAAAAAAAAAAAGAATCTGACCCACGGCAGTTTATGTTAGTCATATTTAAGCACAGCACAATTTGGTGAAAAATTTTCCTGGTAACAATGCATCACATTTGCACAATAAAGCTAAAGATGACTATGTCAAAGCCCTTTGTAAAGTATCTGTGAAGCCTTTTGTAACAATAGGTTCTATAGATTGACAAGCTCACATTAAGGGTCTGCGTGAGGATCCAGTGTGGTCTCACGATCACACAGATGGCACAAAGATTATCAGGCTGATAGCCACAGTTGCTACCAGCCTTCTGGGCAGACAACAGGTTATGCGTTTCTTCCTTTGAAGGGACAGTCCTGTGTGTTTAACATTCCTGGTTCCTCTACTGCTTATCTGTGAGCCCAAGAAGCTCTATATCTCCCACACAATATCACAAGGACAACACTGTCGATTTGAGATAGAGTCTGACCCCCCTCCCCAATTCAATGTGCTGCAGTTGTGATGCCTTCTATGTAATGAACCCAAAGAAAAATTTCTGGTGAAGGAGTAGAACCCCTTTAATTTAGGCCTTCTTCCTTCAAAGGAACTAGGATTTTCACAAGATGAAGCATCCAGTGAGTAGGGTTTTTGCCTTCAAGACACTTTTCCTATTTTCTCATTGCAATGCTGGATCTTCTTCAGTGATATGGTCTCTTTAACATTTGTAGCTGCTTTTTCAATGCTAGCCTGATTGTTCTTTAGTCTTTAATTTCCTCTGCCAAAAAAAAAAATTAGTCTGTTAACTCTAAATTCAACTTCACTCAAGTTCTTCTCAGGACATAGGCACAAAGAATCCAAATTCTTAACCAAAATACCAAATGTGTAGCCCTTCCCCAGTCCCTATAGAGCTCTTGCTTGCCTCCAACACCTCATGAGCCAGACACTCCATTGTCCACATTTCTCTCAGAACTCTTGTCCTCCAAGCTCCCACCAGAGGAGCCCATTAGGCTCTGCTTACATCCTTCAAGGGTTGTTCCAGCCTGAAGTGCCAAGCCTGTCTATATTCCTACCACAGATGGGCTCCGAGAGTTTAGAACACCATGGTCAGTCAGGTTGATCACAACCACAGCCCCATTTCTCAGTATCAACTGTTTGTGTCAGTTACTTTCACTGTTGTTATCATAAAATATTCTGACAATGGCAGAGAGATTGCTCAATGGTTGGGAATACTCACTGCTCTTGCAGAAAACCTGGGTTCGATTCCCAGCACAACACAGTGGCTCAAAACCATCTGTGACTCCAGTTCCAGGGCGTCCAAAGCTGCCTTCTGGCTTCCAAGGGCACACATGGTGCACAGACAGACGTGCAGGCAGAACACCCAAGTACATAAAACAAAAAGAAATCTTTTAAGAGCACTGTGACAAAGGCAATTTGGATGAGAAAGGCTTGTTTTGGCTCACAGTTTGAGGTTACCCCCCTATGTTTGTACACAGAGGCAGGAGGATTGCTACAAGCCCAGTTGGGGTTTGGGCTACAGAACAAGAGTGAGAGATACTATCTCTAAGCGGGGAAGTAAGCATATGTGTCTTCTTAAGTCAGAGGACGGTTTTGTGCAATCTGTTCTCTCCTCTCTTTAAGTGAATTGCTGGCCTAAAAATGTTCTTAAAAGCAATAATTGGGCAGAAAAGATTGGAAACAAATAAAAATTTTGGGGAACATAACTGCCCAACTTGAGGGACACCTGAGGTTTTGCTTGTGACTCACTGGATATATCTCCAACCTTGCTCAGTATCATAACAATTTGCACGTGCTTATGCAGTGTGAGCATGTTCTCATGTTATTGAGCATGCTTCTTCTAGAACTGATAAGGCAACTGAGAATAGCCTCTCAGAACGGCTTGCATCCTGGTCTAGGATTACCAAATGCAATTTCTCCTTCCCTTCCTCTCCTTCCTTCTTTTCTGTTTATGCAGAAGATGAAAGCCAGGGGCCTGGGGCTGGGGCTGGGGTTGGAATGGGGGCCAAGGGTAGGGCCTGGGGCTAGGACAGAGGGTGGGGCTGGGGCTGGGGCTGGGATGGGAGATGGGTCAGGGTCGGGACTGGGAGTGGGGTGGGAATTATAAAACTAGTAATATGTGTGAAGAACATGATTATTACATCAGCTTTGCCAATGAGTGTACACACAAATATACCATGGTCCTCCTATTAGATTTTTTTAATGGAGTAATAAGAAATTGAATTTTATGTCATATTGTGTTTGACATTTCTCACTTCCCACATCCTTATATAATGGTAGCATTCCTAGAGGATCCCAGATAAAAACAGTTTCATCAGGAATCTCTTATGTACAGATTTTTGCAAAATTTTCTTTCTACCCTTTCCTTCCGTAAGCAATTGACAGTATAGTTAGTGATCATAATGAATTAAAATGGTTCAGATCAGAAAGCTCATGACTTGATACAAGATGCTCGAGAGCTCACATCTGTAACCTGACGTGTGGGAAACAATGACATCGCCCTCGCAGATAAACACGGGACACAGTGCTTTCATACTTCCGTGTTTCTGACAATAATAAATTCCCACTAAAATGATGAAAGCCCCAGACAGTGGAGAGAAGAGAAATCCATTCATTTTCTTATAGCTGCTAATAGTGTAATTTTTCCTTTTCAGCTTATCTTTCTAAGTGGGTGGTCTCCATTTAATTCTTATGATAATCATTATACTCCGTAGACATGGTGAAGTCTTAGTTTTTCAGGGGACCCCAAATCATAGTTTGTTTCTTTGCTTTAATTTATAATTTTGATCCCCAATTAGATCAAACTGATCTAACAGACATTGAGGAGGAAATAAAAAACTGATGAAGGAGATGTACTAAGTCGCAGCTCAAACCCAAAGCCTGCTTGGGAATTTAAGGGAGCAGTTTGGAGAGTGTTCTTTTCCATTTTCCTCTCAATGGCAAAGACAGCCTTTGGCAGGCAGGCGTGTGATACACTGCCAATCACCACGGGCAATGGCTTGCAATTAACTTACAGAATCTCAGGGCTTTTGACTAGCATGAAAGGAAAAGGCTAGTTTATGATTTATAAATACTTGGTTTGTTATTCTCATGGCAGACTCAAAAAATATTGCTGCTTATGCTGAATACCATCTATCTGGAAGATTGCCTAACAGCCATCTTTGTTCTATAGATCCAGGATGTTTCCTGCACCCTCACAGGCAGTTTTTAGTATCACGGTATTCTAGTCATCTCAGGCCCTGAGCTGGGCATTCGCATTTTTACATTTGTTCTTAACTTTAATGAAGAGAAATTTCACATATTCCACCATTTATTCCTCTCCCAGAAAGGCTTTTCTCCTAGAGAAAATCAGCAGTGGGAAAAGGTATGGCCCTCTCCAGTACCAGTGTCCAGAGATTTTATACAGACACTATGAATAATGCACAAGAAATCAAGTTGATATAACAGACCCAGGGTATTTATCCACCTCTGGCACCTGAATCTCCCCCGTGGAAGTAGGGATCCTGACAATAGTGAAGGATGAGAAGCAGACAGTATAACCATTTCAAAGAAAAAAAAAAAAGAAAAAAGAAAAGAAAAGAAAAGAAAAAAACCCAGTGTGCACAAAGCACTGCTTTGGATAAAAGATGGCAGCTGCAGAGCTGGAATGGTGGCTGGTTGCCATAGTTACCACAGCTCTGATTCAGCCATCATGTGCCACCTGGTGTTCTCAGCCTGAAAGTGCAACTCTGGAGTGGCCTGGGTTGGCCCTAGGACCACGGCTGTGGAGGTGGTTCTTCAGGAGTAGAACCGCTGGCATCTGCAGTTGTTTCTCTAGAAACAACTAGAAAAGCCTGTAAACTAGAAAACTGCGGGTCATACATCATGATGATTCAGATTAGGGATTCGTCTGGGGAAAGACCACACGGAGCGTGCTCCTTGCTCGCTCCTCTTGTACGCACGTCCTCCCTCCCTCCCCTCCCTCTATTTCTCTCTCTTCTTCCTCCAAGATCCCACCCCACCAGTCCTTTCTGATTTAATTAACTCGTGGAAACATTACCATATGGGTCTTATTTTCCAAGGTCAGCCTTAGTGGTAGAGTGTTATACCTAGCATGTGGGAGACTCTGAGTCCAATCGCTAGCACTGAAAATATATAACAATGGAAAATAAGAAAAGCAAACTGTTTCCTTTTCAGAATAAAATTGCTATTCCAAATCGTATAGATCATAGGCTACTGCAACATCAACAACTCAAGGTGTTGGTGACAATTATTATAGAATACAGACATCTATCATTTCTTTTTTTAATTTATTTTTTATTTTCTATATTCTTTGTTTACATTCCAAATGATTTTTCCCTTTCCTGGTTTCCCCCTCCCCATAAGTCCCATAAGCCCTTTTCCCTCCGCCCGTTCCCCAGACATCTATCATTTCATAGCAACCCATAATTTTTCACAGCATTCTCTTCTCTTTCTCCCTTCCTTTATTTCTCCCCTACATCCCCTCCAGTGCAAAGGATAGAATGGAGGGCCTCTCACCGGGGGCCATGAATCCTGCCGCAGAGCTGCCTCTCTGGTCTTTCCAGCCTTCTGAACACGTTATAGGACAAGTCGCATCCATAAGACTATTTTTTTTAAAAAGAAAGAGAGATATTTTTTTAAAAAAATTTTTTTTATTTTATGTCTATGAGTATTTTTCCTGTATTATGTCTCTGTACCATGTGCACAACCATTGCCTGTGGAGGCCAGAAAAGGGAATCAGATCCTCTAGAGCCATATGGCTGGTTATAAGTTGGAATGTGGATGCTGGGAACTGAGCCTTAGTCCTCTGAAAGAACAGTAACTACTCTTAGGCTCTGGACCATCTCTTCAGTCCCAATAGGACTATTTTAATATTGATTTGTAGCTTTTATTTATGTTCAAATAATAGATTTATAGCTATCTTCAAATGTGTATGTAACTATAAAAGACACAATCTTTAAAATCACAAATCTATCACGTGTGAGCTGTACCACGGTGGAGGGCAGAAACTGGCCGTTCATCTTGAGACTCCTTGGGGACATTTGTGGTTGTTGGTTGTCATTGCTCAGTGGTACCTACACATGCAGGGTGCTGTAGGGAAGCAACAACAATCTCAATCCTGATGGTAACTGTGGGACTTTGTGTTGATTTTTCTGCTTATGGCAAGGATGTCGGTGAGGGTTACATATTGCTGATGATTCAGCACCTATGTAGGGATATCAGAGTTGAAGAAGGAGAAAAATGCTGTTATTTCCTATAATTATTACTATTACTTCAGAATGTTTAACAATTTGCAACTGAAGAATATAGAGTTGTCCTCAAGGTGGCCAAAGGTCTGTCTCATTCTTCTTTTTCTCCTTTTAATTATCAGTATTATTCTTTTTTTTTTTTTTACTGTTGTGAATTTGTTTTTTATTGAAAAGGGAAGTAAAGGAAAATAAAAACACTTTATGATAAAATTAAAGATTTACATGGAAAATATTTCAGATAAACACATTAAAATTGACAATTTTCATGGAAAATTAAAGAATAAAGTGGTAGACATGCAAAACATTGCTAAATTAATTGAAATATGGGATAGAAACATTTTATGATAGAATTGAAGATTTACATGGAAAATATTTCTAATAAAATTCTAGAAAAATGTAGAAAAACATATGGGAATTGAAGATTATCATGGAAAATTTTACATAGATATAATAATGGTAGGTATAAAAGTATTCCTAAGTTGATTGAAAGTGGAATTATAAACATTTTCTGATAAACTTGAAGATTTACATGGAAAATATGTCTGATAAAATTGAAGAAATAGACAAACACATTAAAATTGACTATTTAATGGAAAATTATATATATAAAATATACATAGATATAAAATTTTACATATATATAAAATATACATAGGTATAAAAACCCTTCCTAAATTAATTGAAGGTGGAATTAGAAACATTTGTGATAAAATCAAAGATTTACATTAAACACATTTCTGATAAAATGGAGGAAGTATATAGAAAGACATATTACAATTGAAGATTATCATAAAAAATAATGCAGATAAAATGGTAGACATAAAAAATTACTAAATTAATTAAAAGGGGAATTATAAACATTTTCTGTTAAAACTGAAGATTTACATGAGAAATATTTCATTAGTCTATGTCTTTTTATTGGGAGTTGAGTCCATTGTTGTTAAGAGATATTAGGGAATAGTGATTGTTGCTTCCTGTTATTTTTGATGTTATTTTTATGTTTGTGTGGGTATCTTCTTTTGGGTTTGTTGGAAGATTACTTTCTTGCTTTTTCTAGGGTGTAGTTTCCCTCCTTGTGTTCGCATTTTCCCTTTGTAGGGCTGGATTTGTGGACAGATCTTGTGCAAATTGGGTTTTATCATGGAATATCTTGGTTTCTCCATCTATGATGATTGAGAGTTTTGTTGGGTATAGTAGCCTGGGTTGCCATTTGTGTTCTCTTAGGGTTTGTATAAGGTCTGCCCAGGATCTTCAAGCTTTAGTAGTCTCTGTTGAGAACTCTGGTGTGAACCTGATAGGTCTGCCTTTATAAGTTACTTGCCCCCCCTTTTTTTTTACTGCTTTTAATATTCTTTCTTTGTTTAGTGAATTTGGTGTTTTGATTATTATGTGCCAGGAGGGCTTTCTATTATGGTCCAGTCTGTTTGGAGTTCTGAAGGCTTCTTGTATGTTCATGGTTAGGTTAAGAAAGTTTTCTTCTACAATTTTGTTGAAGATATTTATTGGGCCTTTAAGATGTAAATCCTCACTCTCATCTATACCTACAATCCTTAGATTTGGTCTTCTTATTGTGTCCTGGAGTTCCTGGATGTTTTGGGTTACCAGCTTTATGCATTTTGCATTTTCTTTGGCTGTTAAATCAATGTTTTCTATGGTATCTTTAGCACCTGAGGGTCTTTCTTCTATCTCTTGTATTCTGTTATTGATGCTTGCATCTATGACTCCTGAATTCTTTCCAAGGTTTTCTATCTCCAGAGATGTCTCACTTTGTGATTTCGTTATTATTTCTACTTCCACTTTTAGATCCTGGATGGTTTTGTTCAGTTCCTTCATTGACTGTCTTTTCCTGTATTTCTTTAAGGGATTTTTGTGTTTCCTCTTTAACAGCTTTTACCTGTTGACCAATTTTCTTCTGTATTTCTTTGAGGGAATTATTTAAGTCTTTCTTGAAGCACTCTATCAGCATCATGAGATACAATTTTAAATCCAACTCTTGCTTTTCTGGTGTGTTGGGGTATCCGGGACTTGCTGTGGTGAGAGAACTGGGTTCTGATGTTTCCATGTGGCCTTGGTTTCTGTTGGTAGTGTTCTTGTGCTTGCCTTTTGCCATCTGGTTATCTTTGGTGCTAGTTGATATTGTTGTCTCTGTCTGGAGTTTGTTCCTCCTGTGGGCCTGTAAGCCTGTGTCCTTACTCCTCTGAGCTCAAAAGTGAAAGCACTGCTGGGAGATCTCTCTGTCCTGGTGGGCTATGCACAGAGTTTTCCGGCTTCCTGGTGCAAATGGCGGCAGGAAGACTTCTGTCCCAGCTGCTCCACTGATCTTAGGCCTTGTGTGTTCCTAGCAGGTCCCCTCCAGAGAGAAGGTGGAGGTCTCATTTCTGTGCTCAGAAGTGAAAGCACTGCTGGGAGATCACTCTCTCCTGGGGAGCTATGCACAGAAGGTTGTGGAGTTTCCCGGCACCCTGGTGCAAATGGTGGCTATCAGTATTATTCTTAAAAAATTTCCCTCTGTTTTTCTTTTTCTTTTTAAAAAAGATTTATTATATATATAATGTTCTCTATGCAAGTATGCTTGTACTCCAGAAGAAGGCACCAAATCTTATTATAGATGATGGTAAGCCACCATGTGATTGCTGGGATTTGAACTCAGGACCTCTGGAAGAGCAGCCAGTGCTCTTAACTTTTGAGCCATCCCTCTAGCCCCCAACCCCAACCCCCTTGGTTTTCCAAGACAGCGTTTTTCTGTGTAGCCTTGGCTGTCTTGGAACTTACTCTGTAGACCAGGTTGGCCTAGGATTCAGAATCTGTCTGCCTCTGCCTCCTAAGTGCTGGGATTAAAGGCATGCACCATTACCACCTTGTAATAGAGATTTATTTTTATGTTATGTTTATGAGTGTTTTACCTGTATGTACCTTAAGTGCTACACATGGATACAGTGCCTGCGAGGAAAGAACACAGCAGCAGAGTGCCAGAACTGGAGTTAACAAGTATTTACGAACTGCCATGTGGGTGTAGAAAACTCAAGGTGGTCTTCACAAGAGTTACAAGAGCTGTCAACCACAGAACCATTGCTCTAGACCCTGATTATTTATATTATTATGAATCAACTAATTTATTATTATTACTATTGTTGTTATTATTATTATTTTGAGATGTGGGTCTTAAATGTTGTCCATGCTTATCTCAAATTGGTAGATCAAGTCATTCTCCTGCCTCAGCCTTGTGAGTAGGTGCTGCTAGAGCATGATAGCACCCTGGGATTTACACCTTAAAAAAACTGGTATTTTTCAAAACCACCTCATTGTTTTAAGTAATTGACTTGTTGTAAACACATGAATTTTAAGATATAAAATGCATGTTGTTAGGTAAATTGGGGTGAGAAACAATTGAAAATAGTTCTTATTTCCCCTAAATTTGAGATTTCAAATGTAATTTTTTTCCTTTGCAAAATGTAATCTGTTGCTAAAAAGTAAAACAAATAGATTTAATCGTGTTGGAGCCCCAGCTAAATGCAGATGGTCTCCAGCTGATGACGGCTCCACTAGGGACTTCTCAGCCTCGGGTGATATAAAAGCAGTATGTGCTCACTAGACTCTCTAGTTTGCATATCCACCTTTCCCCCACATATCAGTTTCTTCTTTGTTGCTGTGACCACCATGACCCAAATCCTGTGGAAGTGTTTATTTCGGCATTCAACTCCAGAGTCCTGTCCACCGTGGCGTGGAAACATGGCTGTGGCAGCAAGCAGAAGTCCAGATGACAGGAGCAGGAACCTGGGAGCCCCGCCCCCTGCTCACTACAGAGCAGAAGGTCCTATCCAGGGAGCTCTAGGAGAGGTGGTCTCCCTTGCAGTGTGTCTACGAGTACCATTACTGCCAAAATGCATTTGCTCAGAGAGAAGTGAATCACGCAGCTCACGGTTGCATGTCTGATGAGCTTTGAAGCAGATGCAAGTCCAGGTCTCTGTTGAAAGACTTCAAGTGTGTGCTCATCAGTCTCCTGGTCACAGCAACCAGTGCCTTAAAGCCTGCAAGATTCATTTCAGCTAACAGATTTAGAGGCTTTCACTCTGTTCTGGGAAAATGTCTTTACTTTGTGGATAGAAAGGAGAGATGGGGTGGGGATGGGGATAGGGAGAGACAAGGGACTAGGGCTAGGGACATGGATATGGATAGGAATAGGGACAAGGGACAAGGGATAGGGGTAGGGATAAGGGACAAGGGACAAGGGATAGGGGTAGGGATAAGGGACAAGGGACAAGGGATAGGGGTAGGGATAAGGGACAAGGGACAAGGGACAAGGAACAAGGGATGGGGATGGGGGTAGAGACAAGGGACAAGGGACAAGAGGCAGGGACAAGGGAAAGGAACATGACCAGGGACAAGGATAGGGATAGGGGCAGAAGCAGGGATAGGAATAGGGTTACGGGGGCCCCAGGCTAACCTTCAAAGTCACAGCTACAGTGATCCACTTCCTCCGGCTAGGGCCCACTTCCCGAGGTCTCCACCAGCTCACCTGACAGTGCCACCATTTAGGGACTAAACATCCACCAAGTGAGCCTGTGAGGACATTTCATATTCAGACGATAGCAAATATCCTTTCTCTTTCTTTCTGCTGGATATGGTCCAAAGAGGTACGGGGTAAATCCCAGCATTCCTAACCCACTCACACCCTAAATTCTATGCTGCCTTGCTACAATGGACTATTTCTAGCCTGGGGGGTGTGCTGGGGGACAAATAAGAGAAAGTTAGTATTTACATCTTTTAAAGAAAATAACTTTCCCTCTGATAATTGTGTACACAGTCGTTAAAATGACAGGTGTGTAATGCGCAGGGTTGGTTGGTCCAGGGGTTGGCTTCTGGGCGGTGCTTGTAGCTGCTAGTACTCTAATCACAACAGCTGCCGCCTCCATTACAACCCCTTACCCACTGCCATTGTTTCAGCCTCTACTAGGGCAGAGAACAAAGCAGCGTGATCAGACCCTTTCGGTTCAGGGGATGGTGGCTATCTGAGCCTGGAGTGAGTGGGTGGGAGAGGCAGGGGAGATGCTGACTAAAGGGTCTGCAGTTAGAGTTGAACATCATGGATGAGTAAGGAATACTCGTAAGAATTACCATACCCGTGTTCATTGACTTCATTCAATTTTCCCATGCCGTATGCATATTCATTGCTTCGTGCACTCCCTAATTATGAATGATTAGATTTTATGAAGAGAACTCATTCCACTCAGAGCATGGATGTGAGGAGCTATGTTTTTTCCCTCTTTTGCATCCTTTTATTTTCAGCAAGATGAAATGATGACCCCTTCTAGATTTTTGCTTTTTCTTTCTTTGTATGGCTAGCTGTCAATGCCACGATGTCCGGGGATCTCATTTGGAGGCAAGGGAGGGTGAAGCAGAGTCCGGGACTTAGGAACTTCAGGCCAACCATTCAGGAGCAAAGATAACGGCATTCGATTTTATTAGAGAGAAACTTGGCCTCTTTTGGTAGCCAAGAACACAAATGCAGTGAGAACGCTTGATTTGAGTCAAACATTAGTGAAGTTAACAGAAGAAAGTCATGGCAGGAATACTGACAGCGCTGCTGTCCAAGGAGCACAGCCAGAGGCTCTCAGTAAAGGTGACCTGTTGGTCACCAATGAGGAAAGGTGCCTGTGAAGAGAAGAATGAAGATACCCTGTGAGTGTGCATGTATGTGTTTGTACATGTATGTGCTTGTGCATGTGTAAGTGTGTGTGCACACACGTGTGCACACATGCATGCATTTATGCCTGCTCACAGGCTCTCATGCAAGCAGAAAGTTTTCCATTGAAGCACTCTTGGAGACATTCCATGTGACTGCAGGCACAGAGAACAAAATGCTGCTCTCTGCTTCAGACTCAGAGACTGTGTTATTTCTCAAGAATACTCACTCTGGATTATGAATGAGTAAACAGGAGAAGCAAAACTGTCCACACCACTCTTGATGCTTTCTTTAAAACCATTTCAATATTTCTAAAAATTTTAATTATAGTATACTAAGTAAATATTCATTGTGCTTTTATTCCTTCTGTATGTATTTATAGTTAAAAGTGACATATTTTTCAGTGTTTTAACAAAATGTTAGCCTCGCAGTTACTTTCACGTTTTCTTGCTGTTGTTATGGTTACTGCGCATGGCATTAGCCTTCTTTCATGGTTCTATTCTGTCTCTCAAAGATATGACTTTTTATAGTTGACATAATGTTGATTAGTGATGTACATTTATTTACATACATCTTATTTAAACTTGTTTGATGGTAGCTGAATGTGGTGGTACACATCTGTAATTATAGAACTTGGAGAGGCTGAGGCAGAAGAATTGCAAGTCTAAAGCCTGCCTAAGCTACAAAGTGAGCTCATAGCCAGCTTGGGCAGCTTAGCAAGAGTCTATCTCAAAACAAAACAAAACAACAAACAAACAAACAACCACAACAACAAAACCAACTAGGAGCAGGGTTTGGGTTATAGCTGTGCGGTAGACTCTTTGCTTAACAGGTGAGGTTGGGTTAAATCCCCGGTACTGAAACTTTTAACATTACTGATCCCTTTCAGCATTAAATTTTAATCTCTTGTGTTCTATCTAGCCCACAGAGTTGGATTAATTTTAGAAAGTATGCATGTATATAAGTATATACACACACATATGTGTATATGTAACTTTCCTCCCAGTATCTTATTTTACTTGCTCATTTTTATTCTAGGACATGTATTTATTGACTGGCAGCAGCCATGCAGACGTGAGCAAGTATGCTTCCTGGAGATGGCCCGCCATTTTGCATGCTGAGATGGGTATAACCTGGAAAGGCATGGCAACAGGACATTTTTATCTTGATTGTTCCTTACTGCTCATGGTTGCTCGGCCCAGGGAGTGGCACTATTAGAAGTGTGGCCTTGTTGGAATAGATGTGGCCTTGTTGGAGGAAATGTGTTGCTGTGGGGGTGGACTTCAAGACCTCCTAGCATCCTGGAAGTCAATTTTTTCCCAGCAGCCTTCTGAACAAGATGAAGAACTCTCAGCTCCTCCAGCACCATGCCTGCCTGGATGCTGCCATGCTTTACACCAAGATATTGCCTTGGTCATAGTGTCTGTTCACAGCAGTAAAACCGTAACTAAGACAGAAGTTGGTACCAGCCACTTGGGTATGGCTGTAATAGAACTGATCATAATTTTGTTTGGAGGAATGTAGATCTTAAAACTTGGGAAAGCAGTGGAATGCTTTAAGTGTGGCTTAATATACCATCCTAGTAGGAATATGGGAAACATTAGTGTTTAGGATGATTTGAACTATGCAGATCTTGCCCAAGAGGTTTCAGTGGAGAAGAATGTTAGTATGTGGCCTAGAGACTGTTTTTGTGATATTTTAGTGAAGAGTATGGCTGCTTTTTTTTCCCATTACCCAAAGTGTCTGCCTAAGGCTAAGGTGAGGAGATTTAAATTAATTGCTTTGACAAAGGAAGTCTCAAGACAGCCTGGTATAAATTCTGTTGTATGGTTACTAATGCTCATTCTTACGAAGAGCATTTTGATGAAAAAAGAAGCAAACTTCAAAAGGAAAACTACAAAATGTATGGTTCACAGAGCGAAGGGGCATCAGGAAGTGGAATGAAGCTAAATCCTGTGTTCAAGGACATTAAATGGAATTAAGGGAGTGGTGACCTTGGGGCAAGATTCCACCAAGCTAAGCAGTTGCTTTTGCAGTTAAAGAAGGGATAGTTATATCTAAGCATTAGTATGACCTGGCTATTGTTTTGATTTAGACTTTTAATCTGGAATGAAGTACAATATAGAAATGGAGGTGGGCACAAGTGTGATCCAGATCTTGGGGCTGGAAGACACAGGCTTTTGGTCCAGATGTTGAGGAATCATAGCCCTGAAAAGCTTAGGCCCAGGCATGTGGCGCACACCTTTAGTCCCAAGCAGATCTTGGAGTTCAAGGCCAGCCTTGGACAGAGCAAGTTCCAAGTAGAGAAAAGATTAGGTCCCAATGTGATAGTTCATCTTTTTAATCCCAGAGCTCAGGAGACAGAGGCATGCAGATCTCTGAGTTCAAGGTCAATCTACAGAGATCTAGGATGGCCAAACTTAGGGAGTGAAGGAATCAGAAAACAGAATGCCGCTGATAGCAAGGGGCCTTGTTTCAGCCCCAGCAAGCAGCAGAACCTAACAGCTTTGGCCATGTGGCTCTGGCTTTACCATCAAGAGAAGGAAACTATTGGGACAATTGATGCTGATTAGCTGGAGCTAAAAAATCAGCCATGATAAAGAAAAGACCAATCAGCATCACTGAGGTGAACTCTTCTGGGAAGCATTTTCTGAGAGCACAGAGTGGCTGTATTCCAGAGATAGCCAAGGTTATACCTCATGCTGCAGCTAGATGTAGTAATGTGTAAGGTGGTCCTGGTTTTGAAGGCATGAAAGGGTCATAGAGAACAACTGAGGCTTGGCACTGTGAGGAACCAGGGAAGGCCATTGGTGAAGGTGCAGCCTCAATTGCCATTGAAGGCCCAGGACTGCAGGTGTCATGTAAAGAAGCTGAGGCTTGGCACCATGAAGAGAACCTATGAGAGCCTAGTGGTGAAGCCTAGCTGCAGTGGAAGAGTCTTGGAGATGCCAATACCATAGAGTGACCATCAAGAACAGCAGCAGCAATGGAGTGGAGTCAACCAGAGCTTAGAGTGCTACAGAGGGCAGGACTGGAGACGTGACCGAACCCCCTTTGAGAAGCCCAGAAGATTGCATGTGGATCCCAGGCACTGGACCAAGAAACTATGAAGCTGAAGTAGCCCTGGCTACCTCCAGATATTGAAGATGTCAGCACTGTGGGATATCTGCTAACAGGGAATAGGAAATCTGCTAACAGGGAGCAGCATCAGCCCACGAGAAAGAAGTCAACAATGATGAAGGAGTTGGAGATCTGAAGAGCACTTTGACATGAGATATGGAGATTCTGTGTTTGGAGTTTTCCCAGCTGGCTTTTGGTCTTGCTTTGGGCCAGTATTGCCTCAGAAAACACAAAAATTTTGTCTGGCAGGTTTTCTGACTTTGATCAGAAAACTCAAGATTTTTTTTTTCTATCAGCTTTTCTGATTTTGGTCAGAAAATCCAGGAGCTATCTAGAGAGCTTTTAGAATTTTTTTTTCTGGCAGAGTAAACTACAGAGTTGTCAGCTTGCACCCCATCATTGACTTTGAGTAGTTTCTTTTGCCGCTCCCAAACACCCTTCCTCAGGACTGCCTCTCAAAGCTGCGGATGCTCTTTGGCAAAAAAATGTTTAGTTAGGTCTGAGTTTTAATAGAAAAACCTGTAATCAACAATCCTGCTATAATTCCTTCTTGTGTAATGATTTTATCTGTTTTTGAGGTAATTCTTCTTCTTACATAGATAATTTTGTCTTAGGGGGTATAAAACAGTATAAGAGGAAAAATAAAGTTGTTAGAGCTTTGCTCTATCCACCAACTCTCTCTCTCTCTCTCTCTCTCTCTCTCTCTCTCTCTCTCTCTCTCTCTGTGTGTGTGTGTGTGTGTGTGTGTGTGTGTGTGTGTGTGTGTGATGGTTGAAGCCAGCTCTGTGGAGATTTGCTCCATCCACCCAATGTATGGATGTGTATTTGTCTGCTGATCTTTCTATCTGACTTTCTGTCTTTTTGTCTGTCTGTCTGTATGCATGTATTATGTATGTAATCATGTATATATGTACAGTTGTTGGAACTTGCTTGTTGGAGGCTACTTTTCTTCATCTAGTGTGTGTGTGTGTGTGTGTGTGTGTGTGTGTGTAATCTTTTCTCTTCTCTTTCTTTTCTCTTACTGCCAGCCACCATCAGAGGCAGCTCCTGGTGACTATCAGTGGTGGCACACACCAGTTGCTGTTAGCACGTTTCTCTCTCATCCCTTTCTCCTTTTAATAGCTTGCTGCTATCAGTAGAGGCTAACACTGGGTACCATCAGTGTCCAGCCCCTGTCACTAACACTACATCCACCTGCCTCAGTTTACCCTGTGGTGTTGAAGCTGGTCTTCAACATTTTACACACCACTGAAGTAAATCCCCAATACTTCTTTCAGCTGTTAAAAAAATCATTACACAATATTTTCCTAAAGTGGGGCTAAAGACATGGAACAGTGGCTCAGAGCACGGGCAGCTTACAGCTACCCGTACTACAGCTCCAGGGCATCCAGCGTCCTCTGCAGGACTCTGCAGGCACCTGTACCATGTACACATCCCCCATCTCTTCAAAGGCACCTGTACATATAGATACACGTAATTTGAAAATAAAATAAATCTTTAAAATATTTTCTAAAACGATCATGTCTTGCAGTTTTGCTTAAGCTGGTTTTATAATTTTTTTCAAACAAAAGATCCTGCTGATTCAGCCTTCCAAGTAGCTGGGACTACAGGCACATGCCAATCACCTGGATTTTTATATATGTATTATATATGTAAATATACATGTATATATATGCACATATACATCTATACGCACATGTAATATACATATATATGTATGCATATACATAATGTATATACATACACATATATACACATATATTTTATATAAATATACATAATATATGTATTATATCTATCTCTATATATCTATATCTACCTCTATTGCCTCTATATAGTTATATCTACCTGTCTGTCTGTCTGTCTTCCTCTGTGTTCCTTGGGACAGGAAGCCTCTGCATGCTGATATCTACCTTGTCTGGACTAGTTTACATGCCCGCATCCCCTCGGCAGCATTTGTCTCATTTGTTTTGTTAATGGCTGCCTTTGGGAATTGGGGGTGTGCCACGGACCAACTCAGTCGGGACACACACCTGTGGGGGAACCAAGGTCTTTGGTATGCAGGAAAGTACAGGCTCGGCGAGGATATGACAGACAGGCACACCAGATGCAGTTTGAGTCTGAATGTACTTTACTGTTCTGAGGCAGGAACTTTTATACACACAAGTTGGCATTACATTACTGAAGAAAAATGTGTCCAGTGAAGTGATTACAAAGAATGACTAACATGAGCATCTGGAAAGGAAATACAAAATCAATCAGGTATGAACTTCAGAGAACACATACAAAGCATCACGTCCCTTGATCAGGATATCTGTAGTTAATGATAATCTAGTAGTTCAAAAGTTCTTGGGAACACTTAGTCATACCCCTAGGTCCTCTATTCATGTGTAGCCCTTATCTAACATCTAGCTTTCTTCTTATGAGACTCTTTTAGGCTCACTCTGAAACTTTACTTAGCTGATGCTTTCCATGTCAGGGTGTCAAAGCCACCACCATCTACACACTTGTAGTCATATAATTATATATATTGTTGGGAGGTTAATTCTTTAATGTATTTAGGTAATAATTGTATAGCTGATCAAAAGGCAAAACAATGGATCCCTAGAAGATAAATCATGGCCAGTGCTGCAGTTCAAAGAATGAACTCTCGTTAGCTTTCTCGCTTGGGTGCTCACAGCTCTGGCTATCAGGAACATCTCGTAAGTGGAGAAAAAAAAGTCAGAGAAAAGTCACACAGGCAAGGCTTGCCATGAGAAATTCAGCTCAGCATCTCCGACCAAGGAGTTCCACAATCAAGTTCCTCAGAAGACAACCTTATCATAGACAAGGCTTTTACCTGTAAATATCACACAGTATCCACTGAGATTGCAGTTTAACTGTGGAAATCATACAGTGTCCACCGAGATTCATGTGCTAGGGGTGGGAAGGGGTTTCAGTGCACACTGGATTTGCATTTCTTTGATTACTAGTGAGGTTGAACATATTTTCCAGTGTTTCTTGGCCATTTGCATTTGTCTTTTGAGACCAGTCTGTTCATTTCATCAGCCCGTTCATTGCTGAGTTCTTTCTCTAGCTATTACTCTTGTTAGATGCATGGCTGGCAAAGCCTCTCCTCCTGCTCTGTGGCTGTCTCTCCACTTGATTGATTACCAGTGTCCTTTGCTGTACAGACGTGCTCTATTTCCATGAGGTCCCGTCTGTCAGTTGATGCTATTTCCTGAGCCCCTGGATCTTGTCCCCAAAGCCCCCGCCTGTCTCTATCTTGAAGTGTTTTCATCCCTCCCCCAGCAAGTTAAAAGTCTCAGTTTAACATTAATGCCTTTGAACCATCTGTAGTTGATTTTTATACAGAGGCAGAGAGAGGGATCTAATGTGGATATCCAGTTTTCCTAGCACTATTTATTAAAGTCTGTTTTTTTTCTCTAATAAATATTGTTGATATCTTTGTGAAAAAAATCACTTGGCTACACGAGTTTATGTGAGTCCTCTGTTCTACTTGATTAATCTGTGTTTCCATTTTTTTGTCAGTACCATGCTGAATTGTTACTATAGCTTTGTAGTATAATCTGAAGTCAGGTATGGTGATACTTCTAGTACTACTCATGTGTGTGTGTGTCTGTCTGTCTATTCATGTGTGTGTACCTGTGTCTGTGTGTGTGTCTAGAATGTGTCTGTCTGTTTGTCTGTGAGTACATAGGCACATGTGCACGTGTGTGTCTGTACATGTATGGAGGCCAGACTTTGATGTGCCCATCTGTCTATTTGTGTGTGTGTGTGTGTGTGTGTGTGTGTGCACACGTGAGCATCTGTCTGTCTCTCTGTCTGTCTCTCTGTATGTGAACACAAAGGCACATGTGCACATGCATGTGTCTGTATCTGTATGGAGGCCAGACTTTGACCTCAGGTGTCTTCCTCAGTTGCTCTCCACCATATTTTCTAAGACAAAATAACTATGCAGCTCACAGGTCCATGTCGGCTGACTGGCCAGTGAGCTCCAGAGATTGGCCTTCTCTACCTCCCCAGCAGTATAGTTTGTACCCAGGTGCTGGGGATCTGAACCCAGGTCCTCCTGCTAGCACAGCAAGTACTTTACTAACCACACCGCCTCCCCAGAGCCTCCCTGCACTATTCTTTTTGCTCAGGACTGCTTAAGTATATGAGTATGTGAGATAAAATCATGGAAAAGACAACAATCTCTGGTCCCAGAGCTTTAAAAAAATGTAATTTGCAACAAGTGTCATCCTGTTAGGATTATGATATAAACTCTTTCCCTGGGTTTGCTCCTGTCAGTGGTTTCTTTGCTTTCCTGAGGCAGGGGCATGATGTACATGCACAACAAAGCCATAGTGCACTGGCCCTTGGTAGTTCACAGACAGACCAATTTAATACTGATAAGCCGTCCCATTTCTTTCTTTTTTTTTCCTCTTCTGTTTTCTTTCTTTTTTTTATTGGATATATTCTATATTTACATTTCATTTCCCTTTTTTTGTTTCCCCACCCCCCTAAGGTCCCACATGCCCTTTTCCCTCCCCCTGCTCCCTCATCCACCCCTTCCCACTTCCCTGTTCTGGTATTCCCCTACACTGATTCTTTGATCCTTTCCAGCACTAGTGTCCATTCCTTTCTTCTTCTCGGACATCATTTGGTATGTGAATTGTGTCTTTGGTGTCCCAAGATTCTAGGCTAATATCCACTTATGAGTGACTGCATACCATGGGTATTCTTTTGAGACTGGGTTACCTCACTTAGTATGATGTTCTCCAGCTCCATCCATTTCTCTAAGAATTTCATGAATTCATTGTTTCTAATGGCTGAATAGTATTCCATTGTGCATATATACCACATTTTTTGTATCCATTACTCCGTTGAGGGACATCTGGGTTCTTTCCAGCTTCTGGCTATTATAAATAAGGCTGCTATGAACATAGTGGAGCATGTATCCTTATTGCATGCTGGGGAGTCTTCTGGATATATTCCCAGGAGTGGTATGGCTGGATCCTCCGGAAGTATCATGTCCAGTTTTCTGAGGAACCGCCAGACTGATTTCCAGAGTGGTTGTACCAGCTTGCAGTCCCACCAGCAGTGGAGGAGTGTTCCTCTTTCTCCACATCCTCACCAACACCTGATGTCTTCTGAGTTTTTAATCCTAGCCATTCTGACAGGTGTGAGGGAAAATCTCAGGGTTGTTTTGATTTGCATTTCTCTAATGACTAATGATGTTGAACATTTTTTAAGGTGTTTCTCAGCCATCCAAATTTCTTCAGGTGAAAAGTCTTTGTTTAGCTCTGTACCCCATTTTTGGATAGGGTTATTTGGTTTTCTGGGGTCTAACTTCTTGAGTTCTTTGTATATATTGGATATTAGCCCTCTGTCGGATGTGGGGTTGGTGAAGATCTTTTCCCAATTTGCTGGTTGCTGATTTGTCCTTTTGACAGTGTCTTTTGCCTTACAGAAACTTTGTAACTTTATGAGGTCCCATTTGTCAATTCTTGATCTTAGAGAATAAGCAATTGGTGTTCTGTTCAGGAATTTTCCCCCTGAGCCAATGTCCTCAAGGGTCTTCCCCAGTTTCTTTTCTATTAGTTTTAGTGTGTCTGGTTTTATGTGGAGGTCCTTGATCCACTTGGAGTTGAGCTTAGTGCAAGGAGATAAGAGTGGATCAATTCTCATTCTTCTGCATGTTGACCTCCAGTTGAGCCAGCACCATTTGTTGAAAAGGCTATCTTTTTTCCACTAGATGTTTTCAGCTCCTTTGTCGAATATCAATTGGCCATATATGTGTGGGTTCAATTCTGGGTCTTCAATCCTATTCCATTGATCCACTTCCCTGTCACTGTACCAATACCATGCAGTTTTTAACACTACTGCTCTGTAGTATTGCTTGAGGTCCGGGATATTGATTCCCCCAGAAGTTTGTTTACTGTTAATGATAGTTTTAGCTATCCTGGGTTTTTTGTTATTCCAGATGAATTTGAGAATTGCTCTTTCTAACTCTATAAAGAACTGAGTTGGGATTTTGATGGGGATTGCGCTGAATCTGTATATTGCTTTTGGCAAGTTAACTATATTAATCCTGCCAACCCACGAGCATGGAAGATTTTTCCATTTTCTGAGGTCTTCTTCAATATCCTTCTTCAGAGACCTGAAGTTTTTGTCATATAAATCTTTCACTTGTTTGGTTAGAGTCACACCAAGATACTTTATATTGTTTGTGGCTATTGTGAAGGGTGTCATTTCCCTAATTTCTTTCTCGGCCTGCTTATACTTTGCGTATAGGAAGGCTACTGATTTGCTTGAGTTGACTTTATAACCAGCCACTTTGCTGAAGTTGTTTATCAGCTGTAGGAGTTCTCTGGTGGAGTTTTTTGGGTCACTTAAGTATACTATCATATCATCTGCGAATAGTGATAGTTTGACTTCTTCCTTTCCAATTTGTATCTTTTTGACTTTCTTATGTTGTCGAATTGCTCTAGCTAGTACCTCAAGTACTATATTGAAGAGATATGGTGAGAGGGGGAAGCCATCTCATTTCTGACTGTGGTTATGGCTGCCCTCTTTGTCCCCTCCCTAACTGCACTCTGAGAGGAAACTGTAACCTGCTTCACTCTTTCCTTTCTATGGTTCTGTAGCTCTGTGAGGTTACCCCATGCAATATGCTGTTTTTCTGCCAGACTTACTACCTTTTCTTCTTCAGGTAGAGTATTCCCAGTGATTAGAAGAGAGGAAATTTTAGCTGAGGGTGACCTTGAAATTCTTATCCTCTGCCTCTCCTTCCCAATGCTCAGATTACAATTGTGTATGATTTTGTCTTGTTCCGAGCAGTTCTGAGATCCAGCCTGGGGCTTCGTGCATGCCAGCCATGCCCCCACCCTACACCCCTCCCCTGCAGTTTCCTAACAGTCTCTATGCTTTAACTTGCAGTTGACTTTAAGGCTGGAGTGTGTCTAAACGTGTCCTTGTATTTGTAGAAGTTGCTTCTTGAACGCACTTTGGATTACATTTCTTTCCCAATCCAATTCCTTCTTTTTGTCCTTGGGGACTTGAGCTTCCTAATGGCATCTTTTCTTTACTTAAGAGGTGACCTGGATTTGACCTTCTAAATTTGCATAGTTATTTCAAGGAGTCTGTGTGTGGGGTCGGGAGGAGCAGATCATCTTAATGCTCTCTCTCCCCAGTCTTTTGATAGCAGCCTGCTCTCTGTCAGAGTAATCTGCTCTTAACATATTAAAGAGATACTTTGTATCTTCTTTCTTCTTGTATTAACCACTAACCCGTTTGTCCATCTGCTCTAAACACAAATACAAAGACAGGAAACCCATTGTCAGCTTAACAATCTGAGAAAATATAAAAGGTGTGAAAAACATGGATAAACAGTAAGGGATGTGTGGGAAACTTCTTCTTTCTACCAAAGTTGGATAGCCTGGCAAGGGCTCGTATTTCCTGAACTTCCTCCACCTCTTCTGTACAGTTTAACCAATCACCTCAGATGTGAAATTGAGGTCCCATGGATGGGATGACATCACCACCTACATCCTGGATAAAAGAGGCCATTTTAGCTTCCTGTGCTGCTGACTGCCAGGCTTCAGTTCTGGCACACACTTTTTGCAAAAAGAAATTGCCTTGCTGAATTGCTTCTGCATTGCGCATTCCTTTGCGAGACGCTGGGCTTACTCCCTTTCAGCAGATGGGCTGTTTACATTAAGCACTGTAGCAATAAGCCTCAGTGGACTGATTTTCAGTAACAAACAATGAGCTGAAATCACGATGCGGGAATGAGCACATTTTAACATGTATTAAGGTCTTGGAACTCCATTCCTGACAATGTCGGGAGGGTCAGGAGCCAGAGTCGGGGTAGCTCAGAGACCTAGAATGGAACCAAACACACCAGGCAAGAAACAAACAAACAAACAAACAAACAAACAAACAAACAAAGAAGATTCAATGAAATGAGTCTTGATGATACTCTCTTATAATTGTAGACAGGAGCCTAGCATAACCGTCATCACAGAGGGGGTCATCCACCAACTGATGGAAGCGGATGCAGAGACCCACAGCCAAACATCAAGCAGAGCTTGGGGAATTCTGCAGAAGAGTGGGAGGAAGGGCTGTAGGAGCCAGATGGGTCAAGGACACCACAAGAAAACCCACAGAATCAGGTAACGTAACCTCATAGGGGCTCACAGAGACTGAACCAACAACCAGAGAGCCTGGATGACCCCAAACTAGGTCCTTGCATATATGTAATGGCTGTGTATCTTGGTCTTCTTGTGGTACTACTAGCAGTGAGAGCAAGAGCATCGTCTCTGGCTCTTTTGCTTGCCTTTAGGAACCTTTTCCTCCTACTGGGTTGCCTTTAATATGAGGGGAGGTGCCTAGTCGTATTTGATATGCCATGTTTGGTTGAGACCCTTAGAAGTAGATGAGGGGAGGCGGGGAGGATGACTGGAACTGGAGGAGGGAGGGGAAAATGTGGCTGAGATGTAATTATAGAAGAAGAAGAAGAAATTGAAAACAATAGAGCTGCGTTAACAGGGCATCGCAGCCTCTCCTGACTAACATTCAGGCCTAGATAAGTCTTTGTTTTAAAAACTGCCTGACAATGCCGGGCATGGTGGTGCACGCCTGTAATCCCAGCACTTGGGAGGCAGAGGCAGGCAGATTTCTGAGTTCAAGGCCAGCCTGGTCTACAGAGTGTGTTCCAGGACAGCCAGGACTACACAGAGAAACCCTGTCTTGAAAAACCAAAAAAAGAAAAAAAAAACTGCCTGACAATTTGAAGTTATGAATATTTTTGCCTCTATTTCTTTCCTAGGTGCTCATTCCATTTCTATGTCCCCCTAACTCCAGTTGTGATGAGCAGAGACATCCTCAGATGTTACCAAATGTCTTCTGCAGGAGGACAGGGCAGGATCGCTCCTAGCTAAGGACCACAGTGGTAAAGGGAATGAAATCACTCACCCAGTGTGGCTTCTCCATCATCAGGTAAAACCTGATAACACAGGATAATCCGTCCATTCATATCCAACTCAAGACTTTAGCAACAGACTACAGATGGTCCCAATCTCACACCAAAACCACGGATCCACAATGATATCTGAGCTCAGTGTGAAAAAGTAGACCATAAACTCAGGAAGATAAAGTCCTCACATTACAAATTAAAATATAAGAACTTGCAAATAGCTTTTAGACAGTTACTCTTTGTTCACTTTTATTATATGTATGTGGGTATATGTCTGTGTGAGTGTTTGATGCATGTGAACATATGCCCGCAGAATCTGGAAGAATGTATTGGGTCTATGGGAATGGGAACCTCAGGTGGTTGCGAGCTACCTGATGTGGGTTCTAGGAAGCGAGTTCAGGTCCTCTGCAAGACTTAAGTGAGGCTAACCAGTGAGCCATCTCTCCAGCCATCTGTAAGCAGCTATTAAGCAGGGAGTTAACGTCAGGAGCCCTCTAGGATAGTCTAAGGCTGGCAGGTAGCCTTCCTGGAGATGGCCCACCGTTTTATGCATAGCTTACAATGGGTGAGCTCTGTGAGACAAATTCCCACAGAGACTTCATCCCAGGACTGCTTGCATTTGATATGCCTTCCCTGTTATTACTGAATATTATATAATAATCACTAGGTATTAGCCCATCCTGTTGAGCATACTTCTGCAGATCAGCAAAGATTTACTGTCTTATAGTGGTGCTATATAGACAAATAGATGATTTCTTAATTCTCAATGATAAGCCTATAAGAATTCCTAAAATTATACTAGTAAATATTAAGCCCTTTATAATAGAACTGCTATTATAAATCTTCTCTGATATGATTACTGCAATGAAAAATCTGACAGTCTTCAAGTGTCACGAGTTAATTGCTTCTGAGATAGAAAGCAGGCATTTACAACTTAGAACACATTCCAAGAGGTTGTGAAACAATTAACTAAAGGTCATAACTAACATTTATTATAGGCGCAAGGACAGAAGATAAAATACTGACTAAGTTTATCTATACAAAACTTCAGTGTCAACTCAGACACAAAAAATTATGTTTTTTAACTCTCCATGAACTTGTGGAGCCAGTGACAGAAAATGAATATTTAGACAAATAATTACTCTTAATGGATATGCATGTAAACATTCTCTGTTGTAAACGTCTTGTTCAATGTATGATTTGAATTTATGTTTGAACTTTTAGTGAACTTTTGTAAAAAAAAAAAAAGGATGCTTGGGGGAAAATGTGATCTACTGCCCTAAAAAAAGGTACAAAAAACTAGAAATGATTACATTGCAGGGCATTATTGCATCAGAGCAGGAGGAGAGCACAAGAGCAGGATTGGATGGAGGAAGGAGAAAGACAGCTGAGTAGAATAACATAAATTAAAAGGGAACTTAGAAATTAACAGAGCAACACACAGAGTTCAGAGAGACAAAGAAGAAGCTGCAGAGAGAGCAGAAAGAGCAGACAAGCTTCTCCTTACCGTGGGACAGAGCAGGTCTTCTCTTAATAGCAAGGCAGGCTTAGTCTTGCTAAAGAGGACAAAGCTCTTTCCTTACAAACTTGGGTTTAATTCACTTAGCAATAAAAGGACGGAAGCTTTTTCTTTCTCTGTGCAATAAAAATTGGAGCTCATTTTTCATCCAGAATGAGTGAGCTCTTTCTGCACTGGCACTTGGTCTTTTTGCTTCATATGCATATGTGAGTATAGGTGTGTAAGTATGTAATTGTAAGTATGTGGCTGAGCTCAGCTGGTTTGCATGGAGGTGTATTAGTATGTGTGCATAAGTTTGTATATGAATGTATATGAGTTTATGCATATTTGCTTGTGTAAAAGTTTTTCCTTCTGTGGGTGACTCTCTTCTGGTTCAGTAAAAGTTTATTGCTCCAAACCTCCCTCTCACCTAACAAAAACCAGAGGCAAGGCTTCTGGGCAAGAGAGTAGAAAACCCTAGCAATTTCTCCATTATTAGACCACACACCAAACCCACTCCCCACCCTGTTAGGCTATAGGTCACCCAAGTCAGAAGCCTTTAACCTCAGAATAAGCAAGAAAGTTACTAGGATATATATATATATATATATATATATATATATATATATATATATATATATATATATATATATATATATATATATATATAACATATATGATATATATCACATATATGATATATATATCCATCCATCATCCATATATATATGAAGTCAGCAGCCTCAGCATTCAGCATAGTTAGAGAGTTTAAAGGCCAGAGACTATCAGTCTTTAAAGCTACCTCTATGTTCAACTCTGTGTTCCGATCCAGCCCATTCCACACACAGCAGGCACCCAGCAAATTAACTGGAATAGGAGTTAAGAAAATGCCTAGAAACAAAACTAAAAGCCTCTTTGTGAAATCTTAACAGCAATAGTTCTTAGAAAAAGCTCATTATGTTCAGCATCTGTATCACTAAAGAAGAAGAAGAAGAAGAAGAAGAAGAAGAAGAAGAAGAAGAAGAAGAAGAAGAAGAAGAAGAAAAGAAACCAGAAACATGGTCAAAAAGCATTTAACCTATGAATTTAGCATTCTATTGATATGCTAAGGAAAACCACAAAAGATGTTAGAAAAACAAAATGAGGTATTCATGAGACGCAGAACAGATTTTTTTTAAAATTTATTCTAAGTGAATTCCAGAAAGAAAACAAGAAGGAACAAAGAACTTGGTTAGCCACTTAACTGACTGACCAGTTAACTGATAGCAAACAGCAAGAATAAGACCAGGAAAGAAAAGGTGGTTATTATGGCCTAGGAGAATCAACAGTCATTAAAGAGAAAGTATGGAAGTTCTGAGACTCAGTGCAGTGTTGACTGAGGCAGCCCAAGAAGTTAGCCAAGCACACAAAATATATGTGTTGGATAAATGAACAAATGCATTTTCTCTATGCTGTATAACAATAGTATATTGTAAGAAAAATATTTGCAAGACTGATCTTTGATGGAAAGGAAAATATACAGACTCTCTATGCACAGAGATAAATACCTGAGGCTAACATCCATAATGCATTTTTATTTTATTTATTTTATTTTATTTTATATTATTTTATTTATTTATTTGTTTGTTTATTTAATGCCTATGAGTACACTGTAGCTGTCTTCAGACACACCAAAAGAGGGCATCAGATCTCATTACAGATGGTTGTGAGCCACCATGTGGTTGCTGAGAACTGAACACAGAACCTCTGGAAGACCAGTCAGTACTATTAACTCTCCAGCTCCTCCCTAATGTATTTTTACATTTTAAATTTATTTATTTATTTACTTATTATGATTATGTGTATTTGTATTAATATGTGTGGGCATTGTGGAGGTCAGAGGTCAGAGTTCCATGACAAATGTTCTTCCTGTTCCTCAATTCGCCACCTTCTTTTTGAGGCAGGGTCTCTCAATGAATCTGGGACTTGCTCACTCAGCTAGACTAGTGGTTGTTCAGTAAGCCCTGGGGATCCTCTTGTTCTGTCTTCCCCAGCAGTGGAATTTGTACTGAAGGTTCTTACTGCTGTGGTAATGGAACCGAATTCAAGTCCTCATGCTTGGACGCCAAGAGCTTAACTGAGCCATTTCCTCAGTCTGAGAAATATTCATCTCTTGACATGCATGTCAGGAGGGTGTGTATGTATAGATGTGAAAATAAATATCCTTGATCTGCATGCTGCAAATTCATGGACTCTGTGTACTTTGCTCTGTGTGTGGATATGTCCCAGTATGTTGTACCTTAATATGAAGGGCTTGTGTATGATTGAACACAGGGCAGAAATGTGGAGTGTTCTAGTATGGCTCAGTTTTACTAAGTCCTTTCTTGTGAGGGTTTTTTTTTTTTTGCTTGTTTCCCATAAGGATATTTCATGAAGACTTCTCTACATTTTAGAACCTCTACTTGTAGAATTGGTAAGTGCCTAACGCGAGCCTGGAAGGAGTTATAGTTCTTCCCCAGCTCAACAGCACAGGATTCACTCTAAGATATTTAAAAAATTCCATCCAGTATTTGAAAAGCATGAAAGGAGCTGAACTTTGCACTTTTAGTACTATGGGTGCATTGTCCAGCAGACTTTCTTACATGCTACCTGGGAAACCCCAGGGATTCTTTGTTGGCTATATATGCATGCATATGAGTGTATGTGTGCATGTGTGCAGTTTGTTAGATTCATGTGTTTGTTTGTTTTTTTTCGAGACAGGCCCTGGCTGTTCTGGAACTCACTTTGTAGACCAGTCTGGCCTCGAACTCAGAAATATGCCTGCCTTTGCCTCCCAAGTGCTGGGATTATAAAGGCATACACCACCACTGCACAGCCTCTATTTTTTGAGATAGAGTCTTATTTATTTATTTATTTATTTATTTATTATTTTATTTTCTATATTCTTTGTTTATATTCTAAATTATTTCCCCTTTCCTGGTTCCCCTTCCCCATAAGTCCCATAAGCCCTCTTCCCTCTGCCTATTCCCCAATCACCCCTCCCATTTCTCTGTCCTGGTAATCCCCTACAATGCTGCATCAAGCCTTTCCAGGACCAGGACCCTCTCCTTCCTTTTTTTGGGGAATCATTTGATATGTTAATTGTGTCTTGAATATTCAGAGCTTCTGGGCTCTTATCATTCCATGTGTATTCTTTTGTGATTGGGTTACCTCAATTAGGATGACATTTTCCACTTCCAACCATTTGCCTAAAAATTTCATGAATTCATTGTTTTTAATTGCTGAGTAGCATTCCATTGTGTAAATAAACCACATTTTCTGTATCCATTCCTCCATTGAGGGACATCTGGGTTATTTCCAGCTTCTGGCTATTATAAATAAGGCTGCTATGAACATAGTGGAGCATGTGTCCTTGCTGCATGCAGGAGAATCCTCTGGGTATATGCCCAGGAGTGGTATAGCAGGGTCCTCCGGAAGTCTTATGCTAGCCTCAAATTCACTGCAATCATCTTGCCTCAGGCTCCCAAATGCTGGAGTTACAGGAGTGGGCTACCATACCTGCTAGTATACTTGATGTTCTGTTAACTATTTGTGTCAAGGGTCTACCCTCAGAATCAGTGACTTATTATAGTAACTCATAGAATTCAGGAAAGCAGCTATATTCATGGCTATGGGTAATGATAATCCAAGGGTATAAGTTATAATTGGCTAAGGTACAAGAAACACAGACTAGAGTCTATGTGGGAAATCAGACACAGGCTTCTGCGGTTTTCTCCCAGTAGAATTGCAGACAGTACTTAACTTCCCTGAGCAATCATGTATGACAATTTATATTCACTATGGCCAACCAGGGAAATCCATCTGAGGTTTGATGTCCAGAGATCTTCTGTTCAACCACGTAGGCATGAAGCCCTGGTATGGCTGAGCCTGGCCTGTCTCCAGACTCTGTAAGGTAAATTAAGACCATAGGGTTGAAAGTTCTCATATCATTTATTTCCATAAACTATCCAATGCCTCTGATAACCCAGATATGACAACCTTCTTCTCGAGAATGGTATTCCAGTGCCATCTTCATTGAGTGATTAAATGGGTGTCATGGATGTGTCTCAGGATAGCCAGCATAGGCAGGTCAAAAAGACTCTGGGGTGCTAGTTTGTAGGGAAACCACAACAAACTTTCAGCATCAGCATGGCTTGAGCAACAGAAAATGATTACTTTAGAATTCTCAAGGCTAGTTGTCTGAGATCAAGATATTTGTAGGGCTGACAGTAAATTCCTTCTGAAGGAAAATCTCTTACCTAGTTTCAGAAAGGTGGAAGCAATATTTGGTATCTCCTAGCTCATAGAAGTGGCATCCTGACCTCCACATTCATCGTCATCTGGCTTTCTCCCCATGATGTCTGAATGTCCTCTTAAATTTATTTTTAATTAATTTTTTATGAGGATATCAGTGATTTTAGATTAAGGGTCATCTTCCTCCAGTCTGACCCCATACCATGACCCATTTCAAGTAATGTCATGTTTTGAGGCACTGGAAGTTGAGTTTTTAATCTAAACTTTGGGCAGGGGAGAGAGACCAGTAATTTATACTGTAGTAGATGAAATGTCAGACTAAATTCTTTCCTGACTTCCCTATTTTCTGTCTCCAACTCTTTTTCTTCCATCTCTTCTATAGTTAGGATAGAATTTACCCTTCTTTTGATCCAGGAATATGTCCCCTAACAAATGGTAAGACTCTTCTTAAAATTATCCACCTCTAAGAATGGTTGGTTAAAGATGTTAAGCTCAGCCTTCCCTTCACATGACCCCTCATGAAGAACCCTAAAGGGCTCCGGCAATGGAAGCAGACTCAGATTTCTCATTCTGTACACTTTTCTTTCTTCTCTTCCCAAAGCTCAACCTCAGGCCCTTTCAGTTTACTTTGATAAAGATGTGTCTCCCCTACTTTAGAAACAGAATGGAGATTGTGTGCTAGAACAAATCATCGTATTGTATTAACTCTAGTGAATAAAATATTTTCCAGAGAACAGCATTGATAACAAAATTGAAACGAAAATGATTCATGTTGATCAAATTTTTAAGTGATAATTTCTCAAAAATATTCTCTTTGGGCCATTTCATTTCATCTATTGATATTAAAAATGTATTCTTTTTGAAGAATTCTCTCACCCTTTGGAAGTTATCTAATGTAAACAAATGCACTGTATTTTTAGATGAACTAAAAATAGATACAGTTGTAATCATTTAATTAACTTTTTATAAATTTATAGATAGTAAAATCACTCACACTCTTTTAGAACTTGCAGCTTTGTCAAGATTCAGAGCTACCCCAATATTTTCTTAAGATCTTAGAAACTACTTTTACAAAGTTTTTTCTTCCAGCATTTCTCAAATCCCCCTTTAAAAGAATCAGTAGTAGTAGTAGTAGTAGTAGTAGTAGTAGTAGTAATAATAATAATAATAATAATAATAATAATAATAATTTGGAGACTGGAGAGATGGCTCAGTGGTTAATAATACTGGCTGCTCTTCCAAACGACTTGAGTTCAATTCCCAGCACCCACCTGGCAGCTTACTACTGTCTGTAACTCCAGTTCCAGGAGTTCCAACATCTTCATACAGATACACATGCAGCCAAAACACCAGTACACATAAAATAAAAATAATTTTTAAAAAAGATTCAAAAAATAAAAAGAAATGGGATGTTTAAAAAAATCATTCATTTAAAAATCACCATCTTGCCTTCCAGTTTCCATCTGTGCCCCAGAACATACCCTGTGCCACAGCTCTCCATACCCGGATCCTGCCTGGAGAGAGCTGGTCTCCCAGGACTGTTGACACACCTAAGATTACAGGCTCACAGGAGGGACAAGCTAACACCAGAGATAAACACTTGATGAGAGGCAAATGCAAGAACATAAGCAGCAGAAACCAAGGCCACTTGTCATCATCAGAACCCAGTTCTCCTACCACAGCAAACCCTGGATACCCCAATGTACCAGAAAAGTAAAATCACCATCTTCAGACCAGTTTATGAGACAAAGCTTGATTTGTATGTATTGATTATTTCTTGCCAACTTACATTTGTTTTTCTTGATGAGTGTGGGCAAGAATGATTTATTTTTTTAATTTTCTATATTCTTTGTTTACATTCCAAATTATTTCCTCTTTCCCGGTACCTCCCTCCCCATAAGTCCCATAAGCCTTCTTCCCTCTGCCCCTTCCCCAATCAACTTCCTCCCATTTCTCTGTTCTGGCAATCCCTACATTGCTACATCAAGCCTTTCCAGGACCAGGGCCCTCTCCTTCCTTCTTCTCAGGAATCATTTGATATGTGAATTGTGTCTTGGGCATTCAGAGCTTCCTGGGTCTCTAGCCTGCCAGGCAAGCCTTCCATCAGGATCCTCTAGCCCTGGGACATCCTACTGTATGTTCTTCTTTAGGACTTTTGTAGACTTCCAGTTCTGTCTATACTCAAGGTGTATTAGTAATGGAATGTGAATTTCTGTCTTGGCTGTGTCTGTCTTGCAACTAATGTTCCAAACATTTGGTAAGTCAAGGTCTTGGTCAGCACCTGGAAGCATGCTAACTATAAACCTCTTTGTTGTTCCACTAAAGGCTAAACAAATCAGCCTCCTTAGTCTCAAATTCATGGGTTAGAACTTGCTTTTATATTCTACCTTTGAAGTAAAGTTTAGTGATTTCCATTGACAATCTAGAAGACATTGATCTAAAGATATTAGCAAAGCATTTGCAAAGGACTATTTAGGTAGATTTAAATCTTTTTTCTTCACCATCAGAGATAGTTGAGTTAATACTACACAAAAGTTAAGCATGGTGTGTTCTGCTCATCTTAATCTGAAGATAGAAAGATGTTTATTTCTACATCTGGAGGGGATTAACCGACTCAAGATCTTGAATGAGAGGGGAAAAAATTCCGTTGAAGAAATTTCCACGTTCAGTATTCATCATGAAATGGGTATTCAGGATGGTCACTCCACCTGCCAAGACAACCCCGCCAGAGGGAGACAGTTTAATGGAGGCACAGCTGCGTTCCCAGCATCCTTATGGACTGTTTCTGGCCCTTTTCCCTTTTGTTCACCCTTGTACTTCCTTCTCATTTCCCCTTAAGCCAGCACCTTTCCATGATGATGCACATAGTAGGTAGTTATGGAAAAGTTGGTTGTGGCTACATCATTCCACTCATAACAAAACAAGGTGAGAGACTTCCTGCCTGTATTTGCAATTGAAGTGCTACTATCTGTAATAATGGTGATGACGACCGACCCTAGTGTCTACTGTCACAATAGTGACCATAACGATCGACGACGACGATGATGATGATGATGATGACGATGAGCCTAAGTTTTAAATTACAAATGTGAGAGTGTCTACAACAGCCTGGAGTCTGTGTACATGTCTACCATGGAACACAGCCAAGATTCCGCTCTCAGAAAGTACTACAAAATACAAAACAAGCATGGCTCTCCCATGTCAGAAGTCAACAAAACAGCATCAGAGAAGAGGCATAGTTCGTTACCCTTCAAAGACATAGTTTTTCTTTAAATTAATGGAGCTTAATCTTCACATCACTTTGTTGATTTTCCAATTTTCTTTTACAGAAGAATGAGTCATTTTCCCCTAATATTGTTAAAATTGGTACTAGTATTTCAAATGTAAATCATATAATGTTTTAGTAAAAGAAAATCAATAGAATGGCAGATTTAGTCCATATTATTTCATTTAGTGATTTTTTTCAGTAGAAATAGCATATCTTTAAGAGCTATTGATTAACTACGGCTTGGTTTCCAGTAAGATATTATGTGTGCTTGCATTTTTCTCATGTGTTCTGAGGCTGGGCGGTATGTTTTAATGCCAAGCAGTGTTCTCCCTGGAACACTCACATTCAGGAGCTGCTTTATTACTGTAATTGAGAAAATCAATACTAGTGCATTCAAAATACTTTCCAACTCATGAAAAGTAGTGAGATCAATTGCTTTCCAACTCTATGCATTTAGCTTAATGTAACTTAGTGCTGCCTAACTCAATGCTTAAAGAGAAGACCAAATAAAGTTACTGCCAACATGATTTGGGAAATGAAATGAGGAACAGAAAACAATGAAGAACAAAATATGTGCATATATATATATATATATATATATATATATATATATATACACACTTGGCTATCTGTATATAAGCCACACTAATTTTAATTTAAAAGACCTGCAATGTTTAGGGAACAGTGTCTTGGGTGAGCTTGACAATAACTATACATGGTATATGCTTGGCTCAGGGAGTGGCACCATTAGAAGCTGTGGCCCTGTTTGTGTAGGTGCACCACTGTGGGTGTGGGCTATAAGAGCCTCATCCTAGCTGCCTGGAAAGCTGTCTTCCACTAGCAGCCTTCAGATGAAGATGTAGAACTCTCCTCCTGAACAATGCCTGCCTGGGTGTTGCCATGTTCCCGCCTTGATGATAATGGACTGAACCTCTGAACCTGTAAGCTAGCCCCAATTAAGCGTTGTCCTTATAAGAGTTGCCTTGGTCATGGTGTCTGTTCACAGCAGTAAATCCCTAACTTGGTATGGTAAAGTCTCATTGAAAAGCTGAGAGGTAGAGCTTGAAGCTCTGAGTCATGTTTTTAAAAGATTTGTTTCATTATTTGTATGTGTGTGTACAATTTTTTGGCTTCATGTATCTGTATGCATCACATGCATGCCTAGTACCTGGTAAAGCCAGAAGTCCTGAGAACTGAAGTCACAGATGATTATTAGCCAACATGTAGATGCTGAGAATTGAACCCAGGCCCTCTGGAAGAGCAACCAGTGCTCTTAGCCACTGAGCCATCTCCCCAGCTCTATTCATTTATGCATATTTATATTTGAAAGAAGTATCTTCAATATGTATTTCTGGCTGGCTTGGAACTCACTGGGTAAAATAAGCTTGAACTCACAGAGATCCTCCTGCTTCTGCCTCCTGAAGGCTGAGATTTAAGGTATGTACCACCACATTCAGTTTATTTATTTACTTTTATTTTGGGGTATGGTGTGGGTGGGAACTTATGCACACTACATGCCCTTGCACACCAGTGACTCCCTTGGAACTGGAGTTATGGTGATTGAGAGCTGCCTGATAAGGGTGCTGGGAACTGAACCCAGGTCTTCTAAAGAGCATCAAGTACTCTGAACCACTGAGCTCTCTTCCCAGCCCCAAAGCTCTGAATCTTACAGGCAAGAAAGTATTTGACTTAAAATCTAGGTTCTCAGTTCACAGCCTGACACTCTTTCTACTATAACACAAGCCAGCTTCTCTCAGAATTTTTTTAAAAGGGAATTTGCTCCAACTTAGATATTGCCTTGATTTTTAGTTAGATGTAAACAGTGTTATTTCAGAATTTGTGTTGTTGCTCTAGCAGGCATAGCACGAAAGGTTAATTCTCCTTGTCTCCATGTCATGCCTTTATCTAAGTGGCAGACATCCACCCAAGCTTGTCTAATATTCAGAACACCCTGTTCACCCCTCATCCTGGTGTTTCTATGGGCACAGGTGAGGGTTCACAGGAGCCTTACTGTTAACACGTGACGAGCTCTGCCTCATCTCTGATCCTAGGACACTTACATGAGCAACTCCACAAAGCGGACGTTCTTATTCAAGGCTTCAATGGCCTTCATATCTTCTTCCGTGAGAGAAAAGTCAAAGATCTAAACAGTGGAAATAGAAGACAGGGCATTTGTGAAGATGAATCAGAGAGTGGAGACAGTAAGGGACAGAGCATCAGTGGAGGCTCTTTGTAAAAAAAAGCCAGCATCTCTGTGAGTGTTTGAGAGAGCCAGGCTCCTGCATGTGTGCATGTGTGCATGTAGGCATATGTGCATGTGTGCATGTGTGGTGCATTGAAAGGGAGGGTGGGGGAACAACTTGACCTTTGCTTTGAAAGCAGTTTTGCTTGGGACCACTCAAACTTACCAAAAAGTGTGCATTGAAAACATCTACTGCTCCACACGTGAATTCTTTCTTTCTTCCTCTTTCTTTCTTTCTTTCTTTCTTTCTTTCTTTCTTTCTTTCTTTCTTTTTTTCTTCTTCCTTTTTCCTTTCTTTCTTCCTTCCTTCCTTCCTTTCTTTTTCTTTTTCTTTTTCTTTTTGGTTTTTTGAGACAGGGTTTCTCTGTATAGCTCTGGCTAGAACTCACTCTATAGACCAGGCTGGCCTCGAACTCAGAAATCTGCCTGCCTCTGCCTCCCAAGTGCTGGGATTAAAGGCGTGCGCCACCACCACCCAGCAAGAATTCTTAATTCTTTATATAAAACATTGAATTTTTAAAATTCTAGACTATTGCCTTACACATTGAAAAAAAACCCATATTTCCTAGCCTTTAAATTTGCTTATTCTTTTCATTTACATCTCTCTGATAGCTGAGAACGCTGAACATTTCTTTGTGGTTTTTGGCCATTTGGATTCCTCTGTTGATAATTCTTTGTACCTGTTTTTTTTTTAATTTTTAAAATTGGGTTATTTAGTTTGCTGATGTCTAGTTTCTTGAGTTCTTTATGTTTTGGATATTAGCCCTCTGTCATATGTGGAGTTGGTGAAAATCTCTTCCCATTCTGTGGGCTGCTGTTTTGTCTTATTGGAATTTCATTTTACAGTTGTTGGAATGTCTAAGATAAAAACCACAAGTGATGGGCTGGGAAGATGGCTCAGCAGTTAACAGCACTGACTGCTCTTCCAGAGGTCCTGAGTTCAATTCCCAGCCACCATTTGGTTGCTCAAAACCATCTGTAATGGGATCAAATGCCCTTTTCTGGGATGTCTGAAGAGAGCTACAGTGGACTCATATATATTAAAAAGAAAACAAACCCCACAAGTGACAGCTCATGCCGACAAGGCTGTGGGCCAAGAGGAACACTTCCCCAGTGCTGGTGGGAATACAAACTTGTACAGCCACTTTGAAAATCAACATGGCAGTTTCTCAAAATATTGGAAATGATCTACCTCAAGACCCAGCTATACCACTCCTGGTCATATACCCAAAGGCTACTCCATCCTATCAAAAGGACGCTTGCTCAACTATGTTCCTAGTAGTTTTATTTGTAATAGTCAGAAACTAGAAACCTAGATATCCCTCAACTGAAGAATGGATAAAGAAAATTTGGTACATTTACACAATGGAATATTACTTAGCTGGTAGAAACAATGACACCATGAAATTTGCAGGCAAATGGATAGAACTAGGAAAAAAACCATCCTGAGTGAGGTAACACAGCCCCAGAAAGACAAACTTGGTATGTACCTACTTATAAGTGGATATTAGTTGTAAAAGTAAACGACAATCATACTACAGTCCATAGACCCAGACAAGCTAAGTAAGAAAGAGGGCGTAACAGTGGAGAGCACAGGAATCTCTCTGGGAAGAGGAAATAGAATAGATTTCCGGCATTTGAAGGGGTTAGGAACAGGAGGAATCAGAAGTGGGGAGGGAGAAAATACTGGGAGAAATGACTGGAATTTGGAGGCATTCCCGGGGCGAGGTGGAGCCAGCACAAAGGAAATTCCATACAAGAGAAACCCTAGCTAAGACTCCTAGTAATGGGGGACAAAGAGCCAGAACCAGCCATCTTCTGTAACCAGGCAAGGACTCAAGTGGAGGGATGAGGACACCAACCCCGCCATGAAATCTTCAACCTACAGATTCTCCTGCCTGCAGAGTGTGCTGGGATCTGAGCCCAGCAGAATGGTGCTCAGAGAGACCAGAGAGACCTCATCTAGCAACTGACTGGAGCAGATGCGGAGTCCCACAGCCAAACAGGCAGAGCGAGTCCTATGGACAAAGGGGAGGAAGGATTCGAGGAAGCAAAGGGATCAGGGATGCCCCGGGAGAACACAGCCCACAGAACCAACTGGCTGGAACTCATGAGAACTTGAAGAGGTCAGGGAGCCTGTTTGGGTCTGACCTAGATCCTCTGCCTATGTTGGGGGTGAGTAGCTTAGTGTTCTTATGGAAATCGTAACGCTGGGGGCGGGGGCTACCCTTGCCTTGTTTCCCTACCTGTGGGACCCTTTTCTACTACTGGGCTGCCTTGCCCAGCTTCGACGTGATGTTATGAGCCTGGTCTTTTAGCTTGTTTTACCGTGTTCTTGGATGTCCCTGGGAGCCCTGCTGTTCTCTGAAGGAAGAAGGGTTTGACCTGAGGGAGATGGGAGGCATGGGAAGAGGGGTTGAGGGGGAGAGAAGGAAAACTGTGGTCGGGATGAAATGTACGAGAGAAGTGTTTTTTAAAAAGAATAAAATTGCTTATAATGATGCAATAATAAAATTGCATGATGATGATGATGATGATGATGATGATGATGATGATGATGATGATGATGATGTCTTGCTTTGTAGCTCAGACTGGAACATGCTAGGTATCTCGGGCTGGTCTCCACCTCACAATCTTCCTGTGTCAACCTCCTGGGGTCACAAGTGTGCACCACTCTTTTAGCTTCTCTTGTCACTTAAAACGCCTTCCTAGGGGTTTGTTACAATTATTTTCTCTCTCTGTTTCTCACATTTATTTATTTAGTGTGCATATGTGTATGTGTTTGTATTCATGTGGCGGTCAGAGGATAACTTGAAGGAATAGGTTCTCTCCACCATGTGGCTTCTCTGGATTGGACATTTGTTTGTTTGGTTTGGTTTGTTTTTTTCAGACAGCATTTCTCTGTGTAACCATGGCTGTCCTAGAACACACCTGGCTGTCCTGGAACTCACTATGTAGACCAGGATGGCTTCAAACACAGAGATCTGCCTGTCTCTGCCTCCGGAGCACAGAGATTAAAAGTGTGAGCTACCATGTGTACCTCCTATGAGTTCTTTTTTAAGTGATGAAAATTTTGGCAACAAGTGCCTTTAGCCACTGAGCCATCTTATTAGCCTGTTTTTATTTTTTTCCTAGCTTTTATACTTTGTTTATATTTTCATTTTATAATTATTCTGCATTAGCATTTAATATCTTTACTTTCACTTAATATCTATATAGTTTACCTGTTTATAATTTGTGATTATGTAGTCAGCCTGTAAATCTATGCTCCTTTTAAGCTGGTATTATTATAGGATAATAGACACGTGTGGGAGGACAGGTGGGAGGCTCCTCTTCACTCACAACCCTGCTTTGCTCTCTGTCCAGGAACAGCATACAGATGCAGCATAGCTATCTCCCTTAACTGACGTATTAGTGGTCCCCGTGTTCTGTTCTTAATTCTTTTCATTTACCTTTCATAGGATATATTAAATACACTTACTTAATTGCTCCTCTATAGATCATTTCTAACTGTTCTTTTTAGAGGATTCTTTGATTATTTATTATCCAGATACTGACGTTCGACTCCCAACACCCATGTGCTGGCTTACAACTACCTATAACTCCAATTCTAGGGGCTCTGACATCCTCTTCTGGCACCTGCGGGCACTGGACATGCACATAGTGCACATATGAGCATGCAGGCAAAACACTGACATATATAAACGAAAATAAATCCAAATATTAAAAAACTAGTTACATAACCCCCCCTCCGTGCCAAACGAACTAAGAGCTCAAAAGAGGGGTCCTTCCGAGGATTTACTTTGTGCACACAGTAGGCCAGTCTCTACTCTGTGGCTCTACCGTGTATCTGAGTGACAAACTGCAGCAGATCAGATCTTGTGAGATCACAGATTTCCTGGAATCAATAATGAGAGAAGATTCATAAATATATTCTTTTTTTTTTTTTTTTTTTTTTTTTGGTTTTTCGGGACAGAGTTTCTCTGTATAGCTCTGGCTGTCCTGGAAATCACTCTGTAGGCCAGGCTGGCCTTGAACTCAGAAATCCACCTGTCTCTGCTTTCCAAGTGCTGGGATTAAAGGCGTGCACCACTTCCCGGCTTCAGAAATCTATTCTAATTACAGGTGCAATATTTTCCAAATAAGGACAAGATCAAGTTTAAAAATCTACTTTGGCAGGTATTTTAAAATATCTATATATCTCTATCTCTATCTATCTATCTATCTATCTATCTATCTATCTATCTATCTATCTATCTATGTATATATTTAATTTGAAGAAAAAACAGCCAAAATTAAAGTACCTTTCAGATGAAAACTATACTTTCTAGGATCATTCTACAAAAGACTCTATGAAATACATTCTGTGCTGTGCCATCATGTAAATTTGTCAAGTGCCTTTAAAAAAAAGCACTGATTCTGTTTCTTCTGTGAGTCAGTGTGCATAAGTAACTAGAACCTAAATTTGCTGTGAATCAAATAAATCCACTTATTTTTATAAATTTTGGTTTTTAACTTAAGATGAACTTCCAAATTCTCCCTTTCTGTGTTGTTTCTAATCACTATTTTTCCTTGTTCAGTGTGGGTTGATTTTTCTATAGTCTTTTTTTTATTTCATGGTACAAATCCTCTTACATGAGTGGAGATTTCATACTACAAAATTAAACTAACTGCCAGGTAATCATGTCTGTATCCTTGAAACTTGGAAGGCGGAGGGAGAAGCTTCAAGAGATGAAAGCCATCCTTAGCTACACAGAAAGAAGGTTTGAGGCTTGTGGACTACATTTGACCGTCTCAGAAACCCACATCAACCACCCAAGCTCTTCCTTTTCTTCTCAAAACCTCCATACCATATAGCTTGCTGTCAGAGCAAATGTTCCAAGAGGGAGAGCGTGTCAACTGGACTAAATGTGGCTGAAAGCTGTGACCACACAATGGCTGAGAATGAAGCCCCAGATCCTCTCACTCAGAAGTCCAGTTGACACTGAGAAAAGCTGTCCACATAGATGGCCAGGATGAGAATTTGGTTTTAATGGGTCTAAAATAATATAAGTGAATTGAGAGGAGATCTCCTTCCCAAGAGGTTGCCTGTAAACAGGAAGAGAGCAGTGGAAATAGCCAGAGAAAGTCTAAGCTGGCTTTCGGTCTACAAGTCTGGAGTTTGTGCTGGTGGGAGTTGCCGAAACAGAGGAGTGTTTGTGACATGCAGGACACAGACGGGGTGCTCATGAGGGTCATCACAATGTTCAAGAACATTCTCCAGCGGTGTCAGAGCAGACAGCACCACCTCTCCATATGTCCAAAAGGTATGTCTCTTACCTGAAAGTTTTCTTTGATCCTTTCGGGGGTAAAGCTTTTAGGGATGACAACCATCCTTCGCTGGATGCTGAAACGCAACGCGATTTGGGCTTGGGTCTTATTGTACTTTTTCCCCAGTGAGGTTAGGAGTTTGTCCTTCAACAGGGGTGGAGAGGATACGTTTACCCTTCAGGGTGGGGCGGTGGGGAAGAAAAGAAAATCCATGTCATCTTTAGATGAAAGGCAAGAACTCATCAGTCACCCACTGGGGTTCTCACTGGTCACTGCCAGGACACTCAAGTCACCTCTAGTCAATTTCTCTGAATGCCGCAAATCATGGAATCAAGAGGCGCTCTAGCATGAGAAGATCAAGAGAGGCAAGTAGGTGGGGCTGATTCAGAGGACACATAAAAGACATCTCTCTCTCTATATATATATATGAGTACACACACACACACACACACACACACACACACACACCAAGCTCTCACTCTTTTCATGAAGAATCTTACAGAGAGCTTGGTCTGAAGAAGACATACAGTGAAAGGCAAAAAATACCAGAATAGAAGAAAGCAACTCAATTCTTGCAATCAGGGTAGACATTTTCCTAAAGCTCCTTGAGGCCGTCAGAGGTATTTGCCACTGTGTACCAAATTCAACAGCTTGAAAGCTTTCAGAACACAACCACAGACACTCTGTCCAGTAGTACCTCAGCGTCTACTGAATGTTTCTTACATATCAAACAGTCATAGGAAATGTCATACATGAGTGTAATCAACATGTAAACCCCTCAGGAAGGAAGGCATCACGAGTTTTCATCTGTTTACTGAGATCTTGACATGAACAGTCCATTTCTTGATGACTCCAAAGACATCTACTCAGCTAATTCACACTGGTTTTGTGCCCTGTCCACATAGAAAGAGACATTTCTTGACGAGAATACAGGATTACTTACCAAGATGGGTTGCGACAGGTCCCTAAGGGGCTATATGCAACAATGACGATGTCATGCTGCTGGCAGAATTTCAAGAGTTTTGCCTGGGTGAAATACGGGTGGCACTCCACCTGCGGGGTTACATTAGAGAAGAGAACAAAGCCAGGGCCTATCATCAAACGCAGCTTCACATCGATTTGAAGTCATTATTCAGGCACTGTTGAGAGGACACAGTGGGTAAAGGTGCCTGCCACCAGGTCTTGTGACATGAGTTCAAATCCCTGGGATACACATAGTGGAAAGATAGAACCATCTTCTGAAAGTTGCCCTCTGACCTCCACACACATTGTGAGACTCACACGCGCATGCACACACACACACACACACACACACACACACACACACTAATAAAAACGCAATGGGAAAACTCAAAAACCACAAATAGCTATCCCTATCCAGAAAGGCTGAACAGTGGGCACTCGCTGATTCACTGACACTCCTTTGCTTAGAAGAGCCATTGTTAAAACACATGAAACAAAAGTTTGGTAGGTTTTTGTTTTGTTTTTATTGTTTTGCTTTTTTAAAAATAGGATTTGCTTTAGTTTTATTTTATGTATGTGGGTGTTTTGCCTGCATATGTGTGTGGGCACCACATGTGTGCAGCCATGCCCATGGAGGCCAGAAGACAGTGGCACACTAGAACTAGAGTTGCAAATGATCGTGAGCTGCTGTGCCGGTGGTGGGAACTGAACCTGGGTCCTCTGCAAGTCTGATATGAATGTGTTACAGGTAATAGGACGTCCTATTTAAATCAGGCTTTCTCTTACAGTAAGACAAGGATTTTCTCTAACTTTCATACTCCTGGGAGTATTTTCCTGTGAATTCCCATCTGTCTATTTTGGTTATTTTCTGTTAAGTCTTAGAGGTCTTCCCCCCCCCCCAACCCACCATCAAGGATTTTTGATTCACTGTGTTCATCTTTTAATTCATAAATATATGGATTCTATTATATTAAAAAAGCCCATCACGTTCTATTTTTGCATGCTTTTTGTTTCCGGCAGTCTTTTCTCAGTTCTAGAGACTTAGCCCTGGACCATGTGCACGATCCAGGAGCGTGCCGCCACTCGGCCGCTGCCCAGCCCCCTTCTGGTGCTTCTACATTGCCCCAAGTTTCCTTTATGGCTTTTCCATGGCTTCCTTTTGTACACATTGTTCCAGAAAACTAAATTCTTCTATTGTATTTACAAATGATTTCTGCCTTTTAACCTTGGAGTGTGATGTGCCGTGAACCTCTTCCTGTTTCTAGAGAGTCGGCCATTTTCCTCAGACTACTCAAAAGATTCATGTTTTCCCCACTAGTTTGTGTGATTTCATTTTAGAGAGGTTTTTATTATGCCTTTGTCAGTCTCTAAGCATTTGTTCTCTTTTATTAATTTATTTCTTAGATCACGTGCCACCCTTTAGATATTATTTAGTTTTTGAGATAGGGTATTGTTATTGCTGGTCTCCAGCTCCTGGCCTGAAGGAACCTTATTTCCTTAATATCCTAAGCCTTGTAGTATTTAAATCCTCTTTATTATGTCTTGATTTGGCAACTCTTATTTCCTTCCCATTAATTCTCTTCTGCAAAAACAAAACAAAGCAATTATCTTGGGGGCTGGAGAGATGGCTCATCGGTTAAGAGCACTGACTGCTCTTCCAGAGGTTCTGAGTTTAATTCCCAAGAACCACATGGTGGCTCACAACCACCTGTAATGGGATCTGATACCCTCTTATGGTGTGTCTGAGGGGAGTGACAATCCACATACATTAAACAAACAAACAAACAAACAAATAAATAAATCTTGGTTACATTTGCCTGGATTTGAGCTTCCAAAATAGTTTAATTTTCTTTTGTTTTGTTTTGCTTTGTTTCTTTGAGACACACTCTTTCTTTCTCTGTAGCCCAGGCTGGCCTCAAGGATCACCTTCCTCTGCCTCTCCAGATGTGCCCACCGTGCCTGAGTGGGTTGTTTGTTTGTTTGTTTTTTGTTTTGTTGTTTTGTTTTGTGTGTGTTTTTTTCTTTCTGAGACAGGGTCTCACTCTGAGCATCAAGGCAGGCCTTAAACTATGATATATCTTAGCCTGGCATCTGACTTGCTCCATAACCCAGGTTGGCCTTGTATTGGACACTTTTTCTTAAGGATGTGAATTGAAAGAAGTTAGAAGAGTGGTCTAGAGTCTTAGACTGTGATTTCTATGGAGCACTAGGAAGACTTCATGCTGCAAAGTCCAAGAGCCTTGTTATCATTTCAAAGTTCTACTGGATACCCCTCCCCAGTCAGCAGAAAAACCTCTCTGATCTACCTGGTTGGAGACTGGCTTGTACTTGAGTCCTGGCTTGTTCAAGATGAGCTCCAGCTGTCTGCGGTTAAAATTAGACACCCCGAGGGATTTCACCAAGCCAGCATCTTTGCAAGCTTCCAATGCCTGTAAAGTGAATGCCAATAGTCAGGAAAGATGCTCTCAGGAGGCAAGAATGAATATTGTTTTACACACCCACCCCATACACAAATAGATGTATACTATAAAAACTAAAACAAAAGAAAATGCATTTTGATAGATTCTAATACACGCACATACCAGTAGAATCTTTACACTATCTGTTTATTAACACCTTCAGTGGACTGTGGATAAATATTTAACATCCAGCTATCAAGGGCAGGGAAATAACAACCCAGTATATGGCATTTGTCAGTTCCTGTGGTGTCACCGTATCACTAGTATGTATTCAAGCTGGATGAGCGACATCCCTGACCATGCAGCTGGAAAGATATTTGCAGAATCCGGTTTTGCAAGCTGGTGTGTGTGAGCTTGTTTCCACACACCACTGAAAAGACAATCCCTTCCCCCTCCCTGGCCCTCCTGCTACAACCTTGACATCAGATTCTGTGGATCTCTTCCAGCATTCCCTACTCTGTTCCACTGATTCCTGCGCTGTGTCAATGTGGCAGGATACAATTTCTGTAACTATGTGGCAACACTTAAATTTATTGTAATTCCTTCCACTTCTGCCTTAATTAATATTTTGAAGTTTATTTTCAATGGGTCTGGAGAGACGGCTCCTGAAGGACCCAAATTCACTGCCCGGCACTCATGTCACACAACTAACATCTGCTTGTAACTCCAGCCCGCTACTGGCCTCCGTGGGCTTCCGCGCGTGGCACATGCTCATGCAAAAACAGAATAAAAATCGTTAAAAATTATTCTTTGGAAATCGCATGCATGCATACAAGGCTCCCTCATCATGCTTTCTTCTTTTCTTTTTTCTGTTTTCTTCGGTGGCATTGCAGATATTTGTATTTCCATATAAATTTTAGTATCAGTTTTTTTTTCTTATTTCAATGAGTGATTTTAGTTTTTACTAGGATTTACTGAGTCTTTCGACAAGTTCGGTGAGAATTAACATCATAACAAATTGAATATTAAGAGATGCTGTGTATGTCTCCATTCATTTAGATCTTTGATTTCTTTTAGTTATACAGCATAGTTTTTAATGTTGAAAGCTTATGCATATTTTATCAAATTTCTATCTAAATATTTAATAATTTTTTAAAGATTCAATTTCTAATTGTATGAGGCTAACATATGGATTGCATATAGTTGGTTTTATTTCCCTTTTGCCTGATGAATTATTTATACGTGTTTATCTGTTCCTAAATATTTGATGTTTTCTCAGATATCTTTTTGTTCTTGGTTTCAGATTTAAATTCAGCTTAATAAGATGGCACACTTTGGATAACTAGAATACTTACTGAGATATTTTGTGGATGAGAAAACAATTATGTTACATTTTTCCATGGGTACTAAAAGCTGGTGTTCTGGTTTTTTGTTTATTTTCTTTTTAGATTTATTCATTTTTATTTATGAGTATGGGTAATTTGCCTTCATATATCTGAGCATCATATGTTTGCAGTGCCCTCAGTGGCCAGAAGAGGGCATCAGGTCCTCTACAATCGGAATTATGGCGGGTTGTTAGGGGCCATACAGGTGTTGGAAACCAAATCTGGGTCCATCACAAGAGGAACAAGTGCTGTTAGCCACTGAGCCAAGTCTCCAGCTCTCTGCTGAATTTGGGTGGAGAGTTTTATGAGAGTAAATTATGTCAAAAGGTTGACCACACATGAATTTCATAAATCCCACAGATTTTATGTGTAATTATCTTAATTAGTAAGAGGCTTTGAACTCTTTAATTACAAACATGGATTGCTCCCTTTCTCTTTTCTGTTGTTTTAGCGTGGGCTTCGTGCCTAAGCTCCTTCCTAGAAGCTGGAATAGTCAACCCAGATTTCCCTGGATTAAGGCTAGCCTAATATTTTTATATGTTTTTTTCTATTAACATGCTTCTGTCTTTTTATTTAAAATTATTTCATACACACACACACACACACACACACACACACACAATCTTACATGCATGTGTGCACACACATAGAAGGACTTGGTTTTCTACATTTTGGCAGACTCTACCTTTTCATTGAAGAGCTTACACTACACATATTCTACGATTATTGACAACATCACTACGTCTTCCAGATGGGTATTTATTTTCTGATTTACATCATTCATTTCCCTTCTTTCCTTGACTTCTTTTTCAGTAGACTACTTTTTGTTTTAATTTATTATATGTAAGTACACTGTACCTGTCTTCAGATACTCCAGAAGAGGGTGTCAGATCTCATTAGGGATGGTTGTGAGCCACCATGTGTTTGCTGGGATTTAAACTCAGGACCTTCGGAAGATCAGTTGGTGCTCTTACTCTCTGAGCAATATCTCTCCAGCCCCGTAGATTACTTTTTATTATTCTACTTTAACTGATGAATTTATTATATGCTGAGAGGTTTAATTTTTTTCCACCTAGTATTTCTCCTTGATATTCCTAAACCGCATTATAACCATTGTGGGAAATGTGAAAGAAATGTGTTGTCTTTTCTATCAAAGGAGTAAATAAGACAAAGAAGACACCAATTTAAAAGACAATTGTAAAAGCACCACTTAGGAAAAGAAAACTCTTCTTCCTGAATTCAAAATATACGTTCAAGTTTACGTTCTGTGCAAGGCTGGGTCCTGCTTATCTATCAGTTGCTCACTAACTTTTAAGTCAGCCAGTCACATAAGAAGGTGAGGCCCGGCCTGGCCACACCCATCAGATGAGGCTCAGGGCCCTGTGAGCTAGGAGCAAAGCCAGTATGATTGCTTACTTAGTTTAGCATCTGCACACCTTTCTGCAGAAGTAGAATTTTCTGCATTGCTGAACTATCTCAGAGTAAGAAGCTGTTTCCTTGAGGCCCCAGGCCCGCGCCCCGCCCCAGGCCCGTGCCCCTCCCCAGGCCCAAGCTCCGTCCCAGGCGGTTTCTTTCCTCTCCTTTCTGTACTCAGGATCTTTCCTTCACACACCGCCATTGTCTTCCTTCTGTCCTCTTAGAATTTTATCCTTTCTATTGCTTAGCCTTTCCTTTTACACTGAAGTGGTGGCTGTTGTTAGTGTTTGTTTTTTTCTGTTGTTCATACTAAGGGTTTTTCTCATTCTGATTGTTAAATTCTATATTTTTTTTCTAATACGCATGCCCATGTGTTTTTAAATGTTTCCTTGTTAGTATTTTTACTTGTTTGCTTAAGTTGGCTTTTTTTGTTTGCTTGTTTTTTGCCCTTTACTTGTGTAGCTGATATTTCTTTTTAAGGTCTTTTAAGACAAAAAAAAAAAAAAAAAAAAAAAAAAAAAAAAAAAAGCTTCTTGGTCCTCTGTTCTGTTTACATTGGGATATAACTGGGATAAGTTTTCTTCTGAAGCAAATGTGCTGCTACTTTGGGCCATGAACCGGTTTTCCATTCCAACCAGCCACTTAGAAGGGAGGACCAGACTCCCAAGTTCATCACAACAGTAAAGTAAGTGCATGGCCTCTTGGATACCCGTCACGGCCATCAGAAAACCCTCCAGACAGTTCTGTAACGCCATCAGCTGTTACCCCCAGAAAGAAATAGACAGAAATCGTTACTCATCCTCATCTTCTTGGCTTTGGATTGGCAGATGGAGCTGGGAGTAGAGGCGGGGTGAGGTAAACTGCTGTGTCAGGCTAAACCACCATTCGTGCTGTGTCAGCACGAATCCATCCCCACGTCAGCATAGACCATCCCTTCCCTGCATACACTCACAGAAGAGTTCTTGTGTTCCTGAACCCTCCCACTCCTATAGTCCCAGGGAGAAGAGCCACTGGATGGTCCACAAATGGAACTGGAATGATTTTTTAGCTTTACACAGGCTATTTTTAATTTCCTTTAGACATCACATTAATTTTTAAAACTCAATTTTTAAACTCATTCATGTTTTAAAGCACTATTTTAGTAGAACACATTCTCTGTATTTCCTTTTCCATTCCTGGTAATTACTGTCTTCAGTCAGAATTAAGAATTCTTCACCACCAAGGCTTGTTGCCAAGCCTGATGACCTGAGTACAATTTTCCAGGACCCACATGGTCCCACAAGATATACCTTGACCTACATGGTATATGCGTGCAAGCATACATATATATACACACACATAATCTCAAGATTAAAAGAAAGACTTATTGAGCACCTACAAGGGGGAGGTTTAATACGTCTGCACGTATGGCTAGAAATTGTTACTTGCTATTGAATGTAACGGCTTCAGCTGTCAAGACTTGTGCAGGAATAATAGGGGCCTTAGGTACAAATTGTAAAAGGTAGGCCTTTTACAATACCTACCCACATTTTACAATAGAGGTCCACATGAACTCACCTCCCATGTGGCACACAGATCTGATTTGTGGTATATTATTTGGCCATTTTCATCTCTAGGATAAATTTCCTTTCCAGGCTGTAAAACACAAAACATTTATTTATACTTAAGAATTAAAAATAGATAATTTGAGTTCTCAACAGGCCAATACACCGTGGCCTTGCAAATCAAGTTTACCAATTTATATACTTTTCTAGTAAATATTATAAGTACATATAATATTGTGATAGCATATAAAACATGTATATTTCATAAAATCATTTACCATATTATACATTACTGTATCTTTTAAATAATATATGATATATAATATATATATATAGAATATGATATTTTATAATTTTAGGGGTCCCTGCAAGTATTACAGCTGGCAGGAAAATGATCTAGGTGAGGTAAGAATGAAACTTGACTCAGTCCAGATTGGCTGGTGTTGGGCCAAACTCCTTGAAGTCTGGAATCAGTTGGTTTATTTTAGTCATATTTAAGCACCACAATTTTGGAAAAAAAGTTTCCTGATGATAACTCAGTCACAAGTTACAACAAACTTAAGATATATTTACATGGGAACTCTTTACAAGGCACATACGGCTTCTTCTAAAAAGATAGGTTCTGTTGGCTCCAAAGCAGTGCTCAAGATACAGCGGGGATGGGTCTAGGATGAACAAAACATACATTCTAGGGGTGTGGGTGAAGCCTGGCTCTACAGATGGCAAAAAGTCACCAGGTTGTAAACTATATACCCTTTCCCAGCATGCCAAGAGGAAGACAGGGGAAAATCTTCTTCCTTTGAAGAGATAAGCCTGTGTGTTTAAATTTCCTGGCTTCTCCAGTGCTTATCTGTGTGAACAAGGACCTCTTGCCCTCAGCATCTTCTCGTTTCTAAGTTTCTAAAGAAAAAAAGAATGGCCATATTTGAGGACATGATTGAATGCATCACCTCTATGGCTAGTCTAATTGTATAGGCGTGCATAAGAGTGTTATAAAGATAGCTATCAGAGGACCTTGGAAAGGGGAAAGTCATATTCGCTATGATGGGCATTCAAAAGTTGCTTGAGAGATTTTATGTCTCTTTGTAAAAACAATTAACTTTTGTTTTCCGAGACAGAGTTTCTCTGTGTAACCCTGGCTGTCCTGGAATTTATTCTGTAGACCAGGCTAGCCTTGAACTCAGAGATCTGCCTGCCTCTGCCTCCCAAGTGCTGGAATTAAAGGCGTGCGCCACCACTGCCCAGCACAAATCATTAACTTGACCATCAATAATAATACAAAAATCTGACACATTAAAGCAACACATGCCAAGAAATTGTTGACAACCAAGATTATACTTGAGCAACAAATAATCCACAGTGGTTCTATTTTGTAAAACCGTGGTCCTCAATTCATCCATCTCTTGATTAATTTCTGTTAATATTTTTGCCATAATATTAATACTTTTACATATAGGCCATCTTTGAGACTTCTCTTTGTATATTAGTAACCATTCCTGTGATTAACAGTAAAAGAGCATAAAAACAATCTTTAGCATGGCAAACACCATCATACTGTCTTACATGTGTGTCTTTTAAGAACCTGACAAAACACTGAGATGATGTAGTGACAAGCTGAAAGTTAATGTGCAATACAGTCAGTAAACATAGGAGCAACATTTTGGGGTCTGTGCCCAAGGACGCACAGGGATAGTGTCCTTGTTGTTTCCCCAAAGTCTCAGTTTATGAGTTAAAGTCTTGATGTTTCTCCCTACAAGTTAGACTTACTATTCCATCTTGTCTTGGTTAGGGCTTCTATTGTTATGAAAAGACACCATGACCAAAGCAACTCTAATAAAGAAAAACATTTAATTGGGGTTGTCTTACAGTTCAGGAAGAGATAGCAACACTCGGCCTGGTTTGAGCATCTGAGACCTCAAACAGCACCCCCAGTAACATACTTTGTTCAACAGGGCCACTCCCTATGGATTTACAGGGCCATTTTCATACAAACAATCACACATCTCCTTTTGATAAGTTTGTCATCCACTTTCAGATATTTCATTTGTCTGCATGGCCTTTGAGATTTTGTGCCAGACACATCAAGGTGGGAACTGTGGGGTTTTATTTATTTTCTGGAAAGTCATAAACATAATCTCACCTTGATGTTAGAACATCAGGCACTTTCCAATGATTGGTTTTTAGATCTTATTATTTAACAGATACTTTAGACAGGATCATTATCAGTTTTTGTTGTAATGGAACTCTTTGAAAGGACATGTTTAAGGTCCTATTTGACAAAGTCAAAGTCTAAATGTAACACAGTGCTATGTTGCTGGGTCTCATCCCACACCTGGGGCATGAGTCAGGGAAAGACAGTGTACCCCTCTACAGTGAATTTTGAGCATCGATTTCTACATTCTTGACAACAGAGACTAACCCAGACATGGATAGCAGTAATTCCTGATGTCAATTTGATGTTTACTCACCATTAATTATACACTAGAAACTTGGGATACTGGTCAAATTATTCCTTAATGGGACCTGACATGATGGTGCAAGACTAATTCCAACACTTGGGGGACAGAGGCAGCTGAGTCTCTGTAAGTTCAAAGCCATCCTGGTCTACATAGTGAGCCCCAGGTTAGCCAGGGCTGCTCAGTAAAACCATGCCTCAAAAAAAAAAAAAAAAAAAAAAGAAGTTTACAAAAAGATTTAAAGATTCTTTAGATTGTGGGAAACAGTGCCTTTAATAGAGGACCACTCTCATGAGCTGCCTTTAACTTCTTTTCTTGCCGGAGTCTTGATCATTTATCAGAACCAAAGGCAAGCAAGAAACTAAAAAAAAAATAAGCAAAATCTATTTAATTAGCAATGGCCAATAACTTTTAAAGACTTAAAGTTGATGCTATGAAATTGGAGATTTTTAAAAATTCAGGGCAATTTTAAATTCAAGACTCTACTATTAGGGAACAGGATGTTCAGAAGCACCGAGAAACAAATGCAGAGCATCCTGAAAGGGAAAAGAATTGAGTTTTCCCAAGTAATCATGAATGTTGATATCCAGCTGACATTGTAAATGAAACAAACAAAACAAAAAATGTGAGCACTATCAAAGCTTAGCGGCTTCCTAGAGAAAGGAGTTGCAGACGGCTTCATTCGTACTACATTTTGTAGACAGTCTGCTGTAACAGATTTTTAGGCTGTATCAAAATATAAAAGGTAAAAACTTCCAGATAACCTAATTTCTACTGACGATGTTTTCATTTAACTCCTTTTGGCCTCCAAGGGGGTTTGGGAAACATGCAGTTACTTTTGGCATTTATCGGTTACCTTATTAGCCAAATGAAATATTTTTTTTTAAAAAAAAATGCTTCCTGTTTTCAAAATCCATCCTGTCTGCTTACACTATGACTTTTAAATTTTTATTATGTTGTACAAAAATATAAATTTTAAAAATGAAGTTTCGATAATCATAAATAAAAAAGGAATCTGCATGGTGTCCCGGGTCTCACTGCCTGAAAGGCGTAACATGAAGTCTTTATTCTTTATGTAAAAGACAAGATAAGTTTCCTCATTTTGCTACTGCTCCAAGTGAACCGTTGTTGGATGTGTGACTTGATGAGGCACCAGCAGGGAAAGCATCCCTAGTCTCAGGAACTGACAGCTCGCTGCACCCACCCTTTGGAGCAGCTGCCGGCCGGCCGGCAACCGAAGTCAGGGCTGTTTCTGGCTTTCCCATCCGCAGGCTCTTGTGTTCTCTAGAGACAGAGAGGCTGGCCATTCACTAGCACTATCATGTTCCAACACTATTTTTAAAAAATTTACCTATTGCAAATAAAATACCATTAAATAAAGAAATATTAAAAGCTTATATTGGAACCTGTTATGTGAGTTATCTCTTTTAGCTTGAAGCCTGCCAGCAAGGTAAACTGTCTGATAAACAAACTTTATTATTATTATTATTATTATTATTATTATTAATTATTATTACTTGAGGCGTAACCTTGAAAACATATACAGGAGGCTAAATAAAGTTTGCCTCTATATAATAAATTACATTTGTACTAGTATAACTAAAGTACAGGTTTGAAACTTGATGATTTTTAAGTGCCAGAAAATTAACTTGCATTTCTTAATTATCTTTAACAGTTTACAAGTTTGTAACTTTTATAATTTTATCCCTGTTGAGTTTAAGCCTTAATAATTTGTATTTAAGATTTAATTGAAAATCCTTTAGCATCAAAAAAGTAGAATAAAAATTTAAACCATACATACAGTCTATAGAGAGACTAGAAACTTTTATTTTTTGACGTGTTCTTAGTGCACCATTACAGAATATCATTTTTTAAATGACTCAGTTTATCCAAATAGCTAAAACTGAAATTAACTAAGTTAACAAAGACAAAGAGGATAGACATCAATCTTTAAGTCAGTTTCTGTTAGCCTGACTAGACCTAAGGAATTTATAAACCTTATTTATCAGATATAACTTATCAAACACCTGGCATTTCTTATTTAAAATCTCTTGAAGTCTAATGTTGAACAGTTAGAGGAAAGACCTAAGTGGTTAAACGTGCATCTCTAACTCAGGTGTTCTAAACCTGAGAAGACCTTCATAACCTTAGGGATTTATCATTATATAAAAATTCATCCTAATCCCAAGTATTTTGCTGGCCTGTTGTGGTTGCCTTAGTCTAACCAGGAGATAAAGTGATAGGCAGGAGGCTCATTAAGATGGACACCTTTTATGGGTGCTGCCCATGAATGTATTTTTTAAACTGTCAACCATTTGTTATAAGGGTTTTTTTTTTAACTTTTTAAAAAACATTTTATTTATTCATTTTATATATACATATAAAGAGTACACTGTAGCTGTCTTCAGACACACCAGAAGAGGGCATCAGATCATACCACAGATGGACCTCTGGAAGAGCAGTCAGTGCTCTTAACGGCTGAGTCATCTCTCCAGCCCCATTTGTATAAGTTTTAAGCTAGTTTTTATTACAGATTTTACAGATTTTTTCATGTCCAATGAACATACTAAGATACAAAGTTTAAAGTTAACAGAGTTTTAAGAATGTGCCACGGACCGACTCAGTAGGGACACACACCCGTGGGGGAACCAAGGTTTTTGGTATGCAGGAAGGCACTGGTCCGATGAATGACAGACAGACACACCAGGTGTAGGTTGAGTCTGAATGCACTTTACTGTTCTGAGGCAGGAACTTTTATACACATAAGTTGGCATTACATTACTGAAGAAAAAATGTAGCCAGTGAAGTGTTTACAAAGAATGGTTACCATGAGTATCTGGCACAAGGAAATACAAAATCAATCAGTGAACTTTAGAGAATACATACAAAGCCATCACGTCCCTCTGTAGTTAATGATAAACTAGTAGTTCAAGAGTCCTTGGAAACACTTTGTTATACCACTAGGCCCTTTGTTTATGTGCAGTCCTTATCATCTAGCTTCCTTCTTGTGAGACTCTTTTAAGCTCACTTTGAAACTTTACTTAACTGATGCTTTCCATGTCAGAGTGCCAAAGCCACCTAGCCATACAATTATATATATTGTTGGGAGGTTAATTCTTTAATGTATTTAGGTAATAATTGTATAACTGATCAAAAGGCAAAGCAATGGATCTCTAGAAGATAAATCATGGCCAGTGCTGTAGCTCAAAGAATGGATTCTGTTTGCTTTAACGCCTGGGTGCTCACAGCTCTGGCTACCAGGAACATTTTGTAAATAAAGAACCAGGTTAGAGAAGAGTCACACAGGCAAGGCTTGCCATGAGAAATTCAGCTCAGCAACTCCGACCAAGAGTTCCACAATCAAGTTCCTCACCAGACAGCCTTATCATAGACAAGGCTTTTACCTGTAAAAAATTGTCACACAATGACCACCGAATGTGGTTTAATTGTGGAAATCATACAGTATCTACGAGATTCGTGTGGCAAGAATGCAAAGTAGAGATCTTAGACTTAGAGATCTTTCATCCATTCACTGCATTGATTTTACATTTATAACCTTTCTGTAACACTTCTTTTCCTTACGTTAGGCCAGTTTACATTGTTAGTGTATCTGTACCTTTTATGTACAAATTTATATGAGAGGTGAGTTAAAATATTTAATGGCAGAGAAATGTCTAATAATTAAAGTTGATTGAATATATTGAGTTTAGACAATGTGCAATCTTTTCTGTGGAGCATGTGGAATTAATTGTATATAATAGATATGCTCCTTGTCCGTTTGAAGAGCCACCTGGAAAGGCATTAGGAGAAACCTCTACAGGATTTTTAGATGTCATTTTAGGCAATACCCATGGTGTATCTTCAAAAATAATTTTTTTAAAGGGAATGCTTTGGAACCAAATTCTTAGTAGTGACAAGCAGGTAAGGATTCGCCTAATTTGATAGGGCCCAACATTCTGTATAAGTAGTTGAGATTACATTGTTTGGGAAGCTTTAAGCTGAGAGGCTGATAGCACATCTGTTGTAGAGTAATAATGCATCCTAAATAATTACAAGGTGGTTGCTTTTGTACTTACCTGGAGCTGTGTTCTAATGTTCTTCTCTTAGTTTATTTACCATGAAAGTTAAAAAGCACTCATTTAAGTGTTGATTGGACCAGCAGGAGAGGAGAATGTCCTCCATCCAATGAACAACCATTACTTTAGGAACTTTAAACAGCACCGAGTTAGGTACTTATACCTTAGTTGCAATTGTTACTGTACTAAAAGTTGGGCCTGTTTTAATGTTTTCCACATGAAGGGACCATCGATCAGTCTGTACTGAGTCATTTTCACTGTGAGGGGAAACAAACAAAACACACACAGACAAGCAAAATAAAACTAAGCCCTGGAGCAGCAGAGTCTTAACTCACGCCGAGGGTAGTAGAGTACTGCCCTCCAGTCTTTGGAATTTACTCTGCACTATCAGGACCTGGCTGTCTGCCTTGCCCACTAGGAAGCCTGACTTTGCCTGCCCTGCCAATAACTGCCAATAACTGTGTCTAGCAGGAAATTCTGTCTCTGTCTCTGTCTGTCTCTGTCTGTCAGTCTGTCTCTGACTCTCTCTCTCTCTCTCTCTCTCTCTCTCTCTCTCTCTCTCCCTCTCTCTCTCTCTCCTCCCGAGAAGTTTTATTACTCCTGCTTGTAAAATAATTACCAGGGATTTTAAGCTCTCTTTGCATGGATTCTCTTTATATTACTTCCTATGTGTATAAAGTTGCAGAGCTATTGTCTGAGTTATTTGCTCCTCTGGATCTTAACACATATCTCAATAATTGTATAAAACACATGTTTTAATAGACTGAAGAAAGCTCATATTACTATTCATTCTCTCACATATATGGACATGATGCTTGGGTAAAAGCCCCAAGTTTCCTAAACTCTGGATTTCTATTTAAAGAAATACCACTCTTACCTTCTCCAGGGGTTATGTGCCCCACGTTTGGCGCCAGCTGTGAGGGTCCCTGCAGGCATCATGATTAGCCAGTGTTAAGCCATGCTTCTTGGAGTCTGACACCAAGTTGGTCATATTTAGCCATATTTAAGCACACCACAATTTTGGGAAAAAGTATGATGTGATAATAATTATCACTGATAATAATTAACTCAGTCCCAAGCGTAAAAACAAACATTAAGACACGTTTACTTTGAGATTCTTCCTTAAAGATAGGTTCTGTTGATCCAGAAACAGTGTCCCAGATTTAAGGCCTAGGGAGAATGACTAAGATAAGATAACGCTTGTGGGTGTCAGGGTCGGCCTGGCCTAAGATATCACAGACATCATTTAAGCTGCTGTCAAGTATGAGTGACCTGACGTCTCTCATAAGGATGAGCTTAATGGACTTAGAAGCAACGTTCAAGATTTAGGGGGAAAGGTCTGGGATAAACAAAACATAAATTCTGGGGTACACGGTTGTGAACTACAACCTTTCCCAGCGTTCAGGCAGACCTCTTTTTCCTTTGATGAGATGAGCCTGAATGTTTAATTCTTCCTGGCTTCTCCAGTGCTTATCTTTGTGCATAAGGGCCTCTTTCCCTCTAGCTATAATTAGTATATGTAGTCAATACCATATCCCCTTTGCAGGAGTCTCCAGGTAGCTCCGTTTGCACAATGCACTTGGCACACTTCTTCAATTACCTTGCCTGAGTTTCCCAGTGTTTACCAGCAGCCACGTGTGCCTTCTTAAGGAAAGCAAGGTGGCCGAGAATGAGGACTTTCAGGGTCAGTGCTCTGGCAATCTATCCTCTCTGAAGTTCAAGGCAACAAAGTTCTTACTCCCTTAACAAAGCCAAGTCATGGAGGAGAGAGAAGAAATCTTTGGGCAAAGAAAAGAATAGTGCCCCATGCAAGATCTGCCAAGAGCAGACCCTTCAACATGCCGACACGGTTGGAGGAACATTTCATCAGGTCTAAAGAGTAGATGAAGAGATATCGACAGTCACTGGCAGCTGAGAGAGGGAGAACCTCAGCGTGTTTGTTTGTTTGTTTGTTTAAGTGACAAGAACCCAATCCTAAGTGGTTATCTCAAAACTCATACAAATAAAGGCAATAACTGGAGTCAGTAGGTTTCACACACATGCACACACACACACCACACACACACAAAGAGACAGACAGACACAGAGACACACAGTCAGACAGACACACACACACACACACAGAGACAAACACACACAGAGAGGCAGACAGACAGACACACATACGCAAATGTATATACATATGAATGATGAGGTCATAAAATTGAGAACAGGTAGATTGGGGACATGGGAGAAGGTGAGGGGTAGAAATAAATCTATATTGTCTCATCTGTTAAATCCTCACTTTAAGATTATCAATGCTGTTGCAAAGACACCGAGCCCATACCTCCACTCAAAAAGAAAAACAGCGTGACCTCAGAGAAGAGTCAGAGCAAAGCAGAACCTGGGCTGTGTGATCGATTGTTTAAACTACTTTAGCCACCGTGACGCAATGTTCTTTGGAGCTGAACCATGCTATTTACTCCGAGGACAGCTAACTGGTTTTGCTTCTCTGTTTTAAAAGGACTTCCTTGTGCCTACTTCACACCTTTAATTTAGCACTTCAGAGGTAGAGGCAGGTGGATCTCTGAACTCCAGGCCAGCCTGGTCTACAGAGTGAGTTCCAGGACAGCCAGGGCTACACAGAGTAACCCTCTCTTGAAAAAGCAAAAATTACAAGAAGAAAAAGATTTACTTTATTTTCATTTGTGTGCATATTCATGAGGCCAAAGAGGGTGCCAGGCGCCTGGCAATGGAGTCACAGGAACTTGTAAACTGCTGGGCATGGGGCTGGGAATCAAACTCAGGTCCTTTGCAAGAGCAATGAGCACGTTTAATCACTGACTTGTCAATTTACTCCCCAGTTCTGGTTTTTTGTTTGCTTTATACCTTTCATCGATTCTTTGTGAATTTCCCATCATCCACCGAATCCCACTCATCTCCCCATCCCTCATATCCACCTGTGGCCTTCCATGCTCCCCACAAAAGAAAACACAAAGAACAAACAAACAAAAACCATCTCGACAAGGAAGCTGCAGTGTGTCCCACAGTGTACCCTTGGCCCAAACAGCTTTACTTGCAAATGTTCATTTCAATGAGTCATTGGTCTGGTTTGAGGCCTCTAGTTTCTGCTATAGATACTGGATCCTCACTGGGACTCCTCTCAGTTGTTTTGTTATCCTGTGTCATAGAGTTCCTGCAACTTTGGATCCATAGGATTGATCCCTTGACAAACTGCAGTAGGCCATAGACAAGGTGGACGTTGGGGTGGACCAACTCAGAGTCCTGAATCTGGGCCTGCGGTAGTAGCTGAGTTGGCTAGCCCAGCCGTTCTCCTGTGATCCTGACAACAGGGCCAGCTTTCCCTCACACCACCAGGGCAAGAGCTACTGTGCTGCCCAGGCAAAGCGAGGGTCTAGGCTCACTCTCCAGTCCTTTCAAGGCCTACATCTGGTGAGGGGCAAAGCCAGCTCACCTGCTTGCCACAGGTGTGTGTGTGTGTGTGTGTGTGTGTGTGTGTGTTAGACACCCTTCCCTCGCTCACACCAATGCACAGCAGATGAGGGGCTGTGCCAGTCTCTCATGCTCACACACTCTGGGCTGCCTCACCCACTTCCCCCTCTACCAGGACCAGTTCTACTGTGTTGCCCAGGCAAAGTAAAGGATCCACTCTCCCAAGTCCAGTTCTATTTCTTAATTTCTCTTTCTCTCAATTAAACTTTAAAGAATTTGTTACTCAGCAACTGTATTATCAGAGTGTTAAATAAATAGTGTGTCTATAGATGGAAAAAGTTCCAAAGGGACTGTACTTGTATTCCAGAAATAAATGTCATCCTCATATTCTGCCTTGGTTTTAGCTTCACAGATCTGATCCCTCTTTTTAGTCATCTGTTGAGGGGAATGGAAGGTAAGACTTTTTTTTTTAATTATATTTTAGTACTTTGCTCTGTGATATGTGAAAACAGTTTTATGGCTATGAGGTTAGAATATGGGCATGTCTAGATACTGGTCAGCTAAACTCTGGAGCACAGTGTTATTTTGATGGAAAACAACTGCAGTTGTTAAAACATGTGTCATAGAAATCACACTGAGTTAAGAAATGTGGGCCCAAACCTGTAAGCATTATTTGGTGAGTTTTTGTCAGGCAAGGTCTGTATCCTCCCATCCATCATAGCAAACGTTATAGCATTCTGTGCTACTAATGAATGATTAATATGGAATACAGCTCTAAACTTCAGGTACTTGAGCTTACCTTAAAGGCCATGGGCAGTTCAATGATATAAAGGTCTATGTAATCTAGCTTGAGGGCCTTTAGCGTCCTTTCCAGGGCTGGGCGGACCATCTCTGGGCCATGCTCTGTGCTCCATAACTGAAAAGAGAATCATGAAGGATAGTGAAATACTACCTACGACTTCCACATTCACATAGTAAAACTCACACTCACATCACCTGCTCCCTTTATATCACAGAAGCATGTTTACACTTGAGGGTAGGAAGACTCGACGAGACTCGACACCGCTATTAACAATCCACTACTCCACAATCTCATTTGGTCTCACGCTCCAGGGAAATAGTGCCAACCCTTGCTAAGGCTTTACTCTGAGTTCAAAGTGTTGGATGGTGGATGAGTAAGGCTAGATTTCCATGCCAGTGCAGGAAACAGAGTGGTAATCAGATAAATCAGTACATCTTCTTAGAGCATAAATTTTGCTCCAAAGCTTTTTTTTTTGTATGTGTGTGTGGGTGACCTTATATATTTATCACAGGATATAAAATTAGAAAATTAGACTCCCCCAGTTTAATTCTTGTCTTAAAAGCACAGACATAGTGTTGCAGGATATTTGATCATACTGTGAATCCCAAGATTGTGTTATTACTGAAAAGCCCTGTTTCTAGTTTTTGTGTGGCTCAGCCTTACACATGCCTTTAATCCCTCTGGCTGGATTACAGACACACCTTTAATCCCAAACAATGAAGGTAAGGTTAGTTTGAAGAAGGAAGTACACATGTTTGAAAGTGATGTTTAGTTGAGTAGTAGACAAAGCGATAAATCAGAGAAGGATTTGAGAGAGTATGGCCAACTCTCACAAGAAGAGAGGAAAGGGAGCTGCTTAAGAGAGCAGTGCAGAAAGGACAAGGTAGTTCTACCAGGCCAGTTTTACAGAGACAGGTTGCAGCAAGAGAACAGGCTAGACCAGGTGAAGACAGATAGACCCAGAGAATGAGAAGGAGACAGATTAGAACAAATTGCCCAAGTTAGTATGAGGTCAAGCAGAGCAGTTCAGAAGCTGAGAGAAGCCATATTAAATCGGTGAGCCTGGAGAAAAAATTGACCTTAAGCAGCTAAGTTGAATCAGCCAGCCAGAGCGCAGAAATAGCTAGAAAGGGTGAGCTTATCATTTCAGCAGTAAGTCTCAGAGGCTGAAAATATTTTAGGCTTAGATAAGGTTGTACAGAGGCTAGAAACTTCCAGGACTAGACCGAGGTTAGCAGACTGAGGCAAGAAGCCTTGGAGACTTGACAAACAGGAGAATAAAAGACGCATGTGTACATGTTCATGTATATGCAGGTAGGTAGGTGTGTGTGTGTGTGTGTGTGTGTGTGTGTGTGTGTGACTGTGTGGGCCAGAAGCCAGCCTCAGCTGTCATTCCTTCATAGCCATCTACCTTATGTTTTCCATCTTAACACAATGACACACACCTATACTATCAGCTGCTTGGTAGTCTATGGCAGAAGGGTGGAGAGTTCAAGGCCTACCTGGACTTCAGAGTCCTAGACCAGATTAACTTGGCAAGACTCCAACTCAAACCAGAACTTAAAGAAGGATTAATTGGTGGAGGGAGCATTGGAAGAAGAGACTGGCAAGGTAGTTCAGTCAGTAAAGGGAATCTTACAAGTACGAGAAGCTGAGTTTAATCTCCTGGCCTCATGTAAAAGAGCCAGGCTTGGTAGCATATGCACAGTTACAGTGCTAGAGGGGAAGAGATAGGTAATCCTGGACTTGCTGGCTAGCTAGCCTAACCTGATCAACGACCCCCAGATCTCAGCGAGAGACCCTGTCTCAAAAACATAAGGTAGATGGTTATGAAGGAATGACAGCTGAGGTTGGCTTCTGGCCCACACAGTCACACACACACACACACACACACACACACACACACACACACAAAACTACCTACCTGCATATACATGAACATGTACACAAACACATCTACACATATCATTTAAAAGATAGAAATGTAGCTTAGTGTGTTAGTGCTTACCTTGCATGCACCCAGCCCTGGGTTCAAACCCTAGTAATGGGGAGAGGGAGCAGAGGATAGAAAAAAATATAAAGGAGAGAGAGAGAGGAGAAAAATATGCTTCCATTATCTCCACGGGTTCCATTGGCATTATCACTGCCATTCCATCCAAGTGAAAAGTGTTTTCCATCTTAATTTCCTTTTCCTTTTTCTTTCTGTGATGCCGGGGATTGAACTCAGGGCCTAATCATGCCAGGTAAACTCTCTACCATTGAGCTACAGTTTAATTCCTTTCCAAAATTGGAGATAAAGTCTTAAGTTACTTAGGCTGTCTTAGCTCCATGTAGCCCAAACAGGCATTGAACTATGATCCCTCTACCTCAGCCTCCTGAGTAGCTTGGATTATAGTCCCTCTTTAATGTTCTTTTGTTCAACAAAACCATGCAATATTGGTTCTGTGCTAGGTACAGTTCAAGTGCTTTGTAAACACGAATCCATAAGTTTAGGAAATGCTTGGCTTTATCATTTCCATCTCACACAGGGAAAATAAGGTTCATAAGTGTCAAGTACCTCACAGCTGGACCATACTGCTATTTCTGTAAGTACTCTCTTGTACTATGCTGTGGAAAACATGTTCTAAAATGGGTGATTGTCTTAGTCACTATTCCACTGTTGTGAAGAGACACCAAGACTTATAAAAGCATTTGACCGGGGCTGGCTTACAGTTTCAGAGGCTTCGTCCTTTATCATCATGGTGGCAAGCACACAGTCGTGAGACTGAAGCAGTAGCTGAGAGCTTTACTTGCTGGTCTACAGAGAGTATTGAAGCCACAAAGCTCACCCCTCGTGACACATCTCTTTAAACAAGAACACCCTTCCTCAAACAACGCCCCCTCACAATCCTTACAAACAGTGTGCCAGCTGGGTACTAAGCATACAAGGATATGAGCCTACGGGGTCATTCTTAGCCAAACCACCACAAAAACCTACTACAATGTCTGTGCACTCATCCTCCACCTCCGACTTCCCTTAAATGTTGGAGGCAAACCTTCACGGGCCAAAGCCACCAGCCCTTCCATGAACCCAGTTACACATGGCCTTCTGTTTACTTGGGGTTATAATTCAATGTGTGTGCTTTATTATGCTTAATTGACATGCATGTATATACAGGTATATTGTTTTCAGCAAACTAAAGGATTGCAAAGGATAATTTGCCCACCACTTCCTCCCTTTCTTCCCCCTCTTCTTCCCTTTATTGTTTGCCAGAATTTGATTGAAATTATTTCTAGGGCCTTGTGCATGCTAGGTTAGGACGATATCTTACTGAGCTGTACTCTCATACTATGCCCCGTTCACTGTATCTACATAGTAAGACGTGACTCACCTTTCCGCAGTAGAAGATCTCTTCCCTCTTGACCTTCCCTTCTGCTATCTTTTCTCTGATGGCCTCACCGACTTCATGCTCATTAAGATAGACGTAGGCCCCGTCAATGTGCCGGTACCCCTCGTCTATAGCTGTCTTCACTGCCACATAGGTCTGCCTAGGGATCTTAGGAGATAAGGGAGATAAGTATGGGGAGGAGAGAAATGGGTTTTTAAGGATATCTCGTGATACATGAATTTATATAGTTCACAGAACAGTTCCCAGTGTCATGCTTTGATGATCAGAAGATCATAGGGGTAAGAGAAAGATTGGCAAACTGCCTCATTCAGCGCTCCATCTGTGCACTCCAGGTTGTCCTTGGCACCGGAGCTTCGGAAATGTGACTTCACCAGTATTGCCAAAGCAGTGTGCAAAGACCAAAGTCTAGACATGAATGATGTGGGTTCACATTTCAGCCCTGGGCCTCGCTAACTGGTTAGCACAGTCTAATCTGGAATGATGTGTTCAATTTCTCTATGCTCATCTCTCTTTCCCTATCCGTCAGTGGGCTTAACTGGTATTGATTTTGTAATGGAGGATTATGTTAGAAAATGCATGTGCTACAAAGCATGTATGGAATTCCAGGCACATAGTTAAGCATTTAGAACACTTTCAGTTATTATTTTTTTAAAATTTACTTATATCTCCATACTGTCTGATGTACACATCCCTCTCACAATTTTTTTCCTAGATTAATAAGCACTATTTGAACATGCATCATATACAAGACAGTGTCATGAGACTCTAGAGTTGAATGAGCAATGGTCTTTTCTAATAAACTTTTCAGGCTAGTAAGAAAGATTACAGAGTGTCAGTAGGACGTGAGGCTGTGTGTGAACATGTGCAAGCTAGGGTGTTGTGAGTGGGAAGAGGTATCCTTTGATTTGATCCTTCAAAGTTTACTATAGAGGGCTTCAAGATGGCTCAACTGGTAAACTGCATGCCATGGTAATATGAGGATTGGATTCCCCAGCACCCACATAAAGGCCATACATGAAGGGGTGAGTCTATCCCCAGTGCTGGCTTGAGGAGCAGAGACAGGCAGATTGATCCTTGGAGCTCACTGGTCGGCCATTGTAGCAACTGGTGAGCTCTAGGTTCAGTGGGAGACTCTATCTTAAAAAAAAAAAAAATTACCGGCCCAACCTGAGGCCCATCTCATGGGCAAGCACCAGTCCCTGACACTGTTAATGATACTCTGTTATGCTTGCAGACAGGAGCCTAGCATTCCTGTCCTCTGAGAGGTTCCACCCATCAGCTAGCTCAGACAGATACAGACAGCCACAGTCAAACAATGGATGGAGCTTGGGGACTCTATGGAAGAACAGGAGAATTTGGAGTTCTGGGTTTTGACTAGACTGGCTGGTCAATGAGGAAATGGAATCTGCCTGTCACTGCCCTCACAGTGTGAGAGTCAGGCACATGCCACCATGCCTGGCTTTTAACATGAGTGCCAGGGAAGAGGGGAAAAGTGATGTCTGCGTTCAGGTCCTCACATTTATGAAGCAAACATTTTACCCACTGTGCCTCTCCCCAGCCTGAGATCATTATATGCATGCAAGGAGAGTGCTTGTTGATGGGCTGGAAGACAAGTCAGCTAACCTACAAAGCCTTGGAGTGTAGGGTGAGGAATGAGGAATTTGTAATGGATAAGGAGTGGAAGCATGCATGACCACCCATGGGCTTCATAAGACCCCAGTGCCACTCCTCTGACACCCCCAATTTGAGTCTGCTTCCCAGTCAACATAAAGCCACCCAAGGTGCTTCACCATGAGCACCACCTTGAGAGTCAGCATTACCACAGGATCAAAGCCCTCAGGGAAGCAACCATGCAGAAACTTCCCTGTGTGGGGATGTTGCTTCTTCTCCTCTCACTGTTTTCAGATATTAGGCACAGTTCTAGAACCAAACTCCACCTTCTCTAATTCCACAGTTAAAGAGTCTGTTTTCTCTCAGAATTTAAATGCCTACATAGCAAGGCAACTATCTGTATACTGGAAGCTTTTATAAACTCATGCTTACAGATGAGTCCAGCCTACAGCCAACAGACCACATCTGGACAAAAGTGACCATGAATGCATCTCTCCACAAACTCACAGATTTAAAATGTTGTGACTTTATTTTCACTCGTTTAAAGCATGTACTCTGTGGATGATGACATTATGTCGCAATGGAAAAAGCTTGAATTAGATATGCCTGTGTGGCTGGTATTCATTAAACACTTGTGAGACTGAACCAAAGATTCTTAAGTAAAAACTTCAAAAGTAATTTATAAATCAAACTCACAAATCCCAAGTCCCTTGCTTCATTCTGGCTGTTCATTTGACTTTCAAGGATAAAGAAAGAAAAACCTGCATTCTGCAACTATAAAACCTTAAAATGTGACCTTTGATTTAAAATCCATTTAGGCAACATTCCCCCACCCACCCTGACACACACACACACACACACACATACCGGTCTAGGATCGGAATAGGTTCCAAGCCCGATGATTGGAATGCTGTTCCCATCATTTAGGGATATGTGGTGGTTTGCAGTGCTGAGGTTCATTGTAGAGAAGGGATCTGAGGCTTCTAGTGGTGATTCTGAACAGAGCAGAGGCACATTATTTGAAAAAGTATCCCAGGGCCTGTTGCATAAAAGAACTGAGCACTAGGAGGAGGAGCAGGGTGGGGAAAGATGATAGACAAACAGATTTCTCAATCCCCCTGAAATTTCTAGGCAGTGTGTGTGTGTGTGTGTGTGTCTGTGTGTGTGTGTGTGTGTGTGTGTGTGTGTGTGTTGAAACATCCTCAGAGGCTTGAAGCTAGTAAACCCGTTGAAGGATTATGCTTAGTGTTTTGCAAAGAAAAATAGTTTAAGGAAAGCAATCTATCTGGTTTCTGTCAGGGATATTTGTTGGCAAATAACAGATTTATCCTAAACTTCCTTAAACAATAAAGAAATTAGCCCATGTTGTGTGTAAGGTGACAAGGCTGGATCTCTGAGGCCGTAACTCTCATGTCTTTATTGAACCTAAATGCCTTCCCAAATATAAACACCACTTCCAAATATAGTAGTTCATTTATCTCTGAGAGATATACCTTTCCAAGGTCCACAACAGATGTCTGAAACTGCACATAGAGGTTACTGTTTCCTATACATACATGCATCACACTTTTGTCTTTTCACTTAAAGCAATCATTGTACAGTTTCTCTTTAGCATTTGAATGACCAGAATCACTGATCTCTTACTTCAAAGTCATGATAAATAAGAGTTACTTGAATTTGAGCACGTCAGTATTACAAACGACCCACTGGTGTTGGTGCCCACATTGGGAAGCAGAGGCAGGTGGATCTCTAAGTTTGAAGCCAGTCTGGTTTATAGAGGAAGTTCCAGGACAGCCAGAGCTACACAGAGAAACCAGAAACAAAAAAAAAGAAAAGAGAAGAGAAGAGAAAAGAGAAGAGAGGAGAGGAGAGGAGAGGAGAGGAGAGGAGAGGAGAGAAGAGAAGAGAAGAGAAAAGAAAAGAAAAGAAAAGAAAAGAAAAGAAAAGAAAAGAAAAGAAAAGAAAAGAAAAGAAGGCCTCCATATTGCAACCAGGACACAGCTGGAAAGGTGCAGGTACACAGACTCCATCTGGGACTACCGCGCAGGGAGATCTGCTAAGCTCTTGCCCCCAGGCAGGCCCAGTGGTGCCCGCCTAGGCTCTGCTGCACTTCCCGGCCACCTTAGGCCCTGCTCCGAGGCAGCCAGAGGCACCCAGGTCCCCAGGACCCCGGACCAGCAATAGCGGCAGGCCTCCATATTGCAACCAGGACACAGCTGGAAAGGTGCAGGTACACAGACTCCATCTGGGGCTACCGCGCAGGGAGATCTGCTAGGCTCTCGCCCCCAGGCAGGCCCAGAGGTGCCCGCCTAGGCTCTGCTGCACTTCCCAGCGACCTTAGGCTGTGCACCCAGGCAGCCGGAGGCAACCAGCTCCCAGGACCTTGGACCAGCGATAGTGGCAGGCCTCCATATTGCAACCAGGACACAGCTGGAAAGGTGCAGGTAGACAGATTCCATCAGGGGCTACCGCGCAGGGAGATCTGCTAGGCTCTCACTACTAGGCAGGCCCAGCGGCGTCCGCCGAGGCACTGCTGCACTCCCCCGCAATTGCCCGAGACCTCAGGCCGTGCACCAAGGCAGCAGGTGGCAGCCAGGTCGTGATCCCATTGTGCAGCAATCACGCATAACCACCAGTAGAGAAACAACAGGTGAGCCCAGCCTCATGGGAGATTCAAACACCAGCCAGTGACAACAAGGTCAACTAACACCAGAAATAACCAGATGGCAAAAGGTAAACGAAGGAACGTCACCAACAGAAATCAATGCAACATGACAGCATCTGAACCCAGTTCGCCAACAACAGGAAGCACTGGATACCCCAAAACACCAGAAAAACAAGACTTGGATATAAAATCACTGGTCAGGATGCTGGTAGCTGAACACATAGAAAAATCTTGTAAAGAAATAGAGAAAATGGATCAAAAGTTAGAAGCCTTTTCAAGGCAAATACAAAAATCACTTCAAGAAATGCAGGAGAAGATGGATCAAAAAGAAGAAGACAATAAGGAAGAAAGACAAAAATCACTTAAAGAAATACAGAAGAACGTGGGCCAACAAGTAGAAGCTATGAAAGAGGAAACACAAAAATCTATTAAAGAAATACACAAAAACACAATCAAGCAAGCGAAAGATCTGAGCATATTCATCCAGGTACTAAAAACAGAAGTAGAAACAACTAAGAAATCACAGAGGGAGACAACATTGAAGATAGAAAACCTTGGGAAGAAATCAGGGGCCATAGATGCAAATATCAACAATAGAATACAAGAGATAGAAGACAGAATATCGGAAGCCGAAGATACCATAGGAACCATTGATTCAACAGTCAAAGAAAATACTAAATGCAAAAAGGCTGTAACCCAAAACATCCAGGAAATCCAGGACACAATGAGAAGACCAAACCTAAGTATTATAGGTATAGACGAGAGTGAAGATTTACAAGTTAAAGGGCCAGCAAATATCTTCTACAAAATTATGGAAGAAAACTTCCCCAACCTAAAGAGAGAGATGCCCATGAATATACAAGAAGCATATAGAACCCCAAACAGATTGGATCAGAACAGAAATACATCCCGTCACATAATAATCAAAACTCCAAATGTACTAAACAAAGAAAGAATATTAAAGGCAGCAAGAGAAAAAGGCCAAGTAACATATAAAGGAAGACCTATCAGAATAACACCAGACTTCTCACCTGAGACCATAAAAGCTAGAAGATCCTGGGCAGATATAATGCAAACTCTAAGAGAACACAAACTTCAGCCAAAACTACTTTACCCAGCAAAGCTCTCAATTGCCATAGATGGAGACATCAAGGTATTCCATGACAAAACCAAATTTGCATGATATCTTTCCACAAATCCAGCCCTACAAAGGATAATAGGGGGAAAACACCAAGACAAGGACAGAAACTACACCCGGGAAGAAGCAAGATAGAAACCTCCTCTCATCAAACACAAAAGAAGGTAAACTCTCGAATATAAAAAATAAATAAAATAAATAAATATAATTTCAAAAATGTCTGGAGGTAATAATTACTATCCCTTAATATCTCTTAACATCAATGGACTCAATTCCCCAATAAAAAGACATAGATTAACAGACTGGATACGAAAACAGGACCCTACATTTTGCTGCATACAGGAAACATATCTCAGTGTTAAAGACAAATACTGCCTTAGAGTAAAAGGCTGGAAGACAATTTTACAAGCAAATGGTCTCAGGAAACAAGCTGGAGTAGCCATTCTAATATCAGATAAAATTGACTTCCAACCTAAAATCATCAAAAGAGACTCAGAAGGTCACTTCTTGCTGGCCAAAAGGAAAATCCACCAAGATGAGCTCTCAATACTGAACATCTATGCTCCAAATGCAAGGGCATCCTCATCCGTAAAAGAAACCTTACTAAAGCTTAAAGCACACATTACACCTAACACAATAATTGTGGGTGACTTCAACACTCCACTCTCCTCAATGGACCGATCAGGAAAGCAGAAACTAAACAGGGACACAGTGAAACTAATTGAAACTCTGGACCAATTGGATTTAACAGATATATATAGAACATTTCATCCTAAAGCTAAAGAATATACCTTTTTCTCAGCACCGCATGGTACCTTCTCCAAAATAGACCATATAATTGGTCACAAGACAGATGTCAACAAATACAAGAAGATCGAGCTAATCCCATGCCTCCTATCAGATCACTATGGAGTAAGAGTGGTCTTCAATAGCAACAAAAACAACAGAAAGCCCACATACACATGGAAACTGAACAATACTCTACTCAATGACACCTTGGTCAAGGAAGAAATAAAAAAAGAAATCAAAGACTTTTTAGAGTTCAATGAAAATGAAGGTACAACCTACCCAAATCTATGGGACACAATGAAAGCAGTGCTAAGAGGAAAACTCATAGCTCTAAGTGCATCCAAAAAGAAACTGGAGAGAGCATACACTAGCTGCTTAACGGCACACCTTAAAGCCCTGGAAGAAAAACAAGTTAATTCACCCAGGAGGAATAGAAGACAAGAAATCATCAAACTCAGGGCTGAAATCAATCAAATAGAAACAAAGAGAACCATACAAAGAATCAACAAGACCAGGAGCTGGTTCTTTGAGAAAATCAACAAGATAGATAAACCCTTAGCCAGACTAACCAAAGGACACAGAGACATTATCCAAATTAACAAAATTAGAAATGAAAAGGGAGACATAACAACAGAAACAGGAAATTCAAAAGATCATCAGATCCTACTACAAAGGCCTATACTCAAAACGACTGGAGAATCTGGAGGAAATGGACAATTTCCTAGACAGATACCAAATACCAAAATTAAATCAGCATCAAGTAGATCAGCTAAACAGTCCCATAACCCCTAAAGAAATAGAAGGGGTTATAGAAAGCTTCCCAACCAAAAAAAGTACGGGACCAGATGGTTTTAGTGCAGAATTCTACCAGACCTTCAAAGAAGACTTAACACCAATACTCTTCAAACTATTCCACAAAATAGAGACAGAAGGGACACTGCCCAACTCGTTCTTCGAAACCACAATTACGCTGATACCTAAACCACAAAAAGATCCAACAAAGAAAGAGAACTACAGGCCAATTTCTCTTGTGAATATTGATGCAAAAATACTAAATAAAATTCTTGCCAACCGAATCCAAGAGCACATCAAAACAATCATTCACCATGATCAAGTAGGCTTCATCCCAGGGATGCAGGGATGGTTCAATATACGGAAATCCATCAATGTAATCCACTACATAAACAAACTAAAAGAAAAAAACCACATGGTCATCTCATTAGATGCTGAAAAAGCATTCGACAAAATTCAGCATCCTTTCATGCTAAAAGTCTTGGAAAGAGCAGGAATTCAAGGCCCATACCTGAACATAGTAAAAGCAACATACAGCAAACCTGTAGCCAACATCAAACTAAATGGAGAGAAACTTGAAGCAATCCCACTAAAATCAGGGAATAGACAAGGCTGCCCTCTCTCTCCATATCTTTTCAATATAGTACTTGAAGTTCTAGCGAGAGCAATTAGACAACATAAGGAAGTCAAAGGGATACAAATTGGAAAGGAAGAAGTCAAACTATCATTATTTGCAGATGATATGATAGTTTACTTAAGTGACCCAAAAAACTCCACCAGAGAACTTCTCTACAGCTGATAAACAACTTCAGCAAAGTGGCAGGTTATAAAATTAACTCAAGCAAATCAGTAGCCTTCTTGTACTCAAAGGACAAGCAGGCTGAAAAAGAAGTTAGGGAAATAACACCCTTCACAATAGCCACAAACAACATAAAGTACCTTGGCGTAACTCTAACCAAACAAGCGAAAGATCTGTATGACAGGAACTTCAAGTCCTTGAAGAAAGAAATCGAAGAAGACCTCAGAAGATGGAAAAATATTTCTTGCTCCTGGATTGGCAGGATCAATATAGTAAAAATGGCCATCTTGCCAAAAGCAATCTACAGATTCAATGCAATCCCCATCCAAACCCCAACTCAATTCTTTATAGATCTAGAAAGAGCAATTTTCAAATTCATCTGGAGCAACAAAAAACCCAGGATAGCTAAAACTATTCTCAACAATAAAAGGACTTCTGGGGGAATCAATATCCCTGACCTTAAACAGTACTACAGAGTAATTGTGTTAAAAACTGCATGGTATTGGTACAGCAACAGGCCAGTGGATCAATGGAATAGGATTGAAGACCCAGAAATGAACCCACAGACTTATGGTCACTTGATCTTTGATAAAGGAGCCACAACCATCCAGTGGAATAAAGATAGCCTCTTCAACTAATGGTGCTGGTTCAACTGGAGGTCAACATGCAGAAGAATGTGAATTGACCCACTCTTATCTCTTTGCACTAAGATCAACTCCAAGTGGATCAAGGACCTCCACATAAAACCAGACACACTGAAACTATTAGAAAAGAAACTTGGGCCCCAGACCCCCCCCCGCGCAAACAGCGGGCACACTGGACGCAGTGAGCGGCTGGAATCAGGTGCGTGGCCAGAGTTATAGCTTAGCTTAGCTCTGCAGCAGATCCGGGCACAGAAAGATCAGCTGCGGGTGCAGACTAGCAGCCGGGACCAGCTCTCCGAGCGGACTAGCAGCGAGGGGCCACCGGGCCGCCTCGGGGCACAGCTCGGCACTCTAGCAGCTGGAGTCAGGGGCCTGGACTCAGAGCGAGCATAGTCCAACACAGACAACGCAGCCAGAAGGGAGCAGCAGAGCCAGGTACGAGCAGCTCAGCCAAGGACACGCAGTGCTTTCAGCAGGGGCAGCCATCTTGCCCCAGACCCCCGCGCGCAAACAGCGGGCACACTGGACGCAGTGAGCGGCTGGAATCAGGTGCGTGGCCAGAGTTATAGCTTAGCTTAGCTCTGCAGGAGATCCGGGCACAGAAAGCTCAGCTGCGGGTGCAGACTACCGGCCGGGACCAGCTCTCTGAGCGGACTAGCAGCGAGGGGCCACCGGGCCGCCTCAGGGCACAGCTCAGAACTCTAGCAGCTGGAGTCAGGGGCCTGGACTCAGAGCGAGCATAGTCCAACACAGACAAGCTGCCAGAAGGGATCTGTCTCCTGGGGACAGGCGTGCTGTGCTTTCAGCAGGGCGCCATCTACAATAAGACCAACTAACGCCAGAGATAAAGAGATGGCAAAAGGCAAACGTAGGAACGTTATTAACAGAAATCAAGGCAATATGGCACCATCTGAACCCAATTCGCCAACCACAGCAAGTCCAGGATACCCCAGCACACCAGAAAAACAAGAGTTAGATATAAAAGCACAGGTCATGATGCTCCTAGAGGAACACAAAAAAGACATAAACAAATCTCTTAAAGAAATGCAGGGGAACATCAATAGAGTAGAAGCTCTTACAATCCAAACACAAAAAACACTTAAAGAACTCCAGGAGAATATGGGCCATCAGACAGAAACCAATAAAGAGGAAGTGAGAAAATCAGTTAAAGAAATGCAGGAGAACTTGAAACAACAGGCAGAAGTCATGAAAGAGGGAGCACAAAAATATATTAAAGAATTACATGAAAACACAAACAAACAAATGATGGAACTGAGCAAAACCATCCAAGATCTGAACACAGAGGTAGAAACAACTAAGAAATCACAAAAGGAGGCAACCTTGGAGATAGAAAACCTTGGGAAGAAATCAGGGGTCGTAGATGCAAACATAAACAACAGAATACAAGAGATAGAAATAAGAATCTCTGATGCTGAAGATAACATAGTAACCATTGACTCCACAGTCAAAGAAAATGCAAAATCCAAAAGGCTTGTAACCCAAAACATCCAGGAAATCCAGGACACAATGAGAAGACCAAACCTAAGGATTATAGGGATAGATGAGAGTGAAGATATACAACTTAAAGGGCCAGCAAATATCTTTAACAAAATTATGGAAGAAAACTTTCCTAACTTAAAGAGAGAGATGCCCATGAATGTACAAGAAGCCTACAGAACTCCAAACAGACTGGACCAGAACAGAAACACCTCCCGTCACATAATAATCAAAACCCCAAATGTACTAAACAAAGAAAGAATATTAAAGGCAGTAAGAGAAAAGGGCCAAGTAACATATAAAGGAAGACCTATCAGAATCACACCAGACTTCTCTCCAGAAACCATGAAAGCTAGAAGATCCTGGGCAGACCTCATGCAGACCCTAAGAGAAAACAAATGTCAGCCAAGACTACTATACCCAGCAAAACTCTCAATCAACATAGATGGAGAAATCAAAATATTCCATGACAGGTCCAAATTTACACAATATCTTTCCACTAACCCAGCTCTACAAAGGATAATAGGAGGAAAACTCCAACACAAGGAAGGAAATGGCACCCAAGAAAAAGCAAGACAGTAAACTTCTTCCATCAAACTCAAAGGAAGATAACTACTCAAAAACAAAAATAACATCAAAAATGACAGGAAGTAATAATCTCTATTCCTTAATATCTCTTAACATCAATGGACTCAACTCCCCAATAAAAAGACATAGACTAACAGACTGGATACGGAAACAGGACCCTACATTTTGCTGCTTACAGGAAACACACCTCAGAGTCAAAGACAAACACTACCTTAGAGTAAAAGGATGGAAGACAATTTTGCAAGCAAATGGTCACAGGAAGCAAGCTGGAGTAGCCATTTTAATATCAGATAAAATTGACTTTCAACCCAAAGTCATCAAAAGAGACACAGAAGGTCACTTCCTGCTAGTCAAAGGAAGAATCCACCAAGAGGAACTCACAATTCTAAACATCTACGCTCCAAATGTAAGGGCACCCTCATTTGTAAAAGAAACCTTACTAAAGCTCAAAGCACACATTGCACCTAACACAATGATTGTGGGGGACCTCAATACTCCACTATCTACAGTGGACCGACCAGGAAAACAGAAACTAAACAGAGACACGGAGAAACTCATCGAAACTTTGGAGCAATTGGATTTAACAGATATATATAGAACATTTCACCCTAAAGCAAAAGACTATACCTTCTTCTCAGCCCCTCATGGTACCTTCTCCAAAATCGACCATATAATTGGACACAAGACAGATCTCAACAAATATAAAAAGATCGAACTAATCCCATGCCTCTTATCAGATCACCATGGAGTAAGAGTGTTCTTCAATAGCAACAAAAACAACAGAAAATCCCCATACGCTTGGAGGCTGAACAATATTCTACTCAATGATACCTTAGTCCAGGAAGAAATAAAGAAAGAAATCAAAGAATTCTTAGAACTTAATGAAAATGAAGGCACAACATACCCAAATCTATGGGACACAATGAAAGCGGTGCTTAGAGGAAAACTCATAGCCCTGAGTGTCTCCAAAAAGAAACAGGAGAGAGCATATACCAGCAACTTAATGGCGCACTTGAAAGCTCTGGAACAAAAAGAAGCAATTTCACCCAGGAGGAGTAGAAGACAGGAAATCATCAAACTCAGGGCTGAAATCAATCAAGTTGAAACAAAGAGAACCATACAAAGAATCAACAAAACCAGGAGCTGGTTCTTTGAGAAGATCAACAAGATAGATAAACCCCTAGCCAGACTTACTAAAGGGCACAGAGACAGTATTCAAATTAACAAAATTAGAAATGAAAAGGGAGATATAACAACAGAAACTGAGGAAATTCAAAAAATCATCAGATCCTACTACAAAAACCTATACTCAACACAACTGGAGAATCTGGAGGAAATGGACAATTTCCTCGACAGTTACCAAATACCAAAGTTAAACCAGGATCAAATAGATCGTCTAAACAGACCCATAACCCCCAAAGAAATAGAAGGGGTCATAGACAGTCTTCCAACCAAAAAGAGCACAGGACCAGACGGTTTTAGTGCAGAATTCTATCAGACCTTCAAAGAAGTCCTGATACCGATACTCTTCAAATTATTCCACAAAATAGAAACAGAAGGAACACTACCCAACTCATTCTATGAAGCCACAATTACCCTGATACCAAAACCACACAAAGATCCAACTAAGAAAGAGAACTACAGGCCAATTTCTCTTATGAATATCGATGCAAAAATACTAAACAAAATACTTGCCAACCGAATCCAAGAACACATCAAAACGATCATTCACCATGATCAAGTTGGCTTCATCCCAGGGATGCAGGGATGGTTCAATATACAGAAATCCATCAACGTAATCCACTACATAAACAAACTCAAAGAAAAAAACCACATGGTCATCTCATTGGATGCTGAAAAAGCATTTGACAAAATTCAGCATCCTTTCATGCTAAAGGTCCTAGAAAGAACAGGAATTCAAGGCCCATATCTAAACATAGTAAAAGCAATATACAGCAGACCAGTAGCCAACATCAAGGTAAACGGAGAAAAACTCGAAGCAATCCCTCTAAAATCAGGGACTAGACAAGGCTGTCCCCTCTCGCCATATCTCTTCAATATAGTACTTGAGGTACTAGCTAGAGCAATTCGACAACAGAGGGAAGTCAAAGGGATACAAATCGGAAAGGAAGAAGTCAAACTATCACTATTTGCAGATGATATGATAGTTTACTTAAGTGACCCAAAAACCTCCACCAGAGAACTCCTGCAACTGATAAACAACTTCAGCAAAGTGGCTGGCTATAAAATCAACTCAAGTAAATCAGTAGCCTTCCTATATGCGAAGGATAAGCAGGCCGAGAAAGAAATTAGGGAAATGACACCCTTCACAATAGCCACAAATGATATAAAGTATCTTGGAGTGACGCTAACCAAACATGTGAAAGATTTATACGACAAAAACTTCAGGTCTCTGAAGAGGGAAATTGAAGAAGACATCAGAAAATGGGAAAATCTTCCATGCTCGTGGGTTGGCAGGACTAATATAGTCAAAATGGCAATCTTGCCCAAAGCAATATACAGATTCAATGCAATTCCCATCAAAATCCCAACTCAGTTCTTCATAGAGCTAGAAAGAGCAATTCTCAAATTCATCTGGAATAACAAAAAACCCAGGATAGCTAAAACTATCATCAACAGCAAAAGAACTTCTGGGGGAATCAATATCCCGGACCTCAAGCAATATTACAGAGCAGTGGTATTAAAAACTGCATGGTATTGGTTCAGTGACAGGGAAGCGGATCAATGGAATAGGATCGAAGACCCAGAATTGAACCCACACATCTATGGCCAATTGATCTTCGACAAAGGAGCTGAAAACATCCAGTGGAAAAAAGATAGCCTTTTCAACAGATGGTGCTGGCTCAACTGGAGGTCAACATGCAGAAGAATGAGAATTGATCCACTCTTATCTCCTTGCACTAAGCTCAACTCCAAGTGGATCAAAGACCTCCACATAAAACCAGACACACTAAAACTAATAGAAAAGAAACTGGGGAAGACCCTTGAGGACATTGGCTCAGGGGAAAAATTCCTGAACAGAACACCAATTGCTTATGCTCTAAGAGCAAGAATAGACAAATGGGACCTCATAAAACTACAAAGTTTCTGTAAGGCAAAAGACACTGTCAAAAGGATAAATCGGCAACCAACAAATTGGGAAAAAATCTTCACCAACCCCACATCCGACAGAGGGCTAATCTCCAATGTATACAAAGAACTCAAGAGGTTAGACCCCAGAAAACCAAATAACCCTATCCAAAAATGGGGTACAGAGCTAAACAGAGTCTTTTCACCTGAAGAAATTCGGATGGCTGAGAAACACCTTAAAAAATGTTCAACATCACTAGTCATTAGGGAAATGCAAATTAAAACAACCCTGAGATTTCACCTCACACCAGTCAGAATGGCTAAGATTAAAAACTCAGAAGACATCAGGTGTTGGCGAGGATGTGGAGAAAGAGGAACACTCCTCCACTGCTGGTGGGAATGCAAGCTGGTACAACCACTCTGGAAATCAGTATGGCGGTTCCTCAGAAAACTGGGCGTGATACTTCCGGAGGACCCAGCCATACCACTCCTGGGAATATACCCAGAAGATTCACCAGCATGCAACAAGGATACATGCTCCACTATGTTCATAGCAGCCTTATTTATAATAGCCAGAAGCTGGAAAGAACCCAGATGTCCCTCAACAGAGGAATGGATACAAAAAATGTGGTATATATATACAATGGAGTACTATTCAGCCATTAGAAACAATGAATTCATGAAATTCTTAGAGAAATGGATGGAGCTGGAGAATGTCATACTAAGTGAGGTGACCCAGTCTCAAAAGAATACCCATGATATACAGTCACTGATAAGTGGATATTAGCCTAGAAGCTTGGAACACCAAAGACACAAATCATATATCAAGTGATGTCTCACAAGAAGAAAGGAGTGGACACTGGTGCTAGAATGGACCAAAACATCATTGTGGGAGAGTACAAGAACAGTAAAGTGGGAGGGGGTGGATGCGGGAGCAGGGGGAGGGAAAAGGACATGTGGGACCTTTGGGGGTGGGGAACCAGAAAAAGGGAAATGAATTGTAAATATAGAATATATACAATAAAAAAAATCAAAAAAAAAAAAAAGAAAAGAAAAGAAACTTGGGAAGACCCTGGAGGACATAGGCACAGGGGGAAAGTTCCTGAACAGAACACCAATAGCTTATGCACTAAGATCAAGAATTGACAAATGGGACCTCATAAAATTACAAAGTTTCTGCAAGGCAAAGGACACTGTCAGAAGGACAAAACGACAACCAACAAAGTGGGAAAAGATCTTCACCAACTCCACATCCGACAGAGGGCTAATATATAGTATATACAAAGAACTCAAGAAGTTAGACCGCAAAGAACCAAATAACCCTATCAAAAAATGGGGTACAGAGCTAAACAAAGAATTTTCACCAGAAGAAATTCAGATGGCCGAGAAATACCTTAAGAGATGTTCAACATCATTAGTCATCAGAGAAATGCAAATCAAAACAACCCTGAGATTCCACCTCACACCAGTCAGAATGGCTAAGATTAAAAACTCAAGAGACAACAAGTGGTGGCGAGGATGTGGAGAAAGAGGAACACTCCTCCACTGTTGGTGGGATTGCAAAATGGTAAAACTGCTCTGGAAATCAGTGTGGTGGTTCCTCAGAAAATTGGGCATGTCCCTTCCAGAGGACCCTGGCATATACCCAGAGGATTCCCCTGCATACAATAAAGACACATGCTCCACTATGTTTATAGCAGCCTTGTTTATAATAGCCAGAAATTGGAAGGAGCCCAAATATCCCTCAAAGGAATGGATACAGAAAATGTGGTATATTTATACAATGGAATACTACTCAGCAATTAAAAATAATGAATTCATGCAATTTGTAGGTAAATGGTTAGACCTGGAAAATATCATCCTGAGTGAGTTAACCCAATCACAAAAGAATACACATGAAATGCAATCACTGATAAGTGGATATTAATGAGCCCAGAAGCCCTAAATACTCAAGGCACAATTAGCAAGTCAAATGATTCCCAAGAAGAAAGGAGAGGACCCTGGACCTGGAAAGATTGGACCCAGTTTTGTAGAGAAACCGTGGGGGGAGGGGGAATGATTGAGGAATAGTTGGGGGGGGAGAGGAATTATGGGACATAGGGAGGGGGGAACTGGGAAAGGGGAAAGCCTTTGGAATATAAACATAGAATATAGAAAATAAAAATTAAAAAAAGAAAAGAAAAGAAAAGAAAGGAAAAGAAAAGAAAAGAAAAGAAAAGAAAAGAAAAGAAAAGAAAAGAAAAGAAAAGAAAAGAAAAGAAAAGAAGAGAAAAGAAAAGAAAAGAAAATTGTTGGGAGGTGAGCTGTGCACAGGTAGCCTAGTCCCAGGTGGAGCACTGACCTTGAACCCTGGCGACCTGATAGGCGGCTTCCACTTACATGGGACCAAGGAGTTAGATCACACCCCCTGGGGCCCTGGCTCCTGTCGAAGTGAAGTTAGAGCCCCACAGCCCCCTGTAGGAGAGGTGTGTGGCTATCAGTCACATAGGAGCAGTACCAAGCCTTCCCATATGCAAACAAGGTTTCCCCAAGCTCTCAGTCCAAGCCAATGAGAAGTACCTGCTGTCAAACCCTGAATCACCCCCCAAAACTGCATATAAATCCTATCCTGAATCCTATATATGATTATTAAAGGTGTGTGAGAACTACTCTGTCGCTGGAGAGCTTCTGTCAAAAGAGCTGTAACACTTGGGAAGAGGTCTACTCTCCTGAAACACCACCTGTGGCTCCGCCCCATTCCTCCCAGGCTAGTTGGCCTTTTGTTGGCCCAGCCCCACCTGACTCAGTGCAGGGCTACTCAGGAATTAGCTGTGGCACAGAAGCCACTACCCGCCCCCTCCCTGTCCCCCCGCAGCCCCCCCTTCCCTCTGTCAGAATACTCAAACCCCGGCTGGGTCTGAGACCTCTGTGGAAAGCCTCAGTATGCAGGCAACCCATATCTGGCTCAAACACTGAACAGATACTGCAGGAAGGTGAGCGCCTCTCACCATCTCTTGAGACAATCTGTCTTTTCCTACTGTGCTTTCAGTCAGCACAATCACATAGATTTGGACAAACTAAAGGGGCAACTGAACCCCTGTGGCCAGAGCTACTTTCTGGTGTGGGTTGAAGGTCTCTCTGGCCTTTGTCTCAATCCTGACAGCCTGCAGCGGGAGTTGGCAAAGACTCTCTGTCTTACTTTTTAAAACAAAAAGAAAACCTGCTAACGCAGCAGCCACTTAAAAGCCATAGGGCAGCTGCCAGTTCTTAAATCTGTGGGAAGGCTTAGCATTTTGGACCTCGGTGGAATCCCCTGAAGCCAAATTGGTCAAGGGAACGTTCCCATTGGACAAGCACTTCTCTTTTCTATCATGGGCAACTCACCCAGCCTAGGGAAACATGTGCCCTACTATAAAACACCACGGAATAAAGATAGCCAAAAACCAAGCCTCCTTGTTTTGCAAAGAAGTCCTTCAGATAGCGCCATGTATGGCCAATATTTATAACCCAGACTCATGGATCCGAGTAGCTTCTCTCATCAAAACCAGGGATACCTGAGAAGGAAAAACGCCCTCCCATGATTTTTTGCTGATCTTAGCTACCACTCAGCAGTGCAATAAAATAGGACAGACTGATAGCAACACAGCTCCTGAGCCCCCTCAGTCAGATGAACCCAAAGACCGAAGACCAAAAATCTACTCTATTCCAGCTCTCAAAGCCCTTATCCAAATAATAAGGGACATAAAATCCCTCTACTCACCCCTGCCTTCTTATGCCTCTGACAAAACACTAAATAAACTGCCTGCTCCTTCTGCGCCTACTTCTCCCACTCAAGGGCAAGGTTCCATTAAAAACACAAAGGAGCTCCTGTCATACAGATCTTTCACTTGTTTGGTTAGAGTTACGCCAAGGTACTTTATGTTGTTTGTGGCTATTGTGAAGGGTGTTATTTCCCTAACTTCTTTCTCAGCCTGCTTGTCCTTTGAGTACAAGAAGGCTACTGATTTGCTTGAGTTAATTTTATAACCAGCCACGTTGCTGAAATTGTTTATCAGCTGTAGAAGTTCTCTGGTGGAGTTTTTTGGATCGCTTAAGTAGACTATCATATCATCTGCAAATAATGATACTTTGACTTCTTCCTTTCCAATTTGTATCCCTTTGACTTCCTTATGTTGTCTGATTGCTCTCGCTAGAACTTCAAGTACTATATTGAAAAGATATGGAGAGAGAGGACAGCCTTGTCTAGTCCCTGATTTTAGTGGAATTGCTTCAAGTTTCTCTCCATTTATTTTGATGTTGGCTACTGGTTTGCTGTAGATTGCTTTTACTATGTTTAGGTATGGGCCTTGAATTCCTGCTCTTTCCAAGACTTTTAGCATGAAAGGATGCTGAATTTTGTCAAATGCTTTTTCAGCATCTAATGAGATGACCATGTGGTTTTTTTCTTTTAGTTTGTTTATGTAGTGGATTACATTGATGGATTTCCGTATATTGAACCATCCCTGCATTCCTGGAATGAAGCCTACTTGATCATGGTGAATGATCGTTTTGATATGCTCTTGGATTCGGTTGGCAAGAATTTTATTTAGTATTTTTGCATCTATATTCATAAGAGAAATTGGCCTGTAGTTCTCTTTCTTTGTTAGATCTTTTTGTGGTTTAGGTATCAGCGTAATTGTGGTTTCGAAGAACGAGTTGGGCAGTGTCCCTTCTGTCTCTATTTTGTGGAATAGTTTGAAGAGTATTGGTGTTAAGTCTTCTTTGAAGGTCTGGTAGAATTCTGCACTAAAACCATCTGGTCCCGTACTTTTTTTGGTTGGGAGGCTTTCTATAACCCCTTCTATTTCTTTAAGGGTTATGGGACTGTTTAGCTGGTCTACTTGATGCTGATTTAATTTTGGTATTTGGTATCTGTCTAGGAAATTGTCCATTTCCTCCAGATTCTCCAGTTGTTTTGAGTATAGGCCTTTGTAGTAGGATCTGATGATCTTTTGAATTTCCTCTGTTTCTGTTGTTATATCCCTCTTTTCATTTTTAATTTTGTTAATTTGGATACTATCTCTGTGCCCTTTGGTTAGTCTAGCTAAGGGTTTATCTATCTTGTTGATTTTCTCGAAGAACCAGCTCTTGGTTTTGTTGATTCTTTGTATGGTTCTCTTTGTTTCTGCTTGATTGATTTCAGCCCTTAGTTTGATGATTTCCTCTCTTCTACTCCTCCTGGGTGAGTTAGCTTCTTTTTGTTCCAGCGCCTTCAGGTGTGCTGTTAAGTTGCTAGTGTATGCTCTTTCCAGTTTCTTTTTGGAGGCACTCAGGGCTATGAGTTTTCCTCTTAGCACTGCTTTCATTGTATCCCAGAGATTTGGGTAGGTCGTACCTTCATTTTCATTGAAGTCTAAAAAGTCTTTGATTTCTTTCTTTATTTCTTCCTTGACCAGGGTGTCATTGAGTAGAGGATTGTTCAGTTTCCATGTGTATGTGGGCTTTCTGTAGTTCTTCTTGCTATTGAAGACCACTTTTACTCCATAGTGATCCGATAGGAGACATGGGATTAGTTCGGTCTTCTTGTATTTGTTGAGGTCTGTCTTGTGACCAATTATATGATCAATTTTTGAGAAGGTACCGTGCGGTGCTGAGAAAAAGGTATACTCTTTTGTTTTAGGATGGAATGTTCTATATATATCTGTTAAATCCAATTGGTCCAAAGCTTCAATTAGTTTCACTGTGTCCCTGTTTAGTTTCTGCTTTCCTGAAGTCCCTGAAGAAAGAAATCGAAGAAGACCTCAGGAGATGGAAAAATATTTCTTGCTCCTGGATTGGCAGGATCAATATAGTAAAAATGGCCATCTTGCCAAAAGCAATCTACAGATTCAATGCAATCCCCATCAAAATCCCAAATCAATTCTTCATAGATCTAGAAAGAGCAATTCTCAAATTCATCTGGAGCAACAAAAAACCCAGGATAGCTAAAACTATTCTCAACAATAAAAGGACTTCTGGGGGAATCAATATCCCTGACCTCAAGCAGTACTACAGAGCAATTGTGTTAAAAACTGCATGGTATTGGTACAGCAACAGGCAGGTAGATCAATGGAATAGGATTGAAGACCCAGAAATTAACCCACAGACTTATGGTCACTTGATCTTTGATAAAGGAGCCACAACCATCCGGTGGAAAAAAGATAGCCTTTTCAACAAATGGTGCTGGTTCAACTGGAGGTCAACATGCAGAAGAATTCGAATTGACCCACTCTTATCTCCTTGTACTAAGATCAACTCCAAGTGGATCAAGGACCTCCACATAAAACCAGACACACTGAAACTATTAGAAAAGAAACTTGGGAAGACCCTGGAGGACATGGGCACAGGGGTAAAGTTCCTGAACGAACACCAATAGCTTATGCTCTAAGATCAAGAATTGACAAATGGGACCTCATAAAATTACAAAGTTTCTGTAAGGCAAAGGACACTGTCAGAAAGACAAAACGGCAACCAACAACGTGGGAAATGATCTTCACCAACCCCACATCCGACAGAGGGCTAATATCCAATATATACAAAGAACTCAAGAAGTTAGACCCCAAAGAACCAAATAACCCTATCAAAAAATGGGGTACAGAGCTAAACAAAGAATTTTCACCAGAAGAAATTCGGATGGCCGAGAAACACCTTAAGAGATGTTCAACATCATTAGTCATCAGGGAAATGCAAATCAAAACAACCCTGAGATTCCACCTCACTCCAGTCAGAATGGCTAAGATTAAAAACTCGAGAGACAACAAGTGCTGGCGAGGATGTGGAGAAAGAGGAACACTCCTCCACTGTTGGTGGGATTGCAAAATGGCAAAACCACTCTGGAAATCAGTGTGGCGGTTCCTCAGAAAATTGGGCATGCCACTCCCAGCGGACCCTGGCATACCACTCCTGGGCATATACCCAGAGGATTCCCCTGCATACAACAAAGATACATGCTCCACTATGTTTATAGCAGCCTTGTTTATAACAGCCAGAAATTGGAAGGAGCCCAGATATCCCTCAAAGGAGGAATGGATACAGAAAATGTGGTATATTTATACAATGGAGTACTACTCAGCAATTAAAAATAATGAATTCATGCAATTTGTAGGTAAATGGTTAGATCTGGAAACTATCATCCTAAGTGAGCTAACCCAATCACAAAAGAATACACACGAAATGCAATCACTGATAAGTGGATATTAATGAGCCCAGAAGCCCTAAATACTCAAGGCACAATTAGCAAGTCAAATGACTCTCAAGAAGAAAAAAAGGAGAGGACCCTGGGCCTGTAAAGATTGGATCCAGTATTGTAGACCCAGAACAGAGAAATCGGGGGGGGGGGAAGAGTGGGGAATAGCATGGGGGGGGAGAGGAATTATGGGACATATGGTCGGGGGTACCTGGGAAAGGGGAAAGCCTTTGGAATGTAAACAAAGAATATAGAAAATAAAAAAAAATGATAAAAAAAATTTAAAAAAAAAAGATAAAAAAAAAAAAACACAAAGGAGCTACCACCTGCCCCTTCTCCCACTTTACCTCTTCCACCCAACCTGAGAGAGGTATCTCTCCCCACCTTCTTCAAGCTGCAAAAGTGAAATACCTTCAAAACTCATAGATAAAGCTTCACCTAGCTCCATGCCCACTTACCCCCCAACCATCTACCACCCAACAACTTTGTAATTTTCCAGATTCTTTTGCAAAAACTAACCCTGCCTCCCAAGCAGGAGTCTGAGATGAAACTAGAAAACCAAACCGATCAGGCATACCCAGTTAGTATTAACCCCAGTCAAAGTATACCATTCAACTGGCACCCACTCCAAAGTATACCATTCAACTGGTGCCCACTCCAAGCCTCAGACTTAAAAGAGCTCAGGCAGGCAGTGAAGGAAGTTGGCACCCACGCACCCTGGACAAAATCTCTCCTACAGAGCCATATTGCCAACTTAAATACCCCCCAAGACTGGAGAGATATTTATTGTTCCTCCCCTCCTGGCCCCCTGCTTTTTGGAATGGGAAGCCTTATTTCAAGATGAATGCTGTCAACAAGTCAGGCAAAACCGGGACAGAGGCGATACCCCATGGGGTTTTAATGAACTCTTTGGCCAGGAAGACTTTTCCACTGGAGCACAAAAGGCAACTTGGACAGCAGGGCACTATGAGCAGGTCTGCCTCTGCACAACCAAAGCTTGGGATAGACTAACTCCACCCTCAGGGTCACAAGACTGCACCTCCCCGATGCTCTCTCTCCATCAAAAGCCTGGAGAACCATATCTGATTTTATTCTCAGAACTTAAAATGAGCCTAGAAAGAAAAATTCCCAATCCCACAGTCAGAGACCTCCTTCTTAAAACCATCATCTGGGAAGGTACGACTTCTGAATCCAAACTAGCTTGCCAGGGTCTCTGGGAGGAACATCACGATAGGTGGATTGTAGCAACCCAAGATATAGGAACCGCGTCACACCAGATTATATCCATGGCTCAAGCATTTATAGCAACAATAAAAACTGAAGGAATCTGCTTCAAATGCAAGGAGGCAGAACATTGGAGGAGTGAATGCCCACAAACCTCTCTCCCCCCCCAAGAGATTCTTTTTTTTCTTGTTATACTTTTTATTTTTTAAATATTATTTATTTTTTTTTACTATTGAAAGGGAAGTAAAGGGAAATAAAAATACTTTATGATAAAATTAAAGATTTACATGGAAAATATTTCAGATAAACATGTTAAAATTGACAATTTTCATGGAAAATTAGAGTAAAGTGGTAGACATGTGAGACATTGCTAAACTAATTGAAATATGGGATAGAAACATTTTATGATAGAATTGAAGATTTACGTGGAAAATATTTCTGATAAAATTGTAGAAAACTGTAGAAAAACATGTTAGAATTGAAGATTACCATGGAAAATTTTATATAGATATAATAATGGTAGGTATAAAAGTATTCCTAAGTTGATTGAAAGTGGAATTATAAACATTTTCTGATAAACATGAAGATTTACGTGGGAAATATTTCTGATAAAATTGAAGAAATATATAGAAAAATATGTTAAAATTAAAGATTATCATGGAAATTATATGAATAAAATGATAGGCATAAAGATAATTCTAAGTTGATTGAAGGTGGAATTATTAACATTTTCAGATAATATTGAAGATTTACATGGAAAATATTTCTGATAAAATTCAAGAAATAAATAAAACACGTTAAAATTGACTATTTCATGGAAAATTTGATATATAAAATGGTAGATATAAAACCTTTTTCTAAATTCTAATTGAAGGTGGAATTAGAAACATTTGTGATAAAATGAAAGATTTACATTGAAAACATTTCTGATAAAATAGAGGAAGTATATAGAAAGACATTAAAATTTAAGATTATCATGAAAAATAATGCAGATAAAATGGTAGACATAAAAACATTACTAAATTAATTAAAAGGGGAATTATAAACATTTTCTGATAAAATTTAAGATTTACATGAGAAATATTTCATTAGTCTATGTCTTTTTATTGGGGAGTTGAGTCCATTGTTGTTAAGAGATATTAGGGAATAGTGATTGTTGCTTCCTGATATTTTTGATGTTATTTTTATGTTTGTGTGGGTATCTTCTTTTGGGTTTGTTGGAAGAAGATTACTTTCTTGCTCTTTCTAGGGTATAGTTTCCCTCCTTGTGTTGGCATTTTCCATCAATTATCCTTTGTAGGGCTGTATTTGTAGACAGATATTGTGTAAATTTGTTTTTATCATGGAATATCTCGGTTTCTCCATCTATGATGATTGAGAGTTTTGCTGGGTATAGTAGCCTGGGTTGGCATTTATGTTCTCTTAGGGTCTGTATGAGATCTGCCCAGAATCTTCTAGCTTTCATCATCTCTGGTGAGAAGTATGGTGTGCTTCTGATAGGTCTGCCTTTATGAGTTACTTGCCCTTTTCCCCTTACTGCTTTTAATATTCTTTCTTTGTTTAGTGAATTTGGTGTTTTGATTATTATGTACCAGGAGGACTTTCTGTTCTGGTCCAATCTGTTTGGAGTTCTGAAGGCTTCTTGTATGTTCATGGGCATCTCTTTCTCTAGGTTAGAAAAGTTTTCTTCTACAGTTTTGTTGAAGATATTTACTGGGCCTTTAAGATGTAAATCCTTGCTCTTGTCTACACCTATAATCCTTAGGTTTGGTCTTCTTATTGTGTCCTGGAGTTCCTGGATATTTTGGGCTACCAGCTTTATGCATTTTGCATTTTCTTTGACTGTTGAGTCAAATGTTTTCTATGGTATCTTCAGCACCTGAGGTTCTTTCTTCTATCTCTTGTATTCTGTTGTTGATACTTGCATCTATGACTCCTGAATTCTTTCCAAGGTTTTCTATCTCCAGAGATGCCTCACTATGTGATTTCATTATTGTTTCTACTTCCACTTTTAGGTCCTGGATGGTTTTGTTCAGTTCCTTCACTTGATTGTTTGTGTTTTCCTGTAATTCTTTAAGGGAATTTTGTGTTTCTTCTTTAAGGGCTTCTGCCTGGTGACCCATGATTTCCTGTATTTCTTTACGGGATTTTTGTGTTTCCTCTTTAAGGGCTTTTAGCTGTTGACTGATATTCTCCTGTATTTCTTTGAGGGAGTTATTTAAGTCTTTCTTGAAGCCCTCTATCAGCATCATGAGATATAATTTTAAATCCAACTCTTGCTTTTCCAGTGTGTTGGGGTATCCGGGACTTGCTGTGGTGGGAGAACTGGGTTCTGATGTTGCCATGTGGCCTTGGTTTCTGTTGGTAGGGTTTTTTTTTTTTTAATTTTTATTTTCTATATTCTATGTTTACATTCCAAAGGCTTACCCCTTTCCCAGTTCCCCCCCACCATACGTCCCATAATTCCTCTCCCCCCAACTATTCCTCAATCATTCCCCTCCCCCCCACGGTTTCTCTACAAAACTGGATCCAATCTTTACAGGCCCAGGGTCCTCTCCTTTCTTCTTCTTGTGAATCATTTGACTTGCTAATTGTGCCTTGAGTATTTAGGGCTTCTGGGCTCATTAATATCCACTTATCAGTGATTGCATTTCATGTGTATTCTTTTGTGATTGGGTTAACTCACCCAGGATGATATTTTCCAGGTCTAACCATTTACCTACAAATTGCATGAATTCATTATTTTTAATTGCTGAGTAGTATTCCATTGTATAAATATACCACATTTTCTGTATCCATTCCTCCTTTGAGGGATATTTGGGCTCCTTCCAATTTCTGGCTATTATAAACAAGGCTGTAGGGTTTTTGTGCTTGCCTTTCATCATCTGGTTATCTCTGGTGCTAGTTCGTATTGTTGTCTCTGGCTGGACTTTGTTCCTCCTGTGGGTCTGTAAGCCTATGTTCTTACTCCTCTGAGTTCAAAAGTGAAAGCACTGCTGGGGGATCTCTCTCTCCTGGTGGACTATGCACAGAAGGCTGTGGAGTTTCCTGGCTCCCTGGTGCAAATGGCAGCAGGCAGGATGGCTTCTCTCCCAGCTGCTCCACTGCTCTTATGCTCTGTGTGCTCCTAGCAGGTCCCCTCCAGAGAGAAGGTGGAGATCTCACCTCTGTGCTCAAAAGTGAAAGCACTGCGGGGAGATCACTTTTTCCTGGTGGGCTATGCACAGAAGGCTGTGGAATCTCCAGGCTCCCTGGTGCAAATGGCGGCAGGAAGACTCCCCCTAAGAGATTCTAATCCCCTTAAGATAATCTGTCCCTGCTGTAGAAAAAGTTTCCACTGGAAGAGATACTGTACCGTTGTATATGATAACGATGGTAGGCCACTGGAACCTTTAAACTCCAGATGGGGAAGCCCTCAGCCTCGACAGTAAGAAGGACGGCTGCTCTCATAATACCCTTATGGGTGTCCAGCATCTCAGAAGGCTCCCCTCCAAAATTAACCATTAAAATAGACAATAAACCATTCAAGTGCCTTATTGATACTGGAGACAATAAGACAACAAGAGATCCCACGTGACTGGTAACTGATCCCTAGGCCCCAGCTCATAGGCATAGGGGGTACATCTCATGAGTCCATTACTAAATGGGCTTACAAGTAGGAAGACCCAGATGGGGTTATAGGCCTCATACTCCCCCTGGTGGCTCAAGTAGCCACCAATCTTCTAGGAAGAGGTATTTTAAAAGCCTTAGAGGTGGTTCTTACCACCCAACAAAAAGAGACCACATTACAATAGAGGACATTACTTATTAAGAAAATAATACCCAAGGAGACCCTAAAAACCCTTCTTCAAATCACCTCCAATTCTAGGGGCCACTATCAGATTTAGTGCTCCCTGACTTGATTGGCTTTCCAATGATGTCATCTGGGTCCCACAGTGGCCTCTATCAAGGGAGAAGCTTAGAGCCCTCACACAGCTGGTAGAAGAACAGCTGTTGCTACATTTCCGCCCCTCCAGCAGTCCATGGAATACAACTGTGTGTTGTTTGCTATAAAACAGAGCTCAGGGGGATGGAGATTATTACAAGATCTAAGGGCAATTAAAACAATGCAAGTCTGAGGCTCCCCAAAAGAGGGCTACCCCACATCTCAGCCATCCCTGCCAATGTTCCCCTGTTAGCTATAGACCTAAAAGACTTTTTTCCATCCCTCTCCACCCCTGAGACTGCAAATGCTTTGCATTCTCAGTACCCCCCCCTTAACAACTCTGGTCCAGCCTCACAATATGAATGGACTGTTCTCCCGCAGGGAATGGCTAACAGTACAATCATTTGTCAGGAGGCTGTAGCCACTGCATTAAAACCCTATTTAGACAAAGGACTCAATGTCTACCATTATATGGATGATATATTAGTATGGGGAGCTCTTCCACCTCCCCCTCCCAACTTAAGGACCAGCTAATACCTTCCTAATCTGCCCTAGGATTCTAAATAGCCCCCCACAAAATACAACTTATTCTGCCCATCGCATTTTTAGGGGCAGAGTTCTTCCTTACCTCAGTACGTCCTCTCAAACCTACCCTTTCCTTCCCTCAAAAATTAACTCTCGCCTCTCTCCAGAGCTTTCTGGGCAACCTCAATTGGCTTCGGCCCTGGCTCGCCTCTCCCACAAGCACCCTTCAACCCCTCTTCAACCTCCTGAAAGGAGACAAAAGTTCCTCTTCCCTGAGAACACTGCCCCCAGAGGCAGTCCAAGCTCTAAATTCTGTCAATGCAGTCCTAAAAGATATGGCTATTGCTAGGTATGATCCAACAAAACCTATACAGCTCCTCATCTTTAACTCCTCCCCTACAACTGTAGGAGCCCTTTACCAACGTTTGGGGGTGCTGGAATAGCTCCACACACCAATGGGTGGTGCACCCTGAATTTTAAGTAAGATAGATGCACTCACTAGCATGATTAAAAATGGCAGGGATAAAGCCCTGCAAATCCTAGGAAAAGAACCTGACACTCTTGTCACCCCTTCTCCCTCTCTGATATCCAGCGGCTAATCAAAAGTCAATCCTGCTTTCCTATCAGCTTGACAGGATTCCCAGGACAAATTGACAACCATTATTCTGATGAAAAATGGGCCTCTGCCCTCCCTCTGTTGTGATGGCTGCCCTCAAACTATTCTCAAAAGGGCCCATAATGGGAGCCCCTTCAATATTTACCAATGGGGGAAAGGGAGCGCTACAGCAGTAATATACTACTTGCTTGAGGATGGAACCCCCTATCCTCTGATTCAAAGAGCTACCCCATCACTTTTCCAATATAAAGAATTATATGCCATTTATCTAGCTCTAAAAGAAGTCAAGGGCCCCCTTAACCTCCTTTCACCCTCGTTAGTTACATCTGTGGGGCTTGTCCTCCTGGTAGCCTCCACCACTCTGGCTCCTACATTTCTTCCTCTTGGGATTTCTGGAACTCCAAGGAGAGGGACCTGATAGGAATCTCTAATTTGGGTTCGTTCTCTCCCAAATGTTTGGCCATGGATCTCTGTATCTGATTCTATCAGCTACTGGTGGTAGCCTCTTGGATGACTGTTGGACTAGGCACCAATCTATGAGTATGTAAGAATATCATTAGGAATCATTTTATTGATTTTGTTGTTGTTATTTTTGGATTTTGTTTTTAGTTTTTGTTTTTAGTTGTTTTCTATCATGGGTCTCTGGGTTATGCAACCTTCAGTTCATCCAGGTCATCCTGGTCATCCAGGCAGTGTCCAGAATGGGCTCCCTCTGGTGACATGGGCCTTAAATTAGGTCCATCATTGCTTAGCTACTCTCAACATGTTCTTTGTCACCATTGCTCTAATACATATTTCAGGTGGGATAAATTATAGGTCTAAAGTTTTGTGGCTGTCCCATCTTGGCTCCTATGGCCAAGCAGCCAGCTCAGCCAGGTGCACAGGGAACACTAGAGTGGGGAATCACTTGGGACACAGCCTGCCTGGGTACCTTCTGCGCGCCTACAGTTGTCTGGGCACTTATCCTGCAGGGGAGCATCTGATCTTCAGGGAGTCCCATGGTAAGAGGGAGCCCTATGGTCTGAGGTCTCCACCATCTTGGCTCCTGTGACAAAGTGGCCAGCTCAGCCAGGTACACAGAGAACACCAGAGTGAAGGATCGCTCAGGACACCGCTCGCTTGGGTTCCTTCCACACGTGGGAGCTGGGCAGCTGTACGGCTGCCTGGGCAAATATCCTGTGGGGGAGCATCTGACTTGCAGGGAGTCCGGCAGTTAGAGGGAACCCTGCAGTCTGAGGTCACCACCATCTTGGCTCCTGTGGACAAGCACCCAGCTCAGCTGGCTGCTCAGGGAACACCAGAGTGAGAGATTGCTTGGAACACAGCCCTCCTGGGTTCCTTCTGCATTCAGGAGCTGGTAGCTCTACAGCTGTCTGGGCACATGTCCTGCGGGGGAGGTCTGACCTGCAGGGAGTCCCGCGGTTAGAGGGAACCCTGTGGTCTGAGGTCGCCACCATCTTGGCTCCCGTGACCAAGTAGCCAGATCAGCCAGAGACCTGTGCCACATCTGACACGGGGAAGATCCCATTTCCTGATACTCTCTAGAGAACCAGCAGGAGCAGGTTAATCGCCACTGCCCCTTTCCATTGGATGTGGTAGACCTGTGTCACATCTAACACGGGGAAGATCCTACTTCCTGATACTCTCTCGAGAATGGACAGGAGCAGGTTATTTGGTAGAAGTGGGGCATTTGAGAACCAGCATCAGCAGAGCATTTGAAATCCAGAAGCAAGCCCTGTCCTGGGCTGTTTGCCCTGCAGTGATCAGTGCTTGGAGGGGGTCCTCACAGTGTCCACCATCTTCAACACCCGGCAGACCAGATAGACAACACCAGATACACAGAGACAACTCGAGTATAGCATTGCTTGGGACAAGGCACACCAGGGCTCCAATGGCACCCAAGAGTATTGGCAGCACACCAGCAATCTGTGCCAGGGGAAACCCAGTCATCCAGTGGTGCAGAAATAGCCTTACAGGCCCACAGGAGGTTCAAGCACCAGCCAGTGAGAGCAGGACCAACTAACACCAGAGATAACCAGATGGCAAAAGGCAAACATAGGAACAACACTAACAGACATCAAGGCAATATGGCAGCATCTGAACCCAATTTTCCAACAACAGCAAGTCCTGGATACCCCTACACACCAGAAAAACAAGATTTGGATTTAAAATCACTGATCATGATGCTGTTAGAGGAATACAAAAAGGACATAAATAAATCTCTTAAAGAAATACAGGGGAACATGAATAAGTTAGAAGCCCTTACAATGGAAACACAAAAATCACTTAAAAAAATTCAGGAGAATATAGGTTAACAGATAGAAGCCAATACAGAGAAAATGCAAAAATCACTTAAAGAAATGCAGGAGAAATTGAGTTAATAGGCAGAAGTCATGAAATAGGAAACACAAAAATCTATTAAAGAAATACAGGAAAACATAAACAATCAAGTGAAGGAACTGAGCAAAATCATCCAGGATCTAAAAACAGTAGACATCACAAAGGGAGACAACTTTGGGGAGAGAAAACCTTGGGAAGAAATCAGGGACCATAGAAGCAAATATCAAAAACAGAATACAAGAGATAGAAGAAAGAATCTCGGATGCCAAAGATACCATAGAAACCATTGACTCAACAGTGAAAGAAAATGCAAAAAAGCAAAAAGCTTGTAACCCAAAACATCCAGGAAATCCAGGACACAATGAGAAGACCAAACCTAAGGATTATAGGTATATACAAGAGTGAAGATTAACAACTTAAAGGGCCAGCAAATATCTTCAACAAAATTATGGAAGAAAACTTCCCTGACCTAAAGAGAGAGTTGCCCATGAATATAAAAGAAGCCTACAGAATTCCAAGCAGACTGGACCAGAACAGAAACACCTCCTGTCACATAATAATCAAAACCCACAAATGTACTAAACAAAGAATATTAAGAGCAGCAGTAAGAGAAAAAGGCCAAGAAACATATAAAGGAAGACCTATCAGAATCACACCAAACTTCTCAGCAAAGACCATGAAAGCTAGAAGATCCTAGGAAAATCTCATACAGACTCTAAGAGAACACAAATGCCAGCCAAGACTACTATACCTAGCAAAACTCTCAATCACCATAGATGGAGAAACCAAGATATTCCATGATAAAACCAAACTTACACAATATCTTTTCACAAACTCAGCCCTACAAAGGATAATAGGTTTGAAAACACCAATACAAGGAGGGAAACCACACCCTGGAAAACGCAAGATAGTAACCTTTTTTTCATCAAACTCACAAGAAGATAACCACTCAAATATAAAAATAACATAAAAAATATCAGGAAGTAATAATCACTATTCCTAAATATCTCTTAACATCAATGGGCCCAATTCCCCAATAAAAAGACATAGACTAACAGACTGGATGCAAAACAGGACCCTACATTTTGCTGCTTACAGGAAAAACACCTCAGTGTCAAAGACAAACACTACCTCAGAGTAAAAGGCTGGAAAATGATTTTACAAGGAAATGGTCTTAGGAAACAAGCCAGAGTAGTCATTCTAATATCAGATAAAATTGACTTTCAACCTAAAGTCATCAAAAGAGACACGGAGGGACACTTCTTACTGGTCAAGAGAAAAATCCACCAAAAAGAACTCTCAATTCTGAACATCTATGCTCCAAATGCAAGGGCACTTTCATTCATAAAAGAAACTTTACTAAAGCTCAAAGCATACATTGCACCTAACACAATAATTGTGGGTGACTTCAACACTCCACTCTTCTCAATGGACCGATCAGGAAAACAGAAACTAAACAGGGACACAGTGAAACTAATTGAAGCTTTGGAACAATTGGATTTAATATATATTAATATTATATGTTAATTAATTATATATTATAATTAATATATATAAAACATTTCATCCTAAAGCAAAAGAATATACCTTTTTCTCAGCACCACATGGTACCTTCTCCAAAATCAACCATATAATTGGTCACAAAACAGATCTCAACAAATATAAGAAGATCGAATTAATCCCATGCCACCAATCAGATCACTATGGAGTAAGAGTGGTCTTCAATAGCAACAAAAACAATAGAAAGACCACATACACATGGAGGCTGAATAATACTCTACTCAATGATACCTTGGCCAAAGAAGAAATAAAGAAAGAAATCAAAGACTTTTTAGAATTTAATGAAAATGAAGGTACAACATACCCAAATCTATGGGACACAATGAAAGCAGTGCTAAGAGGAAAACTCATAGCCCTGAGTGCCTCCAAAAAGAAACTGGAGAGAACATACACTAGCAGCTTAACGGCACACCTGAAAGCCCTGGAACAAAAAGAAGCTAATTCACCCAGGAGGAGTAGAAGAGAGGAAATCATCAAACTCAGGGCTGAAATCAATCAAGTAGAAACAAAGAGAACCATACAAAGAATCAACAAGACCAGGAGCTGGTTCTTTGAGAAAAATCAACAAGATAGATAAACCCTTAGCCAGACTAAGCAAAGGGCACAGAGACAGTATCCAAATTAACAAAATTAGAAATGAAAAGGGAGATATAACAACAGAAACTGAGAAAATTCAAAAAAAATCATCAGATCCTACTACAAAAAGCCTATATTCAACACAACTGGAAAATCTGGAGGAAATGGACAATTTCCTAGACAGATACCAAATACCAAAATTAAATCAGGATCAAAATAGATCATCTAAACAGTCCCATAACCCCTAAAGAAATAGAAGGGGTGATAGTCTTCCAAGCAAAAAAAGCACAGTACCAGATGGTTTTAGTGCAGAATTCTATCAGACCTTCAAAGAACACCTAACACCAATACTCTTCAAACCATTCCACAAAATAGAAACAGAAGGAACACTATCCACAATGAAGCCACATTTAAACTGATACCAAAACCACACAAAGATCCAACAAAGAAGGAGAACTACAGGGCAATTTCGCTTATGAGTATCGATGCAAAAATATTCAATAAAATTCTTGCCAATCGAACCCAAGAACACATCAAAATGATCATTCACCATGATCAAGTAGGCTACATTGCAGGGATGCAGGGATGGTTAAACATATGGAAATCCATCAATGCAATCCACTACATAAACAAACTCAAAGATAAAAAATACATGGTCAATTCATTAGATGCTAGAAAAGCATTTGAAAAAATTCAGCATCCTTTCATGCTAAAAGTCTGGGAAAGAGCAGGAATTCAAGGCCCATACTTAAACATAGTAAAAGCAACATACAGCAAACCTGTAGCCAACATCAAACTAAATGGAGAGAAACTTGAAGCAATCCCACTAAAATCAGGGAATAGACAAGGCTGCCCTCTCTCTTCATACCTATTCAATATAGTACTTGAAGTTTTACCTAGAACAATTAGACAACAAAAGGTCAAAGGGATACAAATTGGAAAGGAAGAAGTTTAAATTATCACTACTTGCAGATATGATAGTATACATAAGCGACCCAAAAAGCTCCACCAGAGAATTCCTACAGCTGATAAACAACTTCAGCAAAGTGGCTGGTTATAAAATCAACTCAAGCAAATCAGTAGCCTTCCTATACTCAAAGGATAAGGAGGCTGAGAAAGAACTTAGGGAAATGACACCCTTCACAATAGTCACAAACAATATAAAGTATCTTCGGGGTAACTCTAACCAAAAAAGTAAAAGATCTGTATGACAAGAACTTCAGGTCTCTGAGGAAGGAAATCAAAGAAGACCTCAGAAAATGGAAAAATCTTCCATGCTCATGGATTGGCAGAATTAATATAGTAAAAATGGCCATCTTGCCAAAAGCAATATACAGATTCAATGCAATGCCCATCAAAATCCCAACTCAGTTCTTCATAGAGTTAGAAAGAGCAATTCTCAAATTCATCTGGAATAACAAAAAGCCCAGGATAGCTAAAACTATTCTCAACAGTAAAAGAACTTCTTGGGGAATCAGTATCCTGGACCTCAAGCAGTACTACAGAGCAATAGTGTTAAAAACTGCATGGTTTTTAACTGCCCTGTATCGGTACAGTGACAGGCAGGTAGATCAATGGAATAGGATCAAAAACCCAGAAATGAACCCACACACCTATGGTCACTTGATCTTCGATGAAGGAGCTGAAACCATCCAGTGGAAAAAAGATAGCCTTTTCAACAAATGGTGCTGGCTCAACTGGAGGTCAGCATGCAGAAGAATGCAAATTGATCCATTCTTATCTCCTTGTACTAAGCTCAACTCCAAGTGGATCAGGGCCTCCACATAAAACAAGACAAACTGAAACTGGGGAAGACCCTTGAGGACATGGGCACCGGGGGAAAGTTCCTGAACAGAATACCAATAGCTTATGCTCTAAGATCAAGAACTGACAAATGGGACCTCATAAAATTACAAAGGTTCTGTAAGGCAAAGGACACCATCAATAGGACAAAATGGCAAGCAACAAATTGGGAAAAGATCTTCAACAACCCTACATCCGACAGAGGGCTAATATCCAAAATATCCAAAGAACTCAAGAAGTTAGACTCTAGAGAGCCAAATAACCCTATTTAAAAAATGGGGTACAGAGGTAGACAAAGAATTTTCACCTGAAGAACTTCAAATGGCTGAGAAGAACCTTAAGAAATGTTCAGCATCACCCAGGCAGTGGTGGCACACGCCTGTAATCCCAGCACTCTGGGAGGCAGAGGCAGAAAGATTTCTGAGTTCAAAGCCAGCCTGGTCTACAGAGTGAGTTCCAGAACAGCCAGGGCTATATAGAGAAACCCTGTCTCGAAAAAAAATAAAAAAACCAAAAATCAAGAGGAGGAGGAGGAGGAGGAGGAGGAGGAGGAGGAGGAAGAGGAGGAGGAGAAGGAAGAACAGGAGGAGGAGGAGGAGGAGGAGGAGGAGGAGGAGGAGGAAAGGAAGTGTTCAGCATCATTAGTGATTAGGGAAATGCAAATCAAAACAACCCTGAGATTTCACCTCACACCAGTCAGAATGGCTAAGATTTAAAACTCAGGAGACAGCAGGCATTGGCGAGGATGTGGAGAAAGAGGAACACTCCTCCACTGCTGGTGGGATTGCAAGTTGGTACAACCACTCTGGAAGTCAGCCTGGTGGTTCCTCAGAAAACTGGGCATGACACTTCTGGAGGACCCTGCTATACCACTATTGGGCATATACCCAGAGGATTCCCTGGCATGCAATAAGGACACATGCTCCACTATGCTCATAGCAGGCTTATGTATAATAGCCAGAAGCTGGAAAGAACCCAGACTTCCCTCAATGGAGGAATGGATACAGAAAATGAAAGTGGTATATTTACACAGTGGAATACTATTCAGCAATTAAAAGCAATGAATTCATAAAATTCTTAGGCAAATGTGTGGATCTGGAAAATATCATCCTAAGTGAGGTAACCCAATCACAAAAGAACACACATGGAATGCAGTCACTGATAAGTGGATATTAGCCCAGAAGCTTGGAATACCCAAGACACAACTCACACATCAAATCATTCCCAAGAAGGAAGGAGAGGGCCCTGGTCCTGGAAAGACTTGATGCAGCATTGTAGGGGATTACCAAGACAGAGAAGTAAGAGGGGGTTGATTGGAGAATGGACGCAGGGAAGAGGGCTTATGGGACTTATGGAGAGGGGGGAACCGGGAAAGGGAAAATAATTTGGAACGTAAAAAAATACAGAAAATTTTTTAAAAATTAAAAAAAAAGTTTTGTGGCTGTATTGGTGTCCCAATCCCACCTTTGAAAGCCTTGCCTGATTACAAAGGATGGCTGGTTCATTCTCTGAATCCTCCCTTACTAGGAATCCTCACCAGGGTTACCCTTGTAGAATCCCAAGATTTTCTATTGGACTAGATTTCCACACATTCCCCTACCCCTACCCCATCCTTCACCCCCAAGCCAAATACCCTTCAATTCCAATCCTCCCTTCTTACCCTGTCTGATCTATTCTGTTCCCATCCACACCTGCCCCTAGTCCACCCACAAAATCTCTTCTATTTCCCCTTCCCAGAGAGATCCATGCATCCCCCTTAGAGTTCTCCTTGTTACTTAGTTTTTCTAGGTTTGTGTATTATAGTGTAAGTATCATTGATTCAACAGTTAACATTCACCTATAAGTGAGTACATACCATGTTTGTCTTTCTGTGTCTGGGTTACCTCACTCAGGATGACTCTTTTTTTCTAGTTCCATCGATTTGCCTGCAAATATCACATCAGTTTTTTAAACAGCTGTGTAATACTCCATTGTGTAAATGTAACACATCTTAATCCTTTCTTCAGCTGAGGGACATCAAGGTTGTTTCCAGTTTCTGGTTGTTATGAATTAAGCCATTATGAATGTAGTTAATCGAGTGTCTTTATAGAAATTGGAGTGCCCAAGAGTGGTATGGCTTGTCTTAAGGTACATCGATTCAGTTTTCAGTGGTTGTACAAGTTTTTGCTCCCATCAGAAATGGAGGAATGTTTGTTCCCCTTGCTTTACATCCTCACCAGTATCAGCTGTCACTTGTGTTATTGATCTTTGCCATTCTGGCAAGTGTAAGATAGAACCTCAAAGTATTTTTGACTTGCATTTCTATGATGGCTAAGAATGTTGAACATTTCTTTCTTTGTCAGCCATTTTGGTTCCCTCTGTTAAAAATTCTTTTTAGATCTGTACTCCATCTTATTATGAAATTTATTTATTCACTTTACAGCCCTCTTCTCCTCCCAGTACCCTGACACACAGATCCTCCACCCATTCCACCCACCCCTCCACTAGTATAGCTTGAAATCAGTGATGGTGACACTTCAATAAGGTGTTTTAATGTTCAGGATAGTTTTAGCTATCCTGGATATCTGGGGTTTTTCCATATGAAGTTGAGTGCTGTCCTTTCAAGGTCTGCATAGAATTGTATTGGAATTTTGATGGGGATTGCTTTTGGTAGGATGGCCATTTGTATTATGTTAATCCTACAGATCTGTGAGCATGGGAGATATTTCTATCTTCTGATTTCTTCAATTTCTTTCTTTAAAGACTTGAAGTTTTTATTATAGAAGTCTTGTATGTGTTTGGTTAAAATTATCCCAATGTATTTTATATTATTTGTGGCTATTGTAAAGGGTATTGTTTCCCTGTTTCCTTATTAAGTCCATTTGTCATTTGAATGTAGAAAGGCTATTGATTTTTTTTTCAGTTAATTTTCCATCTAGTCACTCAATTGAAGAAGTGTATCATCTGTAGGAGTTCCCTGTAGGAATTTTGGGGTTGTTCATGTACACTATCATATCATCTGCCAATAGGAATTCCAATTTGTATACTCTTAATCTCCTCTGTCTTGTTGCTCTAGCTAAAAGTTTAAGTACTATATTGAATATGTACATATATATACACATATTCAATATAGTACATATATATGTACATATATATACAGGAGAAAAAGAGACAGAGAGAGAGGGCAACCTTGTCCTGTTTATTATTTTAGTGGGATTGCTTTGAGTTTCTCTTTATTTACTTTGATGTTAATGTATGTGTCTGTGATTGCACAGCATCTTAGTTTTATTTCTGTTCAAACATTGTTACATGAGAATTTGGGAACCCCAACTGGGTATCACATGTGACCCAGGAAATCAGGGTCCTTTTTCAGGTTCTTGTCTCTTTAATAAAATAATTTAAAGATGGACTCAGAGGAAATCTTGAAGATAATTTTATTAGAGTCAAAGGCCTTTTCAGCATCTAATGAAATGACCATGTGTTTTTTTTCTTTGAGTTTGTTTATGTAGTGGATTACTTTGATGGATAATTGTGGATACAATTACCGTATATTGAACCATCCCTGCATCCCTGGGATGAAGCCTACCTGATCATGGTGAATGATCATTTTGATGCATTCTTGTATTCACTTGGCCAGAATTTTGTTGAGTATTTTTGCATCAATGTTGATGAGGGAGATTGGTCTGAAGTTCTCCTTCCTTGTTTGGTCTTTGTTTGGTTTAGGTATAAACGTTGTTATGGCTTCATAGAATTAGTTGGGTAGTTTTTCTTGAGTTTCTATTTCATGGAATAGTTTGAAGAGTATCGGTATTAGCTCTTCTTTGAAGATCTGATAGAATACCCCACTAAACCCACCTGGTCCTGGGCTTTTTGTTTGTTTGTTTGTTTTGTTTTTTTGATGGGAGACTATTAACAACTGCTTCTATTTCCTCAGGAGTTATGGGACTATTTAGATGGTTTATCTGTTCCTGTTTTTAACATTGGCACTGGTATTTATCTAGAAAGCTGTCTTTTTGTCCAGATTTTCAAACATTGTTGAGTATAAGCTCTTGTAGTAGGATTTGATAATTTTTTGAATTTCCACAGTTTCTATTGTTATGTCTCCCTTTTCATTTCTGATTTTATTAATTTGGGTAGTGCCTCTGTGCCCTCTGGTTAGTCTGGCTAAGAGTTTATCTATCTTGTTGATTTTCTTGAAGAACCAACTCCTAGTTTTGTTAATTCTTTGTATAGTTCTTTTTCTTTCTATTTGGTTGATTTCTACCCTGAGTTTGATTATTTCCTGCCATATACTCCTCTTGGGTCTATTTGCTTCTTTTTGTTCTAGAGCTTTCAGGTGCACTGTCAAGCTGTTAGTGTAAGCTCTCTCCATTTCCTTTTTGGAGGCACTCAGAGCTATGAGTTCTCCTCTTAGCACTGCTTTCATTGTGTCCCTTAAGTTTTGGTATGATATGTCTTCATTTTCATTAAATTCTAATAATTCTTTAATTTCTTTCTTTATTTCTTCCTTGACCAAACTATCATTGAGAAGAGCATTGTTCAAAGTCCATGTGCATGTGTGTTTTCCATTGTTTTTGTTTGAACTTAAGACCAACTTTAGGCCATGGTGATTTGATAAGGTGCATTGACTAATTTCAATATTTCTGTATATGTTGAGGCCTGTTTTGTGACCAATTATATGGTTGATTTTGAAGAAGGTACCATGAGGTGCTGAGAAGAAGGTATATTCTTTTGCTTTACAATGGAATGTTCTATAAAAATCTGTTAGATCAGCTGGGCGTGTTGGTGCACACCTTTAATCCCAGCACTTGGGAGGCAGAGGCAGGCAGATTTCTCAGTTCGAGGCTAGCCTGATCTACAGAGTGAGTTCCAGGACAGCCAGGGCTACACAGAGAAACTCTGTCTCGAAAAAAAAAATCTGTTAGATTCATTTGGTCCACAACTTCAGTTAGTTTCACTGTGTCTCTATTTAGTTTCTGTTTCCAAGATTTGTCTATTGTTGAGAGTAGGGTGTTAAAGTCTCCCACTATTATTGTGTGGGGTGCAATGTGTGCTTTGAGCTTTAGAAAAGTTTCTTTTATGAATATGGGTGCCCTTGTGTTTGGAGCATACATGTTCAGAATTGAGAGTTCATCTTGGTAGACTTTGCCTTTGACCAGTATGAAGTGTCCCTCCTTATCTTTTTTGACAACTTTTGGTTGAAAGTCAATTTTATCCAATATAAGAATGGCCACTCCAGCTTGTTTCTTGAGACCATTTGCTTGGGAAATTGTTTTCCAACAATTGACTCTGAAGTAGTGACTGCCTTTATCACTGACTGTGTTTCTTGTAGGCAGCAAAATGTCAGGTCCTGTTTACATATCCAGTTTGCTAGTCTATGTCTTTTTATTGGGGATTGAGTCCATTGTTAAAAGATATTAAGGAAAAGTAATTGTTGCTTACTGTTTTCTTCTTTGTTAAAATTCTGTTTGTGTAGCTAGCTTCTTTTGGGTTTGTTGAAAGAAGATTACTTTTTTGCTTTTTCTAGGGTGTCCTTTCCCACCTTGTATTGGTATTTTCCACACATTATTCTTTGTAGAGCTGGATTTGTGGAGAAATATTGTGTAAATTTGCTTTTATCATGGAATGTCTTGTTTTCTCCTGTTTATGGTAATTGAGAGTTTTCCTGGGTATAGTAGTCTGGGCTGACATTTATATTCTCTTAGGGTCTATATGACATCTGCCCAGGAGCTTCTAGCTTTCATAGTTTAGTTTCTGGTGCGAAGTCTGGTGTAATTCTGATAGACCTGCCTTTATATGTTACTAGGCCTTTTTCCCTTACTGCTTTTAATATTCTTTCTTTGTTTAGTGTATTTGGTGTCTTGATATTATGTGATGGGAGGAATTTTTGCTCTGGTCCAGTCTGTTTGGAGTTCTGTAGGCTTCTTGTATGTTTACACGCATCTCTTTCTTTAGGTCAGGGAAGTTTTCTATAATTTTGTTGAAGATATTTACTGGCCCTTTAAGATGTACATCCTCACTCTCTTCTATACCTATAATCCTTAGGTTTAGTCTTCTCATTGTGTCCTGGATTTCCTGGATATTTTGGGTTACAAACTTTTTGCATTTTGCATTTTCTTTGACTGCTGAGTCAATGTTTTCTATGGAATCTGCAGCATCTGAGAATCTTTCTCCTATCTCTTGTATTCTGTTGTTGATGTTTGCATCTATGACTCCGGATTTCTTTCCAAGGTTTTCTATCTCCAGAGACATCTCACTTTGTGATTCCTTTATTGTTTCTAGTTCCATTTTTAGATCCTGGATTGTTTTGTTTAGTTCCTTCACTTGTTTGTGTTTTCCTGAAATTCTTTAAGGGATTTTTGTGTTTCTACTTTAAGGGCTTCTACCTGTTGACTCATGTCCTCCTGTGTTTCTTTAAGGGATTTTTTTTGTTTCCTCTTTAAGGGCTTCTTCCTGTTGACCCATGTTCTCCTGTTTTTCTTTAAGGAACTTTTGTGTTTCCTCTTTGAGGGCTTCTAGCTGTTTACCTGTGTTTTCCTGTATTTCTTTAAGGGATTTTTGTGTTTCCTCTTTAAGGGCTTCTACCTGTTGACCCATGTTCTCCTCCTCCTCCTCCTCCTCCTCCTCCTCTTCTTCTTCTTCTTCTTCTTCTTCTTTTTTTTTTTTTTGGTTTTTTGAGACAGGGTTTCTCTTTGTAGCCCTGGCTGTCCTGGAACTCACTCTGTAGATCAGGCTGGCCTCGAACTCAGAAATTCACCTGCCTCTACCTCCCAAGTGCTGGGATTACAGGCATGCGCCACCAATGCCCGGCTCCTCCTGTACTTCTTTAAGGGAGTTATTTATATCCTTCTTGAAGTCCTCTATCAGTATCATGAGATGTGATTTTAAATTCAGCTCTTGCTTTTCCAATGTGATGGAGTGTCCAGGATTTGCTGTTGTGGGAGGACTAGGTTCTGATGGTGCCCTGTTGCCTTGGTTTCTGTTGGTAGTGATCTTGCATTTGCCTTTGGCCATCTAGTTATCTCTGGTGTTAGCTGGTCTTGCTGTCTCTGACTGTGGCTTCTCTGTCCTGCAGGCCTGTGTATCTCTACTCCTGGGATTCCCTTTCTCTCAAATGTCCTGCATACAGCTGGTTCTCCAGGAAGTATCAAGAGATAGGATCTTCCCTATGGCAGACTTGGCAAGGGTCAAATGCCCTGTAGGCTGCTGGTTCTCAAATGCCCTGTGTGCCACTGGTTCTCTAGAAAGTATCAGAAAATGGGGCCTCCCCTGTGGCAGAACTGGCATGGGTCTACCATATTGGAATGAACGGGACAGGCCATGGCAGAGGAGGAATGAGGGTGGTTGCTGGATAATGAGTCCCAGCCAGCGGCTCTGGGCCTCTAGAGGTGGGGGTGGTACTTACCAAATGTCATGCATGCTGCTGGTTCTCTAGAAAGTATCAGGAAATGGGGCCTCCCCTGTGGCAGAACTGCCAGGGGTCTACCACATCTGAAGGATCAGGGCAGGCAGTGATGGTGGAGGAGGGATGGGTAGAAAGGACAGAAGAGGAGTTGTAATCTGGAGGGACAGCAGGTTTTGGTGGTTGCTGGGTAATGAGTCCCAGCCAGCAGAGCCTCCAGAGGTGGGGAGTGGTTCTTACTGAATGCACTGCATGCTGCTGGTTCTTTAGAAAGTATAAGGAAATGGGGCCTCCACTGTAGCAGAACTAGCAGGGGTCTACCACATGGGGGGTGGAGGCTCAGATGGCAGTGGTGGAGGAGACCTTCTGGCTTTATATGGGTTAGGAGAATTGGACTGAGGGCATCAGGTTTACACAACAACTACTGATCCTTCTCTGTGGTCTATGTCAGGTATTTTTGATGGCATTCAAACCCCATTTAGTAATTTGTCAGTGCTACAGCCAACAGCCATTAAGAACATACAGGGAACCAATGAGCTTTATTATAGATGCTTCTTGCAATTGGGTATATCAGACTCCATGATGAAATACAAGGGAAATAGTAGAACTTGTTGTAAATGGGGAATTTGAGTGATTAGGGGAAATTTTGGGATATAAGTCTATTTTGCATTTTCATGCACAAGACAGTAATTATGTATTTTAATGTTTTTTCCCTAGAAATCTGAAGATGCAGAAATAGCTTCTGCTATTATTAGAGAAAAAAAAAACAACAGAAGATGCAATCTTTGGTAATCCTGTGTTTACATGTTATGTCTGTCTCCAGATAAAAAAAGAACTTTGCCCCCCCCTTTTTTCCCATATTCTATGGAAGTGATGAAATGTCCTCATTTGATGCTGATATTCTATTAAATCAACATGGGGATCTGATGTCTAGTGCTATATACCTACCAGGGCTGCTATTGAGAAGTGACCTATTGTCTTCAACTGTTGGTGCATACCTGAAATCAAGCACCAGGGATCCTGAAGGAGAAGGACTGCCTTAAGTTTAAACTTAGTTTGGACTAAAGAGTGAAACTTTTCTTTCAAAAGCAAAATACCACCTATGAGCCTCACAATAACATCAACTATTTATTCATAGTAGCTGATAAGGTCTGACGGATCAACACTAAAGACAGCTTGTCTTTCATTCTTTCTTCCAGAAGACAAACTCTCCAGGTTTCAGGTAGTTGAGAGATTGCTCCATGGCTACTTTGGAAGACCCATTTGTACCTGTTTGATAATATAGTTCCTAGTACTATACTGTCATCAGAACTTGTTGCCGGTAGAGTCTGGGGTTTGAATGGGAAGGTGTGTTGTGGTGGGACGTTGTTGCTACAGATAATGGAATTTTGGGAGCTGTATCATAAGAATTACTGGGATATCCCACTTAGACTAAGGCTGTAGACATTATAGGGTCTCTAAAACTCAGAATTTTCAGAATTCCTTTATTATTGTTGCATCCTTTCTCCCCTGAGGATTGAAAAAGAGCAAGGAAGATTCTGACACAAAGTCCTCAAAGTTTTTGATAACAATCTGACAAGAAAAAGTTTGGATCTACCCTAAAAATAAGCAAAGAGTCATTTAAAACTTATTAAAAATATTGATTGTACTGATATTTTCTTTTCTTGTGTCCTATAACTGGAAATACAGCTGGGGGCAGCCGTCTTCAGAAGTAACTTGAAGACTTGTGTGCCTGGGACTAGTGTGCCTCCATGAATCACAGTTCCCTAGCTTCAGTTTGGTGTGAAGTATAAATTATCAATTATTTAAATTTTTTGGTTAATTAAAGAATTTGCAGGACCCAGTTTGAACTCCTGAAATCACATTATTCCAGTTAAGGAATATAGTAACAGTGAGAGGCAGCTATGCACTGATATGCTGTAGAAATCTCTGGTGTAGGCCTCCTCACCTCCCACCATATGGATGTGTCAGATATACTTCTTCAGGTTATTGTACACATACCCTGGCTGATATATGTAAATATCTTGGTATCAAGAAGCCCAAAACTTGCACTGCCTTTCTTAGAATGGGCTGGCCAGTCACATGGGCACATTTTAGTGTGACTGGCCTTAGTTCCTCCAAGTTCCTTCCAAAGTATGAGCAAATTATAGTCATTACTGTTAAATAGTCCTGACAGACTAGTTAGTATGTACTGCCATGAAACAACTGACAGGCCTGTGGTTACATAGCATTGTTTTCCTTTAGTTAGTAGAGGATCGATGCCATGACCCAGGTCATTTCAGAGATTAAACATTAAGCCAAGTCAGCCCCACTGAAATGAACTCATATTGTAAATAGAGACTAATCAAAGGTAATACAGGTTTTAGGTAATTTCTCAGCACAGGTATATAATCAAGAGGCCTTTCTTCCTCAGGCAAAGGAAGAGAGGATAGATTCATGATGTGATGGACAGGGATATGGAAATCAAAGATAAGCAATGCATCCAGGCTTTTTGCTTCATAAAGTATATTATAATTTTTCTGGTTGCAATGAATATTTAAATCTAATGTTCTTGGGAGTTGGATGGAATCCCAGCACTTGAGAGGCCAAGGTTGGAAGGTTTGCCACAGATTCAAGGTCATCTTGAGTAACTTCTGAAGTACCCAGCCAGTCAGGGTTGCACAGCAAAATCCTACCTCAAAAAGCAAAGCAAAATCAAACAAAACCAAACAAATTCCACAACCCACAGACAAACAAGCAGGCAAAAAGTTAGCTATGTTTCTTTTAAGCAAAAAAGTCTATACATTTTATATGTACTTATATTAATAGGCTTTACTTACATATAATAAATGTGAGATTAACTTAAATTTTGATTTGTGATCCTCTGGCTCTCCCTTCCTTCTTATTTGGCAACAAAAACAGTTGCATAATAGTTACAAATTAATGAAAACTGAAAGGATCTCAGAGGCTTGACTTGTTTTGCTTTGTTCTAAATATTTAAAAAAATTAACCTTTGTAGGGGTTGATGATCTCCACCAAAAATTCAGTGCAAGCTTAGTAAAAAAAAAAATAGTGCTAAATAGAGATGCTTTTTACCAGGTAGAACCATTGGAAAGGACTTACCAGACTCAAGAATATATTCCCATATGGTCTTGGGCCATGTGACTGTCAAAGAAGGGACATTCACACTTTCTAGCATCCATACTCTCACACAGAACACACCCATCTCTGGATCATACAAGGTCTGTACCGGGAGTCTCAGCAGATTCTGCAAATGGAAACTAAGCCTCCCAGTAGGGATGATTTTTATATTTCTCTAGCCTGCTTAAGCCCATGCAGCTGAGTTGCTGGGTTACAGGCACCAGTCACCACATCTAGCATGGGTAACTGTCTTTTCTCCTGGTCAAGATACCAGAACTTGTCTAAATTGTCCAGTAAAAGTGAGGTTGGAAATAATCCCCAAATCAAATGAGAAGCAGAAGAATTTCCTTAGTTCAAGGCTAACCTGGTCTTCATAAAGTTCTGGGTTTGTTTCAAAAGTATATAAAAAGGGGTAGAGAGAACGAGAAGAATGACCCTACGTAAATGAAGCCCAAAGGCAGCAGGCTTTTTGGCCCCAGGTTAACATTGCAGAGAGATCCCCAAGACTGCTTAATTAGACCTGCACTGAGATCACTGGATCAGACCTGACCTGAGACTGCATGTCTCCCAGACCAGCACTGAGACTGCATCCCTCTCAGACCACAAAGGCAACCCAGACAGACTTTTCTACCTCTGGGAGACAAACTTAACAATGAGTTAGCAAACTGTTCTAGAACACAAAGGCAGACCTTGAGAAAAGATAGTTGAAGGTTTTTGAAACAGTGACCTAAGGCAAGGGCTGCACAAAAGTGGCTGTTAGATCCTTGGAAACCATTGGGGGAGGAATGCCTGGGGTCTAGGCACATCCTCCCCTACAGTTATGGAAATCCACACAGTAAAACTTGAAGAAATTTTAGAAAGTTAGATATCCTTTTTACTAGAAATCAATAAAAATACAAGCAGATAACAAGCAAAAGCATTTACCAATGTCACAGAATGATACAACGAAGTCATCTTTTATATGAATGACAGGTGAAGGAACATGCACCAAATAGTTTTGCCATATGTGTATAGAGTTTGCTTTCATGTCATGGCCTTTAAATCTCCTAACAAGGAGTATGTCCATTATAATTTATTATTAAAAAATCCAAATAAAACCCAGCACTAACTTCAACTGAATAATTAGAGGCTCTAAGAGAACAATCTTAACTCTAAAGTCTCTAAAAGAAAAAGTTTGTAGCAGAAATGTTAGGCAGAATGACACTTAGCAGAGTCTCCACAGAATAACATAGGCATTCCCTTTCTTACAGATTGATGGTCTCCATTTCTGGCAGTGTGAGTCTTGAATGTATTTGGGTAAGAGACCTACAATAGTTATATTATTGGCCCTCATCACACACTTTGTAAAGAAGGACTGACAGCATGGCCCTGTAACACCAGCTACTTGGGTGGTGGAGGTATGGGCATTAAAAATTCAAGGCTAGCTTGGGTTATAAATTTAGTTCAAGGAAGCCTTGTCTCAGAAAAAAAAGTAAAAGAGAAAACAGAGAAGGTCAGAAATATTGCTCAATAGTAGAGCAGTTGCTTAGCATGCACAAGGCCCTAGGTTCAATATCTAATTCTAAGCTAGAGGCAGCAAGGAGAATCACACAGCCTAAGAAACTCACAGGTGTCTGGGCAGGTGAGCAGGCAAGCCGATGGTAGAATGTGGGATCATGTGAGGGTTGTTGGGAACGTTCCAGAATTGACACTTCATTCAAGATTGAACTCTGTCCAAATGGGGGTGCAATTCAGCGACTTAATTTTTTCCCACAAATCAAGAAGAATGGAGATGGGCTTGAATTTTTATTGGAAAAAAAGCAGTTTCTGGTGAACACTTGGCAGAGGGTATAGAGTGAGAGAATGAGTGTTCCTCTGTGTGTGTTTGTGTGTGTGTGTGTGTGTGTGTGTGTGTGTGTGCCTGCGTGCGTGCGTGTGCGTGTGCGTGTGCGTGTGTGTGTGTGTGTGTGTGTGTGTATGAGGGAGGGGGGAGAGAGAATGTATGTGTCTGTGATTGCACAGTATCTTAGTTTTATTTCTGTTCAAACATTGTTACATGAGAATTTGGGAACCCCAACTGGGTATCACATGTGACCCAGGAAATCAGGATCCTTTTTTTGGGTTCTTGTCTCTTTAATAAAATAATTTAAAGATGGACTCAGAGGAAATCTTGAAGATAATTTTATTAGAGTTTAAAATAAAAACCACAGGGCAGGCAAGCTGTAAACCTTTACCACCGCCTGGAGGAAGAAGATGGAGAAAAGGAAGGGAAAAACTATGCTTTTGGACTTAGGCATGTAGCCAGCATCTGAAAGAATAAGACAGAAAAGAAGATAAAATAAAAGTTATTCATTTCAGCAAGCTGGGTAGGGCCTTGTGGTAGCTGCATAGCAACTGCACCGAGGAGTAGGGATTCTGGGAAGGAAAAGTACATTACTTCATGTGTTGTCAAGGTGACATACCTGGAAGAAAGATCCTCAGCTGGAGATTTGCCTCCACTGGGTTGGCCTTTGGCATGACTGTGGGACATTGTTTTGACCGATGGATGCAGAAGGGCTCAGCCCACTGTTGGCAGCACCACCTCTGGGAAGGTAGACCTGGGCTGTATAAGAAAGTGCGCCAAGCACTGCATCAGTTCCTGCCTCCAGCTTCCCGCCTTGCGTTCCTGCTCTGGCTTCTCTTGGTACGGATTATAACCTGTTAACCAAATAAACCCCTTCTTCCTCAAGTTGCTTTCCACCATGGTGTTTATGAAAGAAACAAAGGGCAAACAGAAACATCTCTCATTCAAGGGTAATTGTTCCATATTTTTGCCATGTCTTAGGTGAATCCACCACTCTGAGTGTAGTCCCTTAGCTAGGTGATTGACCTGCTACCCTGGATTAGCTCTTAAGGAAGAAGCCAATGGCTTGTCTTCACCTAGTAGACTCCATTCTTTTATCTGGAAGGTGACAGTTTCCTTAATGAGCCTGAAAGACCCCTGAATCGGGGAGCCCCTCACTCTAGTCTTGGGATAAGACAAAGCCCCCAAAATTCAGGAGAGACCTTTCTTGATGCAAGTACACAAGGTTTAATTCAGAAAGCCAGAGCAATGGGATCGAGCTCATAACTGGCGGTGGGGCAGAGGAGATAGGAGCCATAGTCGGGAGTTTTTAAAGAAAAGACTACAAAGGAAAAAGGGAGGGATAGGCAGGGAAGGTCAGGCGGCACTTTGTGGCTCAGCGGAGGGTTACAGGCTATCTCAGGAAAACATAGTTAAACCTTGAGCAAGATGCCAGGTGTCTCAGGAGTGGGGAGTGCTCTCCCAAGGTCAACAGTCTCTCTGTGTGCAGAAGCTGTGAGCAGGGAAGTGCCCTCTCAAGGCCACAGTCTCTTTGTGCAAGATGCTAGGTGTCTCAGGAGCAGGAAGTGCTCTCCCAAGGCCATAGTCTTTCTGCACGCAGAATAATCAAACCTCTCTATGTTAGGCTAATTGCTAGGGGGTTAGAAATATCGAGTTGGGATCTCTCAAGCCTTTAATGCTAGTGTAATAGCATTATAGAGAGGTTTTGGGTTTTCTCTATCTTTTCATTGCATTGGGAGATGTCATCTGATGTTGACATTCTGTAAGATGGTTTGTGTGTTCAGCTAAAAAAAAAAAAAAAAAACACCAACCCATAACATAAGTGAGCAGTTAGTTCCTATTCTTTCCTATTTCTATACTCTGTGGGGTAGTATAAGACTAGGAGAGAGATGGGTAAGCTTTATCTCATCAGATAGCTCAGGATAAGGGGTTCATGAACTAAGAGTTGCTGAGTTGCTAAGGCTCTGCCTTTCTCTAAGTCACCCTACATTGTGTAAAATTGGCCATGACTTTCCTGGAGAAACTCCATTTTCCAAGCATCTGTTGATTCTATTTTGAAAGCAAATCCTGAGGCAGAGTGACTCTGCACCTTGCAACAGTTGTAAACAACATCATCTATCCAGTGCTACTCATGAGACTCAATTATTTCCTTAAAGCAAAAAGCTACTTGTCAGGGACATGGGCATATTAAAATCATATAATGAAAACCAGAACTTATTAAATAGAGCAGATGAGTAAAAGTACAATGCCCTGACTAGGACCCTACAAAGAGAAGGACACATTGTTGCCATGGGAACCATTCCCACAACCTGCCATCTAACCACCTGGTATGAAGAACAAGGAACTTATAGGCAATAGGCAGAGACAATAGGCCCATGGGCTCAGGTTAGTTGACTCTATAGGTCTTCTTATGACTCTGGATCACAGGTGTACCCTCCATTTCTGGATTTGAGTTCATTCCACATGTAGTCAAGTTGAAACCAGGAATAACCATCATGTGCTACATTCCCAAAACAAAGCTTGCAACAGACATTAGGCCTGTCCTACTTAGGATTTCACTGCTGTGAAGAGACACCATGACCATGGCAACTCTAACAAAAGAAAACATTTAATTAGGGCTGGCTTGCAGTTTCAGAGGTTTAGTTCATTATCATCATTTGGAGAAGCATGGTTGTGTCCAGGCAGGTGCTGAAGACAGAGTTGAGAGGTCTACACATTGATCCATGGGCAGCAGCAGGAGACAGTGTTACTAGAGGTAGCTTGAACTTAGGAGACTTCAAAGCCCACCCCTCTACACAGTGACACACTTCTTCCAACAAGGCTTCAGCTACTCCAACAAGACCATACAACCTAATAATAGCACTCCCTGTGGGTCATGCATTCAAACATAAGTCTATGGGGGCCAAAGTTACTCAAACTACAAGGCCCATCCCTGTACCAAAGAAAGTAACTCTAACAGGCAGGTCAAGTGGCTGCATAAGGTTACAGCTTATTGGAAACAGGTGCCCACATTGAGGGGGCTGGAGTGCAAGCATCTTACAAGCGCTCCTAAATCACCTATGCGACTGATTTATCACCCTCCATCACCCGCTGTACCAGGAACTGGCTAAAGCAATAAACTGGTTAAATATCTGGATACCAGACCTCTACATGGGAACCAGTTAATTAGGACCTCTACACGGGAACCAGTTAATTAGGACCTCTACACAGGAACCAGTTAATTAGGACCTCTACACGGGAACCAGTTAATTAGGACCTCTACACGGGAACCAGTTAATCAGTAAACCGGCCTTCACCCAAGTGTCCTTACCCTCGCATTCCAAGACATCCCACCTGACTGTTTCGAGATTTATTGTCTTTGTCTCACTCTCCCTCCTTACTGCTTATAAGCCCTTGCCTCCTGTACAATAAATGAGACGTTGACAAAGACTTGCTTGGTCTCACTCTCTTTGTCTCGCCCATTCCCATAAATATTTAATATTGCAGGCCAGGAATCCCCCTTGGACCCACGAATAACTGAGTCCCACAGGTCGGGGCAACAGCTATTGCTAAGTCCTGCCCTACCATAAAGTCCTTAGTTCTCTCTTTGAGAAAAACATAATATTGCCAGGTGGACAAATGACCCTGAGTAGGAACCATTTGGGAAAAAGAACAACAATAGGATACTTAAAAATTCTGGCAGTATCTTTGCTGTATAAGTCTCCCATCTGCCTATGCAGCCAGACTTACAATCTATTTTCTGTTTAAGCTGTTCAAAGTGCAACCTGGGGCTGGGACCTAAAAGAGACTTAAGAATGACAACATATGCAAAATGCATATGCCTAAAGTGTACATAAGTTAGTAAACCATCTATTCAAGGTTACCTCCTCTTTGGGCATTAGCCACAATGTGACACATGCTTTTTTTTCTTTTAAAGAGCTGTGTCTTCATTTTCCTGAATACACAGAACAATTTTTCATTGGGGAAGGACTATTTTTGCAGTAATTGGAGAGTTAATATTACTAGTTAATATTTCTAGTTTGGAGTGAAAGCAGCTGTGTTTGCCAACAGCTAGAGAACTCAGGACTACTTGGCAAATTACAGCCAGTGAAACTCACATAGTACATGAATTATTGTTATTTATCATATGACATTGTGTAAAGACACAAATATGTCTGTGTCTATTTCTAACATAGCATATTCACAACAAAGAGATCTGTCAACATAACTTCACAGTAAATATATGAAATCGAAGCAACTCTTTAAATTTTTTTCCACACATCTTACTTATTTTGGAGTTAAACTTTTTGAAGCATTGAAAATTGTGGAAATTATGTTCATATATTTTATTTCATGAGCTATTGCCACTTTTTAGTGACAGTTTAAAAAAACATGTGGTAAACATATTAATTAGGGCCTGGGTAGGAAGACTGTTGATTAGCATAGAGATGCCTGGTCAAAGCTTGAGATGGGAGAGAACATTTTAGTACATAAAATAACATTTAAATAGAATGGCTTACAATAGTAGAAAAGGAAAAAGTGGGGAATACATAGAACACTTGAAGTTTAGAGAAAGAAAACAACTAAAATTAATTACGTGTTATTGTATGATAAGTAGCTAGTTAGACATTAGTAAACTGAATGTTCAGTGGGGATGGACTTCTGCATCACAATCTGCTTTAACTACATTGGTTTATGTATATCTGTGACTGGCTAAAGGATCTTCCTACTTTCCTATTTGGGGGATAATCTATTCTACTTATACTTCTGCTACATATATGCTAATCTAACTCAGTGCCTCCTTCAAAAGGTAACTGTACTCAGAAATGTTTTTAGGATATCTCTGGTTTTGTGTCATAAGGTCAATAGATTTTCTTTATCAAATCAGAGAAATAATAGCAGACATCACATGGTAGGCACTATTGGTTTTGAGGCACTAATTTTGGAGAATGCACTATTTGGTTCTAGAGGGGAATATACATTACATATACACATACACACATATTTATATAATTTAAATATATATTATTAATTATATTATATATTAATTTTATTTAAATCCATAAATATTTATATATATTTGTATATATTTGATGAGGGGTCTAATGAAGACCTACAGTATTTTGGAGCACCTTAAAAAATATGATATTTCTCAATAATCACTTTGATGAAATCAAGAATACCTGAAAGGTGGGCCTATGAGCATGTCTTTTGGGGAATTATATTGACCAAGAATATTGATGCAGGAAGACACATGCACTGTGGTGGCAGCATTCTCTGGGTTAAGATACTGAAAGGTATAAAAGAGGAAAGCAAGCTGAGCCCAAGAATTCATTACTTAGGTCCCAGCCCCAGGTTGCACTTTGAATAGCTTAAACAGAAAATAGATTGTAAGTCTGACTGCATAGGCAGATGGGAGACTTCTACAGCAATGATACTGCCAGAATTTTTAAGTATCCTATTGTTGTTCTTTTTCCCAAATGATTCCTACTCAGGGTCATTTTGTCCACCTGGCAATATTATGTTTAATTTAATTTTTTAATTACTTTTTAAAAAATTTCCTGTTATCTCAGGAAAACATAGTTAAACCTTGAGCAAGATGCCAGGTGTCTCAGGAGCGGGGAATGCTTTGGAGTGTTCGTCTCAGGAATGTGAGTTCTTGGAGCTGGGCATGCTCTCTCAAGGCCAACAGTTTCTCCGAGAGCAGAATAAACAAACTTTTCTGTTTTAGGCTAATTGCTAGGGGTTTAGAAATATCAAGTTGGGATCTCTCACTGCTAGCATTACAAATAATATTTTTAAAAAGTTACAGGCCATTTCTCCTTCATGGTCTTTGTTTACATCTTCCTTATGAAGGACTAACAAATTTAAAGAAGTAGCAGTATGCCAAATTAGTATGCCAAATACCTTTAAGGTGTCCCCCCCTCCCGGTCCAATTATTCTGACTCTCATTATACATTTTTTGGAGTTATACAAATCCATAGATATCAAGCATGCCATTCTAAATGGCTTCTGACTTTCATTCCTCGTACCTCACCTCCCATGGTCTGCACTGTATCATTTAATGCATCAAATCTTTGTTCTAGCCGTCTATCCAAATCCTCTTGTATGCTCAGGCATTCATTACATTTTCTGCAAGATGATTAACAAAAATAGCTGTTTGCACCTCTTGTACTAAAGCTAATGCAGATGTGTGAAGTGTTATGAGAGCAACAACCCTGGCAATGATCAGTCCAACTGTTTGCTCCTTGACAGAGCATGATCTAGTTCTTCCAATATTGGTAAGCCTTATTCAGAATACCGGGGTTCAGATAAATTTATAGGAATTATAATAAAATCTGGTTGATGTGCTGCCATTACAGATTTGACAACGCCTTGTGGCCTCAACAAGGGCCACAAGGTGACAAAGAATGTCAGCACCAAGTTCGTGCAGGACATGATCAGGGAAGTGTGTGGCTTCACGCCCTACGAGCAAGCGAACATGGAGTTGCTCAAAGTGTCCAAGGACACGTGCCCACTCAAGTTCATCAAGAAGAGGGTGGGCACGAACATCCGGGTCAAGAGAAAGTGGGAGGAGATGAGCAAAGTGCTGGCAGCCGTGAGGAAGGCAGCTAGTAAGAGGGATTGATGAACCCTCCCCCAATAAAAGATCGTTCAAAACAAAACAAAACAAGAAACACTGAACTCATTATCATAGCTAATATGTTTCTAATTAGTAAACGATTAGGTGGAGTAGCACAGGATGTTACATTTACCTTGACCTCAAAACTGTTTCTACTTTTATCCACAGTATGATGTTTTTATAACATCATATAAGGCAGCTGCCCATTTCCAACTATGTCTCTGAAAATGTCCAGAACCAGCCCTCCAACTACCCATTATCATTTTCTTTTGTCCAATATTGAATTGATTTCCAGACCAGTCCATGACTGATTTGGAATAACTGGTCACATTAAAGGATTGATGGGGGTCATTATAACAACTCTCCATTTGATCAATTTGTTGAAGGCAAGTGCCACAGTCTCCATGTCCTCTGTCCCACAAAATCTAGAAACCTGAGGCAAGGCAGTTTGTCCAGTCTGAGACATAGGCCTTTCCATCTGAATGCTTTTCATTTCAGTCTTAAGAGGTATTCTTCCAAGGCTGAGGGTACACAGAAACATATCCAGCATTGGTACTATTTCTAGCAAAACAAATAGGTAGACCCTGACCCATAGCAATGTAATTCATCAATTAGGAATAATTTTTACTCTTGAAGCAAGGAAATCATAACAGCTGAGCATTATTAGAGGTCACAAGTACTTCTAGCCTTTACCATACAGAAGGATATGCATCGCAAAGGTGTGTCAGGAACATATGTTCAATACAGTTTCCCTGTCACCAGTATCATTCGTTGTCCCAGCATTAGCATGTCTTAAAAATCACTCTGGTAGCCACCATACTCCTTCAGCATCCTGCAAAAAACACAAACATGCCCTCTTCCCCATATTAATACCAGATCAAGACCATGCCAGATGACAGTAAGCAGTGTCAGCATAAGAACGCCTAGTTGTAGGGTTCCATAGACTCTCAGCAGCAGACAGTCCCTTGGCATCCAAGGCCAAAAAATTCAAATTAAAATTTTGTGGTGAAGAGATATACAATTCCTCCTTTTTAATTTTTTTATTACTGATGTTTTAGAGCTCCATGGACTCATTCCATAATTCCCTGTCCCTGTGGACATGTGAAATTATGTATATTATATAGATTGTAACTTATATTTTACTGATTTAATTCATATTTTAACATATAGAATTAATATTTAATACTTATGATTTATATTTACTGTGTAACATATATAAATAATATTCAATGTATATAGTTTATATTTAATTTGTATAATTTATGTTTAATGTATAATTTATACCTAATGTTGATAATTTATATACACATGCATGTAGTTATTATATATATGCTTCAATGTATATAAATACTAACTTACATGATATATGTTTGTTTATATAATTTATATTTGGGGCCACCTACTGGATTGGATCAGAATAATCAGGTGTACTTACCTTGAGTCCATTTGACCTATGACAGGCAGGTCCAAGTTTTAGGATTCTTGATTCCTTGAAGTTTATGTGAACTTCAGTGTACAAAAGGATGTACGTTATTATTTACCATTGTGTTGAAAACCATATTTTAGAACTACAGTTAACAAATGTCTGTTAAATAGCAGGAATGGACTCGGGCCTTTGAGACTTAGTAAAAGCTATAGGCTTGGGTTAAAAGGCACAGAAGACTAGATATACAGAGATTTTTTTTACATGTTGAGAAGCATCTTTAAGTTTATATTCAGAAGACAATCAAAGGGAAATTAAAATCTTGAGCTTGTGACTGAATTGTAAGCATCCAGTGTTCCATTAGCCTATCAGAACTCCATTGATCAATATTAAAATTCTGAACTTTGAAATGACAGTGGTATGTGAAGGAAATACAAAACAGTTCCCATTTTTTAACCTTCAATCATTTCTTATATCTCTATAATTTGCATTTATATGCCTTAAAACATCTTCTTAGACCATCCAACATTTATAACTTCCATTTATCAACTTTAAACATCTTTACTTGCATTTTCCAACTTTAAATATCTTTCATCTGAAGCATTTTTATTTCTAAATCATCACCATCCAAGTTCTTTTACATCCTCTAACTTCCATCACTTACATTTATCAACCTCAAACATTTTCCTTAGACCTTAACCTGTTGGATTACCATAACTCACCTATGGCTCCTCTGAATGTTGTGTCCTGCTTCATGCTGGCTCCTCAACCTTCCTGCATCCTCCTGCTGCTGTCTGGACCTAGACCACTCTCCCACAGGGGCCAGGGGCTGTGACAAGCAACTGCTGGGCACACCTTCACCATGGTGGTCCACAATGACCTGACTTCGGGACTTCATGTTCTCCCTTCTTCACCAAAGCGTCCCCAGACAGGGTTGCATCCCTGAACCCCCTCTCTCCTTTTACTTTTTTGTGCTCCCTTACTTTTCCTGATCTCTCTTATCCATGTTTTCCTATATCTTACTCCCAAGAAACACTCACTGGACCAAGCTCTCTTTTCTTTTTTTTTTCTGAGCACTCTCTTTTTCCATGGTATGGAAACTTACTTTTGTCCCCTATAGCTGAGCCTCCCACTGGACACCATTCTGCTGGAGCCTGCTGGCCAGGCACTGAGGAAACCAAACTCGGGAGTGAGAATGATTATAAAAGAGACAGAAAGAAGGTACAAGAGGCAGATATGGGAGAGATGCTGGTCAACACCATGCCAGCTGTGAGTGCATTTTATCAGTAGCTTTTAAAGGCAAGCAACACAAAGCATGACCAATTCCAGGAAGATAAACAATGACCACAGATGTGAGATTATGGCACACAATATCTATGTTCAACTAGGGGCATTGCCTTCAGTCTAGGACAGTCTCTCAAGGACATATGTGTAAGTGGAGGAACTTGACAGGGTATAATGCACATCTTAATTAAAAACAAAGACCAATGTCAGCCGACTCATTCATGATTAATCACAAGTCAATTAAGTTAAAGTCAGCCAAACTTAACACTGGATGTACTCCTCCCATATATATATATATATATATATATATATATATATATATGTGTGTGTGTGTGTGTGTGTGTGTGTGTATGTATGTATATATGTACATACATGTGTGTACATATATCCATACACACACATATATAATATATAATGCATATATGTATGTGTATGTGTATATATATAAAACTATGCACACTACCACACACACAATTTATATGTAAATGTGGATAGTGTACTGGCTTAGGTTTGGTGCTGGATAGTGTATAAGGCTAGGTAGAATGTTTCTGAGCAGTGGTAGCATGTGCCTTTAATCTCAGCATTAGGGAGGCAGAGACAGGTGGATCTCTGAGTTTGAAGCAGGTCTGGTCTATAGAGCAAGCTCCAGGACAGTCAGGACTTTACAGCGACACCATGTGTCAAAACTGCTCTCCAGTTAAATACATATAGTGTACAGAGTTAGGTAGAGTGTTGGAATGCTGTTTCCTATTGAGATTTTGCCTTCCGTCATGCTGGAGACAACTCAAGTGTCGAAAAGACAAAATTACTGCTGTGAAGAAGCAAAGTCCCTTCAGAACTCCAGGCAGTAGGACTCTGTGAAGGATCTTCTACCGTCCATGAACACCATGGGCTGCCCTAGCTGACAGTTGTCCCTGGCTTGGGGTACAACAGCAGAGCTTCATCTTAAACATGTCTGTGGTACAGGCTGCCTGTCATCATCCCTTGAGCTCATTCTCTGTTAAGTTGTGGGAGTCATCTCCCTGAGTTCTTATTTGGAAAATTCCTTAACACACATCCCTCTGATACTGATTGCAACCATTTCTACTGTTATAGCACAGGTCCTGAAAAAAGTCACTTAAAGGCCCACATATTCTTTATTAGCCTCCATTTCCCTGCAATTCCTTCTGAATCCCAGCCCATCCCTGTATACACAGAGATCACTGACATCAGTGTCATAACCTTTAGCATAACATTTAGCTATTATATGAGGTAACATAGGCCTGACCACAACTCTGTCTAGCTTCTTCCTATGTGTCTGAGTGTAGCATGAGGAACTACCATGCTTCTCCACACTATGCTGAGCACACTGTCCTAGCAATTGTGAGGTTATACATGTGGTGAGAGTGTCATCTTATTAACACAGCCATAACATAATAAAATCATCCTGTATCTTTTAACAGTGTGTGTATTTGTAGAAGGTTCGTGATGTCGTTCAATATCATCTACTTGCGCTTTCACACATATGGATGTGGACCTGCAGACATGAGCACACATACAAAATGAAGCATGCATATTAGTATAAAATGAGAGGGGATGTTGCTGCCATGATGTTTCCTGTGATAGTGACATTGATGTTTGTACCATATTGAGGTAGCTCTCTGTGTACAAATAAAGATTGCTATTGCCAGGGACTGAAGTCCTCAAGGAAGATCAGACATCATTGCCAGGAAGGCTTTGCCTCCTTCCCTGGACAAGCTATGAGTGATGGTCAAATGTGGTTGTGGCAACAGCACTGCTTCCTCCTTCCTGTCCTAGGCTGGAAGCTGGAGTCCTGGTCCAGATACACCTGTGTGGCATCATTCCAAGCCCTCTCTCCCTGATAAGGGGAGTAGTTTTCTGAATATGCTTTCTTTAGTGGTCAATACTATTGCTATGAGACTTCTGATAACTGCTGCTTCTAGTTCTTCTTAGGATGAGCTGTCCTCAGGCAGAACACTCATATCTCTCACTGCATTTAGTCTTCCTATCTCATAAGGATCCCAATGAAAAAGTGTCTCACATGAGTGAGTTATTCACATGATGAATTTCAGGTAGTGTTCTTCCCAGAAAACAGCCCAAACCTTGGCAGACACATATGCTTGCTTTGAATCACAGCCCTCTTGCTGGACTCTGAGTTGTCCTCAGGCTAAGAACACTATTGTTACTAGGACAAGGATTTACCCTGTGAGGTCACAGAGGCCTCATCTCAGTCACTATTAGAATAACAAGGAACATCCAGTACTCAGTCATCTACCAGCTTGGTCCATCCTGTTCTCTACACAACTGTTTCAAGCAATTTTGGACACACTTAGATTGGGAAATTAGCTAGAAGTGTTTCTCAGAGACCTTCCTGATAATCACCCACATTTATCTCTTGGTAGGCCTCCATATTTTTAAAAGTAATGATGTCCTTGAGAGGAGGAAACAGTGGACATTGCTGCTTCATCAACTCAAATGTCTGAACCTCATCCTCTGCCTCATTGTCTCAGATTCTCTATTGTGAGCATGGTGTATTGCTGCCCCTCAGTCTGCAGGGTGACATCTTCTGCTCCTTATATCTAAAAGTAACCATACATATTGTTTCCTGCCTCACCTCTGTGCACCATTAATATATTAGTTTGAGTTAATTTGTGGGTTATTACCTGAGTGCTTGTTCGCAATGTCAGTGACCCTTGGTTTTGAATGTAACAGTCCAAAACTACACAGATAAATAGTGAGTAAACATGTACAGTGTTGCTTATCACAATACACCATATTGCAGGCAGAGTACAGCTTGTGAGGTACAGGTGTCCTGGGAATAGCTGCTTTTACTTGTCCCAACCTCAGTGGACTTTTCACCTGAATAAGTGTGACAGTGAATGAGCAGGTTATCCAGACATGCTCAAAGCCTCTGTCCCCATGTGTTTCTGGGTTACTCAGTGGTGGGCTGGGTTTGTTATTTCTGTTTTGACCTGAGACTCTTTGGGAAGCCCAAGCTTCCTATGTGCTGGAGATGCATGCTGTCAACCATCAGGTTTTCATTCTTCTTCCTGGTGGGGGTGGCAGATCTAAAACATGGCTGACACTCATTGCTAGTGATTGCTGGGCACCCACGCCTATTGGCCACTGTGCACTCTCTGTAGTGACCCAGAATACTATAAGTTCAGAGGTTACTTATAAAAACCTTTAAACCTTTAGCTGAATTATCCAAGCTCTATCCTTGGAGACAGTTCCTGACCTGAGGATACCTTATGGGAGCCACACTGTGCTTGCATTTGTACATGAATATAAGTATAACATGACTCATGAACATGAGAACCCTGTGTGTGTCATTTGGAGACTGTGAGACATCAGAGTGTCTGATGGAAGGACTGGCTTTTACAGCAGTTGAAGATGTAGTCATGTCCTGAGCCTGGCTATGTGTTGTCTATAGCATAGACTCATTTTGGTTCTAGCTGGCCATCCACTGTGGAACACAGGTTATATATGGCAATATTTGGATGTAGACATACTTGTATCATTTATTTCTGTGAGAGATTGTCCTCTATACCCAAGACATTCACCCTTTGGGGTGAAAGGACAAATTCTGGCCATCCCTGATTCATGAAGGTTTAAAGTGAAATTAATTTTTTAAGTCATTTGCACTAGCATCAAAGGGTTCAGTGATGTGTTCATTCTATGGAGGAAACGCACATGTGGTTCAGGTTCAGTGATACTCCATGAGTTTACTTTACAATGATAAGAACATTTATATCACCTTTCAACCTGCCTGATCTCTCCCAGGACCTGTAGCTTCAAGTCTCTGATAGTAGAAGTAGTGTGAACCAAGCTGCCTACTGGTTCCTGGTGAGGATTCAGATCAGTCACTGCCCTTTTCATTCTCAGATAGAACCCAAATACTGTTTTAGAAACTTCATCTTCTAGAAGAGGCCTTGGTAACCTGCACATCTACATTAAAACTAACATATGGCACAGCATGATCATCAGGATAGTGAGCAGGAATAAAGGGAACATTGCTAGAGGGGAAACACAAGAGAAGCACAAGTCACTGTTATTCATGTGTAGACCATGTTCAGTTTCCCACTGTGTGGCTGCTCCATATCCTTCCTATTCACCAGCACACAGGCACTTGGTGGTTCCCACTTCTTGGCTATTGTGAATAATACTGCTGTGAGAATGTGAGCCAACCTCTGACACACTGGGTCTGTGTCCTTTGGATCTGTACCCTTTAATGTGATTGCTGGATCTTTTGAAGCCTCTGTCTTTGTTTCTTAAAGAACTTCCATTTTTAGCCGGGCGTGATGGTGCACGCCTGTAATCCCTGCACTTGGGAGGCAGAGGCAGGTGGATTTCTGAGTTTGAGGCCAGCCTGGTCTACAGAGTGAATTCCAGGACAGCCAGGACTACACAGAGAAACCCTGTCTCGAAAAAACCAAAAAAAAAAAACAAAAAACAAAAAACAAAAACAAAAACGAAAACGAAAAGAAACAAACAAAAAAAAACGAACTCCCATTTGTATGAATAATTTCTATTACTATGTATCAGTGAAAACTAATTTTAAAATTAAATAAAAATACTGTAATATGGCCATGAGCCAAGGTTGGGTAGCTCACTAGACTCATGGGTAAACCAATTACCATTATGCTAAATGAAACTGTCTCCAAATTTCTATGTTTATACCCATAAATTATTGTAGGTCTTTGACCTTAACAATTGCGTGCACGCGCGCGCGCGCACGTGTGTGTGTGTGTGTGTGTGTGTGTGTGTGTGTGAGTGTGTGTGTGTGTTGTGTATGTGTGTGTATGTGTAGGGAAGGATGGCTAACAGGGAAACTCACAATTTGAAAAAATGTCTGTGGAATGCTCAGCTACTAATAGAACATCTGTATCACTCCTCTTCCCAGTGACCAGGAGCCACTATTGAATAACACCAGAAGGATTGTAAGAGGTGCATGTTAGAGAGGAGCAGAGTGCTACACTCAGGAACTCACAGCATCTTGGATACTGACATAAGACCTGTCAAGATCAAAACAACCAATATTCCAACATTGAGGGTGGAGGGGCTCATGAGCCCTAATTGCTAGCTGAAGAGCTGTGAACAGTTGATGGTTTCTGCTGAAGAAGTTAGTGGGGTTTGTTTTTTGTTTTTTGTTTATGCGGTCCTGGTCATAGCCAGTTAATATCTCCCAGCAATTTTTAAAAAAATCATTCAGAGTTGGTAATTGATCTCTCCTAATTTATACATTCTGTAGTTGAATTTCTGTAAACCTATCTTATATCTTAGATAACTGATAGAGTCTCTCTTTGTATTTTTTTTCAGGAGCGATTTGTAATCCCCAGCAAGGCAAAATTCTCTTTAGTTCTTCTAAGGTATCTGCATCTGAATTGCAAGTAAGATATCATCCATGTAATGATGAATTATAGATTGAGGGAACAGTTTATCTATTATTTCTCATGGCTGTTGTACAAAGTATTGGCACAAGGTAGAGCTGTTTAATATTCCTTGTGGTAAGAGTTTCTGATAATATCTCTTTATTGGACAGCTATTATTATAAGTAGGTACTGAGAAAGCAGACCTTTTCCTATCATGCTCATGCAAAGGGGTTGTGAAAAGCAATCTTATAAATTAATTAATATTATAGGCCATTACTTATGTAACAAAGAAGAAGGAAATGGGATTTCAGGGTGCAAACTGCCCATTGGCTGAATCATCTTATGTATAGCTCTTAAATCTGTTAACATCCTCCATTTTCCTTATTCATTTTTTTATAACAAACACAGGAATTCCACGGGCAGGTAGATTCTTCAGTGTATCAAGCATTTAGCTGCTTCTGTACCAGCTATTATAGTACTTGTAAGTTTTCCTTTTTTTTTTTTTTTTTTTTTTTGCAAAAAGGAAATGTCCCATTTATTTATTTTTTTCTTTTTTTATTCTATATTCTTTGTTTACATTCCAAAGGCTTTCCCCTTTCCCAGTTCCCCCCTCACCATATGTCCCATAAGTCCTCTCCCCCCCAATTATTCCCCAGTCACCCCCCTACCATTTCTCTGTTCTGGTACTCTCCTACAAAACTGGATCCAATCTTTTCAGGCCCAAGGTCCTCTCCTTTCTTCTTCTTGGGAATCATTTGACTTGCTAATTGTACCTTGAGTATTTAGGGCTTCTGGTCTCATTAATATCCACTTATCAGTGATTGAATTTCATGTGTATTCTTTTGTGATTGGGTTAACTCACTTAGGATGATATTTTCCAGATCTAACCATTTGCCTACAAATTGCATGAATTCATTATTTTTAATTGCTGAGTAACATTCCAGTGTGTGTGTGTGTGTGTATACATACATATATATATATATATATATATGTATATATATATATATATATATATATATATATATACCACATTTTCTGTATTCATTCCTCCTTTGAGGGATATCTGGGCTCCTTCCAACTTCTGGCTATTATAAACAAGGCTGCTATGAACATAGTGGAGCCTGTGTCTTTTATGTATGCAGGGGAATCCTCTGGGTATATGCCCAGGAGTGGTATGCCTGGGTCCTCTGGAAGTGACATGCCCAATTTTCTGAGGAACCGCTAGACTGATTTCCAGAGCAGTTGTACCAACTTGCAATCCCACCAACAGTGGAGGAGTGTTCCTCTTTCTCCACATCCTCACCAGCACCTGTTGTCTCTTGAGTTTTTAATCTTAGCCATTCTGACTGGTATGAGGTAGAATCTCAGGGTTGTTTTGATTTGCATTTCCCTGATGACTAATGATGTTGAACATCTCTTAAGGTGTTTCTTGGCCATCCGAATTTCTTCTGGTGAAAATTCTTTGTTTAGCTCTGTACCCCATTTTTTGATAGGGTTATTTGGTTCTCTAGGGTCTAACTTCTTGAGTTCTTTGTATATATTGGATATTAGCCCTCTGTCGGATGTGGGGTTTCTTGCTCTTGGATTGGCAGGATCAATATAGTAAAAATGGCCATCTTGCCAAAAGCAATCTACAGATTCAATGCAATCCTCATCAAAATCCCAACTCAATTCTTCATAGATCTAGAAAGAGCAATTCTCAAATTCATCTGGAGCAACAAAAAACCCAGGATAGCTAAAACTATTCTCAACAATAAAAGGACTTCTGGAGGAATCAATATCCCTGACCTCAAGCAGTACTACAGAGCAATTGTGTTAAAAACTGCATGGTATTGGTACAGCAACAAGCAAGTAGATCAATGGAATAGGATTGAAGACTCAGAAATGAACCCACAGATTTATGGTCACTTGATCTTTGATAAAGGAGCTACAACCATCCAGTGGAAAAAAGATAGCCTTTTCAACAAATGGTGCTGGTTCATTCAACTGGAGGTCAACATGCAGAAGAATGCGAATCAACCCACTCTTATCTCCTTGTACGAAGATCAACTCCAAGTGGATCAAGGACCTCCACATAAAACCTGACACACTGAAACTATTAGAAAAGAAACTTGGGAAGACCCTGGAGGACATGGGCACAGGGGGAAAGTTCCTAAACAGAACACCAATAGCTTATGCTCTAAGATCAAGAATTGACAAATGGGACCTCATAAAATTACAAAGTTTCTGTAAGGCAAAGGACACTGTCAGAAGCACAAAACGGCAACCAACAAAGTGAGAAAAGATCTTCACTTGTAAGTTTTCTAATGTCAAGGACTATTGTTCCACCAACACAGGTTTGTCAGCCATTTCAAAGGTAGAGTGATTGGTAGTTTTGAAAGACTAACACCAGCTGTGTCCTGCTTATGGACAACCTGGACAGTCTGTGACTATTCTTGATAGTACATTTTAATATTTTTCTCAGAGGCAGTCTTTATTTTATGGTTTGTTTCTGAAAACAATTTTTTTCAATTATTTTTTTTCAAAACAAAATTATTTTTTTCATTACATGTGGCTTTAATTTTCCTGTTTGTCCTTCTGGCAAATACACTCATCTCATCTTGCACTTTGTTTTACCTCTGATAAAGTTCCAATCCCTAGAAGGTGAATATTTACCTCCTAAAGAGTCCAGTCTGCATGCCAAAATTTTGGTGAAATTATTCTTACATCTGCTCCTGTGTCTACTAACCCTTCAATTTCAGTGCTACTTATCTGTAATCTTATCTTTGATCTCTGATCATTTATAGCAGTTTGCCAAAATACTTGTTTTTGGTCTCTCCTGAAGAATTGTTCTGTCCTTGACTATATCCAAAGCAGTATTGTTCTTAAGAAGCATTAAATCTTTTAATTGCTCTGTAGACAAGTTTCTCCAATGCTGACAAGGAACGATTGAATCAATATTGAAGCCTTTGGAGATCCCTTAGGGCATTTCTCAATAGCAAACGGCTACCTGGCCTATCCCTTGTTGATCTGCATTGATTAGTCCAATGCTGGCCTTTGCCACATTTTCTGTATACTCCAGAAGGCTGGAGTCTTCTTAGTGGATTTTCTCTTTAAAAAACATTGTTTCTAGAAATTCCTTGCCTACAATCCCTCTTCAAATGACCTTGCTTACCCACAATTAAAACATCTGGAATTTTTATTTTTCTTAAAACTTTTAGAAATTACCTTTTTAAAAATCAGAGTAGCATCATAAACATGAGATCCAATATCAGCAATACTTCTAATCCATTCATCTATTAATGCAGATTTTGCCTTTATAGGTCTAATCACCCCCTTTGCATTCTGAATTAGCATTTTCCAAAGCCAAAGGTCTAATTAATATTTGTCTGACTTCTAAATTTGATACTATTCTATTTATAGCTGAAGTCAATCTTTGCAAACAACAACAACAAACAATCAGTGAAGACGTCTATTGGACCTTGTATATTTTTTCAGTGTATATAAAATAACTATTATCATAGAAGATGAGATGACAAAAATTAAAGTATAAATCAAGACAATATGAGTTCTGTTGTGAATATTTTTCTTTTTTATTAGATATTTTCTTTTTTTACATTTCAAATGTTACCCCCTTTCCTGGCTTCCTATCCAAAAACACCCTATCCCATCCCCTCCTCCATGTGCTCAACCACCCACCCACTCATGATTCCCTGTCCTGGTATTCCCCTATACTGGGGCATCAAGCCTTCTCAGGAGCTAGGGCCTGTCCTCCCTTTGATGCCCAACAAGGCCATCCTCTGCTACATATGCAGCTGGAGCCATGGGTCCCTCCATGTATACTCTTTGGTTGGTAGTTTAGTCCCTGGGAGCTCTGGGGGTACTGGTTGGTTCATATTGTTGTTTCTCTTAAGGGGCTGAAAGCTCCTTCAGCTTCTTTGATCTGTTCTCTAGCTCCTCCATTGGGGACCTTGTGCTCAGTCCAATGGTTGGCTGAAAGCACCCACCTCTGTATTTGTGAGGCACTGGCAGAGCCTCTCAGGAGACAGTTATATCAGGCTCCTGTGAGCAAGTGCTTGTTGGCATCCATATCAGGATCTGGGTGTGGTGACAGTATATGAGATGTATCCCCTAGTGAGGCAGTCTCTGGATGGCCTTTCCATCAGTTTCTGCTCCACGTGTTGTCTCTGTATCTCCTCCCATGGGTATTTTGTTTCCCTTTCTAAGAAGGACCAAAGTATCCATACTTTGGTCTTCTGTCTTTTTGAGTTTCGTTTGGTTTGTGAATTGTATCTTGGATATTTCAAGCTTTTGGGGTAGTATCCACTTATCAGTGAATACATACCATATGTGTTCTTTTACAATTGGATTAACTTGCTCAGGACAATATTTTCTGGTTCCATCCATTTGCCTAAGAATTTCATGAATTCTTTGTTTTTTAATAGCTGTACTCCATTGTGTAAATGTACCACAGTTTCTGTATCCATTTCTCGGTTGAGGAACATCTGGGTTCTTTCCAGCTTCTGGCTATTATAAATAAGGCTGCTATGAACATAGTGGAGCATGTGTCCTTATTACATGTTTGGCAATCTTTTGGGTAAATGCCCAAGAGCAGTATAGCTGGATCCTTCAGTAGTACTATGTCCAATTTTCTGAGGAACTGCCAAACCGATTTCCAGAGTGGTTGTACCAGCTTGCATTCCCACTAGCAAAGGAGGAGTGTTCCTCTTTTTCCACATCCTCGCCAGTGCCTGCTGTCACCTGAGTTTGTGATCTTAGCCATTTTGATTGGTGTGAAGTGTTCTCAGGGTTGTTTTGCTTTGCAATTCCCTAATGACTAAGAATGTTGAATATTTCTTTAGGTGCTTCTCAGCTGAGAATTCGTTTAGCTTTGTACTCCATTTTTAAATAGGGTTATTTGATTCTCTGGAGTCTAATTTAAGTTCTTTGTATATATTGGATATTATCCCTCTGTCAGATGTAGGGTTGGTAAAGATCTTTTCCCAATTTGTCGGTTGCCATTTTGTCCTATTGACAGTATCCTTTGTCTTAAAGACATTTTGTAATTTTATGAGGTCCCACTTGTCAATTCTTGATCTTAGAGCATAAGCTATTGGTGTTCTGTTCAGAAAAATTTCCCCTGTGCCCATGTGCTCAAGGTTCTTCCCTACTTTCTTTTCTATTAGTTTCAGTGTGTCTGGTTTTATGTGAAGGTCCCTGATCCACTTGGACTTGAACTTTGTACAAGGAGATAAGAATGGATCGATTTGCATTCTTCTGCATGTCAACCGCTAGTGGAACCAGGATCATTTGTTGAAAATGCTGTCTTTTTTCCACTGGATGATTTTAGCTCCTTTGTCAAAGATCAAGTGACCATAGATGTATGGGTACATTTCTGGGTCTTCAATTCTATCCCATTAATCTACCTGCCTGTCACTGTACCAATACCATGCAGGTTTTATCACTATTGCTCTGTAGTACTACTTGAGGTCCAGGATACTGATAATTTTAGTAAACAACTCAGACCGCTTTATTTTTTGTCTCATACTAAGCATTTAAAGCTGCTAGATGGCATAGCCAAGATGTGATCATCAAATTCAAGGTGGCTTTGTATCTCAGCATATTGCTCTTTACCTAGCAACTGATCTTGAGAAACATTAATACCTCTAGCTCTATTTCATTGTACTATGGCCTTAGCTCCATCTTTCCACTATGTTCACCATTGTAACCAAAGACCAACTTCTAATATTGCTGTTGAGAAGCCTTTCCACTTTGGGGGAATAATTCTGTACTGAGTTGCTCATGAATTTTATATCTACTTAACATAGGACAAATGTATACCGTATTATATTATAACAGAATAAACTAAGGTTGGTTTTCTAACAACCATTGGCTATCCCTCTTTAGTTTTATCATGCAGTGATGCGATAGTTTTTTCTCTAAATTTTTCTCTCTGTTTGAAGTTTTTTTTCCTATTTTCTTTTATAAGTCTTTCTAAGGCTTATCTAAATTCCTCTATCTGTGTCTGAGTATTTTTTTCTTATTTTCATTTATGTCTTTCTAAGGCTTGTATTTTATCAATCAACTTTTCATATTTGGCACACACACACAAAAAAAAAAAACCCCACTATTACTATTAAGGGTAAAATATGAATTACCAGAATGATAGTAATTATAATCAGTATTATAACAATCTCAGTTAAGTCATTTATATTTCCATTTTTTGTTTCTATTTCAAACCATTTAAAGTAGCACTATACAGGGCCCTAGTACTTTGTATTATGGTATTTCCCATCTTAACTCTCTCCTTGAGGATTTCTCATATGACTTACAAAATCTGGTGGCTTATCAATTTGTCTTCAGCTGGCATGATTTCTGTCTATGTGGTCATGCCATGTGTTAGAGTACCAATTATTTTTTTTAATTCAACCTTTCAATTTTACCAATGAAGACTCAAGCCAGTCATGGTGGTGTGAAGGCCTGCTAGCTCAGAGAGGCTGGGAAAGCACCCAGCTGACCTGCTTCCTCAGATAATTTCCCAAAAGGACATTCTCCACACTGTCTCAAAAACAGCTCAAACTCAATGTCCCTTTCTCTTACTTCCTTTTGTCTCTGTCTATCCTCCTGACTCCCTCTTACTCCATATGATTATGTCCTATGTTCACTCCCTGACAAATGATAATTTGCTCTGACTCTTCTTCTATGGATGACCCTATTTAATCCTGTTTACAATAAACAGAAACTCTTGGATTAAAGGTGTGTGCTATGGCTAGGGTTCCCGGTGTGATCAAATGTCTTGCAACAACTATGATACACAATTTGTTGTCAAAGATTGAAATCTGAGTTCTATTCTATAGAAGCATGACATTATGAACTTCTAGGAAGTTTACTACCTAGAAAGAGATTTTCTGATAAGGAATTAAAATAAAATTTAAAAAACCTCCAGTAGGCCTGTCAATCAACCTGAGATGAAAAAATAATCTCAGGAAGGAAGTATGTCCCAGAGACTTTGGAAAATGTCTGCTTAAGCATACAGATCAGCACAATGATCTCTTTGGCTGTGTCCATTCTCACCCCATGAATATTTCTATCTTAGTGATCTATCTATCACTTATTCTGACCCCAAGAAATCCTCCACAATAGTTCCTTTGGTCACTATTCACTCAAACCTTGACAGCACTTTGTTTTGTTTTGCCTTGACTTTACCAGCCCCTGTCTAAATTCATTCAGTGGAGAATACAAATCTTGGTGGCCTGAGTGAAGCCAGGGAAAGAGCTTGTCTACATGCAAAATCAGACTAAACTCCCAACCTTACTGGAGCTGGATGGATGACTCAGAACATAAAGTTCTTGCTTTGTAAGCTTGAGGACCTGGCTTGTACCCCAGAACCCATATAAGAAAATCCAGCCACAGATTAGCTGCACAAGACTGCAATCCCACATTGAGGAAACAGAAACAGAACACTCCCTATAGCTCACTGTCCTGACAGTCTAGCTGATTAAGTGAGCACCAGGATCAATCAGATCTAAGCTCAAAAACTAAGGCAGAGAATGATTGAGGATATCCCTTGATGACAACCTATCCCCTCCCTCTAGTGTTCTTTAATATCAGTAGCTCTGTTGAAATATTGGGAGATAGAAAAAAATCTCTAGACTAAAACAAACTAAAACCCAACTACCTAAGGACTAGTTTGGGCACTGATGAGATGGCTTATCAGGTAAAGGAGTGTGTTGCAAAGCTTGAGGATTTAAGTTTGATCCTCAGGACCCACAGAGGGAAGGAGAAAACTAACATTCACATGCTATCCTCTGACTCCCACATGTATGAAGTGGTGTATGTACATACTGATATATGGGCACATATGTACACACACAATAAAAAGTATAACTAAAAATAATAAAGAAAGACTGGTTTTGTTAGCTTTAAAGTCTGCATAAAAATAAAAACCAAAACAAACAAATTTTAAAAAACAGTATTACCGACCAAGCTGGGAGATTTTTTTAAAAATTGTAATAGTTAGTAGGAGCCAATATGGCCTCATTAAACATAAACTATGCTTCTCTGAAACTCAAGCAAGTTATGACATACTAGCACAGAGAAAATGAAGTGACCGTGTTTCATTGTAGAGAAGAATTTTAAATTTTTGAGGGAAATTAAAAACATTTCTTTTCCTGAAAAAATAATGTACAGCATTTTTTATTCTCTTCTTGAATGCAGGGCTATCATACCATCTGCTTGATTGATTGTTGTTTGGGGGGGTATGAAGAAGCAATGTTCTTTGTCACTTATGAACATCTTTATCATCATCATCATCACCATCATCATTTTGAGATAAGGTCTCTAGTCCAGGTTAACCTCAAGCTGATGATAACCTTGAACTTCTGACCATCTATCTTCAGAATGCTGAGATGACGATGTGCCCACAATGCCCAGCATAAGCAGTGCCAGGGCTGCCCAGTGTATGCAGACCCAGAACATTGCATATGCCAGGCAAATACTTTTATGAACTGAACTACTTTCCCAGCTTGAAGTCTTCTGTTCTCTAGTGATGCTATGTCTTTTTAAAGACAAATCCTAGTAGTCATAAGATGCTCAGATGCTCTCAGTATGGTCACATCAGACCATGAGTTTACCATGATCTAGTGAAAGAAATCATGCTTTGGGGCTGAGATGTTTTGTGTAAATGGAATACTTTAAGAATATTGAGAATATCCAATAAAAAAAGAATATTGAGAATAATTAGGTAAGTCTCCAGACTTCCTGACACTACTTATTTGTCTACTGGTCATTTTGTTGCACATTGAACTTCCTTTGCTATAAGCAGTGACTACACCAAAGCCTAAAAACAATGCTAAAAAATTGTTCATCAGTGTTACAGTGATTGGTCACATGTTATGTTCTATAGTAGAATTCATTATCTTATTTCACTTGCTTGGGACTCCCATTTTCTTCAAGGAATTGTTAGTTCATATTTTGAAATTTTCTCCTGCACTTATTATAATCATGTAGTTATAATAGGGGATGCTAATCATACCATTTTCCCAAATTCTTATGGTATCAATTCATCCTAAGAATAGGCCCTGTATTAGTCAGGGTTCTCTAGACTCACAGAACATATGGGTAGTCTCTACATAGTTAGAGAATTTGTCGATGATAAATTGTAGTTGTAGTCCAACTCCCCAACAATGGTCAGCAGCAGCTGTGGATGAAAGTCCAAGGATATAGCAGTTGCTCAGTCCCACAAGGCAAGCAGGCAAGGAAGAGTGAGAGTGAGTCTTCCTTCTTCCAATGTCCTTATGTAGGTCTCCAGCAGAGGGTGTGGCCCAGATTAAAGGTGTGTGACACTGAGCCTTTAATCCCAGATGATCTTGAACTTGGAGATCTCCTTGTCTTAATCTTCTGGAATTCATATGCTTCAAGATCTCCATGCCAAGATCCAGGTCAGAAACTTGTATCTCTGAGCCTCCAGATTAGGATCATAGGTGAGCCTTCCAATTCTGGATTGTAGTTCATTCCAGGTATAGTCAAGTTGACAATCAGGAATAGCCACTACAGGCACATTATGAAGGATGTCAAAGACTTCCTGAAAATTACAGAAGCTCAAGTTGATTTGAATATAAGAATCTAAGCATTGCTGTCTAAAGTGGATCATGTGAAAAGAAAAAGAAAAAAAAAAGATGATCTGACAGATTGTCAAAGTAAATCAGATTGAGAAACCCTGACTGAATCATCTCAAGGTTCTTCTCTCCCTACCATTATACAAACTGCAGGAATATTTTTAAGAGAGTGTATGAGGAAAGGGGAGCAAAATACAGAAATGTTGCTGGAAATGCTCTGACCCAAAGCAAATTAGAATGTGCTTACAGTCTCTCACTACTCCCTTTTAATATAGTCCTAGATGCCCTCACTAGAGCAATTAGACAAGAAAATAAACACTAAAGCTCTGAATTCAAGAAGAGAAATGAAATTGTTCTTTTGTAGACAAAGTGATCTTACATATAAGACTCTAAAGACTACAGAAAACTAATATTGCAAAGTTTCAAAGCAATATGGTAGTTTGCGTTTTCTACATACTAAGAAGCATTTCCCAATTAAGAAAATAATTAGTTATAAAAATATTTTAAAATAAATTATACCAAGAAGGCACACTTAGACATATGAAATATATATGAAAGAAATAGTAAAAACACAAAAGTGAAAATATATTTGGTATTCATGGATTTGAAGTTATCATTATTTAAAGCCCATATTATCCACTGTAATGTATAGTCTTAATACAAATTACAGTAGCTCTTTTTATAGAAATAAGAAAAATGAATCCTAAAATTTAAATGGAATTTCAAAAGACTGTAAAGAGCTGAAGAAGTCCTAAACAACACATGCAAAGATAGAGGAATCATGTTACCTGACTTCAAAATAGACCACAAGGCCATAGAAGTAAATCAGCATTGCACTGATATAAAAACAGGCATATAAAGTAAAAAAGCAGAACACCATGAGCAGAAAGAAAGAGGTTCATGCATTCACTGGTGAGTGACTGACCTTCTAGTGCCAGGAATATGCAATGGGAAAAGCCTGGTCTCTTCAATTCCTGATGCTAGGAAAACCAAATGTCAGAATGTAGGAGAACAAAATTCAACCATTCCACAGTATACAAAATCAGCCCAAAAAGAAGTAAGGACAGATGTAAGACTTGAAAGTGTTACACTACAAAAAATAGGGAACTTTTTTTATTTTTTTAGTATCAATTGTTTTATTAGTAAAATTGCAGTATGAGGTGCAAATGTAGAGTTCAGTGGAGAGAAAATAAACTATACAAAAAGTCTTATATATAAGAAACTCTGTAAATGTAGTTTGCATATTCCAATTATAATTAGGAACAGTTTTCTGAAATGTGAACCTGTCAAAGGAAGCAGGAGGAAGAAGTGACACAGGGAAGGATCCACCCAGGCTATGCCTACAACCTCTGGGGACTGGAAATGGATTTCCCCTTGGTCTTTCTAGAACCATGCCAATTGAACTGATTTCACACTTTCTAACATCAAGGACTACAAAACTGCAAATTTATTTATGTTCATTTCAGCCACTGCATTTATGACAATTTGTTACAATGCTCATAGAAATATAGTGATATTTGGCTGGGCAATGACTTTATATATTGTCTCCAAAATAGGCAATAATGACAAGAATAGACAAAGGAGATTTCATTAGGTTATGAAATTTCTGCACCACAAGAGATAGCCACGTGAACAGATAACCCCCAATATTAGGGAGAATGCATGTAAACAGCATACCTCATAAGACAGTGGATCTCACTGGTCCTGATTGTTATGAGGTGTTTATCAGAGAAGGCTTCATGCACTTGGGTTTAAGCCAATAGGTGGACTTTATTAGCTAACTGGAGACTGCATTGGGTGATCAGGATACTAATGTAGCACTGAGCCTTTCTTGGCATGAGCTTTCAAGTACAAAAAGTATGTTCTGGGTTAACATATTTCAGCTAAGAAGAATAGCTGGCTAGAAAATGAATCACAGAAGCAAAAAAAAAAAAAAAAAAAAAAGTAGTGCCAAACCAACTCCAGTGTCCTCTGTGTGACATTACAGCACATCATTAAGGTGGACGGGAGATACATGCCCCTTGGGGCTAGGCTACCTGGAGGTCTCTGGCAGTGTGCCCACCTCTGGCCTTGAAAAGGGCCTCGATGTTCTCCAAAGATACTGTGCTTCCTGGGTTATGGGTTCTGCACTGTCTCTTCCTTCTTATTAATTCTTCATGCTTTATACAGCACGATCCCAGCCTACAAGCTGGTTAATTGATAAAGGAGAATTTGATATTCCCGTGGAAGGAAAAGAGGATGTGATACTGCTTCCAGTCCTAAACTCAATGAACTCATGTTGAACCTTAGTTAAGGAAGGTCTTGGAATGCTCTTCATCAGGGTCCGTCTTTATTACCAGCCTTAGCAAAGGTAGTGCACAAAGAACAGAGATATTAGGGAATGTTATGAATAGTTTATAGCAGGAAGAACACAGTAGAACAAAGTAAAGGACTACTGATGAGCTATTGCTGTATACAGGTACTTATGATAAAGAAGGTAATAGATGGGTAAAAGCATTGAAGGACAGAAGATCCTATAGTATTCTTTAAATAATAGAGATGAATTAGCTTGAGCCAGACCACCTTGGTGTTTGCTGTCCAGGGCAGTACAGAGGGCTCTTGTAATGAATATGTGCTTATTCTTAAGACATTCTGACTTTTGGTGGTAGAAGAAGGCTTATAACATACAAATTGGCCTGAAGATCCAGGTTCCTCTATGGATTAATAACGAACCTTCAGCAAATAACCACAAGTTAGACTCGTAAGCCACATGTCAAAGGTTTATGACCGTAGTCTCCTTTTGACCATGATTCACAGGGCAAGAGTTCCTGTGGGCACCATGCCATGTCTACTTACTGTTCTAATTAAGATGGAAACGTACCTTGTTTAGTAACTGCTGAGTGTTCCTGGAAGGTGTGCCAACCTCGACCTGTTCCTCAGTATACTATAAAAATGCCTGGCCACAAAAGTAAAATGGCAGCTGATTCAAATCACTCTCTGGTGTGTCTGTCTGTCATTACCCAGCCGCACCTGTGCCTTCCTGAGTACCAAAGCCTTGGTTTTCCTACAGTCATGACTCCCCCGACTGGGTCAGCCCGTGGCAGGTGGCGCCTTTGAACAGGGACTCTTTAGACAGGTAATCTTTCCCGTCTCTTTTTCTTTTTCTTTCAAGGTAACGGGTCGAATCTGCTGTTCTGCCCATAAAGGATCATTGGTTAAGTGCAAGCTATGCAAACACATGGCTTGGGCTGAGCCCAGAATATTTCTGTTATAACTACCCCTAGGCTTAGGCCTGGAAACTCCTCATCTCCATATAATCTAATCTTCTCCAAGCCCAGATCTTGAAGGGTTCAGCTTCCAGCCTCCATCTTCTAGCCTAGGCCTAGAATGTTTGAGCCTCTGAGACTCACTGCTGAATAAACTTATCATGCCTACTAGCTCTTTCTGAACTCTGACTGGCTGGTTCAATTCAGTTGTTTTGGTTCAAACTCCTTTCCAAGCTGACTGATTCAAATTGGCTTCTCTCAGTTTCTAACTGAATTGCTATGTTTGTAAAAACTGTCTCTGAACTTCACAAACGGAACTGCTCTGATTGCATTGATTGAGTGAATTGAACAGAACTGAATGGAAGTGTACAAACTGCATTTAACTGAACATCACTGAACTCAATTGAACTCCACTTCCTGCACTGATTTTTAGTAGCCCATTTCCTGTCTGTTCTTGTACGAGAGTTGAGCATGTTTTATCTCTGACTCATTTTGTTAAATTTTCTCTGATTATTCACTTTGTTTGTCCCATAATTAAAAGTCATTATTTGGGATGAAACACGTATTAAATGTGTGTCTGTATTCCAGCCAGAGGGATTAAAGGTGTATCATTCCATCTGAATCACACGGACCATGTTACTGAATTAAAATTCTTATACATGAATGGATTAATGCTGTTGTCTTCCTTGGCCAGAGAAGTTTCTCTTTACAGTTATTATCAATTAATGTGGAGATTCATAATTGATCCAAGTGCTGAGAGAAAGTGACTGACTGTTGACCCCTCTCCATGAAGATTCAGGGAACAGAGTTGGAGGATTTGCATGAAGTGTAGACTTTTGGGACATGACATTGCCATTACACCATGAAATTTCTTTGTCTATCCTTCTTGCACAAGATCAACCACATTTCAACGGGCAACACAGAATCAGTGGGCTTCAATAACAGGAGACAGCAATAAGAGGATAACAGGAACAGGTAGGAGGGAGGGAGATGGGGGTGTGCATGATCAAGTCACATTTCTCGTGTTTGAAACTCTCAGGATCAACAAAAGATATTCTAGTTTTAAACATAAGCAATTAAGAAAGGGACAAAGGGTCAAGAGTGGTGGTGCATGCCTTCAATTCAAGCACTGGGGAAGCAGAGGCAGGTGGACTTTTGCGAGTTGGAGTCCGGCATTGTCTACATAGTGAGTTCTAGGATAGTCAGGGCTGTTACACAGAGAACTCCTGTCTGGAGCACCTCCTGACTCCCCACCCCCAAAATAAATGGACAAAGAACATACAATGGACAATGAATACATACAATGACCAGATTCCTGACATTGTCAAGTAGATGTAAATTTAGACCAAATTAAATATCAGTTCACACCAGTTAGAATGGCTATTAGATCAAAGGTGAGGGCATAGGTAAGTGATAAATGTTTGTCTGAGGTTCTCAGATTGATCCTGGCATTTCAACCAAGACATATGCAAACAACAAAAGATAACATTTATTGTATATGATGTAAGTTTCCTTGTACTTCGTTACTGGGAATGAAAATTGATAGGATAATTGTGGAAAATAGATGAATTGCTAAACAAAATAAGAAAACTTTGCAACAGATGGGAGATCATTAAGAAAAAACACAACCAATCAAAATGCAGAGTTGTGGAGCTCAATCCACAATCATTCCTGGAAACATACATACAAATAATATTATTCAGATTATACTTAGGGATATATATGCATATAACAGCACTTAATGGAGAAAAAAGCCATAAATGTGAATAACAGCAAGGATGGGTATGATCGAGGCTTTGGCGGGAGGGGAGGGAAGGAGAACATGATGTAATTATTATTATTTCAAAAATACAGTAAATAATAAAAGTACTACAAATATAAATGCCTGTTTCTGAGTAGTTCCACTTCAGGGTATCCAACCTAAGGAAGTAAGCCCAACCTCTCAAAGAAACTTCCGTATTCCTTACAGCCTCATTCACAGTAGCTAAGATATAGAATCACTTTAAATGCCTGTCCATGGCTAAAAGGTTAAACATAATGTCTTAGTCAGGATTTCTATTCCTACACACAAACATCATGACCAAAAAGCAAGTTGGGGAGGAAAGGGTTCATTCAGCTTATACTTCCATATTGCTGTTCATCACCAAAGGAAGTCAGAACTGGAACTCAAGCAGGTCAGGAAACAGGAACTGATGCAAAGGACATGAAGGGATGTTACTTACTGGCTTGCTTCCCCTGGCTAGCTCAACTTGTTTTTCTTATAGAACCCAGGACTACCATCCTAGGGATGGCACCACCCACAATAGGCCCTCCCACACTTGATCACTAACTGAGAAATTGCCTTACAGTTGGGTCTCATGGAGGCATTTCCTCAAGGGAGGCTCCTTTCTCTGTGATAACTCCAGTTTGTATTAAGTTGACACACAAATCCAATCAGTACAGATAATATGATATAGACATAGACTATTCATTAGCCCATAAAAAGAAGAAAAACTTGTCATTGTGATGACATAGGAAAGCTGGAAGACATACTAGGTAAAATGATACAGGCACAACAAGGCAAACCTGAATGGGTTCAGTTATACATATACTATCAGTAGTTGGACAGACAATAGAATGGGCTGGCTGGGGGTGAGGGATGTAATGGTTTGTATATGCTTGGCCCAGGGAGTGGCACTATTAAAGGGTGTGGCTCTGTTGGACTAGGTGTGGCTTTGTTGGAGTAGGTGTGTCACTGTGTGTGTGGGCTTTGTCCTAGTTATCTGGAAGTCAGTATTATGCTAGCAGCCTTCAGATGAAGATGTAGAACTCTCAGCTCCTCCTGCACCATGCCTGACTTGATGCTGCCATGTTTCTGCCTTGATGATGATGGACTGAACCTCTGAACCTGTAAGGCAGCCACAATTAAATGTTGTTCGTATAAGTATTGCCTTGGTCAAAGTGTCTGTTAACAACAGTAAAACCCTAAGACAAGGGATGGGGAGGATGTAGAGATGTCAGTCACTTCACTTATGTAGGATGAATAACTTCCAGGGACTAAACATGCAGAGTGGTGATTACAAAGTAACAATAGAAGAGCAGTCCCTAAGTGCTCTAACCACATGTAAGAAAAATGTAATTATGCAAGGTACTGGATATGCTAATTAAATTGACTGTGATAATCAATGTACACACACCAAAAGATTGTGGCTATGTCTCAAACATACACAGTTGTGGTTGCTAATCAATCATGTGCCCTTAGATGTGTGGGTCTATTTCTGGGTCTTCAATTCAATTCCATTGATCAACCTGTCTGTTTCTACACCAATACCATGCAGCTTTTATTACTATTGCTCAGTAGTACAGCTTGAAATCAGGAATGGTGATACCTCTAGAAGTTCTTTTATTGCACGGGATTGTTTTATCTTTCCTGGGTTTTTTTTGTTTTTCCATATGAAGTTGGGAAGTGTACTTTCAAGGTCTGTACAGAATTGCATTGGAATTGTGATGGAAATTGTATTGAATCTGTAGATTGCTTTTGGTAAGATGGCCATTTTCACTAGGTTAATCCTACCGATCAATGAACATGGGAGATCTTTCCATCTTCTGAGATCTTCTTTAACTTCTTTTTTCAGGGACTTGAAGTTCTTGTCATACAGGCCTTTCACTTGCTTGGTTAGAGTTGCACCAAGATATTTTAAATTAATCGTGGCTATTGTGGAGGGTGTTATTGCCCTAATTTTTTTTTCAGTCTGAAAAATTGTATAAATGAGGGCTACTGATTTCTTTGAGTTAATTTTGTATCCAGCCACTTTGCTGAACATATTTATAAGCTGGTAGAATTTGGGGAATCATTTAAACATACTATCATATCATCTGAGAATAGTGATACTTCCATGTCAATCTATAGCTCCTTGATCTTCTTTAGTTGTCTTATTGCTCTAGCTAATCAATCACATCTCCATAAAGCTGAATATCTCAGGAAATCATATCTCAATAAAACAAAACTAAAAAGGAGCCAGGAACCTCTAAAGTACATGGCAGGAAGACAGGCAGTTTGCATGAGCCAGAATTGATTTCTGATTTAGACATAGCATTACCCACCAAACAATCCTTCTGGGCACAGTGAGAAAAGAAAGGAATTCCATGTGATGGAAACAATGATATTTATGCAATTGGCACAGCAATGCAGAGTGACAATTTCAGCAGACTACTCTGAAGAGTCTCTGAGCTCTGGGAATGAAAACAGCACATGGTGGAACTCAAGGCCACTGCTTCAGAATCTCAGCCAAATTACTCACTGAGTTTACATACTAGTTTATAGATTTTGTCTGGCAGAAAAGATATTCTCTAAATTGTTTGTATTACCAGTTGGTCACTAGCTACTTTAACAATCTGACAGTTTGTTTCCAAGATTTTTAGAAAATTGTCTTTTATATCTTTATAGATTTTATAAAGTTCTTTATAATATTCTTAAAATAGACACATCAGAACTAATACATTAGAAATGATGCATTAACAGTTCTTGGTCTATTTTCTTCATTTATTTGTTATTGAAGCCAGTACTCTAATGTTTCAGTAAAGATAGAGGTTAGGGTCAAAAGGAATGTTAGGTTTAAAAAGGAGAAGAGTTTGTATTTGGATGTGGATAATTGTACCAGCTGACTAGGTATGAGGGAGAAAAGAGCTTGGAGCCAGTGTTGACAGGGTGGCAGGCTCCCCTGAACCCCAACTGTAAGGAAGGCAGGCAAAGCACCATTCCCTTTCCATGTATTCTTGATGCTAAAGCATTTACCTATAACAGACTAAATTGTTGTTTTTTAAAGACACTTCTAAATCTCCTCCACCTAGTGCAGTGAACACACTACTCCAGACTGCCCTGTACACACAGAGTTAAATACAAGGGTAAGAGAGAATGGGAGGCTGCACTTGAAAGGGATCAGAGTAGTTAGCTCCATGGTAAAACTACAAAGAAGGACACACTTTATTATCACTCATCAAGATCCACACCTCCAAGGTCCACAGTAGCAACACCAGCCAGGGCTAATGACTAGCAGGTGGTCAAAGCAAGCAGCTATTGAAAAATAAGCAGGGGTTTCTTTTTTTCTTTTTCGTGCATCTTTATTTTTTATATTGGATGTTTTATTTATTTACATTTCAAATGTTATCTCCTTTCCAGTCCCCACCACGCAAAAAACCCCATCTCATCCCCCCTCCTCTTGCTTTTATGAGACTGTGCACCCAACCCCCATCCTCCCACCCCCCACCCCCGCCTCCCTGCCCTCCCATTCCCCTACACTGGGGCATCAAGCTTACATGAGACCAAGGGTCTCTTTTCCCATTGATGCCCTACAAGGCCATCCTCTGCTACATATATTGCTGGAGTCATGGGTCCCTCCATGTGTACTCCTTGATTGTTGTTTTAGACACTTGGAGCTCTGGTTGATTGATATTATTGTTCTTTCTATGGGGTTGAAAAACTCCTTCAGTTCTTTCAGTCCTTTCTCTCCTTCATTAAGGACCCCATGATCAGTTCAATGGTTAGCTGCAAGAATCCACCTCTGTATATGTCAGGTTCTGGCAGAGCCTCTCAGGAGACAGCTATATCAGGTTCCTTTCAGCAGGAAGATTAATTAATAGAATTGAAGACCTGGAAATGAGCAGTGGGTGCAAAGCCTTACCTCTTCCCCAACTTTCACAAGCATTTTCTGCTAGAAACACAGGTGAACATGCTTTTGCTTTTCCATGAGGTCAGAACTTATTGAAAGAAGGTTTAGCAGGCTTAATGACAGTAATTTGTCATACAATACACCTACCTTGTTGACCTGAGCAAAGCAAGTTCTTTTATTCCAATTTTATTTAGTAATAGCAACACTCATAGCACACAGCACATGGCAAGTCTTGTCTACATATGGGTTGGAGACGGGATATTTGTGAAAGTAGTTATAGTGTAGTTCAAGAGGCTGCAGATGTGGCTTAAGAAAGGGCCTGTCTAATAGATAACTAATTGGACCAGTGCTACCAGGGAGCTGCTTGTGACAGCCTTGAGAACAAGGCTACCAAATTCAGGGTGAAGAGGTCAGACTGGGTCCAGAGCAGTAAACAGGTCAGGTCCATATCCAGATGGGAAAGCAGGCAGATAATAGGCAGTTGAATAGGCTGTGTCAAGCATGTATGACCAAGCTATGCAGTGGAGCCATGTCTTTGTCACACACACAGCAGGTACAAGATGATTATTTGGTATGAGGTCATACTGTCACAGTGTTTATCTCTTTAGGGGGTCCAGGAAAGAGAGGTAAACCTTTTATTCCATCTGGGATGTTTTATAATTTCTTGTGGTCTGGTTTTCTCTGATATAATTTTAATAAATTCATGTGCATGTTGTCTCCCCATTAAATTTGTAGGGTGGCATCCTTTATTTCCCTAGGAATAAGTCCTTTATCCGCTTGTGATAGGTTAAGTCATTCCTAACAGATGGCAGAGTTGCTGGGTCCTTATTCTTCTCCCTCAGAATGAAGTCAAAGCTGCATGTAAAATGCAGTCTTCTAGGACAAGGCACTGAAGTAGAAACTTCTAGTTTCCTTGGAAAGTCATCTATGTCAAATGATGGTTTGCTGGGGCACACAGGTAAAAGGATGATTTGCTAAAGTAGACTGAAGCAAGAATGTTTTCCTGAAGCTGACACAGATGAAAAGATATTTTGATGTAGAAAACACATGAGAGGACCCATGATGAAGGAATATAGTAAATATGACCCCACAGACAGTGGGAGATGAGCAGAGAGCATTGCTCTGCTTTGCTCCACCTCACTATTTACAAACTACACAGATATATTGGTTCGCCTTACATTGTGTTGTTGAGCTCCGCTAGCAGCGACACTAGAGAGAATCTTGCCAAAGAACTATGCATGAGGTTCCTGTGGCAGATTGCTGCATCTGAGACCTCGCCCCCCCCCTGGCTGGTTGGTAAGCTTTGAGGTTCCTTCAGGATTGAACTACAGCTGCTGGTTTGTGTGTGGTGTCTGCCTGCCTAGAGGACTGGTCTGCCCCTGCTGAGTAATATTTGGTGAACTGCTACCAAAGAAGATCGAGCTAGCCCTCAAAGAATTATTGCTAAACAGGTCCACTTCCCCCCATGTCCTAACAACCTTTTGCTTCCACTACCTCTGGTGGGTGATGGGCAAGGGTTCACACTTATTAAAGTAGATTGCAAAAAAAATTTTTTTTAACTTTCTTTTTTGTTTGTCAAAAAAATTTTATTGGATATATTCTATATTTACATTTCATTCCCCTAAGGTCCCACATGCCCTTTTCCCTCCCCCTGCTCCCTCATTCACCCCTTCCCACTTCCCTGTTCTGGTATTCCCCTACACTGATGCTTTGATCCTTTCCAGCACTAGTGTCCATTCCTTTCTTCTTGTCAGACATCATTTGGTATGTGAATTGTGTCTTTGGTGTCCCAAGATTCTAGGCTAATATCCACTTATGAGTGACTGCATACCATGTGTATTCTTTTGAGACTGGGTTACCTCACTTAGTATGATGTTCTCCAGCTCCATCCATTTCTCTAAGAATTTCATGAATTCATTGTTTCTAATGGCTGAATAGTATTCCATTGTGTATATATACCACATTTTTTTTGTATCCATTCCTCCGTTGAGGGACATCTGGGTGCTTTCCAGCTTCTGGCTATTATAAATAAGGCTGCTATGAACATTGTGGAGCATGTATCCTTATTGCATGCTGGGGAATCTTCTGGGTATATTCCCAGGAGTGGTATGGCTAGATCCTCCGGAAGAATAGACAAATGGGACCTCATAAAATTACAAAGTTTCTGTAAGGCAAAAAGACACTGTCAAAAGGACAAATCGGCAACCAGCAAATTGGGAAAAGATCTTCACCAACCCCACATCTGACAGAGGGCTAATATCCAATGTATACAAAGAACTCAAGAGGTTAGACCCCAGAAAACCAAATAACCCTATCCAAAAATGGGGTACAGAGCTAAACAGAGACTTTTCACCTGAAGAAATTCGGATGGCTGAGAAACACCTTAAAAAATGTTCAACATCATTAGTCATTAGAGAAATGCAAATCAAAACAACACTGAAATTTCACCTCACACCTGTCAGAATGGCTAGGATTAAAAACTCAGAAGACATCAGGTGTTGGCGAGGATGTGGAGAAAGAGGAACACTCCTCCACTGCTGGTGGGAATGCAAGCTGGTAAAACCACTCTGGAAATCAGTCTGGCGGTTCCTCAGAAAACTGGACATGATTGCAAAAAATTTATACCTACAAGGCACAGCCAAGAAAACCATTGATATATATACAATACAGAGTTAGAGCAGGTCATAGTGTGATTTAAAAAGCAGTGTGAATAGCATTATGTTATCAGCCCGGCTGGGCCAGGGAACATGCAGGAACATGTGGGCCCTACGTAGATTCAACTCATGATCTGCTTAGAAAACTAATCAATCTAAATAAAAATGACCTCAGTGCTGTCTAGTTTCAACCATCAATCCTATGAAAAGCCCCTAGATCAAGAGTTTAACATGTTTTGCCCTCTTGGGTCTTTCCAGAGGTTTCCTTGCTTTCTAGATGAGCCTCTGCTTTCTTTCTGCATCCTTAAACCATTCTTTTTAAAATGTTTCCTCTAGAGCAGATTCCTTTTAAAACTCACTCTTCTTATCATCCATACTTCATCCTTTGAGATGGTGAGACAAGGATGGACCCAGAGCAGAGAGGTGCTGATTCAGTGGAGGTTCCATATGATTGAGAACATCCAATACCCCAAGTTCTGAGCCATGCAAACGTGAGCTTGCAATAACACTTCACGCTAAAGTACACCCACTCTCTCCTATTTCACTACCACTGAGCTACAGCCCCAGCTCTCAGCACCCCTCTCTTAATTAATAGGTTAAATGAACCTCAGGCATTTGTGATATTATCTGAATCTGAATTTTAATGCCTTGGAAACATTGACTTCGACAAGGTTTTTGTGAAGGGAGATCCTGTTCTTCAAAAAGGTGCCAGGATAAATAAGATGCTAGGGGAAAGGCAGATGTGTTTTAAGAGATGAGGTCCAGACAACTCTGTAACTGATTAGTTTTGGGCTGGAAAGATGGCTCAGAGGTTAAGAGTGATGTCTGCTCTTGCTGAAGGTCTAGGTTCAGTTCCACGCAACCATATGGTAATTGATGGCCTCTTCTGGTCTCTGTGGGTACTACATGCATTTGTGGGGCATATACATACATGTGGGTAAAACATTCATACACATAAAATAAAAAACAAGAAAATTTATCATTTATACATGGGCTTGCCTTAGCTCCTTCACCAAGGCTGAGATGAGTGAGCACATCTTGAGTGGCTGGCCATCATTGCTGCACACAGGTTCCATCTACAGCTGAGTAAGACCATTGATGATGCTTTCCCCCTGCAGTGTGTTCAGCTCTGTCTAGCATAATTAGGGCTCTCCGATAGAGAGGGAACTCCCAGACCAGTTCTAACTCATTTTCTCCATGTCCTGTCACCAGAATATTTGATGTCTTCAGGTATAAGGTCTTGTCATCTAGCTCTGGTAGGCAACCAACAGCAGTTTTGGTTGCCCACCAGAACTAGAAGGAAATCAGTCTTCAGTTGTTGGGGTAATTTTTGTTTTTGTTTTTGTTTGTTTGTTCTTTGAGAAGGTCTTGGTATGTAGCCTTGGCTAGCCTTGGCCTTAAACTGACTCTCCTGGCTCAGCCTGATGAGGACTAGGACTATGGGCAAGTGTTACTATGCCCAGTTTGTCTTAAGCAAATGTTGGTGTGTTGTGGTTATCTCTCATGTGACATCATTAACCCATGTTTACTTAGAATTATGTCCTTTAATCGCAAGTATTCTATGGAGTTTTTCAGTTTTCCCTTATTGTTTTCTAGTTTAATCCCATTGCCATTTGTGAGCTTTGTCTAGTTTTTATTTAAGTGTAGCAGTGCAGGCCTTTAATCCCAGCACTAAGGACACAGAGGCAAATGGATCTCCATGAGTTTGAGGTTAGCTTAACTACATTCCAGGTTCCACATAAACCAGAGCCATAAAGGATGAGACCCTGTTTCAAAAAATTCTTTTTACTTATTTTTACTTATGTTTATATATGAGCATTTGCCTGCATATTTGTGTGTATGTATACCACATGCATGCCTGATGCCCACAAAGACCAGAAGAGAATGTCAGAACTAGAACTAGAACTAGAACTAGAACTAGAACTAGAACTAGAACTAGAACTAGAACTAGAACTAGAACTAGAACTAGAACTAGAGTTACAAGTGGTTGTGAGCCACCATGGGGGTGCTGGGAAACTAGCCTAGAAAGAGCAGCCAGTGCAGTTATCCACTGAGGCATCTCTCTAGCCCTGTTTAGGATATTTCAAGTATGTTTGAATGGTCCAGGATATGACGTACAATGCTGATTGTTTTGGATGAGCTTGAAATAAATCCTTATTGTTGGATGCCATACTCTACAGGTACCAGTTACATCCAGTTGGCTGATGGTGTCATTGAGTTCAACTGTGTCTTTCACAATTTCCTACCCCCTGAACCTGCCAATTACTAGTAGAATGGGGTTGGGACTTTCAATAATAATAGTAGAGTCTACTATTGCAGTTTCTGCAGTCCAATGAACAGGTTTTGGTCTGTAGGCCATTGGACTGTGACTCAGAGCCTGGGATGGATCAGTGATACCCCTGGCCTCCTTAGGTGAGCTGGAAATGCTAGAGAAGAGTTCAGATGGTCTCCTTATCTCTGTGATGGTTAGACTCCAGTGGGACCTGTGGTCCATGTAATGGGGACAGTTTCTTAAGTTGTTTGTGACCACACCTAGTTAACAATAGGACCTCTCATTTAAAATGGACCATCTCTGTTTCAGAAGTGTGAGAGGATTTCCCTCCATTCTCACTACGAAAACTTGGAAGGCTCAAAGTAAAAAAAAAAAAAAAAAATGGGGGTGGGTAATTCCCCGAGATGGTACAGCCTGTAAGATGATGTACTCTCAGATTTCTTAGTGTTGAGACTCATCCATGGACACTCTGAGTATAGTGCTATGGCACAGAGAGCTCTTAGACTCCTGTACAGTGAGGGCATCAGAGTCACCACCCATCAAGGTCTCTTAAAAAGTGAGATGTAGCCCGTGCCCTCTGGCGAGCACCGAGGCTGCTTTCTGCAACCAGCTCACCGGCCCCTGGACCAGCAGAAGCGGCGGGCCTCCATATTGCAACCAGGACACAGCTGGAAAGGCCCAGGCTCTGTGGGACTTCCCCGCACTCTCTGGCGAGCACCGAGGCTGCTTTCTGCAACCAGCTCGCCGGCCCCTGGACCAGCAGAAGCTGCGGGCCTCCATATTGCAACCAGGACATAGCTGGAAAGGCCCAGGTAAACACCCCTTCGAGGGCTGCCCTCACGGGGGATCTGCTAGGGTCTCGGACCCAATCAGGCTGAGTTCCGCCTAGGCTCTGCGGGACATCCCCGTGCCCTCTGGCGAGCACCGAGGCTGCTTTCTGCAACCAGCTCGCCGGCCCCTGGACCAGCAGAAGCGGAGGGCCTCCATATTGCAACCAGGACATAGCTGGAAAGGCCCAGGACACAGCTGGAAAGGCCCAGGCTCTGTGGGACATCCCCGTGCCCTCTGGCGAGCACCTAGGCTGCATTCTGCAACCAGCTCACCGGCCCCTGGACCAGCGGTAGCTGCGGGCCTCCATATTGCAACCAGGACATAGCTGGAAAGGCCCAGGTAAACACCCCTTCCAGGGCTACCCGCACAGGGGGATCTGCTAGGGTCTCGGAACCAAGCAGGCCGAGTTCCTTGCAACCAGGACACAGCTGGAGAAGCCCAGGTAGACAGACTCCAACAGGGGCTACAATCGCATGGGTGGCAGCCAGCTTATGATCCCTTAAAGCAGCAGTCACACATATTTACCAGTAGAGAAACAACAGGTGAGCCCAGCCTCACAGGAGATTCAAACACCAGCCACTAACAACAAGGCCAACTAAAACCAGAAATAACCAGATGGCAAAAGGAAAACGAAGGAACGTTACTAACAAAAATCAAGGCAACATGACAGCATCTGAACCCAGTTCGCCAACAACAGGAAGCCCTGGATACCCTAAAACACCAGAAAAACAAGACTTGGATATAAAATCACTGGTCAGGATGCTGGTAGCTGAACACATAGAAAAATCTCGTAAAGAAATAGAGGAGAAAATGGATCAAAAGTTAGAAGCCTTTACGAGGCAAATACAAAAATCACTTCAAGAAATTCAGGAGAAGATGGATCAAAGAGAAGAAGACAATAAGGAAGAAAGACAAAAGTCACTTAAAGAACTACAGAAGAACGTGGGCCAACAAGTAGAAGCTATGAAAGAGGAAACACAAAAATCTATTAAAGAAATACATGAAAACACAATCAAGCAAACGAAAGATCTGAGCACATCCATCCAGATACTAAAAACAGATGTAGAAACAACTAAGAAATCACAGAGGGAGACAACATTGGAGATAGAAAACCTGGGGAAGAAATCAGGGGCCTTAGACGCAAGTATCAACAATAGAATACAAGAGATAGAAGACAGAATCTCAGAAGCCGAAGATACCATAGGAACCATTGATTCAACAGTCAAAGAAAACACTAAATGCAAAAAGGTGGTAACCCAAAACATCCAGGAAATCCAAGACACTATGAGAAGACCAAACCTAAGGATTATAGGTATAGACGAGAGTGAAGATTTACAAGTTAAAGGGCCAGCTAATATCTTCTATAAAATTATGGAAGAAAACTTCCCCAACCTAAGGAGAGAGATGCCCATGAATATACAAGAAGCCTATAGAACCCCAAACAGACTGGACCAGAACAGAAATACATCCCGTCACATAATAATCAAAACTCCAAATGTAATAAACAAAGAAAGAATACTAAAGGCAGCAAGAGAAAAAGGCCAAGTAACATATAAAGGAAAACCTATCAGAATAACACCAGACTTCTCACCTGAGACCATGAAAGCTAGAAGATCCTGGGCAGATATCATGCAAACTCTAAGAGAACACAAACTTCAGCCAAAACTACTTTACCCAGCAAAACTCTCAATTGCCATTGATGGAGACATCAAGGTATTCCATGACAAAACCAAATTTGCAAGATATCTCTCCACAAATCCAGCCCTACAAAGGATAATAGGGGGAAAACACCAAGACAAGGAAGGAAACTACACCCGGGAAGAAGCAAGATAGAAACCTCCTCTCATCAAACCCAAAAGAAGATAACCTCTCGAATATAAAAAATAAATAAGATAAATAAATATAATTTCAAAAATGTCTGGAGGTAATAATTACTATTCCTTAATATCTCTTAACGTCAATGGACTCAATTCCCCAATAAAAAGACATAGATTAACAGACTGGATACGGAAACAGGACCCTACATTTTGCTGCATACAGGAAACACATCTCAGTGTTAAAGACAAACACTGCCTTAGAGTAAAAGGCTGGAGGACAATTTTACAAGCAAATGGTCTCAGGAAACAAGCTGGAGTAGCCATTCTAATATCAGATAAAATTGACTTTCAACCTAAAATCATCAAAAGAGACCCAGAAGGTCACTTCTTGCTGGCCAAAGGGAAAATCCACCAGGAAGAGCTCTCAATACTGAACATCTATGCTCCAAATGCAAGGGCACCCTCATTTGTAAAAGAAACCTTACTAAAGCTTAAAGCACACATTACACCTAACACAATAATTGTGGGTGACTTCAACACCCCACTCTCCTCAATGGACCGATCAGGAAAGCAGAAACTAAACAGGGACACAGTGAAACTAATTGAAACTCTGGACCAATTGGATTTAACAGATATATATAGAACATTTCATCCTAAAGCTAAAGAATATACCTTTTCCTCAGCACCGCATGGTACCTTCTCCAAAATAGACCATATAATCGGTCACAAGACAGATGTCAACAAATACAAGAAGATCGAGCTAATCCCATGCCTCCTATCAGATCACCATGGAGTAAGAGTGGTCTTCAATAGCAACAAAAACAACAGAAAGCCCACATACACATGGAAACTGAACAATACTCTACTCAATGACACCTTGGTCAAGGAAGAAATAAAAAAAGAAATCAAAGACTTTTTAGAATTCAATGAAAATGAAGGTACAACCTACCCAAATCTATGGGACACAATGAAAGCAGTGCTAAGAGGAAAACTCATAGCTCTAAGTGCATCCAAAAAGAAACTGGAGAGAGCATACACTAGCAGCTTAACAGCACACCTTAAAGTGCTAGAAGAAAAACAAGTTAACTCACCCAGGAGGAGTAGAAAACAAGAAATCATCAAACTCAGGGCTGAAATCAATCAAATAGAAACAAAGAGAACCATACAAAGAATCAACAAGACCAGGAGCTGGTTCTTTGAGAAAATCAACAAGAGAGATAAACCCTTAGCCAGACTAACCAAAGGACACAGAGACAGTATACAAATTAACAAAATTAGAAATGAAAAGGGAGACATAACAACAGAAACTGAGGAAATTCAAAAGATCATCAGATCCTACTACAAAGGTCTATACTCAAAACAACTGGAGAATCTGGAGGAAATGGACGATTTCCTAGACAGATATCAAATACCAAAATTAAATCAGCATCAAGTAGACCAGCTAAATAGTCCCATAACCCCTAAAGAAATAGAAGGGGTTATAGAAAGCCTCCCAACCAAAAAAAGTACGGGACCAGATGGTTTTAGTGCAGAATTCTACCAGACCTTTAAAGAAGACTTAACACCAATACTCTTCAAACTATTCCACAAAATAGAGACAGAAGGGACACTGCCCAACTCATTCTTCGAAGCCACAATTACGCTAATGCCTAAACCACAAAAAGATCCAACAAAGAAAGAGAACTTCAGGCCAATTTCTCTTATGAATATAGATGCAAAAATACTAAATAAAATTCTTGCTAACCGAATCCAAGAGCACATCAAAACGATCATCCACCATGATCAAGTAGGCTTCATCCCAGGGATGCAGGGATGGTTCAATATACGGAAATCCATCAATGTAATCCACTACATAAACAAACTGAAAGAAAAAAACCACATGGTCATCTCATTAGATGCTGAAAAAGCATTCGACAAAATTCAGCATCCTTTCATGCTAAAAGTCTTGGAAAGAGCAGGAATTCAAGGCCCATACCTAAACATAGTAAAAGCAATCTACAGCAAACCAGTAGCCAGCATCAAAATAAATGGAGAGAAACTTGAAGCATTCCCACTAAAATCAGGGACTAGACAAGGCTGCCCTCTCTCTCCATATCTTTTCAATATAGTACTTGAAGTTCTAGCAAGAGCAATTAGACAACATAAGGAAGTCAAAGGGATACAAATTGGAAAGGAAGAAGTGAAACTATCATTATTTGCAGATGATATGATAGTTTACCTAAGCGACCCAAAAAACTCCACCAGAGAACTTCTACAGCTGATAAACAACTTCAGCAAAGTGGCAGGGTATAAAATTAACTCAAGCAAGTCAGTGGCCTTCTTGTACTCAAAGGACAAGCAGGCTGAGAAAGAAATTAGGGAAATAACACCCTTCACAATAGCCACAAACAACATAAAGTATCTTGGCGTAACTCTAACCAAACAAGCGAAAGATCTGTACAACAGGAACTTCAAGTCCTTGAAGAAAGAAATCGAAGAAGACCTCAGAAGATGGAAAAATATTTCTTGCTCCTGGATTGGCAGGATCAATATAGTAAAAATGGCCATCTTGCCAAAAGCAATATACAGATTCAATGCAATCCCCATCAAAATCCCAACTCAATTCTTCATAGATCTAGAAAGAGCAATTCTCAAATTCATCTGGAGCAACAAAAAACCCAGGATAGGTAAAACTATTCTCAACAATAAAAGGACTTCTGGGGGAATTAATATCCCTGACCTCAAGCAGTACTACAGAGCAATTGTGTTAAAAACTGCATGGTATTGGTATAGCAACAGGCAAGCAGATCAATGGAACAGGATTGAAGACCCAGAAATTAACCCACAGACTTATGGTCACTTGATCTTTGATAAAGGAGCCACAACCATCCGGTGGAATAAAGATAGCCTTTTCAACAAATGGTGCTGGTTCAACTGGAGGTCAACATGCAGAAGAATGCGAATTGACCCACTCTTATCTCTTTGCACTAAGATCAACTCCAAGTGGATCAAGGACCTCCACAGAAAACCAGACACACGGAAACTATTAGAAAAGAAACTTGGGAAGACCCTGGAGGACTTGGGCACAGGGGAAAAGTTCCTGAACAGAACACCAATAGTGTACGCACTAAGATCAAGGATCGACAAATGGGACCTCATAAAATTACAAAGTTTCTGCAAAGCAAAGGACACTGTCAGAAGGACAAAACGGCAACCAACAAAGTGGGAAAAGATCTTCACCAACCCCACATCCGACAGAGGGCTAATATCCAATATATACAAAGAACTCAAGAAGTTAGACCCCAAAGAACCAAATAACCCTATCAAAAAATGGGGCACAGAGCTAAACAAAGAATTTTCACCAGAAGAAATTCGGATGGCCGAGAAACACCTTAAAAGATGTTCAACATCATTAGTCATCAGGGAAATGCAAATCAAAACAACCCTGAGATTCCACCTCACACCAGTCAGAATGGCTAAGATTAAAAACTCAAGAGATAACAAGTGCTGGCGAGGATGTGGAGAAAGAGGAACACTCCTCCATTGTTGGTGGGATTGCAAAATGGTAAAACCGCTCTGGAAATCAGTTTGGCGGATCCTCAGAAAACTGGGCATGTCACTCCCAGAGGACCCTGGCATACCACTCCTGGGCATATACCCAGAGGATTCCCCTGCATGCAATAAGGACACATGCTCCACTATGTTTATAGCAGCCTTGTTTATAATAGCCAGAAATTGGAAGGAGCCCAAATATCCCTCAAAGGAGGAATGGATACAGAAAATGTGGTATATTTATACAATGGAATACTACTCAGCAATTAAAAATAATGAATTCATGCAATTTGTAGGTAAATGGTTAGACCTGGAAAATATCATCCTGAGTGAGCTAACCCAATCACAAAAGAATGCACATGAAATGCAATCACTGATAAGTGGATATTAATGAGCCCAGAAGCACTAAATACTCAAGACACGAATAGCAAGTCAAATGATTCCCAAGAAGAAGAAAGGAGAGGACCCTGGGCATGTAAAGATTGCATCCAGTTTAGTAAAGAAACTGAGGGGGGAGGGGGAATGATTGGGGAATAGTTGGGTGGGGAGAGGAACTATGGGAACTATGGTGGGTGGGAACTGGGAAAGGGGAAAGCCCTTGGAATGTAAACATAGAATATAGAAAATAAAAATTTAAAAAAAAAGTGAGATGTAGAAGCCAGAGTTCTCCCAAGCAGTGGCAGACTTAGAAAACCACCCTAGCACTTCTCCATCTGTTCTGTATGACTAGGGATATACAGTAGGCTGATGACCTTCATTCTCCTGTCCTATGACCAGGAGGAAGGAGTGTCTTGCTTCATTTCTCCACAGGAGTCTGTTGAAGCACATCACTCCTTCCATGCCCCATCTCATCTTTGCACGGCATGGCTCCCCATCTTCACCGAGTCTAGGTAGAGCTTTGAACACATCTGCCCTCATGTAAACCTCTGATCAAATGAAATATTTTCTCTTGCCTGTCTGCCCTTGTTGTGGGGGTTTCAGGCTTGTGAGTGGAGAGGAGAGTTGAGGAGAGGAGAGAGAGGGGAGGGAAGGGGAGAGAAGAGAGAAGATGCCAGAGAAAAGGAGAAAATGGAAGAGAGGAAGGAGAGGAGAGGAGTGCAGTGGAATGAAGGAGTGCAGTGGAGAGGAGAGGAGGGGAGAAAAGAGGAGGGAAGAAGAGGGGAAATGGAGAATGGCAGAGGAGAGGAGGAAAGTGGAGGGCAGAGGAGAGGAAAAGAGGGGAGAGGACAGGAGGGGAGAAGTCATAAGAGAGGAAGGAAGGGGACAGGAGAGGAGAAATGGGGAGAGGGGAATGAGGGGAAAGGAATGGAGGGGAGGGTAGAGAAAGAGAAGCGAGAGGAGAGGAGTGAGGAAAGGAGAAGAGTGGATGGGAGGGGAGGGGAAGGGAGGGGAAGAGAAAGGAATGGAGGAGAGTGAGAGGAGGGAGGGGAGGAGAGGAGAGAGGAAAGGAGAGGAGGGGAGAGGAAAGGAATGGAGAAGAGTGAGAGGAGAAAGGGGAGGGGGGAGAAGCCAGAGGAGAAGAGGGGAGAAAAGGGGAGAGGAGAGAGGAGGGGAGGATAAGGAAGGGAGGGAAGGAGATAGGATCAGCACCACTGTCAATGCCACAGCCTCCTCCCTGCGTTAGTAATCAGCTGTTTGCTGCACCAGGACCGACTCCGGCAGCTGTTGTTCCTCCATTCATCTGTGATTCCATCTGCCCCATACTTTCTCCAAAACAGGGACAAGGCACCCTGTAGACACAGTTCTTCAACACACCTAAAAGGTTCTGATTCTTACTGTGTTCTGCTTTTGCTCTTATTGATATGAATAATGCCATTGAAGTTCTTTACATGCTGAGCCAGAAACTGAAAGTTTTCTCAAGATTTATACTGTAGTAGATCATTAACACTCCTTTCTTCTAATCACTCCCATGTTTCAGTGAGGGAAATTTTTACACATGTATGAGGAAACATCACAAGAATATTCTCAGAAACACTTAGTAAATACAAGGAGAAAGACCCTATAAAAGACAGGATTCAAGTGGCAGAAAGACAGGTGATTTGAAGTATATTCACACAATGGGAAAAGTGTGTCAAGAGGAAAATGGGTGAGCGATGGTTTTCCAGAACAATGTGCACAAGTTTCACCCATGAAAGCAAGAGAAATCAGTAGAGAAAGGAACAAATGGAAAGACATCCTTCCTCTGAATGTCAGGTATATCTCAATATTTACCTTGCTGAGGCATAGACACGGTCAGTGCTTTATATCTGTGGGTTTCATGTCTATGGTGTCACCTAATGGTGAATGGAGTGAATACTTAGGTCTCCAATGGTTATAAGTGATAGAGAATGAGTCCTCTGTTCTTGTTATTGTCCTCCTAAAAATCTGTATAAAACCTACTCACGGGGCCTGCAGAGATAGCTCAGTGGGTAAGACTGCTTGCTTTATAAGCGGGAATTTCTGTATTCGAATCCCCAGCACTCACAGCAAAAGCTGGCCATGGCTGCACATGCTTGTAAACACAACATGAGGTCAAAACAAACAGATGGATTCTGAGAGCTTGCTGGCTAGCCTAGCTGAGGTAAGCTTTGGGTTCTGTGTTTGTCTCAAGGGAATAAGCTGAGAATGATCAGAAAGGATCTTGATATCCCGCTCTGGCCTCTCCATGAGTGTGTACTAGCACACTCACATGTATATACTACATGCAAGTGCATTGTGTGCACACACAGAGAGAAAGAACAAACCAGTAAGAAATGCTTTTCCTGTAATGGGAGATAGTATGGGCAGTATAAAACTCATTTCAAGTATAAAGGGGATAGGTGTCCCTTTTATATAAGGGACTTGGACATACGTAGATTTTAATATCTGTAAGGGTTACTGGAATCAGTGTCCATGGTGTTGTGGGATGGCTATATTATACTCCATTGATTGTAAGACAGGAATTGAGTAAAACCTGGAGGGATAAGGTAGAAACTAATAAAAACAGCTCCCCCTAGTGGCTGTGATGATGGAAGGGAAAGCCCTGGTTTAGTGAATCATTTGTGTTCTCCTGTTCACATTAAAAATACATATTTAAAAAACAGTGGGAAGGGGTGGATGAGGGAGCAGGGGGAGGGAAAAGGGCATTGGTACCTTTGGGTGGTGGGGAACCAGAAAAAGGGAAATAAATTGTAAATATAGAATATATCCAATAAAAAAATTGGATCACAAAAATAGGATCCCTGTAGCAGAGAGCATCAAGGGAAATGAACAGAATGGTGTGTCAAGCTGGGGAGATTCAGTCTTCTTTCACATGCTCAACTTCTGGTGCTGCCCTACTGACCCCTGATGTTTATTTGACACTAGAGGGTATTTTTCCACACCAAGCAATTCTGCAGGTCATTGTGAGGGATTAGGAGTCCTGTAGTTCAATCCAACGTGACACTACCTGAGCTGTGCACGGATCCCACAGGCGTTTTGTTCCCATGTGACTGCCCGAGAAGTGGTTTAACTTGTGTTTATATTGGTTACACATTAGACAGTTCTGTGACCCTCCAACCTTGGTTGCCATCATACAGCAACTCACATAAACACATTTTCTATGTATTAAATAAATGAATAACCAGATGAACGGGCACGCAGGGGCAAGGTCTAGAACAATCCCACACACTGAGCATCTGGATACACAGACTTGCCAGGGCCCCACTCTCACCTGGAGATATGTTCAGACTTGAAGCACTGAGTCATGCTGTCTAGAGATTGTTACAGATGAATCACATAGGCACCAACTTTCATTAATTAACTGGTTCTCCCCTCTCTAAACCAAGGCAAATGAGGCCATACAGTCCAAACTTCTAACCTTTTTTTTTTTTAATGACCCCAGTCAATTCTGAGACTGAAGTTAGGTTTAATTATTTTTCAAATTCGCTTTTATACCATTTTAAATATATGCAAGTATTAAGGACAATAGTAGTACAATGAAGAATAAGCAAGACAGTAAACACAAAATAGTCAAGCCAATAAGCAAAGTCCCAAGATTACTCCACAGTGACAGTTGTTTCCAAGGGCTTGCTAGAATGACCAAAATACCTGAGCCCACTTCTTTTTCCAAGCCCCAAATCTTGCCTGAAGCCTCCTTCTTTCATTCCACCCTAAGATTAAAATTCCTGCCTTAACCTACTTCCCTATTATAGCCTAACATCAGATTCCTGCCTGAACTTAACCTCCCTATTATGCCCTAATGTCAGATTCCTGCCTGAGCTTACTCCCCTGTCATTGCCTAATGTCAGATTCCAGCCTGATGTCAAGCTCCTGCCAGGTGGCACAGCACCCCAGTAAGGTGATCTACATCTCCCCCTACCTTTTTATTTCAAAAACAAGGCTGAGCCTGTCTTAGGTTGTTCTCACAAGAATGCCTTCCTTACCTGTCTTCAAAGTCACATGCAACTTGTTTGTATTATTTGAACAAACAGGCCTTATTAGTATTTATTAATAAATGTAGCCTTTCAGCACATGCCTCTGTCTTAGGTTGGTAAGGTTCTGTACAGAATCTTACCCATCCTTGGCTTGCCAGCCTATTAAATTAATGACTCACTCTGGGGATTTGTTTTTAGTATCAAGTCATGTACTTTGGCTGCCAACATGTTGATGTTGTTAAAGATAAGCTTTAATATGATGGGCAGGAATAGAAGTATTCCCAGGACAAGAGGGGCTAGCATGATCAGGCCATATATGTTATTCTTGAAGCTTGACCAGGATGGAAATACTGACTTAAGGCTATGGATAATTTTATAAGCAATATCGGTAGCATCAGAGCTCAGCAGAGTAGCATTCTTTAAATTCTTAAACTCACTATGCAAAGTTAAAATATCCAGAGTGGTGTTGGGATTATGTCAAACACACTGCAGGTGTCTTTGAACTTTTCCCCAATCATATTTACTGTCATTGTAAACTTTAGAAGTAACGTAAATCCATTGGTATTTAGCACGGCACTTGAGATAACTCCTTACTCTGGACCTGCTCTCCAATAATTTGAATAGTATCATAAGGAGCATCCACATGTTGTTCCAAACCTTATCTAAATCCTCTTGACTACTCAGAACATTAGTAACATTTTTTTTTGCTAAGTGATTAACAAAAGTAGCTATCTTAACCTCTTGTGTCAAAGCAATTGCAGAGGCAGTGGTGCTAGCTATTAACTTAATTGAAGCTGATATACCAGCAATAATCAAGCCTACTACTTTCTTGCTTCTACTTAAAGCCTAACTCACTTCACACAGTACCTGCAAGCTTCTTTCATAATACCAATGTCCTATAATATTCACAGGCAATAGAACAAATGCTGGTTGGTATACCACCATAATAGACATGCCATGTTTCAATACAATAACACAATTGGAAAAAGTACAACCAATACAACTTATATTAAGTAATATAGGAGAAACAGAAGTAATTTTAGCATGACCAATTAATAAAAGATTGTGATCTTTAACACATGTGATGCACTAACACTTGTTCAGAATCCAAATCCTGTTCCAATTTTATCTATTGCTAACATCTTCATAAAATCTGCAGCTAACTTCCCAGTGTGTCTCTGAAAATGTCTAGAACCAACCTTCTAAATGAAGACTATCATTTCCTTTTTCCCAATATTGGGTTGGTTTCTAGGCCAGTCCATGATTGAGTCAGACTAACTTGTCACATTAAAGGAAATAGAAGGGTCATTATAATAACTTCTCTATCTGATTAATTTTTCTATGTCAGTTTCCACAGTCTCCATGTTGTCTGTCCCACAAGATCTAAAAGCTTGAGGCAAATCAGCTTGCCCAATCTGGGATATAGGCACACAGAGGTGAGTCAGGAACAAACGTCCAAAGCAACTTTCCTGTCACCATTGCCAGGGCTCTCAGCAAGCTCATGGTCAGCATCATTCTTTGTCCCAGTATCTGCATGTCTCACCAATCACTCTGGCAGATAGCATGCTCCTTCAGCATCCTGCAGAAAAAAAACCCAAACATGCCCTCTTCCCCATATTAAATACCTGATCAGGACAATGCCATGTGATAGTATGTGGATCCTTCCATTTCACCTAGGCATACATACACCTAGTTGTAGGGTGCCGTAGACACTCAGCAGAGAGATCCTTGGCATCCAAATTTTAAAAAATTTAAAATAAAAAGAACATGAATTAAATAAATTTGTGGTGTCTGGGGATATAACTCCCCCTTTATTATTTTATGAAGAAATTGTTTTAAAGTCCAACGATAGCTGTTTCTCAATACCTTGTCCTTGAGGATTATAAGGAACCCGAGTAATATTGATAATATTAAAGTGTTGACAAAGCATCTCAAATGCTTGACTTTAATAGGAAGTACCATTATCTGTTTTAATCTGATTTGGAAAAACAACCTAGGCAATGACTAATTACATTTTTAGTTGTTCCTCCTGTTAAAGCAGTTACAACTAGAAAGTCTGAAAAGGTGTCAGTAGTCATATGTACATATTTTAATTTTCCAAAATCAGAAATATGAGTAACATCCATTTACCATAATTGATTAGGTACAAGTCCTCAAGAATTAACACTATTATGTGGTACAGGTAGAAATTGAGGACATTCTGGGCAAGTGTTTACAATTTGACATGCACATTCTCTAGAAATACCAAATTGCTGTCTCAAGTTATTACTATTTTGATGATGTAAAGAATGAGATCGTTTGGCTAATTGTTCCTGAGTAAGGCCTATAACCTTCCTGGTGTAAAAATCTGCTGTGGCATTGTCCTCACTAACGGGTCCTGGCAATCCAGTATGAACTCTTAAGTGGCATTCTCATAAGCCAATTGTATAACAAAAGGAACCCCTTGCTCCAAAAAATTCTACTAGCTGCTTTTTTTGGTAGTCTATCCACAAATTCCTGAAATCAGGAGGCTGTTTGATACCAAATAAATTCCCACTGAGATCTCCTTTCCAGTCTTGGGGGGGGGGGTTAAATTTTGCTTCTACCACTGTATCCAATAAAGCTTTTGTTAAAGGGGCATGGAGCCCATACTGTCCACAGCTGTTTGTAGCTTTTATTACTCTAGCAATCATACTGATTACAAAATAAGGGCGAGTTAAGAATCATGAGCCTGGGATCAAACTGCAAACTGCAGTCAATGGAACACTGGCTGTTTAGCAATAATTCTTAAGTTTCTTTTGCAATACTAGAGCATAACCAAAACAAAATGGGAAAACAAAACCCAATTTTAAACAATCCATTCTCTTTAAAATCAATACCAAAAGCATTACTTTCACATTGCAAAGCTTGACTGCCAGTTCTTATATATGAATGCTTGACAGTCTAATTTCTAGGATGAAAATTACATAAAATATTATCCCAACTCCTGGGCTGATTCATGTCACATATTGTTTTAAATGACTCCAACCCTGAGTTACCGGTTTTAGCTAACTTTTTTTAACCAATATTACACTTTTTTAATCATACCCAATAACTTATAAGCCAATACTCTATAACCAAGACATGCAGGACATATTTATACCTTTAAAACCAATCAGAAACAAAATGAAGCGACTACACAAATCTTATAGATTTAGGCCAAACAAAATTTTTACTTTTTCTAACTGTAATTTCAAGAGAGGAGCTCCTTGTTACCTGCTGAACCCAATAATCACAGTAACAGAGATTTTTGTAGGAAAAAAAAAGCCACCAGCCCTTACCATAGAAGCTGAGAAGCTGCTGGCCCCTTTAAGATCGGCTTGTACAGAGAAGCTCCTGGCAAGGCTTCTCAACTGTGCTAGATGCCTAACTACAGGTGCTGGTCTCCAAAGGCCAACTGAGACTGCTATTTATTCATTTTCTCTCTTTTTCTTTGTATGAAATTAGTTAAAACTAAATCAAAGGGTGAACAACCAGCAGATAAAGTTTTACCAATTTTTTCTTTTGAACATGAAACACAAAACATTCAAGCAATGAAACAAAACGAAACACAGGCATAACATAAAACAGTTTTGACAGACATGGACAGATTGGCGTGCCAAGGACAGACAATAGACAGAGAGGGAAGAGAATATACTCCCTAAAGGACCTACCTAAAGGACCCAGAACCAAGCATTCCTCCAGTAGGAGTCAGAGGAGGCAGGACATTTCCAGACCTCCCACAAGGGACTCTCCACCCTTGATCACTAATTGAGAAAATGACCCACAGCTGGATCTCATGGAGGCACTTCCCCAACTGAAGCTCCTTTCTCCGTGATAACTCCAGCCTGCATCAAATTGACACACAAAACCAGCCAGTACAATCCTAGAACAAGATTATCCTATTTGTAAGCTCTGGGCTGGGAATAGGGAGGGGATTTCCACCACCCACATAATCTCAGAGACAAGATAATTCTCTAAATGACCTTCAAACATAATTCTTAGCTTCTTTAGGTAAGATACAGACTAAATGCTCAACAGTCAGCAAGAGCTACAGGCAAATGGGCCCCTTGTTCCGTTAGCTTAGTTTTAGTGGTAATGATGCAGGACTCTTTAAAGTTAACAAGAACTTTCAGGGCCAGCCATGCATAACCTGAGGAGTACCACAGGCCACTGTAAAAATCCAAATGAGACAGTGGCTTTAGTCTGTTGTCTCAAGACATGACAGAAACTTTTATTGGTGCATGCAAAGCAGAAACAGGCTTTATTAAGAATTATTAAAGAATCCGGGCGGTAGTGTCGCACGCCTGTAATCCCAGCACTCTGGGAGGCAGAGGCAGGTGGATTTCTGAGTTCGAGGCCAGCCTGGTCTACAGAGTAAGTTCCAGGACAACAGGGCTATACAGAGAAACCCTGTCTCAAAAAAACCAAATCCAAAAAAACCAAACCAAACAAAAAGACTTATTAAAGAAAAACAAAAAATTAAAGAAAAGCAAAAAGTCAAAGAAGGAGAAAAAACTCCCAAGAGAGGTAGGGTTTCTGAGAGAGGAGAGAGCTGTTAAATGCCCATTGTTTAGAAGTTTTATGAAGTGATGGCAGACCCTTGACAAAGATCTCTGGTGAGGCTGGTTAATTTTCTGGGCTATCATGGGCAGATCCATTGGAGGGCCCATGGATATAGGTATGCCCTCCTGGAACTAGTGGGGATCTAGGACTGTCCACACACCACTCACCCAGTTAGAGGAGTTCATCTTTCTCTCCAGCTCTGACCTTAGCTGTCTGCTAGCTGTTTGTCTCTTGACCATTTTCATGGTCAGCTTGTCTCTTTACCTCGACAGAGAGTTAGTCACCAGTGTGTAACTAAGTCTTCTTTGGTCCCCTCATATTCCTTAGGGTCTATAGGGTGGTCTAAGGGCACCTTCTAGGTGGAAGGTCTTACTAAAAGCCATCTTTGCATATAAATAAGTCCATATAATTAGCTGTATTAGAAGCCAGAATATATGAAAAGACAATGGTGCCTTACACAAGTATCTCAGTGGTGTGGGGGGAGGGGCAGCAGGTATGTAGTCACTGACTCAGAGCCCCACCTCCCTTCCTCTTCTGATTGGCTTGGCTAGTCACACCCAGATAAGGCCTCTTTTATTTATTTTCTTCAGCTCTCAAAGCTCTGCCATTTTAAACCTTTATCTTCCTTTACCTCACCTCCACCCCACCCCAGCCTCTGTTTTCACTGCAGCTTATGTGAGCATCTGGCAGTTCTCATCATGGGTCTTTCTTCTTTATCACCTATATATAGGGAGGTAGCTCCTGCCTCACTAATACATACACAGCAATGCCAAAAGCATTTTATCTTTATTATAAAGCAAAGGAGATCATTATCTCATAGTTATTTAAAACCAAGACTTACACTGGTAAAGAGCTACCAAGTAACGCTGCGTTACATTGAGCTGGAATTGACTACCAATATAAACTCAACTGGAAGACACATTACCTGTCTGTACAGTGCAGCCCTGTCTCAAATAGGAAGACCAAAACCCAAACAAACAACAAAACAAAACAAAATCTAAACATATGACTAATAGCAAAAGCAAAATAGAAGCAAAAGTAGTGTGTACGTATGTGAGTGCACGTGTGTGTGATAGTCAGTTCTCTGCATTTGTGGGGAACAGGCTCGAAGACCCACATAGATATCAAAATCCTTAGATGCTCAACTTCCTTCTATAAAATGATATAGCGTTTGCATAGAACTTATATATAGCTTGCTGTAGACTTTACCTTATCTCTAGTTTAAGATTTCTAGTATCTCTGTATTACTAATAATACAGTGCGATGTCATGAAAATAGTTATTAGTATTGTATCATTTAGGAAGTGATGGCTGCAGTGAGCCAGGAAGATTACTCAGCAGGAACCAGCTGTACTTACTGTGCATGCCCGACAGTCTGAGTTTGATTCCTGGAGTCCATAGTGGAAGAAAAGAAACAGCTCCTCATAGTTGTCCTCTGATCTCCACAAGCGGGTCTTGGCATATGCAAGCCCTAACTACACACAATAACAACAATAAGCCAAATAAAATTATATTTAAAAAGAAGTAATGAAAAGAAAAACTGGCTGTGTATGTTTGGTACAAAGGTAATTTTCAGTTTCAAAAGACTATTTTTCCTTTTTATAAAGTAAAAAGTAGATGTTTTCACATATTCTGTGCCCCCCCCATTCCAGTTCGTTCCCATCTCCCCTATCTATAGCCACTCCATTTCTGTCTCTTGTTAGAAAACAAACAGGCCTCTAAAGAATAATAATAAAGTAAAATATGATTTAAAAATATCAGAAAGACACAAACAGACAGGAGAAGAGCCACAGAAAAACCACAAGAAACACACATAGACTCAGGACACATATGTTCACACACACAAGAATCCATTAAAAATAATAAATTGAAAACCATAATGTATATGCAAAGGGCCTATAAGGTAATAAATAAATAAACAAATAAATAAATAAATAATAAAAATGTCCAGACATCCCACAGACTTATGGTCACTTGATCTTTGATAAAGGAGCCACAACCATCCGGTGGAAAAAAGATAGCCTTTTCAACAAATGGTGCTGGTTCAACTGGAGGTCAACATGCAGAAGAATGCGAATTGACCCACTCTTATCTCCTTGTACTAAGATCAACTCCAAGTGGATCAAGGACCTCCACATAAAACCAGACACACTGAAACTATTAGAAAAGAAACTTGGGAAGACCCTGGAGGACTTGGGCACAGGGGAAAAGTTCCTGAACAGAACACCAATAGCTTATGCTCTAAGATCAAGAATCGACAAATGGGACCTCATAAAATTACAAAGTTTCTGCAAAGCAAAGGACACTGTCAGAAGGACAAAACGGCAACCAACAAAGTGGGAAAAGATCTTCACCAACCCCACATCCGACAGAGGGCTAATATCCAATATATACAAAGAACTCAAGAAGTTAGACCGCAAAGAACCAAATAACCCTATCAAAAAATGGGGCACAGAGCTAAACAAAGAATTCTCACCAGAAGAAATTCGGATGGCCGAGAAACACCTTAAAAGATGTTCAACATCATTAGTCATCAGGGAAATGCAAATCAAAACAACCCTGAGATTCCACCTCACACCAGTCAGAATGGCTAAGATTAAAAACTCAAGACACAACAAGTGCTGGCGAGGATGTGGAGAAAGAGGAACACTCCTCCACTGTTGGTGGGATTGCAAAATGGTAAAACCGCTCTGGAAATCAGTTTGGCGGTTCCTCAGAAAATTGGGCATGTTACTTCCAGAGGACCCTGGCATACCACTCCTGGGCATATACCCAGAGGATTCCCCTGCATGCAATAAGGACACATGCTCCACTATGTTTATAGCAGCCTTGTTTATAATAGCCAGAAATTGGAAGCAGCCCAAATATCCCTCAAAGGAGGAATGGATACAGAAAATGTGGTATATTTATACAATGGAATACTACACAGCAATTAAAAATAATGAATTCATGCAATTTGTAGGTAAATGGTTAGACCTGGAAAATATCATCCTGAGTGAATTAACCCAATCACAAAAGAATGCACCTGAAATGCAATCACTGATAAGTGGATATTAATGAGCCCAGAAGCCCTAAATACTCAAGACACAAATAGCAAGTCAAATGATTCCCAAGAAGAAGAAAGGAGAGGACCCTGGGCCTGTAAAGATTGCTTCCAGTTTAGTAAAGAAACCGAGGGGGGAGGGGGAATTATTGGGGAACAGATGGGGGGGAGAGGAACTATGGGAACTATGGTGGGTGGGAACTGGGAAAGGGGAAAGCCTTTGGAATGTAAACATAGAATATAGAAAATAAAATTAAAAAAAAAAAAAATGTCCAGACACATTCCTTAACAGTGGTTTGTTTCCTTTAGAGAAAACAAGAGTTTTCATCTGTAACTGGCTATCAATTGGAAATAGCTTCTGAGTTTGGGAGGGGGCACTGATTCTTTTGGCTCTAGGACCCCATGTGGTGTGCTCTGACCCAGGCTCTGCGTTCATATGTGCATCAGTCCTGCTGTGTTTAGAGGCCTTGCTTCCTCCGTGTCCTCCATCCCTCCTGGCTCTTACACTTTCCACCGCATCTTCTGTAGGTTTCCTGTTCACTGAATTTGATGGTGACATCCCATTTAGGGCTGAGTATTCCAAAGCCTTTCACACTCTGCGTATTGTCTGGATGTGGGTCTCTGTATTTGATCCTATCAACGGCAGGAGGAAGCTTCTCTGATGAGGGCTGAGCAAGGCTCACTGCTCTACGAGTATGGCAAAATGTCATTGAGGGTTGTTTTATTGTTATGGTCCTTTATCGTGGTAGTTCTCAACCTTTCTAAAGCTGTGACTCTTTAACAGAGTTCCTCGTGTTGTGGTGACCATAAAATTATTTTTGTTGCTATTTCATAACTGTAATTTTGTTACTGTCATGAAATGTAATATAAATATCTGAGATGCAGGATAGCTGATATGTGACCCCTGTGAAAGGATCATTTGACTCCACCCAAAGGACCATGAACCACATGCTGAGAACCATTTCTTTAGCAGAGCAGTAGTAGTTTTGCCCTAGGTCCCTGACCTATCTAGTATGAGGTGCTTGGCCACCCAAGCAGTGTTGGGAGTGGGTACCACCTCATGGAGTGGGCCTTAATCTAATCAGATATTGGTTACCCCCACAACCTTTCAGTCATTATTGTGAATCTGGGAGGCAGGTCATCACTGTAGACCAAAGGGTTTGTGGCTGGATTGGTGTTTCCCTTTCTCTTTTTTGGTAGCATGCCTAGTAAGTACCTCCCAGTACTATGGACACTAACTAGTCTGTAGGAGTGAAGATTCTATTTGGCACCAACTCAACTTCTCTGTGTTCTATGAGTTATATAGGTGTTGTCTTCACCAAGAGAGCTTTAGAGTCAGTTTTTAGAGAGCAACCAATAGGCTTACCAATATCTGGGTCCTTTGGGGGTTCCCATGGGACTCCTTTGACCAACTGCTCTATAATATGCAATCCATTCCTGGTACTGGAACCTTCACTTGGTGATAAGAGATATTCAGTCAGGGCTCTGTCTCCCTTGATCTTTGTCAGTTCCATTTAGATCACCTTCATATATGTATATATTTGAGGACATTTCCTCTGTATTAGGTTTTCATATGACCCCTCAAATGGGCCTTATTTTTTGGCTGTCTCTCCCTCTGTACCTTCTCCCTTCTTTCCTCCCTCTCCCTATTTGATCTTCCTATTCTAGACCCTTCTCTTCTTTCAATTATTTCTGGCCACCTACTCCTTTTGAATATGATTTCTTCTTTGTGTTCTAGATCCTTCAGGTGTGCTGTTAAGTTACTAGTATAAGATTGCTCCAATTTTCTAATGTAGGCACGTAGTCCTATGAACCTATCTGTTAAAACTCCTTCATTGTGTCCCAAAAGTTTGGGTATGTTGTGTTTTCACTTTCATTCAATTCTAGAAAGTTTTTTATTTTTTTTTATTAGTGTCTGTGTTGACCCACTTTTTATTTAGTAGTGGGTTGTTCAGTTTCCATGAATTTGTAAGCGTTCTTGTTTCTGTTGTTGATACCAGCTTTAATCCATAATGGTCAGATAGTATGCAATATGTTATTTCAATTTTCTTTTATCTGTTGAGACTTGCTTTGTGTCGGGATCTATGGTCATTGTTAGAGAAAGTTCAGTGAGATGCTGAGAGGGTATATATATATATATATATATATATATATATATATATATATGCTTTTGTGTTCAGATAACACATTCTGTAAATATCTGTTAGGTCCATTTGGTTTATTATGTCTGTTAGTGCCAATATTTCTCTCTTTATTTTTTGTCTGGATGACCTGTCTATCGGCAAGAGTCAGGTATTGAAGCCAGGCACAGAAAGAAGGAAAATGGAGGACTGTTGGAAGACCCTGCTATTGTGGTCGCAGTCTGCATGTCTGAAGAAGCTCTCTGAACTTGGTGCAAATGGAGGACTCCATTTCTCAGTGGGACTTTCTCTTCTCTGCCTGATCTTGTCTGGAGCATCTCTCTGAGCTCAGGTACCTGACCTCATCTAGAGGATAACCCTGAACAGAGGAGCTTCCTGTGAGTTCTGCCTGGTTCAGCACTGAAGTCCCACTCAGCTCTACCCTTCTTGCCATATGATGATTAGACTCTGTGTTTTGACCAATCAACAACCCTTCCTACCTGCAACCCCCAAAAGCCTGAAGAAAGTCGTGCAGCCTATGGCCAGATGACAGGCTCAACTTCCTCTCTCTCTCTCTATAAGAACCTGCCAGGCAGATTCTTGGAATTCCTCTTTGTATAAATGAAGCATTCCCAACCTAGCTACTAATGTGTATTCACCCTGGAATACACATTGGGGAGCCTTCCTGCTCCCCAAGATCTATGTAGTTCCTGTTCCTGTTAATCCTGAATAAAGTTGAGCTGCCTCACTGAAGCTGATCTAGAAAGTCTATCCATTGGTCAGAACTCACAATGTGGGAACCCTGCTCACACCCCACTGGTGACTCACAGCCCCCAGGGAGGGTCACAGAGGACATCACAGGAACTAGGAAAATTTAAGAGGTAAGGAAATGTTTGTTTCATTGTTTTGTTTGTTGTTGTTTTTTCTTTTGTTTTGGTTTTTTTGATGGTTTCATAGGACTCAACATGCATAAAAGGTATTTAACTTATAGTTCAGATTCTCCGTCTACTGTATTTCCATCATTCTTCAACAAAGGCAGCACATACAAGGACAATCCCAACGAAGTAAGAATTTGTTTGCACAACTTGCCACAGGAGAAAAAAAGCATTTGAACACATTAATAACTTGTTCATAATGAAAACCTGCATTAAACAAAGATTCCTCCACAGATTTATGCATGTGTAAAGTCTGCCCTCTGGGGTTGCTTTAGAAATCTCCCAAACCCTAACATCTCAAGTCCCTTAAAGGAAAAGATATTTCCACATAACCTTTGTAATTTTTCTGACTTCCTTAAATTATCTCTAAGTTATGCATAATATGTAATATAATATAAAAGCTGTATAAATAGTTATTATATTTTATTGTTTGGGAATTTATAAGAAAAATATCTATGAGTCAAAACAGACTCATTGTTTTCTGAGTCCTTTCTTGCCCCTTCCTTCTCTTTTCTCTCTCTTCTTCACTCTGTTTGACAGGATCTCTCTATAACTCCAGGTTGGCCGCAACTCTTAAGACTCCTGCCTCAGCCTCCTCAGTGCTGGAATTACAGGAGTGGGACACAATTCAAGATGTAAAATGCTTAAAACCAGGGAGGTGAGCCCACAATGGAGCGAGACTGAATACCGGGTATTTCTGATCCTCACTTGGTTGAACCTGCCCAGACAGAAGGACCTGTCTCCTCTAGAATCCTACTCCTGATCTGGCTCCTGAATCCTGTTTAAAAGGCTGCTGTCTTAGACCCTGGTGCCTTTCTTTGCTCTCCCCAGAAAGGTTATTGGGAAATGCTTGCAAGAATATCCCCCGTGGCAGAATGCAGATGGGAGTGTTAAGCAGAACAAGTAACTGATGTATTTATGTAAGCGCAGCAAAAGCCTCTGCTGATCCCACAGGGTTTGCTACCTGTCCAGATGTGTCCCAAATCAAATGACAGGAACCGGGTCTCTAATCTCTCCATTCCCTGGATGAGGGTTGTCCCTTAAGCAGAGGTGTGAACTTATGAAAAGACCAAGCTCAAATCCAGGAAGAGGTTCAACCAAGAGCTGTTAGCTGCCACAACAACCTGGGTGTGGGGTTGGGGAGATCTGAGCTACAGAAGGACATCCACTGCAGAAGGGGCCGTTCCGTCTGCAGTGCAGATAAATAAAACCAACGTGAATGGCAACTTTTAGAGTAAATACGGAGCATAGTTCACCCAAGACTGGAAACAGAAGAGTGTTTATTCTTACCATTTTGGTAATGTTGTAAAGGCACAGGTCAGTGCATTAGGACAAGGGAAAAAAAAATAAGTTGTCTTATTTTTGGCTCTTACAGCAGGGTGCCATGGGCTGGGTGGCTCAGACAGCCTGCATAATTTCTCATGGCTCTGGAAACAGCAAGTCTAAGATCACCGGATCTCATGCCTACTGAGGGTCCTTGTCCTAGTTGCAGACAGATGTCTTCTAGTGTTCCTTCAGAGGGTTGGGGAGAGGCAGTAGGCTCTTTCCTGTTTTTGTGAGGGCACTGTCCCCACTGTGGGGACAACTTCCATGTCATTACCTTTGAAGGTCTGAGACTTCAAACACCATGGCACTGGACTTAGGATTTCAAGGTGTGAATTTGGGGGAGACAGAAAGGTTCAAGTCACAGCAATAGTAAGAGGGTGTGAGAGAAGCAATCAAGGCAGTCTGCTCACACATGGAGCTAAACACATGGACAGCCTAAAAGAATCACAAAGGGATACATGAACTGGCGAGTCTGTAGGTAGACAAAGTGAGCACATCAAATTTCTTTGTATTTCTATTGATCTAACAGATCAGAAAAAGAAATTGAGAAAGGTACCATGTCCTAACCAGGACTAGCATTAGGCATCAATTTTAGACGAAAGTAGGGATAAATCATATACACACAAAAATCAGTCACAAGAAGGGTCAGTTTAACTCCTCCCTTCTTTATTTTTATGACGTTTGGGCTGTTTCTCATTAAGCTATTCTGTTTGAAATGTATGGTTCTGTACTGAATAACCTGGTGACAATGGGCACCTGATCTTAGAGAAAACACGTACAGCTTCTCTCCATTCACATTAATATCATCTAGGGGTTCTACTTAATTCATACTGTTGAGGGTTTTTATCATGAAGGTGTGTTAAGTGGTGTCAAGTGCTTCTTGTGTATCTGCTGAGATCATATGGCCATATATGGTTTCTGTAAATTTACTGTCAGTGTACAAATACGTATTGATTTCCATATGTTGAACTATCTTGTAACTCTGAAAATGCGACCAACTTGAATAATGGCGAATAAACTTGAATCCCTGGGTGGAAAAAAAAAAAGATTTTGTTCTGGAAACTACAAAATGTTGCTGAGCGCACCAGAAACAGCCAGCAAATAGCAGCCACTTGCCCATTAAAACTTGGAAAACTCGGCCGGGCATGGTGGCACATGCCTGTAATCCCAGCACTTGGGAGGCAGAGGCAGGTGGATTTCTGAGTTCGAGGCCAGCCTGGTCTACAGAGTGAGTTCCAGGACAGCCAGGGCTATACAGAGAAACCCTGTCTCGAAAAAAACCAAAAAACAAAAACAAACAAACAAACTTGGAAAACTCCACATCTTTAAGATGACAATTACCCCTAAATTTCCTTAGAAGTTCAAAGAGATCTTCATCAGAATTTTAGATGTGTGGACGATGGTACAGTTCACATGTAAGTTCTCAAGACCTGAACAGCGGAAACAGTCTTGGAAAAGAAGAAAGGAGTTGTACATTACCACATTCCAAGGCAAACTGTGAAACAATAATTAAGATTTCAGGTATAAAATAATATCCTTAGGGTATGAGAGCAGATGAATGAGTGGGTAAGACAGAGTTGGAAGAAGAGACACTTGAGGGAAGCTCTTTGGTGGCCTGCAGGTTGGAGACATGGGGAGGGGCTGACGCTGTGGCTGGTGTCTGAGAACGCTAGCAGGCTCCCTTATGTTGAGGGATCTTAGTCTTTTTCTTTGAGGCCTTTGATTGATTATATGAGGTACATGAACACTCGGCAGCTTAATACACTCTATCCCAAGTGTGCTGACTTAAATATTAATTTTTTCTTAAAATGCCTTCTTCTCAGACATGATGAACAAATTTGTGGCCGAGAGATCTCGCCAACTCAACACATCAGTGTCAATCAAGTTGACTGTCGGCGGCCATCACTTCATGGATGAAGGGGCTTCCGGCACTAGAGCAACTGGAAAGCTGTGCCAGAAATAATCATTTCTAACTCGGCTTGTGCTATGCAGAAAATGGAATTTGACGTGGACGTAGACCAAAATGTGATAGGTAAAATTGTAAAGCTTTTATCTAACAGAAGCAAGACACCGATTTCAATACCTAGGGGTAAATAAAGATTTCTTAGGAAGCAAAAATCATAACCCTAAATGAATATTTTACAGCTTAGAATTGATATCCTTTTAAAAAAATTATCAGTAAGAAAGCGAAAAGACAAGCCACTTAATGGTAGACAATTGTCACATCCACAATGTATACACTTATTTGACAAGGACTCATGTATATATGAAGTACTCAGTAATAAGAAGGATAAATAGTCTAATTAAAAAATGTTCAAGAGAGTTGGAAACATCACCAAAAAGATATATATGAAGGGGCTGGAGAGATGGTACAGTTGATTCAATCCCCAGCACCCAGGTAAAGGCTGGGCCTGGTGGCATATATCCAAGACCCCAGCTCTAGGGGACAGAGAAAGGGGATCCCATGAGTTGACTGTCCAGCCAGCCTGAAACAGGGAGCCACAGGTTCACAAAAGGCCCTGTCTTAAAAATAAATAAATAATGTGGGAGCAACAGAGAAAGACACGTAGTGTTGACCTTTGGCTCTCATATGTGCATGCACAGGCCAATGCACCCATACACATATGTGCACCACATGCACACACCACATATATACACATATACAAAGAAAAAATGTGTCTAAATGGTTAAGAAACCTATGGGCAAGTGTGCAGTACCATTAATCACCAGATGAATGCGAATGAAGAGCCATAGTGCGTACCCCATCTGATCAAACACACGAACAACAGCCTGAGCAGTCGATCCTGAAGAGGGGAGAGTGGGTGAGGGTCCTGTGGTGCTCCCACCCTCTGGGAATCCGTGCTTCTAAGAAAGCTGAAGGCACATAGGGATTCTATAGCTCGGTCAAACATCCAAGAGAGATGTGTCCATGTTAACCACAAAAGGGCGAATTATGGGAAGCGTTATCAGTCTAGTAGCTGTAAACTGGAAGGCACCTCTGCTATCTATAAGTAAATGGCTAAACAATGATACATACAGACAATGGGGAAACCCTCAGCATATAGAGAAGAAGAAAGGGCAAATACCGTCATCATTCTTCATGGATTCTACCCATGGGTTAAAATGTGTTTGTAACTGTAAAGTGAACGTCCACGATGTCTCTGTGATTTGTGGACATGCGTGGATGGACAAACATTCGTAGTCATTGGTGGCATGCAGTTCCAATGAAGGTGACCAAAGCACTGTGCTATCTTCTCACTCCGCTGTTGAGGTAAATCTCCAACCCCAATAAGCCTGTGCAAAGAACACACAACTCAATGATAATGTTTATAAAGGGACGCCTAGGTTGGGCAGATATACCACTACACCGCTCTATCCCCAAGCTATGAAATCCCTTGCTACCTGAGGCTCCTCCAGGCCCCGTGCTTCATCTCCCTTCCACCTCTTCTTCCTCCATCTCATCATCTCCCCTCCACTTTCCTCTCTCCCTCTCTCTACAACTTCCAGCCCCACCTTTTCCTTCCTCTGCCCAATCACAGGCTCCAACCTTTATTTGACCAGTTAAGATGGGGAGAGGGTTCACCTGAAATCCCTTGGGTACATGATCCACTCCTCATCAGAGCAGCCCCTCCTGAGGGAGCAGAGTTAGCACCAAAATACAAACAGCAACGCACAGCACTCCCCCTCTCACGCTGTAAACGTGTTGGTTTCGTGGTTTATTTAATGTCACATTTCTCACATTTTGTACTTTTCCTTGTCCATTTCGCTGTTTAAAATGATCCCAAGTGGAGCGCTAAAAGCCATGTCGTGCCCACTGCAAGAAGGCTGTGATGTGAAAATTATTAAATTACAAGAACACACCAGTTATGGCCTTGTTGGTTTACATATACCGATAAGCTTACTGGCGTGCGTGCATGCAACCCCCTCCACACACACACACACACACACACACACACACACACACACACACTTACACAGGGATACACATACACACATACTGGTTTTGTTTCTCTGTTGTTGTTGTTGTTGTTGTTGTTGTTGTTGTTGTTGTTTTTAATGTGAATTGATCAGGTGATGAGGCTGTTGTCATCAGTTACAGGAACAAACCTAACTTTACCCCAGGAGCAATGGTTTAATAGTGTTTCTTTCTGTGTTTGTTGTGACTTTATAGGCCACAGTTACTGTGAATAATGAGAATCAACTGTACATGTAACATATATATGTCATGATAATCGTAGGAATTCCAGTCATGTTATCTTAAAAAAAGGAAAAAGAAAAACTGTCGAGTCTAGCCAGTGGATGTCAGAATAGCAATGGCCCCCAGGGGAGTACTGAATGGATAATCTAAGGACATTCTTTGAGGGAAGGTTCTGCATCTTCACCTGGGAGGGGCTTGGTTTTGCCAAGCGGCAGTTAGTCACTCTGTTTTCTCCAGCTACTGTACCGAGTTTGGCAATGCAGGCGCCATCCTGAGTGTGGATGAGACCCTCACGTGCCCCTTCCAGATTTTGAAGCCTGCAGAGAAAAAGAGGCCCAGTGCCACGAGACCTGTCACACCGCCTGAGCCTGTCCTTTCAGAAAGCTTCAAATTATAGAGACAACACTGTCCTATACCAGTAACCGACAATGCTTTCTTTGGCTACATTCTTTATTCTGTGGTGACATTGAGGCTTATAAATCAAAAGGAGCTAACTTGCCGTCCACCGGTTTATACAGAACTCACAGTATCTATGACTTTTTAAAAAATATGACCTGTTAAAGTGAATCTGTTGCCGGGCGTGGTGGCGCACGCCTGTAATCCCAGCACTTGGGAGGCAGAGGCAGGTGGATTTCTGAGTTCGAGGCCAGCCTGGTCTACAGAGTGAGTTCCAGGGCAGCCAGGACTACACAGAGAAACCCTGTCTCGAAAACCAAAAAAAAAAAGTGAATCTGTTTCCACAGATGCCCGTGTACAGGGCCACGTACTGAAAAAGACTTCAGATTATTAAATTCGAACTTGAGAGAGGGCAGGGCGGGGAATCTTCTTTCGGGTTAACTAACTGCATTGTTCTTTTACAACCACAGGGTGGCAGTGTTGTATAGAGATGACTAAAATCAGGGCTGTCTCTGACATTTGGATTGTGCTTTCCCTCTCCCTTCAAGGAGCCTTTGTTCCTTGTGAGACTCTAAACAGCAGCTTCTTTTTAAAATTAATTATTTTTCTTACAACTATATAGTACATGCTGAGCCTGTCTACCCTCTCCCTCCCTTTTCTCACCCCACCTTTCTCTTACGGTAGTTTGAAGGAGATGCCCATAATAGTCTCTGGCATTTCAATACTTGGTCCCCAACTGGTGACACTATTTGGGTAGGTCTAGAGGGTATGGTTTTTCCGGAGAATTGTGTCACTGGGGGTGACATTTTGAAGCTCTTCGTCATTCTTGTTTTGATCTCTCTGCTTCCTGCCTATGGTCTATGATGTGAGTTCTCAGCTGTTCCCACACCACATTAGCTCTCTCTAGCTGACTATTGTCACACCTCTTAACCATGACAGAGTCTTTCTCTCTCTCTCTCTCTCTCTCTCTCTCTCTCTCTCTCTCTATCTCTCTCTATCTATCTCTCTCCCCCCCCCAACCCCCAACCCCTTTGTAGGTGCAAGCCAAATGACCTCTTTCTTCTAAATAGCCTGGGCTGGGTGTCCTATCGCAGCAATAGAAAAGTAATCATACAGTCCTCTAGACAATCTCACTCCAATTTTCATTTAATATTCAATGTACATGTACATGTAAATTTGGCCTAAGCTATATGCTTCTCATGTTCTCTGTTATGCCCACAACCTGGCCACATCAAAATTATGAGTATTTTGTATTTAGTTTCCTTGCATGCCTTTGCTTTGTTTGACATTTATATTCTTAGCCCATCTAAAGATTTAGAATATCTGCGGTAAGGTAGGAGTTTGATTTTAAAAATTGTTGGTTTTTTTGTTTGTTTGTTTTGCTTTGTTTATTTATTTATTGTGTGTATATGAGTAAACTGTAGCTGTACTGATGGTTATGAGCCATCATGTGGTTGCTGGGATTTTGAATTCAGGACTTCTCCTCACTCCCTCCAGCCCTGCTCCCTTTGGCCTAAAGAATTATTTATTATGGTATCTAAGTACACTGTAGCTCTCTTCAGATACACCAGGAGAGGGCGCCAGACCTCTTTACGGATGGTTGTGAGCCACCATGTGGTTGCTGGGATTTGAACTCAGGACCTTTGGAAGAGAAGTCAGTGCTCTTAACCGCTGAGCCATCTCACCAGCCCCAAATTGTTAATTTTTAAGACAAAAACTTATTATGTAGCCCAGCCTAGGCTGGAATTTGCTATGAAGCCCAGGCTAGTTTTAGTCTCCTGAATGTTAGGATGATAGTGGAGGTCACCGTCTCTAAAATTTCATGGTCTTATGTGCCTATAACTACAGCATTTGGGAAGTGGCAACAGGAGGGTAGGAGTTTAAGGACACACTGGCTACATAGTGAGTTCGAGTCCAGCCTGGGCTATGTGAAAGGCTGTCATCAAAATAACAAAATTAAAAATTATAAAACCAATTAGCCATTTTACTCGGAGTGTTGGCGGTGCCCCAGTGCATTAGTGGTATCTATCTCACAGGTGAATTCCTGTGAGTAGCATTCCCACTGTGATGCCCAAGCTGGCATCATCAGGTTAGGAGTTAGGGTAACACAGGAGATGAGACAATGTGTGTGCTTGCAGCTCTCCCCTCCCAGTCTGTCTCTGTTGTCTTGCTTGTCTCCATATGAACTTATCAAGACTGGTGGAGGTCTCTGTACAGATCTCCATCAGATTTTCAAAGGGTGCCCTGTGCTCAGGGTTTTCATAGTCCAATATTCAGAGAATGAGAGATAGGGACGTTCTCTGCTACAGAGAAGCTGCACCTAAGAGTCCTCTGCTGTTTTCTCTCCACCGCCAATCTCCACGGAGGCCTACGCATGCATGCGTTTGGCCCTTCCTCACTGGGAGTACTTTAGAGGACAGCAGTAGCTTTCCATATCCCTTCCTGAAGAACTAGAGGGAGAGACTCCAGCCAATCATTGAACGGCCCCTACCTGGTCCCCATCAACGTTACCACACGACAGAGTTCCAAGTTAAGCACATCCTTTGCCCCCATTCCTCTAAACTCATTTTACTACTCCCAAGTACAGTTTTTGGTTCTTTAATAAAAAGCAGCACAGTCTAAAATAGGGCTCACGCTCAACTCTATATGACAGCCGAATCCTCGGCGATCACACGCCCCCTCCGTTCTCATGTGGCTTACACCAGTGTCTCAGGTTTCTTAGGGAATGGCTGCAGTTTCTTACAGACATCAAGTTCTGTGTGCATAAATGAGTAAAAACTAAAAAGTGGAGGAGGAGAATTTCTAATCACATTATCATAATTGCAATCATTCCTCAAGGCTGGGAAACGTGTCCCACTGACAGGTGTCACATGCGGGGTGTGGTGGCATGTGCCCATAGACCCAGATGCTCGGGGGATCATCTGAGACCAAGTGTCCTGGACCAGCATGGGATTTAGCAGGACTCTATCAATGAGACAAAAACAAACAACCCAAGACTGTTACTGGAAGAATGAAAAGAAGGGGTGTTAAAGTGCAAAGCCAGTCCTGGTCAGAATTCATGGAAACAGTGTTGAGAGAGGAGATGGGGATTGCCAAACTAGGAGGGGAAAGTGCCCAGGAGGAATAAGACATGCTCAGAAATGGGATCCAGGTGTGCAGTTCTTACCCTCTGCACAGCATTTTCATATTGACTTGGTTTGGCTCACTTTCCTCTCGGTAACTGTCTCCTGTTCATGACTAACTAGACTGGATCATGTAAACAGGATTACAGATGAGGAGCCTAAGAGAAGGCTGGGTAGGTAACAGCACTGGCCACCAAGCCTGAGAACTTGAGTTGAATCCCCAGGATGCACTCTGTTCTCAGACCTCTCTCCATGCTCCTTGTGACACATCTGCACCGTCTCACTCCAGATACATACACAATAAGTAAATACACGGTGCTCTAAAAACAATTACAGCTGTGGAAGAAGGAAGAAGAACAAGTATCTTTCTAACTATCATTAATTTTAGTCTCTTTGGCTGATTCTTCAGACCAGAGGTTAGCTATAACCCAGGGAATGCTTGAGAAACACCATGCCTGAATATATCTTCCCCCTGATGGTTTCCCCATCTTCATGCTCAGGCCGAACATGATTCTTTTTTTTTCTCTGTAAATATGAGTCCAGAAACAGGTGACAGACCAAATTTATATGGGAGTTTTATACCCAGATAAATGTGCACAAAATGCTGTCTGGAGTTTTCCAGATATTTAATCAGCTCTTTTTGGAGAAACTAAAATTCTTGGATATGAAAAGGGGAAATTCATGCCCTGGAGAGATGGTTCAGCAGTTAAGAGCACTTACTACTCTTCCAAAGGTCCTGAGTTCAATTCCCAGCAACCGCATGGTGACTCACAACCGCGTGTAATGGGATGTCTTCTAGTGTGTGCCTGAAGACAGCGACAATGTACTCATATACATAAAGTAAATAAATAAATCTTTAACATGAAGAAGGGAAATTCAATGAATTAATATTTTCTGGTTAATCAAACACAAAGTGCGCCAATGAACGGGGTCAGGTCAATATAGAAGGTGGATTCTGTTTCCACGATGTGAGAATGTGTCAAGTGTGAGTTCCAGAAATGACAATGGCGGAGATGAGGGGAAAGCAAGCAAGCAAGCATAGAGTGCAAATGTGTAAAGAGGCTGGCACGGCCAACAAACAATATCAGGGTGAATCAGGAGAGTATCTGGCTGGCCCATCACGTGTCTGAATTTGGTTTAAGGAAGCATGGTGTCTAGCCACACAGTTGACAGTAGAGAAGGGACCAGGGCATAGCTTCCACAGGATGCTAAGAAGAAAGAGAAACAGTGAACAGTGCTGCCAAGCCCTAAGAGTGATGGGGGAAGGGAATGGATGGCTTTAGTATTCAAGATGGGAAGCAGGAGGGTGAACTAGCAAGGAGTCTTCTGGGTAGTTATTGGGGAAACCATGCATGAGGCAGAGGAGGCTAAAGAAATCCACCGACCACACCAGCGTCTTTAGGATCACCTAAAGTTAATCAAACCTCAGGGTGTGGATGATCCTCCTCCTTAACAAAGGAAAGATTTGGGGGCTTAAAGCCTTTTAGCCCAGAAGCTTTGCGTCAGGAATCTGTGTAGCCCAGCTGCAGTCTGTGATCTGGGTTCCCTCACAAGTGTAGCCATCTGAAGAGCCGCACTGGGGAGAACCTTCTTCCATTGCTATAGGCAGACTCAGTTGACCATGAGCTGTTGCTTGAGGGGCCTCAATTCCTTTGCTGGTAACCGAACACTTTTCTTCTGTCCTTTGGATGTGTCTGTCTCTCTACAGGGAAGATTACAACATGGTGCCTGGCTTTCCTTGGAGTAAACAAGCAAGAGACAGAAGGAGAGAGCAAGAGGGTCAGAGTCAGAATCTTATTGTCTCATTTTTGCCCACACTGGAGAGGAGGAATATACCCAAAGGTGCCGACACCTGGCGGCCATTGTGGAAGCTGCCTACCACTGGGGCATTACTAGAACCAACCTTTGTCAGATGCAGTTATGTTGGGCAGAAAAATGCTTGTGCCCTCCTTATGTTAAGGAGAATGCATATCTCTAACCTTATTTGTCCACGATAAATTCTGTGTTAAAAGGAAATAGGGCTTTAAATGCTGAAAGAGTGAGTGATTTACAAAAGTGATGTGGTGAAGGAGACGAAAAGGTCAGAAAAGAAAGACCAAAAGCTTACAGAAAAGTTGAGAAAACTATTGTATAAGAAATGTGTGGCTGAGGAGTGGTGGTACTCACCTTTAATTCCAGCTCTTAGGAGGCAAAGGCAGGTGGATCTCAGTGTTTGAGGTCAGCCTGGTCTACAGAGTGAGTTTCAGAACATCCAGGGCTACACAGAGAAACCCTGTCTCAAAGATAGATAGATAGATAGATAGATAGACAGATAGATAGATAGACAGATAGATAGATAGACAAATAGATATAATAAAAATAAAAGAAAGGTCTGCATTTAAGTATTAGAATAGTCTCAAAAGATTCTGGGCTAGACAAGCAGACTCATTACATGAAAACAAAATGTTGATTAAAGATGTAAAGTTCTGAGACTTTTGAGTTCTGAGACTTTAAAGCAAATCCCTGCTTTAAAGAAGACAAACCACTCTGTAGACCTGATACCTGACTGTCCTCTTGTAAGAACCACCTGGAACCACAGCATTTCCCTTGCATGTAAAATAGTTAAACTATAGCCAACTACTGCTGTTTCCATAAAAGGAAACATCAAAAGGGAAGAAGAAAAAATCACGTTGGGGGAAAATTATTTAGAACAGGCTCTTTGTTCTCTAAGGGGGTGAAGGCTTGGCACCCTTTCCCACCACGCACTTTGGGGTGCATCTTCCAGCCATTAGAACACTTGCTTTCCCCTAAGCCTCACTTCACCCACAGGGCACTCAAATGTCACCTCCCTGACCACCAGTATCTGGAGCAGTATGCACCTGCCCATCCTCTCATTTTTTGCTCGACACTCCATTGGGAATAAAAGATCTATGAACCAGGCACTAGTGGCATAACCCTGCAATCCTTCCCAGCTCTCCTGAGGTTAGCCGGAGAGATCAGGAGTTCAAGGCCAGCCTAAGCTGCACAGAGAGGTTGAGGACAGCCTGGGCTACAGGAGACCCTGTTTCAAAAACAGAACAAAACAACAATATCCTATGAATTAAACAAACTTAGCCCACTGATTTAGGTCTTGGAAAAGTGTGTCGTTGGTTAATGTCTGTTTAATAAAGCCCATAACACTACATAAAAAGCAAGCAGTGAGCGTGTGCTAGAAATGCACGTGCGCATTTTCATATATGCAGTGCATTCTTTAAAATCTAGTCAGACTCACGCGACCTAAACTGTTTGAAATGTGGACAGCGCTTCAATCCGCTTGGTTTCTCTGAGGAAATATACTCAAGAAACAAACCTCCTTTAGCAGAGACTCTTAGAGAGGTCACTGGGCGCGCACGCCCTCTCTTATAAAAATGTATTCTTGTCGCTATTTGATTGGTTGGTTCCTCCAAGTCTCCCTAGATCATTGATCCATGTTTCAGTCTATCATTTCTAGACCCAAGCATCCTATTCGTCCGTTGCGATACTCCGTCAGGAGGCGTTCCCCAGTGACGTAACCGATCCTCTCCGCCCACATTCCGAGGTCTAGGCGGGGACTTCGCGCGACTCTACCTCTGGGGGCGGGACATGGGTGAGAGGAGGACTTTTGATACGGTATAGCTGGCAAGACGGGCGTCCGATTGGTCACTGGCCTGGAAGGAGGTGGGGTCGCCTCTGGATCCAGGGGCAGAGCTCAAGAGCCCAAGGGAGTCTTAAAGTTTGTCTGGAGCCCTATTTGGGAGTGGGCTTGTTGCGCGAGGACTTTCTTGGGATGAGAACTGCCTTTTTGCCTTCCTTTTGGATGCACGGCCCGATTTAACCCCGGCACCTTCCTCCCGATCCCAGCAGGCTTGTCCTTCCCGGGGATTCACAGATCTCCGAGGACACGGGTCGCGGAGCCTACGGCAGGGCTCTCCCGAGTTCCTGCTCCAGTGCCTAAGTTCCACGCGCGCACACGCAAGCACACGGGGAGAGCGGCTTCTCACCGGCCCGCGGCGGCTCTGCGCGGTCCCTTGCTGCCTCAGCATCCTCGGCCCTGCGCGGCGCCCACCGCCATGGAGGTGCTGGAGAGCGGGGAGCAGAGCGTCCTGCAGTGGGACCGCAAGCTGAGCGAGCTGTCAGAGCCCGGCGAGACTGAGGCCCTCATGTACCACACGGTGAGGACCCCTGGTCCGGGCAAAGGGGGGCGTGGGTGAGGAGATAAGGCGGGTTTTGTCACCAGCTGAGTCCTGGGAGGCTGCGTTTGGGAAGGGCATGGCCATATCAAGAGGTCTGGGGATAGGAGTTTTCTTCTATGAACACATTAAGGTGCACAGCTGGAGCCTTTAAACTTTCTTCCGAATAAGTGACCCTTTGTATTCCAAAGCAGTTTATAGTGTTTTCCTGTCGGGAGCTCCATTTCCTATTGCTAACGGTACAGCAATGCTGGGAAGGGACGCGTTTTGAGAAGAATGCCTCCGCCCAGTAACATTGATTTTTTTTTAATGGTAAGGTTTGTAAAACACACACACACACACACACATACACACACACACACACACTCCTAAAATTTGGACAAGCTAAAGTAGTATTTTCTACCCATATGTTTTTTTTTTTTCATCCCCACTCCATCCAGTTTCTTCACTTTCTTGTTTATATCTTTACAATGTTCATGAGTGTTAAAAACCTTCCTTCTCTGCACTGGAAGGCGGCTGCTTCTTCTGCACAGCCTCGAACTGCTTCCCCCCCTTTCAGAGGAAAATCTGAGGCAGCTGCACGTCTCAGAGAGGCTTTGGGGGAGAGGTGGGACAGCTCACCAGTTCTTTCCCACGAGACCTCTTTGGAGACTCAGCTGTCAAAAGCGTGAATCATTTAAAGATGTCACTTTCAGCTTTTTTTTGCAAGAGAAAAATCTTGTTTGTGATATCGAGTGCTGGTAATGTGGCTTTGTTCAGAACTCTTAGAAGTTGAGAAGGAGAGAGAGAGAGAGAGAGAGAGAGAGAGAGAGAGAGAGAGAGAGAGAGAGACTGAGGGACTGAGGTAAGGACAGGCTTGGCTGCATTTCTGTCTTAGTGCTGTTAATGGGGTCAGTTCCAGGATATTTGAAACTTTTGCAAAACGGCCTGCAGGCTCCACCTCTGTGGCCTTTGCTGCTGGCTGACTGTATTTTGGGAAAAGGGATGGGGCCTCCCTGCTGCTTCCCACCAAAGCATTTGTGGTAGCTGGGAAGGTCTGGTTAAAAAAAGAAGCCATGTGTAGGGTTTAGAGGGAGTGGTGGTTTGCTCTGGGCCAAAAGCCAGATGTTGAGCGACGTGCTCCTAATCAGCCGGCGTAGCCTGCCCTTTAGTCTGTCCCGCTGGCTGAAACCTTCAGGTTAGGAGCCTAGGTGGGCTTCACATGCTTTAGAACGACCCCGACCGTTTCACACCACAGCTTTTTTGTTTTGTTTTGTTTTGTTTTGTTTTGTTTTGTTTTGTTTTTAATTTTTGTTATTTTTTGTAACTTTGGGGGCTCCAGATGTTTTGCACTGACATGAGCTGCAGCTTGCCATGAGTGGAGAAACAGCTCTCTCCTTGTTTTTTTTTTTTCCCCCCCAGCAACAGCTCTCACTAAAATGTCTTACACAGCAGTCGCAAGGCCACAGCCGCCAGGCCGTCTTTCAGTGGGTGGGATAAAATGTGCAGACACCACATTGCTGGGTCCTGAGAGATCTCAGGCTGGGCTTTGAGATGAGTCCCTTACCTGGGACCGGCAGGAACTGTAGCTTGGCTCTGCTCCAGCTCCCATCTTTACAGCTTCAGAGCTGGAGACCTTGCATTCTTTTTGATATTAACAACCTAGGTTTCCAGTGTGAGGCAGTGATGTGGGGTCCTTGGTTTTTTTGTTTTTGTTTTCCTGACAACCCTCTGCTTTTCACCAACTATTAGACAGTCTCCAGATAAGTGTCTCCCTTCTGAACAGCTCACATATACAGCATATCTCTCATGGTGGCTGCCAGTCATGTGTTGTGTGTGGATTAGTCGTTCAGGACGCACAGGGGCTGGATTGTATGCCCCTGAGCTGGGGTAAGTTTGGATAAGCTTTGCCCGTCGGTACTTTTCCCAGCTAGCGCTTGCTTGAACTCGGATGTCTGTGTGGCCGAGCTGCTGGTGCAGTTCGTCCATGATGGCGCAAGGCTGAATCCCTGTCTGGACCAATTTTTATCATGTTTTCATTCACTTCATATTTATCGAGTAACTTCCATGTGCCAAACACTCTTCCAAGCACTTGGGACCCATAATAGACAAAAACAGACCAATGCACATGACTCTGAGTTGTTGTTGTTGTTGTTTTTGCATGTGTGTAGGAAAAAAATAAACAAGAAATGAGAACCATAAAAGAGAGGCACGCAGTCTAGAACGGTTGACACTTTAAATGCAGAGGAAGAGGTAAAAGCAGACACCTGTGTCACCCTTGGTGTCTACCCCAGGGGAGTTACCTCAAGGACAGAGGCTAGGGTGGAGCTATCTGTCTGAGGGTTTGAAGGAGGGGAGTGTTAGCTGGAGGAAAAGCAGGCTGGGCACAGGCTGGCTGTCAGAGGTAGGGCACCTCACCTCAGACATGATCTGTGTCTGTAACATCATCTTCTGTGTTAGGTTACCTTGTCTCGGAGAGTCATTTTCTTTGTAAATATGGGCTACTTCCAAGATGTTGGTGCATCCTCCTTCCCTCCCTCCCTCTCTCCCTCCCTGCCACCCTCCCTCCCTCCCTTCTTTCCTTCCTTTCTTCTGATACAGGGTTTCTCTGTATAGCCCTGGCTGTCCTGGAATTCACTCTGTAGACCAGGCTGGCCTTGAACTCAGAAATCCCCCTGCCTCTGCCTCCCAAGTGCTGGCATTAAAGGCATGCGCCACCACCGCCCAGCCAGGTACATTTTCTAAGTTGAGTGTGTTGAGAGGAAAACGTGGGGATGGGACGCATTGAGAAAAGTGCTAAGAGATGATCATAGCTACAGTCCGCACTTCAAAGAAAGGGCTTCTTTCTTTGTGCGCCAGTGCCCTGGTGCAGTCTCCCAGACCCAGTCTCCCTTGGTTGGATGCTCTCTTTTTACCATCTTTTGACTATCTATTATGCACGTGTGCATGTGTGCATGTTTGCCCGTGGAAGCCAAAGTACAATCTTGGGTGTTATTCCCCAGGTACCGTCCGTGTCCTTTCTTGTTGTTTGAGACAGCGTCTCCCGGTGGCCTGGAACTTGTCATGTAGGCTAGGCTGGATGGTCAGTGAAGCCCAGAGATCTACCCTTCTCTACCTCCCCAGTCCTGGGATTACTAGCCTGAGACAGCAGGCCTGTTCTTGTTTTGGTTTGTTTTTGTTTTGTTAATTATGAACTTCAGTCTTTGCGCTTGCTAGGCAAGCACATCCTGGCTTGATCACCAGATCTCTCCAGCGCAACTGTCACCGTCTTAAAAATCTCAGTCATTTTTGGGTAGGAGCTCTAGAATTTTATTTTGCAAGGGTTCTCCCCAAATTATGCTGGGGCCCTACTAAAGGACAGTATGCCGAATGCTTTACTAAAATCGTTTCCCTGTTTCCGTGACCCGGTGAGAGTGCCCCTTTGTCTCTTTTTTTCATCCTGGGTCCCAGGGCTTGAACTCCGGGCCTCAGGTGTGTGCAGTTAAGTCCCTTTATCTGCTGAGCCATCTTGCTGTTTAAGCTCATTTTCTCCTTTTTGTTTTGTTTTATTATATATAAGAAAATGGACGCTTGATGCACTGGAGAATGCTGGGGGATTTGAGCCTCACAGCTAATTAGTAATGCAACCTGTATGCAAATCCAGATCTGCCTGAGTCCAAAACCCTTTCTGCTATAGGCTGAAAAATCCTGACCTAAAGAGAAGTATCTGATTAAAAGGCTGGGGGAGAATGATAGGGTTGTCGAAACTGCTGAGTCCCAAAGTAGCCAATGTTTCACTGGAGCTGCCGATGTCTTCTGGAATCAGGCTCATTGTTTTAAGGCGGGATTTAGCTAACAACATATCCGATCTCCGATCACAAAAGCTTTTTTTTTTTTTTTTTTTTTTTTAAGCAAACTTTTCATATGCTTACTTTCAAAAGAAGAAAATGTCCAAGTTGCCCGAGGCTGGGATTTTTCTTTCTCAGATGTGTCTTGTGAGCGTGAAGAGCTATGCTTGCTTTTTTTTTTTTTCTTCATTTGACTAGCCGTGAAGACTTCTGGGTCTTGAAGGCTCAAGGCTTAAGGGAAGACAGTCAGCAGAATAATGAAACCCTTGAATAGGGTGGATGTGGACTCGCTCCGCAGATCCTGAATTACTAAAGCTTTGGCTTCCTCTTGAGGCTTATAAAGCCTTCTGAGCTTAAGGTGCGGGTCAGGAGACCCTGGTTTCCAGCACTAGCACTGAATCGAAAAGTTGTGATTAAGGTGAGGAATGTTCTTTTAGTTCAGCAAATAGTTGTTCTGTGAAAGCTGCTGCTTCCAGACTGATCGAGGCCGGCACAGAACCCGAGGACTTGTCTCCCAGGGCTGGGCACCGTTCTGAGAAACCTTGCTCCTTTTTGCGGGCATGGCTGGATGTAGGACTGTTCTGATGATATACGAACCTGTAAGGTTCTATACAAATTGTACCCCTGGGGTTCTCTGTGGACTTTTGCAGTATAAAAGACAACATAATCAGCACTGCGTTAAAGCTCAGCACTTGTGTTGCACAGGCTTTGTGTGAAGGCCCCAGGGAGCCCGACGCTTGGTGGGACGGGATTCCCAGGTTGAATTCCCAGGTCTGACCATGGCTTGCACAGGATGAACATTGCCAGCTTGGCCACTTTTCCTTTTCTGGCAAATAAAGATTTTGTTAGTTTTTGCAACAATTCTTTTCCTTTAAAAATGAGTAGGTAGAGACTAGTCTTTGCTGAGAGATGGCCACAGATGTTCTGTTTAAGTGTACAGTACACCATACAAGGAGTTGGGGGTTACACTACTCAAATTTTCCATCTGGTCAGCTTCTAAGGTGAAATGGCTGGCCCCAGTCGTGGGGAGGGAGCTAAGGGAAACTGATGCTATCCCAAGGGAAGCATCTGGCTTGCTCATCTGGCTGGCATTGTCTGCTGAGGAGTTGCTCTGTCTCACAGGATGAGGGGTTTGGGCTTCTTGCCAGCAGAGACTGGGTGGTTCTGATGGGCAGTTTCCCAGATGGGGATGGTGTTAACTGTTCAGAATGTCCTTTGGCTGGACATTCTCACTTGGATGTCATTTCCTGTTGCTGCCCCCTGCAAAGTCCTGATGAGGAATCTGGGTCCTCATTGGCTGAGAATGTCACTGTTTCGGGTCACCTGGCCTTCACCAGTTGACTAAGCACAGAATTCTAGCAGGACACAGAAGTATCATTTGTCTTCGAGACCCTCGTTTGACCTTTGTCCCCTTCAAGTTTTCCCTTGTTCTCAGACCCCAAGTATTATCACTTTGATGTCCTCTTTCCAGCCCCTTCTTACGCTAATATTAACAATCCCAGTGCGTTCATATCGAGCCATAATTACTGTAGAGCAAATTGGTGGCTCTGTACATGGAGAAGTCAGGCGGCAGCCGGGGAGTGTGTGCAGAGCACTTGGGGAATTGGAGGGCAGGGTGAGTCTCTACTGCTCTGTTACTCCATACAAAGGGCCCTTGAATGACAGCCTCCCTCGATCTGTGTGGCTAATTCATGCAGATTTAAAGATTCCCATTGTCACGGTAAACATCCCTGATCCCTTATTTTTGTCGTTTTCCAGATGGGACGGGATTAATGGTTCAGATGGTATAACACTTACATGAGAAGGCAAATGTGGGCAGGACCGAGTTTTCTATTTGCCTTTAATCCGGAAAGATCTCAGGTGCAGTGTTCTGGGGCCAGGGTGGTGCTGCTGGTGTAGAAGAATGAGGCACTGCATCTGAGTGGACAACGGGGTGAGTCGCAACGTTGGCAGCTATAGCACCCAAACTCACCCCACGCCCACAGATAGAAGTAAAGTACTTCTCATGTTGCAAGGGGCTAACAAATGTAGCTCCGTGTTTGAATGGCTCCTCAGTGTATGAGGGGACTTGGGTTCCACCCCTCCATGTTGGATACCTGGTGGACACAGTGGTTTTGGATGTTGTATCCACAACGACAGTATGCAGACAGGACGAGAGGCTTTTTCTTTCATGTGCCCCCCCCTTTTTTTTTGAGATGGAAGAGACTTTTCTTTACAAAGCGGTTTATTTGTTTTTTACATTAATTAATTAATTAATTAATTAATTAATGTGCACAGGTGTGTTCATGTGCGCGCGCACGGGCGTGTGTGTGTGTGTGTGTGTGTGTGTGTGTGTGTGTGTGTAATGCGTGTGCTGCGCATGTATGTGGCCTACAGAGGCCTGCCTGTGTCAGGTCCTCTAGAGCTGGAGTTACAGGTGGTTATGAGCTACCCAGTGTGGGTGCCAGGAACCAACCCTGGTCCTCTGCAAGAGCCATCTCTCCAGCTTCCCCCAGAATTTTCTTAATAGCGTCCCTGATTTAGTTTATTTTTAGGATTAGGTCATACAGTCATTTCTAAACGCACAGCTAAAGAAAGGCGTAGTTTAAAAGAATTATATATTCTAGCTAGCCTGTATAAATGACATAAAAACATGGCATTTGACAAGCTGTAAACCTAGATTGGACATGTTCTGAGCTATTATACCCAACCCATAGGCCCCGTGTTACCTGCTGTTTGAGTCTTGCCCGGGCTGATTCCATTCCATCAGCAGTCCTCAGGGGTGGCCATGTGCTCACGATCCATCTGACCTCATGGTGGCCTCCTCTTGTCTCCGTTTCATTCTTCTTCTCCCGTGGTCTCTCTTGAGACCCCCTCACTGGATTCTCAGGTCCCACCTTTCTCTCTCCACTGCCCAGTCACAGGCTCTAGCCCTTTATTAGTTTTAAATTGAAGAGCAAAGTTTGCACAACAAAAGCCAATGTATGTGAGAATTCACTGGTCTGGGGGTCACCCAGATCTTGGGGTTCAGCATTTAGCATTTGAATCCATATCAGCACCACACCAACCCCCCAATGGTGTGGGATTGAAAACCAGGGCTTAATCATGGAGGGATGAAAGAGACACTAGAGACCAGGTGTGATTGTTGGTACAATCGGCTGACAAAAGTTTTGTTTGATTAACAAACAAAGGTGTGCCTGGCTGTCTCTCAAAGGTGGGACAGCAACTAGAAAAATGTTCTAAATGGATAATTATTAGCCTTGAGAACAACAGAACAAGCCCAGATTCTATGCCAGCTTGCAAAGTGTAAGGATTGTTTAGGTGTGCTGTAAATATCTAAGGAGGGATGCTTAGAGTGGTAGGGAAAAATCCTGGATACATACAATGCTTGATCGTGGAGGTAGGGTCAGAGATGTGCAGGGGCGGAGTGTCCTGCTCACTGCCAGGGACATGCAGAATTAACTACATTACCCAGACTCTCAGCTTCAGAGCCCAGTACCAGGGCTAGAGGTAGCGAGGAGGGCCAGTGATCTTACTCGCCATGGAAGGCTAGAGGGCAAGAGTGATTCCTTCCTTTCCAGGGCCACAGCAGGATGAGAGCTGAAAGCAAGTTTTCCTACTTGCGTGGGGCTGTTGAAATATCGATGAGGCGTCGTATGTCTCTCCACTACATGGGCTTCTCCCACAGTCCCTCTGCTCACTTCTGTGGGGAATGGCCCTGAGGCCTTGCTGGCCATTTGCTGGTGCTGAGTCTATGACTGTAGGTCCCCAGTGAATGCCTCTTGTTTCCTGCCTGGAGAGTTGAGAGGAAATAACCAGACCTGTCACCGTCCCATCTTTGAGTTAACCTTGAGCCAGTTCCTCCCTGCCCACTGGATGTTTACCAGCTCTTCCACAAAAGTTCCAAGTGACCTTGGTTTTTTCCCTGGGTGGAATTTTATCGCTGGGGTGTACAGAGTGGGTTTTATAGGAAGAATCCGAGACTTGAAATCATAAGGGAGTTTGCCCGCCTGGGAGATGAGCTTCTTGAGGTCAGACGTGCCTTCAGCTTTTCTGTACTCTTCTCTTTGCTAAGGTCAAGCATGAAGTGTCAAGCAATCCACGATAGTTCCACGACACACGGCTGACACACGGCTGTCCTAGAAAACGGACAAACGGAGTTTGATTCTGGCTCTTTTGTTGATATAGAACAGTATACATACACATATGTATATATTTTAAATGTATATGTATATATTTTAAATCTGTATTGTCCGGAAGGTTTTTTAAGTTATGCACATTTAGTTTGATAGGGACTCATTGTGACTCAGCGCCTTAGTTGGAATTTCTTTCTTTTATTTTTTTAAGATTTATTTATTATTATATGTAAGTACACTGTAGCTGTCTTTAGACACTTCAGAAGAGGGAGCCAGATCTTGTTACGGGATGGTTGTGAGCCACCATATGGTTGCTGGGATTTGAACTCAGGACCGTAGGAAGAGCAGTCAGTGCTCTTAACCACTGAGCCATCTCACCAGCCCTTAGTTGGAATTTCTATTGCTGTGATTTAACACCCTGACCAAAGCAACTTGGGGAAGAAAGGGTTATTTGGCTCACACTTCCATATTACAGTTTCTCACTGAACCAAGTCAGGCCAGGAACTCAAGCAGAGCAGGAACCCGGAGGCAGGAGCCAGTCCATGGACCAGTGCTGCTGCTCCCCACACCTGCTCAGCCTGCTTTCTTATAGAACCAAGGACCACCAGCCGGGGATGGCACCGCCCACAATGGGCTGGGCCCTCCCCATCAATCCCTAATTAAGTGCCTAACAGTTGGATCTCATGGAGGCATTTTCTCCATTGCGTTCCCTCCTTTCAGGTAGCTCTAGCTGGTGTCAGGTTGACATAAACACTTGGTATCCATATCTCTCTTTTTGTTCAGGGAATACAATGAGGGTGGAGCAGTTCTCTAAGAGCCCTGGCTTTCACGAGGGGTGGGAGTGGAGGTTGTATTGTGGAATGGGTGTGTCTTTGATCCAGGCCACTGGTTCTCTGGTGACCTTGGGCATGTGAGTTGGGTTTGTGTCTTTGCCTGTAATAGATGCATTTATTTTTACCCTGTCCTCTGCCTTCAGTTTGAGGATGAGCTGTCCCAGCCCCGGATCGTCTGATGTCATTCGGAATGCAGAAGGCCATGTAATTACTTTCTCTCGTGCATCTGAATTCTCCTCTTGCCAGCTTCTATCTTCAGCTCTAAACACAGGTTTCCGCCGTCAACACGTGCATGCCAGCTGCCCTTCTCGATCATGTTTCTGTCTGTCTTCTTTATGGTCGGGTTTGTTTTTTTTCCACACAAGTGGTTATCAGCTCCAGCCTCCATTTCCCCAGTTTTCATTCCGTCTAGACCCTCTGTGCTCTGGTTCCAATCACTGACTGCAGGGCTCGCCAGCCTCTCTCTAACTGCAAGTCCAGCCATCTTTCCCCTGTGTTTACCTGTCAGAGCCGTGCGGAAATATTTGGCAATATTGACCATCGGCTTACCTTGCTACTCTTTTCTTTGAGACAGGGTCTTGCATTGTAGCACAGGCTGGCTTTGATTCACTCTGTAGCTCAGGTTGGCCGCAAACTCACCATCTTTTGGCAGCAGCTTCCTAAGTACTGGGTTTACCACCGAGTGTTATCATGTCTGGCTCTAAGGGCCTTTGCCCGAGTGAGTTTCCACAACCCTGAAGGGTCGGGAGTGATGGGCTTGGCGCCTTTTCCTCTTTCAGTGACTTGTTAACCTCAAGCGTGAGCACTTTGTCCTTGGCTGTCATCTCTTTCTCTGTCCTCCCCCCACCCCGTCAGCTGCAGTGTGATTCTTCACATCTCTTGTTTGTGAATGGAGAGGCGGAGATTTTTGGGGTGTGACCCAAGATTCTTCTGGGTCCACCTCGGCCGCAGAACAGCTCAGGCTGTTCACAACGTGCTCCTCTTACTAAGGATAGCTGAGGCTACTTTGACTCCTGCTATCAGGCACGGCGCCTTCCTTATCTCAGGGATGCTTGGTGACTCGGTAGTTCCAAGTATAAACCCATGCAGCCTCATGGGCCATTCCAGAGACAGCTGCTTCTGAATTCAATGTCACCCACCAGATACAGCCTGTGTTTTGTCTGAATTTCTGATACACTTTGGCTAGGGAAGTCCTTCATGAACTTGGGGTGGTGGTGATATGTAGAGCAGTTTGACTGTTTGGAAGGTCAGGGCCAAAGTCAGACCTTAGGGCAGATCCCTTCCATTCCCGTGTGTTAGGGCGAGTTGCAATCGGTTCAGGTTAAATTGCCTGCCTTTGGGGTGTTTCCCCTGATGTAATTTATTTATCTAAACTTAACTAGCAGTATAGAAGAGCTGTGGTGGTGGTGGTGGTGGTGGTGGTGGTGGTGGTGGTGGTGGTGGTGGTGGTGGTGGTGGTGGAGAAGGAGGAGGAGGAAGAGGAGGAGGAGGAGGAGGAGGAGGAGGAGGAGGAGGAGGAGGAGGACTCATTCTGATGGGTCCCTCTGAACTGCCCAAATCTCTATGGCCAGTCCTCTGTAGCTGCAGCTGTGTTAGGTAACCCTCAGCTGGGGTCTGAGGTATTTTGATGTGGGAACTCGTTGTATGCAGTTGCCCCAGTTGAAGGTCTATGTTTGTATTAAATGGGCAGAATTCTGTTTTGTACTTTATGTCTTGGGTACCCGCCATTGAAAGCTGTTTGGTTGTTTTTGGGCTTGTTTGTTTGTTTGTTTGTTTGATACTGAACTCTCTAGTTTAGGTTGGCCCAAAACTCACTGAGTAGCCAACACCAAATCTTCCTGCCTCAGCGCCTCAGAGTATTAGAATTACAGGTGTTAATCACTACACCAGGCTAAAAGTCTCCTGTCTAAAAACAGAAACAGGCTAACTTGATGCCATAATGAAAGCCATTACTTTGCATATTAGCTTAACAATATACTTAAAAAAAACCCTACAGCACCTTTAATTAAATGAGTTATTAAAATAACAACAATAATATTAAATTGGTTGGACTATTTCATTTGGACAACCTGATTGATGAGTATAGTGTTTGTGTTTATTTGTGTTTTGAGATAGAGTCTCTCTGTGCAGTCTGGGCTGCTCTTGGTCCTGGTCCTCCTTCCTCCCCTCCTGGGTGTTGGCATTCCATGGGCATGCCACACCGCCTGGCTAATTTGTATTTTATAATGTGGAAATCTGCTTTCTGGTTTAAAAGTTGGCTTCAGTGAAACCTAGACAAAATAAAAAAAAAATGGAAAAAAACAGGGAAGTAGGAGACATTTTTTTTCTTCATCCCGAGAAAAGGCCTTTCAGACTTCTTGGCCAATAAGAAGTGTCTGGGGGAGAAACAATCCACAGTTTCCAAGTTGTCTGAGTGGAAAATCCTGGTTTGTAGCATTCTGGGCCTCGGAAATGTCTGAATAGTTTTTGTGTGAAGGGAAATTCCTTTTGACTGAGAGAGAGCGAGCCAGCCGGATTCAAGCTGATAGGATGGTGGTTTTAGACAAGAGGAGGAAATGGGGCCTGTGGCGGCAGAGCCCCTCGCTGGTCAGTCCTGTTAGTGGACAGCCAGAGGTGGCCAGTCCGAGCCTCGCAGGGCTCCCCGGCCTCCAGGCCTCCCTTGCTTCCTGCTCAGCATCCTGGGGAAATGATACTTAGCCGGTTCTTCCTCCAACCGCAGGATCTCTGCCTCTGACTCTGAGTCACACTCTGTCTCTGCTTCTCTCTGTCTCTGATTCACACTGTCTCTGTGTCTCTCCATCTCCTTCTCCCTCTTCCTCCCCACTTCCTTTTCTTTTTTTTCTTAGTTGCCTATAGTTAGTTTTTAATTGGATATTTTCTTTATTTATATTTCAAATGTTATCCCCTTTCCTGGTTTCCCCTCCGAAAATACCCTATCCCTTCTCCCCCCTCCCCCCTCCCCCCACCAACCCACCCACTCCTGCTTTCCTGTCCTGGTATTCCCCTATACTGGGGCATCAGCCTTCCCAGGACCAAGGGCCTCTCCTCCCTTTGATGTCCAACAAGGCCATCCTCTGCTGCAGATGCAGCTGGAGCCATGGGTCTCTCCATGTGTACTCTCCCTCCCTCCCCCCTTATTTTCCAAACTGCTTTCAAAGTCTGCCCCTGTAGGTAGGCTGGTACCTGTTTCGACCTCGCCCTCTCCCAGCAGAGTGGGAAGGAAGGCAGGCAAGGAGGTCATCCAGTTACAAGTCGTTAAATACCTGGAGTGTGTGTCTTTTGCAGCGAATGACAAATGACAGGGAGGAAGAGCTGAGGAACTCCTTACTTTACAGGAGAGCGTGGCCTCCGCAGCTGCTGCTGAGGATAAAGAGAAGTTCCCAGCCTTCAGAGTGTATGGCAGAGGACTATAAAAAACGCTGGCCTCCACTCTGGGAATCCTAAGTAGCTCGTGTCAGAAAGGGGTGTCAGACTTCAGACCTCTGCCTCCATGCCCCCCCACCTCCACCCCCCGCCCGAAGTGCTCCAATTACAGACATGCTCCACCGCCTTCCCCCACACACTGTAGTTTTAAGAAAAGGGGCTCTGTTGGGGAGTGGTGGGAGTCGGTCCAAGATTATGAAAGGTTTGCACATTCTTTCTGCGGACAGGAAGGCTGATAATAAGAGAAGGACAGACGTCGGAATGAATGTATTCGAGGAAGGAAACTTAGAAAGTGGCTGAAAGAGATAAGCTAGAGAAGATGGAGCTGATTGTGGCAAAATGATCGGCTGGCCGGCCAATTCACCCTGGCGTAGGAGCATGTGAGGCCTGAGACCACAGGGAGGACAGCGCATGCGAGGGGACCAGAAGCCAGATCTGGGGTCTTGGTGGCTTTAGGCACCTCATGACAGAGGAACATGCTGGTGGAACTCAGAGAGAGTGGGCAGAGAGAGGTAGGAAGGGCGCACACCTCCTCTGCAGGATCCCAAAGAGGGTGAGATGCTGGGGAGTGGTCAGGGCAAGGAAGACTGTGTGGGCCCGCAGCTGACCGCCGAGCCTCCGAGGGATGGATTTGCCTGTCAGTCCAGAGTTGTTTCCGTCTCTCTGCAGCCACAGGTCTTCTGTGGTGGCAGAACCTTTGTGCAGGGCATGTGACTCCCTCTGGGAAGATCTGTCTGCTTAGAGTGCAGACTGCAGGAAGAGGAGGGGGAGAGCCGTTATAAAAGGGTTAATCCCAGTTCTCAAAACAGGAAGCATTTGGGTGTCTCTGTGGTCTACTTTCATTCTGTCCATCTGTCCCTGGATGTCCTTCTAGTGAGCACAGTGGTGTGTGTGTGTGTGTGTGTGTGTGTGTGTGTGTGTGTGATTTGCCCTTGGACCACATGTGCTTTGCGATCCACAGAAGAGAAGGACGGCCACAGCCTTTATAATACTTCAGTGCTGGAGTGTGCCATCCCATTTCCCTGATTTGTAAGAAAGCCCTCGGCACACCCAGTCATGCCTCAAGTGAGTGTGGTCTCAGCATCAGGAACAATGTTCACACTGCAGAGGATTGAGAGAAAGCAGCCTATACCTGCAAATCCCAGCGTTTGGGGAGGACTGGCACAGGGAGCAGGAGTTCAAAGCAGATTACAACTACGGAGGGAGTTTGGGGCCAGCCTGGGCTGCGTAAGAGTCTGTTTCAATAAGAGGGGGTGGGGTAGGCGAGGAAAGAGAGAAAGAAAAATAGAGGAAAAAAAGCTTCTCCAAACAGATCGGCTCCAGTCTGGTAGGAAATAACAACAGGGCAAGTGAGGACAGATGGCTCTGTAGTGTGGTCAGCCCGGAGGAAGAACTGAAACAAATAACTTTCAAGAAAATGAGCAGACCCTGGCCCACCTCCGCCCAGGGATGTTCTTTTCACGTCTTCAGGCCTCCCAGGGGCGTGAGGAGGTAGGCTCTTAGGGGCTGAAGATATACATGGCTGTACCGAAAGAACAGGTCAGTTCTGGACAACCCAAAGCTTCTAGAAGGCTTTCATGGACGAACTGGAATTCACACCATAGTTCCGTGTGGGGGTGAGTTTCTGATGTCTTTATTTTATTTATTTTGTTTTGTGTGCATTAGTGTGACTCTTGGAACTGGAGTTACTGGAACTGAAAGTTGGTGAGCTGCCACGTGGGTGCTGGGCATTGAACCCGGATCCTTTGGAAGAGCAGCCCGTGCTCTTAACTACCAAGTCGTCTCTCCAGCTAGTTTCTGATTCGGGTCTCGAAGTCAATTTATTTTATTTCATTACATTTTGTTTATTTTTGTGACTAGGTCTCACATAATCCAGGCTGGCCTTTTAAATACGTTTTTTTGGCCTTTTTAAAAGATTATCTATCTATACACACACACACACACACACACACACACACACACACACACATAATGTGTATGTGTCTCTTCGTAGTATGTATACGTGCCTATGGGTTTCATGGAGACCAGTAGAAAGTATCAGATCCTCTACAGCTGGAGTCAGGGCAGTTGTACACCCCTCACTTGGGTAGTGGGACTAGAACTCTGGTCCGATGGAGGGTAGCACATGCTCTTTCCAGCCATGGCTTCAAAGTCTCCTTTAGCCAAGGATGACCCTGAATTTATCTCAGATTCCAGGGATGTGCCACAACGCCTGGTTTATATGTTACGGGGTATTGAACCTAGGGGAGGTGCATGCTAGGTGGGCGCTCTACCAGGGGAACCACATCCCCCGCCCTCCACTTTCTTTCAACAAGAAATGTCTTATAAATTTGAAGCATCTATAGAGAAACATTTTCTGAAGAAAAAAAAATGACCTTAAAATATTATTTTATGGCTAACAATGCTTTGCCTGCATGTATGTAAATATACAACACATGTGCCTGGTGCCCGAGGACACCAGTAAAGATCATTGGCACCCCTGGATCTGGAGTCACAGATAGTGTGAGCTGCCATGTGGGTGCTGGGCACCTAACAGGTTTTCTGCAAGAGCAGCAAGTGCTCTTAATCTCTGAGCCATCTCTCCAGCCCCTGCGTCTAATTTTTGAAGCAGTTTTAGGTACATAGCAAAACACAGCCCAGGTACAGAGCGTTCCCGGAGCCTCTGCACCGGATATACGGATCTCCCTCCCTTGGTCACCCTTCCGTCACCTGGCAGACGATGGCCTCGTCATCCGGGGTTGCCTGTGGCAGTGTTTTACTTTACCTTTGTATTTTAAGTTCAGTCCTAATGATTTTTTTTTCCATACAGCCAGCAAGAATCTAGACTAGCCTGTGAGAGCGCCTTAAGCCTGTTGGCAAGCTCTTGCTGTTTTCTCTTTATGTTGACAAGGGCTTATTCAAACACCCAGGTGCAGACCTGTGGATTTCAGCAGAGCAGCTGAGCAGGTAGAATGTTTTCTGCTCTTCCCGTTCCAGATGACTTAGTCACTAGACACCATCTCTTGCAAGGGGGAGGGGGGCTGGAATCCACGAGAGACTTTATATAAAATTCTATCGAGGGATATTCACATAAAACCAAAGATTTCCCAAGACGACTTTTGGTACTCCCGTCTGGCCGTGCACTCACTGGGGAGGGGCAGGTAGCCTTTGAAGTTGTTTCTCTGATTCTGTTCTGGGTTTGTGAGTTTTCTTTCTAGAATTCTTGCCGCAGGCTGTGATCTACATCCAGGAGCCCCTGGGAAGCAGGAGCCAAGGGCTGAAGCGAAGACCAAACCCAGATGGAAACTGTCTTTGTTCAGGGCATCAGGGCTTTCTAAACATACCCGGTGACCTTTACAGCCTTGAGCTGCACAATTTTCTTGCACGGTGAGAGAGACGGGTAGCCACCAGCAATCCCTTGCTTAGGAGCATATGGTTGTTTAGAGTCACCTTTGACTTACTCCAGGAAGACACTGGATCCGCAGGAAGGTCAAGTGGACCAAGGAAGGAGATGTCTGAGCTTTCCTGTTCCATCTCTTCCTGATTCTGTCATGGGATTCTGTTTGTCCGGTGGGGGCAAGAAGCGGGAGTTTGGTTTCCACACATCTACATGGTCCTGACTGTCACTGACAAACAGTTGAGCGTGTATAAACTCTGCTGATGGCACACACAGGAAATTCTGGTCCCTGAAGGCTCAGATGAATATAGTCTCAGCCCAGGTGGTGTGTGCGCCAGCGTCCACTTCTGAGTAGTTCCCTGTTCCCAACCACAGGAATGGAGCCGGGTGCTCTGTGACACACTAGTTAGAAACCCCTGAGAATTAACGGTAGCCCAGGGACTCCCTCCAATAAAGAATAAACACCCTGAAAGCAGAGCTCCCCATGTTTAACCACTGCAGGGGTCCTCGACTTCCAGAACAGTCCTGGACACTTTGTAAAGTGGTTGGTGGATGATGGGTAAAGCCCGAGTGAGTGTGGTCCTGGCTGTCTAAACCCCAAGTGTCTTCCTGAGACTATTTCACTAAGTTTTGAGGGAGAAAGGGTGACATGGGGTAAGTGTCTTATGTTGTGCCTGGTCCCAAGCTACTTACTTCTTAGAAGGAACCACGTTCCTTTGCTCTAGTTTTCTGTTTCAGTAACCTCAGAGAGACATAGGAAGAAAATGTGTTGAATCACGAACTGACGGGGGAAAGGTCAAGAAGCAGAACAAGGGGTCAATGCGCGTCGTGGCTCAGCTGTGAAAAGACTTTGAGGGAATAGAGTTGCTAGAAGTTTCTTTGGCTCTCTACAAAACACCCTCTGGTGATTTGCATGGCTGAATTCACACTTCAAATTTTCAGGCACCTGCCTCCGGGGAACTGAAATTCTCTGTGAGTTTTGGTGGGGGAGGGTTGAGGCAGGTGTTTGTATTCTTGGAGTTAGTCCTAGGGTTTCCATGGCTGTAAAGAGACACTGTGATCAAGGCAACTCTCACAAAGGACAACATTTAATTGGGGCTGACTTACAGGTTCTGAGGTTCAGTCCATTATCATCATGGCGGAAAGCATGGCAGCATCCAGGCAGACATGGTGCTGGAGAAGGAGCTGAGAGTTGTGCATCTTGATTTGAAGGAAACCAGGAGACACTGGCCTCCTCAGGCAGCTAGGAGGAAGCTTGCTTCTGCAATGGGTGGAGCCTGAGCGCAGGAGGAGACCCCCAGAGCCCACCCCACAGTGACACACTTCCTCCAACAAGGCACATTTCCCAACAGTCCCACTACATATGGGCCTGGGCATATTCAAACCACCACAGTTACAAGAGGGGGCGAGATACCTGCCAGCCTCTGCAGCAACTGTCCATTACTAGACATTAAGATTTCCAACTTCATGTTTTCCCTGTGTAAATAGTTTTCCTTGCTCTGTAGAGGAATCTCTTAGCCTGAGGAGAGTGGAGGAGGGGGACCATAACCAGGATTGAGTGGCCCGTGTGGGGCTACAGCCCAAGGCTTCACAGAGCTCACAGCCCCTCCATTTTATGACACTACTTCCCTACCCCGGCTTCCCGGCAGAGCGGTTCCACCATGCCACTGAGAAACAGGAGTGAGGACAGGAAGTCACATGGAGTTCCTCTGGCCTGGGCTGCATCCAGTCCTGAACTTTCTGAAGAAGGTCATAAAAATAGCCTGGAGTGGTAGGTAGTGCAAGCCCGTAATGTAAACACTTAGGAGGCAGGGATGAGAGGGTCATCAAAATTTTGATGTCAGCCAGGGTTACATCCTGTCAAAAATAATGAATCCGTGTCCATGGAAGTTGAGTTATTCTCTTCCTCAGAGAGTTTCCTGAGACCTGGGCTCGAAGATGTTATCTGTCTTTCCTTTCATCTAGACCTGGCAACCCCACCATACAACAAAAATTCAGAGTCTCCTCCCTGTGGATGGACCCTTCCTACAGTGTCTTATGGCACGTTTGATGTAGTTTCAGGAAGAAACTTCTAGAAACCTGTGTCTAAATTTCCACCTTCCTTGGAAGTTACACTTTTTATTTTCACGAAAACGTCACTGCGGATCGTGGTGTTGACTGTGAAAGAGTGAGCCCTTGGCGACACATCTGACATGTTCTAAACAGTTACCAAGCAGTTCTTTGTAAACTCCAGTACAGCAAAACATTGTATAATTTTGGAGGCTTTCTGATGTCTTTGATCTTTCATGAAATGGTCAAATCTGACTGAAAGAGAAATCCCCTGGTTGAGAGACTTTTCTTTTTTACTGGTCATTTAAGAAACTTACTCTGGCCAATTTACTTTGAGAAAAATAAAACAAACAGACAAACAACCCCACACCAGTCACAATTTAAAAACTATAAAAATCACAAGCACGTTGGTGAACATCTGAAAGCCCAGCGATTTAAACAGGTAAGAACCTACTCAGCCGTGAACCAAAAGTGCTCGTGCTAAGTCCTCCGGGACGCGTACAGCCACCAGCCAGTGTTCAAGGGGCCTGGAATTTTCCTATACATTTATTCTTCCATCTTTATCACAGAGACCTTTGCTTCATGACCGAGAAGTCAGCTGCTTCACTTGCAGCCTATCCGTACACCGGTGGAAGGAAGTGGAAAGGTTGACGTAGGTAGGCCCGAATTGAAAAGCCAAGAATTCCTCTGACTCCTTCATCAGATGCCTGCTTGCCTTTCCTTGACCGCCTCTCCTGAAAGAGCGGCCACAAAGAAAGCCTTTATTATAGCCGAGTGTCTTTCTACCCAGGACAAAACCTGGATGGGAAATCCCATGGCCAAGCAGCAGTGTCTGTGGTGGCGTCCGAGTCCCATTTGACCAGGCTTATGCTGTCCTTGGTCTAGAGATGAGCTGAGAGCTGATCACGGTCCCTTCACCCGACAGATGAAGGGACTGCTTCTGTTTCTTTTGCTTCTCAGAGGATGGGGACGCAATCTTCAGTGGTCCTTTAGATACTTCTGGGTGGGTGCTTGTTCTGATCTGTTAACTGTGGCTGGAACATGGGTGGACTGTGAGGTTCCCTTCCTCTGGAGCTGTGGGTAACAGGGAACAGGCGGTGTTGTGTGTAGGAATCAAAAGGCCTGATTATGCTTTCTCAGGAAAAGCGGCTGGCCAACAATAATTAAGGGGCCGCCTCTGAGTGCAAGGCCTGGAATCCGGCCCTCTGGAATGATCGCAAAAAAAGCCTTTGTAAGACTCAGCCCTGCCCTTGAGGAGTGCACGCTAGGAGGGCCGTCAGCCACAGTTACGTGGGAGAGGCACCGAAGAGGTGAATGGGAGAAGAAAGCAAAGGCCGTGGAGTCAGAGTAGCCAGGGCCAGATGTTGGCTGCGGGGGAGTTGATTTGAAACAGGCATCTGTGAAGCTCTCCTATGTGGTGGATGGAAATCCTGCTTTGAGAGTAAGCAGTTTTGTTGGTTGGAAGTAATGCTGTAACCAGCCAGGAACCTGGTGTGTTTTCCCCGCAAGAGCAGCCTGAGCCACCGGTGTTCAGGGATGTTCAGTATTCCCGTGACTATAAGCCAGGGGCTCTCAAAAGCGCTCGGAGACTCAAACTGGACTGGAACCCTCTGGAATGCTCTAGGATAGTGGCTGTGTACTGTGTACTGACACCTCTCATGACATTTCAAGCAAAGTAGTCGGGAGCCAAACAATGCTACGTGTTGTCTTACACTGTGGAGTGAGTTCGCCACCCGTGTTCTGTGTGTATGGGTAGGCCCTGTTGTGGCTGTTCTGTCCTGGAAAGCATTTTTAATAGGCCCTGCTTCCTGTTGCCTCCAGGACTCCATTAGGTCCTGGCTATCGACAGGTGAGAGCTGATGGCCCGAGGACCAGCACGTTGTGCTGTGCACAGAACAGCCGCACCCAGGACCTAATCCTTATCCTTAGACTTGGCTTTTTTCTTTTCTTTTCTCTTCTTTTCTCTTCTTTACTTTTCTTTTCTTTTCTTTTTTTTTGGGGGGTGGGGGGAGGGAGTGAATGTTAAAAAAAGCAGCCATGAGCCAGGTGGTGGTGGCACACGCCTGTAATCCCAGCACTTGGGAGGCGGAGGCAGGTGGATTTCTTAGTTCGAGGCCAGCCTGGTCTACAGAGTGAGTTCCAGGACAGCCAGGGCTACACAGAGAAACCCTGTCTCAAAAAAAAAAAAAAAAAAAAAAAAAAGCAGCCATGTTACATCGTGTTGCTAATTAAAGGCCTCTTACCACATTCTTGGGATTCTAACTTGGAGAAGTCACAGGTTGAAAGGGACCTCTGACCATCAGTGGTGGACTCTGGCCCTGTGCTCACTCCCGGGTTCTTGAGTTAAGACACCATCCCCGCTCTGGTCCAGGACTCTTAACCCCGGCTGGCTGGCCATTGCAGGCTCTCTGACTTGGCGCGCCAGTGGCCTCTGCTGAGCTGTGAGGTGCAGATGGGAATAGTTTTCAGCTCCGTGAATCTTTTTACTTCTTTCCTTGTTCTTGGCGTTGCTGATTCTTTCCTACACCCATTTTGAATTTTATTTGACCTCGAATTGTTAAGTTTCCTTTAAGTCACTTAAAAGCCTTTCAAAATCTGGCAAACAAGAATGTGCTTGAAGAGCGTAGATTCAGAGACTGGGCCTGGCTGAGGGCCGAGGCTGACCCCAGTACGCTCACTCCGTAATGCGCGAGGCATGCATAGGGCATGCGCCGCCATCTCGGCCTGCCTTTCCCACATGGCCACTGTGTTCTTTCCCTCTGTGCTTTTTGCACTGCTCTTTCTTGTTCTTGGGCCTGCCTTCCCCTTTCTTCTCTGGACTCTTTGTTTTTTGCTTCTAGTAGTCTTGAACTAAGGGTTTCTCTGCTCTCAGAGTGACCTCTTTCATTACAAGGACTTGGCAGCCACAGTGTTTGGGAGGGCATCACCTATAAGGCATGGATCCCTACCCGTTTGGGATGGATTTCTCTCTGGTGAATGGAAACTGCATGGTTTTAGCCCTGGTCTGTGGGATAGCTAGGGCCAGAGGAGGAGTCCCGTCGTGCAAAACCGCAGACCAGTGAATAAACATCGGGTGCAGCAAGGACAGAAGCTCGGCGCTCTTGGAGTTAGGGATGGATGGGGAGTCTGATTTCTGCTCGGGTGGATAATTTCTTTCCATTTTGCCTTTCCTGTCCCTCGCTCTGTTTATCTGAAATACTGGTTCTGTAGCCCTACCTGTTCCTCCACCCGCGTTTAGAAACCTCCGCTCTGTGTTTTCAGAGCTGGACTTGTAGGGCGAAGACATGAAGCTCAGCTGCTGTTTACAAATGTCGGTAGGCTTGGCGCAAGCCCTGGGCACCAGCTCTCTTCCCTCTTCTCCAGCTGTTCTTACCGAGGCCTGGGGGGCTCTGCTGGTGTGGCACCTTCTTAGACCTCTGCTCACTTCCTTGACCCACTCCAGCTCTCTGGGAGCTGTGACAGTCCTGCTCTAACGCCACTGTCTTCAGCAACGGTGCCCAGTCTTGGATGCTGGTCACAGTGACCTTGGAGCTTAGAAAGCAGTGATATTGGTGTCCCTGCGTCCGCTTTAGGTTACATGGGTTTGAGGTTAAGATCAGGCTGTCATAGATTTACCACCCTTTCCTAGCAATTCCAAAACGCACCCGAGTTTGAGAACTACCTGGTTTCAAGCCTGGGTACTCAAGACTAGTCCGTGGCTGGGCAACACCAGCGGCACGTGGGAGCTTCTCCTTCCGACGGGACTTCAGCCTCTCCAGAACCCGAGTCTGAAGAGCCGACACCTTCCACTATCCCTGCACATACAAATTATCACCGAAGCAGTGTCGACTTGAATACATTGAAAAACACAAAAAAATTTGAATTTCCGCAAATAGCTATACACAAACCACATAAATAGTTAGATACTGTGTTCTTTGAGGATATAGGTACATTAATTTTAGCAAAATTTCCCCATATTCTGGTCACTTGTGTTTTGGTACTTGGAAATATTTTTATTAGATATTTTCTTTATTTACATTTCAAATGTCAAGCCCTTTCCACGTTTCCCCTCCAAAAACCCCCTATCCCATCCCCCCTCCCGCCCTACTCACTAACCAACCCAATCCCGGAAATATTTTTTATTAAAGTATATTTTCTTTATTTACACTTCAAATTTTATCCCCTTTCCACGTTTCCCCTCCAAAAACCCCCTATCCCATCTCCCCTCCGCCTGCTCACTAACCCACCCATTCCCAGAAATGTTTTTATTAAAGTATAATTGTGTCATTTCCCCCTTTCAATTTTCTCCCTCACCTCATCCTGTCTCTCTCAAGTTTGTGGCCTTCTTTTCTTTAATCATATATATATATATATAAAATCATATATATATATATATATGATGATGGTGTGTGTTTGTGTGTGTGTGTGTGTGTGTCTATGTGTGTCTCTGTGTGTGTGTGTGTCTGTGTGTGTCTGTGTGTGTCTGTGTGTGTCTGTGTGTGTGCTCAGGACTGACCACTTGGTACTGGATAACCAGCTGTGGGCTCTTTCCTGGGGAAGACTTATTTTTCCATTCAGCTCAGCACTCCTTGGTTGCCTATAGTCCTCTGTCAGGGGCGAGACTTCCTTAGATTTCCCCCTTCCGTGTTAGCATGCCTGCTGGTGTCATGCTTGTTCAGATCTCCTTTAGGCAGCCATGTTCTTGACATTTCATGGATGTAGCTTCAGACCTTTCTAGGAGATGGAGTCTTGCCGGCTCGTCCGATCTTTCTGCCCGTGTTCTGCTGTGTCCCCAAGTCTTAGGGGCAGGAGTTGTGTTATCAATGTATCAGTTGGGGCTGGGTACCCCACGACCACCTGCTCTCTGCCTTTTGATAACTTTTGGGGTTTTTGGTAATGGTCTCCATCGGTTGCAAAGAGAAGTTTTGAGGGGTGAGAGTTATGCTTATCTGTGAGTCTGAGCTTTTAAAATCTGAGAACCACTGGCTGGGCCTCCCGAGTGCCCGATTACCCTGGTATGTGGCTTCCGGGACCCTCAACGTCCTTCAGTGTATCAGATGAAGCCAGAGGGAGTTGAGCAAACTGACTCGCACCCCCGGGAACCCCCCTTCGGGGCCAGCTCTTCGTCTGTGCTGGGCTCTCAGCACCTTCCCTCCCTGACCCAGACTTCACACATCTTACCACCCAGATGTCCCAGCACGTGTCCAGGCAAGGATCTTGTCATTGTTCTTTGGAAATCAGTCAGACAGGACTTTGTACACCTTGTGCTTTTTGATAGTTTGAACTGGTGGCCTCACCTGGCTCTGCGTTGTTCAGCCTGCCTGGTAGAGTTTGCCCCGTCTTGACCTCCGAAGTGGAAGCAGGGAACTCAGGCTAAAGAGCGTTAAAGAGAAAACAGACAAAGCATTCGGGAGCTGTGATAGGTGTACAGGGCCCTGGTGTTTCTTTCTTCCCTCTCTGACTCCCACAGACCACCCTCATCAATCAGCAGACACAGAGGAAGGGCGGCCAGGAGCTCAGAAGGAACGAGAGCTTAGGATCTGTTCATAGGAAGCACTGGACCCTCAGATCTCATGACTCCCTATCAGCATTTGAACCCTGAGATTTGAACCCTGAAACAAAGTATAGGTTTGGGGGATGTGAAAAAAATTGCTTCCTAAAAGTTGCCCTACCTGCCTCCCATGGCAGGCCAGCAAATTCGAGAAAATGCCAAGCAGTACATGTCTTAGAGGCTATCCAGGATTAAGTCAGGGATGTTGGAAAATTCACAGAAATAAAGCGTATGCTTTACCCATTTTTCTTTCCTTTCTTCTATCATCTATCAGTCATCTACCTATCTATCTGTGATCTGTCAATTACCATCTATCACTTTCTTCTTCTTCTTCTTCTTCTTCTTCTTCTTCTTCTTCTTCTTCTTCTTCTTCTTTCTCTCTCCCTCCCTCCCTCCCTCCCTCCGTCCCTCCCTCCCTCCCTCCCTCCCTATCTACCAATCAGAACCTGTCCCTCATTTATCACCTTCATGAAATCATCCAGGACATCCTGACACTGCTGCTTCAGTCAGATGCCTAATAGATTCTATGAAGCCCCACCCCAAGCCACAGCTTCTCATCCTTTTCTGAGCCCCATGACTATTACCCATGTCCACTCGTGTGCCTGCAGCCACTGTGCTGCTGGAGCCCCCTCTGCTCTGCTCTGCTCTGCTCTGCGTGCTCCGGGTCTCTGAGAGGACAGAGCTGGGCTGACGCTCCTGCCACTTCAAAGCGTCTTGGGTTAGGATCCTCTGGTCTAGTAAACCCAAGCAGGCTTTTCTCCTTGGAGACATTTGAGTAGCTCTGCAGCCTACCCCCCCCCGGGGGGGGGGTGAGAGCTAGTGTGAGGGGAAGACACGGGGAGGGAGGAAGGTACCAAGGCAATGGCCGTGTCCAAGGGTAGACACTTAGGATGTATGTGTGGCCCTGAATGTCTGGATTAATGGGAAGTGTCCCTCTGCAACTCCTAGCCTGGGATCCTCTGTTGCTTTGTTTGTGGTAGTGACTATGCGTTTGGTGAAACCTCGGGGCTGCAGGCTGCTTGGCTCCTGTAGAATATACAGCCTTGTGACAGGTGAGAATAATCGAATGCCCGAAGGCGGTAGGCACGTGGTGTCACAACAGTTCTTTTTTCAACTCCTCCCCGTGATTTACATTTTCCCAGTGAGAATGGCTGGCGGGTGGGGAAACACAGCACACCACTACAGAGGACTATCCCTGCACTGCAGTGTGAAATGGTGACCACAGCCATGAGATATTTAGGGCATGAAATCTGGGGCTGATTCCTGCAAAGCTTGAGGTTGAGATGAGCAGGCAGAAACTACGTTGGCTTTATGGAGAAGGAGTACAGGAGCAGCAGCTCTGGGCGCATGCGAGCCCCTCTGAGCGCATGCGTGGTGGCTGTGCGGGTAGGGAGTATTACGTTTGGGGAAGGAACCTCAGAAAGTCCTAGAGAGGAGGTGGGTGAAGAACTCAGTTGCTCACGTATCCCTGTTAAAGCCAAAGTTTGCTCAGTGAGAGCGCTGAGTATTGTGAATTCACATGTTCCCGTAGAGAGAATGGATGTTTTGGATGCAGCTGACTCCTTCATCAGAGATGATGTCTGGGGAACATCTGGTTCTCACAAGCGGGAGTTGAACACTGAGCAATAGGAACCACTGTGGGCCATTTGGCCCGGCCTCCCACTCAGTGTCTCTCTCGGTGAACTGCACTCCGTTTACACAGCTGGGGAGAGTGACTCCAGGGTACTGTTCTGAGAACGGAGCCACTTTTAATTCCAGCAGATGTGTCTCCAAGCCTGTCTTATATAACACCCGATGGCCTTCTTCCTGCTCTTCGGTTGTGTCGAGTGTTGAGAGTCTGCAGGAGGAACAGCACCCTAAGGAGAGCCACGTCCTGCGCCCTTCACGCTCGTCAGCTCTTTAACCCTCCCCCAACCCCAACCATCTCCTTGCAGCTCCCCAGCTCCCCTGACTTCTGCTTTTACAGAGAGCAGAAGCAAAGGCCCCTCTGTCCTGCCTGGGAGGCTGCGGAACAAGTGACAAAGGCCCTTTAAGAGATGGAGACAGACCAGAGTATTGCAGATGTGAGGTTACAGTGTGTCAGCGGGGGCTCCGTCCGGAGCTGCAGTCAGCTTGTTGCTGAGGCCTAAGTACGGGGTTCACTTGTGGGTTCTGGAACTCTTCTGCCGCAGCTGTGGAACTTTCCAGCCCCCCTTCCTGGAGCCTCCTCAGAGGCTGTTGCCTCAGCTTTTCAGAGCTCTGTTATAAGTTAAGCGCGTTCCGAGTTTGTGCAGTGAATGTCCTTGGGGAGGCTGACTTGCAACCTTATCAACGTCCCAATCTAGGAAACACAGAGAAAGCTTCCCTGCCAGGTCCCCTCAGTTGCTGGAGTAACTGGTGTTTTAAAAAAAAATGCTTTTCTGTTTATAAAACATACCCATTAACATTATCTCCCTTTAATTCATACAGCCTTCCAGAGAGCAGGGACGCCTGGATGGTGACATGTCTCTTCTCACTGTCACTTTTGTGGCTCTGGGTAACATCTGTCTATGGGTGACGGATACCGCATTACCTCTTTAGCCTGGATCTCTCTATAAGGTGGCCAGTGTATCCCTGCTCTGGACTGTCCACAGGCTTCTCAACTAAATCTCTCCTGCCTGGATTTCTGATGTGTCTCCCTCCTAGGCATTGCCCCAGACCCTTCTCCCGCCTGAATGAACAGTGAGGTCATCTCTCCACTTGTACAACGGCATCTCGTGCCTGCCCTTGACGTCATCTCCCCCTGCACTCCAGCTGTTCACACGCCTCCGAGCCGTCCTTCCTGAACGCTAGCTACCCATGCACCACTTCTGGTTTTTAGCTGCCTTGTTAGGACAAGGTGAGCCCGTTTTCTAGCGGAGTCTCCTGGAATGTGCTGTGTCCTCTCTGCTTCTTGTCCCTCTCAGATTTGTAAGTCCTTCAGAGTGTAGCTCTGGTTATGTCACTGTTGCTTCATAACTCCACAGTGGTTTTTACATAGCTGTCGGGATAGAAACACGACACCCAGTCAGTGGAGCCTACAGCATCCTCTGTATAACCAGGTCTCCAATAAGGTCTCTTCTCAGACATAAGAGCTCCCTTCCTCTTCCTTCCTTCCTTCCTTCCTTCCTTCCTTTCTTCCTTCCTTCCTTCTGTTCTTTCTTCCTTTCCTCCCCCTCTCTTTCTCTTCCTTCCTTCCTTTCCTTCTTCCTTCCTTCCTTTCTCTCTCTCTCTTTCTTTCTTCTTCTTCCTTCGTTCCTTCTGTTCTTTCTGTCTTCTTTCCTTCCTTCTTCCTTCCCTCCCCCTCTCTCTTTCTTTTTTCTTTGTTTTTTTCTTCCTTTTCTTCCTTTCTTTCTTCCTTCTTTCTTTCCTTCCTTTCTTCCTTTTTAAATGTATTTTATGTTCATGAATGTTGTTCTGCTTGTATGTACATGTACTACATACATGCAGTGTCTGAAGAGGGTGTTGGAGCTCCAGGAACTGGAATTACAGGCAGTTGTGAGCTGCCTTGAGGATGCTGGGAACCAAACTCAAGTCCTCTGTAAGAGCAGCCAGTGCTCTTGACCTCTGAGCCATCCATCTCTCCAGCCCCCTTCCCCATTTCCCTTCTTAAAGCTCTTTAAAAGTTCCTTATTGTGCTCAATCTAACACTTCTTCCTTTTCCTTTGATCATTTAATAGGTCTTTGTCCTTCTGGTCTATCCAAGGCATAAACAAATGCTCAATGCTCTTCCCTAAGAAGAGTGGTTCTAACCCAATGTCTTTCTGGCCCACCCTTGATGGTTTGATTGACATCTCGTCTGCTGTTAATGTGAGAGGGATCTCCTTCCTTTGCATCACTGCTGCCCCTACCCCTGTCTCCAGCTCTCGAAAAACTTGTTGACCAAATGATTCTCCCCTTCAGAGTTAGTGATGCACAATCACAGGCTTTAGAATTGCTCCTCAGAGTGCACAGCGCTATGTCATAAAATGATCTCACCTAGCTAGAAATGATATGAAAACTTTTACAGTGGACTTGCGGGGAGTCATTGGTCAGATGCTCAGTCCCCATCGCTGGTGCCACAATGCAGGAAGGCTTGAAAGAGGCAAGATGTAAGGCTGACCCGTACGGCTGGCTGAGGCCCCCTCTCACCATTTCTGTCTTTTCCCACATGGCCTTTGGCATCTGCATCTCCTCAGATCTTCTGAGTAAGTCTGGGGAAAGTCACTCGCCTGTGGAGCCAGGTCTGTGTGTGCTTGATGTGGGGGCATCTCCCCTGTGCTGCTTGTTCCTTCTGAGGAGTACAATAGACTCTGACTTACTGTGAGGTTGGTTCCTCCAGCTCCCCAGGCCTGTATGGCCTTCCATTGTGTTGTTCAAAGAGACTAGCTCCCCCTGTCCAGCATGCCTAACTAACACCGAAGAGCTCACCACGTCTAAGCCATCGTCCCTTTGAGCTTATGGGTTCCTTGGTGGATTCAAGTCTTCTGCATGAGGCAAACCGATGAGAAAACTGGTCTCAGCACTCAGACTAACATTAGCTGAAGGAGGTTAGGTTTTCACTTGAGCTTTGCTGTTTTAAGTGTCTGAAGAAGGGTGGTGCACAGAAGGGAGAAGGGGAGAAAGGGAACGGTGAGAGAATGAGAGAGTGAACCTTTTCATCTGCACTGGGATTGGGGACAGCGCCCAAATCAAGCAGGAGGACTCTGTTGCCAGGGTGTCCATCTGGGCACCTGCTGTCAGGAAAGCATGAGTATTTGCCCATGAATATTACAGCGACTTTGGTGTTTAGTTCCCTTGGTTGTGCATGGAATTCAAAATAAGAAATCTCCTTATCCTAGATTCATGGTTTCCCCGTGGTTTCTTAGCTAGAAAAAAATTTTTTGTCATCTTTGTTCATTATAAAAAAAAAAATTGTCTCGCTATAGAAACCTGAAAGCAAAGTCCTGCATCCCTCAAAAACTCATTATCCACTTCTCTAGCTGATGCTTATTCCGATAGACCGTCAGCCACCGCTTCCTGTGATAATCTGACCGGGCTGTAGTCCGTTACAGCAGAGCTGTTAGGATGTGACCCTTTTAGTTCAGTGATAGAAACTTTCCTGCTCTAATACCTGCCCATCACGTTTAGTGGCCGTGGCCATCCTTGTATGTATGCTTTGTAGCTTCTTACTTAATACCCACGCGACATTTGCCTGTTTCCCATATTTTGCTTTTGGAAATCCATTGTCTTTGTTTTTAATTAATGATTTCACAAGGTGAGAACTGCCAGGATAGGAAGTGGAAGTGCAGTGTAGCTTTTCTGAGAGTCTCTGGGAAGCGCAGGGTTAAGTCCAGGCAGCTGACCCCCAGGAAGGTGACCCAGGCAGTCATGCTTGCGCTGAGGCCATGGGTTCTGTGCACACTAGCTCATTGTCACACACACGAGTTCTGCTTGACTGACCTTCCACAAACCTTTAAATCCCCACATAGCACCTTCTGTGCCCTCCAATTTTTGATATAACTCAAACTCTTAGAACAAGCCAACTATGCTAGTAGCTATGCGAGTTTGATTATTTTCTTTCTAATTTGTGTTTAACTCTCAGAAATCACGCTAACTTTATTTAGGGAGTCAGATCATGCTGGGGTTGGAAGCCTGCCACCCTCCAGGCCTTTTAGAAGTTCGGGTATTCCCAGAATCTCACAGTGGGGCACACAGTTCTAAAGTGACTGGGGCTAGGTGTGTGTGCACCGTGTTACGGGATCCCCTGTGTGCTGGAGGCATGGCTGAAGGAGAAAGCTGTTCTTAGAACAAGGCGCATGCTGTCAGCTCCAGACAAGCGGTGTCTAACAACTTGCTGGCCACTGGCCCACCCTCCAGACCTGTGGAATGTGCTCTGTCTGGACAACACTCCCAGCCAGCCAGGCCCTGACTTGGAGAGCGCTGAAGCCCGGCTCTCCTGCTCTCTTCAGCCCTTGGCCCATGCCCTTACTATAAGGAGTAATCTGTTTGGAAAACCGGGTTTCATCCTAGGCCATCCCCCTCATTCCAGAGGCTGCCCAATTACTTGTGGAGACTTAGGTTGTTTGTTTGTTGGCTGGTTTGTTTGTTTTCTGTTGTTTGTCTTCCTCGTGGTTTCTTCACTACATGGGCTTTCCTCAGAGTGTAAAACAGAAGACAAATCTTATAAGAGTTTATACTTTGGCTGAGATACATCCCCCCATTCTGGGCTAAAGGTGTGACCGAGAAGCTGGAGAGATGGCTCAGCTGTTGGGAGTGGTGAGTGGACCCAGGGTCGGCTCCAAGCACCCACACAACAGTGTACAAGTGGAGTTGCAGGTGGTTGTGAGCCACCATGTGGTACTAGGAACCAGACCCGGCTCCCCTACAAGAGCAGCAAGTGCTCTTACTCACCAGGCCATCTCGCCAGGCCTCTTCACGTTTTTTTCATCCTGAAAAAGTTCAAGCCTGAGGGAATTCATATAACCAGAGCAACAGGACCAGGAGGTAAAGGTACCAATGTCAAGTCTAAGAACCTGAGTTTGTGCCCCAGGATATACATGGCAGAAGGAGAAATCTGTCACTCTTCCAATGTGTCCCCCAATCTCTACAAGTCCACTATGGTACACATTTGCCCCCAAGCCCCACATACATAAATAGAAGTAGTCTAGAATTTAAAAATAAACAAACAGAAATCCAGCGCCACAGATATGTATCTTTCAACTAAATTCTCCAGTTGCTACTAATTACCTCATTAGCTTATCTTTGTGCATTTTCTATGTAAGTGTATAGGGTTCTATTTTTTTTTAATTAAATGTTTTATGAGAACCTTGTGCACAGAAACTGCATCTATATCACCCCCTCTCACCATTGCAATCCATGGTGTCTTCTTTATTTACTGTTGTTTCACACACACACACACACACACACACACACACACACACACACCACCTACTGAGTAGATTTATTATTGCTTGGATTATTTTGTCCAGAACTGACTGCCTGAGATTAGATAAGCTATGTGCAAATGGCTGTTTCTCTCATGAGCCTTTACTAGTCTAGTCTATAGCTCTTCGTTTAGGAGTGGGACCTTGTGGGATTTCCCTTATCCCCTTTGTCTCCCCTATCCCCTTTGTCATGTCAACCGCTGCTGTTGTCATTATGCAGGTCTTCTTTAGGCAACCTTATTGTTGAGAACACACTGGTGCAGCTTCCCTGTCATGTCTTGAGGACACTAACTAGCAGCCAGCTTCCTGGTTTTCTGGCTCTTAACAATCTTTTTAGCCTCCTTTTCTATGATTTTTCCATGAACATTTAAGGATTATGTTAACGATATATTACTGGAGGTGCGGGGGTGGGGGTGATTATTTAGGATTTTTGTTTGTTTGCTTGTTTTGTGTATTGACCCTTTGAAAGCTCATTGAGACATGATGACATCCATCCCCAGAATGCTAAGCAAGTGTCTTTGAAGATCCGACATATTTCCTTAATTGATCTCAATGAAAGTCATATTGCTTGTGAATTTGTACTCTATTTACCTTTTATATCCTTGTTCAAATTGCTCCAGTTGTCCCCAAAATGTCCTTTATACACGCTTCTTGTTTGATTTAATATACAGATCAAATATGGCTATATGATTTACAGACTTGATATTGTGGGTGTCTTCATCTCCAGCCAGGACCAATTTTCCTTTGCTTGTCTGAAGACTGCAGGTCCTGCTGCGATCGCAGCCTGGAGCACCCGTCCCTCTGACTCCACGGTGGCCTTACATGTTGCTTGTCGTCTCTCTGGGCTCCACATCTTTTGGATTGTCTTCTCTCTTCTACTCTTTTCTCTGCCTTACCTTTTCTCTTCCCCCCCACCTCCCCTCTTTTCACTAACTTATCACAATGCACATAGACTAATATGTCCTTATGCACTGAAAAGACTGAGAGAATATAAAGGTATTCAGTGCTAGTCCAGGGAGACATCATCAGTGGAAGGCAGGAGGGTATCTGGTATGCCAAGACAAGAGTAGAGGTGGCACTGTGGTGCACTGGGGGAAAGTGTGGGCTTTGAAAAGCCATACGAACATGTTAGAGTAGCAGGTCTCTACAGAGTGGTCGTATTGTATGATCTTGGGAGAGTTACTTAACTCCATGTGCTCTTCTCCCACAGTGGGAAGAGTCATGTCTTCTCTTGTGCTGCTGTATTAAAAGATTAGGAGACATATATTCCAGAGCAAAGATCCTGGCATGCAGCTGGTGCTCAGAAATTGGTGATGATTACTTATATGATGTCCCTGCCAGTGTTTGGTACGGAGAAGTCCCAGGTGAAGAGCCATTTCGGGTGGCCAAAATGGGACTGACCTTTGGGATGAAGTTTGGGGCAGGCTACCGGATAGGATGGAAATTTGAAAGGCAGGCGCTGCTCTCAGAAGCAGAAACTGAAGCTAAGCTCTTGTCACGAAGCATGGCCCTTGACACCTAGAATACAGTGTGACTCGGAACCAACTGTCCCTTTGCGTCCAAGTGAATGGAAGGCTATCAAGATGGCCTCTTGTGTGAGCCTCACACTGGGAATGAACCAGAGAGGCAGGGAGCTGCTGTGGGAGGAGGATGGCTCTGAAACAGGGGCCAGCATGGATTTCCACTTTAGACATGATAGTGACAGAATGACCATGGTTGTACTCCAGAGGGGCTTCTCTTCCTGCGTGTTTGGTCTAACGCTAGACAGTCGGCACTAGGTGGTTGGTGATACTTCCATTACGAACTCACTGTCAAACTTCTGAGCCAGTCTGAAACGGTCTGCATTTGCTGTCTCTGTCAGCTCAAGCTGCGGGGGCAAAGCCCCATGGCTGGTATGGCGGGCACAACTGTCCTGGAGGCTGAAGGTCCAGGGTCATTGCGCCAGCATAGAGCCGAGCTAGTGAGAGCCAGCATAGAGCCGAGCTAGTGAGAGCCACCCTCTGACTTGCATGTGATTTCTTCTCGCTGTGTCTTCACAGGACAGTCAGAGGGAGGGAGGGAAGGAGGACACGAAAGAGTAAGGAGAGCATGCAGCACCTTCTCTCTGGTCTCCTCTTACTAGAGCACTAATTCATCACGAGGACCCTGGACTTCATGACTACTAAACTCAAGCACCTCCCGGGGGCCTCTCTTTCAAAGAGCATCAATCACACCGCAGGCTGGAGTTTCAACATACGAATTTTGAGGGTTCTACTATCCCCTATTTCCCCCACACTTGGGAATCTATATTTAATGGAAACAATCACCTTGATGGGATGGGATGTGGATCTACAGTTCTACCAAAATGTCCTTTGCAGGGGATGTCATGAGAGCCCCCGCACTGCTTGGGGCCTTCCTTTCTGCCTCTTATGCATTCCTGTTTACACTGTTTCTTATTCCAGACGTGGACCCAAGGCAAAATGCTGTTCCTTATTCTCTGTAAAACCTCCAAACTGAACTTTTTATAGCCCCCAAAGTAAACCTTTCCCCCACCTCTCTTCAATAGAGTCCATTGTTTCAAGCTGTACCTCTCCCCACTGAACCGTGGCTAAAATCAACATACGCTTCTTAAGTTCGCCCAGCATTTCCAGAGTTCTTTGTGGGCAGAATTTGCATTTGTTTGTTTTTTTTTCTTTCACCTGCTTTCTGAAAGAGCATCCTATTAGCACCCAAGTGTATCAGAATATCAGTCTGAAGAAGTATTTAAGCAAGTCGTATGATCCAAACACTACACGATGGGTGGATTATATAGCATTGTCTGTTAGGCTATAAGATGCAGTCGGTTCTAATCTTTCCTGTTTGTAGACTATGTTACGGCTGCTCGCACGTGTATCTCTTTTCTCTGGCCAGTGTCGTATATCACTTTCCTACCACTCTCTTCTCGCCTTCATCCTGTTGGTGGACATTGGGGTTCTCTCTTTGCGACCAGTGGCTCCTCCTGTGTGCTCTACAGACTGAAGGCAGCAATGAGAACTTGTTAGAAGCGCCTCACCCTCAGCCCCTCACAGACCTAAGAAATTAGAAACTCCAGTGTGAGACACTGTGTCCATGTCTTAGTGAGAATTCTGGGTGGTGCTGATGTACCCAAACAGTTACGATTTCCTGCATTAGATTAGAAAGAGTCAGGGAGATATTTATCTCCTTATTGACTGTGCAATCACAAGTAACAGTGCTTTGTTTTGGTCACCTTCAAACATCGAACCAGCTTAAATAGAGTGAGATATTGAGTGGCAATCCCCTGGTCGATTCAGTTGAGATGAGAGCTTGTGACCTGTGCCGGCAGGTTGCAGAGGGTGGCTATGTTCCAAGGCTTCTTTGTCTTTAGTTTGTCATGAATGTGGGCCACGCCTACCTCTTAGAGACACCGTTAGTACTTTCTGACACTAGAGTTTTTTGAAAAGTGATACAAGGAAATATTCTAGAAGACCTCCTAGCATTGACCCAATCACTCATGGACTGACTCTCTTAACATTTTAATTTTAGCAATATCCAGTATCTCAAAAGGGGTTCCCAAGCCTCAAAATCAAGGGCTTTGCCATTGCTTCAATTTAATTATTCTCTGGGAGGAATCAAATGCCTGAATGAATAGCATTCCTTATGTTTCTGTCTTGCGTTAACCTTTTTCAGCTTTAGTTTTTCCATCTTAAATGAATGTATGTGTATTTGTGTGTAGATGTGGGCATGATTTATGTTTGCATGACAAAGGGTAGCAGACAGACTGCATTTGCTCATTGGGAAAATGTCTGTTATCTGAGGAAGGAGTGGTGCTTGAGGGCTGGGGACAGTTCACTGTCTTGCCCTTTGCTATCTGGGTTAAGGGTGGTTCCTTTCAGAGTTCCAGTATATGAGTCCTTTCCTTATCTAACTCACCTCCCCTAAGTAGGCTAATCTCTTAACAGAAGTAGATTTTGGTCTGTACTGGTTTGTATCTCTGTAATCTAAAGAAAGGGGTAGAATGTAATGAATTTGCAAGTAGTGTTTCCAGAGTATTCAGTATTGGATTTCCTGTTCTATTCTATCAGCTCCTATCCTGCCCCTGGGATGGGATTGCTAAGGGTGGGGAGGGGGAGGGGTGGGGTGGAGTGGTGCTAAACAAAGCCAGCCTCTTCAGGAATGACTTGGGTTTTTGAAGTGACTTAAAAAGCCCTTGGATTTGGTATGTCAGGAGCCTCAAGTGCTTCATTCTCTGTACTGAAAGGGTCGCCACACAGGAGACTCTACCCCGGTCAGAATAGATCTGATCGTGTTGGGAGCTGGAGGTGGTCTGCTGGCTTTCTTTTTTATTATTTTATTTTATTTTTATTTCTGTGCTTTACATACATTACATCCTGACCACAGTTCCCACCTCCATGCCTTCTGGCCCTCCTTCCCCTTTCCCCTAGATCCATTCCTCCTCCATTAACCTTCATGGAAAAAAAAAAAACAAAACCAAAAACTAAAAAGATCAGGCCTCCCAGGGATAACAACCAAACACAGCATAACACAGCATAATACAGCTAGGCACACACCTTCATGCCAAGGCTGGATCCTTTTGAGGCAACCCAGGAGGAAAAAGGTCCCAAGCGCAGGCAAAACAGTCAGAGACATCCCTCAACTCCCACTGTTACAGGTCCCACGGGAGCCCCAAGGTATAAGACCATAACATATATGACTAGCTTAGAGCCACGCAGGGTCCATGACTGTCTCTTCGGCCTCTGCGAGCCTCTATGAGCTCTGCTTAGTTGATTCTGAGCGTCGTTGTTCTCATGGTGTCCTCCACCCAGGTGGGGCTTTGTGTACCATGGTGACTTTTAAAAGGATGAGAAGTCTGTTTAGAGCTTTGGGGAATGTATTTCTGCAGAGAAGAGATTGTGACAAATAATTCTTATGTCATCACTTGTTAATTCTCATTTCTCCCTTTGTGTTTGAACAGATATGCCAAATTCTACCCTATGCACTGAGAATAATGATTCCAAAAGAAAGGGTAATGAAAGACCTAAGCATTTCTATTTAACACAAAAATATGTCAAGGGGATGGGGAGATAGATCACTTAGAGAAGTGTTGGCCTTTGAGTATGAGGATCTGAGTTTGAACACCAGAATATGCATTAAAACAAATCCAGGCATGGGGACACCATTGGTTAACCCAGTGTTTGGGAAGGAGGACACAGATATCTCTCTGGGGTTGACTGGCCATTCATTCTAACCTACGGGGTACATTTCAGGCTGATGAGAGACCTTATTCATAAAACAAGGTATATGGCCCCCGATAACAACACCTGAGGTTGTTCTCTGAACACACACACACATACACACACACACACACACACACACACACACACACACAGACACACACACACACATCAATGTCTGATCACAGGCTCCCACTGAGTCTCTAATGTAGGAAGGAGGATTTCAAGAGGACCAGGGGGAACTGGGATGAATTTCACGTCTAGATGTTCTAGTATAAATATGGTTCTTGAAGGCTGAGGTTAGGAGAAAGTTTAAATTCAATCTGATACAAGAAAAAAATTATAAAAGGAACATAAACAAAAGATAGCAGGGCGGGGTAGCCATGACATGAAAGACGAATCTGGAGTGAGGTGGAGATATAGGAAGGGGGGAGACAGCTTCATGAAGATCCGGGGACCCAGCAGCTGGGAGGGGCTGCCTGAATATTCTGTCAGACTCCATGTTCCACACCACTTGGCCAGTTTCAAAAACGGCTTTGCTGGCAAGCCCTAGACAAAGCGAGTGCGCCGTGGCACCGCGAGCGACAGGGGTTATCTGTGAGGATCCTGTGGAGGGATGCGTTTTGGGAACAGATCCTCCAAGAGCACCGGACTCGTGCTGTGTTCTATGTACTAGAATCCCAGTCGTTATTCACACGGATGAGGGTCTGGCCTCCAGGCTGCTGACACGCAGTGAGAGACATAGGAAACACTTGATGCTGCTTTGTGTCGGGTCTTTCCGCCATGTTCTGAGCTGCGTCATGAGTTCAGTGTTCCGGGCTTTCCAACTGAAGTTCTCTTTAGGCCCCTTGTAGTGGGCCCTTCACCAAAAGCTCCTGACTTCGGGCCTGATCTTAGGTGGGGTGGCAGAGGGGGAGGTGGGAAAGTGAGATGGAGGCCTGGGGTTGATGGATTTTAGGGTTAATTCAGACAGAGGAGGGGTACTTCCTAGGAGAGGAATCCTATAGATTACAAAGGTCAAGGGTCCACTGGAAGACACGGAGCAGTATTGGATTAGGGGAGTGTAGCTCTTGAGATCAGGGGACCCTGGGCAGTTGCTGCGATTATTTACATCCACCGGGAAACACAAAAGAATGAGCCTGAGATTTTTCCAGGGACAGAACGCAGCAATGAGTGGCCATGGCCAATATTGGAAGGCTTCTGAGGAGTCCCTGGCAGAAGAAGCAGTTTCAATGGGCTGGAAATGCAGCTGAATAGTTAAATGCTTACCTAGCCTGCTTGAAACCTTGGGTTCTGTGGCCACCATAGCGTGCACACCAACGATTTCCTAAAAGCTTCACCTAGGTTTGGTGTGCATGGTTGTTAAGTCCTACCTTTTGAGGAGGCTGAGGCAGGAGGATCACTTGCACTTCAGGTCCGGCTTGGGCTGTACACTAGAAGATTGATTTTAAAAGGCCAAGGAGAATCGGGATGGGTCATGGCTTTGCTGGTCAAACTTAGGAATGCATCTGTAATTCCAGCATGCTTACAAAAGGTGGGGGAATAAGCTGGAAGGAGAGAACTGACCTACACACACACACACACACACACACACACACACACACACACACTCACACAACTGTTAAAACAATCTGGAAGCTTCAGTTCTCCAGGGATCAGCAACCCCTTAAAGAAAGGAGGATGGCGTCCAGATACAGAAATGTGCAGGGAGGGGTCGTGACTGTGAGGGACAAGTCTGTGAGAGCTGAGTGCGCGGCAGTGGAGCTGTTGCTGACCGGCCTCTGTGTACGTGCACGTGCTTGTGTATATTTAGTTTTGTATTTATTTGTGGCCACTGTCTTTTAAGCTTGCATCCCCATGGGCAGTTTTATAAGCTCAGCTCTTGTTATTCTTTAGGGGCAGTATTATACAATATAAAATTTATTAACCGTGTAATCAGACATCTGGTGGTTTAAATTCTAGCTCCCACACATTCCAGTGGGGTGTTAACCCAAGTCCTGGTTTACTGTGGTACAAAATGGGTCTGGCCATATTTACCTAATGAGGTAGTTGTGAGAATCCACAGTAAATTCACCATATATTTAACTAGATGTTAAAAGTACCTAATAAAATGCTTTTTTACTGTTGTTTTGTTTGAGGGTTATAATGGGAATGCCAAGTATGAGCCTTATAAACGCCAGGGAAAGGGAACATGGAGGAGAAATCAAGGGACGATCATGAGAGCAAGAAGTGATTGAGGGGCGTGTTTTATCACTGTGTGTTCCGCTGTGCCTAGAAACTGGTAAATAATTCACTTTATGCTTTCTAGATAGCACATTACTCTCCTCACTAAGCGGCAAAGGATGCGGTTCACCCAGGATAAGTTAAGCTGGACTTTATGACTGATGTCTGTCACGCTGCTTTGCAGAGTTTGAGGAATCCTTGCTTCGGTTCCCCATCTCTGAAGAGTTGAATGTTATTCACACACATAAATTATACATTTCTGTTTTCAAGGATGACTTATGGCTCTTCCCCCCCCACCCCCATAACAGATCATGGCACATCTTTCTGGCCTAAAACAACCATAAGTAATTTAACCCAAGATTCTGGACCAGCGTCTTGGACTGGGCACGCTCAGATGCACTGTTCTTTTGCTGGTCTCGGCTGGCTCCTCCTGTGAGCCAGCTGTTGGTGGATCTCCAGCTGTGCTTCGGGTTGGCTGACTATCAGGTTATCAGCTTGGGAGACAGAGGAAGGGAGTGGCAGAGGTTAGCCTCTCATCACCAAACAGACTAGCTCTGGCTTGTTCCAAGGGCAGCTCAGAATATCAAAAGACTGGAAATGCCGTGGCCTTTGGAGGCCCAGTTTCTGGAGTTGAACAGTGATACTTGCACGATGTTCCAGTGGCCCAAGCAACTCAAAATGTCACCCTAGACTGAGGGAGCAGTGAGTGGACACCCCCTCCCGGGGAATAGCTGTAAAGTGTTAGTCTATTTTTGTAATCCTTTCTTTCAACAGGGATTCTGCAGACCTGTTGACCAATCAGTTGAAGTCCAAGATTGTTTTTGTTGTTTTCCTCTAGGCTTCTGTGGTATCTTCTTTATTTTAGTCCTTTGTGCTTTATGCCTTGATTTCATGGTTTGGATCTTAAATGTTGCTCACATGCTAAAGACCTAATTGGCAGCCTCCATTATTGGGAAGGGATAGATCGTTCAGGAAGTGGGACCTAGCATAAGGAAGTTTGATAACTGGGAGCATCTCCTTGAAGGGGATACTGGGGTCCCAGCACCCTTCGCTTCTCTTTTCTAGCTGCCCTGAGGTGATGGCTCCCGCTGGCTGCCACATGCTTCTCCTACAGTACATTGTTTTGCCCCTGGCCTAAAAACAACAGGGCCAATAGGCCCTTTGGAACTATGAGCAGAGATAAATCTTCTTTAGCTGAATACCCCAGGCATTCTGTCATAGCAACTGAAGTCTAACAAAATGGGTATTCCCTCTCCTTCCACTCCAGTGTCATCGCAAGTTCATTAAGTGCTAGTGCCGGAGAATTGGGTCTGATCCCACTGACCTTTCCTGGATAGCCACTCGGGCAAGATGCACTTCTGTGTTCTTGCCTAGTGGCCAGAAGAGTTGAGAGGTCAGCTGGGTGACCTCTCTGGAGGCTGCCCAGGTTCTCTGGCCCAGGAGCAGCTTGGTCACTGCCTCTGATGCAGGACATGTCTATGCGTGAGTAAACAGGCTCCATTTGAACTACTGGGTCCCTTGGGATAGTGACCGTGCACTGTGGTAGATGCTGGGCTCATAATTGAGTTCCTTGGCTTTAAGCTCTCTTTATCTATCAGATGGTCTTAAGTCTTTGGGTTGGCTTCAAGTAGCTAAGAATTAATTTTCTGATTCTTTGGAGGGAGAAAAACTTTGTGGAGCAGGAGGTAGTGATTCACGCTGGGTCCAGCCAGGAAGCAGAGAATAGTGAACGCCAGTCTCCAGCTTGCTTTCTCCTTTTTATTTAGTGCAGGACTCCAGCCTGGGAAACGCTGCTGCCCACAGTCAAGGTGGATGTTCCTACCTCCTGGACTGAGTCTAGAAAACCCCCGATAGTCCTGTCCAGAAGCTTATCTCTGAGGTGATTCTAGATCCTAGCCCTCGGGTAAATATTGACAGCCAGGATAAACCAGCAGTTCTTAACCTTTGGTTCTTGACCCCTTTGGGGGTTCAAATGACCCTTTCCCAGGTCACCTAAGACCATGGGAAATATCACACATTTTATGATTCATAGCAGGACAAAATTACAATTATGAGGTAGCAACGAAAATAATTTTATGGTTGGGGGTCACCACAGCATGAGGAAATGTGTTAAAGGGTTGGTGTTGGGACGGGTGAAACCTACTGATAAACCATCACAACCACTCTTATGCAGGGTTTTGATCTTCCACGTTCTCAGGGAGTTCTTAGTTACCTACTGGCTCCCAAACTTAACTTGGTTTTCTCTAAGGACCCCTGCAGGCGCTTACATAGGCAAGCAGAGGCATCTGCTTCTCTTAGGGACCGTGGAGGCTTAGGAAGACAATTTTAAGGAAAATCTACAGGAAACACCTACACAGTGACTGAGCTGGTTTAATGACTCCTCGGGATGCCAGGGTACGAAGTGTGGCAGACTCTGGTGAGAATCTCCTCATGTGGCTGGCTCTCCAGGAGCCAGCAGGACCAGTCTTTTACCCTAAGTTGCAAACAAAGAGTTAAATTACAAGTTCATCTGATGTGTTCTTGTTCATTGTTCTGTTTATGCGTTGGCATGGGACGAAGATAAATGTCACCTACTTGTCATATGTCCCAGCTTTCTTCCAGCTGTGTTCTTTGATGAAAACTTCTGAAATGGGTGAATTGAAATGGAGGGAGTAGGAGTTATTGGGGTTTCCAAAATGGTCTTCCTTTTCATTTTCTTTTCTTTTTTTTTTTGAGACAGAATTTCTCTGTGTAACAGCCCTAGCTGTCCTGGACTTGCTTTGTAGACCAGGCTGGCCTCAAACTCAGAAATCCGCTGGACTCTGCCTTCTGAATGCTGGGATTAATGGCATGTATTACCACACCCAGGCAATCTTTTCTTTAAAGAAAAAAAGAAAAATCCACATTCCCTTGAGCTTAAAGGTTCATTGCGCTGGTCTGATTGTTTAAGTCAGAACCGACCTCCCCTTGCCCCACCCCCAGCCCCATATACACACCCATGGAAAGGAGCCCAGCCTGAGTGGAGATTATAGCGTGAAAGGTCGCTCTAGGGTTACAGAACCAGGCAGGCCTGCGGGTGGCAGGGATGTGGCACACAAGGCCAAGGAAAACAACAGGGTCATGCCATTCATTAATTAATCAAACATCTGTTTGCCTTCTGCCGGGCTAACACTGTAACCTAAGGCTTTCCCATGATAAAGCATGGGTAACATGATCAGTGGCCACAGCCATGAAGAGACCGGGAGATGAGCAGAAATGCACAAATAACTGGAGGAAGAGGAGGAAGAGGAGGAGGAGGAGGAGGAAAGGTGACTTTTGGGAACTCGTTGGGTGCACAGCATTGTGAGTGGGGAAAGGCTGTGTTGTGAGAGGCAGAGAAGTTCTGCAGGAGATGAAAGGAGGAAAATCATTCCAGGCCGTGTACACAGCAGGGAGGTTTGGCGACCTCTGAATCTCTACATCAGAGTAGAGTGGGGGATGGGAAGAAACAGACAAACGTGAGACTCATGTCAGGAGTAATGGGGATGGCGCGCGCGCGCGCGTGCACACACACACACACACACACACACACACACACAGAGAGAGAGAGAGAGAGAGAGAGAGAGAGAGAGAGAGAGAGAGAGAGAGAGAGCACGTGAGAGCGGGAAGGCGCTACTCTTCAGCACTGCTGCCACTCGGATCTTGACACTTCCCTGCACGAGACAGATCTTTTTCTAGGTGAACACATTGACTTCAATATGGGACTGTTTTCACCTGCCCTGGTGCAGTAACTTTTTACAGGAAGCATCGTGTTCTGTGTCGAGCCAAAGGATTTGCAGTCTGGACAGTGACGTGCAAACTGAACTAAAATAAACACTGTTGTTGTTCTGCGCTGTTTCCCTTGGTGCGCCTTCGCTCTGGCTCCTCGGCTGATCAGCACAGCACTCCCTCTCTACGGGTGGGAAATTGTGCAGAGAAAGAGCTGTGTGAAGGGAGGTGAGGGAGGAGCAGGAACTTTGTGAAGAGAACTCGGCTGTCATTCAGAACAAAAGTTCCTTGGGAATCAGGTCCATCACACAAAGCCAGAGAACACTCTTGTTTCTCTTGGTCAAAGTGGCGTTTGGAGGGCCAGGGAGCTTCTCTTGGGAGCAGGAGGACCTGAGCTTGACTACCCTAAAATATGTATTTATTTATTCATTCATTCATTCTCAGCACTGGGGGTTTGGAAGTAGATGTGTCTCTGGGTTCACTGACCAGCAGCCAAGCCTACTTGGTGAACTCTAGACCAGTAAGAGAGCTACTCTTAGTGCCTAAGGCATGACACTTGAGATCTCACACACGCACGCACACATGCACGCATGCACGCACAGGCACGCATACACACACAAAGTGTAGTTGGAGTGACAGCCAGACGCTGCTCCCAGAAAACGTCACAAGAACGCCAGAAGACCAGTTACTTGAGGATGTTTTATAATGAAAGCAAAGGTTCAGATATCGAAGCCATACTGTACTAAGATTTTATTTACTTCCGATTGCCTTCTTTGAACTTAATCTCCACAGATCTGGGAAGGCATTTGTAAATACCTACGAGGCCTTCAGAGCTCGCTTTGTCTTGCACCTGTTCATATAGGATGGCAGTAAAATCTGAGTCCTGAATTCTTAGAGCTTGGCTTGTGTTTTAAATCTCAAACTGGTGATCGTTTCAAGGGACGTGAAGGTACGCCAGGTGAGAAGATAAATTATCCACATAGCAAGGAAGGCTGGAGTCTGGCTGTGCCCTCCAGATGGCCTGAGGGACATCACTTCTCCTCTTTGAACAGGTTCTGTCAGAAGTTTCTAGTTTTATTTGCAATACTTCAAATTTTTTTTTCTAAAAAGGTAAAGATAAGAGAACAAAGTTATATATTAAAAACTTGAGTTATTTGTTAATTATTCCCCCCAAAATATTGGTTTTTGTTTCTTCTCTTCCTTCCTTCTTTTCTGGCTTCTTGACTATTCTGCCTTTGTTTCTCTTTCTTCCTTTTTTTTTCTTTGAAACAAGATCATTTATTTTATGACTGATTGAAATCCTCAAGATGACCAGCATGCTGCAACAGCTGCCCCTCAAGGTTTTAGGTGTTCCTTGGAGGAATTCACGTCTGAATCTGGTGTGGACCGCTTTAGGGGCCTCACCCACCCAGTCCCGCTACCGTTTCACCTCTTAGTCTTGGCACTCCAGTTGTACTTTCTCTTGCGCTTGGCAGGGCAGGCACACGGGCCGGGCGTGGTCGGCCTTAGAGCCATAGCAGCGCGTCTTCGCTCTCCAAACCATGACACGCCTTCCGGCATCTTGCTTCTCCCACCCAGGCCAAAGAGACCAGAAGAGAAGACACGTCCACCACTTCCCGCGGATAACCTTCTGTCCTGGGAGCTTTAAATAGTTCCCTAAGTATTAAAAAGCATGGATTTTAATCCCAGTTGGAACTGAGAAGACCAAGTGCCCTCATATTTCCAAGGCGCTGAGTAATCTTGAGCACGATTGCTTGGCTGGCAGGGCTCCCAGGGAGCCGAGAAGGTGGCACTAAAGAGTTGATCACGGCATGGTCATTGAGACTTTCTGTATCTTGCGACACTTCCCTCCACCAGCCTGTCAGTGCTGGTTGTAGCAAATGTCGGTGACCATATGATCTTCCTGAAACTGTTGATGGCTCCTTACTCTATATACCAGAGGGTAGAAAATGAGCAAGAATGTCTACATAGTGTCTAGTGGGTGCGTGTTTAACCACCTACAAAAGGCAGGTGGGAATCTGAAAGGTCGGGGGGGGGGAATATTGGTTGATCACAGCCATTGATTATTTTTCAATTTTTCACTGATTATGTCAAGTGTGTTTAAATAGGACTAGGTCTGTACTTAAGTTGTGGTGCCTCTCCAGCAGACAAGAGACCCTGGGTTTGATCCCAGTGCCACATACAGAACTGGGAGTTGGGGTATACCCCTGTCCCAGATTTTGGGAGATGGAGGCAGAAAGACCAGAAATGTGAGATTGCCTCTGGCTGCATAGGAAGTTTAAGGGCCAGCCTGGGATACATGAAAAAAGTTGTCTCAAAAAGGTACATGGGCAGATGGGAAATTTGGAGAATTTTGTTTAATGCTAAGACCCCAGCCTCCCTGGTTCCTGTGGAGGGGTGGGGTGAGGCTGTATTGCAGAGCAGGGTCCCCATGGAGCAGAGCGCCCTGCACCTGGGTTCGCGGACACAGGAGTGTCAGTGCTGAGGCAATCCACAGCCTTTCCTGTCCTCCTTGGCAGGCGGAGCGCCTGTGCCTGGGGTCTGGGACTGTGGGCATACCAGGAAAGTAGAGGGCAAATCGGAGTAATCGATCACCCTGCTTTCCAGCCCTCTTGCCTCTCTCCTCTCTCATGGCCAAAGAAGGCAGAAACATTCCAGACTCCTTTCTCAGTTTTAAGAATAACGTTCACCCATGAGAGACCTGCAGAGCTTGGCCAAACAAATCTGTGTTGAGAAAACTCTCTTTCTCTCTGTCTCTCTGCCTCTCTCTGTGTCTCTGTCTCTTTGTCTCTGTGTCCCTTTGTGTTTCTGTGTCTCTGTCTCTGTCTTTCTCCCCCCCCACTTCTCTCTCTCCTTCTCCCTCCTTCTGTTTCTTCTAGGGGATCCAAAGCCTAACATGCTGGACAAGTTCTTGACTGCAGAGTTGCAGGCACTTGTGAGACCAAGTGATCCACTTTAAAACCAGGGGTTCTCCTCTGACGTTTGGATGGAAGCCTCAGGTGCCTGTGGGAGGGGGACAACCTGTGTGGTGTTCCTGGCTGCTCCTGTGTCAGACCTTTCTGCCTGCTGAAAGTCTTCTGAAAGCAGGGAGCTGAAGACCTCTCAGGGAGAACAGGCTCTGGGGAAATGACCCCTGCCTGCAGCCGCTCCTGCTTCCTCTTCTCCTGGGCAGCTGTTGACTCTGCAGGCCGGAAGGGTATCTGATCTGCCAATTATATTCTTAGTACTGTGTAGTCTTTTCTTTTGAGGAAAAATAATACACAAATGCTACACTCTGCCTCATAGAATCAGTCAACACTGTGGATCAATTTCAACCATCATCTTGCTTATCCATTCTATGTAAATATAACAGATACTGTCTAGCACCTCAGGGTCAAAGGGCAGAACTCTGGTTATATTGTGGAGGCTGAAAATAGCAGAATCCCCAGCAGGGGCCTCTTGGATGGGATCTTCTCTCTGTGGACAGTGATGATTTTTTTTTTTTTTTACCCTGAGACTCACCAGAACAGCTTTGTTTATTCTTTAAACCTGCATTCTCATTCTCATATTCTTTCTCTCTCTCTCTCTCTCTCTCTCTCTCTCTCTCTCTCTCTCTCTCTCTCACACACACACACACACACACACACACACACACACCCCGAGGTTGCATGTCTGTGTGATATCTCTGGCTGGTGTGAAAGTCTGGATGATGTTTTTCCACTCTGCAAAGGTCCTCTTTGTTTGACTACCAGTGGGGACCTCTCCTTTTCTTGGTTGTCTGGCTGCCAGCTGTTTATGAGCTAGTCTACATCAACAGTTGTCTAGACACCATGTGAAAATAGGTTTGGGTAAAGGCTTTTCCTTCCTTCCTTCCTTCCTTCCTTCCTTCCTTCCTTCCTTCCTCTCTCCCTCCCTCCCTTCCTTCCTTCCTCCCTCCCTTCTCTCTCTTTTGTTCTCTCTCTCCCTCCCTTCTCTCTCTTTCTTTCTTTTTCTTTCTTTCTTTCTTTCTTTCTTTCTTTCTTTCTCTATCCCTCCCTTTTCTTTCTTTCTTTCTTTCTTTCTTTCTTCCTTCCTTCCTTCCTTCCTTCCTTTCTTTTTTTTCTTTCTTTTTTCCTTTCTACCACAGGTGTATTCTGACAGGGTTGGTGTTAGAAATAGCTTGTTGTATATATCCTGGCTTTAAGGTACTTGGAAGTCACACTAGAACCCGATACATGGGGACACCTCCATGTGCTTATAGTCAGCATTCCAGGATGATCATGGATGACCCAAACCTTCCTCCTCCGCAGCCCCACGTTACCTTCCCTCCATGGAGACTCTGTGTTGTAAATTGCTGGCCCTTTTTAAAGAACATTAGCAAAATCAACAGAAAAATGTCAGACACCATTGTTCATCCTCCAGTCACTCGGAGCTCAGCCAGGCTTGAGTGTGTGTGAAGAGAGAAGGCGGGGGCCCCAAGTTGGTCATGACGCAGGAATGTGTTATGTGGAGTGGCCATTAATCAGCCCAGTGATATGCAGGTTTTCAGTAGAGCAATGCTAGGAGCTGATCCTCTTTTAAAAGCAATTACATGTGACTTAGGGGGACAAAATCCCTATCCCTGAATTCTGCTATTTCCCAGGAAACAAATCATGATGGAGTCAGGAGACACCAGTGGGCACACTTTAAAAGTTCTTACATGATTGAAGGATTCTTAAACTCCTGGGCAGGGAAATACATGATTGTGGCCCGACCTGGGGTCAAAGGAGAAAGAGATGCCAGGAAACCGTAGTGTTGGTAAAGTCAGCAAATATTTACTGAGCCCCTCCTACGTGCACAATTTACTTTATAGATGGGGTAGGGTCACTGTCAAACGGTCAACAAAGTGGGAATCAGATAATAAAGCCCAGAACAGATAAATGTTAATTTCAGATAATGACATGAGCAAATGTGGATGATAAAACAGATTTTGTGACCCCAGTGACGGCAGGGGCACTGTCTTCTGGAGCTGGCTTTTGCTCTGGGCAGCTGAGGGCCCAGGAGGAGTTTGGAATCAGCAGCCAGGAGATGGTGAGGAGCTGCATTGTGGGGGAGATAGAAATCCAGGTACAGAGGACGTGCAGGTCTTAGACAACAAATTATTTCCAAGTTTCCCAGATGGCCTTAATTGACTTTTGGGGGAAAGCCTAGCATGGTATTAGTCCCAGGAGCGACAATAAGGATGTGTAGATTTCCCCCATAATTGCTTCTTGCTATTTGCAGTGGTAATGTCCGACAAAGTCATTGAATTATCTAACAGCAGAGGGGAGAAATGTGAAGATTCCATGAGCCTTCCGTTCTAGCATCTTTATCAGTCTGTTGATACGTAGTCTTAATAGTGTGTACATCTGTTTAGAGGCACCTCGTTCAATGTGTTCTGCTGGCTTGTTTACACTGGACTATGGCCAGGAGCGCCATACCTTGTTTGAAGGGCACTTATCTGTCCCTAGGATGTTTTCTGTAAGGCACATCACAATCTACTTGCTTTAGGAGGAACATGACAGCACCTCACAACTGTGCCTGGAGCTGCTTCAAACAGCAGACTCATCAACAGTGCAAAGATGTGTAAACGTGTCACTGAACAGACACTGAACAGCAGAGGACACTGTTTCCGGTGTGAGGGCGGGGTCAGGCAGCTGGCACCAGGAGCCTGAACAGCAGATGACCGCTCTTTTCCACGCTTTGCACAGACTCACAAGAGACCGTGAAACTCCCATTTATTTAGGGGTGGCAAGTAAATGAGTCACAAGTATGGAGTCTGCGGGTAGGAGAGGATAGAGTGTCCCACTGTCCTCCTGACGGGTGGTACGCGGTTGACAGAATGCTAGGTGGCTTGCTATGAATGTGGCTGTATTCACAGAGCCAAGTCTTGAAAGCCCGAGGAGAGGTAGCCGAAAAGGCCGAGGTAGGTGAGAATCAGTCCCATATGTCTTAGAAAGGTCGAGGGCAGTCATGTTGCCTTTCATTTAGGAGGGGCTTCATCAAGTGTGAATGTCCATGTGGTAAACTAGCTGCCCAGAAAATGATACAGCCATGAGCTGACTGGAATCGTACCTGACTCCACCTGAAATAATTGGCAAGTATTGTGCCCCACCCTCCCGGAAGCCGTGATAGTGAGTCTTGATCCTTTCTTTGACCACTCTTGTCTGGTAAGAACAGATGTACATGAGAACTATCGCTCATGTTGCCCATGCGACACAGACAGGCATGGCTCTGTCGCCACTTATCTTAAAATTGTCTGCGCGTGTGATGTTTCTGCTTCCCCTGTGCCTTCAGCGTGAAGGACGGATTAGCTGCGGACGCTGACCTCTCACCGGAGGATGGTCTAGTGGGAAAGTGTAGTTCTTGTACTCAGGGAAATAGATGTTCACTTCTGTCTCTGCCCCTTTCTGAGCTGCGCACTTTTGGGCCATTGTAGATCCTTTCTGGGCTCACACCTTCTCTCTGGTAAACTGACTAGCATTAAACTAATCGACTCATGTGTCTATTGTGAAGATTTATTAAAATAATATGTTTAGCCACTTTTCTCAATATGCCCCTGTGGCTAGGCCTTTGTGGACAACTAGCTCACTGGTGGCTTCCTAGATAAAACTAATGACTCATCATGTAGACGGCGACCTTTGTCTCCCAGCTGCCCTGCCTGGAGAGGATCACTCCCAATCGAACCATTATCACCTCGCCAGTGGACCCTGGCTTCTGCATCAGTAAACACCGCAACCTGATGTCACTATTTACTTTCTTCCTTCTAAACACAAACGCTCTAGAGTAAACATGGAGGAAGATTCCCTTAGAGTCTTTTCCCCCTCTAATCTTGAGGGAGGTGTTGCCAGGTTTTCTGTATCCGTTGTCGAGTAAGGGGCTCAGGACCGCTCACTGGGTATGACAGACAAATGAAAGGGATGGGCAGCCGTGGGTTCTGTGTGGTACCTCTCTCATCAAGGGAAAAGAGCAGTACCAGCCAAGGCCTGAGCCACAGGATCTCAATCAGTAGCCAAGCCTTGGAGGTACTACACGGAGAGAGAGACATAAAGATTTCCCCTTTTTATGATAATTTTGCAATTACATGATACTATATGGTTCTTTATGTACCTACACCTTATAGCTAATAAGGACATTTTCCTAGAATTTTTACTTTACTTTAAAAATCTATTTACGATACTGTCTGTGGATTGGGCCCAGGGCCATGCGTATGCTAGGCAAATTCTCTGCTACTGAGCTTCATTCTCAACCCATGAGATTCTTTTAAAAGACTCTATGTGAAGTTAGCAGGGAAAACCAGCTACCGGGGAACGTGATAAGGTCAGCCTGACAACGCCAAAGACCGCAGGTCATCGTCTCATGCTAAGTGGCTCTGTCTCTCTGAACTTTGATAGCTGATATCTACAGGAAAGAAACTGGTATTTGTTTGTGCTGGCTTGACTTTTGAGATAACCTGGGTCCTTGATGGTCTCTGGACCCCGAGGTGAGCTGACTCACTGTTCAGCTAGGGGGAGGAGAGGTACTTCTTTATGGACCTGATTGTGTCTCTCTTCTGTGTTATGTGACAGCCCCACCCACATCTCCAATTGTATTTGTGTGTCCTGTTATATTTCACACTTATGCAGACATATGTAGCATCTCATGTTTGTTCTGATTGCTGTAATTTTTCTAATGACCATCAACTGTTTTGTGTATACCACAGAGCAAAGACAGTGAAATGCATCTTACACACACCCAAGATCATGTAGTCTAAAGAAGTGGACAGGATGAGAGGTTATTGTAATGAAGCTACTTTTCAGCACTTCACTAGTATTCATGCTGTCGTAATCAATTCAGTGGAAAGATTCAAACTAGAAAACCCGTGTGTTGAGCCAGGCACTCTTTTAAACAGCCAAGAAAGCATTGTGAAGGTTTACAGCTCGTCTTGGTTAAGGGTAGACGACATTCTGTCTCCTTCTGGTAGTTACAACACGTATCTGCTATGAGGGACACCAAAACTGACCTCTACTTTATTTCAGCCTTAAAGAGTTAGCGAGTTGGAGAATAGAGAAGCTATAGGTAAGTTTTATTCCCATCGCAGTGTTTCTCTGGCTGTTATCAAGCCTGAATCTTGGGCATGAGCTAGGGAAAATTAATTGGATCCTGAACAGAGTTGGGACAGAATATAGAATATATCAGCCTCCATAATGGATAAACTACTTTAATAGATGTCCCGGTAGGCCCCGAGCTTTAAGACATCTTCTCTGTATATCTGGAACTTAGTCTAGTTTTTCCAACACATCTTGAATTTTTCTTCTCTGAATTGAAGACAAAGCGGCTGGAGGACAGATTAAGACAGCTCGGAGCCCTCAAGCCAGCGAGTAAAGCAGGTATGGTCGGGTATGGCCGTGAAAGGTGCCTAGGATTGGTGCAGAAGAGGCTCTGCTCAGCACCCCTGGCTATCCAGGCACCCGAGTAGGAGGACCTGGAGGGGTAGTTACGTGGAGGAAGTGCCAGATTATAAAGCTAGTCACGGAGCTAGCCCAAGCTGGCCGGAGGGAGACTGGAGCGCTGTCGACGTGCACTGACAGGCAGAGAGAGGAAGAACATGTGGAGATGAGTCTTCCAGAAGCGTCAGCAGTCAACCTGCGCTGTGACCAGTCAGTCCTAAGGCAGGATACAAAATGTCTTACGCAATAGGTCTCCTTTGTGCGTATCAAAAACCCCTCCTCCCTTCTTCAGTTTTCTTGTGGATGTTTCTTTCAAAGGAAGTCAGCCTCTTGCTGCCCTGGACCACTAGGAAAGAGATGCATCTGCCTCCTCTGACACTCCCCTGTAACCCCGGACATAGGCCAGGGCAGAGCAGCAGGCTTACTGTTTACGGAAGCCAGAGGTGAAGTCCCAGCCAGACTCTTTAGAGGGGTAGGCGATAGGGTGGGAGGTGGACATGGGTTCAGGAGACGGATGCAGAACGGGGAGGCCTGGCCTCTCACGCCGGCTGGAGGCTCTCTGTGAGGCTCACAGCCTCCCACAAATGCCACGCTTGTGTCAGGATTCACTTTTATTGATATAACTTTTCAGGGGCTAATGAAGAAGAGAAGGCGTAGGTGCAGGAGACGTGAGGCCCAGTGACAGGCGCGTGAGTTTCTGTTGTTCCGTGTGTCAGTCCGCCTGAGGTGCGGCACGCAGCACGGCACCGTAGCCTCAGTGACGTCAGTGCAGGGATGTCTCACAGATGAGCAGGCTGGGTAGGCCTGTCAGGAAGCCAGCGTAGTTGGATTTGGTTGAGGGCTCAGTTTTAGCTCATAGATACTAAGTGTGTTCTCAAAGACGGAAGGGAAAGGGGGACCAGAAAGATGGCTCAGCAGGTAAAAGCACTCGCCACAAAGCTCAACAACTGGAGTCGGATCGCAGGGTTCCACGTGCTGGAAGGAAAGATCCAGCTCCGGAAAGCAAACCCTCCACATGTGCTCCGTGGTGTGCCCGCCCACCTGAAACCCCCCCATGTATATAAAAAAGAAACCTACAAAATGAAAAAAGAAATTAATAATATAAGAAATATACAGTATAAGAGTTTTAGGAAGAAAGGAAAGAAGGGAATAAGAGAGAGAGGGAGGGAGGCAGAGGAGAGAGAAAGAGGAGAGACGGGTGGCGTGGAGGGAGGAGGGCGCATGCTGTCTGCATGTGTATGTGGAGGCCTGAGGTCAGCCTTGAGTGTTCCTTGGGTGCTGTCCACCATGTGTCTTGGGATAGATCATCTTTGTTGTTCTGGAGCTAGCCCATTAGGCAAGGCTAGATGCTGCAGGAGCCCCAGAAACCCCAATGTCTCTGACTCTCCAGGGCTGGGATTACCAGCAGCTAGCACACCCAGTTTTTTTTTTTTTTTGACATTGGTTTGGGGTATTGAAATTCAGATCTTCACACCACAGTAAGTACTTCGGAGATGTCTTCTGCGTCTTTGCAGGAGAGAACTTGACCTATCCCGAGGGCCCTTCCCTTATGACATCATCTAAACCTAACAACCTTCTGAATGACCCATCCCCACAATATTAGCAGATTGTGCAGGAGAGATTCAACACATGAGGTTGTGGGATAGTATAGTTGTGGGATGGTTTTGTCTCTAGCATTACTACAAATCACCACAAACATAGCAATTAGAAAAAGCACACTTATCTTTTCTTGTTTCCTGTGGGCAGATGTTATGGCCTAGCTCCCTCCTTTCCCACTTCTTACCACCTTACAGTCGGCGGCAGCTGGAGCCTCGGCCTCTGTCCAGTCTAGTCAGTTGTGTAGTTTGGGCAGTTGGCTTGCCTTTTCTAGCCCAGCAGGAGGGCAGGCTCTCTATTTGGAGATTTTTTTTTTTTAAGATCTCCTGGTTAGGACAGTGCTGGTGTCCTAGTTAGGATTATTACTGCTGTGAGGAAACACCATGACCAAAAGCAGGCTGAGGAGGAAAGGGTCTATCACTGAAGGAAGTCAGGACAGGAACTCAAGCAGGGCAGGAAGCTGCAGGCAGGCGCTGATGCAGAAGTCATGGAGGAGTGCTGCTTACTGGCTTGCTCAGCCTGTTTTCTTACAGAATCCAAGGACAGCACCACTCACAGTGGGCTGGGTCCTCTAATTAAGAAAATGCCCTATGGCTAGGTCTTATGGAAGCTTTCTCTCAGTTGAGGTTCCCTCTCTTCTAGATGACTCTGGCTTGTGTCAAGTTGACATAAAAGTTGCCAGCACACCTGGGCAGGATGGTCTCCTATTTAATCAACTAGTCAACTGAGTTAGAACCTTAATTACATCTTTAAAATCGCCCTGATATCACAACCTCATCGTCTCTACCCTACACTTTATTGCAGAGGCTGCCATGGGGAAGGGGTTAACTAACAGAGAATGTAGTACAGGGGGCAGGGAGTTGGGGTCTGCTTAGAATTGGGCCACTCCAGCAGGCGAGAGAAGTGACCACAGTCTGTCTGGTGCCTCAGCCGGCAGTAATGGGATGGGTATTTGGATTGTAGTATCAAAATTTTTCTTTTTGGTGTTTTTAGTCAAAAGAACATAGATGCTACTGATAAGTACAGTTTAGTAACACAGCTTACCATGGGTGGAGACTTGGATTCACACAAGAAAGAGAGTCCATGGGGAGAGGTGCTGGGGGCCCTGGTAGAGGCTGCTTGGTGAGGAGCTGTGAGGCAAGAGTCCTCGCCGGGCTTGGGAGCCTGTTGTGCGGAGCTGCCTAATGGAGCGCTGGCAGCCTGCACTCCCACTCCCGCCAGAACAGCTCATGTGGGGGAGAAGCTTAGAGGGGGAAATTTCTGTCCTCTTAACAGCCTGTCAGGGTAGAGGTGCTCGGCGACTTGGGGAATCAGTGCTCTGCAGACTGGCTGCGCTTAAAGCCCACGGTCCCCAGAGGGCTATTTATTTACTTATTTAACAAGGATGGAATATCCAATATCCGCCCTCTGGACAGAAAAACGTTGCTTCGAGTCTGGTATCCTCACTGTTCTTTGTTCCCTGAGGAGTATTTAAACCAGGTTTCACTTCATTCTTTTAAATGGAGTCTGTTTTTCAAGGCAGGGAAAACTGTAGGGGTTCTGTTGGTTGTTTGGTTTGGTTTGGTTTGGTTTGGTTTGGTTTGGTTGGTTGATTTGGTTTTTCTCAGCTATCACAAACTTGGAAGTTTTTGTTGCAGAACATATCGACCAGGAGAATCACGCATCTGATTGTCTCTGTAGACACTATCCTTCCCCCACCTCTGTCTGTACATCCCACTTCCCAGCATTCTCAGGGGCAGCTTGTTCTTTTATCATTGAGAAATCACCGGGAATTCATGTTTCTCAATGCACATGTGTGGGAGGGCTTTTTAAAATACGTTAGCAAATGGGTTTCTGCTAGGGCATTTTAAACATTGCTTAGGTATACTTTCAGTTATTTAAGAAGTCTTATCTGGGCCATCTTTGGTTTCACACAGGAGGTCGGTGGCAGTGCAGGGGGAGTCACTCCATTCGGTGACCCATCTTGGTGGCTGAGGTCCTGCGTGTTGGTCTAGTGCTCAAAGCTCGCTGGTGCAGCCTGCCTGCTCAATATTTGCCTTTTCCCTGCTCAGTTCCCAAGTTTCCTGACAGAGTTCCTAAATGCCTCTTTTGTGAGTTAGCAGCCCCAGTAAACAAACCGCTCTGTTGAATCCAGGAGTACTAACATTACCACAGTCTCCCAACTTGACTGTGCATGGAGGCGTCACGAGGTGGCGGGCGGTCCAGCTGCACGATGGTTCCACACACAGACTCTGTGTACAGTCCAGTGGACTGGGGTTTGTCTTTTCTGTTTCCTTCTGAATGGGCTGCTGGGGCAGAAAACTGTTTAAAAAGGTGAGCAGAAGACCGTGGTAGCACCTCTTTAAAACTTAGTTAGAAAGCCTGACTTTGCCAATAAGAAGGAAAGGCCTCAGGGAATGTGGCCTGTGGACTCTAGTGGGGCATCAGGCAGGACAGAGCACACTGTCGTCAGCTCACACATTCATCCAGTTGAGTCTCCATTGATTGATTGATTGATTGATTGATTGATTGATTGTTTTAGACTTGGTCCCATGCACCCTAGGCTTGCCTCAAAGTTTTTGTTTAGGGAAGGATGATCTTGGATATTTTTTTTATCCTTCTGCCTCTGCCTCCTGGATGCTAGGGTTACAAGTATGTGCTACACAGTTTCATGTGGTGCTAGAGATTACACCCAGGACTCTGGCAGCTGAGCGATATCCCTGGCCCAGGGATCTCCATTTTAACAGTATACTTTCTTTGACTTTTTGGACTATATATATGGTTATATTTTTTGATTGTCATCTTGATGAAAAAGGGGACTCTGATAGCATTTCATGCTCAGAGGCCTTATTGTGTGTAGGCTAGTCCTGAAGCATGGAGGCCCTGTCGTGTGTAGGCTAGTCCTGAGGCACGGAGGCCCTGCCGTGTGTAGGCTAGTCCTGAGGCATGGAGGCCCTGCCGTGTGTAGGCTAGTCCTGAGGTGGGGTCCTCACAGCATGGCCTGGTTGAGTACTCTTACAACTTCAGAATCGTTTGGTTTCCTCTGAGGAGTGGTGTGGAAACATGTAGCCATGGCCCTGAGTTGTCCTGGAAGTTGTCCTGCCTCTCTTTTCCACTGTGGTTCGCCCAAGCCAAGGCTCGGAAGATCTTGGTCTGTGCATGGGATTGTAGTCAGGGAGAATCAGTGCGGGGCTTTTAAGTCCCCATGCACACTTGGCCTGTAAAAGTTGAGTCATGGTTTTGTTTTGTTGATAAACACCTTTCCGGCTGTTTGTCTCTAAGGCCAGCTGTGGGAACTGTGGAAATCAGCCAGTACTGTCCAGCTGTTAGCTCAGCTGTCCCCAGGGAAGCGAATTCTTTGCCAAGAGTCCCAGAAAAGGCCAAGGAGAGGGATTTGCATGGAAGACTGACTCAGGCTAGAGATTTGTTTCCAGGCTATGTACTCCCTTAGGTGTAAGGGGAAGCAGAGGCCAACCGCGTCATCACCCGCTTCTGAATGTCAAGGGCGTGAGAGACCAGCTCCACCCTCACCTTAGAATCTGAGAAGAGAGACCTAGGAAGTCTCAAGGACTCATCTGGGGGGATCACAGAAGCAGGTAATGACAATTTGTCTAAAACTAAAGGCCTTACACCCCAAAGGCCTTCTTTCCAGTACACGGGCAGACTTCTTATAATTTATTAGTGAAGCTTTGCTGACTTCCTTGCTAAAATATTTCCGGCATTCCCATCAAGGCATTGCATCACGGTCCATTGAGGCCACATGTGCTTCCTAAAGCCATTGGCTGCACAGGTGGGGGAGAAGAACGTGTCAGGAAGAGCAGGCGGCCTCTGGTCCTGCTGCGGTGGGCGGGTCTCCACCACTGCCAGGAGCCACACACAGACCCAGCACCTTAGGTTGTCGTCCGCAGAGGTCTCAGAGAAGCTGTTTGGTAACAAGTGTTAACATGTGGTGCTTGCATAGGCTTCCAGACAGACTCTATAGGATCTCTTTGGTTTGCTTGTTCTTCGGACAGTCCTACTAAGATCACAAGATTCCATTTATGTCCTTTCTTAGAAAGAGAGGAATGTGATCTCCACTGCTGAGAATCAGGATTAAAATCCTTTTGGTGTGGTCACGGTGTTTTCTACCAGGCTGTTGTAGTTTAGTCCTTTGGTGCTGGGGTATGTCTTGGGTTCCCAGTAACCCAGTGGGTGGGGCTATATCTCAGGCTTCAGAATGGTTACTTCAAGTCCTCTGGGGTTTTTTGGTCCGCAGTTTCACCAAAGCAAGAATTTGACAACGCTGCTTAGCTCTGGTCAGTTCCCTCATATGAGTCTGGAGAGATGGTTCAGCAGTTAGAAGCACTGACCACTCTTCCAGGGGACCCAGATTTGATTTTCCAACATCCACAGGGCAATCCACAGCCATCTGTAACTTCAGTCCCAGGGAAATCTGAGGCCCTCTTCTGGCCTCTAGGGGCACTGTATATATGTGATGCATAAACATACTTGAAAGGCAAAACACCCACGCATACACACACACACACACACACACACACACACACACACGCATACATACATACATATGGTAAAAATAAAGGGAAACATTATGTTAAAGCACGGGTGGGAGGTTTGCATAACATTATAATTTCTGGCTAGAAAAGCACCAAGGAATACAATGGATGTGATTAAATTTGATTTATGGAGAAGCATTCATAGGGAATGAGAGAGATGATTAGAGGGACTAGATGAAGGCCTTTTGCAGAAAGGGGAAAAGAAAATATATCCATTATAAACTACAGACTGACATCCAGGGGTGTGGCTTAGTGGGCACAGCACTTGCCCACCATGCACAAAGCCATGGGTCTGATACACAGCATGCACAAGTGGTAGGTCTGACCACTGCATACACTCTGTGTGTGTGGCGTGTGTATTGGGGGGAGGGCACCCACACATTCATATCTATCATCCCAGCACCTGGGAGGTGGAGTCAGGAAGAGCAGGACTTCAATGCCATGCCTACAACTTGTATGTGTTGATTTTGTTGCCACTAGAATTCTGAAAAGCAGATTGTATTTCTGATTTTCAGATGAAATAGAAAGTACCAGTAACGTGGCCAAGGCCAGACGCTAAGGATAACAGAGCTGACTTAACATACAGCCATCTCTCAGGACCTAACGGAGCACTGGTACCAGACCGCCTTTGCGATGATTACCAAAATCTGTAGACACCCAAGTCTTTTGCACAGTGCCTTAATATTTGCATAAACCTACACACATCGTCTTATGTACTTCAGATTATCTCTGAGTGACTTACAGAATGATGCTATGGAAATAGATGTTCATCGTGTTGTTTAGGGAGTAATGGCAAGAAGTCTGTTAATGCTCGGTACAGAAGTGGTTGCTTGGGTGTTTTTGATCATTTTCAGCTTCAGTCCTTGGTTATTCCCGCTTGCAGATGGAGAACCCAGGAGCATATATATGAGTCCTGTGAGGGGAACACAGTTTCATGAGGCTAAGGTCCCCTGACGTGTGGTAGCCACCATCATTACAGAGGGAGGGGTGGCGTGTGTATAGAGTCTAATGAACCAAGAGTCTACATGGATGAACGCCAGAGCTGTGGGATTCCTGGTGTGCTTATCTGTGGTGACGGAGCTGCTCCTGGCAGTGAGCCACTCCTCATACACTTAAACCAGACATGGTACCTTGTCCATCTGAAACACCCCCGCCCTCTGACATAGTTGGCTCAGAAATAAAACACAGAGTCTGTGGAATGTGCAAACTTCATGACTCCTTTACCTTTTCATACCTGGCATCTTTGGCATCAGGCCTTGAGTTAAAGTTCAGATTGCATTGCAAAGTTGTAAAGATTCTAGGGTGGCAAGGGGCTTGGGGTTGGGTGGGAGGGCTTTGGAAGCCTCTTCAGTCATTTGTCGAACCTTGTGTTTGTTCTGGCCTCGACTCTGACTGTGCACCACGTTCCTCCTCTGATTTTCTCAGGTTGGAATGACCAGGCTGGCTCACATGGTTTTCAGAGTCTCTGTCACTATCGCTGGTCTCTGATTTCCAGGGCTGTGCTATCATACACAAGTGTTCAGGCATGGAAGACGTTAGTCACTTACAGTGGACTCAAGATAGTGAGAACGAGGATCTTAGCCGTGTCTTCACTGAAGGATATCGGGAACACCCTGGAATGTTGGGGCAAGGCCCAAAGGTTGGCCATAGATAGGATCTGGGGGTGGAGGTGTGTGGGTGTACTTTCTGTCCAAGAATAGAAGGAACCTAAAAGCTGTTGTGTGTGTGGGGGGGGGATATTTCCAGAAGAGATTGACCAAAACCCCCTCCCTATTTACTTATATCATTAAAAATACAAAGGGGCTAAAAACTGCAAACTAAAGAATTCAGGAAGGAATATCAACAAGGTACCAAACAGCAACCAGGAGGAGGTGCTTGAGGGAATTTAGCTAGAAGATAATAAATCAGAAACTTAAATTCATTTAAGTCTACCTGCGGGTGAGTTGAGTTTATACTAAGCTGTGTTGGAGACTATTTGCTAATTGTGGAAGAGTTAAGAATGTAGATGTTCTGGTCTCTGGTGCACAGGAAAGGCTAGGCCTGGGGCCCCTCTGTGTTGCCAACACTCCCATCTAATGGTGGAGGTGATTCATCTGAACTTTGCCATGAAATGAGAGAAAGGAAGGAGGAGGAGCTGGCCATGAAGACAGCTGCTCTCCATACCCCGGGGGTGTGTATCTCCCCTTTATAATTGGAGAGAAGAGAACTACAGATTCCATAGTGCTTCAGCACTGAGTGGTTAGCTCCATCATGATTTCTAATGGGTTTCATCTATGATGTCAGATTCAAATGCCTGCTAAAATAGAAGCAAGAGAAGGCCTCAAAGTAACCCAAAAGGCTTCCCCGTCTCCCAAGGTCTGCTGCTCTGGAAGAATCCTAGGGGCTCTCTGTCACCACGAGGAGATGGTCCTGCTGATGGGGCCCAAGTTAAACTTCTGAAAGCATTTCTTTGCAAAAACTAGCAATCTGTTGCTAGCGCTCTGGTACTGATGTGGAGATGGGGGCGGTGTTGGAAGTGTCAGAAAGCAAGCCAGAGACAGGAATCCTGCCTTGTTCCTTCAGATTGCAGCCTCCACCCTCTGGCTTGCCCTAGCCTTGGGAAGATAAAGTAATGGGATGGGAGCTCTGTATCTTCAGAAAAGCTCCAAACATTGAAATGGAAGGTAAACATCACCATATCTTCTTGTTACCCCAGCAGGGGAAGGAAAGGCTCTAGGTCAGGCTTGGAGACTAGTCTGGGTTCAGAAATTACTCAGATACACATTTGGGGGTCATTTGCAGCTGTAGATGTCGATGACACAAGCAGAAAGCAAATGGAACTTGTTTGTGCTGCTAAGTGAAACTGGTGGAGCCCTGTTGCAGGGACCACCGGTGGGTGAATCTTCTCTGAAAGTCACGAACTCGTGTGTGTGTGTGTGTGTGTGTGTGTGTGTGTGTGTGTGTTCTTGTGTACCCTAAGAGTAGTAGAGAGTCTTCAAAGGAAGCAGTGCATTTTCCCAACAGCAAATTCAAGAAGAGCTGCTGTGGGCCGTTAAGGGTTGGGCTGCATTCATAATTTCTTATTTTAATGGCAAAAGTTTATCTAATATAAAAGCTGTTTGTACTAGTGCATGACACCAGGCAAACAATATCTGTAAAAATTGACATTTAGATAATAGGTAAATGAAGGGCGACAAGAAATTTTGAAGAGCATTTTGAGGTTTGTAGCAAAAAAAAAAAAAAAAAGAAAGAAAGAAAAAAAAAGAAACACAAAAACTCCCAGACAACTATTTCTGATCAACACAGGTCAGAGTGACCCAAGTGTGGTTTGCCCTAACATATTCTTCACACGAGGGTCACGCAGTTTACGTCAGACTCGACTCACTGTTGAGCCTTCTGGGGTACGGACAAGTGTGTACTGACATGGCTCATCATCCCAGTGCCCAGAGTTAACTGCCCCCCAATCCTGGTGTGCCCCTGCTCTCTGAGGTACCATCTACCCACACCTTTATAATTGGGTTAATTCTATCAAATTGTTTTATGTGCAGAGAAGAGCATACGAAGATATAATATATTAAAGTGTGTTTGTCCTGAGAGGGTAAAACTTGGGACAGTTTCTGTTACTGCTAGTTAGATTTCAATAAAACAAATTACATTTGTCAATGTAAAAATCAAACCTAAGAAATGCATCCCCCACACACAACTCCTTTTATTAAAAAGAGAGGTCTGAGGCTTGGCCCTTCTTAATATTATCATTATTTTAATTTAGAGACATCTGTAATTACCTAAAGTGTAGTGCCAGATACAAATCGGGCATACTTGGAGTTTTCTTGTACTGAGGCTTGACTCATCATCCCTATTTACTTACTTATTTGTAACTTTTGACAGTGTCGCCTTCTGCTTTCTGGTTGTGGTGTGTGTTCTGAGGCCTGAGTGGGAACCTCTCGGGTCTAAGGCCTGCAGAGGAGGGGCAGGGAGGGCAGCCCTGTGGTCTCCGGGGCAGCTCCACTAGCCCAGCACAGAAGAACTGCTTGGCTGGAAGGAGGCCTCTGTTTCTAAAGTGAGTTTGAGGCATGTCTTTTAAATCTTGTTTTTTTTGGGTTTTTTTTTTTTTTTTTTTTTTTTTTTTTTTTTTTTTTTTTTTTGTCTGTCAGCTTGTCTCACCACATTCCCCGTCCTGCAGCTCCAGTTCTTGGGCCCAGTGTGTTGTGTGGAAGGCTCCTGGGCTATCTGTTTTGATTTTTGAAGTACAAAGACAAAGACTTTTATTCTTTTCTGCGCAAGTATAATCTTTTTCAGAGCTAAGGCAGTCTCAGCTTCAGATCCACAGGCCCAGAGAATGGGGCCCTTAGTGGGTACAGATTGGGGGCTTTGGGTGGCTGTCGCTGGGGTTCTTCTATCTGAACCCCCTGACCTGCTATACCTGCTTCACTGCCCCCAGGGCATAGGTCCCAGGGGCAAATAAAACAAACCCACAACAGAGAAGAGAACACTTTTCCCTTCTCCGCAGTGGGAAAGCCCGGGTAGCTTCATTTTATGTTGCCTGCATCACTTTTAGAAAATTACAGAGTGCCTTGGCTGAATGGGTCGCTAACCATGGCCTGCCAGGATGTGTGAGTGGTTGCTATTATCTTTGTTGGCAGTGCTTAGCCTCAGTGCGTGGAATATCCCTCTCCTCTCTGGGACAGACTTCAGGGGTAGGCAAGCCTGGGTTAGTAGGGTTTGTGTGGCTGTGGCTGTGGGTGTGTCTTAGGCAGGATGGTCCAGAGCATGCACGGAATTTCCCAGTAGATCTTTGAATCAAAGCAAGATACTAAGTATGGGCCAAGCCCAACATCATCATCCACTCTACCATCCCTTAACATATGTACGCCCTGTCTATCAAGGTAGGTAAGTACTAAGCCTAATCACTACACAATTTCTCAGCGTACCCCGCATCAGCACACACACACACACACACACACACACACACACACACGCACGTCAAAAATGATGGGTTGATAGCTACAGAGTTCCAGCCTGCCTTCTTTTTGTTGGGCTGTGGGCACCCAGGACTGCGGGCCAGAGAATGTGCTGCAGAGAGTTAGTTCCCTTTGTGACACAAGACAGTTCCACCTTCCTTCCTTCCTCCCTGGCCTGGCCCGGTGCCCTGTCCAGAGAGCTGTATTTAAGCCCCACTGGATGAGAGGCCTCAGGGGTGAGTGCTTTGAGGGAGACAGTAGGAAGTCTGTGTACCGCCTACTTGAATTCACGATCCCTTGATTATCTTCCCAACTCACTTCTTTCTCCTGGCCTTCATGACCTCAGATCTTGGAGCAGGTCGCCTTATTCCTTATTAGCATCAGGTCACCTCTCTCTCTCCCTCTCCCTCACTCTGCACATGCATGGAGCAGAAGAAGATGTTGGGTGCAAATCATTCTCTGCCTTAATCCCTTGAGACAAGGCCTCTCACTGAACCTGGAGCTAGGCTGGTTACCAGCAAGCCCAGCAATCCCCCTGCCTCCACTACTATAGCTCTCAGGTTATAGGCATATATGTAGCCACATCTGGAGAAGGACAGAAGGTCATGCTACCTGAGTTAAGCTGGCATGGAGGTCAGCCGCTACCTGGTCGATAAAGGACCCCATGACTGGAAGTACCAGAGGAAGCCTGTTTAGAACAGAGATAGGAAGAAGACAGGGAGATGCTGTGCTCTTCTGAATACATCAGGAAAGTGGGGCAACTTCGGAAGCCATAGGACTTCAGCCCTGTAAGCTGCTGTGCCAGGTATGGGCTGGAATTCTGAGAAGAAATAGTAAGTCTATTATCTCTGTAAACGGGTCGTTGCACCCCTTTACATGTCTTTAGTATAATTTAATGTTATACTAGGAAGACTGCCTTCCTAGGCCTGTCCTCATAGTCTGGTCATTGACCTGCCCAACCGGAAGCTTAGGTCTCCACTCAAGCCAGAGATTTCATCCTCTTGACCAGAAAAAAACAAGTTTTCCCTTAGTGTGCCCTTGTTATTGATGGTGCCATTTATAAATCACTAAAAGGAGTCACCCAGCATCTTCACTGAGCTGGATGAAACTCATCATGCTATGAAGTGGGGTTCAGCCCAGCTGCAACTTGGATGACTCTGAACTCTGGAGCAGGAATGCCTCCATCTCCTCTGCGCACGGACCACGGAAGGCGTTACCGGGCCCTTCTCTACTGAACGCTTTCGGTGTATTTGTACAGTTTTCATGTGCCCATTAGTAGATGGTTGGTCTGTGAGTCTGTCTGCTTTGCATTAGAGGCAGACGGCAGTGAGGCAGCATGCTGTGAGGTATGGATCCCCTGGAGCCTGGCGTGCAACCTCGGTTCCACCCTTCATCCGCAGCACAACCCCGGACAAAGTACTTTAGTATCACAGGCTACAGACTTCTCATTGATCCAGAGATGTGTCTCTCTTGTAGGAGAAGATCTGATAGGTCAGCCGCTCAGTTCCTCAGGGAAGCCTATCAAACTGCCTAAGCTACTGTGAAGAACTTTCCATGTATCTAGACTGCGAGGCTCGAATATCTCTTTCCTAGGAGAAGCAAGGTGGGGAAAGTCCCATCAGTTAGAAATAAGAGGACCCTAGTCCAAGGTCTAGTGATAGATGAATGAGATATTGGACTGTGGGTTGCCAGGGAGCTTCCGAAGATTGCTGTGATCATGGAGTATGGCGCAGGCTGTGGAAGTGAACTAGTAAAGCTTGGTTAATTAATAGACAGGGTGGTAAAATGGTATGCTATTTTCTCAGAAACAAACTACATTTATACCACCCCCTTGAGTTACTTGTTAGTAACCTCCCTCTTTGAGGCCCTCTTTGTTCTTTTCTCTGGTTTTGGATCATAAAGCCTCACTATCTGGCCGGCATTAGCGATGCAGTGATTCTGGCCTGGGGTCTGTACCAGCAGGAGGAGGCTGAGCTGTCTAGTGCACCCCCAAGATCAAAGCTGGAGATAGGGCTGCCTAGAGCCATTCTGCTGGTCTGAGCCATGGCGTCTGGGGGGACTGACTGAGCGCGTCTCTAGTCCCTGGCCCCACTCAGTGGTTACCTTGGTTAAGTCCCAAGGTGGGTGGCTGGGCACTGTTGGTCCTTGCTTCCAGAGGAGCTGCTTTCCCCAGAGGGGGAGGTTAGGATGAAGCGCTTGTTAATGACTGTGAATTTTTCAGGCCTGCCTGTCATTAGGGCTAAATTGTTTCATAACATAATAATTACTGTATCATCCAAAGTAGGGGGAGCCCGAGGAGGGCAAGCCCAGCTAGGAGGTTTATTATTGGTTATCGAGAGGATGCTCATGAAAACATTCATTAGTGCTGCTCCAGAGAAAGAAAACAGGGTGTCAACGGAGCAGGCCAGCCCAGGCGGCTTCGCCTCGCCGTCCGAGGGTACGGGATGCTAGAGGTTTAGCAGGGCCAGCCGAGCTGGCCAGAGTTGACCTTGCAGCTTGGGACATTAACTGCAGTTTGGAAATGGGCAGGCCGGATCCAGTTCTCACGTTTGTGTATTGTGCTTTGCATCATTTACTCCTTTCTGTTACTGTGATTTTGTTCTCGAAGGGAGCTCCGTCAGACACACCTCCCAATAGTCACCATCCGTCAGTCCATCGGGCCGGAAGTGTGGCTCCCGAGGGAACCATACACTGACCTTAGCTTACTGCACAGCCAGAAATCTGGTTCAAATCTTAGCCTTCCAGCTGCCTTGCTCCTCACTGGACTCCGCTGGTTACAAAGGAAGCTCTTGGGTCCCCGCGCATACACGTCATTCAGAATCTCCATCTTCAGTCTCTCCAGATAGTTTCTGTATATGCAGAAGTTTAAGATGTCCTTGCCCTCTTGTAAGTGGCCATGCCTTGGGTAGGCCTGGGTCTTTTCTGTCTTATTTATTTCCTGTCCCTGGGTCTTCTTCATGTTTAGCATTTGTGAAATTCTTCTCATATTGGACACAATGTCTAAGGACGGTTGGTGTCTGAGGACAAATGTGATACAGGTGAGCGGGAGTGGAGCCAGCTTCCTGCTGAAAATGGAAATGTGTATAGAATTAGAGGTGCTGAGGATGGCTTTCATATGGAGATTTTTTCGACACTTGGCAGTTTGGGGAGAAACTTTTGGTTGTCATACCCAAGAGGGAGTGTTTCTGACATCTAGGTAGTATAGATTCAGGATGCTATAAAGCTTTCTTTAACATACAGAACAAACCCCCTTCTCATCCCCACACACCACACACACACACACACACACACACACACACGCACACACACACACACAAAGAGAGAGCTAACACCACCACTACCACCAAATGTGTCTAGTCCAATATGTCAACAATGCACTGCTAAACACCCTGTAGCATGCAAATCAACCTTCCCTGCCTCCTTGCCCCTGCCACACACACATGCTACTGCCATTATCTCCACACCAGAACTACCAACAGTGCAATAGGAAGTGTGAGGTGAAGACCCTCATAGCACTGGCACACATCTCTGATAGAGGGAAGATTAGTGGACCCCATCTTCTTCCATGTGGGGCAGAGGAGCAGGGGACATAGTGACCCCGCATGTTCTATGCAGGCTACTCCTGTAGCATGCCCATGGCATGGCAGGGACTTGGAGACTTGGAAGGCAACAGAATTAGAGATGGGAGATGAAAAACTGTTCAAGAGATGAATAAAAACTGAAGAGAAACAGAAATCTAGAGGAGAGTATAAACGTTATCTTTTATTTGCCTGAAGCTTACTTCCTCTGTCTGCTAACCTAGGCCTAGTCCTCGAAGCTTCTAGCCTCCATACAATGTTATCTAGGCCTAGAATGTTTTCAGCCTCTGAATAAGCTCACCCCTTCCTGGTTCTTTCTGAGCTCTGGCTGTCTGGTGAACTCAGCTGTTCTGGCTCAAGCTCCTCTCCAAGCTGACTGATTCAATCTTGCTTCTCTCGCTCAGCCTCTCCTGAATTGCTCTGCTTGGCCTCAAACTAACTCTAGCAATGTTCTAATTTTCTATCTCCTGCTCATTTTCTGGCTCATTCTGTCTTCACCTGTGTCTAGCTTATTCTCTCTTTGCATCCTGTCTCTCTATAATTCTCCCAGTAAAACTGCCTCCTCCTTGTCCTCCCCTCCCTCCTCCCCTTTCTCTCTCTTTGCACAGCCCCTTAAGCAGCTTCCTTTTTCCCTCTCCTCCTGAGAGTTACATCCTATCCTATCCAGCTATTTCTCTAAGTCATCATTTTGTCTGCTACTCAATTTAGACATCATTCAAACATGGGGGATTCCTTCTACAAACTGACTTTCCCTTCATTGTTTGGGGATTAAAGGTGTGTACTAAGGGTGTCTGTATTCCAGCCAGAGGATTAAAGGTGTACTAAGGCTGAGCCACACCACAACTAGAGACAGCTTTTTTACCAGTAAATAACCCAATCTTAGGGTTCACAGTGTGGTTAGCTCTCCTGCAACAGGAGAGAACAGAGAGAAGAGGGCTGCGAGTTTCCACTACTGCAACGCTTGCTTGTCTGAATATGATCAACTTTCGAAGAGCAAACCTTTTCTTTGGCTTCTGTTGTAGAGATTCCTTTACATAATTGGCCACTTTGCATAACTGATCTCTTTGCCTAATTGGTTTCTGCTGATGCTGTTGCTTTGGGCAAGTCAGCATTCCTTCATGTCAGAGTGCATGGCAGGACTGCTCATTTCATGGCTGAGAAGTGAGAAGGAGAAAAGAAAGATCCCAGGGTCCCCTTTAAGGGCATTTCATCTATGACCTCAAGGGGCCCCTGCTCGGCCCCACACTCTTAAAGGTCCCACTACCTGTGACATACAGACGCTTGGTAGAACATTCTAGATCCAAATTAATAGCTCTACTTCTGTTGCGGGCACCTTATGATAGCCACTCTCATGCCGTGGGAACAGAGGACAGCTGCTCTCCAGCCCCACTGTAGTGATTTGACGTCACCAGTGCAGAATGTGGCCGCTCGTTGCAGCGATGGCCCTCAGGGACTCACACCATCCTCCGTGCACACTCATCTGCAGTGGATTTTACCATTTTTATTTTCTCCTTAGGGATTTGAGTTGTGCTGTGCTACTGTGACCCTAGACTAGCTCGTCATTTGCTGTGGCTAGAGTCCGTGGAGCTAGGACATTCTGTGAGAGTGATGTATGATTCTCAGGTCATTCATCTTTCATGCTGCCCTTGATGGAAGATTTCTGCCATTCCAATGGGGAGCCCCACCTAGCTTCCTTGAATGAGGGCCCAGGTGTTCAGTTTGCCTAGCCCAACCCATAGCCAAGCATGTGGGTTGGTGTGAGCGTTCCAGGGCACCTTGCACACTCGGGGTACGAGGTGTATAAAGTCAGTTCCTCACTCAGTCATAGAGTGTCGAGGAATAATAAGTTACGGTTAGTTTAAACCACTAAACATTGGTTTTGTGTTTGCACGTGTATGTGTGTGCACAGGCCAGAGGTTAACTACAGTGTCTTCTTTAGGGGACGCTCACCTTGTCTTTGGGGTTTTTCAATTAGGTCTCACTGTCTCTGATTCCCCAGCACTGGCTTTACAGATGTGTGCCACCGTGTGTGTGCTTTTGTGTGTGTAATGGGGATCAAACTCGGGACTTCATGCTTACGAGGCGTGCTGCAGTTTACCAACAGAGCCTTCTCTCCAGCCCCACTGCTGTTCTTGGATGGACAGAGACAAGCAAGCAGACCTTGTGGTATGTGTGTAGGGTGTCGGATCAAGAGTGAGAGAACCTGACTTCTTCCTCCTCCGCTTCTTCCAGCACTTCTCGGAGCTCCTGGATGAGTTTTCCCAGAACGTCTTGGGTCAGCTCCTGAATGACCCTTTTCTCTCAGAGAAGAGCGTGTCGATGGAGGTGGAGCCATCTCCAACATCACCCGCGCCTCTCATCCAGGCGGAGCACAGCTACTCCCTGAGCGAGGAGCCCCGGGCCCAGTCACCATTTACCCATGCGGCTGCCAGCGACGGCTTCAATGACGGTAAAAGCTGAGAGAAGGAAACACTGGGGTCCTTGAACTGTTTGACTCTAGCTCTGTGTGGTGTGGGCTCTATTATTGTTACCATCCACATTAGCCACGCACGCACGCACGCACGCACGCACGCACGCACGCACGCACACATGCTTCCTGGTAGGCCTGGTGCTGAGGTAAATGGTGAGAGGTACAGAATGAACTCTCCCGCCCTAGGCTACATCTCCAGGAACTTACTGTCGCCGAATCATAGTGCTCCCTTTAACCCTGAGTCTTGAGCAGCAGAGCAGCCATTTGTAATCATGCTGTCCTCTTGGCTAATGACACCCTGCAGGGTGTGAAGCCAGTTATTTTAAGGAATCAAAAAACCTAATAATAATAATAATAATAATAATAATAATAATAATAAAAATTTTTTAAAAAGCCAGGTGGTGGCAGTGCACGCCTTTAATTCCAGCACTTAGGAGGCAGAGGCAGGCGGATTTCTGAGTTGGAGGTTAGCCTGGTCTACAGAGTGAGTTCCAGGACAGCCGGGGCTACACAGAGAAACCCTTTCTGGAAAACAAAAACAAAAACAAAAACAAAAAAAAACAAAAAAACAACAACAAAAAAAGGAATTAATTATCTTCCTGACAAAGGATTTTTATGATCATTTTCATCTAGAGAAAGTTTTCCAGCATTTCTCACTGACCCTGCACTCCTAGTGGACATCACTGGACTCTCTTGGTTTCCCCTTTGCACCTGTTCTTATCAGCAGCACTGATGCTTGTCACTGCTGAAGGACTGGCTTTCCCAACTAAGATGCTCAAGTGTTCTGACCATTACTCTATAAGCCTTTATCTGCTGTTTTTTCTGTCTGCCCAATTCCATGTGTGTGTGCATTCACACACATACACAGACACACATGCGCACATACATACACACACAAAATTGAACTGTTTTATTTTCGTAGAGGGGTAGCCAACTATTTTAAATACTTTGAGTTGACTTTAAAGACCTTGTTCCCTATTCTCATTCCAGCAGATGACTTTTTTTCCCCACATGGTCATGACACAGTGGTCAAAAATTGACCCCTTTGGGCTTTGCTCTGAGCCCCCTTCTGCCATGTCTTACACATCATGTGTGTAGGGCAGTGTCTTTTACAGGTCGGTCCCACATGACACAGTTCCATGGGCTTCTCCGTGGCTAAAGGCCAGTGCCCGTGTCCATATATGTAAGGAAGGGGCAGCCCCTCGGGGGGGCATTCATCATTAGCTCTACAGTAACTTCTCTCAGGACTCAGAAAGTCACGGGTGTGAAAATTCGGACTCTTCTCTCGGATACAGTTTTTAATTTTCGAAGAGCCACAGTAATCAACGTGAGGGAAGTGTGTTCTTATGAGCTCGGTAAGAAGGGTGCTGTGACTGCAAGCAGATCCTTTCCTGCCTGCTGGAGCCTCAACCAGACGCTCTGCCTTTCCTCTTTCTGTGGAGAGTTTGGGAGCATTAGGAGTTAACCCTTTCCTGTAGTCTGTCGATTCTTCCCGCCTTAGATCAGTAGGATGAGGTTTTAACCTTCTGGGAGAGAAAGGAAAAGAGAGTTGAGCTCATTTGAGGACATAATGGTGTTTGGGGGTTCAAATGAGGTGTTTAAAAATCTCGGAGCCACACAGCATCTCAGCCAATCACATTCTCCTCCCAATCCCCTCCCCCTCCTTCAGCTTGCTCAGGTCATTTCAGGGATGCCCGGGATCAGATGCAGAGCTTGATCCTGATGGGCTGGCACCCTTTTCTCCCCGTAGCCTCGTAACAACTTGTGTGTTGGTATAACAACGGACAACAGGGGAGTTATTTGAAACTTATGAGTTACTTATTTCTCTAGTTTTCCATGTAAGATTGTCAGACCGTGGTTGATTGTGTATAACTGAAACCATGGAAAGCAAAGGACAGATAACAGGGGTGGCTGTGTCCCCATTCCTCACCACTCGCGTGCTGGCCAGCCCGAGGAAGTCAAGGTTTCAGGTCATATTCACGAAAGCCCTGAGTTGGTTTTGTTGTTTTGTAAATGGACTTTAGCCTTTGATGACGCACTGGACTTAAGATCTGTTCTACTCAACTTCAGCGTAGGCCCCCGCCATTTCTTGCCATTCCTTTACCCGTATTCATCTCACGATTCCTTTGACGCCCCTCTATCTCTAGTCCTTCTTCATTGTGGAATCACTCTCAGTGACTTTCGTATTAGCCAGTTATGTTGTGTAAGAAATACCCCTCCCAACATTAATGACTTAGAATGACCATTTATTCCCTCATGAGTTCCGTGCCTAAGTCTCCTCCGAAGTGATTCACTTGTGTGGTTTTGGTTCGTAATTTACCATGGGATTGGATTCAGACGCTGGCTGAGACATTCCCAGGCTTAGATGCTCAACCCTAAAAGCAGCTATTTCCAGTAGCCAACAAGTCACTGCTGGTGAATTGGTCGCCCTTTGTGCAGGTCTCTCCATGGAGCTACTGGCACAAGTGAGAGACCCCTGTCAGTCACCTTTCCTGACATAGCCAGGAAGGAGACTCAGCTGCTCGCAGAGGAGGAATCACAGCACTGATTCACCACGGTGGGAGGGGATTGTGCAGGAAGGCAGCTGGGAGGAGGCGCTGGTGCTGGAGGCCCCTTGGATGCCAACAACCACACTGAGTTCTTTGTGTTCTTGTTTGCCGCGCTATTTCTCCTTATTAACCAAGTGGCTCTCAAGTTTACCTTCCAGGCACTGAAGAAATAGAAAGAAAAAAAAAACGTTGGTCCATTGCTCTCCCAGGATTTATCAGGAGGGGAGGATTACGAATGTCTGTGACTGGTTATGGAATCGTTGTAATGTGCCAGCCCTGGTGGAAGTGACACGCGCCGTGTTCATACACTTCCAACACGTTCCGCATTCTGCATTCCCACTGACTGGCTCTGGGAGGGCCATTTAACCTTTCTAGCCCAGCCTCCTTCCCTGTGTGTAAGGCTACGGTGAGAACGAGGTCTCCTGTTGTCCTTTGAGGATTAAGTGTGATGATAGATTTCATTGCCTTCTGGGTTCTGGTTCTTCTTAGCTCTATAACAGTTGCTATTTACAACGAAGATCTGCAAGAGGACAGCATCCTCAGGAAGACTTTGTAGAAGATTAAAAACTTATTTTAACAGTAATTTATTTATTTAGAGGGACATACGTGTACATACACCGTGCATGTGTGGAGGTCAGAGGAAAATTTGCAGTTGGTTCTCTCTTTCCACCATGTCAGTTCCAGGGATGGAGCACAGGTCATTAGGCTTCCCTGAAAGTGCCAACGCCCAGTGAGCCATCTTCCCAGTCCTATGAAGAAAGAGCTCTCTATTTACCAGCCTGTGTTTAACAGTGAAATTTACTGGGTACTTAGCAGTCCAACTTACCAGTGGGTTATTTTATTTTTGCTAGTTTTTTTTTTTTAATACAACAGCTAGATCAAGAGATCATGCCCCAGATTATAATTGTTTAGGGAATAGGAATTAACTGTAAACATAATACTTTTTATTTGCACGGAGATCATCAGTTATCCTTGTATGCTCAATTATCCACACAGCTGATGGGTCTCTTTTATATTTTGAGCTGAGCGAGGGTGAGTCCATTCCGTGCCTGGCAGTTAGCCCTGTGCTTGGGACTCTGAAGATGCTCAGTGAACATTGATACCATTGGATTGGGTAGCCAGTTGTTTAAGAAGACGACACGATGGGTGGGAACTGGGAAAGGGGAAAGCCTTTGAAATGTAAACATAGAATATAGAAAATAAAAATAACTAAAAAAAAAAAAAAAAAAAAAAAAAGAAGACGATACGAGAGGTGGAGCATGCGGCTCTGACCCTCGGGGTAGAACTGTGGGGACCATTGCTGTTTGGCTCATGGCCTCTCTGTACACGCTGCAGAAGCGGGCGGGATTGCACCAGTGTTCGCTCCTAGCGAATGGCAGCTGTCATGTACAGGATCAGAGATGATGCCAAAGAGCCGTAGGTGTGTTGTTAATGCTTTATGCTTCATTTCCAAATTAATTTCATACCTCATTTTTAGTTCCTTACCTTATAATTGCCAATCAGTGAGCTATGGAAAATAGAAAAGACAAGGAGCTCCTGGGAAGGGAGAGAAGCTGACATTTGAATGAGAATAGATGACATGAACAGAGACCAGCGGAAGAGCTTGGGAGAACCAGGCATATGTCTCACACTTTGCTGTGCAGAACATGCAAGTGGGAGATGGCCTAATGAAAGTTCAGTAGACTAACTTTGCTTCAGTTCAGCATGTTGGTTGCACATGTACTATGTGCCACACTCTAACTTAGATACTTAACGAACCAAGTAATAAAAAGTAAACCCTGCCTTGAGGAACTCAATACTCTATCAGGCAGAACTGGAGTAGTGTTCCAAGAGGAAATTAAACTGTAGGAGTTTCCAGGAGAGAGCGGGCGGGCGGGCGGGCGGGCAGGCGAGCAAGCGAGCACACCCATCGAGGGGTCAGGGAGAACTGCCCGAATGAAGCAGGATTTCAGCTGGGCCTTGGCTCCCTGCCTGGAGTCAGCCCCCTGGAGCTTTCTCAAGGGCCACAGATGGAGAGCAGAGAGCCAGGACTCTGGTGCTTTGAAAACACGATCCCTGGTGAAAAGATTGTTCACAGGACAGATTTCCAACGGTTCCGGGTCCCTTCCGCCTCCATTCATTACTCGTCTTCCTGTGTCTACGTCTGGGGTTTATTGTTGTCTCTACTTTGTGCTCTGCTGCTGAAATTTATTCCTCCCTGTGGTCTTTTCTTGTGCTGACACTTATTGTTGTAGTTTTTAATTGGCTGATTGATTCTTTCAATTACAGAACCTCTGCTTGGTTCATTTCCAGTGTGTCAATTTCCTTGATGACTTTTTTCCTCTGTCTTTGGACTCCCTCTCCCAGATGACTCTTCAGTTCACTTTGGAGACTGTCTTGTGAGGATCTCGACTTCTTTAGTGCATCCACTTACTTAAGTCATCCGTCTAGCCATTAATTCTTGTAAAAAGAAGGACTATGAATTCAACATGGACATTTCAGCTGTCTTGGTAATTTGGGGTTTTGTTATGGGTTGTTTGTAGTTTGGGAATGAGTCATGGAGGAGACAGTCCTTTGGGGGACTCCCAGAAAGCAAAAGAACCAAATAAAATTAGAGAGGGAGGAGGAGTTAAAATAGGAAGCTACATTCTTTCAAGGCACTACAGAGGCACAAAGATTACAAGACAGCAGCCCCTCCTTCCATAGCGCCTCTGGACTCCCGTTTGTGTTCTCTTTGACTTACATGCAGCCTAAAGGAATCGTAAGTGCACACAAGCTAAGTCTCAGAATGGGGAGAACAGTCAGCAGATCTTGTTGAGGAAGGCTTTCCTGTCATAAAACCAAAGAATACACTGTTGGGTTCCCACAAATGGTACCGAGTTCTATTTGTAGCTCTCATGTTGTGACAGGCTATTCCGAAAAGAAGCAGGTGGGGCTCTGATGGATTTTGCAAAGGGGATTCAGTCCACAGCCTACCTTCATGGAAGTTCTGGTGATTTCCTTTCATGTATGTAACAAGGAGATGATGCATACGGGCTAGGAATTGTTGGAGATGTTTGACAGCAAAGGTGTGGGCGAATGGAGTCAAGGGAGGGCTTATCCGGCACAACCTCGCCTGGGTCTTAGCTTCAGTTATGTTTCTGAGTTTTGAGAATGAGCAGGTGTTTGCTAACAGTATTATTTTATTCTATTGAACCATGCCTTATATCTCTCCAAAGGAAGACTCAGTCCCTCCAGGTCCAAGCACTCAGGGCAGATAACCACCTTGGTAATGTATGACTTCTCTTTAGGCAACATGAAGACGTGTAGTGTTTAAGAATAGCCATTTGCACTACTGAGACCTCTTAATAAGCAGTAGCTGAACTAGTACTCGGAGCCCTCACCTCTAGTGGTGGATAGTGAGCGTTTCACTACTCTTGGGAAAGCAGGAAATTCAGCTCCTCGGGTCCAGTCATGCTTGGAGCAAATTCTGTTCTTGTATAATTGCTTCTCAGCTAAAAAGCATCACTTGCACACACAGCTAAGTAGAGACTTGGTTTAGAAGGAGTCTCCTACTTGGTCATTTCACCCTCTTCTACCTGCCATAACCCTTATATGTTCCCTTCCCATCCCTCCCATAATCCTTCTCTCTGCCCTCCCTGTTCCTCTCACATTCCCTTACCCCCACCCCCCCACACACACCCCACCCCCGAGTCCCAGGGCAATCATGCAGAGCAAATGGGTGTTTGTATCCTGTCAAGTAGACTCTGGATTCCTAAACCCGTGCACAAAATTTGGGGGCTATCTACATTTGTTAACCTTACTGGTAAGAGGTATTATAACTTTCTGTAGTTTATTTGTTTATGTATTTATTATGTGCACACCCATGTTCGTGCATACGTGTGTGTCCATGCAAGGGTATGCACATGTACATGGTCCACAAATGCTGAGGTGGGAGTTAGTTTTCTCCTTCCACTCTGTGGGTTCTGGGGATCAAACCCAGGTCTATTGAGCTTAGCTGTAAGTGTCCTTACCCCCACTGAGCCATGCTGTGGGTTTCAGTAACTTTCTTTCATTTCACAAAAGATCCTATACCTAAAAATGAAAAGCTAAGAAACCCTGGTCTAATTCATCCCAGAACTCACCCACTTGAAAGCCAACTAACTGGAAACTTCTCTGAAACACTGGAGCCACAGAGCTTCGTGGGGCTCAGCCCCCAGCAGTGGCCAAGCCCAGGAACGTGGCTGCCCTTCACGGCCAGTGGGGTCAGTCTCCACCCCATTCGGCCACCTCTTCTCAGGGCGCACAGGCTAGTGACAAGGTGCTGAGGGTCATGCGTGTTCAACCAACAATGTAAAATGGGAAAAAAGTAGAGAAATGAAGAGGCTGAAAGAAATCTCCCAGTAAAACTTTCCTGTCTATGCTTATGTCCCGAGGTATAAAGGCTTACGTTGGAAAGAGCAAACCTTGATGGTCACTCCAGGGAGCTCATCACCATCAGTGGGTCGTGCTCCATCAGTCAAGCTGGGATGTTGGGGATTTTACTCAATTTTCTGTCGTGATAGCAGATACTTGGTGCAGTCACCTCCCAAGGAGAGACGTTCTGTGGGACAGCGCTGGATGCGCCAGGGTGTCTTTGGTGGCTGATGGGGTCCACGGTGAAGCGACACTTCATGGTGGAAGTTCGTGGTGGAGCGAAGCTGCTCACCTTGGGCCCAGAAAGTAAAAAAGAGGAAGACGATGAGACTGAGTCCCATAATCCCCTTGAAGGACATAGTCTCACCGACTCCAAACCTCACGCCAGGCTGCACCTAGTCTCACCACCTTCCAGTAGTGCAGGCCTGGGCACAAGAGTGTTTGCACACTGGGAGATGCTTGGGACCCACCCCATAGCTGGGCTTCTTGAACTTTTTCACGCATGAAACCTCTTTACTCAAGAAAATTCTGTGTGACCCTTGGGTATATAGGTATATAAAATAGGTGTACAGAGCAAATATTTGCTATAACAAATAAATGGATTTTAGAGCAGTTCTTCAGCATACATGTAATTTCACCATTTATGGAAGACAGAAGCAAACATACAGTTCACTGGATGGCTGCACTGATTTTCTATAAAGCATTAATCTTGGATAAGTGTTGGATACTACCGGGTACAGTGTGTCTTCGGTGTTTTCCAAGTGGGTTAACAGTTTGGTTTTAGAAGCTTCAGAGCTAAGAATGCTGTTTTGTATGAATATGTACCACAGCATGGCAAGAGTATGTTTAGGGCCTTTTCAGAAACTGTTGGAAATTCTGACCTCAGCCCAAATCAGATTCATCTAACATTTTTTTTTAAATGAAACTTAAATCAGAAACTCCAACGGCAATTTTTAAAATCAAGAGTTCTGACACGGTACACTCCAAAGGCATACTAATTTGATACTTACACATTGAAGAATGATGTCCAAAATGATATCATTTTAGAATGATACTAAAAGTCTTTGGTTTCTATAATTAAACTATTCCACTTCTGTAAAGGCAGGAAATGTTGTATGGACTCTGTATATTGCATGGACTCTGTTGTACGGACACAGTGGTCCTGAGGGGTGACCTGAGGAGTTTGGGCTTTGGTGGCTGTTGGTGCGTGGTGTGGTAGTCCCGTACCGTGCGATGAGTTCAGAGCCAAAGCCATAGTAAAGTTGCTCAGTGCCAGCCTGGCAAGCTCTGCCAGAGCCCCCTCTGATACAGTACAGTTTCGATTTTGAATTAATTTCTGTCTGTTGCGTGTCCAGAAGCCTTTTCCTGTGACCCCACCAGCCATGATTCCCACATGCAGATGTGTGACTTGCAGCCAAAGGTTCTGCAAAGTGTACCTCAAAGTGTAGTTTACTTGTTCTTTTATTCCAATGTTTCTCCCAAGAAGAAACTTGATAGTGCTAGCCTGGACCATTAAGAGAGAACTTGATATGTCCTCTATCCTCTGAGGTTGTATAAGAATAGGGCTTCTATACAATATCAGCCGGCTAATCAAAAGTGATGTATAATGCATTTGTGCCAAGGTAACTTATTTAGGCTGGATTGAGAGACTAACTACGGGGCATCGAAGAGATGGCTCAGTGGTTAGGGTGCGTACTGCTCTAGAAGAGGTCAGGAATCTAGTTCCTAGCATTTGTATTAGCTGTTTCACAACCGCTTGAAAATCCCAGCTCCGTGGGATCAGACACCCTCTTCTGGCCTCCATGGGTACTGCATTCATGTGCACATACCTACGCCACTAATACACACACATATACAAAACAATTTTAAAAGTAATAGTAAAAATAAATTTAAAATCTATCCATATAAAAATAAAGAAATAGCCTGTTCTTTACAGACTGTTCCTGTTCCAGGTCTATAGAGTATACATAGATGAATGAATCCATTGGGTTTGGAGCTGGAGCGAGGCGGGAGGCGGAGCTGGAGCAAGCTGGGTGGGTGGGGCTTGAGCACGCTGGGTGGGCGGAGCTGGAGCGAGCTGGGCGGGCTAAGTATTAAGTGTTTGGAGCTGCTTTCACAGTTGCAAAGGAAAGCAAGTCCTCAGTGAGTAAGCTCTTGCAAGTGACAAGCTGCAGGAAGAGAAGGACCCGTGGGATGGCTGGGAAGTGGGGTTGGCACAATGAGGGCAGCGTTTGCTGGAGAGTCAAAGGAGAGACTTGTGGCTGAGGCCTCGAGATCAGGGAAGGGTGCACAGACAGCTGCCCGCAGAGAGGCAGGCAGCCGTGCTACATAGATGGATGGCACAGAGAGGCTGATTTTTGAAATGAGTAGAGAAATAGGCAGCAGGATTCACACAGGGTTGTGTGTGTGTAGGGGAGAGGTAAGGCTGACTCATAGGTGACTTAGGTTTCTGCTCTGTAGCCTTAGAGGGATCTAGGTGTTGACGTGTTCCCAGGAAGTGGGGCCCAGAAAAGAAAGAGGCACCGAGATGAGATAAATAGGTAATCACATTTCCTTTGAGCTGGTGTACAGAGCAGCAGCGTGCGTCATCCCAGAGTGAACCGGTAAAAAAGGATGCTGCTTGCCTCCTCTGCTTCCACACTGGGCCCTCTGCCGTGAGTGGGCCGGTGGAAAGACCAGCTTGTGTTAGGGTGGGACAGGCAGGGGAAGCCGGGTGAAGACGATAACATGGCTTCTCTTAAAACAGTCAAATTGGGTCCCTCTGCCTAACCATCGCAATCTAGAATGGTATAAAACAGCAAAGTTGGCAACCATGTCTCGGATAAAGCCACTTGGATTATTCACCAGTAACAGCTCTCTGTCTCTGATGAAGAAACATAACTGTATGTGACAGTTTTGCGTACATCTGTGTACCAAATCAGTCTTTCCAAATCAGTCCGCACTTCCATGGATATTTATGTGGTTCGTGCTCAAAACACCACACCCTGCAGGAGAAATCATGAGTTTAAAAGCAATCTTGACCCCCAATCAAGTACCTCATGGATCTAGAGAGTCATGTTATGAGTCTGGGCTCTGCCCAGATTACGAATGACTTGATCCTGGGCGAGTTGTGTCTGTCTTCTGTCTAACCTTCCAGATCCTTAAAATGAAAATATAATACTTACCCACCGCGTTGCTGGAGGGATTCTCCAGTTCATGTTTATTGAGCACTTAGTGCCTGTCACTCTGCAAGCACCAACTAAGTATCAGCTCTTGGTGTAATTGTTCTTCTGTGGATTGCTCCTTATTTAGTATATAATTGCCAAGTGCCTGTGATAGGAATGGCAGGAGCCAAGGAGAGAGCTTCTATACACAGAGCATGGAAAGGACACAGAGAGACAGAGATTGTACTGGGCTCAGAGGTCCATCCAGTACAGGCTGGGTGCCTGCCGAAGACTAAGGACAACACATTTTAGCTATTATGAGTTGGTCTTACATGATGTTTCTTCGTATCAGAAACATTGGTTTGGTGGTCTATAGTATAGGAGTGATCCAATTTTATTTTTTTTTCTATGCGAACATCTGGGCTCAAAAAAAAAATAACATTTATTAAAATGTATACATCTAGGCCAGACCTGTATTGAACCATTGCCCCCTTGGAGAGCAGCGTGTGCTGGTGACAGTGAGCCCAGGGTATGGGTCTCATTTCTAGGATGTGAAGCCTCTTATTATGAGTCCCAGGTCTGCTGAGCACCAGCTGCACACTTTTGGGTGAGTTTTTTTTTTTTTTTAATTTTGCAGGTTTTTTGTTTTTCAAATGGGAGCAATGGTTGTATTAACCTCTGTGGTTATGCTTAGGACTGAGTTGATATTTCCAAAGTACTTAGAACAGTACCCAGCCCATAGCAAACACTGATGGTGCTTTCTATAGCTTTCTATCATGGCTACCGCTTCACTGTCCTGATTCATATCAGGGCACTATGGGCAGACAGGCCGCTGGCTCCTGTGCAGAGGGCCACGGTTTTCACTGTTCTGACCATGTTCCGCTGAGTTCTTGTCCCACAGCCTCCTGCCTCCCAGAACTCAGTCTTGGAATTGTTCAAGGATATTCTTATTCCTTCTATATTAGTCTAAATCTTATACCGCCAGGCACATGGCACTTGGGTGCCTGGTACCCATGGAGGCCGGGATCCTCCTGGAACTGGAGTTACAGATGGTTGCGGGCTGTCATGTGGGTCTTCTGGAAGAATGGTGTTCTTAATCACCAAGCCATCTCTCCAGGCAAGGGAATTTTTATTTGGAAAAAAGTAAGATCTGTCATTTTTTTTAAAAAAACATGTTCAAAGAACAAACAAAATATTAGAGGAGGCATAAGAAACTAAGATACTTTCTTCAATTTATACATATTATTTGGATGATAATGTGGATACTTTGGATGATAAATTGGATAATATATACATACTATTTGGATAAGATAGGACTGTTTTATCACATAGATGATACTGTAACCAAGTGATTTCACTTAGCAATGAATGCTTACTCCTGTGTTGTGTGTATGTGTGGGTACGTGTGATCACGCACATGTGTGCTCATGTGTTTATAAAATACACGACTGAGTTCATCACGCACATGTGTGCTCATGTGTTTATAAAATACACGACTGAGTTCAGGTTTGATCTTTTCCCACTGTAGCTGCCTGGCTGTGCATGTGGAAATGTTTGGGGCTGTACTCCCCACGCTGTCCTTTCCTTGGCTTTAAGCAGATCTGTGCTTTTGCCCTCCGAGGCCACCTGATGTTTCCGTCTATTTAGCATCTGTGGTGTTGACGGTTGCTCGATTCTGAGCTCAGGTATGCAGGACGTGCCTCCTATCATGACAGTGGCTTCTTTTCATCTTTGCTGACAGCCAAAAGGGTGTTGCTGGGAAGATGCAGCTTTGGAATTTGACCTTTGAGGGGCAGCTGTGTAAGTAAATTCTGATGCTACAGTGGGTACTTATCTTTCAGAATATACACTATTAAAATTAGAGGAGAGTGTCTTTCGTCTGAAACAACATTTAAAGGTACATAGATACAATTCAGAAGAACACTTTTTCATTTAAAGACTAAATCACAGAATCTATAAAAGTTAGAAATTATAGTATTTCAAGCACTTAGTTCCCCTGTCTCTGCCTAACCAATTACACAGACGAGGATGCTTCTAATTCTAAGCCACAGTGGCCCTATAGATGCTTTTTGCCAATAAAATTCAACTGCAAAACTAAGGCCCGGGCAAGTGGCAGAGGGGACTCCTTTCCTCATTCTGCCTTTTGTTGACCTTCTACCTTATAGGTTGCATTTGCCATTTTGTTTTCTCTAACTTGATATTTATTTCTCTTGGCGGCAGAATATAGGCCAACAGCCAAGAGTCAGGATGCGAGCTGTCTTGTATTTCAAACCGCACTGGAATGCGGGTGATGTATCTGATGTATCTGGCGGGTCTGACCAGCCAGTCTATAGATGCTTATGTATTTTTATTAACCATTCCTGCGTGAGTCAGAGGGCAGCTTTGGGGAGTTGGTTCTCCCTTCCACAGTTATGTAGGTCCTAGGCACTGAGTTCAGGTCATCAAGCTTGTAAGGCAAGTGCTCTAACCTGCTCAGCCATCTCACCAGCCCCTGCTCGTGTTTACTGATATAGTCTCCAGTTGATAACTTAGGGGAATTATTCTGAAAATCAATGCAGTTATCCCATTGCAATAGATTCTGATGTCTTAGTACCAGCCATATTGTATTAGCTAGCTGCCCTATATAAGAAACCATCCGAAACCGCTGTTCTTTTATGTTTTATGTATTTGTGGGGGCAACGTCTATTCCGGGGTGGCATCAGATTTAGTTTATAGTCAAGGATGATTTTGAACATCGGATCTTCTTGCCTCTACCTCCTGAGTTTGTAGCAATCACTAGAGCTCCTGCATCTCCACCGCTGGGGATTGGCTGGTTGAAAGGGGTGGGGGAATGTCAGATAAGTGGCTGCTAATTCGAGCTACGAGCTATGTTCCTTCATGCCCCTAAGGCCAGCAGGGCTGGGTGGCTTGTCTTGTCTCCGCTTATCTTGCTGTGCCTTTGCTATGTGTGGCTGTGCCCCTTCCTCTGGGATCTAGAGACTGATTAGCCTAGCACATCCTTCTTCTGTGACAGTAAAACTGTGAGAACATAAAGCCCATCTTGGCCGACACATTTCACGATTCTATTATGTTGAGAAGCTAACGTGCACTGCGGAGGGTAAGTAACGTGGCCAAGCTGGAGGCGCTGGGAGCTCACCCAGCAGAAGGCACGGTATAGTTTGAATAGACTAAGACTCACCTAGGAAAGGAGCCTCCGGGTGTGCTTGTGAGGAATTCAGATACGGCCAATCCAGGTAAAATACTCCACTAAACATGGGCGGCACGGTCCCCCCTGGGCTGGGGTCCTCGACTACCTAAGAAGGAGAAAGCTAGCTGAGTGATGTCGTAGCGCTGAGTATGAGGTGCTCATGTACCTCACTCTCTACCCACCAGGCCTTCCCACCCGTGACGGGCTTCCCTCAAACCGTAGCTGCCTCTTAAGTTGCTTGTGTCAGAACACTCTGTCACGGCAATAACAAGTCACAGCCAGTACACACAGAAGAATCCGACTGGAGTCAGCAGCGGGCCCCTTCAGCCACCACAGCATCCGGGCAATAACTGCCATCCCAAAGCCACAGAGGAGGCAGAGGCAGGGCCATGGCTGTATGTGACAACTGGCAGTTATATTAATAGTTTCAGGCACAGGCTTTTAGAAATACTCCAAAACGTTAAAGAATAAGGAACAGTCACAGCATTCTGATGATTGTCTTGATCTACCTGTTTCCTCTGTCTCTTTTCTTCATCAATAGTATATTATTATGCCAAGGCCTTCCCTAGGATATCATGGCGCGCTCGTTTGTTATTGAAAAGGCTTTGAACGTACACTGTGGATGCCTATGTAAACATTCCGCTGTATAGATAGATCTGCTCATCCTGCTCTCCTCCTTGATGGACTGTTGTTTCCCGTGTTTGTAAGCACACAGAGGGCTTATTTATGTGTATGTATACATCTTCACCTGTTTCCTTCACAAAGGCCAGTAGGCGTGAAGCAGCCTGGGGTCTGACCTCAGGTGGAGCGGAGGAGACTTAGATTCAGTCTCCCTGTCTATCAAAATGACACCTTTGAGCTTGGATCTTCATTTTAACTCACGACATCTTCAAAATGGAGAACCACACCACAGTACTGGGCGGGACGCAGGAAGGCGACACCAGTTGCTTTTGTCATCAGTGCTCGGGGGACTTTTCACTTGGAAGACATCTGTAGTCTTCAAGAGAGTCAGCTTCCTTTCCAGTTACCATTGCCTGCTCTCTAGGCGCTGCTTGCGAGACGGCAGTGATTTCGGTTTTTTAGATAGGATCAGGGGCTGAGCGTGGCCAGCAAACACTGCTCTTTCCTGTTTCCTACCTGCTCTTGTCTGTTGAGAATGGCTTTGTTCAACCAGAAGAACCTGTTTCATCTTCCGGCTGGGCTTTGAGCTCCAGTGTACCTTCTGCACTGATTTATGCCTATCTTGTGTATTGTAAGTTAAACTGGATCGCAGTCGCTTTGACTGTAATAGCAGGACATGCGACCTTACCTCACAATTTACATGGGGCCCCGTTTGCCCAGAGGTGTTCCTTCCTCTTCATTTCATTATACCCAGGGCTAAATGTCTTCTTCCTGTATCCCTTCTAGCCTCTGCTGCTGACAAGCAGTGCTCAGTGTGGGCTGTGAGTGTGATTTCTACACACAGAAGCTTTGGGGTCTCACTGCTGAGAGAGGAAATGGATGTGCACCCTCTCCCTGCCCCCATCTCCATCCCGCCCTGTGATCTTCACCCTCACTCTGCCTCCTCCTCCCTTCCCCATCGCCCGTCTTACCCGTGGCATCCTCGCTATGGACAGTCTTGGAGTTCTGAGCCTCCTTGTGAGGTTCATGAGCCTTCTCCTGGCCTGTGGTTCAGTTGTTTCTATAAGCCGAGCAGGGCGCCCATCTGGCCGGCAGAAGTATGTGTCAAGTGCAGAGTGGCATCCCCCCTCTGGCAGCCATTAAAGGTCCCTTTGTTCCCTGCCAGCCCCTCCTGGTCCAGGATGTCGCCCACAGCCTGTGAGGAAATCCCCCCGTCAGAGCAGACACTCAGCAGCCTGTGGGGCTCACTCTGAAAGTGGACTGCCACCTTGTGAGAGGGAACATGGCCTTTTCAGCGCTCAGAGGAAGCAGTTTGCGGGGTTCAAGTTTATCTTTGTGAGCTTTTGCTCTGCCTCCCTGCCCACACGTCCCTCCGCGGCTCTTCCGTATGATGTCTTTCAAGTACCTTTTTTTTTTTTTTTTTTTTTTTTTTTTTAATAAGGAAATTGGAGTCATATTCTTGAGTTCACAGTGGAACGGCTTTGCATCCCTGAACAGTTATGGGTCACCAAGCAGGCGGGGCTTGTTTTCAAATAGCAGAGGACACATGTGCTTTGTGGTTGCCCGGTCTTGGTAAAGCTGGTGTCCAGTGAGGGCTGGACTGCTGGCTCTTCCATCCTCCGCCTGGCTCCGTGCCTCTCCCTTTTTGCCCCACCCTTCGCTCCTGCAGGGCTGGGCTGAGTTCCTGGCTCTGAAGCAGCTCGGTGCGGTTTAGGCTCCAGGGCAGTGTCGTCGGTCCAGTGACCGAGGGGCCCCGCTGCTGACTCCGGCTTGCTGCCTGCCTACCAGTCTTCTCTCCCCAGGCCCAGCATTCATCACTAGAGCCTTGGTAACAAGACAGAACCCAGACTCACCGAGACCCCGCCCTCCTCCCTAGATGAGTATTTTATCCATTTCAGCCAAACAAACCCAGAGCTCTCCTGGAGGACTGTGCAGTGTCTGATGTCTAGTTAAGTTTGGGACCTCGGTAGGGAAGCAGAAAGGCAAAAAATTAGGAACTCCGGGAGGGGGTGTGGTGGGGGAAGACATTTGTCAACCATTAGCCTCTTTTTCTTTCTTTTCTTTCTTTTTTGACTATGCTCATTTATTATTAAATAGATAGCATATTTACTTGGTTTTAAAACCAAAAAGTATAGCATATCAACATTTTTTGGGGGGGGAGTTTTGTCATTGCTGTTATTTTGTTCTTTGAAAACAGGGTTTCTCGGTGTAGCTCTGACTGTCCTGGCACTGACTCTGTATACCAGGGTGGCCCTGAACTCAGAGATCCACCTGCCTCTGCCTCCTGGGTGCTGAGATTAAAGGCGTGCGCCACCACTGCCTGGCTTGTGTTTAAAACCCTTTAAAACACACTTAAAAACCCTTTCCTCCCGTCTTACTCCCCACCTGCCCAGCTGCCCTCTTGGTGTGCCATCTAGCTGTGTTTTTCCTTTACTGTGATAAAACACCATGACCACAACCTACGGAAGAAAGGGGCTACTGGGACTTAGGGCTCTAGAGCCTTAGAGTCCGTCCTGGCTTAGAATCACAACTGCAGGGGCAGCTGAGAGCTCAAAGCTCACATCTCGAGCAGTAGGCAGGAAGACAGCGAGCGCCCTGGAAATGGTGTGCGCTTTTGAAACCTCAAGGTCACCGCTTCCCCCAAGTCCCCTGGGGGCAGACAGCTCCTTAACCACAAGCAGTTCCACCAACTGGAAATCAAGCATTCAAGCATCCAAGCCTGTGGAGACATTCTCAGTCAAGCCACCATTCCTGTTTCTGTCTTCCCTGTAACCCTTCCGACACTTCTTCAGGCTTCTCACGTCCAGGTGTGCATCAGTAGAAGTTTTGGGGTTTGCGTTGCTTATCCATGCTACTCCGGGCATGTGCACCTCCCTTTATTCTCTTCTCCGTAGTCTTTGGTCCAGCAGTGGCCAGTGGTCACATGACTCTCGCTCATACCCGGTGCCCCAATGTGCTGACGTGTGGCTTGTCCTTTTCCCACAGAGGAGGTGGAGAGTGAGAAATGGTACCTGTCTACAGAGTTTCCTTCAGCCACCATCAAGACAGAGCCAATCACAGAGGAGCAGCCCCCAGGACTTGTCCCTTCTGTCACTCTGACCATCACAGCCATTTCCACTCCTTTTGAAAAAGAAGAGTCCCCTCTGGATATGAATGCTGGGGTATATCCAGTTTTCTTCCTTATAAATGCAAATATCAAAAGGTCGAGATCTTCGGTCTCCAGTAAGGCATTTATCTTAGGAGATACATGAATTTGAGGGATATATACATATATACATATAATGTATATATATATGCATGTATTCATGTGTGTATATATACATGAGTATATCAAGAATATGTTTGTTGTTGTTATCAACATTGATTGTGACAAATTTCAAAGGTATTGTGTAGAAAAAGCAGAGCAAAGCAAAGCTGATTTCTTTTTTTCCCCCATATTTGCTCTATGAAATTAAAAACACAGCTGAATATCCACAGTGGAAGGAGAAAAGTCGTCTTTGGTATTGACTTTTATTCCAGAGGGAGAGGCGTGCTTGAGGTTTTGGTAGAGGCCACAGTGTTTGGTGCCCGGTGACTGTGCATGCTGGTTCACATCGACTTTTATGTTTCTAGTCCCCCACCGAGTCATCCTCACCCAACCCAGAAATATCCCACCTGCTGATTCACACATGCTGTGTTACTGGTGGAGACCGTAGGGAGGCAGGAGTTTCCTCCTTGCTTAATTTAAGCCCCTGGCTGTGGAAAGCAGAATTTAACGTCACTCCACCTCGGCGTGTTTTCAGCGTCTGATGGCTGACAGACCGGAACCATGCTTGCACACCTTCTAGATCTAAGTTCAGAGCCTCACTTGTGTGGCTCCAGACACAGCCGTGTAGTCACATCTTCTGTCAGCAAGATGCAGTGTCTGGTCCTGAACAGGTAACATAGTGGGAGAAGCACAAACGCATCGCAGTCTCCTCATTAGGGAGATCCGGGCTGCAGCTGGCCTTCCGGTTCCTTTCTCCAAACCTCTCTGGGTCCTGGGAGGGCTTTCAAGGTCTGCATTAGTTTTCTTGCTCTACCAGATTTTGGCTCACTTGATTTATATGCGTGTGTGTGTGTGTGTGTGTGTGTGTGTGTGTGTGTGTGTACCACATGTGTTCATGAGATCACTGAGATCAGAAGAGGGGATTGGATCCTCTGGAACTGGAGTTACAGGTAGTTGTGAGCTACTCTGGGTGCTGGAACAGGACCCGGGTCTGTGAGAGCCGCCAGTGCTCTTACCGCTCAGACCTCTGCAGGCCTCAGTTGGTTTTGAAGCATGTATGTAAACAACAGTTCAGGATCCTGTTCTCTTGCTCCCTTCCCTCCCTTCCCTGATGGGTATTTTATCGTTAGATATTGTTATCAGCCATCTAGGAGTCTAGAGGCAAAGCATGCATCCTGGGGCACATTGTCTTATTGAAGGACCAACCGGGAGGCCAGTGATTTTTTGAAAATTTCCCAGAATAATTTACCATAAATGTCTTTATTACAACAACAACAATGAGCCTTGGACTTTAGCTAGAGGTGGCGGCCCCAGGTTTGGCTGTGAGAAGCTGCAGCACGCGGCCCTAGAGTAAGATACAGCTGGCAGCTCTTCCCTTCCATAAAGGCTATTTCTGAGTTCAAAGTCTCATGTTTGACATTCCTTTTCCAGGGGGACTCCTCAGGCCAGACGCTCATTCCTAAGATCAAGCTGGAGCCACACGAAGTGGATCAGTTCTTAAACTTCTCTCCGAAAGAAGGTGAGCTCACCTGTCCCTTCCGCACCCCAGGGGTTCGCTCACACTAAAGCAGAGTGTGGGATTATAGAGGTGGCTGGTTGTATGTTCTTAAAACGCTTGATTCCAAGACACTATCTTGAAATCTAAACAGTTACCTAATAAGGTTATTTCTCTATACGTCCTTTATTTCCAGCCAAGCAGTAAGTGTGGCTTGATGCTTACCACGGATGGGTTTTAGGCCCCTCGTTGACTGCTGTGACGTGCGTGCTGCGGGTGGTGAGACTCGCTTGTCCTTACGCCCTCCTGGAGTGAACTCACTGTCACCCCGCAGATACACTGTGGCACTGGCTTAATAAAGACTTGAGTTTTAACCCTCCACAAATGAGGTTGTCCTGTGTCTACACAGCCAGGGTGTGTTCTCAGCTGCTCCATCTGAGCGACAGTTGTGCTGAGCTCTTTTCCTTGGTAATGTTCATGGTCCTGACGGTGATGTCCCTCTCTGGGCTTCTTGTCATTTCTTTAGAACCCGACCCTGCCATTCTTGGAGTTGTTTACTTTTCATTCTCTACATCTTTTTTTTTTTAATTTTACTCTTTTGACTTCCCCCTCTGTGTTCTCCTGTGAGATCAAGTCGGGATCCTGGACACAGTCTCTCCACCCCAGCAGGGCTCAGGAAGCTCTCGGTGTCTTACTTGGACAGACCATGGAGTCCACTCTCCTTAATTCTGTGTCTGTCGATGCTCCACCTTCCTTTCATTTTCATGTCCAACATGTTCAGCTGTGCGGTTCATTACATGATCAACAAGCATGTCCGTGTGCACAATTAGAGAACGCATGTGGCAGAGTGCAAAGGAGCTCACATGGTGTGAGCACGGGCATGTAATTTATCTCCGTCCCTTTAGGACCTGATTCAGGGCTGGACTTGGGACCGTTGACTCAGGGTTGGCCCTTTACTATCTAGAAAGGACTTAAAACGTAATTATTCTCCATCCGCATCTGTATTGAGCCATTGTTTCGTGGCAGTGAGCAGCCCACATTCATGCCTTTGAGCCTTAGAGTCTGCTTCTAAGCGGTTTCTTTCATCTTCACGGCTGCTCACCCCCAACAAATGTATCTTGTTCTTTTGTAGTATGTTGCGATGTAGTTCAGAAAGTGTCACAACCCAAACAATAGATCCCCATAGAGGCTGCAGGCTCTAGGGTCACTGGAGGAGAAATGGCAATCCTTCCTCATTATCCTGGATAAAGACAGATGAAGAAGTTGAACATCCTGTGTACATCAAAGTTTCTGGGCGGAGGGAGTCGCTTGCTGGTCCCGCTGCCCCTTCTGAGCCTAGCAGCGTTTCAAAGGATGTTTAGAAATCTGATCCCGAGGCACCTGTGGCCAGAAGGGCAGGCTTTTCCTGTCTGCGTCTCTCTGGCGGGCTGCCTGCTGCTTAGAAAGAGGAAAAGCAAAGCTTAGCCTGTGCCCAGCCTGGAGGCCGAGAAACTTTTGGTGTCCTTGGGAGTTTAGCTGGACTCCTCCTCCTCCGGCCTCCATAGGGAAATTTGATTCCTAGATTATTATTTTTGTTTTTTTTTTGTTTTGTTTTAATACAGTGTCACACACTCAGGGCATAGGGGAAACCTTGGCTAGTGTGTAAGACATGCCAACTTTCCAGCCAAGCTCATGAGGTGTTAAGGGGCCCCCTCAGCCTGCCCCTGAGCTACTTGGGTCTGTGAAGCATGCAGGTGTCCTGTGGATTCAGAAATGCTGCATGAAGCGGGGACGAGGGACCCTCGAATGTCATCTCCCTCAGCAACAGTGGCCAACAGGACAGAAACATCCCGTAAGCAGGAGCCCACAGGGTCTGTGTGCAGGTGCACCCCAGGTGATGACCTCCCTTTGGAAGTTCATTCCAGCTGGGGGTGCTTGCTGGATGACTGTTGGGTGCCCTCAGCCCCAGTAACGTGCCCTGAAGAAAGGCATCTTGCACCCCCATTTCTTTTTCCTGCGACTACTTATCTGTCTAATGGTGGATGTAGGGTTTCTGAATGAAGAATGCCTGGCCTCCCGCCTGCAGGCCCCACCAGCAACATTCCTCCAGAAACAAAAGGGGACTTTTCTCCAAGAAAAGAGCCCTCAGGTTGGCAGTTACCTAAAAGACTGTTTAAAAAAAACACTGCACACTGCATATCAACCTGAGTAAACTATCTGAAAAGAATACAGTGGGAAATGGGGTGTACCTCAATGGATAGAACGCTTGCATAGCATGAGAGAAGCCCTCCACCCCACCCCCAGTACCATTTCAAACCCAGCGCGGTGGAACACACGTCCAATCTCAACATCACAGAAGGGGGGGGGGGCAAGAGGATCAGAGGTTCAGGGCCACCCTCAGCTATCCAGATTCAAGGCCAGACTGGGACACATGAGAACCTGTCATAAAATATGTTATAAAAATAAAACGATAACAGAAACTCAGTGAAAAGTCCTGCCAGCGCCGTGTCTGGCGGCCCAGCATCCTAGCCCACCCTTGAGGTCATTCTTTTGTTGGTGTCTTGTACACATATCTGCCCAGGGCAGTTTTGTGCTGGGACTTGTAAGTGTGACTCTGGGCGCACTCTCCCTTTTTTCACACAACACGAGGACTTCTGGATAAGCTGTTCTTCACCTGACTCTCCTCTCCTCACTACATCAGGTCTTAAAAGAACTTTCTAGGTCAGCCCAGAGAGAGCCCCCACTCTCTGCACCTGCCCCAGAGCTCCCAGCGTGGAGACACATGTTGCGTGTTTAACTGGCCGCTGAGTCCCGAGCTCCTCTTCTGTGGTGGCTGAAATGAGCTCTCTCTGTCCGCAGCCTCCGCCGATCAGCTGCACTTACCGCCCACACCACCCAGTAGTCACAGCAGCGACTCTGAGGGCAGCTTGAGCCCCAACCCACGCCTGCATCCCTTCAGCCTGTCTCAGGCCCACAGCCCTGCCAGAGCCATGGCCCGGGGCCCCTCTGCCTTGTCCACCTCTCCTCTCCTCACGGCTCCACATGTAAGTATCTGTGTGTGTGTGTGTGTGTGTGTGTGTGTGTGTGTGTGTGTGTAGGGGTTCCCTTCTGAAGGGCCCAGGGACCCTCTCAGTCTAAGTTTTCATCCCTGTAATGAAATTTTTGTTTAATGGTTAGAAGCCTCTGCTCGTGGTATGTGGCTATAAGAATATGCCCAAGACTGAGCAAGTTAGGAAGGAAAGATGTTTGTTTTGGTGCACGGTCCCGGAGGTGGTGGAGTCCAAGAGTATAGAGTTCCCTGCATCTCCTTAGCCTCTGGGGAGGATACTGTACACATGGTAGACACACAGGAAGAAGAATCGGAGTGGGAAGGACACATATGCAAAGGAGGCGGAGAGGCTGTGTGGCAGCACGCCCCATGGTGACTAGTCCCGGTCCTGTGAGACACAGCTCACTTCTGCAAAAGGGCTTTGGTGTGTGCTCTTCATGCCCGCACTTCTCTACGCACCACACTGAGGCCAAGCCTCCAGGTGGAGACAGACTGGACTCAAGCCATAGCACCAGAGCAGTAGAGGAGCAGCCCTGAAGAACGTGTTTACAGAGACCTGCCCACAAAGCTCAGGAATTCTCTTCTCAAAAGCAGATCCAGTTCTTACCCATGTGTTTATCTTCCAGGACTGGAAGCCGCAGGCCTAGCATTTCTGTTCCTTTCCCCCCAGAGTTATCCCATAAACATTTGCCGTTAATGTAGAGGACCCTCACTTAATGGGCGCTAGGCAGAGCCTTTCATCTTTTAGATAAGCATTCTTGGGGGAAATTTGAAAAGAAAGTCTCTCTGAGATTAAGTTCTTTGATGTCAAAAGCTCAAAAACATAGTTTAATCTCTGTGTGTCCTTTGGGGGTGGGGGAATCTTAACCCCCGGGTACTATTGCAAAATCCCAGGTCATCATTCATCCCGTGCACAGGTGAAAAGGGGGGACAGAGAGGTCACATTTCATTGTTCTAACGAGGAAATCCGTCTTCAGAATTACAAGCAGATTTTTTAAAGTCATGAATAACAAATCTTAAGCATACTATTTTATTCTTTGAGAATTCCATGCATGCAACATATGCGACTAACAAATAGAAATGAAATATTTTAGGAAGGCATAGGAACCATCACCTATCAGCATGATTTGGATAGCTTTGAGAAGGTCCCCTTCCCCCGTCTGTTTTAGATCTTAACAGCACGCCACCATCGCTGAGAACAAAGGCCTTTAGTTGCCCTGTTTGCCTTCTCTGTCCGAACCTGAAACTCACTGCTCAGGTTGCTGAAGGTAGTGTTGTGTCTGCATCTCCACCCCGTACTCCTGTTAGCGTTTCCCGGAGCCCCGGCACCTCGGCTTGTCTTAAGCAGCTCCCTCTGCTATCTCAGCCTCCTGAGCTCACCTGCCCTGGGCGGGGCAGCTCCTGCTACTCTTCTGAGTGCAGCTTGGCCCTTTGCACTTGTGTCCTTGTCAATCATCACGTCTCCAGAAAGCAGCTTTTGAGTCTCGTCTCCTCCCCTAAACCTCCTCTCATCCGTGAACTCACGAGGGTTCTCTGTCTCTAAAAGCTGAAGGCTCCTCCAGCCAACATTGCAGCTCAGCCTTGAACTGCCCTCAAGGTCTCACAGCTAAGACGCCAGGCCTAGCGTCTTGATCCCAAGCCACTCCAGAGATGGGGTTTATTTTCAGTCCTCCGTGGCAGGGAGCATGGGGATTACACATGACTGAGTCAGCTTGTGTGACTAATGTAAACACGTCACTGTGTTCTGGGCTAAACTCAACGGACTGTTGTTCTCGTCATCTTTGCTGACGGCCAGCGTAGGATTCTTGGAAGCCTGAACTTCCATTAAAAATGCCTGCTGGTGTGTTACAACAAAGGGATGTCAAGCCCCTTCGTTGTAAGCAGAGGAGAAGAGAAACTGTGGGGAAAGCTGATGATAAAACCAGCCATCTGTAGGAAAACAAGTCTTGAATGAGGCAGAGCTCTAAGGGAGTTTTCCATTACCCTAAGCCTCCGGGGATGCGGGGTGTGAACTCTATACTATTACTCCGTATGTGCTATTCTCTGGGAGAAACAGTGGACGGAGGCCTCTGCAGCCTTCCCTTTGATTGAGAATTAGTTAGTTTCAAACACCCATATGGGATATTGGGGCAGGGGTTGGGGAGGCAGGGGAGTTCAGTGGTCAGAACATTTGCCTTGCAAGCATGATGACTTGAGTTTGAATCACAACCACCCATAAAAAAATCCAGGCATGATGCATGGCTGCCCTGTGTCTACAACAGCAGCATTGGTGGGGTCGGGGCAGGTAGATCCCGAGAGCTGCAGGCTAGCCAGCCTAGGTGAAGACAACAAGCTTCTTATTCACTGGGAGACCCCGCCTCACTAAAAAAGCAGCGAGAAATAGAAGATGCCTGATACCCTGTTCTAGCTGCCACATATGTGCACAGACACATACACATGTACTCTGTGTGCAAGCGCCACACATACATACACACATACACATACACACATACACACTCACACTAATACATGCATACACACATGAATACATACGTATATACATACACAGGTGAATACATACATGAATACATACATGGCACACAGTACTCATGCCACACATATGTAAATGAAGAGATAAACCACCCACACGGGCACACCTTCTCCTTCTCTGCATCGTGAGATTCCCCGCACCCCGTGTTGAGGTCATTCTTCAGGCGCTCCTCTCTGACCTTTCTGTGCTCCCTTGTCTGCAAAGAAGCTGCAGGGATCAGGCCCCCTGGTCCTGACCGAGGAAGAGAAGAGGACCCTGATTGCTGAGGGCTATCCCATCCCTACCAAACTGCCCCTGACAAAATCTGAGGAGAAGGCCCTGAAGAAAATCCGGAGAAAGATCAAGAATAAGGTGAGCTGTCCCGCCCTGGGCATCTCTGTGGCAGGCAGGAGACGGAACCCCCAAGGTCCACAGTGCCACTGCCTGTGGTCAGGTCAGGAGCATAGACACCGTCTGCCAACCGGGGGTGTGTGGGAGTGTGTGTGGAGGGGGTGTGACTGCACACCAGTATGTAGACTCCTTGTTGTACAATAGCCTGTACAGAGGCAGGAGGAGACACAAGAACCCCCTCTTTATTTTTAAAAATCTCAGTCTTTCCATTTTTTTATGACGTATATATTTTCTCCTCATTGCTCAATATGTAATTTATAAGCAAATGTAGTTTTATGTGGTGTTACTTAAAAGCTTGGGTTGATTTTTGTTGTTGTTGTTGTTGTTGTTGTTGTTGTTGTTAGTGATCTGTGATAAAAACAAACTTCAGTGAGCCACCGAGTCTCTGTGGCCTCCAGAGCTGTGGTGCAGACAAAGGGAGCAGGAGAGGAAGGCAGAGAGAGCAGAAGAGAAAGAACCAGAGTCACACCTCCCCACCCTCCTGTGGAGCCAGCAGACAGTTTATACAGATCCCAGCCCAGCTGGCTGATGTTATATATAATTGAGCCAGCTGAGGTCCAGGGCGCTGACATCATTTTTCTGAACTATTTCAACCATCAGTCTGTGACCCTGGAGTTTGTCGGCGGGTTGGGAGGGTCCGTCTGGGCTGGAAGCAGAGTTGGTGATAAGTAGTGGGGAGTCCACAGTTTAAACAAAGGGGTGCGGGCCACACGAGTGAGGCCGGCTTTGCTGGCCCGTGTGCAGATGGCATCCTGTGTTCCTTCCCTTCTCTTCCATTTTACTTTCAAAACTGGAAATTCACCCACCCACCCCCTCCTTATTTCCCAGATTTCTGCCCAAGAAAGCAGGAGAAAGAAGAAAGAATACATGGACAGCCTGGAGAAAAAGTAAGCCTACTCACTGGCTGGTTGTGTTTATTAGGTCTGATTCACCAAGCAGGGTGAGGGTCTCAGTTTGGCTTTGTGAAACGCCCCCTCCCGGCGCTTCGGCAGTGTTTGCCTGCCCCCTAGTGGTCATGTGGAGGGACTGCTTTTAACTGTGTTGTGTGAATCCCGGCTTTCTGACCTTGATCTTTAGTGCTTCCAGCCAGGCTTCTTGAGCAAGCATTAGACTTTGACATTCCTGCAACTCCTCAGGAGAGGCTCCCAGCTTCCACCCACAGGAGCAGTGTTGTTTGACCAGTTCCTACTGGCCTCAGATGATACAAATAAGACTCTGGTATTTCCTGTACTCTGTAGTGCATGCTGTGGGCAGACAGACTTTTTGCAAAAACACGTGAAGGCAACCTTTGTTCTTTTGAATGCCCTGGACTGCCCTGAGGGCTCAGAGAACCATGGGCGAATGGAGAACCACCTCTAACAGCCCTAGAAAGCAGTTCTCCAGCTGACCAGTCGGTGTGATTTTGAGGTAGGAAGGAGACCCTGGAAGACCCACTAATGAGTCTTTCTTATCTGTACATGTGAGGTAAAGCACTGGCTGGCTTCTAACTAGCTCTAGAAGCTTCTATGGAAAGTTGCCCTTCTGTGAGCTGGTTTAGGAGTGGGCAATGTAGCAGTAAGGACTCCCGTTCTGTTTTCTTGTGTTTCATTGTGTCCTAAAGGCATCCGCGATCAAGGTTATTCTATGGCCCTCTCTTCCCTGTCTCTCTGAGCATGTGCGCTTCAGCACCTCACCGCCCTGGGTTCGTCCTACCTGCCTTTTACCCAAGCTCCGAGCTTTGTATCAGATCTGGCCAGCAGTGCCGCTCCCTGGCGGCTCTGCAGCCTGTGGTCTAGTGAGGGATGAGAGCGACGGGAAGAGGTGGGGACCTGACTGACACGCCTGATGTGGTTTCTGTGTGTCGGCCCACGCTACTTCCTGAGGAGAGCGCTGGCCTGCCCGGTTGTCCCTGTGACCCTCGCTGTCTTCTCTGCCCAGGGTGTCCCAGCTCTTCCTTGCTGACCACCCCACTCCTTTCTCTGTAACACCAAAGGCCCCTGGCTGAGCAGGTGCCCTGTGGAGAGTAGTTGAGTGTCTCTTTTGCTCTCTCCACAGAGTGGAGTCCTGTTCAACTGAGAACTTGGAGCTTCGGAAGAAGGTAGAGGTGCTGGAGAACACCAATAGGTGAGTGTGGCCAGAGGAAGGGGCCGTAGGACAATGGCAGGGGTCATAGTCCAATGGCAGGGGTCATAGGCCAATGGCAGAGGTCATAGTCCAATGGCAGGAGCTGTAGTCCACTTTCAGAGTGGGAGGGACAGGGACTCTACCGGAAGTCCGGCTTTGCTAGGATACTTAAGGAGCTGGCCACCACCTACCGGTTCCTGCTTCATGGGCTCCCCCTTCCCTATCCCCCCCCCCCACACACACACATTAGCCACATACATGTTCTTTACTTTTTAGTGGCTGGTGTGGAGGATGCTCATAACAAGGACTATTGTGAGGAAGTTAAAAGGGATTGGGCTGGGAGTGCGGCTCAGTCATAGGACCCGTTTGCCTAACATGCACAAAGCCCTAGTTTAATCCTCAGTATCAGGACAAACAGATTAATTAAGAAATGTTTAAAGGGGGCTTAGAGCAGAATAAATAAAGTCACACGGTCTGATTCTCCTGAAAATTAGTTTTAGTGCTGAACAGGGAGGCACTCGGATGGAGTGTTAGTTAATTCTAGTAACGATCATGCTTATTAGTTTAAAAAGACAGCACGTTTTTGTAAACCTGCTTTTAAAAAATTAGTGACTTACATTTCAGTCTCATTTTGAAAAATTAGCTGTGGCTCTGGACTGATTAGTTCTTTTGACGTTTTCTATGTCAGTTACTGTTGGGGCACATTGTAGATCTTCACTCTTTCTCAGGAGATGGTGTGAGATTGTCCCTATGATATAGATAAGGTCCTGGGACACAGAGACTTTAGGGGATTTGCCCAGGTTACTCACCAGTTTAATCCTATTGGGTTTAACTCTGGCTCAGGAGTAAGGGGTTAGGATGAGGTGAGACACTTCACGTCTGCTGCAGACTCATGGACTCACCTGGTGCTCACCTGTGCTCTGAAAATGCTGTTAGCCAAAGAACCTTGTCACCCTCCGGGAAGGTCCCGTGAATTACAGGTCCAATAAATCAAGCAGAAAAAAACTTCATTTGGAGCTAAGAAAATGTGAATCAGCCATTACGGTGTGGTCAGCCTAATAACAAAATGTCAAAGTCTATACAGGATCTGGTTAGATCTCCTCACATGCTTTCAACAGCAACTTTACGTTTGAAGTCGGAGTCCTGTACCTCGGTGGTTCACTGTTATAACAGCAGGCTGGGGACCTGAACTGTTGTCTGTGGGAATCAGCTAGAGTCCCTCTTAGTAATCTGGAAGGGCACTCATGGAGGGAGGGGAAGGTGCCCTTTGCCTGATTGCTGTGACCTCAGACCTCCAGGCAGGACTGTCCTCCCCTCTCCCTTCCGGTGACATTAGCCAGCCCCCCCTTCCCCTGCCATCCTCCCTTCCCTGCCCTTCCCCGAGATTCCTCCCACTGTCGGACTCCAGTTTTGTTGCTCTTCCCGCTCCTCCCCCATCTTCTTCAGAGTCCCCATGCCTTCTGACCACCTTTTGACCAGCAGAGGTAACAGCTTCCACGGTTCTCTGAGTCCTGCATCTCAGGCACCTCCTTTGCGTTCGGTCTCCAGCCCTTCCCTTGCTGCGGTGGGTGCTCTGTGCCTCCGAGGGTGAACAGATTTGACCCTGAGCTGGGGAAGAGGCAGGAAGACGCCCATCAGTTTCTTCTTTCAGTTTGTGTCCTGGGGCCGGTCCATCCCGGCTCTGCTGTTGGCCTCCTGTTGGCCACACGGGTGCAGCAAAGCCTCAGCGGGGCAGTGCTGGGACCAGGAAGGAGCTTGCCAAGAAGGAGGACTCACAGGCCACCTGGCCTGGGGAGTGGTCTTCTCCCCAATCCATCTGGTGGCATTTGGCTTTGTTTGTTTATTCCTTGATTATCACGAACGTTTAAAAATTTTTCTGTGTCCACCTCCCAAGTGCTGGGATTCTGGGTGTGCACCTCACAACCAGACTGGAACAGTTGTTTGGTTGGTTAGTTGGTTGGTTTGGTTTGGTTTGGTTTTTTGTGCTTGTTGGCTAAGTCAGGTATCTACCATCCAAAGGTTCAAACTGTGGAAGCGTCCCTTGTGAGCCTTCTTATCTTTAACATGAAGATTCTCTCAGGTGTCTGTAGCTCAGCCAGGCATCCCACTGGCCTCCAGGTCCAACATGCCCATGGTACCTGTTAGACAGTCAGTCCCGAGGTTACTGTGGAATGCTTTATTTTATTTCTCAGTTTTGTATGAATTCCTTCTAGGGTCCCCTCATCCTCCTCAGGAGGTATGGAAACACTCATTTTCTGGCTATCATCAGTTTCTAGTAATTACCTAGATAGATGAATACATAAAGAATATAAAAACAGCTCTATAGACTCCAATAATCTCTTCTACAATTACTAGCAGGGCATTTATATTTTAAAAAGTTGTGGGGGATTTACGCATGTATATGCATGTGCCTGGGGAAGGAATGGAGGCCAGCAATTAATACCCATATATATTTTTTTAAAGATTTATTTTATTTTTAGAGTACACTGTCACTGTCTCCAGACACACCAGAAGATCGGATCCCATTACAGATGGTTGTGAGCCACCATGTGGTTGCTGAGAATTGAACTCAGGACCTCTGGAAGAGCAGTCAGTGCTCTTAACCACTGAACCATCTCTCCAACCCTTAAATCCATCTCTTGTCTATTGTTCTCCCACTGTTATTTGGAACGGCATGGACTCCTGCTGAATCGGCCCTGTAGACTTGGCGTTTCTGTAGACTGACTGTTCAGGGAATCCCCAGGATGTGCTGGTCTCCATTCCTCAGCGCTCCCAACTCCAGTGCTGAGCTACCTAGAGCGTGTGGCCACACCCGTCACTTAAAGGAGCACCAGCTATTCAAACTCTTCATGCTTGCATAGTAGGCCCTTTGCCCTTGGGCTTGAACCCATGTGGTGATGTCTGCTGTTATCCCGCTGGTGGGAAGCAGGAGACAGAGGATGAGTCCCTGGCTCACTGAACAGTCAGCCTAGCCTAATTGATGAGCTTTAGGCCAGTGAGAGCTTATCTTAAAAAGTGAGATGGACATCTTCTGAGGATGGCACCTCTGGCCTACACACACACACACACACACACACACACACCATATATAGAGTACATATGTAAAACTCAAATCCTTTGATTTGGATCTATTATTACTTTCTGGGATCATTCATATGTATGTATTTGTGTGAAGCACAAATACATACATATTTCTTAATTAAAGCATATTTCTTAATTAAAAACTTTTCACTGAACAACATACACTGGACTCGTTCCCCATAAATATGTTTACTGAATCCTCATCTGAAACGATTTCATAACTCCCTCAGGACATTGGTGTTTGACCCTTCCCTGACAGTGGCTGTCAATGAATATAGTCAGGACTCGTATATTGGCACTGGCCAGGGCAGAGAAAGGGTTCTGCTTGCTTTGTTATGTCTGTAACTTTATCTGGGTGTAACTGAGAGATAAAGCTGTACATTTTTGAGTGTCATCATTTAATACATGTGTACGTTGTGCGGTGATCACCATAGCTGAGTAAATGACACCCCACGTGTGGTTACCTCTCTCTTCTCTTGTGTAAATGCTTTAGATCAGACTTAGAATTAGCAGAAGTCATGCTGCCCTGTCATTTATTGCATTGACCTGCCGTACACAGTCTGCTCACAAAGCCTCTCACCTCAAAGCCCCGAAGGAACATCTCCCTACTTCCTCGGCTCCCCAGCCCTGTAAACCGATTGTGCATTCTTGTTTCTGAGTTGGAACGTTGTATAAATCATGATGTGTGTAAGTAATTCCACAGTTGTTGTTGTTTTCTTTTGCCTCTGGCTAGCTTCTTTCACTTCTCAAACAGGGAACCTCTCTGGCTGTTCTGGGGTTGTGAGCCTCTTGATTGCCAATAGCTTTCCTGGTTCCCTGTGTGCCTCTGTGTGCTCTTCCCCACTTCTGGCTCGTACTCGACTTCTGGCGGACGAGCTTTATTGATGCTGATAGCTGGTACCTGGCTCCTTGCAATCTTCCCACAGATAATTTTACCCAGGAGCTCCCCTGGTCATCGTAGCCAGAACCCATAGTTCACGAATTCTGTCTTAAGAGGCAAATGCATAGATGAGCTGTTGTTGCTGCACACGGTCCGGGAGAGGTGGGGCTGCCTTCCCAGCTCCTCTCTGCTGCCCTCCTTTTCCTACCGAAATGACTGTGGCGTAGACACTGATAACCCCGTGCCCCAGCACCAGCTGCAGAGGAGCAGGTGGCAGGACAAGCCTCTGGAGCCGTAGCCACATCACATGGTGTTTGACCTGAGCACAGGCCTAGACCACAGGAACACACAGCTGTGTTTGTGCTCCTGCTGACGCTTCTCCTGCCGTTGTCCTTTGGAGGCAGCTGGACAGAAGTCAAAACAGATGACAAATATGGATGGGGACCCGGATTGCAAGATGTGAGTGGGAGATGGAGAGGGACCTCATTGCAGATAATGTGACACAGTGTGTGAGCATTCATCACTAGATAAGAGCTACTCCTCTCCTGGCCAAGATACCCAGGTGAGGAGTACCAGTCTGGACTGGTTTGCACTAAATTCAGCAAGAGACTCCTGGCATGTTATTGGTTTCTAGAGGAAAGGACCCCAATTTCTGACCTCAAGACACTAGATGGGGCCAGCCAGGCAGGGTGGAGATCCCTGTTCCCTCTTGCTGCAGAGCTGACAGACACAGGGTAGGCATGCACCTTCATGACGCCGTCCCTAAGATGATCCACTAATTGCATGCCATCAAGGAAGCGAAGATGGGAGTGAGATAGTGCCCCAGGGGACCCTTCCTCCTCAGCTCAGTCAGCAAGTGTATTCGCTCTTAGCAGTATAAGCCGGGTCTGCTGCTCTGGGCGATCACTGACCTCTGGGGATGCAAGCTCTCAGGATGCAGGTCTTCTCGGGAAGGCCTGCCCTTGTCTCACTCCTGAGACGTTCCTCACCCCCCATAGCCACTTCGCCCGTTGATGCACAACCGTCCACGCCCCTGTTACAGGAAGGCGTCTCTCACATTTACCTCTTGTTTTGTTCTGCCTCTAAAAGGCTGTGGGATGCAGTCTCTCTCCTCCTGCCCCGGTTTTTAGACTCTTAGGAACTTGGTCTTAAAATGCATCTTAGAGAACTTGTTGTTCTCCTGCTAATCAATATAAGGTTCCGTGAGGTTAAAGTCATAAAAATAATTGAAAGTAGAAAGGGGGCTGGAGTTCAGCCACTTGGCGTTGATCCTGACCCCCACCCCCCTCCCGGCTGCTGTGCTACCCTCTCCTTCACCCAGCATGGGGGCAACTTTACATCTGGCCAAGAAGGCATCTGCTTCAGGGGACTCAGCTTTCCTCTTCTCTGGCCACACCTTCTCCATGGGTTGAACAGTCAGCAAGAGCTCTCACCCTGTGCTGGTACCCAGGGCCTTAGAATTCCAGATGCTGTCCAGAAGCTCTTAACCCATTTCCAGGGTCTGGGTGGATTTCTACCTCGTCTGTTCTCTGACGGGTAAACTAGGGGCCAGTGGACCCCCGAGGCCATTGGGAGTCTTTGTGAAGGTTTTTTTTTTTTTTTTTTTTGTGTGTGTGTGTGTGTGTGAGAGAGAGAGAGAGAGAGAGAGAGAGAGAGAGAGAGAGAGAGAGAGAGAGAGAGAGATTGGAACTGAGGCAGGTATAGGGGATGGGTAGGGAGCTGCAAAGGGAGAGGGAAGAGAGGTGGAGGGAGCTCCTTCACAGTGTTAGGCCTGAGATTTTATTGGCCTTCCTATAGAAGATCTGATGTTCTCAAGTCCAAGACAGAGGACTTTGTTCTGTCCAACATAGCAGACAGTGTGACCACTGGCACATCCGTATTAGTTCTTTTTGCTACCACATTCCAGAAAAGATCCAGGTGAGCATTGTCCTCCCAGTGCCTAGGGCTAAGAAGGACATAGGGCGTGAGGATACCTTCCTTCTCTAGCAAGTCTGCCCAGTGGTAGCGATTATTTCCAACGTTAGGTTGCTTGCTTCATAATCAGCCTGAGAACGGCCCATATGAAAAGGTGGATAGGACTTCCAGTCCTGGCAAGGCCAGAGAGCAGCCCAGCACCTGTTCCCTGCCTGAAGGAGTTGCTTTCCTTGGCTGCAACAAAATATCTGATGAAAACATATTGAGAAAGGAGGCTCTATTCTGGCTCATGGTCTGAAACAATACAGTGGAACAGGAAGAAGATGCAGTAGGAAGAGGTAGGTGGCTCTCTGCTGTCTTCTACTCCTTCCTCTTTCCTTCAGCCTTGGGCTGCCCCTCACAGGCTGATACCACCCACATTCACAGTGGACCTCCTCACTTGAGTTAGACTCTCTGGAAAGACTTCTCAACACCCCTAGAGGTGTGTCTCCTAAGTGACTCCACTGTCAAGTTGGCATTGAGGGCTGACTTACATCTGATGTCTCTTCAGGACACTGAAGAGGACTCTCCTTTCCCCGTGCTGTGCTGTGGCGTAGAGTCCAGGGTGGAAAGAGAAGGGAAGCAAGCTTAGCCTGGGTCCAGGTTCAGGTGTTGGGGTGACAATCTAGGCGTTCAAGAATTCCAAAGTCACACAGTATGGAGAAAGCTGCAGGGGAAGGCATTGACTGTGCCTCATAGGCAGAGCTGGCCCAGTTGAGGGTAGTTCAGAGAAGCCTTCAGACTTATGGGATGTTCAGGACCCTTCCCTCAGGCCGTGGGAGTTGGGGGTAAGTATTTGGTCAGAAGCGAGAATCACCCAATTTTACTCTTTAACCTTTCTTTTAGTGAGTCCTCTAAGTCTATTTCTCTTGGCCTTTAAACCCTGTGTAAGAATCCCTAACATGAACTAAATGGTGGTAGCACAAGCCTTTAATCCCAGTACTCAGGAGGCAGAGGCCAGCCTGGTCTACAGAGTAAGTTCCAGAACAGCCAGGGAATCACAGAGAAACCCTGGCTAGGAAAACAAAACAAAACAAAACAAAATAGATTTCCTGCCACAGGTCTTTTCAGTTAAATCTACAGGGGTTTGCCCGGGTCCTGCCTTTCCTGGGCTGTCTGTTGAGGCTCCAAAGCTATAATAGTTCGTACTCTCTTTGATATTCCTCCGTACACTCTATTGTGTCTTCTGTGTCTGAGTTCCTCTCATGTCTTTTGGGCCAGGGACTGGCTGAGCCCACCCTCTGCCATATATAGAGGAGCCACTCAGGACAGAGAAATTACCCAAGTTGCATGTCTCTAGACTTTCATCTTGGTTTAATTCACTTTCCATTTCTCCAGTATCTACACCCTCTGTTGTATGTACTGTATTTTCTTTTCATATGGAAATATCTCAAACTTCAAAGAGTTGTTGAGAGCTCTATCATAGAGCCCCCAGAGAGATCAGACAGACGTTTTATTGTGCCTTAGTGATGAATTTAAAATCTCATAGACCTGGTAAATATTCTAAAAGTCTCTTTTGTGTGTTCCTAGGGCAGTAGGTAATATTGTAATTCAGAAATGCTCTCCAGTACTTGTAAAATAAATGTCTTATAATATAGAAATCCCTCAGAAAGAAGGCTGGAGAGCTGACTCAGGAGCACTGACTGCTCTTCTAAAGGACATAGGTTCGATTCCCAGCACCCACATGATGGCTCACAACTATCTGTAACTCTAGATTCAGGCGAACCAATGTCCTTTTCTGGTCTTCACAGGCACTGCACATATGTGGGACACAACATAAATAGACACAAAATATCCATATACATAAAGTAAAAATATTTTTTAAAAATAATGTACTCAGAAAGAAAATGAGACAGTTGTATTCCCTACCACCACATCCTCTTCCTTCCAGCTTTCAAAACTCAAAAGAATATAAACCGTGGATATTCAAGTTTAAGAGCATTAGCTGTAGTTGTCAAACTTTAGTGTGTAAGATATTGAGATAGTTCAGGTTCTAAGACCTTGATGGAATTTCTAATTGTTAATGCTGCACCCCACCTGATGGGGTTTGGCCTTTGGACTCCTTCTCTGTGACTCAGACCTTGCCAGACACTCACTCTGCATGTCTGGAGAGAGGCGGTGTAGGGAGAGAAACACTTGGATGACACAGGCGGGCTTTGGTCTAAAGGGACTTGGGTGCTTATCTGTTCCACTGAGGCCCTGGCCCTGATTCATTGCTATAGAGAGTGCATGTGTGCACAAGCATTTGCATGTGCACTCACTCCTTTAGGTACACTGAGACGTTTTCTTTTTAAAATCTCTTCATGTTTTATATTACCTACGATTGTGGAAATTAGTTAGGAGTCTCAGTGCCTGCCCAGGAGCACTCTGGACTTGAGAATAAAAGACACACATACACCAGTTAACTTTGACATGTCTTTATTTGCTCAATTGTTGGACACATTTAAGCCTTTCTGCAGCTAACAAACACTCCCCTCCAGTATACCTGAATTAATACCCTCCAAATCTACATTTTATCTTTGTGGCCCTCTTACCTTCTGGACAGCCCCCATTCCCCATCCCCTATCCCCCATCCCCCATTTATACTACATTTTGGCCATCTCTCCCTCCTCTTCCTTCCTGGTGTGGTCTGTCCTACTCCTCATAGTGGACCCCCTCTTCCTCCTTTCTTCTCCTGGGAACCTAGAAGTCCTACCTTTTTTATCCTGCCCAGCCATTGGCCATTGGCTATTTATTGATTAATCAAAAAACAACTGGGGACAGGGACCTTCAGCTTTTGGACACACAGATTTTCAATTTGGGAAGGGGGGGCAAATTAAGACAAAGCATTAGGACCAATTCCCAACATCTCACCCTTTTTGTCCAAATTGAAAAAAAAAAAACACAACAAAAATAAAGCAAAACCCTTCTCTCAGACATAAATTGAGCATAGCCAACAATTATGTAAATTATGAAGTATACAATTAGCATTTAGTCCATCATATTTGTCAATTAGATAAAGTGCTCTACCATCTAGCATTATACCCCCTTCTATCCTTAAAAACAAATCAAATTTTATATATGTCTATCCTTTATTTATCTGGTTGTGGGAGGCAGTCAGCTTCTATTATCTGTCTGTCTCTGTCTTTCTCTAAGCAGCCAGCCTCTTTATTTACAGGGGCTCCCAGCATGTCTGAGATCAAGATCTTTGTATAGTTTTGAACCATGGGAAGAAATCTCCACATGGCTTGGGCAAAATTTTAGCCTATTAAGAAGCCAGTTCTCTCCAAATCTTAATTTAATATCATGATGTATGTGTATTTTGTCTGAGAATCTCTAAATAATTTTTAAAAGTGAGTTCTTGCCCCATGTTGGGTGCCACCTGTAGCGACAAATTAGTGAACCCACCCTGAGCTCCTGGCAGGTCGGATATGTGATGCACCCTCTCATTGAGCTGTCTGGATTCAAGACTGTATGAAAGACACACACACACCACACACACACACACACACACACACACACACACTCCAGTTAATTTTGATATGCCTTGGCTAACTCAGGGCTGGGCACTTATTATCCTCCCCACACTAGCCCTCTGGTACTCCTGGCTTAACACCTTCTAATTTTATGTTTTATCTTTGTTGCCTGTTACCTTCTGGACAGCTCCCCCCATAAGGGCTGCTTTCCCCTTCAACCTACATTTTGTATGATTTTTCTTCTGTAGCTCCTAAACCTGATCCCTCTGCCTCTGAATCATGATGAATCTGCCTCTTTCTTTCTCTCCTATCTGTCCCAAGCCCAGTAATCCTAAAAGTCCTGCCTCTGTCTGCCCTGCCCAGCCATTGGCTGCTGGCATCTTTATTTACCAATCAGAACTAACTGGAGACAGGGTCCCTCAATGTCTTCCATGCAAGCAGTTTTAGGGACCAAAATTAACATTATAACACAAGCAGCATTAGGCCAAGCTCACTTCACCTGCAGCAGGCATAACACATAAACATATATGTATATATACTATAGCTAACTAATATGTATATCTTTACTGTTATACTATGTATGTCTTAAACGTGTCCATTACTGTTAGTTGCTGTCAGTTGTTCCCTGATACTATATTTTCTGTTTGATTTCATTGTATTGAAATGATACAGTAGACCCAACCCAACTGATTTCATGTCTCACAAAGATTCCATGACTTGGCCTGCCTCTCTCTCTCTCTCTCTCTCTCTCTCTCTCTCTCTCTCTCTCTCTCTCTCGGCATTCATAAGGATGTTTAAAAAAAGGTTTCATCATTTTCTGAAGGAGACTGATTCACCTAGAATTGATCACACACAAACACATGACCCACTGAATTCACTTTCTAGTAAGGTACACTGTGAGATCTAGTGGGAGGTGTGTACACAGGCAGGGAGTGGGGTGAGTCTCCCACCCCATAACTGGGATCTATCAGTGTCTTCCTTTTTCTGATCTCTGACTCAAATGAAAAATTAATTTCTTGACTATTCAAAGGCTTATCTACACTAGCTACATATCTTTCTTACTTTCTATTGCTCCCTCTCCATCTTGGAAATGAAGGATATAGAAAAAAAACAAAATTAAGCCAAATATAAAGATAACATACCTGGCCATTGATGTATTTTCCAGTTCCTGCAAGATTGTGTCTTGTTCTCTTAAAGCTTTTGAATGCTCTTCTCGGGTTTTTATTTGTTTTTTATGTGCTGTGTGGGGTGCAGGGTGATGTTTTATTTGTACCAAGGCTGTAGCTCCCCTGGACTGTTCTTTTGCCAGGATATATATGAAGATAAGCCACCGAGTTTATTTTTACATTTCACCTTAGGACAAAAAGCTACATTTTCAATCAAGCTGGACACTCCAATTTAACAAGTTGTGAAACATCTTTTGGCCCAGATAAAAATGTATGTTAAGAGTGTCCCTCTAAATTAAGACCCTGATCCCAGAAGCCCAAGAATTCATTAAGCCATAATTGACCCTGCTCACTGAAGATTCAAAATACAATCGCAGTGGCCAGTGTATATGGAGTTTTGGATGCACCACTGGGCTGTTCATAGATGCTTCTGTAGTTCTAGTATTTCTGTTTACTTGATAGCTTTCCTTACATCAAGTCCTGCAGGCTGTTTGACTGACTGTTGTCATCCAAATTTTCAGTGCTGCACTTGGTGACAGCTGTCCTTGTGGCATCCATCACAGAGTGTCCTGCATCACCTCAGAATAATGTATCCATTCTGGGCCTTCCCGAGAAAGAAGCTCTCTTCAACCACCAGCCACTGAAGAAACAGCAGTGCCTTTCAGAGATGTGTTTGCTTTAGCAAACCAGATTCCCCAGGCAGAGTGATTCTTCCATGATCCTGTTAGCTGATGTGGTTAAGGGAGCTAGCTTTGCTTAGCTGCTGAAGCACACAACTTAAGTAACTTGATTAGAGGCACAGAGTTGTCATGGTGAGGTCTAAACTCAGGCTCCTCCGTAGTCACAGCCAGTCTTCTTATCCTGCCATTCCCGCACCTGCAAAGCATCACTAAAGCAATCCATCTCCTTGGCATCTGAGAGAAGAACAGGTCTCATCTTTTCCATTTATCTAAATAAATCCTGGGCTTGACTTCCTGACACCTCACGTTGTGCAGGGCTCATCTGAGCCTCTCTACCTATCATTTGCATTGTTTTCAATACACCCATAGACGTTCCACAAGGGGTTTATTTTCTGGCGTTATTTATGAGTGATTTAAAGTTAGCATAAAATGTAATGGGTTTGATGGTGGCGTTTCCATACATACCTCACTGTACTTGCTTCTTATTTGTTCTCTTCAGCCAGTCTTCTCTGCCCCTCTTCTGCTTTCCTGTATTCATTACCCATAGAGCGTTGGGCACCTGTGACTGGGCGGGTTACGCCGGAGGCCTGGCTTGCAACATGTGGTACTCATTTTACTCAGGGCTTTAGGGATGTCTCCCTTGCTAAAAGTCCCTTTTCGGGGGTGGGGGTGGGGACATGGGAGAATGTTTGTCTTTGGAAAGCAGATGCTAATCCCAATAGTCTCGACTAGATATTGGAAGAGAGGGGTGTTTCTGTTGTCCTGCGGAATCTGTGTTCTCAGCAGTCCACAAGAATGTGGAAGCTGGGCAAGGACCGTGAGTGGACAGGGAGGACCTGTAGAGTGTTTGATGATAAACAGGCAAAAAAATATATACCCAGGATGGCTTTGCTTCCAAAACTCCAGAGGACGTTGGAGCAAGGGAGATGGCAGTGGTACAGCTTAGGAAAGGTCCTGCTAGCTGAAGGCTGAGTAGAGAGAAGATGGCCACCCTGTATAGATCCCAGCTGAGCTGGCATCCTGGCACAAGAATGTTCAAGGCAGAGTTGGGCCACCCAGTGAAAGCCTCAGCCAACACGAGAAGCAGTGAGGTCCTGCTGGAGTTTATCAAACCTTAGGGTTGATGCTTTGGAAGAAGTGGGCCTGCCTGTGGGCTTGCTCGTATATATGTCCCAGGACTTGAGGGAGAAGCTGGCGAGGGACCCGGGGTTGGCATGACAGATGACAGTCTGTCCCGCACATGCTGTGGCTGGCAGGAGCGCAAGTCTGCTCAGCCGGCGGCGAGGCAATAAATCCCTCAGCATTTGGTGCTGCGGTGCGGTGAGGTCTGTGTCGGTGGGTAGTGAGTGCAGAGGAGTTCTGAGGAAGTTCAGGCAGGAGAGTAAAGTCAATGATAGAAGAAAGTTCTCCAGCGCAGGAACTCGTGGTTGTGAACTTTTAAAGTGGAATTTGAAATAATCGTGCTAGCAGCATTTCTTCACCTCGAACAACATACAGTGTGCTTTAAGCAAATCCTGCTTCGATAAATGAGCACAGGTCATGTCTAACCCCATCTGGCCATGCTCTTATATAACCAAGATGAAAAGTATGATTAAGTACAATAGCCTGCCATAGTGAATATCATTTCGCTACCCTAAGATTATTCCATAAGGCAAAAAACACAGAGTAGATAGATAGGACCATGGAGAGATATTTATTTATTTATTTATTTATTTATTTATTTATTTAGAGTTTAGAAAGCTTCTACCATGTGTGCTGAGGACTATTCAAATCCTTTCAACAACTCCACCACCACTTACATTGCAGAAAGGAAAACCATCTTAAAGCCAGCCTGCCCTTGCTTAAACTAAGAGAGCTCTTGTCTTTGATACTGGCCAGGACAGAATGACAAACCTCAGAAAAGCATACATGTGTTTTCATCATTTGAAAGGCACGTAGCGGATAGGCTGCGGTGGGAAGCAAGCCGTGAGGAAATCCCAGAATCCTTCTTGCCTGGCTTTCAAACATCCCTTGCGGTATGCGCTTTTTCTGAAAAATCTTAGATACTCAGATCTTATTTTCTCATAAAACCTTTGTGTTTTGTCGTGGATGGCAGCCTTGAACAGAGCCGATAAGGATGGGGTGGGGCTGCCGTGCTCTATGCTGGTCACACGGAATCCCCCGAGACACTCTAATCCGGGAGGGTGTGCTGCCGCATCCACATCCACATCCTTGCTGTGTCTTGCCATTCTTGGTTTAGGATTTGCAGAGAATCCACAGACAACATCTTGATGTTACACAGAGCATATACCACTCTTCTCATCTCCGGGCGCTCACGGGTGTCCTAGTTGGGGAATAAAATCCCCCTTTCCCTCTCCCCCTTTCCCTCTCCCCCTTTCCCTCTCCCCCCTTTCCCTCTCCCCCTTCTCCTCTCCCCCCTCTCCCTCTCCCCCCTTTCCTTTCCCTCCCTTCCTCTGCAGAGTGCTCTCTATAAATTTGTTGCTCACTGATGGACTGGCCATCTTCTGTCGTGCCAGCACCTCCGGCCCCTCCTGCAATTGTCTCTGCTGGCCTTTGTTTTTCTCCTTCTCTTGTTTTTGTTTTTATAGATCAGTGTCTCTCATCTCATCCTGGTGAAATGAGCCTCCTTGTAATTACCACTGGCCCTAGTCCTTTCAGACAGCTGTAACACAATACCATAAAAGGACTGGCTTGGAAACAACAGAAATTCATGTCTTACTGTTCTGGAGGCTGAGGCAGCCAAGATCAAGGTGCTGGCAGATTCGGGGTCTGGTAAAGGCTGCCTTTTGGTGCATAGAAAGAAGGTAGCTCCTAGCTGTGTTCTCGTGTAGTAGAGTTGAAGAACTGTACTTTTAGCCCCTTATAAGGGCACTCGTCCTGTTATTAAAACTCCATTCTCAAGGCTGCTGACCCCACAACCCTTGCCTAGTACCATTATGTTACAGCTTCTCTGAACCAGAGAGAGGGGACACAGGGGACACAGAAATGCCAACGTTTGCCAGCCATCCAGCCAGAGTGTCCTTTTTCTTTGCTCATCAGCTGACAGACAAGTTTCTGCCTGTCGGGGTCTATTGGGGGACTCCTCTCTTGCCCCGACGGCTACAGGCGGCAGAGCTGTGGTCCGGGCTGATTCTGAAGCTCCAGGGGGTTCTGCCATGCTGCTGCCGGCAGGTGTAGACCTCAGGGCCAGCCTCCCAGGTGTAGTCCTCCTCCCTTTGAGGAGACAGCGCCTCCAGACCCTGCCCAGCCACAGGTGTGAAGCCACCATGACTTGTGCATCTCGGTCTCACACGCCCCTCCCTGGCTTTTGTCTGTCACCGTGGCAGGACCCTCCTTCAGCAGCTCCAGAAGCTTCAGACGTTGGTGATGGGGAAGGTCTCTCGAACCTGCAAGTTAGCCGGCACACAGACTGGCACCTGCCTCATGGTGAGTGTCCCAAAGGAACTGCCTCTGGCAAGCCCCCTATTTCCAGAACCCCCTACCTTGAAAATGCTAAAAATGAATGAAGCCAGAGAGACCATACATCCTGTTCCAAGGCTTCCTCTCGGCATATCATCTCAAGGACATGGCCCCTGACAGACCGGTGTTCTTTCTTGTCCCGTGCTCCCAGGTGGCTTGCTCCCAAGGGTCTGCTCCCCGCAGCCTGGGGTCTATAGCTCCCACGTTCTCTCCTCGCCTCCAGGTCGTTGTGCTTTGCTTTGCTGTTGCGTTTGGCAGCTTCTTTCAAGGCTACGGGCCTTATCCTTCTGCCACCAAGATGGCTCTGCCCAGCCAGCACCCCCTGTCGGAGCCATACACAGCCTCCGTGGGTAAGTCACCACCTTCTCTTGTTTGCCTACAATTGGCTTTCTAATTGGGTGTTCTGGGAGTGGCCGCCAGACTCCCTTCGTAGCATCAGGAATTCTCAAGCATGCCGCAGAGAGTTGTTAGAAGTACCTACGGCCCCAGACTCGTTCTCTGATAAGCCCTGACACCCCCTTCTGAGTTCTGATATGGGGTCGGGGGTGATGTGGATCTTGGAAGACCAGAGAGTGAGGAGAACATTTAGCTTGCTCTGATGTCTCAGAGTCTCTGACTCCCTGAGTGGAATCATATGGTGTTGCAGTAAGAATTTGCAACAAAATTAAAGAGCTTGTCTGTCGTATGCTCAAGACTTCGGATGCTCAGAAGTTCACTGGACAGCATGTTCTGTTCTCACCTTGACCAATGATAACCTTTTGAGTATTTAGAAAACAGAGGGGAACAAGGAAGGAATCTACATTAGGTGGCACAGCTCTGTAAGTCACAACACACACCGAGTTAGGAGGCACTGGATTTGAGAAAGGGATAATTTCGCCATTCCCAAAATTTCAGTGGATCTCAGCAGTTAGGCTGGCATATCCAGCCTAGACAGGTGATAAAATGACATTCCTATCAGATAATTTCAGTAGATTCCTGGGGACTTTCTGTCCCTAGGGAAATAGCTTTAAATTTTAAGGGGTTCACAGTTTCTATATCCAGGAACATGGCTACAGAGTCATCGATGGGACTCTCCCATAATGCAGCAAAGGCTGTCTCCCTCTGACCTGCTGGACTGGCTTTGTCCTGTCTCGGCAGATTCTAAGACCTGCTTTCTGGGGTGCCTCCTCATTCAGCTGGGGTGTGACAGCTCCAAGTATTTGACCCTCACTTTCCTTGGTTGTTTTCCCAGGGACAGTTATGGGTAGTCTGAGAGGAGTATTACTTAAAGGCAGTGAGGGTGGAGGTTGGCTTTGTGTTTACTTGCTTTTATGTTCTTCCTGCCTGTAGGATTGGTATCATCTTTGATGTGTAAGCTCTGAAACCCCACGGGCACTCCATCCCAGGAGCTGAGAATGTGCTGATGGTCATCTGCCACTGGCCTTGGGCATTGGGAATAAAGGGCATGTGTGGGCCTCGTGGTATTTTGCTAATATGTGTTGCTCTGTTCTTTCTTCAGTGAGATCCAGGAACCTGCTAATCTATGAGGAACATTCTCCCCTGGAAGAGCCATCCAGCCCAGCATCAGCTGGGGAGCTTGGGGGCTGGGACAGAGGCTCCTCTCTGCTCAGGGCGTCGTCCGGGCTTGAGGCCCTGCCAGAGGGGGAGCTTCCCCACTTCATTCTCGCCAATGAGACGAGCTTGGAGAAGTCAGTACTGTTGGAGCTTCAGCAGCACCTGTGAGTCCTGGAGGTACAGACCTGGTGGCTGATGATGGGCTGTGGATCGGCCCAGCAGGAGGCACGCTCCCAGAGGCCCTCCTGGCACCCACCTTAAGCACTGGCACAGGGAAGGGTCTGGGGTTGGCTGTTAGCAAGGAACAGGTCTAGGATGAGCTAATCTAGTCCCCATATCGTAGCCCCAGAGCAGGAGGGGATGTGAGTCCCCTTAGCCACTCTCTCTGCTTTTCTCTCTTGGTCACAGACTGACCATATGTGGTAGCACACACCTTTAATGCTAGCACTTAGCAAGAGGGGGCAGGAAAACCTGGACTTCAAGGCTAGCCTCAGCTTCATTCTGAGCTTATGGTTAGTTAGGAACATGAGATCCTGACTCCAAAACACACATAGAGAGCTTGTTCTGCAAATGCACCTTCAACCCAATTCTATAGTTTCCTTCTAACTAGAGAGTAAAGCAATGCTATGCTGGGTATCAATGTAAGTGATGATTCATGTGTTAGTGTACACGAGTTAGCTGTAACTGCAGATGAGATGCCCTTTGTGTGAAATGCTCAGGACCAGAGGTGCTTGGAATAGTTTCCAGGTGTTAGAATATTTGCACATACATAATGAGACCCAAGTCTAAACATGTGATTTATCTATGTTAGGTAACAACGTTTTAGTTCTTAGGGCAGCTCAGAGTTTAAGTCTGAGGATTAGAAATGCTCAGCCTATATGCATTTATAAGTTTATATCAAGGGACAGCATTGGTGAAACACTGTACTTTTTTTTTACACATTGAAAATCATTCATATTTAGCTCCAATTCTGCATAAGTTGTTCCTCTCCGATAGCTGATGGGGAGGGGAGGGGAGGGGAGGGGAGGGGAGGGGAGGGGAGGGGAGGGGAGGGGAGGGGAGGGAAGGGGAGGGGAGGGATCCTTTCTAAGACATAATAGCTGATGCAATCTTAAGGTACTGATGTTGTAGAGGCCACTGGGGGGGGGGGGACACTGATCAGCATAGGACGCACATGTGCTCCCTCTGGGTAATGTATGGGGAAGCTGGTGCTCTGAGGTGGCTCAGAAGTGAGGGTGCTCCAGGAGGAGGAGTGAAGACTTCATGTCACTTCTCTCCCAACTCCATCCATTGGAGTTCATAATCATGTGTACTTTTATATGTATATGTGACATGCACATATTTAACACTAGTACTAACCATGCCTGTATGTTATCAAAACAAATCTTGTAAGTATCCCACGATGAATAGCCTTGATTTTATTCCCACTATGGAGAGAACCTGGAGCCAGTGCCGGGAGCCCTGGGAGACTGGGCTGCTGGGTGACATGGCTCACAGCACAGTCTGCTCTCCCAGCTCAGGGTCTGGACGTCTGTTCTGACCCCTCAGTTTACAGCTGTGTCTCCTAAGGAATGAGGCTTCCCCAACTCCCATCATAACGCTGGGAGACCTAGTGAGCTAATGCACAAGTCATCTTGTGTTTATTTTATAGCATATAGTCTGTGTTACTTTAAGTCGATTTATTAAAAAATGTCATTGTCTGGATTCTTAATTCTAGAGCAGATGTCTGCCCTTACCCTCCTTTCTCCTCCCTGTAACTTAAGGCACTGAGGTCATTAATATACAAGTGACAGCCATTGAAAGCAATTTAAAACAAGTCAGCATCAAACCACCATGGGTCTCTTCTGTACTGAGATAAAGGTGGGAGTGTGGGTGTGAGCAGGTGACTAGTGGGAGATGCAGGGAACGAAGAATGACCACTAGGCCTTTAAAAGACTGCCAGGGTCAGGGTGCAGGGCTACAATTGAATCACGCTATGGCGTCTGAGAATTTGAGCAAAAGCTGGTGGCTAATACTTTTCCTCTCCGTCTGATGCCTTCACAGGGTCAGCAGCAAACTGGAAGGGAATGAAACACTCAAGGTTGTAGAACTGGAGAGGAGGGTGAACGCCACCTTCTAAGGAACTCGTCACCGTCCTCTTCTCCTAACTCCCATCTGAGCATCCTCAGCCTGTCCTGATCTTAAGTTCCTCTTCACCACTGGATCTCGAGGAGGATGTGGACTAGTTGTTACAGCTTGAGACGGGAGGCCAGCCCAGGGGTTTCTGCTTGCCCGTCTCTCCCTGTGGCTCTCCACACACGGGAGCTAGCGCCTCTCCATCCCTTTCTCTTACTGCCATTGGAAATTATTTTAGGGGTGAGGTAGGGGTGGAACGAGCAGGCTTGTATCCACCAATAGTGCGAAGAAGACGCTGCCTGATTCTTCCTGGTGAGGAGTGTCTCCTCTGAAGAAGATGTGACTCGCACTAGTTGAGACCCCACACATATGCCGCACACAGGCCAGGGAGTGGCAAAGCACTGGCCCCGGCGCTCCCTTGCTCACTAGGACTGCAGTGTGACCCCGCACTGGGAGGGCCAAAGCATCATTCCAGGCTTCTCTCCACCCTGCCCTCCCCCACCCCAGAGTCCTTATCGGATGCCTGCACAGGCAGACGGGGCGCCCACCACCTTTTCAGGCCGCAAGTGCAATTCCTGAAGGCATCAGGCTCTTCTCTTCCAGGCTGTCCTGCCCATTGTGTTGCTTGTAGGATACCCACACCCACTCATACACAGCCTGCATCCCCACAGGACAGTAGCTCTGGCTCCCTGGCCTCCCCTCCCCATTTGTAAATAGTATTTATTAGCTTGCTGAAGCTCCAGCTGACCACAGTAAAAAGATTTCCCCTTCCAACCAGCAACGTCTTCTGTTGGCCTTTGGAACAGGAGAGTCCCCAGGATCTGGGACCCCAGTCTTGTAGTTGATGCCTTGTTTCCTCCTCTTCTTTTTGAAATTGGGGACCTATAAAATAATGGCTGTTGAGGAATCCCCTTGGGCATGCCTGCCCTGTTGGCTGAATACCAGGGGATGGTGGGTACTGTCCTATTGTTCAGTTGTTGTTTATGGCTTTCTCTATCTGTTCCTGTCGCACAGAGGGAAAGCCCTGTCCCGGACAGTAAGCTTTGTGACAGCCTTGCTGGCTTGTCCTGCACACGGGCCTGCCCCTCCCTCACCTCCCTCCTTCCCTCTGCCCTCCCTCCACCTGCCTGAAAATCGGGGCTGGAGTTGGTAAGTTTTGTACATCCACAGTGGTACCTTTTACAGTCAGGTTCGGATACTTTGCAGCTCACCCAAAGAGACATAACTAAACCCTAAAAACTCTTTTTTTTTTAAAGATTAAAAAGTAAAAATTGTAGTTTAAAAAAATCCTTTCCTCTTTCATACAAATAAGAGACGGAAATTGCTCTTTTATTGTATAAGATAGAAGATTATCCCTACCCCCAACCCCAGCTTGTAAAAGATTTTATGTAAGAAATGTGCTTACACTTTTTATTTTATTTTTAGCAGCAGCTAAAAGGCCTGTAGTTTTTTGCGCTCTCTCTCTCTCTCTCTCTCTCTCTCTCTCTCTCTCTCTCTCTCTCTGTCATCACCATCTTTGAGATCATTAGAGCCTGTATAAAGGGGATTATGGCCCTGCATTCCGTGTCACATACAGATTTTGGTGTCATTAGTGTTTGCTGTCATGCCCCGTGAGCAGCTCCTTGCTTGGTCTGCTCAGGGCATCCTAGGGAATGTTCCTTTCCCCCTCCCTCCCTCCCTCCCTCCCTCTCTCCCTCCCTCCCATGGTGGGTTCCCAGCTAGCAGATGGCCAAGCTCACCTTGTAGTGGGTGAAACCTGCCTCAGGGCCACTGTGATCTTGGCAGCCCTCCTGCCTAAGAGGCTGTCACCCTCCCTTATCGGGTGCTGTATAGCCTGGGCTATGCCAAGAGGGTAGCTAGTGACCTGCTTTTCTCTCTCTCTCTCTCTCTCTCTCTCTCTCTCTCTCTCTCTCTCTCTCTCTCTCTTCCCTTGATCTGCCTGGGACTGGCCCGTTCTTCTCTTTACAATGTCAGATATTTATACATCTTAAACTTTAAAAATGCCTGAGAAAGCCTGAGCAGGAAAACTCCTAGGGTCCAGCAGTGTTCGTGTGATGAGAGAGGAGGGTTTGCCATAAAGAGCTGACATGGGGATTTAGACTGACGTGTGCATTTGCTGAGCTGACCCTAGGGTGGCGATGCACCCTGAGAGCCGGGTCAAGACCCCTTTTATGCAGGAGGAGGAAGAAGGAGATGTCCACTCACATCCTCAGTCCTCGGAGGACTTGGTTTTCTTCTCTACCTACTCTTTTGGGTGTTACTGTCTCCAGCCAGCAGGGCCCTTTGTCTCTGGGAAATTAGCCTTCCAGAATAGAATCTGTAACAAGAGACGCGGGACATAAGCCAGCGAGCTGAAACAGCCCTTTAAAGGAGCTCTCGGCAGCCTCACTGCCACTCACTCCGTGAGAAGAAACTCTGCCCTTTACTGCTGGCTCGCTAGGGGAGGGGACCGAGCCAGTGACCCCCAGGACGCTCAGCAGGGTCAAGGGACCCAGCAGAGATGCGTGAGACAAGATGGGTGGTGAGCAATTAGTGGATATGTGCACAGTGTTTGTTCAGAGTTTACGGCTAGGACATTGGTTTTTCCCACCGGCTGAGATGTCCTGCAGACCGACCGACCAGTCGGTACCTTATAGTTAGGTCTGAAGGTTTTAAATAGCGGTCGACCCAACACCTTGAACTGAAATATTGAGATTTAAAACAAAACAAACAAACAAACAAACAAAAAAAAAGACTGCTAGACGTAGAGAGAAGCCAGAACAAATTCCGCTGGTTATATTTTCTACCTTATAAACAGGTCTGCCCTCCGCCCCCATACACACTCTTTAAAATTACTTTAGTGATGGGGTTGTCTCACAAAGATTTAGAGAACAGGGTCTTTTTTCCCTAGATGAGACCTGAGGAACCCAGTCACACCCCCACCCCCACCCCCACCCCCTGTCCGGGAATCTTCTCACAGCTCCGGATGGACAGACTTCACACTGGGAAGTAGGTCCTGTAAATGGAGACCGGCTATCTCCGGCCCTGAGAAAGAGCCTCTGAAGTGTCAGGACTCTGCAGTGGGGCTCATGCAAAGAGAGTGTTCTATAAAAATCTGACAGCTGAACTCGGTTGCTCTTTCCTGGCAGAAGGTGGGGGTGGGACCCATCATCGGTGCAGGCAAAATTAGATAACCATTCGGTTCATAGACATGATTCTGTGCCTTGGGGAAAGAGTTGGGGCCGCGTTATTTACAAACTCTACACACCAGGTTAATAGAGACCCCTTCTTAAGCCCCAGCTCATCTTGGATGCCCCCAAAGTCCCCACAACTGTCATTCACACATCGGACTGCTTCCTCTTGGTGTTAGTACAGAATCCATATCCATCCTTTTTAACCACAGGTCTTGTTAAAACTCTTTGCAGCACTTCATGTCCCCTCAGACCCAGAAAAGGCAAAACCGAATCAGAAGTGCCTCTGAGCCGGCTCCCATGTCCTGTGAGGTGCATACATGAGCCGCCATGGAGAGATGGAGACATCTTGTCCCCACCTGAGGAGTGGACATCTGTCTGATCCCTGCCAACGTGGAGGGGCGGAAATGGGAGAAAAAGCTTTTAGTTGCTAATTTGTTTCCGCTGAGCCGAGTGTTAGAGAAACCTGGAGGAGAGCTTGGCACTCCCACTCGCAGCCTGGCAGGACCTGTGCCGCCATTAACGGTGGGGGTCGTAGCGAGAACCACTTCATTAGAACACTTGCTGCAGAGGCAGTGAGCAGAGCCTGACAGAAAAAGTTCTGTTCCCACCCCCCAAAGGCAGTCACAGGAGAGAGCAGAGAGAGCAGTATGGTGGCGGCTGGAAGGAGCCAGACACAGATTCTGGTTCATTCATTCATTCATTCATTCATTCATTCCTCTACTCTTTTGCAGTTTTACAAAGGAAGAACAGGTTTCCTGAGACCTAGGAAATCCTGGAGAATAAGAGGGACTTAGAAAACCAGTTTTAGTAGCTAGTCAGAGGGCCCAAGTACTAATGCTAGGTCGGTCTCTCTTTCTCTCCTCTCTCTCCTTCACTCCCTCTCTCCCTCTCTCCCTCCTAGATACTTACTCATGCCTCTGATGTGCCTTGTATCTGAATCCAGGATGTCAGGAATCCCCTGTCCCTGGAGGTGTCATATATTCCTATCTAGTATTAGGTTGAAGTTGGGAGTGGGTGCTTTCTCCATAGACACAGAGATGGTCCCCTCAAAGTGAGCCACTGTTAGATTTGCCCATCAGGGGAAAAGAAATGGGGTTATATCCATTAGGAAAATCCCGTTTTGTAGATAGCGGTGCAATCACATAAAAATGTGGCCAGGCAGGATTAAAGGTATTCTAAATCCTTACCACAGGGCCTTTTCTGGATGCAAAGGCACTAGCCCATTTGAAAATTAATATTCCGTGCCTCTGGGCCAAGAGGTCAGTTTTCTGCACTAGGAGAAAAAAAAAAACAGTAACTGCTGTTTGTTACAGCATGTAATTCAGGACCGCCATGCTTTCGCTCGGATTCTAAAAGGAAGGAAATCTTTCCTGAGTATTTTTCTAAGATGTTGAGTATTGTGTAAGTAAGCTTTGAGCCTTTGAACCTGATTGAAATGCAAAGTAATAGTGACTCATTGCCAGGAGAAGTAAATACCACGGAAGGCAAGGTGGTTTCTGGAGTCCTGAGGACTCACAGATTGTCTCTGACAATCTGGGCGGAAACAGATCTACCCACCGCAGTAGCCTGACCGACCGAGCAGTGCTCAGCTCAAGCAGAGCCCCTCCCTGAAGTGCACTGTGTGCCTCACAGGCTTTGTGCCTGGGGGAGGGAACCAGGTTCAGGCTGCTTTTCTGTTTGTGTCTTTGACTCAACAGCAGGTTGGGAATGGGACTTTTGTGCGCTCGTGGATGCACAGATGAAGCCCATGATGTGTCTGTGGGAACACCAGCACTCTGCCCTCTGCCCCCTGGGGGGACCCTCTTACACAGTGCAGAGCAGACCCGGGAGGGGCCGCCAGCCTCAGTGAACTCTCCTTGCCTAGGCTGGCAACGGATTTTGCTCTCTTCTGAAAGATTCTAGGCAAGTCAGCGTTGTTTAGATCCAAGTGCATTGCAAGTCTGGGACCCGATGTGTTGCACTGTCTCATGGCTTCTTATTCTTCATCATAGCTAATTAAATACCAAAAAATAAAAATAAAAAATAAAGCTTTGTAGTATACTTGTACTTAGTTTGGGGGAAAAATGAAATTGTAATGCATTTGTATTTCCATTTCCTGCAAATAAATATTTTTCTTAGTCAAATGTTGCCCAGTCTTTAAATCCTGATAACCTGGTTTCAAAGGTATTTGCCTTTGTGTGTGTTTGTGCATGTATGTGTGTGTTTGTGCGTGTGGTGTGTGTGTGTGTGTGTGTGTGTGTGTGAAATGTGTTGTGTGGGGAGGGGTTTGTGAGGTGTGTGTGTGTATGTGGTGTGTATCTGTATGTGTAGACATTTTTTTTTCCTAATTACCCAGCCAAACTGCAAAAGAAGACTCAGGCCAACGATTTTTACATCCTGTGGTGGTAAATCTGGGTCTCCCCTGGAGGGATATAATATTGAAAACTGCAATTGTTTTTCTCAGGCGGTGGCAGGGAATCAGTCTTCTCCTGAGATCTGTGTGGTCTGGCGGCTCTGTTTGTTGTCTCCTGCAGCTCTTCCCTAACTACATTCCCAGAATCTATGGGTTTGATTTTGCTTTTCTCTAGTCTGGAGGCTTGAGACTGACGCTTTGGATTTGAGCCAAAAAGAAATGGGCCTTGCTCATAGGAGCGGCTGGGGAGGAGGCCTCAGGACCTGTGCTCTAGAAAGGCCGATGAAATGGCGGTTAAAGGTCAGTGCACCCAAGCAGAATGCGCTTCCTTGCCCTGCACTTGCTAGGTCCCCCCATCTCTCTCCACTGAGAGAGCAGAGCTCTCACTGAATCTCAGGAGTGCCCCCCCCCCCTGTAAAAAACGGTTTAGGGAAAGAAGGGTTGTTTTTTTTTTAAGCTCCCAGTTTTAGGGTATGACACAGTGGAGAAGTGAGGCCCTGAAGTCAGGTAAGGGATGAACGCTGCGGCCCACCTCAGAATCTCAGTTCTTCTATTCATCCCACCAAGGAATCCAAGCCCATAAAACTGCGATGCTTACATTTAAGGTGCCCCCTCCTCCAAAAAAAACTGAATTAAACCTCTTTGAAAACACCCACCGGCACACCTAGACATATTCCCAAGGAGATTCTAAACCCCCCTCATGCATGACAATGAACATTGATTACCACAGACCCTAAGGCCACAGTCTTGGAGAAAAAAGAAAGTTTATTTTCCATCTCTTTAGCATCATGCCTGCTTCCTGCTTGGGCATGCAGTAAACTTACCCTTTTGCTCTGAGCTGCTGGACCTCCTTCTGTTCCGACAGGAAGGCCTTTCCCTCACACTGGCCTGTTTCAAAGCTCCCTGATCTGTGTGCCTTTTTTTTTTTTTTCCCATTTCCTTGCCTCTTTTTAAATAGACGATAGAGCATGTCTTACTATGAGAATCATTCTTTAAAATCACTTTATTATATTGAATTTACAAAAAATGTCACAGTCACTCAAACACTTGCCCGGCCCTACACTCTGTAACAACTCAGTGAACTGCACGGGTTGAGTCCTGACACTGGGTAGTTTCTCTTTACACCCGCGCTGACTCGATTATATTTTTATTCCCTTATCTACCACACAAAACCGAAGCTGGGAAAACGACGAACTCTGTATCCTCTAGGACTCGTGCGTCCTTTGGCCTGCTTGGCATCTTCCCTTCATCACCTGTGACTGCTTTGTCTTGCCAGAGATACAGGCACGCTCGTGTTCACCTGTCACAGTATTTACTACAGCAAGGAACTGGCTCCCACCTAGATGTCGATCAACAGACGAGTAGACACTGAAAACCCGTCTGTCTGTCTGTCTGTCTGACTGACTGCCTTATATAATGAATATTATATAGCTCTAAAGATAACACAGTTGAACATTATGTCCTAAAGAGGCCTCTCCATTTGCTGTATGTCTGATGCTTTGATACCAAGGGTCTCGTTGGATCTGGAGATGCAGCTTCAGCCAGTCTTTACCAATTCCTACCCAGTGTGCAAACCTTTCATATACAAACTAGCCAAGTCACAGCCCACACCCCGACTACCTCCATTGTGGGCTTCCACAAGGTTCTGACACTCTGGACACTATCCCTCTGGCCCATACACAGGGCCAGGTACTAGCAACTAGAGACAGCGCTACACCACAGACCTTTTGGAAACTATTCAAAGCAGCCAGTCAGTCTGCTCACCTTGGGTGTTCTGAACACAGAAAAGGCTTTTGCCCACTTTAGCCTTTGCCTCTTTCCTTGCTAGCAGGCTCTCCTGTGTTCCCGTGGGGTCTCGTCTCGGGGACCGTTGATAACTAGCTATCTTTGCTTTTTACCCGCTGCTGTCATCTGATCTGTTAGCTTCTCCACAGTCAAAAAGTAAAAAAATAAAATAAAATAAAATCTCTATTTGTAAAGCAAACTTCAAAGACTATATTTTCTGGAATCATTTTTTATAGCTTGTTAGGTCACGTTCCTTGGGCATCGCTATAGCAAATTAGAGGCTGGCTCCGGACCCACAGGGCGCCCACAGTGGCCCCTGTGACCGGGTCAGCGGTCACTCAGTTCGTTGTCTCATTCACACTGGCTGTGGTTGTGTGGTAGTGAGGAAACATGAGACCACAGGGAATACCTTGGCTGGTTTCTGGGTGAAGAAAGCAGGCACGTCAATCTGTAGTCCAGGGTCAGATGCAAGAATAAACCAGACCAGACCCTTCTGAAGTTGGGATGATAGACAGTGGGAGGATAGGCATCTAGGGAGAGGAAGTGTCAGGTGGGATTCAGGACTCTGATGTCTGTGGCTTCTTACACTGCCTACATTAGTACCTCTGTGGCCTTGAAGGAAAAGGAGGTACTTATTGAATGCCTGTTGTATAGCAGAGGGGTGTGTGTGTGTGTGTGTGTGTGTGTGTGTGTATGTGATTTTGTGTGGTATGCATGTATTACATGTGTGGTATATGTGGTCTGTGTGTATGGTGTGTGTGTGTGTGTGTTGTTTGTGTGGAATGTATGTGTGGTATGTATGTGCAGTGTGTGTATGGTGTGTGTGTGTGTGTGTGTGTGTGTGTGTGTGTGTGGTGTTTATGTGGTATATGTGGTATATGTATGAGTGTGTATGTATGTGTTGTATGTGTGTATGTGGTATATGTCTATATGTGTAGTATATGTGTGTGGTTGTGATATGTGTATGGTTGTGTATGTATGTGTGTTTTTATCATATGTGATATTATTTGATTCCTACAAATGCTTTGTGCATAATTAACCTCCTTTTACAATTGAGGAAATGGGTTTAAAGAATTATGGCCATATAAGAAATCTGAGGATTGCGTCCTGGCTAGTCACTGCCTAGATGTAGGTTTGAAGGACACCATTCTGGACTTAGGCATGTGTAGACTTTAATTTGTAAAGCTAAAGGAGCACAGGCTGGGCCGAGCTCGGTTGGTGGAGCACTGGCCTGATGGGCATGAAGTTCCACTCCGTCAGCAGGGTGCTGCGAAGCTTTGGGGGGGGGGGGTCTGCGCACGCCGGCTGCCTCGTTCTGTCCTGTTGCTTCCCTCGTTCATCTGTGATCTAGGTGCATGGATTCTCAGCTCCTGAATGGCTGATTTGGTGTGAGAGTCATGAGAATAAAACACAAAGGGAAAGAGACTGGATTGGTGGTGGACAAAGAGGGTGGGGGATGGTTTATGGGCCCAGAGGATTCCCCTGCATACAATAAAGACACATGCTCCACTATGTTTATAGCAGCCTTGTTTATAATAGCCAGAAATTGGAAGGAGCCCAGATATCCCTCAAAAGAGGAATGGATACAGAAAATGTGGTATATTTATACAATGGAATACTACTCAGCAATTAAAAATAATGAACTCATACAATTTGTAGGTAAATGGTTAGATCTGGAAAATATCATCCTAAGTGAGCTAACCCAATCACAAAAGAATACACATGAAATGCAATCGCTGATAAGTGGATATTAATGAGCCCAGAAGCCCTAAATACTCAAGGCACAATTAGCAAGTCAAATGACTCCCAAGAAGAAGAAAGGAGAGGACCCTGGGCCTGTAAAGATTGCATCCAGTATTGTAGACCCAGAACAGAGAAATCGTGGGGGGGGATGATTGGGGAATAGCTGGGGGGGGAGAGGAATTATGGGACATATGGTGGGGGGGAACTGGGAAAGGGGAAAACCTTTGGAATGTAAACATAGAATATAGAAAATAAAAATTAAATAAAAAAAAAGAAATGAGGGGGGCTGAGCAGAAAGGCAGCTAGGTGGTGAAGTCTGGAGATGTCTGCACAGTCTTCATGGCATTAAATGGATTTCCAGTCTGCAGCCTATTTTCCCTCTCTCCAGAGATAAAACCTTTAAGATTTTTTTAAAAAAACTAATTCTGTTGTTTTTTAAAAGGATTATTTATTTATTTATGTTATGTGGATGAGTACACTGTCACTCTCTTTCAGACACACCAGAAGAGGGCATGAAATCATATTACAGATGGTTGTGAGCCACCATGTGGTTGCTGGGAATTGAACTCAGGACCTCTGGAAGAGCAGTCAGTGTTCCTAACCGCTGAGCCATCTCTCCAGGTCCCTTCATGACTCTTACAAGTTATATTTCAAAATCTGAAAACTGGGCCTGGTGGTACACGCCTATAATCCCAGTGCTTGGGGTGGGTGTGTCCAAGCAGGAGAATCAGAAGCTCAGATCCACCTTGGCTCCATAGTGAACTCAAGGCCGGATTGGAATACATAAGATCCTGATCCTGTCACAAAAGTAAAATAAAAAAACATATATAATGTGAGTGATTGAATTACATAGAAACACGTGCCGTCCAATGGGTCTTTTGGCATATGCTGCTCTTTGAGAGCCTGTTGGATCCCAGGTGTTCTTTTTTTTTTTTTTAAGTAATCCATGCTACTAGCTTAGGAAATAGGGGCCATAGATATGTGATTGATCCCTGTTAGGTTACATACATAGCAACATGTGCAGAGTCATAAGCCAACTGATGTGACTTCTCCCTGGAGCAATTCCTGGCAACCCAAGTTTCACCTGGGCAGGGGAGACACCAGCTGCCCATGGACCCCTGTGGAATTGTGCATATCCAGGAAGCAAACCTGCTTGGAAGATGATTCTGCCACATGCCTTTGCCTAAGTAATTTCAGAACTGAGTTTCTATCCAGGATTCAGGACCCTCCCAAAGGTGCCCACCTTCATGGGCAGAGCAAAAGAAGGATGGTAGATCACCTGAGTCATTTCCTGTAGAACTGTCCGTGTTGTCACGTGGGAAGCTCATTGCACATGGTCCCTCACCTTCGGAGGGACTGCGCAGATGGCACAAGTTGGTGTTGTCCCCCAACGGGCACAGCTGTTGCTGGATCACTTGGCAATACCGAAGCAGAGTTTTGGCCCCAAGAGAAGGCCATGTGCTCTCCTCCTCCCTTTAGGCTGTTGTTTTCAGATGGAGGGATAAAAATACTCATTGAGGAATACCATGAGGGCTGCCAGAGAGCCTGCTGTGCCGTTCTCTGAGAAATCTGTTTCAAAATGTTTAATGTTTCCTAACTGAAAAGTATTTGGGCATCTTTGCTACCAGTAACTAATGCCCTCTTCAGTATTGCTGGAAAACAGATGTCAAGTTCAGTTCCTGATGAGGAGTTCTGAGTGCCTGGAAGATTTTTTTTTAAAGTCTCCTGAAGACAAAGTATAAATATAAGGCAACCTGAATAGTTAGGAATCTCAGAGACAAAAAAGATGGGCTCCATCTCCACAATGCTTACCCCCTTTTTTTCTACGCATGGTTCAAGGTGGTTTAAAGTGCAAATATATACAGCTATGCTAAAGAAATGCAGTGGATGGTCTTTGCAGTGCTGTTAAGTCCTGTGCATTGTACTTCAGTGCTTGAATGGGAACCCAGGCTTAACCAGAGAGAGCCCGTAGAGAAAACCAGTCGTGGAGAGCATGGGCAGCTAAGCAGGAGCTAGGAAGAATGTTCTGGAAGCAAGGAAAGAATCACTTCCAAACAGTTAAACTTAAAACATTATTGTGCCTTCAAATATTAGAGTCTTAATAAGCTTTTGTTGAAAAATGGCAGCCCATTGTTCCCTTTCCCAAGAAGTCCCACTTGGAAGTAAGTGATTTTTATTTCTCCTGTGTTTATATATCTGAATCATGCATCCACATTTCTAAAAATTACTTGAAATGCTGATTTTGACATCTTGTACTTGTGTATTACAATATATAAGAATCTGGCCATTTCCAACACAGAGAAACATATCCATATCTCTCCTCTTGTTTTTCCCACTAGACTGTTGGCATTAACACAATGATGGAAATGTTTTCTGCTGAGCCATGTAGCATTTTAAGATCAGATTTCCTTTTGTATATACATTTTCCTCTTTTCTAGGATTAGTAATTCTCCTTCCTTCCTTCCTTCCTTCCTTCCTTCCTTCCTTCTTTCCTTCCTTCCTTCCACCCTCCCTCCCTCTCTTCCTTTCCTGGCACTCTTGTATTAATTGGTTTATTCCCTTGGTGCTCTCATGTATGTCCACAATGCATTTTTCTATTCACCCCCATGAACATCGCGTATCCTATCCTCCTCCCATTCATACTGATCCTCTTCTCCCTACCAAGTCCCTTTTCTACTTTGATGCCCTTTTGTTTTGTTTTGCTGACTTACTGAGGGTTTTGTTTTTGTTTTTGTTTTTGTTTTTGTTTTTGTTTTAATTCACTCTACATCCTACTCATGCCCCCCACTTCTGGTGATTTACTGAGTTTAATTATGACTTCCTGCATGAGCACTTCTGGAGAAAATAGTTCCTCCTCTAGAAACCATTAACATGCAACAGCTCTCAGGAAGAGGAAGGGCCTCATGAGTTCCAACCCCATTTTTGAAGGAATGGTGACAGGCTCCATCTTGCACATGTCTTGTGCGGGTAACCACAGAGTCTTTGTGTTCACGAGGGTCATGCCCATCCTATGGGCATGGATTCCCTAATAGTCCTCCTCCTGGCCTCCAGCTTCTACAACCTTTCTGCCCCCTCTCCTGCAATGTTCCCTGAGACTTAGAGGAGGTGATACAGACGCCCCACTTAGAGCTGAGCACTCACAGTCAAATATTCTCTGCACTTTGACCAGTTATGAATCTCCGTGGTGACTGCTGCCCACTGCAAAACAAGAGTTCTCTAACCAGGTCTGAGAGCAGTCCCAACATACAGACTAAAATATTTGGAAGGCTGTTATGTGAGCATACCATATCCACTAACAGAGCAACAGTAGCATCTTTCCCCCATTCACTCTATGATATCCCCAGCTATGGGCTTCTGACTGGGTTTATGATGCTAGGCATTTCCTCTTGTGGAGCAGGCCTCAAATCCAAACAGGAAGTGGTTGGTTAGTCCTATAAGGGCTATGCCAGCACTGCACCCTGTGTGTGCGTCATAGTTGGTAGTTCAGCTGTGTGGCATGTGAGGTGAGGCGTAGCTGGGTTTTCCCCTAGCCGCCTGAAGGACACTCTCTGGAACTATGAAAGCTAGCCAGCAGAGAGGAGGAAGCCTCCGGATCATTTCCAGCTCAACGTCTCTGTTTTCTGCAACAAAAGCATCTTCAGTAATAGATTCTTACCATCTAGCTCCTGCGGGAAACCCAGAGCAGTGGAAGTATTTCCTCATTTTTGTAGTGTGCACATGCGGGTCTCATATAAATATGTAATATTAAAAGTACTCATCATGCAATCTTTACAATATTAATATAAACAATATACTGAATATATATAGGCTGTTTCATCAATATTGGTGCCTATCAATATGATATTCTTAATACTCAAATAAGGTAGATATCTATCAACAGTCTCTTTTTGCCTTTGTGACATTCTTCTAAGAAACTTCTAAGTACCTGCTTCAATCCATTTGCTTTTTATATTATTTTATAGCTATCACCCTGATCTGTATTTTTTTTACTGTGTCCTTTACTATGATATTGTAAAACTTATCACCATTAAAAGTATCTACTTTTTATTTTTTAAGTATTTGTTTTATTTTATTTATCTAACAGTATTCTGTCTGCTTGTTTTTTTTGTGTGAATCAAAAGACATCACATGTCGCTGAATATTCAGCTATGAGCTGCCATAAGGGTACTGGGAAGCAAACTCAGGTCCCCTGGAAGAACAATTGCTTTTAACCACTAAGCTGTCTCGCCAGCCTTCTTTTTCCCCAGTTTGCTCTCTGGGAGTCCATGTGTTCTGGACTGTGTTTCTCTTTTTCTCTTGTCTTATTACCTTAGTTAGCTGGGCGCAGTCCTTGTTAGTTGCCCAAAAAGAAAGAGGTTGGTTGTTGGTTCAGCGCTTGACTCTTCTGAGTTCACCACCTTATTTTATTCTGCTTTCTTATGTAAGTGAGGATTTGGCTGCTGCTAGAAACCTGAGTGGGAAACCCTTCTTTCAGGATTACCCCATCAGCTTCAAACTTCCAATATTTATGGATTATTTTTCCTGAAGACTTCTTTTTCATCTATATCTGTTGTCACAAAAATTACAAAATGCTGATCTTTCTTATAGAAGGCCTCTGTTTAATATATTAAATATCATCTTATGGTGACATTTGTCTTTTAGTTCTTAGAATATTATTGAATGTTTATTTGATTAATTTTTTTTAGTTTCAGAGGTAAAAACCTGACTTCTTAACTTTTAAATATTTTCTTCTGATAGTCCCTTTTTGTTTTTGTTTTTGTTTTGTTTTGTTTTTTTAATTAGAAACTGCTACCTTAACTTTCAATTCTTCCACCGTAAACTTGCAGGCCATTATAGTTTTTTAACTCAAAGCTCTTTTTATTTTACAATTTTCCCTCAGGCCTAGAAATCATGTCCTGCTTTTTAGAAGCGATGCATTCTAAGTGTATAAAACATAATATTTAAAAATTTACTTTCTGATGTCTGTTTTGCTCTACTTTTATTCTCCATTGGTTCATTTTGACCTCTTATTTGTTCCATCTTCCTTAAATAACTGAATGGATATCGCTGTTTATTCTAAAGTGTCAAAGAGCATTAACGATACACAATGATTCGTTTTATCAAAGTATGTTAGCACAGTGTTCATTTCCCATTAGTGTAATTCAAACTGAGAGTGAAAAGTTTAACCAGGTTAGTAACAATTCATAAAAATGAGAAGCAGAATACAGTGAGGTGGAACAGAACTGCCTAGAAGAAAACAGAAAATGCCAGAGTAGGAATTTAACTGTTGGTAAGCATTCTGGAACGGAATGAGTTATCAGGAGAACTGGAAAGAGCCTAACAGTTTAACATGGGCTTGACTCTGTTCTCTCTTTTAGTCCCGCACTCCAGCTCAGCTTACTTCGGTCTCCGTGGCTTCCACTGTGTTCTATTTTGATGCCTCCCTCAAAGGGCCTCCAAGAACTCGAGATGACTCACTCAGCACTCGCCCTTGCCTCCCCATTGCCCAGCTGATTTAGAGGTTACAGACTGTTACACGTAAATTTAAGAGAGTAGGTGAGATCACAAGTATGGTAGCTGTGAATAATGAGGATTGATTGTGCAGCTAAAATATTAGACAGAAATTGCGCAAAAATGAGAAGGCTGCTCTCTATCAGGTGACTGCAAGGGCCTTATGTTGTATAAGTGGAGAGTAAAAATACACTCTAATTTTAGATGTCTAAGTTAAATAAGCATTGAAAGAATAGAACAAATCATGTGTATCAATCGAAATAAAAGGGTGTGTTGTACTGCATGAGGTAACAGACATAGACATTGTTTCATTTTCATCAAAGGGCAACAATTTAAATCCAATAACTAGCGCTGGTAAGCCTGCTGGGAAACAGGAGCATATCAGTGGTGGAAGCGGTTATAGCTATGTTAATAATTCAAACTCCATCTTGATTTCATGCCTTGCCCTACAATGGTCTTAGGTTTCTGGGTTTTTGTTTGTTTGTTTGTTTGTTTGTTTGTTTACATTGTTCTAGAGCTTCTTGAGATTGTGCACAAAGGCAAAGTAGCTTAGCATATCTAAAGAATATATATTATTTACAATAAGGGCTAGAACTATTAGAACTAGTCAGAAAAATTAGAAACATATTTATGTGCATTACAGACTGTTGGTCATGAGTGTAATACTGGTGAGGCGGGAGCAGAGAGCACTCCCCATCAAAAGAAGGAAAGAAGAAATCGCAATCCATGCTTGAGACAACTCTGGGAAAAGTGCTAAAGTAACATCTACAGTGAGAGATGGAAAGTAAGTTAAGCATGTGAATTTGTAAAATGCTGACTTTTGAAACAGGAGAAGGAAGGGAAGGAAGAGGAGGAGAAGGAAGAGCAAGAGGAGAAAGCTCACATTGTTATATGAGTGTAAAACCAAGGGAATCTTCATGGCTGCATTACTCATGCTAAGGACAATGTTAAGGCCTTTCTTAACTACCTGCTATCTCTTACATTTCAAAAGCTTACAAGGCATGACCCTTGTTGAACTTGGTGTTCTCCATTGAGGAGTTTGTACTCAGAGTTGACATGTTCATGATAAGGAACTTGTAGCCTAGGAAACAGGCCTGCCAAGTGAGTTCTGTACTTCTGCAATTCTGTCCTAGAGAAGCCCACACTCCTGCTTTCGGGTCTGTCTTATGTTCTGAGTTTCTCCAAATTCTTTTGCTGAAGCCTATGTTAAAATATTTTTATTAACCACCAGAGAGAGAGAGAGAGAGAGAGAGAGAGAGAGAGAGAGAGAGAGAGAGATTGAACTTGTAGATAAAAAAGGTATTGCAGTTTAGGAGGCTGTGGAAGTCTTTGACACACTTCTAAAATTGTACAGGAAAAGGGTTAAGTTAGTGTTCTGCTTTAAGCTTTAATTTGTCTATTACTGGCTTTTCCTAATTCTTCAATGGAAATTTAAGTATTTCTGTGCATGTATATATTTAGAGGAAGAAACAAATGTGCAATAGCATGAGTATGGCTATAGATCAGAGGACAACTTGGTTGTCCTCTCCTTGTGTGAATCCCAGGGACTGAAACCCCAGTTGTCAGACTTGGTGGCAAGCACCTTTAGTTACTATGCTATCATGGTGGCCCTCTTCCTGATGCTTAAAAAGATAGTTTTGCTGGGTATATAATTTTAGATTAACAGTCACTCAGTTGTTTTTTCTTGGTCCCACTGTTGTTGGGATTCTTTCTATTTTACATGTTGAAGAATTCATTTTTCTGACACTTTCTTACCTGACAGTAATCAGGCTTTTTCTTTTGACAACTCTCTAACTTCTTTTGTTAATAATAAAATCAATGATATGTTTATTAAGCTAACCTGACATACACTATTTTCTTTATCTGGTTGATTGTTCATCAATTTTAGAAATTATCTTTTTAAATGGTTTCTATTCCCCCATTTTTTAACTCATATGCACTGCTAAGTGCTTTTATTCCAGACCTTGTTATATTTGTAGTATCACTTAACTCTTACATTTGTTTCTCTATTGGCTGTCACTCCCTACCTACCTACCTGTGAGCTGGAGGACTGACAGACAGTCTCTACTGCTTACAGTTTCCAGATCTACCTCAGAAGCCACCAGCTATCTTTCCCAAGGGAACTAGAGTATTCAGAGCCACTATCTAGTGACTGAGCTGAGTGCTTCATCTCAGTGTGTGACAAATGGCTTAAGAAACATTCATTTCAAAGCTCCCTGTTGGGTCACTCAAGGTGTTGTTAGGGCTCTATTTCATTTTGATTTCTTTACCCAGCATCTGCCTCCAAAGAACACAACTGGGGACACAGCAGATTAGATATCATCATAAGGGGACTATGAAATTGGAAATACCTCCATAAATGCAGTTGTCAACACAGTTGATTTGTGACAACCTTTCCAATTCTAACTCTTAAATACACATGTTCCACACCAAAAGAAACAAATTTATCTTCAAAAATCAATGTTAGGACCCAGAGACAGAGATACTCTAGAGTATTCAGGGCACCAATTCTGGACCCAGAATTCAAACTCTGAAATATTGTCTTTACTTCCCTAGGCAAATGTCTTAACTTCTCTACAGCAATTTCCTTATATGCAAAAGAGAAATAAAAATAGCATCTACTTTACAGGGTTAATATGGTCTCAGAAGGTGTTAATATATATAATATTGTAATAAGGGCCTCGAAAGAACCATTCTATTTGTCAGAAGCCAATTGCAAGTGCTTGGTGAGTTTTATGCAGGAGAAAGCAGCAAGCTTCCAGACTAGTGGCTCATAACCCGGCTGCTCACTAGAATTATCTGGATAACTTTTGCTAGAATACTAACTTCTGGGCCCCATTCTTAGAGAGTCTGAATAACTTGGTTAGAGACAAAGTCCATGCACAGGCATCTACTGAACAAGTTATATTTGCTATTCAGTTAATGGTGCTACATATGCAGAACAAATGAACAAATCCAACAAACAAGCAAACAAATAAAGACCAAAAAAAAAAAAAAAAACCCAAAAAAACAAAAAGCAAAAGCAGAATTGGGAAAAGAAGGCTGGCCATAGCTCAGCAGAAGAGCACTTGCCTGGCATGTGCAAAGCCCTGGGTTCTGTCTCCAGATCCAGTAAAAGGGGTGAAGCAGGCAGAGAGAACATGATTAGTTGAATAGTCAGTTAGTGGTACAATAATCATTGGCTGGAAATGGGTGTGCAAAAAGAGAAAAACAGAATATTAAGGAAACCATCAAATGAAGTATAGTTTCCAAGAATTCCTCATTTTCAATATTTATATCTTCTTTAGCTTCAGTTAAATAATTGTAACTAAGAGGTTAGGGGCATTTAAGTTGGCCACAGATTTCAAATTCAAACTCCCATATTCATATTCTCTCTCTCTCTCTCTCTCTCTCTCTCTCTCTCTCTCTCTCTCTCTCTCTTCCTCCTCCTTTTTTCCCTCTCCCTTTCCCTCTCCCCATCTCTCCCCAGTTTCCTCTCTCTGGCATGGGGGCATGGGCAACTCAGCTATTAAAGCAAACATGGCCAGTTTTTGGCATTTGGTGAGAAGTCCCTGGAGGACAAACCCCAAACGGGGAAATTGATGGGCAGCCACCAAGTAAACTAAGATTATGTGAAGAGTTGTGAGCAAATGTTTAGTCTCTATGAAAATATAGGAAAAAACAAATAAATAAAACAAAAAAACCAACAAATAACACAGAAACATGGTAAGCATACTGGTGGAAACTCAGAGTCTCTCCCTCCCACAGCAATTGTTAGCCACTCGTGTAAACCCCAGGGATAGACATCCCCAGGAGCTGCCTAATACTAGTCACCCTTACGACCTCTCACTTCTCCTACCAGAAGGCAAAGTTAGTGAGCCCAATCTCATGAGGTTCTTGTGTGGGTGAGCACAGATGTTCAGATTTCAAGACACAATGAATCTCTTATGCCCCAAGACAGCATTTTGTTTGTTTGTTTGTTTGTTTTTCAAGACAGTGTTTCTCTGTGTAGCTCCAGTTGTCCTGGAGCTCACTCTGTAGACCAGGCTGGCCTCCAACTCAGAAATCCACCTGCCTCTGTCTCCCAAGTGCTGGAATTAAAGGCGTGTGCCACCACCACCCTGCAAGACAGCATTTCTAACAGCTGTCCATTGGAGTGGAAAGCCACTCTCTAGCCAGGATAACCTTTAAAGCAGGAATCTGCAAAGGAGGCCAGGCCCTTGCTCAGTGCGATAGGATGGACATTAGAATCTGCTTAGGTGAAGGCTGAATGAGTGGGGATTACGAAGTCGGTGCTGAAGGAGTCTGCTGGCTTGGAGAGAGGCTGTCTGTGAGAGCCTATTGAGAACTCTCGGCACCAAAAGGATGGAAACCGATAATTCTGTTCTCTTGCCTAGACACCCCCACCCACCCCGCCACAGGTCAGTAGGAGGAAGAGATGTCCCCCATCTTGACCATCCACTTTTGAGGAAGCCAACTAAGTGCCCCAGTACTGAGGATACCATAGCTGGCCAGGAGGAATAGGCCCAGAAACATCCTCAGACATTTAGAGAGACAGGGATGTTTGAGAGGGGAGCTCAGGCTGAATAATCAGATTAGCTTTCCTTGGAAGCAGGGCTAATGTAAGAACTGAAGACAATCTTAATAAAAACATAATGAGGGCTCTTAAGACTATGTGCTTAAAGAACAAATTAGAGTTTCTGGAACCAAGAGAAATTCTTAATTTAAAAATGTTATTAGGAAATGCAGAAATTGCATGTGTGTGTACGTACATGTGTATAAGTATGTGTGCACATGTTCTCACAAATCTGACAATCCCATATAATAGTAATTAAGTGATCCATTAGCTTTTTCCTTATAAATTCAACAAACATCTCCAATTCCTTTCATGTCCCTCATTTTAATCTTTTTCCCCCTCAGTAATCTTCATTACTTGCTTCTGAACTCTTAAACCTCTTTAAATACTCTTTAAAACCACAACCAATTCAATCAGCCAAGCCAAGCCACTGTATTCCATGTGAGGTCAAGAAACAAGGGCAGAAACTCCCATCTCCCCAACTTTCAGAGGAACACTTTACAGTTAGCAGCCCCAGATGCAAAGCCAAGCCCAGTTCCATGGGGCAGCCTCAGTGCTTGAGAAGTGGGCCTCTCCACAGTTTCTGGCCTTCTGCATATGTCTCCTCCTTCCTGAGACTTCCCTCTGTCTCACAGAGTTTACCTGGAGAATTTGTTTCCACCGTGTCCTTTCAGACATTGGTCTTTAACTTTCATTAAGGACAGGAGCAGGAAATGCACCTGTGAGCTCATGGTAACCAGACTCCTGTCATCCATTTGATTTTTTTAAAATTTATTTATTTATTATATGTAAGTACACTGTAGCTGTCTTCAGACCCTCCAGAAGTGGACGTCAGATCTCATTACGGATGGTTGTGAGCCACCATGTGGTTGCTGGAATTTAAACTGAGGATCTTCCGGAAGAGCAGTCAGTGCTCTTAACCACTGAACCATCTCTCCAGCCCCCATCCATTTGCTTTGATGAAGAGATCCTTAGGAAATAGTTCAGTGTTCTAAGTAGTACATTCATGCATGCTTTTTGTGATTTAAAAAAAAAAATCAGAAGGATCCATATCCGCTCCTGAGAGAAAGGGAAGATGCTAATGTCTTTAAGGGGCTCTGCAGTCACACCCTCTGAAAGCTCTCCTCACAATGCTGCCTCTTGGCCTTTTCTTTCTGGAAGGAAGTCTCCATTTGTGGAAGGAGAGGAATAAGAGTGGAGAGCTAGAGAAAGGGTGTGGCACAATTACATGGTAACAGACTCTTCTCTTTTCCCACAACAAAGGAAATGGCAAAGTGGCCATTTATCTCCAAAGCCCTCCAAAGTCCACCTTATTCATAACTATTAGATTACCCTTCCTATTACAAAGATTTCTCATTGACAATTTTGTACATGTATATAATGAATTATAACCATTTCAGCTGTCTTATTCTTCCTCTGTTCCCATTGAAATTCTTTTTCCTCTCAAATCACCTACTTTTTGTGTTGTGTGTGGTGTGTGTCCACTCAGTTTAACACTCAGTTTATCATGAAGATGGCTGTAGATTCTTAGAACAAAAACAGAACCTTAAAGAATTCCTAGTTCAGTCTTTGAACCCATCAGAGAATGATGACTTAGTTAAGCTGGGCCACTCGCCTGAAGCCACACAGCTGCTTGGCTATAACGTAGGAACCAGGGCTCTGGCTTCCTCAGCAAGGATTCTTTTTTGCTAACCAGTTCGCCTGGGACCAGACTCTCATGGTGGGGCTTTGTTACAGGGTTTTCTGCGCTCACTTTGCTGCTTTAAACCCAGGATCCATGTTCTAGCTCAGGGATCCAGCAGAATGAAAGTATAAAGGCAACTGCTCATGGTTTAGTCCAAATGCCCATTGGGGGTGAGATAAGGGAGCCAACGGCTGGGGTGGACCTTAACCCACCCCTCCACCACCATGTCTCAAATGGGCTAACCCGTGGACTGACTGATTTCTCTGATCTCTAATCACACTGACTTCTCCCATCCAGTGAATCAACTGTTATGAACTCCAAGGCAGGAAAACTCAGGAAGCCATAGCCATGTTGTTCTGCACTTGTTCAAGCAAGGCAAGTAGGTGACAGGTCACAGGGAGGATCATAGGGAGGGTCACAGGAAGGATCATGGGCAGGATCACTGACAAAATGATCATTTTTGGGCATCATCGTAAGGTGTACCCAGGTAATGTGCTAGAGCCACGGACTAGCTCTCCTGGAGGAATTAACACTTACTGGAGCAGATGAGCAGCACAACAGTGGAGAACATCCCATGGATAATGAGTGGATTATAGTGTTGAATAACGCTCCTCGACAGACCACAGGAACCTAGAGCTTCAGTACTAAACTTTCTGTGTTCATGCTTGTGATCAATCAAAAATTAATGCAGGGCATATATATATATACACTTTGTACCAACTAGGACAGCCGTTTGTCACTGTTATGAAACTTCAGAGCCCATGGGCACTGAGCACCAAGTAACAATGCTTTATGATTGTGAGCTAAGGAAGACAGAATTGTTATGAAAATGTCTGCTAAACACAGGCAAGTGGCATTCCCGCAGGTCAGGAGGCAGTGGGGTCGTTCTGATTGCAGCCTAGAGATACGATTAGACAGCATGGTCTTCACAGCACCTACCTCCAAACCTTCTCTGGAAGCAAACGGAACTGTGCCTTATTGAAGGGATTTAATTGGCAACATGGTCACCCATCGTTGCTCCTCACTGACACTGTGGTTTCAGATTAATTACCTGTGCTTTATACGTTCATATTACATTTGAGAACTCTTTAGATTCTATTGTTATGTAACAAGTGGCTTGTTTGCAAAAAGAAACGTGTGAATTAAAGTGATAATAGAAAGAATTCAAATGAATCTAGGAGACTTGGAAAGAATTCTGTGCTCCTTTGAGGAAGGTCAGTGTATGAAGACCCAGTGACTGCAGAGTCAACTGTGAACCACCTGAAAAGAGGTTCAAGCAAATGTTACGAGACCCTTTGGCAGCAGATGCAATGTTGGACGGAGAGAGCTAAATGACCGCAGTCCAATTAATGACCACTCTGGCTTGAAACAAAAGAGGGAAATGTTCTTTTCTGTGGCTCCCTAATGGCTGACTGGCTTGGATGTGCTTTGCTGATGGCTCACCAGAGGGACTGGGAATAGGAATAACAGAAGCGGGCCACAAGCACTCTGTTTTTTGCTACAAGCAATCTCTGGTCCTAAGAACATGAACATTTGTCCTTAGGGAACAACATCATCTCAGAGAAGCAGAAAGTGGAAAACTCTTTGGAAAAAAGAAAAACAATTCTACCTTGTAATTCTGCATTGTCTTTGAGTAATAAAGGAGGAAGAGCAGGCTCCAGCGGACTCTCGTACGGAGACTGGCATCATGACTCAGACAACTCCATCAAGAGATTGCTTCTTCCTTTGCCTTGCCATGGCCCTTGCCAGGCTCCTGGCCATTTAGACTTGCCCTCTCTGCTCATGAGCTGAGACTTAGAGTCAGAAACTGGTGTGAATTTATATTCATGATTTCCTGCCACTCAGGTCTTTTTAAAGCTCTGATTCAGAGGCATCCCAAAGCCTGGGTTTGACTACTTTACATAGCTCATTTAAGTGAAATATGTCTTTTGAGATAGTCTAATCTCACTAACATAGCATCTGCAAGGCATTATCCACACTGTAGCACATGTCAGAAATTCTTTCCTGTTGAAGACTGAGTAATTCTCCCTTGGATGGATGTACCACTCTTTGCTGCTCCATTTACACGTTGATAGGGACTTGGGTTGCTCCTGCCTGTTGACTCCTTTTGTAAATATTGTCTGCTGCTGTGAGCATAAGTGTGTGCATAACTCTTTGAAATCCTACTTTTGGTTTTTTGGTATATATGTAAAAACCCAGTTGCTGAATCATATAATAGTTCTGTTTTTTTTTCTATACTGTGTTCTCCTCATGACTGCCAAACATCATTTAACTCTCTCTTCAATGGTCTATTTCTCAGAAATACTTGACTGATTTGTGTGTCTGTCTACCTCTGTGCCAATCCTACACTGTTTTTAAACAAGTCAAGTTTTCTTGGGAGCAGCATTGCGATGGGAACATGAGAGCTCTAGTAAAATGTGAGTGGATTTGCAGAGGTGGAGGCAGGAGGATGGTTTTCATTCAGTCGGCATCATTCTTAGTTACTTTTATTAAATTTGTTGTTCGGCAACTTCGTACACATTCATAGCCCTGCTCATCACCATCCCTCTCCCGCCATGCCATCTCCCCTCCCTACACACCTTTCTACACTCTCATGTCCTTTAATATTAGAAAGGAAATTTATCAAGATGTCCACCTAGCCAAACATCTACCCCTGCCTATGACTCAGGAAAAGGGGTTTAGATCAGTTTATGAATTTCTTCCTGTGGAGCATGCCTCCAATCCAGTCAGAAGGACATGGCTACCCCTATAATAATCATGCTTCTATTGCACCAGTGGACATATCCTGCCTGGCAGGTTGGTACTGTAGAATGTACAGCTCCCTGGTAGGTAAGAGCGGTGTGATTTTTCTCCCCAGCCTGCAGGGTATTATCCAACACTGTGAAAGCTAGCTAGCATGGAAGATGTTCTCTGACATGACCCACTGACTTTAAGCAGAGCCATCTATGTGGACATAGGTTTGGAACTGTCCCCTGGTGCCTGGGTCACTGGTGGATACACAGCTGAGTACAGTGATGATCTCTTCACCCAGAATCCATCAGTATCCAGTAGTTCATTAAGGCCCATGCTGTTTTCATAACTAGACTTTAATAGTAAGTTTTAAAATATGATAGAGATATGACGCGTGAACTTTGATCTATTCCACGACGGTTTTGGTTATTCAGGGTCCCTTATTAGGTCTTCCAAGATGGTGTTCAGAGGTTCTTGGAACTTAGAACATGTGTTGATACCAACATGTCTTATAATTCTCATGGTACCATTCAACCCACAGGACTCTGATCCCCAAAGGGAGAATATGCACATTATTTATCTTTACAAAGAGCAATACACATATGTACACAATGGTTTTTTTAATTTGGTTTTTTTCGAGATAGGGTTTCTCTATATAGCCTTGGCTGTCCTGGAACTCACTCTGTAGACCAGGCTGGCCTCGAACTCAGAAATCCACCTGCCTCTGCCTCCCAAATGCTGGGATTACAAGCGTGCACCACCACCACCCGGCTTTTTGTTTTTGTTTGTATGTACACAATGGTACCAAGCATCTACTCAGTAAATGCTCATTCAGTGACTTCTTGCTCTGGGAAGTAATGAACATGGTAGAAGAGCTGGGCTGACCTCCACTCACACTCTCCATCAGCTGCCTGGGCGATCGTGGGCAAGCCGTCTAACAGCTAGAGGCCTCCGGCTCCTCATCTGTGAGGTGAACCGTGATAGCAGGAGATCCCCAAGCTCCGTCTTATCTTTGACATCTCATTATTGCCATTTGTGCAAAAAGGCAGCTGTAAATATTAAAATAAACTCAACTGTCTACAATATGCAAGGAAATTGGAAGCAAACCCAAATGTATCTAATGATTTTGTCTCTATGATCTATGTTCATTGTTGAGAGGAGCCATTTTGCTCATGCTGAGCTTTTCACATATTGAAAACTCACATTTATTTATTTATTTATTTATTTATTTATTTATTTATTTGAGTTAAGCACAAAGCTCTGCTTATTGGCCTAGTTTTCAAACATATTCTGCAATACTTCTGTCCCTGCTTTGAGGCACAAAAGGAAAATTTCAAAGAACATGGTATTTGTTAAAATAGTATCTTAACATTTAAAACATCTTATAATTTATGTCAAAAATAATTTTGGAAAACAAGCCAGTATCTAAAATGAAGTCTCCTTATTTGTGTGTTTCTTTCTCATCTTTACCCATATTTTAGGTAGTTTCAATAGATTCACCTAATTTTATATCCCTGTATTTTCACATGGCATACTACCAGCAATTTGTATGGGTTCTGTATTAACACAGCTGTACTTATTTTTCTATTGGTAATGGCTTGGATTGATTTGTCTATCTGTGTAATATTAAAAAGTCTGTAGCAGGTCTCTTCCTTTATGGAGAATCCTCTGTACTTGGGCTGTTCTTCTCAGGATATGTTTGTAAAGTAGGATAATTTGCCTTAATAGTAATATTGATAATTCTGTATTTAACTTTGGAACATATTCAAGAACAATCTTATTAGAATATAGTCTAAATACCCCATGGTATGCATTTTATTATAAATATTTAATTATTTCCTTTTTTTTCCTCTTTTTTTGAGACAGAGCTTCTCTGTGTAGTCTTGGCTGTTCTGGAACTTGCTCTATAGAGCAAACTGGCCTTGAACTCAGAAATCTGCCTGCCCCTGCCTTTCCAGTGCTGGGATTAAAGACGTGCACCACCACTGTCCTGCTGAATATTTAAATTTTTACCTTCTATACTTATAATAAATTTATTTGTGCCATGTATCAGGCATTTTTTTTTTAGCAATTAATAGATAAATGGTAAAGTGCAAGCAGCAGGCACTTAAACAGAGTTGAATTTTTTCATATAATAAAAAGTCTCATGGAGTGGACATCCTGCACTGGGGATGTCACAAGAAAGTCTTTACAGACCAAGGGCATCCATCTGAGTTTTCCATTCCAGTAAATGGTGTCTATCTTCACGACTACAAGGCTACCACAAGCTCTCTAAGCTTCATGAGGGGATCAGAGGGAAGGACTGGAGAGCTATGCTGTCTCCGTGTTCTAATTGAGGTTTGCTTGTTTATTTGGTTTGTTTGTTTGTTTGCTTATTCATCTCTGTGGTCCAGAATGATGGGGGAAGTAGGCGGATGCGAGTGACTGTTAGTTTAAATGGCTGCCATGTTTGCCACATGAGTGTAAAAGAAACAGGAAGGAGAGCGTTTTGGTCTTTTATCATTACATGGCAAAAATATGTCCATTTTTGAGTCCCTAGCATAGTGTTCATATAGAGGAGACCCTAGAAAAGTTGATAATAAAAAGAAAAGTTCAGTGTGTGACCCCTGAAAATTAGGGTGGGTTCACTGAAAATCAAGACTGGTCTCACTTTCTTTGATAGGATCAGGAGCTACAACAGAAGGAGAATCCCCTGACTGAGCTTTGTATGAAAAGAGAAAATATGTGTTCTTGTAAGCTCTGACAGAAAAAGTGTGTGTGTGTGTGTGTGTGTGTGTGTGTGTGTGTAGTTTACAGAATAAATACAAGTTAAGGAGGCAGTAGAATGCATACCATCAGAAATGGGCTGATGGTATGTTACTTAGAACCTGCATTGTTAACAACCCAAGACCAGAGCTGAGAGGGACTGCTGCTGAGCCCAAGTCTAGGCTCAAGTTGAAACTGCAGGGTAGAGTCCAGCTGTGCAGTAAAAGAGCAGGGCCAACAGGAAGGTGGGTGGGCAGTCCCAGCAGCAAGGTACTTACCTCACTGAAGCTCCAGGGCCATCGGGACCAGGTGTTCTCTGCCTGCACATCCTCGATGCACACTGGATGTCAGGTCAGCGGGGATACGCTGTCACAATGCTAGGCATCTACCACTTTATGGGGTCCAGGTGAGGAAGTCACTCTTTCCTTGGTCCAGTGGGTGTGGTAAGTTCTTGGTTCTGGTTTCCCCTATTGACTTTAATATGTGCGTGTGCCCGTGCAGACTCATTTCACCTTGATGAATTTATAGGGTGGCTCTCTTTCTTTGCTGAGGAGTAAGTTATTTATCACTCTGTGCTGCCTGAGTAGCATCAGACAGGTCATGTGATTTGTAGGTCCACCCAAGGGCTGTAGTCATTCCTCTTTCTCAAAATGGACTCCAAAGCTGCTTGCAAGATGGAGTCTCCTAGGGCATGGCACAAATTCAGTACACTCTTTTAGACAATATGATATAACATAAAGCAAAGCCCGATCACAATTCATTGAAGTGCAACGTGGGTCTTTCTTCTTGTCTGCTGTTACTGCTCTCACTATTATTGGATTATGTCATCTCACCTGAGCCCAGAAAATGCTGCCTGGCATCATGCCTTTGAATCTTCAGGACTATGAGTTAAATAAGCCATTTTCTCTACTGAATTTGTCTGTCTGGGGTATTTAGTTATAGTAATGCCACACAGATAAATACACTTTCCTTGCTCCTTAGTTTCTGAGTTCTAGGATCGTAATTCTTCATTGCTTTATATTGTGATATTGATATCAATATGAGATTTGGGGGATGAACAATAAAGGAAGAGAGTGTTAGATCTCTCCTCCTTTATTGTTGTGTTTTAATAATGAGGTGTTTCTGTGTGTCAAACTGGCAAGGAGTTAATTGTGCTGGCTACTTTCACATCAACTTGACACACATCAGAGTCATTCTGGAAGAGGGAACTTCAGTCAAGAAAATGCCACCAAAACACTGTGGGGAGCTTGTAGTGAATTTGCTTGATTAATGATGGATATGAGAGCCAAGCCCAAAGGTACCACCCCTGGGCTGGTAGTCCAGTCTGAGAAAGCCATGGGGAGCAAGCCAGTAAGTAGTATCCCCCCATGGTCTCTGCATCACCTCCTGCCCTGACTTTCCTCAATTGTAGAGTGTGACCTGAAAATTGTGGGATGAAATAAAGCCTTTCTTTTCCACGTTACTTTGGTCATGGTGTAGTTTAACAGTAATAGAAACCCCAACTAATGCGAGCTTTGTCTTAGGATCTGCTCTCCAAGGATCTCAGACAAACACATATTTGCGCTTATTATTTTTCTTTCGTTTCAATTTATGTTTATTATTTTTTCAAACAGCTACTCTAGTTAGGACACAAATGCTTGTTAAACTGTTGTCACCCAGCGGTCTAATAACACATGCGTTGGATGCTTCACAAATGTTGGCCTAAGGTGTCAGCAGAAATAATTAGCAAGTATTCTGTGTAAAATTACGGAGTAGCACTGGAGTTCCTGAGATGTGCACAGAGATGCCTAAGTTTCTCTGGTGAATTTGCAAACATACTGCAGGGTGCATTTGCGTTTTGGGGGTAGAGTAACCCTGACAGTTGACATCTGTTAGCTTGTGTCCTAGCAGCTTAAGGTATTTGACGTTTCCACGCTACATCTTGCTACGTTCCTTCAACAATTCATGATTACTAAGTTAGATTTGGGGTGGCAGCTCAGACAAAAAGACAATGAGAAAAAAAATCAACGTGTAATAGGAGATGAGAGTGGTGGCATCCAGGGATTCCCAGGTATCAGAAGTGTCTGCTTTTCTAGCTTCCGTGAGTAAGCCAGCCAGCGACTTCAAAAGAGATGCAAGGGCTGAAGACGTGGCTCAGGATTTAAGAGCATTGGTTGCTCTTTTAGGGGACCAGGGTTCAGTTCCCAGCACCACCACGGTGGCTCCCAAATATCTGTAACTCCATTTCCAGGGGATCCAACACTCTCTTCTGGCCTTAGGCACTGCACACATGTGGTGTACAGTATGTACAGACATACACGCAGACAAAACACCTATATACATAATATAAAAAACAAATATTTGAAGAAAATGTACATATTATTTTGTTTAAATTTATGTGTATTTTTAAAAATTTTTTTCTATATTCTTTACTTTCCAAAGGCTTTCCCCTTTCCCAGCCCCCCATATGTCCCATAAGTCCTCTCTCCCCCCAACTAGTCCCCAATCCCCCTCCCCCCCACCGTTTCTCTGTTCTGGTACTCTCCTACAAAACTGGATTCAATCTTTTCAGGCCCAGGGTCCTCTCCTTTCTTCTTTTTTGGAATCATTTGACTTGCTAATTGTGCCTTGAGTATTTAGGGCTTCTGGGCTCATTAATATCCACTTATCAGTGATTGCATTTCATGTGTATTCTTTTGTGATTGGGTTAACTCGCTTAGGATGATATTTTCCAGATCTAAACATTTGCCTACAAATTGCATGAATTCATTATTTTTAATTACTGAGTAGTATTCCATTGTGTGTATGTATGTATGTATGTATGTATGTGTATATATATATATATATATATATATATATATATATATCTCACATTTTCTGTATTCATTCCTCCTTTGAGGGATATCTGGGCTCCTTCCAACTTCTGGCTATTATAAACAAGGCTGCTATGAACATAGTGGAGCATGTGTCTTTATTGTATGCAGGGGAATCCTCTGGGTATATGCCCAGGAGTGGTATGACAGGGTCTTCTGGAAGTGTCATGCCCAATTTTCTGAGGAACCGCCATGCTGATTTCCAGAGTGGTTGTACCATCTTGCAATCCCACCAACAGTAGAGGAGTGTTCCTCTTTCTCCATATCCTCGCCAGCCCCTGTTGTCTCCTGAATTTTTAATCTCAGCCATTCTGACTGGTGTGAGGTGAAATTTCAGGGTTGTTTTGATTTGCATTTCCCTGATGACTAATGATGTTGAACATCTCTTAAGGTGTTTTTCAGCCATCTGAATTTCTTCTGGTGACAATTTTTTGTTTTGTTTTATTTTTTAAAATAGCTGAGACACAAAAGCTTGTTAAACTTTTATTTCCCAGCAGCTAAATAACACACTCATTAAGTTCTTTATGAATATTGGACTAGAGGTATCAGGAGAAATAATCACCAAGTGGTCTTGATAGAGCAAACTGTGAAGGTTTGTGACTTCTTCCTGTAGAGGTCTTGCTAGTATAGTATAGTATGGTAGGGTAGGGTAGGGTAGGGTAGGGTAGAGTAGAGTAAGCTCAGTCTGGGTGAGGGACAGAGCCCAGGTACTGAGTCGAAGAAAAGCAATATCAGGGAGACCTGCATGTCTTTACAGATGTCATGAAGAATTCAGGCATCATTTTGTGGAATATTATACACACAACTCCTGGAAAATCTCTCTACCATCCTCCTTTCTTCCGCTCTTCCCTTCTCCACCCTCCTCTCTCCCTCTTCCCCTTCTCTACTCCTTCCTTCCCTCCTTCCCTTCTTCTCCCTCTTCCCTCCCCCTCTCCACTTCCTCCCTCCTTACCCTTGCTTGTCATAGGTACTTATAGTAAGTTCCCTCCTCTCTCACTCCTCCCTTCTGTGTCTCTCACATCCACATTTTTTAAAAGCTCTATTATTCTTTCTGATCTATAAATAACCAAGAACTTCAATATATGCATGCTTGTACAACTGCTTTTTACAAAACATGATCCTGTATTATTACTTAGAAATTCCTGTTTACTTATTGTGGGAATAATAGATTTATTGTCATCTGCCCTGCAGTTTTATAGGCTGGTAACTTAATAGTCCCAGCGCCTTCCCAAATGAATTAAAACAAAATACACATTTAACATTTCCTTCTTTCTTCCACCACTTGTTCTTCCTCCTCCTCCTCCTCTTCTTCTTCTCCTTCTTCCTCTCCCTCCTCTTCCTCCTCTTCTCTTCCTTTTTATCCTCCTCCTCCTCCTCCTCCTCCCTCTTCTTCAAAATCCATGCCTGGAAACCCACCCTCCTACTCCTCTTTTTAAAGAAAGCCTGGGGGCAAGATGGCTCCGGAGACTGCTGCCAAGCCTGACAGCCTGAGTTTGATTCCTGGAATGCACAAGGTGGAAGGAGAGAATGGATCTCCCCTGTGGTGCACATGCATGCACATACAGACTGGATAAAGAAGTAAGTAAATAAATATATGGGAAATAATGTAAAAGCAGTCTTTAAAGTTGGAAGACCAATCTCGATGAGATTTGGATGTTAGCTGCTGCAACCGAAGAACAAAGAATAATAGGAAGATAAGTTGTGGAGCTTCTGCCATGGGGTGGGGTCCAAAGATTTTGATTTATCTGGGCCCAGAAACCAATGTTTCCATGCACCTAGCAATGCTCATGTTCTGTATGAACTTAGGTCACTCAGAATAACGTATGTTTTCAAACAGTGTCCCTTCCTGATTGGAGTGCTTCTGTGTCATGTTGAGGAATTCCACCTCTCAGTAAATAAGAAGAAAAGTATGAAACTAATTGAACAATGTCAACTTTGCTTAGTACAGTATCAGGGAAACTAAGTTGTCTAAAGGGACCACTGATCTTCCCAGTAACTTCTTAACAGGTCCTTCCACCGAGAACTTGATTTTTCTCCTGCTTCAGTTGTCTGTGCCTCCCAGATGTCCCTCTGTCTTCACTTAGGGTACATTTGCACAGACCATGATTTTAAAGCTCATTTTCTTTTGTTTATCAGCCCACTGAAACACTTTAAATATGCAAATGTGCACCCTGAGAGGTTGGGCTGGCTTTTCTATTAGCTCGGGAGACAGACTGTCTCTTGTTAGTACAAATTGATTGAATTATGAAAAATTTCAAGCTCTAGAACTGCTCGACTTTGCTTCAGCTCCACTGTTTTGTGCTACATCTTTCTTTTTTCCATATGTATGCTCACTTCAATGCATCTCAACAATCTCTGAGCATGAGTAGATATATTTGTGTGTATGTGTATATATATGCTAGTTTTCCCATTAGTGGTAGCATACTAAACATTTTACTGGGCCTTATTTTCTTTTTAGTTTAACATTATTATTTTTTGAACTCATTTTATAATAATATAATTCCCCCTATTTCTCCAAATGGCCGCAGAGCATTCCATTCCTCATAGGCAATTAGTCATATATTAATGTTAATATAGAAGAATTACCAGACTGTTTAAATATTATGAAAAATTCTACGAACACAACAGATGAAAGTTTTGTGAACTTTCAGAAGTGGATTGTTGGGTTAGCTAGGAATCACTTTTTTTCTTCCTTTTGCTTTTGTGGTAATGGTCTTGCTATATAAGCCAGGTTGCCTGGAACCTGATACAGATACCAGTCTGTGGTAACCAGAATAGTCACCACACTCAGTCTAGGCAATACGTTTCATATATTGGTAGATGTCAGCGAATTTCCCCAATTCACCTACCCACCATCTTCACCAACGCTGTTTATTAGCAGATTATCCTGACAAGTGGCATTCTATAGTTCATATTTGTGTTTCTTTCATAGAAAGTCAACTTGAGCATATTTTGTATGTTCAAAACCAAACATACGTCTTTCTTGAGACTCAATGATAGACTATGATATGCATGCCTATCATAGAATGTGTGGTTTGTTTATGAATATAAGACATGATATAACCTCGACACACACTTGGGAGAGACTGAAAAGAAACAGTTACTGTGGTCCAAGCCCAGCCTGATGGGAGTCTGCTGATGTGCACTCGACACATTCTGCAAGAGTCATCAGCGAAGGCTTCCCTATGAGAGAGATCTGCAAACTAAGAGCTAATGAAGGTGAAGGAGACAGCATGGTGGATACTGGAGACAGACGCGGAGACGGCAGGCTCCAGTAGGCAAAGATGATGGTAGACAGAGCAGAGGGCAGATGAGATTTGGACAAAAGTCAGCTTCGAGTGAGGCTGTGATTCAGTGTGAGGGGGAAGCGGGCATGTCCTCCTCCATGCACTCGGACGACCCCTAGAGATCAGCTACTGACACAAGGACAAAGCCAACTTTACCCAAAGGATGACATTCCAATAGCAATATTTATACATGGAAGGGTGACATGGCAGAAGGGTTTGAGAAGGCATGGCTACTGAGGGAGGTGATCCAGGAATTCAGGGCTATTGGCATGTAATCTAGATGTTTGTCATCTTGCCATAAAGGAAGCTAAGGGGTCATGTGAGGAGGGGGTACACTGCCCCAGAAAGATTAACCTCCATTAACTAGCCTGGGTGTGAAGAAAGTCACTTGAAAGATGCTAGAGGAAGCCCAGATGTGTGTGTGTGTGTGTGTGTGTGTGTGTGTGTGTGTGTGATCCCCAACGGGTATTCTTTTTTCCTTTCTCCCTGAAAATGTTCCTGCCCTGTCTTATATAATGTACATGTGAGAGGAATTGCACACCGTGAGAGCTGGACGAGGCTTGAGATTCCTTTGCTCAACCTCCTAATTTTAGGGCAAAAGAAAGGCCATCTTTACTAGCATGCACATATACATATGTAGTTTGGTTACTTGCACTTACTGTTGAGTATAGATCTTTCTTGCGTTTTCTGACCGCAGAGATTTCTTGGATGAAAAACACCTAATTTAGAAAATGATCTGTCTTGAACACTTTGTTGCCCAGCGTTCAAATCGCACAGATTTCAATAATCTTAGAAACAAAAACTGAGAGAGCAGACATTAAATTCCTGCAGTGTAGTAGGTTTCAGCCTTGGTGTCTGAACCGGTAGAAGCCCCTTCCTGGTCTAGCTCCTCCTCTCCTCCTCCTGGGAACCCACCGCATGGGAACCCACAGCACGAGGCACTCAGGTCCTCACTTCAGCTTCAGGGATGCTCTCAGCCTTCTGCTTCACCGAGGATCCTGTGATCCCATTCAATCTAATTAACAGCTGTTTAGGGAGCATCTCTAAGCTTTTGGAAGGCACTAAGCGAGGATCTAGACGTGGGCGTTCATTGGTGAAGATGTCCCGACCGACCCTCTCCTTGAGAAGAACCAGCTGGAGCTTAAATCTAACCCCTTCCATAATTCACATGGTTAACGAATTCCTCCCAAGGTTCCTACTAATAGTGCTCCAGATACATTCCCCCAAAGGTCCCCCACGCCTGGAGGTTACTGCTTGGTGCCAGTTCTGATGCTGCAAGGAGGTGACGGGCAAAATGCTGCCCCGGGTGTCTGTCATCAGAGGACTGGGACTAAGCAGTGCCCAGCAGCTCACCAGCCACTGCCAGGGCAGAGGAGCTCCTGGGTCCGGGTCCGCTTCCCTTGTGCGCTAACCAGGGCGCGGCAACCCGGCTTGCCTCCAAGTTTCCCCGGACACTCTCCTTTCCTGATGGCCAGTGTTCGTCCCCATAAGCCCCTAAGCCCCGTGGCTCCCACCCTTCCCCTCTCTCTTCCACTGCGGTCCATTGCCTGCAGGCAGAGTTCAAGTTCAGTCCCGGCTTTTGCTCTGGATTTAGAAAAAGGAGAAGGGGTGGGAGAATTGGAGGGAGCCGGCTAGTCGGGGCGAGGCCGAGGGGAGGCGGAGAGAGGTGGCCTCTGATTGGTTGGGGAGGGGGAGTGGAGGCACGGAGTTTCCCACAATGCCCCGGTGCGGTGCAGCCGCGGATGGATGCTGCGGGAAGGGGCTGCCATTTGCTGCCCCTGCCAGCGGCGCGCGGACCTGCCCGCGCTCACGCCGCCTCCAGCGCCCTCAGTCCGACCGGCCTCTGCAGCGGCACCGCCTCGGCTTCTTTCGCGGCCGCCGGAGCGGTCGCCATGAACCCCAGCTCCTCGGCGGGAGAGGAGAGAGGGGCGACGGGCGGCAGCAGCAGCAGCGGAAGCGGCGCCGGGAGCTGCTGCCTGGGCGCCGAGGGCGGCGCGGACCCGCGGGGTGCAGGGGCAGCGGCGGCGGCGGCGGCGGCTGCCTTGGAGGAGCCCGCGGCCGCCGGACAGAAGGAGAAGGAAGAGGCGCTGGAGGAGAAGCTGAGGGACTTAACTTTCCGGAAGCAGGTCTCTTACAGGTAGGCGCGGGAGCTAGCGAGACAGGTGCCGCCCAGGGCGGGGGACGCTTGCCCTAGCTCCTGAGAGGCACTTCTGTAGAGTTGGGGCGCAGTCTCTCTCTCAGTCAATCTCTCTCTCTCTCTCTCTCTCTCTCTCTCTCTCTCTCTCTCTCTCTGTCTCTCTCTCTCCTCCGTGGCTTTGCCCCTCTCTATGTCTGTCTGTCTGTCTGTCTGTCTGTCTGTCTGATCAGTCTCTCTTCCCTCACTCTCCCGGGGATATGTTGTTCGCATCCTCTAATTCTGGGTTGAAGGGAAGAAGTGGGGTGCCCCAGCTTCTCCTTGTAACACCCAGGTAGGGGTGCACTTGTAACAGAGGAGCACACTAAGGTCAGAACAAGATCATACCCGCATCTGTGAGCGCAGGGGATGCAGACCCAGACTTGCCCAGTTTAAAGAAGAGTCGCCAAAGTTGCCCCTGGGCTCGTGTCATCTCCCCCACTCCCTCTTCCTTGCAGAGTTCACTGGGTGAGCCTTGGGCACTCGCTGGATGGCTGAGCTCTGTTCTGACAGGCAGCAAAGAACAACCTATACAGGAGAGAAATCCTTAGGGGAAGTTCTTGTCTGTTAGACTGGGGAGGTGTGGGTCTCTTCCTGTAGGTATGCAGGTATGTCAGTGGGTGTTGGCATTAAGTGCGTGTGTGTTCTCTCCCTAACCCAGTGTGTCAAGAAGATGTGGACAGCCCACTTCCAGGCTCACTCCCTGACCGCCAGTTCCAGTGCGGGGGAGAAGAGACCACACTGGCACCTGAGGCTGGATGTGTCTTTGACACTGGGACAGTGTACGATGAATGTCCGCCCAATTACACCTTAAGAAGCCCCAGTTGGGTCAGGATGCAGACCAAAGTGAAGATTTAATGGTTCCCCACACTCCTCTCCCATTCCCAGGCACGAGAGACCACTCTCACTGGTGATTTTTTTTTTAAAGTTGAGGCAATAAGCAGCGTATTGCTGGGTCTCAGAGTGATACTTGAAAAGTGGGGGGGGAAGAGGGGGTCAAAGGAAGGCATCTTTGGAACCCTGCTCTTTTTGGGTTAGCATTCCCTTCTAGAATAACCATCTAAAGTATTAAGCCTGTCACACCATGTGCTGTTATGTAAGCAAAAGCAGATGACAGAGGTGTGTGGGTTGCGAGGGTGTGCTCTGTTTATGGGGGCAGGTGTGTGAATCATTGGGATCCCCACAGGCATTGCCTGGACTGGAGGCCCTGTCATCAGGGCATGTGCCCTGTGTCTAAATGCCGGTTTCTGCTGATTTCCTAAATGGTCTCCGTAGCCAGGTGGCTGCTGCTGCTGCTGCTGCATCCCTTGCTTGCATTTTGCTCTCCGTGCGCAGAGGGAGTTTCCCACCTGAGTTGTTCTCTTAGTTACTCACACAGATCAGATCCAAATGGATCTTTTTATATTTTCGGTTTCTAAAAATAGGCAGGTGGAGGGGGGTAGTGGGGTAGGCCTAGGAAGGTAGGCTAGGACACAGGCAGTTCAGTTCTACTTATGATGGTCTGTCTGGGTCTTAGGGGAACAGGGACTATATTCAGCCTAATTTAAGTTGAGGGGGTGTTATCACGTGAAGTACACTGTGGGTCTGGGCTTCAGGGCTAAGAGAGGCTCCTGGGTCATTGATATTCATGAGACTTCTCATTGGGTAGGGCTGTGAAGCCAGAATTTGCAAGGGAAATCTCTTGAGCTTGCCTCTTGGCCGGGGTCATTCTCTTGAGCCTCTCTCCTGGAAAAGCTTAGCATAGGGGCTGCAGCTTTCTGGGCAGAATGTTCCCCCAGGCGCGAGGAAGTGTGTTCATACACAAACAGACATGGGAGCAGGAGCATTTCTGTGAGAGAGGAGCAGTGGGAGACACTGGCCTGTCGTGAAACCCACTGTGGTGCGTTTTATTTCTTGAATAAAGCCTCACAGCTTCCAAGGCAGTGACACTGCCACACACAGCCCCTCAGGTGGCTGGTCAGAAGGCTTGCAGTCCCCAGGGGAAGAGCCTCCACTCTCTGTGGGCGATGGTGGCTGTCACACTCCTCAGGTGATGCTTACACACCAATACCTGAGAGTTGCTGTCTCCAAGGGTCAGTCATTGACCCTTGAACTCATAAATCTCTCAGCTGAAGCAATCCAGGCAGTCTTAAAAGCAAGAAGGGCAGTGGGGAGTGATCTTGCCTGGCGTGTGTTAATCCAGGGTCACCTCTGTATTTTGGACACTGCCTATGTATTTGTTTTTAGAGTCATAGCAAACGGTCTTCCTGTTTGCCTTGGTGGCCCTTTGTGTTGGGCTCAGAGGTGGCGCTGGACCTGATGGTCTTGATGAAAGGATTCTGGCCACAACTTAGCATGGGGGACTAGTGGGAGGTAGTGGAGTGGATTTCGGAAGCCCTCGGGGAGTAGATTCTATGCAGGAGTGTATGGCTAGAGTAGGAGGTACAGCTTCTATGTAGGGGATCATTTGAGGTGGTGGAGTGGAGATCTGCAGGCAGGTGAAAATGTCTTGAAGAACATGAGTATTTGTAGAGTGAAAGTTGGTGTGAAGAAGGGGGCTTTGGAGATGTGTGCGTGTGTGTGTGTGTGTGTGTGTGTGTGTGTGTGTAGGGGGGTCTCATCTGCTCCTCTTGTTGCTAGGGAACATATAAGCTAGAGTTTAAAAATAAATGAAGAGTGGGTGGGCATATGTAGTGACTCCTGTCTTTTTAGGAACCAGAGCCCTTTACAAAAAAACCTTTAAATAACCATTACTGGAGGCAGATTATTCATTTTGCTGACTTTTGCTTTGTGAAGTCAAATAAACTCCTTTACATACCCCTAGATTCCCCCCCATTATCTTTTCTTTCATTGGCTGTTCTTTTGGGGGGTGATTTTTCCCGTGCGAATTTTCCCTTTCTTTCAGAATCTGCACCCCAAGAGCAAATCGTTCCTGTAGACTGTAAAGCTGGAGGCTTTAGCAGGCACTGCAACGAATCTGCCACTTTTCTGTTAAAATTACTACTTCCTTTTTCTTTGCAAATAATGGTGTTGCAACAGATACATCTATGTAAAGGACTATATAATATGTAGGGACCCCTTATTTTAACTGCTGTTAGAATTCTCGTTTAAGTGAGTAAAAAGTAAAGAAAACCCAGAAAGACAGAGAGAAGGAGAGAGAGAAAAGATATGGACTGTATTCTGTTTGTCAGGCAACATTGTGGGAAGTATTTTAGCATATTGTTTCTTTCTTGTATGCCTGTGTGTGTGCCTGTGTGTAAGCATGAGTGTGGGAACGCGTGTGGTTGCATATGTATATGTGCAGGTGCATGTGGAAGGTTGAAGTTGACATTTTCTTTTTAAAATCTCTCTTAATTTTATTTATTGAGAAAGGGTCTTTGAACTTGTAACCAGTTGATTCTGGTTAGTGCAGCTAGCTAACTTGCTCTGGGAATGCCTTGTCTCTGATTCCCAACTTCTGGGATTACATGTGGCCACGAAACCAGCCCATCTTCTAAGTAGAGCTTAGATGTCGAATGATGCTGGCCAGACAAGAGCTTTGTCAACTGAGCCTTAGCCTTAGCCTTGTATATTCCATCTTATTTAAGCTTATGGTGGTTCCATGATATGATTATTACTGTTTCTGTTTTAGAGACGCTTGGGGCTTGGGCTAGAGGCAACTCTGACTCTAAAGGACGTTCTCTTTAGATTGCATCTTTCTGGTTGTTTCCTCAAGCATCTGTGCTAGGTTTGAACTCTTTGCATGTGTGTACACAAATACCAGTGTGTGTGTGTGTGTGTGTGTGTGTGTGTGTGTGTGTGTGTGAGAGAGAGAGAGAGAGAGAGAGAGAGAGAGAGAGAGAGAGAGCGAGAGCACTGATTCTTCACCTCATCCACATGATTCTTCAGGTTTCCTTGATCTTTCTTTTTCTTTTTTTCTTTTTCTTCTTAAATTTAGACAGGGTCTCTGCATGGTTCTGGCTGTCCTGGAATTCACTTTGTATACTCTGTAGAACGGATTGGTCTCGAACTCACATAGACCCACCTGCCTCTGACTCATGAGGTGTGCGCTAACAAGCCCAGCTCTCCTGCTCTTTCTTAAATGCTTCCTCCTTTGGGCCGAGACTCCTTGCCTTGGCCTTGATGGCTAGTGCCTTCAGAAACCCTCTACTATTTCAGAACTGGAAATGAATATAAATTCATGATCTTTAGCAAATTGTTTGGTTTTGCTTCCGAGAACAAAACCACCTCCGAGACACCTGTTATCTCTACGAAAGACACCCATGTTAGAAGTTTATGCACTTTTAAAATAATTTCTGCAGGTGCTGTGTAGGTGCATGGGGGCTTGGTGCAAAGCTGCCGCCTTTCCTCTTTGGGCAACATGCAGCAAAAGAGACAGTACAAGGCTGCTTGTGAGGGGGCCTTGGCAGGTGCCGCTGCTTAGGAATTTCCACGCATGGACTTGAACTTCGTTTGAAAGTCACGGTGGTCACACTTGGCCTTTCTCACAGGAAGTTTCTAGTACAATACAGAAGCAAGGGCAAGGACTACGGAACTTCTTAGGGTAGACAACTGCTAGAAAGGGGGTCTCTTATTCCTTAACTTTGACGACAACAACAGATCCAGTTGTCCCTTAGTGGCTGTGGGGGGATTGGCTCCAGGACTGCTGTGCAGATGTCAAAATCTTCCGAGGCTTAAGCCCTTCAGGCAAAACAGCATCACGCTCACACATAACCTGTTTGCACCTTTTCCTTAGCTTCGAGTCAGCTCCATTTCTTAAAATATGCAATGTTTAATGCAATCTAAAGAGTTGTCAGAAACCATTCATGACCACATGGCATCCTTGGTCCAGAAATAATTAGTTTTTATTTTTTCCCAAATGTTTTCAATCCACGGTTTGTCAAGACTGTAGTGGCAGTTGTAGAGAACACAGAGGGCTCACTGTGTTACCCATGTCGTGCTCTGTCCACCCAAACAAGACTGTGTTCGTAAGGGACAGCCGGGAGTTGGAAGCTAAACAGGGTAGCACAGTCATGGCTCCTCCTTGCTGTGGAGTTGGTAACATACAGAGAACATTGTCTTCTGAATTTCCGCGGGTAGTGTTCATCTTTACAAAGCCAGTTTTAAACGTCTGTGCTCTGTTTCGTACATTTGTTAGATAAAGAGTTCAGGAGGAGGCGGAAACACGGCCGGTAATGTCCTGTTTACCTCCAACCGTGAGTTAGGCATGGCACGCTTGCCTTTCTCAGTGGGCAGGTACACCGGGTGAGATTTCAAATGACCTGCTGTCCAGAGTGTGTCTGCCGAGGCTGATCTCTGAGAGGTTAGATTTGATTCGTTTCTGTTTTTTTTTTTTTTTTTTTTTTTTTTTTTCTTTTACATGGGAAAGTTCTCACTCCGAGCCCCATGGAGTTGGGGGCTGGAGAAGTGGAATAGAGCTTTGCTGGTGTTCAATTCTGTTGTGGCAACAGTGGTATTGCCTCATGGGGCCAAATTAAATTAGAGGAGAGCTAGCTCTTTTTCCAACACTCGACTTTCTAATCTGAGAAAATGTGGACTCCCAGGGAGTGCCAACCTGGCCGCTGCACCTCTCTGTTCTTCTGGGCTGGGTTCTGGAGTACTTGTTTTCTCTGCCACCCCAAGGCATACTTGGAGTCGAAACCCCTGTGAGACCAGAGACATCTGGAGAAACCATAGTCACTTTTGGGCTTGACATGTGTTCTTGAGTTTGCATTGGTTGCACTGGTCCTGTGAGCTGTGAGGACTGATTTTTTTTTTTTTGAGGTCCTATCTTGGGGTAGTTGCTGCATCCAGGGGCATATGTGAGCTCTTCTTCTGATGGGTGCCAGAGAAAGGAAGGAATTTGCACAAAACAACAATAAACAAATACCAGAGGGAGATGAAATTTGCACAGAATAATGATGGAACAGACTAATTTCTAATTGAGCTGGATGGAGCAATTGCCAGGCACAGCAAACCAGGGTAATGCGCAAGATTAAAGAAACACAATACCAAGCTGAGCCTGTCTGAGAGCACTGCTCTCAGAGGACCTCTCTGCTTGGGTGCCAGCAAGCTCCTCCTACGGTGAGCACCCTGGAGGCTCAAGTTTGGGTGGTCCTCATGTGGGTCCCGTCGGATAACTTTGTTAGGACTCAAAACTTTGTTAGTGATAGCCTGATCTAGGAATTATGATAGTAGAGAAATTATGTATCTTCTTTGAGGCTCAACATAGTCACTGTAAAATGGGGTCACAGAAGTATCTGCCCCAGAGGCTTAGAGATAAAGGGTGTCACATTATGTCCACAACTCAATTGGGTTGGCTGTCTTAAAGAATCTTGTTCTTCTTGATTGGTAGATAGAAGATAAATATTTATTGAATGAATTACTTAATCGTCAACTTTAAATAAGCAGCTACTTTTGCCTCTTTTGGGTCCACTGTAAATACCATTTCCCTATCTTCTGCCTTTCTCTCCTGTACACTCGGCTCAGCAGCCTGGAACAGTGTTTCTGTTTACAACTTCCTCTTGGAGTACCTGCTCCAGCCCTCTAGCCAGCTGCTGGAGGCCGGAGGAGGGAGGCAGAAGCGCTTCCTTACCCATCTATTTGCAGCTTGTCAGAGAAAAGGCCTTAATTTGCCTTCTGAGCAGTGCTAATTAGCTCTCCGGCTCTTTCTGTCTGTCTCATGCCTTTCCAAGGGCAGCATTGATTTTTCTTCTCAGGGTATTTTCTGCCCATGTTTCCTTCTGTGAGTAGAACTTTTAACCCAGCATTCCTGGGGCCTGTCCGTTCACTCCAGCAACCTAGGCTGTGTGTTACTTCACACATCTTTCCTTTAGACCCATCTGAATGATGTGCATGCGAGCACGTGTATGTGCATTCTTTCGTGTGGGTATGTGCATGCACGTGTGTATGTGTGTCTGTAAGGTTACTTGAAGAATGCCTTAGCTCACTCTGAGACTCCAGGCTTTTGCTTTGTTTATAATTTGCTTAATTACAAAGTCTTCAAAAGAGTGACAACTACTCTTCACAGTCATGTATCCTATACAGCACGGGAGAGCGGCTCATGAGCTCCCCATCATCTCCAGTATTCCACGAGGGGTGGTCCAAACCCAGCTTGGATTATTCTAGATCAAAGTAGCCCATTATGTCAGATGTGTGCACACCGGCTGAAGGAGGGGGCTGTCACGAGGAAAGCCTCAGGGAGAGGTCTCTGCAGGTACACGCTCTCTCTTTCTAGCCTTGCGTTTTGTAAACTTTGAGATGGAGCAAGCATCATTGTTTAAAAGGAATTTGCTGGTTCTTGCATAAAACCTCCATGAGATTTGCTCAAGTGGAGACTTGCCTTTACATTTTTAGAATCACAAATAACTTTCTGATAAGGACTGGTTCTGGCTTTACTGCATGAATACTCTGGCTTTTGCTGTGGGGGAAGCACCCAGAGTTTAAAGAGTGATAATCTCCTTCTTACTCTTTGGTCCCTCTTAGAATGCCTTATGTTCCCTGTGTGTAAAATGTTCACTACGGTGGTACTCACTCTATAGGAATATTTGTAGTTTAAATGAGAGCTCATACAGTTCTGGTCCCAACAGAGCAGATGGCATAGGTGTGTTTTAGAAGGCGGTGTTACCTATGTGGAAGTCCAGTGACATAGCAGGAGAATTTATTATCATTCTTCCAAAACACTGAAAATCTATCCTGGGTCAGTGATTGACAGTAAAATGATTCAGATAATTTCAAAATGAAGTGAAGCTACATTAAGTATGAAAATCTATAGGGTTTGGCATTCATGGCATTGTAAATTTCTGCTTTTTTTTTCTGGAATGGGTTAAAGTGGAGTTCATTTCTTACCTGGCTGTGAAAAGGGATTCTGCTGTTACGAGGCCTGGAAACTGGATCAGGCAGAAGGCAGAGAGCAGAGCAGCCAGGTGGTATAAGTGTGTAGGGAGTCAGGGTGCAGAGACCCAGGCTCCCCGCTGTCCATCTGAGAGCAAGAATCCTGACATGGAGAGCTGGGTCGGCAGTGGCAGAGCCTGAAGTGTCTGTCAGGAGTAGGTGCTCAGATAAAGATAGAGCTGTCACATCTGATTGCAGGACACAAAACATCTCTCTCCTCCCTCGTCCTGATGATGTACCCTTTGTGTACAGAGACAATGGCCAACTGGTCTACCCTGACAATCAGAGGGTGAAAAAAAGAAGGACCACTGCTCTGGATTAGTTCAGAAATAGGAGACTCAGCCTTCTGGGATGTTCAGTCAGTTCTACCAGACTAAAGAACAGAATTTATGCGAGGGGGGAGGGGGAATGATTGGGGAATAGTTGGGGGGGAGAGGAACTATGGGAACTATGGTGGGTGGGAACTGGGAAAGGGGAAAGCCTTTGGAATGTAAACATAGAATATAGAAAATAAAAATTAAAAAAAAAAAGAATCTTAGAGGGTTTTATTGTTGAGTACATCACACCAGCTCAAGACTCTGAAATAAATGTTGGTGTGTATGTGTAGGGGGCGTGTAAGGCAGATGGCTACTTTAGTATATTTGTAGATTTGTAGGAAATAGAAAGTAGATTCCTTAAAGGGACTGATATTTATTAAAGTGTGTGTGTGTGTGTGTGTGTGTGTGTGTGTGTGTGTGTTATGTCAGATCTCTGAAAAAATTAGTTTTTGCATGTGTGTGTCTATGAGTGTTCACATATGAGTATGTGCTGAGGCATGTTCATATGTATGTCCAAGACTTTGATGATAGGTGTCTTTCTCTTGGTCTCCACTGTGCATATTGAGACATTGCCTCTCCCTTGAACCCAGGGCTCACCGACTCACCTAGTCCAGCCAGCTAGCTCTAGAAGTCTTGTTTCTCCCTTCTGAAATATAACTGAAATCATAAGGCAGCCACCATGCCTCCCTGGCATTTACATGGGCACTGGGGATCTGAATTCATCTTTGCATAGCAAGTGTTTACTGATTGAACCATCTCCCCAGCCTCCTGTAAAATTCATTTCTATTAAAAAAACTTAAAAGCAATTTGTTTTAGAGGTAAGAAGAGCTTTGCAGGAGCTTGTGAGGAAGCTACTAAGAGGGAGTTTTGTGTACCATTTTGAGGAAAACTTCTGGAACATTCCTTAGGCCAAAAGGACTAGAGATTTAATCGTTGTATGTGACTGACAGGTTTTGAGGCAAGGCACTCAGATGGAGAGCATTCCCTGTAGAGGGTTTTGATGGAAACGCTTGATTAAAAATAGACTCACTCTTTTAAATTGACCCCTTGTCCTTGTAGAGGCTGAGCTGTGGCTTGTTCTAGTCTCTTTCTACTTGAAATGCTATCCCTCGCATCTGAAGTTTGAAAAAAGGAGAAAACCGTGTGTGTGTGTGTGTGTGTGTGTGTGTGTGTGCGTGTGTGTATGTGTGTTGGCAGATGGCTTTCTTAGTCATCTGAATCACCAGTACCTGCTGTACAAAGTACTGTAGCCCAAATGGCTTGTGAACCACATAGCACTGGAGGGTCACGTCTGAAACCTGGGTGCCTGAAAGGTCAGGTTCTCAGGAGGGCTTTCTTCTGGGTTGGCTTTGGCTGTGGTCTTGCTGACTTCCCACATGGCTGAGAGAGCCAGAATGAGGCTTGTCTCTTCCAGGATGGCTGCTAATCTTGATGAGAGGGCTTCACTTTCCAGTGACCTGATCCCCTCCCAGAGACCCCGCCTCCTGCCACTAATCACTGCAGGGGGTAGGGTTTCAGTGTAGGAAGATGTTAAAACTCCTTGGGAAAGCACAGTAGGACTCTTATGTATGCTATGGGCCTGACATAGGAATGACCATGTGGAGGTTTTCTGGGGTAGGGAGTAAGCACGGACATTCAGCCTACAATCCGGCACACCTGGCATTCTTAGGAAGTCACAAGCAGTCCTATTTCTGTCATCCCCATGGGTCTCTGAACCATTCCTGTGCAGTGAAGGCAACCTGTGTACTTCTAAACTCTCTGTAAAGTACAGGGCCAAGCAGCTTCTTCAATCAGATACTTCTCTACCTGTGAATATTAAGCAAACCCACTTACCAGTTTTACCCAGGAGCTGTTAAATGCTCAATATACAGCATTTCGCTGAAATCATCATTAGGGGAGGACTACTACCATGTCAGTTGTATTGATAAAGACATGGGTGTTTGTAGTGTCGGCAGTTTCCCGAGGTCACAGAGCTAGGTAAGTGGTATATGACGTTTCTCTTTATCCATCTCTTTACTCACAGCTTCTCAACTACGGGTCACTCTCTCACTCTCCCATATTTGTTGTGCAAAGAATCATATTTTCGCAATGTAGTGCCTTATTATACCAAACTGCCCAGGGCATTGTGTGTGGCCTGCATTAGTTTCAGTGGGCCTAGACGGGCCATATCCAGGACATGGAGAAAGGCCTTACCCATAGTCCATTGCCATGTGTGTTTTGTGCCCCAGCATAAGACTGGGTGGACACCTGCCACTTGCAGGTGTAGGGAGGACCAGACTGAACTTTCCACGCGGACTCCTTTAAAACAGTGTGAACTTTCCATTCCATTCCATTCCATGGGATGGGGAAGGCAAATCTAGCTTCCTGGGACTCAGAAATGATTGTGGGATGAGCGCCTGGCACTGATCCTTTTAAATTCTATCTGCAGGACAAGGCCTCATGATTTGTCATGAGAGTCGAACCTGAAGGAAGGTGGGTGATGGTCATGGGTTAGGGCCCAGAAAAGTTAGGCCTAAGGAATATATCTGAGCATGTTTCAGGGCTGACTGGTTATCACCACCATTCGATCGATAACCAAAATTATATCCTTAATTGGAAGTGGGCCTTTTGCATTTAACCAGTGAACTGTTCAGGCTGTGAGTACTTGCAGTAGTTTTCCCACAGTCGTGTTTTTCAGCGTTGATGTTCATGTGTGTACTTATAGACAACTAGAAGGTTCCAAAGCGGCACGTCAAAAAAGAAAAAAAAAACCTGAGTCATTTTCACATTTGAAGAAGAATCCTTCAGAGTGTCTTGAGAAAATAAATCTCTATCTCGAAAATAAATGTTGAAGCTATTTAAAGATTAAAACAGAAGCTTTCTACGAGTTAGTACGAGACTACTTACAACAGAATCCAAGGGATTTTCTCTTAAGACCAATTTTTGGAGATTTCTTTCACTGTTAATACCAACTAAATTTAGGTTACTTAATAATAATAAAAATGTGCGGGCTGCATTTCAGGCTTAGCGTGTGTAAGCCCCTTTCACACCAGTGATCTCATTTTAACTGCAAACAATCCGCTGCACCCCTGTGTTGTTTCCACAGCCAGTATCCACGGAAGGGAGCAAAGCCACAACCACCCAGTGACTTCCTTAAGGCCACACGCCAGTGATCCTGCCAGACCCGATTTGGCTTTCGGATCTCAGGTCCCACCTTCTTTTTACTTCAGGCACTGTTTCCTCAAGTGACTCTATGGAAAGATAGTTAGCAACATTACCCTCTTATTAATTTTATTTACTTGAATCCATCTCTATTATTAATCACAATGGCCAGAGATGGAATCAATTACCAACTGGCACACACCAAATCCATATGGCACGGGCGGCAAGGATGATCTCACTGCCGCCCCATTACCCTTTCCTGGTCTCTGTTTAATACGACTCTTCCTAGGAAAGGGAAGAAAATGAGAAGGGCTGGGGAGGGAGGGAGGTAGTGGGGCTCTTCCTTTGCATTAGTTGCTAGGCAGCAGCCATTTCATTGTAAGGGAGATCCAGTTCAAGTAATGACATAGGTTTTTCCAAGAATAGCAGCGTGTCGTTTTTATAGCAGCTGCATTTCAGGTCTCCACAGAGCACATGTTCTGGCGGCTCGGTGACTTTAGGGGAAGGAAGAACCACTTCAACTTCTTTTGTGGGAGGCACGGAGAAAATTCAATAGAGCCGATCGCCTGATAACCAGTACTCCCACCGGCTGTGCCTGGCCTATCATCTGTAGGTAGCCAGAGCAGTTTTTAGAATTTGGAGTTCTCTCCAGAAAGGATAGTTGAAATGTTCGTATGCTTTGAGGCCACTGATTTAATATCCATGAATCTCATTTCAATGGGATACTCTGATAGTTTACAGTCCTAGGTTGTTTCAAGTAACTTGGTCTAGAACAGAATTTGGTTGCCCTCAAGAAGTAGGATTGTGGCTCTGATTTCATTGTATTGGTGTTTTTCTGGCAACTGAAGACTCTTGGAAAGAAATAAAACAGAATATATAGGCTAGTGTAAGCCATGAGTCGAGTTTGACCAGGAAGGCCTGTAACTCCCTTCTGGGTATAGTCAGAATGCATGGCTGCTCCATGGTGGCTGTAGAGTGATCACACGTCCTACTTTCCCAGCGTGCACCGGGAAAGTCAAGACTGTCTCCTGAGAGAAAATGCCCCTGTCCAGGGTAAATGGCATGCTTAGAAACTGCCTTTAACTTCCAGTAAGTTGCCCTCCCATTTAAGGAGCAGTATCTCTTCCAGGAACTAAAAGTAGTGTCTGAACATAGTAATACGTGGGCAAATTCACAAATGGTCAATGGTTATTTCCATCTCTGCAGCAACGGATGCCACTCCCACATTTCTCTGTGTACTTCTTAACAGTTATTTGAGATGGCTTTGGTGAAGCAGTTCAGGTTACAGGAGCCCGTTGTCTGTAAGAGGGAAATCAAGTCCGGCAGTGTGGAGGAAGAGAAGATGGAGACCCTTCACTCCCACCTGGTACTGAACCCTTGGGAAGGCAGATCCAGGTGTCTGTCAGGAGAAGCACGTCTGGGAGCGGCTCAGTGATCTGCCTTGGCACCTCTCAGAGCTGTACCAGGATCATCAACTGAGTCCGACTGCCTGCTAAGTAAGGTACTTTATTATGTGCTATATGCATATGATCTCAGTTAACTTTTGTGGCATCTTTATGAGGGAGATACTTCTTCTATCCATATAGAACAGGAAACTGAGACACAGAAACAAGATAGTGAAGTTACACAGAAGCCATAGGCAACGAAGCCAGGATCTGCGTCCCAGAACATCCCTAGCTCATGCCCTGTCTTCCTTACCCCTGTGAAAAATGCAGAAGTAGAGCAGTCTGACCTTTCTTTAGGGAATCACCTCTGTTTTGTTGGACCCTGCACTGCTTATGGGGTGCGTGACGTGGGGGTAAACACCAAGGTGCATGGACCGCACCAGGAATAGTGATGAGATCTTTGGGAGCTATTATTGGGTGGCGGGGCAGGGAAGGCTTGCTCTCGCTGCTGATACCACCTTAGGGAGACCTAAGACTTGTGCATGGGCAGCCAGACTCCTTTGAGCGGGGCTCACCTGCACGGTTGCCTGTGTCTTCCAGCCACACTTTAGGGGGAGAGTTTCCGTTGTTCCTCAACCTCCTTTTATCCCCAGCACAGATCACCAGCCCTGCTACTGAATTCCTTGTTGCTTACATTAATGACAGTTGTGTTTTGCTTGCAACTAAAAAAAAAAAAGTAAAATAAAAACAAGTAAATCTTATTAACATGTGGTCTTTCAGCCTGGCCTGGTAAGTGTCTTCTATGCTGGACAATTGTGTTAGGGAAATCACGTATCACTGGTTGGGTCTTATTAGAGAGTTTTCATTCTAGTAACAACATATGTATTTTTAAGGGAATACATATAATGGAAATTAGTTTTTCTCCATTAAGATTTATTTTTACTTTAAATTTATTGGCATATATTCATGTCTTTGTACTAGTGAATGCAGGTGCCCATGGAGGGCAGAAGAGGGTACTGAGTCCACTGGAGCGGGAGTCATAGGTGAGCCCTCTGACATGGGTACTGGGAACCAAACTGGGGTTCGCTGGAAGAGCAGGATGCACTCCTGCTGCCTGCTCGCCTCTCTAGCCTTTTGGCTTCCATTTTTATGATCAGTTATCTTTATACTTCAGGTTGAACAAACTGAGTGCTACAAAGGCACATAACTGGTTTCAAGTCAAAGAAGTCATACATGCTGGGCCCAGTTGCAGGTCACCCGCAGTCCCCACACACCCCATCCTGTATTGCTGTACTGCTTCCACTTGTATCCCAAGCTGGTCCTTTGGCTTTTACGTGTGGGGATTATGTTTTCCCTATTGGCAGGCATTACAGATAACTCTTCCCCGTTTCTATATAATGTGTCTTCATGTATTTAAAGTCAGAGTCCGTCTGCCCGTTTTCATTCTTACCCCTGTTGTACTCATCGTTACTTTCATGGCTGTCCCTGATTTGGCAATGTGTTGTCAGATCCGTGGTTTTCTTCATAAAAATGGAGGACTAACCTAAGAATTTGGTCTAACCAAGGCTAGCACCAGCATATATAGAGTGTTTGTTCAAATCAGAAGTGGACAGATTCACACAAATCCCATGCTGCTTCAGATCCCAGCCAGCCCCAGAGCCGGAAGGGAGCCTGTTCTGAGGAGTGCTGGCATTTTCATCTCCAGATGTTCCTGCTCTCGGTGGCCTCCCGCAGGGACACAGCCTAGTTGCTGCAGGTGAATTGTAAGGACTTGATTTTTCCAAGGTGGCCATTGGTTGTAGGCATGGATTAGCATGGGTGCAAGCCGGTTGCTATAAAACCCATTGGAAAGCCAAGTCACCAGATCACATGCTCAACCAAGTATTGCTACATCCCCCCCGCCCCGGGCCCTGCTTAAGGTGCAGCGATTTTATTCAATAGTTGTTATTGCAGTTTGGGCAGTGTTCATTTGAAAAGCTTTATATGCATGCCAGACACCAAACACTTCTAGAAAGTTTGAGATACATCCCTCTCTCTATCTGGTCCTCTCTCCTCATTTCATTCCTTCCTGTCCTTAATAAGTAAGGGCTTTTTTTTTTTTAAATTACGATCATCTCTATTTCTCAGACTGTGGCTGTCACTATCCTCCTGTCTTTGCTGTTACAGGGGCTGGGGGCTCTGGAAGCCTCCGTGTCATTGTTTGCTTTGACTCCTTGAGACGTCAAACTCATCTGACTCTAGTGAAGCTTCTTTGAATACAGTGGTTTTCAACCTGTGGGTCTTGACCCCTCTGGCAAACCGGTAGCTCCAAAAGTATTTACATAATTCTTCATAACAGTAGCAAATTACAGTTATGAAGTAGCAACGAAATAATTTTATGACTGGGGGTCACCACAACATGAGGAACTGTATTACAGGGTCACATCATTAGGAAGGCTGAGAACCACAGTTTGAGTTAGTTGCAATGCAACTGAAGAAAGCTGGCTGGGCTGGGTTAAAGCTATAATGGATGGCTGTGGTGGTTTGAATGAGAAATGCTACCCATAGGCTCAGGATTTTATACACTCGATCCCTAATTGGTGGAGCTGTTTGGGAGGTGGTACAGTCTTGCTGGATGAAGGACACCACTGGGGCAAGCTTTGAGAGTTCATAGCCTCTCCCTACCTTCTGTTGTGCTCTTTGTCTCTCTGACAGAGGTCTGTCTGTCTGTCTGTCTGTCTCCCCCCTCCCCTCTTTGGAACCCTAGGTCGAACTGAACTCTTCTTTTGCTGTTACCCAGATGTGATGAGTTATCACGAACGTCATGGAAAAAATGACTTGCTTTGCCTAGGTGTAGCATTTTATCATCTCAGCCCTAGGACTGTGCTGTCGTAATAGAAGACATCAGTCTCCTCTGCCTTTTGAAACCAATTCAAATCAACTAAAGGCAATATCCAGTTCTTTGGTCAAACCAGCTAGACACAATGTGCTTAGCAGCCACAGACACAAGTAGCTACCATATCAGGTGGCACAGATAAAGGTCACTATACCAGTCTGGAGAGCTCAGCGGAGTACTGGTGATTTGAGGGACATGCAAAGACACCAATTTATCACAACTGTAGGAACCCCTAGTCAGCCATCCTTGAATGGTAGCCTTGAACAGTACTGTTCTTGAACTAAGACGCCTAGCTCTCTGGCTACAGTGTCACGTTTTATGGATATAAGAGAGGAGAGATCATTCTAGGTTATGGAGAAAATCATTCTTAATGTTTCCCATCATGCTTCCTGCCATGTGTTTCTTCCTTTAAAACTGCAGTGGTGACTCACTTCCCAAAGGATAAGGTCAAGGAGTCTTCCCTCTCATCTCCTACTTCACTAAACGCCCAAACCTCTAGGCATAAGAGAACCTGATTGGACGGACTGGAAATGTTACTGTGTAAAATAGCTCAGCGTGTGATGGTTGCTTGAAAGGTGAACTTCCATCTGTAGATTCTTGAAATTCGAACGAGATCAGGGTCCAAGAGAGAAGCATAAACTTGGATTCTGGACCTGTAGCTTCAGTCCGTGTCAGTCTCAGAGGTTGCTTTCTATGCTGTGTGCTTTGTGCTTAGTGTTAGTTTTATAAATCTTTAGTTTAAATTCCAGGTGTGAGAGTATATGCATGGACTTAAACCTTTAATGTAGCTCACCTGGTGCCTAGAGAAGACACTCGAGGATATTCTGTGTTGGGCTGCAAGGATTGAACTAAAGTCCCAGGAAAATCTCTCTCTTCTCTCTTCTCTCTTCTCTCTTCTCTCTTCTCTCTTCTCTCTTCTCTCTTCTCTCTTCTCTCTTCTCTCTCTTCTCTCTTCTCTCTTCTCTCTTCTCTCTTCTCTCTTCTCTCTCCTCTCTCCTCTCTCCCTCTCTCCTCTCTCCTCTCTCTCTCTTCTCTTCTCTTCTCTTCTCTTCTCTTCTCTTCTCTTCTCTTCTCTCTCTCTCTCTCTCTCTCTCTCTCTCTCTTTCTCTCTGTGTGTGTGTGCGCGCGCGCGCATTCTCTGGTGCTTTGAACTGCTAATACTGCACACAAGGGTGTTCTAAAAATAACCTCAGCAATGTGCATCCTTCACTGAAGGGAGCTAGATAATTTGTGAGGATGATGAGTAATGGGAAGGAGAAAAGCTTTAAAAGATGAGAAATGAAAGACGCGGCTTTCTCTGGTTTCTCAGGCTCTCCCATGTCCTGAGTGCCCCCTTTGAAGCCTTGATATCGAAAATGGGAGATGTACTTACGATGAAAAGAATCTCTGTGAGAACCACTAGCTCTTTTTTTTTTTCTTACCTGTGTTTTATGGCATGAGCCGTCCCCTAGATAAAAGCTTAGCTGCTTCATAGGACTAGCCGTGAGGTGCGCATGTGCTCTATGTGCAGCTTAGTACAGAATACAAAGTTGGACAGTATGTGGCCTATTCTTGAAATATTTTCAAGGTTTATAGCTTACTAGGATCTACATGAAAATGTACTGGATGTGGATGTCCACTCAGTGTTATGCAAATGTATGCTGAGTGATACAAATACAAGAGAACTTGGAAGCTCTGGGGTCAATAATTTATGGTTTAGTGAGGGAAAAAAAGGCAAGGCATTGAGCTGTTATTATAATAATGTTGGATCATAAACACCAAGAAAGGGAAATGCAGGGGACTATGTACCTGTTTCAGACTAAAGCCTCTGGAGCCAGGGATGGTCATATGTGCCTTGAAGGAGGAAGAGGACATTGCTAGGCTAGCAAGAGTCAAAAGACTGATTCATATCACTGATGCAATGGAGAAAAGGTATCCTAAGCTCTCAATAGCAAGGTAGAGACAATCTTTTGAAACACGATCCATTGACTTCTAATCTCTTCCGAAGATCTCTCAAAATAGATCCTTTGATTTTTTTAAACCTAGAAATCCACACACAAAAGGATCTGTCTAGTTCCTTTGTACTTGTTAGACAGTAGAGGCTCGAACAAAGGTAAATATTAGCATAGAGTGGTGGCCATGCTCACTTGAGTTTCATGGACAGGAGAGGGGAAAGTTAGTTATGCCTGGGAGAAGGTTTCTTGGGCCATCGACTCTGAAGCGTTGATACAATTTCAGAAGGAAGCAGTTGGGCCACAGGGAGCAGAGCAAGGAGACATTGCAGCCCCCTCAAACGGCATAGGATGGGAATGCATGATAGATTGACAAAGTGTGAACTGTGGACCCATTCTGTTGGCGTAGGGGATGGAAAGTGAGGCAGACAAGGCAGGGGTTGGGGTGGTGGGTGGGGTGGGGCCCTGGAATGTCCTCTGAACTCTAGCTAATTGTAGTTCTTACTTTGAGATCAAAGCAAGAAAGCCACTGGAGGCTTTGGGGAAGAAAACTAACACCTTTCTCTCCAAATGAAAGCAAGCTGTTGCTCTCCCCGAAGCTGTTGCTGGTTCCCCTGCTTCTACAACCACTGTTGCTGCTGTAGAAGTCACTGTTGCAGAGGCTGACATCTCCAGACTCTGTCCCCACTCTACTGTGCACAAAGCTTTCTTCCTCCCCCCCAACACCCCCCAACCGAGGGCAGGAAGAGGAAAGGGATCTTTTCCTGTGCTGTGGTTAGGAGTGGAGCAGTAGGCCCTCCTCAGACCTCAGAGGCAAATCCAATCTTAGATGATGGTTGAGAAAGACGAACAAGGGCAATGCGACTTGTCCTTGATCACGGGGACCTCACCACTGCATCGAGTCACGGACTAACTGATGTTCTGATTCAGTGCCGTTCATTCACATTTTGGCACAGCAACGTTGCCTCAAATTCTTAACAAGTAAACACACATGAAAACTGGGACGCTGCTCTGCTGCGAAGCCAAAGGCTACCCTCTGATCGAGTTGGGAGTCTCAAGTTGTGGATTTTTCTTGTAGTGAGGCGGATAGTCCCCCATCCCCGATTCTAACGCCTAAAGATTACTAAACAAATCAATGGGAGAAACGTGTTTTCTGAATGGATTAAAGAAATCGTAGCCAAGCAGCTTGAATGTGCTCACGGCTGGGTGTGGTGATGCGATTGCCTGTTGCTGCTACGTGAACAGAGATGGACTGGGCCAGTCAGTACAAATGCCGATGATCTCACAGAGAGAAGAGCTTCGATTTCAGCTGCGGGCCGTGCCTTCTTTCCTTTCCAGACCTGATCTTTAGTAAATGGACTGCAGCATTGTGGGGGAAAGTCTGTGTGACCAATTCTGTCTGCTGGCTTTCATGCCTGTTCCCAAAGGATTAGGGAGACGGCCAGCACGGTCTCTGCATTATGCACATCCCATTGCCTTGCCCGAGAGCTGGCTTACTCTCTGCATTTTTAGAAAAATCATCATTTTCTCATATAAATGGAAAGTAGGGAAAGAAGGTTGGGAGAAAGAGTAACATTAGGATCAGAGTAATATCAGCGTGCTGGTAAAATAATAATTGAGTTTTGGTTTAGGGCCACCTAAAGAGATGAGCAATTTGCTTCCACAGGTCCCTGAAACGTGCCTGCTGCAAGGACAAATCCTGCCAATGAAAGTCAGAATTAAGAGAAACTAGTTTTTTATTAGTTGATAATTTAGGTGCAGTCATTCTAATGAAGCCAGTGTTGTTTTAAGGTAGAGGGCAAAGTTGAAAGGTAGAGTCCGTGCTTGGCATGTATAAAGCTTTAGGTTTCATCCCTGGTACTGCCCAAAAAAATGTACTATTAGGGACCCGCGGTTTTCTCTCTGATAGTCTATTTAAGATGTCTATTCTCTAGTCCCTAGACAAAAGGGCAAACACACTCGATGTGTGTGTTGGGGGGGCGTGCAAGTGTGTGTACTCGGGCATCACTTTCTGTATCTGAGACCCAGTATCCTTCTCTGAGAAGTGAGGCACCTGGAACTTACCGTCCAGGATGGTTTTGAAGTATGCACATGAGAAATTGTCATAGCTGAACTTAAATGTTCCTTGCTACATCGACTTAGGCCATCTGCCTTGGAGCCTTGTAGAGACTCTGGACTCTAGTGGGGTGGTCTGATGCTGCTTTTATTCTAATGCTAACATTGCTTCTTCAAGATGTGGTTGCCCCTGACAGCAGACCATCACACACTCAAGTTATACCATGTGAACCTTCTCCCCAATCCAACAGGTCAATAAAGGGCTAGAGCCTGTGATTGGGGAGGGAAGGGAGAAAGGTGGGACTGGAGGCTTGAGAGGGGGGGTTGTTAAGTTTTGTTTTGAGACAGTAGCTTGCTACGTAGCTCAGGAGGGCCTTGAGTTCGAATTCTTAACTGGCTCTGTTTGCAAACTGTGTGTCGCCATGCCCACAAATCCCCAAGAGGACCCCGACTCTTCTGTAGCATTCAGTAGCATTGAGTGATGCACGAGTTTTATTACTTTTCTTTTACACAATCCTTCTGCCTCTCCTCATCATCTTGCCCTCTGGACTGGGTTTACTTCTTGAGTTCCCATTTCTATTTTGCTTGGTTTGGTCTTTTTTATTTTTATTTTTGGATTTCTGCTTTCACATTTTATTTTATTTTATTTTTTGTTTCTGCCTTATTTGGTGGAACACACAATTTTTATAGCCACAACAGCATCCTAAATGAGTTTCTTCTTTTCTGCTAGGAACGTTATAATCCTTTTAGATTTCGGAGCTGTGGAAGTTTCCTAGGATCTGAAGCATCCTGCAGCAGCTTTCTCAGGATGAGGCCGTGGATGAGATACTTAGAACCCTCTCATGTCTGGGAATATCTTAGTTTCCTGCCTTCCCTTTTGGTTGATCAGTTTTTTTTTTTTTTTTTTAGGATGTATTTCTAGATGAGAAATAGACTTCCCAAAAGTTTTCAGTGTGAAGTCTAACATTATTCGGACTCCCATGAATCTCTTGCTTTTTTCCTTTCTTCCTTCTTTTAAAAAACACATTTTCTTTATATTTTCTATTTAGAACATTGGAAGCTCATATGTCATTGTGGTTTCAAATGTTCATGATGTTGGAGATGTTTTAGACTCTTTCAGATGGAAATTTTTATTTCTAGAGAATTTTGCTATTGGGGCTTGGAGGAAGACTTCCTTTTCTTCCCATTTTATCAATCGCTTTAGCTTCTGTGCGTTCTATAGTACATAGTTATTGCATCTGCCAAATTATTCCTCTAATTTTCAATTCATGTCTCATTATTCTGCTTTCTGGGGACAGGGGTGATTTCCTCTCCTTTTTTTTTTTTCATCCTTTTAGTAGATTTTGAAGGTGGTATTGTTTGTTTTGATTTTCAAGGCAAGGTTTCTCTGTGTAGCTGTGGTTGTCCTGGAACTCTGCAGATCAGACTGGCCTCGAACTCAACAGAGATCTGCCGGCCTCTGCCCCTCCCACCCCAGCCTCAGCACTAGGCTTAGAGGCATACGCCCTTTTTTTTTTCTTATTGAAGTTCAGTCTTACATATTTGTGATGATATTGAGCACATACAAGATTCACAACATTGGGCTAAGAACCTGGAAAACATTTCTCAATGTGAAATGTGTTTTGGTTTGATAAAAATGTTCCTAACTGTGTATTCAACCTGGGGTGAAACATAAACAAGGTTGTTCTTAATTACATACCTATCTGATCTTTATTTTTTCTATTACTCAGTTTCTTTATTCACTTTGCATCCGGATTGCAGCCACCTATCCTCCCAGTTCCCATGGCAAAGGGCCTCTCCACCCCACCTCCTGTTCTCTTCTGTGAAGGCGGAGGCTCCCGCCGGGAGCCAGCCCACCCTGGCACATCAAGTCAGTTCCTACACATTCTTACACTTTATTCTCAGGCGTCTCTACCTTGGCTACATTCAGTTTACTCTGCAGCTTCCAAACACTTGGTTGCCTCCTGTACTACCACACCTTCTGTTTTTTTCTCTGTCCTTTTGACGTTCTTCTTTGGTTCCCTTATTGTAGGGCCAAAGGGGGCTCCTGGAGGTGGTCAGAATAAAGGCCTTTGTCCACTTCTCCGTGGCCAATCAAGACTTTGATTTATTCTCATTTTCTCTAGTAAAGATGATAGAAGAATTAACATTTGTGAGCTTCCTAAGAATTTCTGAACAGAAAAGTAGCATTTTTAGTGTGTTTTTCTTTTAAAGGATTTGGGAGAATTTCGTAGGCTTTTTCATCTTTGTAGCGTGTCTTTTGTGACCAGGGAGAAAGAGGTAGATCATTTTTATCAGTTTTGCAGGGAAGGCATCCAAGTAGCAATACCACCGTGACTTCCAGTGGCATCCAGCGACAGTGTGACAGTGTGACAGTGTGGCTACACTCTGGAGACTCGCCATTTATTTGTGCCTGTCAGCTGGCTTCTTAACCCTTCGGTTCTCAGCGCCCACTAGGCTTGAGCCACGGGTGTAAGGTTTGTCAGTCTGCTAACAGCTCAGATGTCTTCCTCCCCAGACGCCCCGTTCATCCAGCACCAACGAGGTTCCTGGTGTGGGATTTCTGAGGGAGTGTCACTGGGGACCAGCTGTCGCTAATCAGGTGCAAATTGGCAGAAGCTCAGGAGGGACCAGGCCCCAGTGGATGGCTCTGACATTTTCAGAGAAAGCTGGCTGTAGGCTGGAATGGGTGACTCCTCACCCCTTGGCCTGGCCTGATTCCTGGCTGGGAGGCCTTGCACAGTGCTAGGAGGCTGCTCTGGGCTCACACAGCCTCACCCTCAGAGCTCCTGCCAGCTGGCTAATCTCTTGGCTGGTTTTGCTGGCTTGTTTTCTTTGCAAGAGGGAGAGGCCTTGATCAGTCATGGGGCTTTCCTGGGAAGTGTAGAAATAGCCAGGAGGACCTCTAGCCCCCTCCCCCAGACACCGTCACTGCTATAGGCACAACAGATGGTTAAGAGGTTAGGGATTGGTGGCTGAAAAATCCAACACGAGAAAGGAACTGCAGGAAGAAGTGTGTCCATTTCCCATGAGCATTTGCTTTGCACAGAAGTGACTCACTGTTCACCTGAGTTCCCTCCTCAGCTGCTCTTTTAACTTCTGTAGGAATTTTCACTTGAGCTTCTTCTTACCCAAGCAGTGAGTGGGAGGAGCTAGGAGCTATGCTCTGGTAGAAAGATGAGGCAGTAGGAGGTGAAGAGATGTTGTGCAGGTGCTTAAGGGCTCTGTGGTTCCTGGTTTGTCTGGAAAATCATGCTTCGTGGGACTTCCTGGATATAGGCTGCGACCATTGGGAGATCCTCTCAACTTACTTCAGCAACTCTCTCTTTTCTTTTCTTTTAAAAATAATTTATTTAATTTTTATTTTTGATGTGCATTGGCGGTTTGTGAAAGCATCGGGTCTCCTGGAGCTGGAGTTAGAGACAGGTGTGAGCTGGCACATGGGTGCTGGAAATTGAACTCAGGTCCTCTGGAACAGCAGTCAGTGCTCTTAGTAACCACTGAGCCATTTCTCCAGGTCCACATTGCTATCTTTTCTTCTATTGTCTTTGTTTCCTTTAACTTTTAAGGAATGTGTACTCTCATCCCCAAGGATAATAGAAACAACTGAAATACAGACCTTGACTTAAAGGAACTCAGGCATGCACATGTATGATATTATCTAAGACACACAGCTGATGCCCATCCCACACACCGCCAGCTGTTTCGTATTACCGGTATCCGTCTTGGCGTCTCACGTGTTTGCCTGTCTCACACCATCGGTGACCTTGTTTCAGAGCGTGAGAATGATACAGACATTGTGCATCCTTCTCATTACAAGGATGAGTCAACGGGAGAGTATTTTGAGAAAATGACAGACTACTAAGCAAAAACCCTCTAAGGCAAACTTCAGAACAAACTCCTGGCTCAAAAGCAACCAGGAAACTTAGAATAAAAGAATAGAGGCAGATATGCAAAACAACACAGATTTACACATGGCAAGAAATGCTATGTAAAAAGCATCAGGAGATGGCGGAGGAGGGAGACCAAGAGGGTAAGAGAGTTCTTTACCGCAGAGGTGATGGTCAGCAGATTGTTGAAGATTTATGTAGGTAGACAAGATGATAGCATAGTCATGGGGGTGGGAGAAAGCATCATGGACCCCAGAACAAGTTGTCTGCTGATACTAGCATGTAGGTGCTTGAGGGCCTGGCAGGCTGTGGGTCTTGCAATGGACCAGGACAGATGATGGATGCTTGCCACACAGAACTTGGACACTATTTTCCTGATAAAGGGTGTTGTGGTGGGCTGTGTAAAGAGCTGAAAATTTGCTAAATCAGAAGGCAGGGCTATACAGTTTTTCAGATCCTGTAGCATCTGCAATTCTGGGATTCTCTGTGTGGGTACAGGGTTGTGGGTCTGGGAACACAGCTTTATTGAGTAGTGTGATCTGGCATTAACGTCTGCGGGTAGGTGTTCGCGTGTGGGCTGTACCCAATAGCAGCATTAGAAGATAACACCAAGAGTACTTGGTGGTTCTGAGGGAAGCTGGAGCTTAAATATCCAAGACTCATTTTACCCATTGATCACAGGTTAACAATGGCTAAAGCACTTGTATCTGACTACGCCTCAAGACTGTCTCGTAAAAAAATGGAGATATTTTAAATCTGTGCAGCTAGGCGTGCTTTTTTTTTTTTGAGGTGGTAGGTGTGGAGGACCCATTTATTTGATGATAGTTTTGTTATTTAGGCCATTTGATGTCAATATATTAAAGTTTTCTATTCAATTGTACTTATATTGTGACTATCAGCAAGCAAGGAAAATGTGTGTGTGCGCGCGTGTGCGTGTGCGCATGCGCATGCGCATGCGCACGCACAATATATTCATGCATTTTTCCTGAATTTTCCTTTATCTTTGGAAGAATCAGACTGGGGTTAGGAAACGGGAATAGGTACAAAAAATAGTGTTATGCAGAAGCCTTGGTTTCCAGCTGGGCTCTGTTAGGAAGGCACCTAAGTAGTTGAAGACACACACACTCTCGCACACCTGAGCCTTAGCTTGTGTTTCCTCAACTTCCACGCAGAGAACTCTTACTTCCTGAAACTACAAGGTGAGCACTGTTTGCAACTCCAACACAGCACTCAGTCTCTGAGTTGTCTGCGTGCTTTTTAGCATGGAGTTTGTTCTTGAAGTGTGCCTCAGGAAGTTTTGTTTGCTAGCCTGCCATTTTCTCAAAATACTCTCCTATTGCTTTATCTTTGTAGTCAAGAGGGTTAAATTTCCATATGATTCTCATACTCTGAGACCAAACCATTAATTGTGTGTGACAGCCAGATATAGGAGAAATCAAGATGAGTATTCAAATTATGGAACAGCTGGCAAAGAGTTGGCGTGGTACTGGTGGAGAATGGGAGGTGACTTTGGACGAGTGTGCATTGCTGATGGGTAGACAACAACTGGGACACATATGCAAAGGGATACTAGAGAGTAGTCATGAGGAATGCATGGAAGGTTTTCAGCATTGTCTGAGACAGTTTACATATGACTGGGCCCTCCTGGATACTCAGTCACAGTATTGGAATAATCCAGAGACTATGCAGGTTTTTCTTTCTTTTTTTGAAACTGGGGGTTGAACCTGGGGCCTTACCTATGAAATGTAAGCACTTTTTGGCTGAATGATAATCTTCTGCCCTTCCTCCCTTGTGTCTGGACTGTGAGATGTTTGCCGATTTGTAGTAAGGTTGTAACCAAGCAGAGATCCATGACTCTGGCACTGTGTTGGGCCACGGGACTGCCACAAGTGGCATTTATTTTGTTCCACTTTTTCTGTATGCCATGTCTCATGGTGCTTTTCTGCTATTTATAATATGTAACACAACATATTTTTTTTAGCATTATTTGGGTTATATGTTGGTATATTTCATGGTCCCGATGATTGTAAAAATCTTTAAAGTCATGGCAATTTAGTTTATTTGGTAGATGTGTATTAAGTGCTGAGTATATGTTTGAGGCACCAAGTACCAAGGAGTGAGACAGTGTGGCTCTCTGAGGTGAGTAGGAAAGGTTGACGATGGGACATGGCAAGTCGAGTGCACGAGGCTCTGGGTTTGATCCCAGCACCACCCACACCGGATGTGCGGTGGATGACTGTAAGCCCAGCACTCGGAGGTGGAAGGAAGAGACTCAGAAATTCAAGAGCATTCTTAGCTTATATAGTGAATTTGAGGCTGGTGTGGGATATATGAGATCTCAAACAAATCAATCCCCCCAAACTAAAAAAACAAGTGAAGGAGAGATGAAGATTGTCCCACTCAAGTGGGGTGGGAAGGCGCTTCCACCACGGTCAAAAGTTCAACATAAGCAAAGACACGATTATACCGCAAGCAAGCAAAGAGAAGACACTGATGATCTGAGACTGGGAGCAAGAAACGAGACGAATGCTCATAAATGCATTCTGTTAGTCACAGAACGGCCCCTTGGCAGAGGATGCCCAACCCGAAGTGTCCTAGGTGCCAGCAAGAGGGTTCTTTATTCCACATGGTTGGAATCATTCAGGTCTGAAGGGTCACAAAGGTCAAATCCTCAGTGATATCTTTGCCCATCCCTACTGTTACACAGAAATTTAACCTCCTTCCTCTGTTACGTTCTGTTCCACACCCAATTTTATCATCTTCATGCCTCCCCATTCTGTTTGGTACTTTTTTCATTTATTTATGTTATCTGTGTCTTATCTCAAAGATATAAATGTCTTGAGGGCTTTGACTTTCTTGCTGGTTCCCTCTGGTAGTGTATGGTACATAGGTGATGCATAGAGAAGTCAGATGCGTAGGAGCTCTCTGTGGATTGGTACAAATTGGACACCGAGTCTGTGGTGTTGGGCTAACAGCAATAGTTAGCATTGGTTTTTTTTTTCATTCTTGCTTTCTGTCATTTCTAAGAATTTTATGTGTATTAGCTCATCTGATTCCTGAAATAATCCCGTGGGGGTAGAGAGTGTGGCTATCCCCATTCCAAACTGAGAAGTATTTTTCCCAAGAGTGTATACCTCGAAAGCGGCAACACTTAAGATGCGAGCTGCATCAGGTGATCTTTGGGCACCCACAAGTGCTCTTTGTAGTGCTCTGAGAATACTGTTGGGGAGCTAGTAGGGGAATTGTGAATTGGATGTGGAGAAATTTTTGCAGCACATAATGATGCCATTAAGGTGAAGTGGTTGTGTAGACATCAGGCCAGCAAATAGTTAGTAAACAAAGAAGACCTTGCAAAAGACTGGTACCTTACAGGATCTGGGATATGTTGTTCTGGTAAGGGTGACTAATGGCCTGGCTTGGGTCAAAGTGGATGGCTGGTGTCTGGCTGGGGGTTGGGGGTGGGTATGACATGCTGTGGCCTTCAAGGCAAGCTGGAGTTTGGAATACTATGTCATAAGTCATGACAATGTTCAGTGACAATACAATCATGACCCATCTGACCTTTCTGCTGGCTGTTTTGCATCAGGAATAAGGTGCTGAGGTAGCCCAGGGTGGGATAACTAGCTTCAAGTCTCTCAGGTGAGTTTCTGTGGTCAGCACTGGAGCTTCTGCTTCTCTTTGTTTCACAACTGCACAGCCTTAGACCTTCAGCCTCCTGCCCTGGGGACTTTGCAGTTCCCAGGTTCGTTCTTGCCTATAGATAACATTCCTGTCCTGGTTTAGTACTGTAGGGAATCAGGTGGTTTTAATGTCAACTATCTAGAGAAAGGAAAGACGCCTGCCTCATTTTTGTTCCATCTTTCCTTTGCTCAATAGGACTGCAAATTGGAGCCAGATGAGTCTTGGTGTTGATAAAAAGGACCAGAGGTCCTCTGAGGCACTAGTACATTTTCTTGAATAGTGGAGGTAGGGCAGAGCAGGTTGGTTCTGAGTACACAGCTTCTCTGTGGTGTGTGTGTGTGTGTGTGTGTGTGTGTGTGTGTGTGTATGTGTGTGTGTCTTTTTTAACTTTCTAATTATTTCTCCTTTTTTATTTTTTCCTATACCATCCCCCCACCTTTATGAGGGTGCTCCCCCACCCACCCCTACTCCCATTTTCTTGCCCTGGCATTTCCCTACACTGGGGCATCGAGGCGCCTGAGGCCCAAGGGCCTCTCCTCCCACTGATGTCCAACAAGGCCATCCTCTGCCATATATGTGGCCAGTGCCATGGGTCCCTCCATGTGTACTCTTTGGTTGGTGGTTCAGTCCCCGAGACCTCTGGGGGGTCTGGCCTATTGACATTGTTGCTCCCTCCATGGGGCTGCAAATCCCCTCAGCTCCTTCAGTCCCTTCTCCAACTCCTCCATCGCGGACCCCCCCACCCCCACCCCCTGTGCTCAGTCCAATGGTTGGCTGTGAGTATCTGCCTCTGTATTTGTCAGGCACTGGCAGAGCCACTCAGGAGAGAGCCATATCAGGCTTCCATCAGCAAGCACTTCTTGGCATCCACAATAGTGTCTGGGTTTAGTGTCTGTAAATGGGATGGATCCCCAGGTGGGGCAGTCTCTAGGTGACCTTTCCTTCGGTCTCTGATCCACACTTTGTCTTCATATTTCCTCCTGTGAGTATTTTGTTCACCCTTCTAAAAAGCATTGAGGAATCCACATTTTTTCTTATTGATACGCTATGCTGCAGTATACTGTTGCGCTTTGTAGATGGGGTACAAAGGATGGGCTACACATGCATGGGGGGAAAAGGGGTCGCATCTAAAGAATTTAGAGAAAGTTCTTTGTTGACAAGACAGATTACAATGGGATAACAGGGTAATGCAGATGGGACAGTATCCTGAGGTCACCATACTAAGGCTGAGGCCAGAAAGGGGAGGAAGCCTGATGTTTTTACTCATAAAATAGGAGCTTGCATGAGGTGGAATGGTGTGGGGTGATGCCCTCCCTGCCCTGGCCCCCTTGAAATTGTTGGGTTGTTGGGAGAGTTGGCCCCCTAGGTCATGAAATCAGGGGGGGGGGGAGGAGCTAGCCCTGCTCCTCACTGGCTGTAGCACTTGGGAGAGCCAGGCCTGTACCTCACCTTCCCTGGGCAGCACAGGCTCTGGAGGCATGGGTACAGCTGGGCTGTCATGAGGCCATGAGAGTGGGAGAGCCGACTCTGCCTCCTGTCGCTGGCGGCCTTGGATGGGCTAGCAGGAGAGCCGGGCTGGAGAGCTCGCTCTGGTGTCGCAGATAAGGGAGAGCTGTCGACTGACCAGGTTAGCTACCGTCTAGACCCAGACACAGGGTTCTGGGTTGGCCCACCGGAAAATCTACATGATCTGTGAATCGTTTGAGAGTGAAAGAGCCTGTCCTCCTGATCCAAAGTTACAGAATCTCCACGACACAAGGCAAAAACTGGGAGGAGTCCCGATGAGGACCCAATATTGATGGTGTCACAGAATCCAGAGGCCCTGAGGCAGATCAATGAGTCATTGCATTGAACGTTTGCAACTGGATAGAGGGGCATACTGTGGGACACACTGGGACACACCACAGCTTCAGTGATGAGATGTTCTGCTGTGCTCTGTTTTGTTTCATCTTTTGTTGTTGTTTGTTTTTTATTTTCTGTGGTGGTGGGGAGAGGTTGCAAGAGCAGGGGGCAAATTCAACGGGGTGGGAGACGGGAGGGACTGGGGTGCATGATGGGAAACTCACAGAGAATCAATAAAAATAAATAAGCATGCAAACAAACAAGAAAGATAGGAGCTTGATGCTCTCTCCTGAGCTGGGTTTCCTGAGACCAGAGCTGACGTGGGATGACTTGTACCCGAGTCTTAGCTTGGCCTGGAAAAGAAGGGCGGTTTCCAGTCTGAGCTTCAGGGACAGCAAGGCCGGCTTGAGACAGACCGGGAAAAAGAGATCAGAAGCCTCACAGTAGATATTAGAAGCTGAAACTTGGGATGCTGTGGTAATAAAGCTATGCAGGAGAGGTGGCTCAGTGGGAGATGTTATGGGTGCTGGATACCATCAGTACTCTGACCATAGCGTAGTGCTGTAGTGTAAGCAGAGGGCATGCTGCTGTTTTACTGCTAGTACTAAAAGTTACTTAAAAGTTTCAGGCTTAGCTTTCAATCATGTCATTAAAGTGACCACACAGAAAGAGGTCAGTAGAGACTCATGCCTGTCCAGGGGAGAGGGAATGGAGATGGCAGAGTTGGGAGGTAGAATTGGGGAGGAAACCCCTAGGACTTCAAATTAAGAGGACTTGCTGATGAAGTGCAGGCGGGATAAAGGATGGCGTCTGTGTTGCAAGTTCAGTTGTGTTGTGAACTAACACCTCAGATAAAGAGTAGGTCTGTGGGAAACTGAACTGCATGCTGGCTGTGCAGCATTCCAGGAAGTTTGAAATTTCTTGGATCATAAAGGCTAGCACTAAAGGAATTCAAATATTCAAGGCAATGTTCTGGGATAAAGGTGTGGATTTTTTCAAAGGGAACTGAATTCACAGTCCAGGCCCAGTTTTTCTAGGGATCGTCTATAGAATGTGAAATAAATTCCTGTTCTTTCCAGGACTTTTAGCATGAATGGATGCTGAATTTTGTCAAATGCTTTTTCAGCATCTAATGGGATGACCATGTGGTTTTTTCTTTTAGTTTATTTATGTAGTGGATTATATTGATGGATTTCCGTATATTGAACCATCCCTGCATCCCTGGGATGAAGCCTACTTGATCATGGTGAATGATTGTTTTGATGTGCTCTTGGATTTGGTTGGCAAGAATTTTATTTAGTATTTTTGCATCAACATTCATAAGGGAAATTGGCCTGTAGTTCTCTTTCTTTGTAGGATCTTTGTGTGGTTTTGGTATCAGCGTAATTGTGGCTTCGTGGAACGAGTTGGGCAGTGTCCCTTCTGTCTCTATTTTGTGGAATAGTTTGAAGAGTATTGGTGTTAGGTCTTCTTTGAAGGTCTGATAGAATTCTGCACTAAAACCATCTGGTCCCGTACTTTTTTTGATTGGGAGACTTTCTATAACCCCTTCTATTTCTTTAGGGGTTACGGGACTGTTTAGCTGATCTAATTGATCCTGATTTAATTTTGGTATTTGGTATCTGTGTAGGAAATTTTCCATTTCCTCCAGATTCTCCAGTTGTGTTGAGTATAGGCTTTTGTAGTAGGATCTGATGATTTTTGAATCTCCTCAGTTTCTGTTGTTATGTCCCCTTTTCATTTCTAATTTTGTTAATTTGGATACTATCTCTGTGCCCTTTGGTTAGTCTGGCTAAGGGTTTATCTATCTTGTTGATTTTCTCAAAGAACCAGCTCTTGGTTTTGTTGATTCTTTGTATGGTTCTCTTTGTTTCTACTTGATTGATTTCAGCCCTTAGTTTGATGATTTCCTCTCTTCTACTCCTCCTGGGTGAATTAGCTTCTTTTTGTTCCAGGGCTTTCAGGTGTGCTGTTAAGCTGCTAGTGTATGCTCTCTCCAGTTTCTTTTTGGAGGCACTCAGGGCTATGAGTTTTCCTCTTAGCACTGCTTTCATTGTGTTCCATAGATTTGGGTATGTTGTACCTTCATTTTCATTGAATTCTAAAAAGTCTTTGATTTCTTTCTTTATTTCTTCCTTGACCAAGGTGTCATTGAGTATTGTTCAGTTTCCATGTGTATATGGGCTTTCTGTTATTTTTCTTGCTATTGAAGACCACTTTTACTCCATAGTGATCATACTTACAGAGGACCCTGTCATACCACTCCTGAGCATATACCCAAAGGATTCCCCTGCATACAATAAAGACACATGCTCCACTATATTCATAGCAGCTTTATTTATAATAGCCAGAAGTTGGAAGGAGCCCAGATGTCCCTCAAAGGAGGAATGGATACAGATAATGTGGTATATTTATACAATGGAATACTACTCAGCAATTAAAAATAATGAATTCATATAATTTGTAGGCAAATGGTTGGATCTGGAAAATATCATCCAAGTGAGTTTACCCAATCACAAAAGAATACACATGAAATGCAATCACTGATAATTGGATATTAATGAACTCAGAAGCTCTGAATACTCAAGGCACAATTAGCAAATCAAAAGATTCCCAAGAAGAAGGAAGGAGAGGACCCTGGGCCTGAAAGACTGGATCCAATTTTGTAGGAGAGTACCAGAACAGAGAAATGGTGGTGGTGGGGGGTGATTGGGGAATAGATTGGGGGGGGGAGAGGACTTATGGGACATATAGTGAGGAGGGAACTGGGAAAGGGGAAAGCCTTTGGAATGTAAACAAAGAATATAGAAAATAAAAAAATGAATATGAAATAAAGAGCATTTAGGGAACATCCCCCAAGTCATACCAGGATCTAAGGAACCACAAGATGGAGCCCACACTAGAAACGGAAGGATAGGTAGAGTTACTGTTCAATATCTAGGTTAGAGCTAAATCATGTCTGAAGTCTCTCCTTTTCCTCGCAGGGCTTATTTCTGAAGGTCCTATTGCCGTCTTCATCATTTTCAATGCGATACGTGATAGCATAGAGGCATTAGACATGACCAATGTCATGAGTGTTGTTCAGCCCCCAGAGCTTCTTAAAGTCTTCATACACATCTTTTCCTCATTTTGTAGCAACATCAGTGGCCAACATTTAGTAGGCTTCCAAAGCATAATTAAATAACTTCAATGAAACAGTCAGGAAAGTATTTAAAAGGAATATACCATTTTATTAAAAATGTGTTGCTCATTCATATTAGAAGAAAATTGTAGACTTACTGAGTTTTGTATTGCTTTTCTCCTATTCCAAAATAGATTCAGCTCATAGTTTCTTAAACTATTTGGCTGATTTCTGAAGTGGAGGGTGATCAGATATATGTTGGCATCACACACAGAGTCTTGCCTTTTTCTTGGAGTCATACCATGTATTCTTCTGTATAGCGACTTTTTGAAATATTAGGAGGGAAGGAATCGAGATTCTCTACATATCTAAGGAAAATCATAATATAGCAAGTAATTCTACTTTTAGAATTGGAACTGAAGGCCAATGTTATTTAGCATTGCTCTATACCAGGAATCAAAAGGAGAAGAAATCTTTAAGGTAAGTATTGATTTTCTGTGCTGTAACACGATTCAAGTTAGCCTAAGAAAAGCATAATCTTTTGTTCTCTAAACTTTGGGTATTGTTTAAACAATCAAGGGCCAGGAAATTGCTGCTCAAAGTGTGCATTGTCTTCTAGTTTGTATACCTACTCCATCTAACATCCGTGTATAGCTTCTCTTTTTATATGTGCACGATGCACATAGAGTTTATTCACCTCTGGATTGTTTACAAGCTCAGCTTTCTCTTTACACTGGTTCTCTAGTGAGGCTTATAATAGTCAGTAATATTTACAGAGTCTGAGGCATTTTTTTAGTCTCATTCCAAACCTCAGTTTTTGTGCCAGATTACAGAAGCTCAAGTGTCTGTCGTAGGAGAAGCTAGAAGCTGTCAAATGCTCAAGAGTACAAGAGGTTCAGTTCTCCTAAGAGAAGTAGAGTTGATGTGGAATTTCACTCCTTGTTGGCATCTTCTCATTTTATGGGAATGTTTAAGAGTGTTCCACGGCAGGGCTGAGGAGCGGTTGGGAACATCTAGGCGGAGCTCCGTTACAGGGAGGGGCTTCTGTGGATGAGATCACACAGTTTTACCCACTGTGCCCCTTCCCTCATTTTTCTTGCACAGCCTCCTTCACTCTATGCTGGAGATGTGGAAAAGAGGGTAGAAGGGACTGCAGCGATCAATAGAGGCACTGAAGCTGTCCTTTGAGGTTCACCACCATTTCCTGCATTATTTTTATGTTTAGCAAAAAAAAAAAAAAAAAAAAAAAAAAATCCATTTTGCCTCATTATGAGCATATTTTCCTTTTGGCTTTCACTTCCGAGGTTATTTCAAGGGAATTATATCCAGAGATTAGTCACATTTACCCACATCTCACTCAATAACTATTAGAGCTATTAGATACCCTGAGCCAGGAGGTTGCGTTTTGTCAGTACTAAATACAGCTTGAAATGCTGAGATTTAATTTGGAGACAAATCACTACATTTGAGTGGGTCTTGCCAAAAAAACCCCGCATTTTTCCATCTGTCTCACGCTGAGAGCATTTGAAAGGCTTCAAAGGTCTTACAGCCATCTTTGTAAAATGTTCAGGAGCTGGAGAGTTCTAGATTGTAGGTCTTTGGGAGGAGCCCTTTAAGTCGAAGTGAAGTGGGTATCAGAGTCCTTGTATTGTAAGTTCCTTGATGCCCTATGGGTAAAGTCAGCACCAGCAGAGTCAACACTCGAGGGGCAGCTCACATAGTGTTTGCAACCACATACAATGATGAATGATGTTGTGGTCCTGAAACATCCAGCCTGCATCTCCCTGAATAATGTTGTGGTCCCTTCTTATTCTTTCTTCTGCTTTGAGAACATGGACAGCAGATACATCTTGATTCCACAACTCTAAAACACACACAAAGAAGACTTGCTAAAGCCTAGTAGGAAATCAAAAGTCTAGTCCAGAGATGGTTTCTGGTCCCTCATCTAGCCAACTCAAATTATTCATCATTTCAGTGAATGACTCAGTTGGCTTCCTCTCCGCACCACTCCTGAGACCTTTGAGTGTCACAGGGACCCAGGGTCACCATCATAGCAGCTTCCCTCCTCCCTGACTGTGTTTCTCTAGTGTTGTGACAACCTGTGTCCCAGACATGCCTTCTTGCTTGAGACTCTGCTTGGTTGACTTCTTGACTGTTGTTACTATTCTCCACACTTCCGCTTACTGTATTTTATTTCTTGCTTGTTGGTTGGTTTATTTTTTATGGTGTTTTATTTCATCAGGCAGCCCTGACCAGATAGACTGAAGTCTTCTATCTGTACATACGGCATATCTTGAATTGTTGCCTCAAATACATTGTCCATTTAATTCATTTCACAGACAAGTAGAACATGGGCTTGTAAGTCATTCTTTCTGCTTCTAAATGTCCATTCAAGTGCCCCCTCGTTGTATTCTACTGGGCAACTTCTTTAAAATTCTTGGCCTTGGTTTTCTTACCTATCTATCGAGTAGGGGTATTAACTGAATCTGTCACAGAGGGTTGTTGGGAGTTAGTGGTAAATGCAAATGACTTGAAACTGCCTTTTCTGCATTAAGGAAGTTCTAGTCATGGTGATGATGATGGGGTTCAGCCCAGTGACCTTGTAGTTACTTCTGAAAGAGCAGGCCTTTTCACCCCCATGTCACTAGTCATTCTGCTTGGCACTCCATTATGACATCAGAAAAACTGAAAGCTCTTAAGAGTGTACCTTTGCCTTATCTGGGTGCCCTTCAGCATTTTAGGGGTACCTAAAATAATGGTGATGGTGATAGCCAACATTCATGGAACATTTATTCTAATGGTTTGTCTCTGAAGTATCCCCCAAAAGGCTTACAAGTTGAAGATATGGTCATAGATGGTGGCTTTAGTCACTGAGAGATGACTGGATAAGTAGATTAAACCACTGATGAGTTCAGACCAGAGGTGGGTTCTATTTGGAAGACATTGCTCACTGGGGACCTATCTTTGAAGGGTATAATCTTGTCATGGCCCATGCTATCCCGTCTCTTTCTCTTTGTCTTGTGACTGTCAGGAGCTGTGCAGTCCTGATCTAATATGCCCTGTCTACTGTGATTCTTGGCTTCACCACAGGCCCACCGTGGTGGGAGTAAGTCACTAAGAAGCTGGGAGAGCTCATCTAAATAAGCCCCTTCTTCTATGTGCTGTCCTCTCAGGGCTCTTTCTGTGCACCAGGACTGTCCTGAGCAACATGCAAAATCCTATCCCTCATAAACATCACATGAAAGAGTTTGGTCTTCCTTTTAAAGCTCAGGAAGGCCAGGCAGTGGTGGCATATGCCCTTAATCCCAGCACTTGGGAAGCAGAGGCAGGCAGACTTCTGAGTTCGAGGCCAGCCTGGTCTACAGAGTGAGTTCCAGGACAGCCAGAGCTACACAGAGAAACCCTGTCTAGAAAAAAAAAATAAAAGAAGCAGCTCAGGAAGCCATGAGACCCTGAGACCCTGAGACCTAGTGGTGGCCTCACATCCCCTCCTGTGTGTTAGCCATCTTTGTAAATAGCTGTTGGGCAATGGTAGTGTGAGTCTCCTCAAAAGATGAAGCCTGAGAGGATGGGTGCCAAGGGACCAGCACTGAAGACACACGGGGCTTTGAGCAAAGTACTCAGCGTCTCTGAGTTCGAGAATTTTTCTTCATTAAACTAAAGATGGCGGCTTTCCCAGAGGTTACTGTGATAGACACAACACAGTAGAAGTGAGTTATGCAACTTCTATGTTTTCTCTGAGGAAATCGGAAATTATGAAGATTCAGTTGTGTGTACCATGGCTCTCTTTGGCCATAGAGAATTTGTTCAGGTCTTCTAATGGATATCTGAAAAGGTATACAAAGCTTTGTATATACCAGTTTCTTTTATGTATCCTGAAGTGTTGCCATATGATGCCAGAGTTCATCTGCCCTTCTGTGTTGTACACCTGGCATACTCACTGCATGGGGCCTTTGTCAGTAAAATGAGGCTTACTTGAAAACAAACATTGTCCCAGGATGATGGTAGACCTGATAGCAAAGATGGCCACTGAGCCACTATCAGGCAGAAAGCACATGGTCTGATATGCTAGCACAAGCAGAGACGTCTTGACATTTCTTTTTAACACTTAGAATGGCACATAGACAAAAATGTATAAAGTTTTATTTTCAGAATTTTCCATTTTATAATTTTGGGTTGTGGCCGACTTCTGGTAATTAAAGTCTGGAAAAGTGAGGCTGTGGAAGTTTCTTTGGGGTACAGTACTGTGTTAGTCTTGGTACACAGGTACACAGAGGATGGGCAGTTCATTCTCAGATCAGACTGTGGGTTAGCTCCTCACCATTTATAACCTATAAATTATGGAATAGGGTTGTTTCTAAGTGGAGATACAGGGGATCCTTGTCCTGTAAATCTGATCAGTCTAGGTGTTAGAACTCAGCCCTTGGGACTTCAGTTCTTCTTGACAGTCTTTGACAAATCTCACTATTCCCTAGACTTTATAATTGACTTTATAATATATAATATACATATATGTATGTATTTTTAATTCTTTTTTTTTGCTGTGTTTCAAAAATTGAGAAAATTGATTTTTGCTTTGTGTGTGTATGTGTGTTTGTGTGTGTGTGTATCTGTTTTCAGCCTTTGGTCAGAATTCGGTTTAGTAGTAAAGCTGACCCTGGTGGAGGGGGCGTAGAAGAGCTGTCTCCTACTAGTGCAGTAGAGCTGACCTACCACTCATCTGCCCTGAGGTGGAGTGGGCATGAGAGTAATGCCCTTCCTGCCTTTGCCCCTTGCCACCTGCAGTAGTTGGAAGAGCTGACCCCCCGAGGTCATAAGCCATACTTGGGGGTGTGGTGGTGGGGGAGAACTGGCCCTACCTCCTATTGATTATGGCTTGGGTGGGCCAACAGGGGCAGTGCTGGAGAGCTAGCCCTGGTGGTACAGGTGAGGGAGAGCGGACAGGCTCACCTGTACCACGGTGGCCCAGATACAAAGCTCTGAATTGACTTATCCTAAACTCTACATTGTGAACTGTTGGAAAGCACGAAAGGGCCAGTCCTGCAGATCCTCAAACTAGACCAGTGACTCACTGCAATGGGCATTTGCATGTGAAGCTGTGTGGACAGAGTGGTATACTCTGGAACACACTGTGGCACACTGCAGCTTCCACAGTGAGGTATCTTCTATTTTTGTGTGTTGTTTTGTTTAGTGATTGCTTGTGTGTTTATTGTGGGGGCTAGGTTTCAGGGGTGGAGTGTGGCTGTGAGGGAACGGCAGATGAGAGGGACTGTGGTGCGTGATGTGAGACTCACAAAGATTCAATAAAAGGTCAACAAAAACAACAACAAACCAAAACCAGAATTGTACCTGCTTCCTATGTACCACGCATTGAAGAGCCTCCTGGCAGACCTGGGCACGGAGCAACTCTGTGGTGTTGCTCTCTGATTGCTTTCAGCCACAATCGTTGTGAAACTGTGTGATGTGCTATCATATAGACTCCCTCATTCTTATCACTGAATCTTTCCCTTTTCTTTTAAAATTGTGTGTGCGCACATGAATGCAGGTGCCCATGGAGGCCACAAGAGGGCACTGGGTTCCCCAGAGCTGGCTTTAGAGACAGTTGTGAGTTGCCTCTAAGTGACATGGGTGCTGAGAATCAAACTTTGTCCTCTGCAATAGCAGAATGTGGCCTGACGTGCTAAGCCATCTTTCCAGTCCCTATCACTGCATCCTCTGACCATCCCTTGTGGCTTCAGGGGCAGGATCCAGCAGCAAATTTGGATTACCTGTCAGTGATGAGCAGGTCTGCCTGTCTGATCCAGGCTAATGCATGTATCCAGTCTTTGGCATTATAGACAGAATAGGGAGATGACGGTTGCTGAACTCTCCTGGTCCTTCCCACACCGGGGGAATAGGCTGGCTGTACTTTTGGTGCCCTTGTATTTGGCGAGGGCCATGGATTAGTTCTGCAGTGTTTTGTGACTGTAACTGATATGAGCTGCTGGTGGGATAGAGTGTTTATTTGTCAACGTAAGCCCCTCCTGGTTTTTTTCCTTCTACACTTATTACACATGCTTCATTCCCAGCTTAGGTCTCTGAGGGCTCTAGCAAACCTTTCCCAGGCAGCACTGCCTAGATAAACTGCAGTGATTTTAGTAAACGAAATATAGTTTATGTTCTCTCAGTATAAACTGTGCTATCTCTTCTCATGCCATTATCTACGGGCAGGGACTTGTTCTTCTGCTGGGCAGTCAAGACGTAACCACACTAGCAGTTTTCTCTGCTTTACGCTTACCATAAAGGCTGTCTAGCAGTCTGAGAAAATGTAAGAGCTTAATAATAGATGTCTTGGGGCAATGAAATTTGCTCAGGAGTGTCTACAGTCTAGTTCTCTTTTCACCCAAAAATATTTTTTCCTGTAGCTTTTTGTCCTAGCCCTTAACGTTGTACCTGACCTGTAGCAGGCACTCACCACGTGAGTGATGAAGAAATATGTACAGAACACCGTGGACATGCAGGGAACGTGCCCTTCCGAGTGTTTTTACTCTTCCTCCAATTCACTGCCACCGATTATTCTTTCACTAGATTCAACTTTAGGGCATAGTATTTTCCCTTGTCAAGGCTTCTCTGATGAGTCTCAGCGCCTGCCTCCCAGCATCCTCTCTGGGACACCAGCGTGGGGCTCCTTACTTTATGAGCACTGCAGAGGGATAGGTGAGAGTCTTGCCCAAGAATGTAGCAGAGTTCCTTCTGCATCGTGCTGGGGCCCAGGGCCGTGCAGTCAGCTGCTGCAGGCTCCTGAGAAATGTTCACTTCTGTTTCTTCTTCTTCTTCTTCTTCTTCTTCTTCTTCTTCTTCTTCTTCTTCTTCTTCTTCTTCTTCTTCTTCTTCTTCTTCTTCTTCTCCTCCTCCTCCTCCTCCTCCTCCTCCTCCTCCTCCTCCTCCTCCTCCTCCTCCTCCTTCTTCTTCTGAAAACTTCTTGTCTCTGAGCTTATTCTTCTGAGGATGTGCATTCTTTTCTGATTATTAAGTTCTGTGAGGGGAAGTGACTGGGGTGAGGACACACTGAGACTTCAGGCTGACACCCAGTGTCCCATATACCAGCCTTGGAGGCTCTAAGCAGGTCTCCAGCCCTGCTGGAGTGAGCTCTGAAGTCAGTTCCATCATTGCTTGTGCTCGGGTTCTTGGATCTGTTGATTACACTATTAAATTAGGACGGATCCTGGCCATCGATAAACATGAGCTATTATCATTATTATTGCTGTCTCTGCAGCCGCATGCTCTTAGTGGCTCCAGGGTTTCTTCTCCTGGATCCATACTTTAAAAATAGACTGGATTTTGTTTTTTGTTTTTCCCTCCCTCTGTGTAGAATGCTTTCCTGTTTCCACTGCTTAGAGGACAGAATTGCACATCCCTGTAGGGGGTGGTTTTGATGTTTTGGTCGGGAATTTGCATGTGAACGAAGGAGGGCCTGCTCACTAATTGATTCTTGATTGATCAATAAGTGTCTTTGCTGCTGATGGTTGAGCAGAAGAGGCAGAACTTCTAGGTTACTACAGGCAGGCCAAGAGATGAAAGCATGAGCCATGCTTCAGAGGGAGAGAGAGCCACCAGCCATTTTAGGGTGGAGTAGCCATTGGCTGCTTCCCCAACTGGGCCTGGGGTAGCAGCTGAGAGATTAGAAACACAACTGAGCTGAGGACAGGTCTAGGGTGCTGAGCAGGAGAAGGTAACCAGACAACTCAGTCGAGGGCAGATTTAGAGGTGTTGAGCTGAGAGAGAAAAGAAGGACACGCTAAGCAAAGAAGGCTTAGAAGGGCCCAACCATTGAGCTAAAAACATTGAAAATGAGCTAATGTGTCTTTCATCTGAGGATCCAAGGGAACCTGGGTAGGGCTGGTAGCCCTGTCCCCCTGGAGCTTAAGTCGGGGGAGTAGGGAGGACATGCTACACAGTCTGACCTACTCCACGTAATCAGTCAAGAGTCTCACTTATGACAATACCTCCATAAGGTGGCTGTCCTCTGAGAGGCTCCTCCCAGCAGCTGACTCAGATTGATGCAGACACCCACAGCCAAACAGGGGATGGATCTTGGGGACTCTTATGGAAGAATTGGGGGAAGGATTGAGGGCCCCAAAGGAAATAGCGGTTCTACAGGAAGACCAGTAGAATCAACTAACTTGAACTCTTGAGACTTTCAGTCTGAACTACCAACCAAAGAAGACTCATGGGCAGGACCTATGCCAGCCCCGCCCATACGTAACAGATGTGCAGCTTGGTTTGCATGTGGGCCCTGAACAATTGGAGTGGGGAGGTGATGTGGTATGTGGGTTATCCTAGACGTTGTTGCCTGTCCATGGGATAGGACATGCCTATCTTCTAGCTGGGCTGCCTTGTCTGGCCTCAGTGGGAGATGATTCACCTAGTCTTGAAGAGACTTGATGTGCCAGGGTTGGGGGGATACCCATTCAGAGGAGAAGGGGAAGGGGAATGGGACACTTGGGGGAGGAGTGGCCAGGAGGAGGGCAGTGAGGGGAGATGTAAAGTGAATAAGTAAAATAAAAAAAATTGAAAATTAAGTCATCATTAAAAAAATTGGCTTATAGGCAAGTCTATAGTGTATTGGTGATTTTTGTGGGCGGGCCCAGCCCACAGGGACTGGTGTTACTCCCCTGGGCCCATGGTCCTGGATGGTATAAGAAAGTAGGATAAGCAATCTATGAGGAGCAAGCCAGTAAGCAGCATTCCTCTATGGCCTCTGCATCAGCTCCTGCCTTCAGGGTTTTGCTCTGCTTGATTGAGTTCAAAGGTTCCTTTGACAATGGATTGTGATGTGGAACTGTAAGGTGCAATAATCCCTTTCCTTCACAATTTGTATTCAGTCATGGTTTTTAAATTTTATTGGATATAGTCTTTATTTACATTTCATTTCCCTTTTCCTGGTTCCCCACCCTTCAAAGGTCCCACATGCCCTTTTCCCTCCCCCTGTTCCCCCATCCACCCTTTCCCACTTCCCTGTTCTGGTATTCCCCTACACTGCTGCATTGAGCCTTTCCAGATCCAGGGTCCACTCCTTCCTTCTTGTTGGACATCATTTTGTATGTGGATTGTGTCTTTTGTATTCCAAGATTCTAGGCTAATATCCACTTGTCAGTGAGTACATACCATAGGTATTCTTTTGAGACTGGGTTACCTCACTTAGTATGATGTTCTCCAGCTCCATCCATTTGTCTAAGAATTTCATGAATTCATTGTTTCTAATAGCTGAATAGTACTCCGTTGTGTATCTATACCACATTTTTTTTTGTATCCATTCCTCCGTTGAGGGACATCTGGGTTCATTCCAGCTTCTAGCTATTATAAATAAGGCTGCTATGAACATAGTGGAGCATGTATCCTTATTGCATGCTGGGGAATCTTCTGGGTATATGCCCAGGAGTGGTATGGTAGGGTCCTCCAGAAGTATCGTGTCTAGTTTTCTGAGGAACCGCCAGACTGATTTCCAGAGTGATTGTACCAGCTTGCAATCCCACCAGCAGTGGTGGAGTGTTCCTCTTTCTCCACATCATCACCAGCACCTGCTGTTTCCTGAGCTTTTAATCTTCACCATTCTGACTGGTGTGAGGTGAAATCTCAGGGTTGTTTTGATTTGCATTTCCCTAATGACTAATGATGTTGAACATTTTTAAGGTGCTTCTCAGCCATCCGAAGTTCTTCAGGTGAAAAGTCTTTGTTTAGCTCTGTACCCCATTTTTTGATAGGGTTATTTGGTTTTCTGGGGTCTAATTTCTCGAGTTCTTTGTATACATGGATATTAGCCCTCTGTCAGATGTAGGGTTGGTAAAGATCTTTACCCAATTTGTTGGTTGCCGATTTGACCTTTTGACAGTGTCTTTTGCCTTATAGAAACTTTGTAATTTTATGAGGTCCCATTTGTTAATTCTTGATCTTAAAGCATAAGCTATTGGTGTTTTGTTCAGGAACTTTCCCCCTGAGCAAATGTCCTCAGGGGTCTTCCTCAGTTTCTTTTCTATTAGTTTCAGTGTGTCTGGTTTTCTGTGGAGGTCCTTGATCCACTTGGAGTTGAGCTTAGTGTAAGGAGATAAGAGTGGATCAATTCTCATTCTTCTGCATGTTGACCTCCAGTTGAGCCAGCACCATTTGGTGAAAAGGCTATCTTTTTTCCACTGGATGTTTTCAGCTCCTTTGCCGAAGATCAATTGGCCATAGATGTGTCGGTTCAATTCTGGGTCTTCAATCCTATTTCATTGATTCACCTCCCTGTCACTGTACCAATACCATGCAGTTTTTAATACTACTGCTCTGTAGTAATGCTTGAGGTCCGGGATACTGATTCCCCAAGAAGTTCTTTTACTGTTGATAATAGTTTTAGCTATCCTGGGTTTTTTGTTATTCCAGATGAATTTGAAAATTGCTCTTTCTAACTCTATGAAGAACTGAGTTGGGATTTTGATGGGGATTGTGTTGAATCTGTATATTGCTTTTGGCAAGATTGCCATTTTAACTATATTAATCCTGCCAACCTGTGAGCATGGAAGATTTTTCCATTTTCTGAGGTCTTCTTTCATCTCCTTCTTCAGAGACCTGAAGTTCTTGTCATACAGATCTTTCACTTGTTTGGTTAGAGTCACACCAAGATACTTTATATTGTTTGTGACTATTGTGAAGGATTTCATTTCCCTCATTTCTTTCTCAGCCTGCTTATCCTTTGAATATAGGAAGGCTACTGATTTGCTTGAGTTGATTTTATAACCAACCACTTTGCTGAAGTTGTTTATCAGCTATAGGAGTTCTCTGATGGAATTTTTCAGGTCACTTAAGTATACTATCATATCATCTGCAAATAGTGATAGTTTGACTTCTTCTTTTCCAATTTGTATCCCTTTTTTAAATCATAGCAATGGGAACCCTAATGAAGATAGGTGTTTTCCAACATTCCCTGATGTCTGTCCCTTGCCTCTCATTGCACTTTGTACTGACCCACATTGCTATTCTTGGCATATTTCAGCCTCATTCTTTGTGCCTGAAAACATTTTGGGCGCAGGCAGTGCCTGAGTTCTGTGATATTCTATAAGGTTAAACTGAACTTTAGTATATAGCAAGCACACAATGAGAAGCCCCATGTGTAATATCTCAGGATGGATCGTGTGGGCTCTGGAGTGTTTCCTCTATGGTTTTTAAGTGGCTTAAGCAAGATTATCCATGTAGGGCACTCAACTCAATGCCTGATTCCTGGGAAGTGTGCAATAAATGACACCTACAAGTTTTGTTAAACAAACACATATCGACTAATGTACATATGTAATTCTTTCAAACTGAGTTATTCTACTATATATGTCTACTAGTCTTTTTATTACACTACATCGTCCCTATCTGTATAATTTATAATTCATGCTTCAGAAAGTCTTTATTGATTAAATATTGATTATTGTGGGGGAACATAAACTATTTAATTCTTGAGAACTTAAGCAGATTCCAACTACAGACCACCAACATCATCACCAGCAATTATGACTCAGAAATAAGCCAGGCATAACGGAAATTTGGCTTCATTGCATAACAAAGCGTCTGGTCTATAGGTCAAAGGTTAGGAAAGGAGAAAAAGTAAGATTCAAGAGATGAGATTTACTTTTTTGGGAGACACATTCACATAGGCAAATACAGACCACACACACACACACACACACACACACACACACACACATGCAGACACACACCACACCCTCATGCAAATGGCAACAAAGGAATATGTGACTTGATGGCTGAGAAATATGCTTTGAACAAGTAGGGAGGTGAGAGTTGGTGTGAGTTTGGAGGCTGGGTTGCTCAAAGAATGTCCGTTCAAAACAGCAATTTCGCTCACAAGCTTGCAGGCACCACAGACTCTCAGGGCTGGCTCCGACACGCTGAACTAACATTGCATTTTAACAAGTTCTACAGATGACTTGCTGAGTGTGTATAAGTTTGAGACACACTGGCCCACACATGTTGATTGCTTTGACCTTACCTAGCGATGATTCCCGACTAGGAGTCTCTTCTGAGCCATGGTGTCCAGGGGGACCATAAATCACATGCTCCTCTGCCCAGCCGGAGGCAGCATGAAGTCTGGAGTCCATTCTTAAATGCAGTACTTAAGGCTTACTTAGATGCTGCTGTGACAAAATAAGACATTCACGTGCGAGCATTTCCGGTCTCTAGAAGCTCTTTTGTTAGCACACCTTTGGTCCAGTCATGCAAATGTAAAAGAAAACAGGTCTGGGGTGAAGGTATTTGAAATAGGCATTATACTTAAAAAGCAGAGTTTGAGAACCCATGTGCTTTCTTTCAGCACAGCATATGCACAATATTTTGGGTTTTCATAGATGAATTTGGATCGAAAGTGAAATATGGGGCTCAGCAGTGGCACATAGAAAACTTACAGGGACTCAGGACACGAGAGGCCAGTATCAGTTCCTGTCCCTAGGACCCATGCAGGGCAGGAGGAAGCAAGTTCCTGGATGGCCTTGTTATTCTCCTCTTCTCTACATCCCATGTATGCACGTGCGCGCGTACACACACACACACACACACACACACACACACAAATCATTCTATTCATTTACATCTCAAATGATATGCCATTTCCCTGTTATCCCTCCACCAACTCCCCATCCCACATCTACCCTCCCCCTCCCCTTTGCCTATATGAGAGCCCCTCTGTCCACCCATACTCTCTGACCCCACTGCTCCAGCATCCCCCTACTTTGGGGCATCAAACCTCCCAGGACCAAGGGTCTCCCCTCCTATTGCTGTCAGGCAAGGCCATCCTCTGCTACATATGTATCTGGAGTGATGGACCCCTCCAGGTTCACTCCTTAGGTGGTGGTCTAGATGTTGGGAGAACTGGCTGGTCAGGCCAGCAAAAGTTGTTCTTCCAATGGCGTTGCAATCCCCCTCAGTCCTCCAGTCCTTCTGTCAGCTCCCCCTCCAGGTTTCCTGAACTCAGTCTGATGGTTGGCTCAAGCATCCTCATCTGTATTGGTCACTGGCTGGCCGGACCTCAAATCCTGTGCTTTTTTTTTTTTTTTTTTAAGGTTGGTGGGGTTGGTTGATATGTGGAGCAAAAGGGCCCTTTAAGTATTTTGTCATTTCCACTCCATTTCTTGGCCTCAGGTTTGTCGCTGGCTTGGGTGGTATTACGCTTGGTAGGGAGGCTAGAGAGCAGGAAGCCTGGCTCTGTTATTGATCTATATCTTGATCACAGATGTTCAGGTGTTTCTCATTCTTCTCTTCTAATAGAACATTGACTTTGGAATGAGCTAGTCTTGGATTTAAATCATGCATGCATCAGAGAAATTGCTGAATGAATGGCCTCTTTGCCTTACCTCTCAGACTCAGTTTCTTCATTGTAATGGGGGGGGGGGAAATACCTGATTTAGAGGAGTCTTCTGAGAATGGAGTGCAATTGCAAGTCATTTACATATATATCTACAGTCAATGGAAGTCAACATAATTGTCTCCATTGTTCTCACTTGCTATCTTATGAAGCCCCGCCCCCTTCACTGGTCTACTAGGGAGGGGGCTTAATCCAGGAGGTTAGAATGGTAGACAAGGATGGAACAAGAAGACTGAATAATGGTTTTTGCTCACATGAGAGTCACAGTAGATGAGACTGGGAAGACAGGTAAAATATCCATCCAGTCTCCCCCAGCTTGTCAAGTCAAGTGCCACCTGTCTTATGGTTTTAGCCTCAAAGAAATTATCCTCTTGTGCTTGGATCAATTCCATTCAAGAGCACAGATATGACCTGGCCCAGCCTTTGTATCCCTTCTCTCAGGTCCTGTTTTCTGGTCTTGAAAACGAGAGCATGGATCTCTGCAATCATTACACCATTTCCAGTGGTAAAATTCTCAGGGGTGACTCCTATCTGAGTGTAAGTGGGATCGCTGTGAGCTCTATACATGGTGGCAAGAACAGATGTGGGCCACAGACAGGCTGAGCTGAGAACCTCAAGGCAGATGTTTACACGAGCGTTCACATGCACGCTTATGAACTGCCCTTGCTTGCCCTTGAAAATCACGTTTCTTTCCCCATTGTTTGTAGTGGAGACAATACTCTATTGTTGCAGTTATATGTCACATTTGTTATGGAACTCAACTAGGGTTGCTCCTCTTTGGATGTGTGTCCAGGAAGTTCTGAAGCCAGTGGTTTGCCTGAGCAGTTTCTGATGAGTCCAGGCTGGCTCCTCTCTGGCTAAGAATGTGTCCTCTCCACTTCCCCAGACAGCAGCCGTGACAGTAGGTATTTCATCTCCGTTCACTCCTCACCAGGATCAGCGCTGGCGAGTACCAGGCAGGTAAAGACAATCCGGTCCCACTCAAGAGAGATGTCAGACCCGCTGTGAGTCACTATCATCAGCTTCCCCCAAGCACAGCTGAGAAGACAAAGAAATGGATTTACCAGAGAAGAACACAAACTGATGCCTATTATATTTAAAAAAAAAAAACATAAACATAGAACAGAATTATCCTTTTAAAGCATCTTGGCAAAATAGCTCTGAATAAACACCAGCACAATAGCCGAGTCACCCGTGTGTGTCAACCTGTAGTTTTTAGTGACGGGAATGTATAAACAAGAAGGTGACACACAGCCCAGCTGCTGCTGGGGGTTTTCTTAACTTGAGAATGCATTGGTAGAAAAACAGTGGAAAGCACACTTTTAGAATCTGAGTAATTAAGGTAGCCTGGGTTCCCGGGGTGGGATGTAGGGTTTAGTAGGAACGCCTGATTCAGAGGATGGGAAGCTGGCTGGAGGGTGACGTGTTTACCATGCAGGTATGAGAGCCAGGTTTTGGATCTCTGGATCTCTGCCGTCCCAGCATTCCTAGGTGAGATGGCAGACAGAGACACCAGCGTTCCTGAAGCTTATGCGCCAGTTAGCCTGGCATGTGCCTCCATGAGCAAGAGAGCCTGGCTCAATCCGGGTGGAAGGAAAAGCACTCAGATCTGACCTCTGACCTTCACACGTGTGCCATGGCCCATGTATACACATGCACATACATGTAGACACTACCCACAGAGTTCACATAGACTTACCTACATAATTTAAAGCAGAGACTACCCATCCAACCGATTACCTATAAATTAAGATTAAATTAGATAGAAATTTTATACTCAGCATCATTCCCCATTTCATTGTATGGGCAGGCTAAGCTATGGATAGATTTTTTTTCTAGATAAGGTCACCTGTAGCTCAGGGTTGTTTCTAACTTGTGATCCTCCTGCCTCAGTCCCTTGAGTGCTGGGCTCACAAGCCTGTGCCACCATGTATGACCTGACCTGCATTTTTAGCTTGGGCTTCCTTCCTCTTCTCCTATGTTATCTGCCAAACCTTTGTCAGAAAGATTCCTTTGGGCCCTCTCGTAGCTATCGTATCTTCTAAACAGGAAACAATCCCACACTGGTTGAAATCTTTTTAAAATATCTTTAAAGAGTTCAAAACCACCTTTGTGATCAGTGGTTCTCAACCTTTCTAATGTGGCCAGCCACTCATATAACGGTGACCCTCAACCATAAAATCATTTTCTTGCTACTTTATAACTACAGCAAGATCTCTGATATGTGACCTTGTAAGAGAGTCAGTCTTTGTCCCCCATCCAAGGGGTCACAACCCACAGGTTGAGAACCACCGTTACAGATAATCATCAGTGGTTGGTGTGCTTTTATTAATGTTAAATGGGTGTAGAAGGGCCAAAGAAATTTACTAAGAAGATGAATGTGGCGGATGTGATGAAGTGGGGGAATCTGAGCTAGTGTGTGAGGGCCGGGGTTTGATTCCCAGCACTGCAGAGGCAAATAGAAAAGACGGAAGCAGGAAAAGACTTACTATGTGTGTGTGTGTGGGGGGGGGGACAGAACAGAGTCATAACTTATTTTTAGCAACCCTAGAAAACCAGGCTAGATCCATATACCCAGAACATCCTGAGTACTTTCCTTGTAGGAACTTTTACAAGGACTATAAAGTGGCCTTCATTGTCCCAAAGAGGAAAGGATGGTATCCAAACTCAGTGCCTCCTTGATTTCTCCTTAATAACATCTAGCTCAGGCAGAGGCGCCTACCATATGCCCGGCATGGTGCTGGGTGCTGGAGATGTGAAGAAAGCCATGTGTTTACGGTTGAGTCCTTCACAAAGCACGCCTTGAGTGCTTGCTGTTTTCATTTGCTCCTGGCTCCGTCAAGTGTCAGAGTAGATAACTGAGCAGAGGGACAGTGTGCAGCAGCTAAAGCTTTAGGTAATGACAAACACATGCTTGGCCTGCTGACCTCACGGGGCTGAGATCATTCAGAAAGTGGCTGGGATCTGGACTCACTCCCGAAAGAGTGCCTTTGGCCTGCAGACCCTGGCTTTTTGTCCAACACATACGTAATACAGATTATTATAACTTCTAGATACGTGATACAGAAATGAGACCTTGTACCCACAGAAGCTTGTCTACTTTAACGGAGGCTCCTCTGGGTTAAACTGCATTTCTAAGGAAATTTGTAGATAAATGAGTGTGTGGGTGGGTAGGGGGGCTGTTCATTTTGCTCAGGGAAAATATTCAAGAGACTTTAGATGGATGTTCCATGCTAAATGTATGTCCTGTCCACGCGCCTTTCAGTAAACAGGAGGGGTTGATTACTTATCTGGGAGACAACAGAGGGAAGAACAATGTCAGGAAGAAATAAAATATTGTAGAAATAAACTTCGGATGAGATAAGTGGTAAACACAACTCTCACAAAAAATTGAAATGGGTGAGCGGGGCTCCTCGGAGAATCCGCTTTATACCCTCGCCGATATTAGAACCATAAAGCACTGCTCTGGTCGAGTGCAGGAACCTTATTTGGCTTTTTGTCCTGGACTCTGTAATTTGTGTAACGTATTTATCTGGCAGTATAAGGCTCCCTGAGAGCAGATCGGCATCCCCGTTCTGTCTTACCTCTGTCTTTACCTGGACAAGCAATACATCTGCTGTCCTCAGCAGACCCTGCACCGCCCTGCTCGGTATCACATCTGCTCCCTGTTAGCCCAGCCCTCCATCTTTTCTGTATGTGAACGGAGAATCACTAGGTGCCCACTTGCTTATGCAGGATGCCTTGCGATCCATTGTCTTTATTTTTTTTCTTTCCGCATTTCATATTATGATTGTGGGTGACTTGCCTGCCTGCTTGTGTGTCATGCCCTGGGAGCCCAGAGGTCACAATCCCCCAGAACTGGAGTTACAGATGGATGTGAGCTTCCATGAGCAGCTAGCTGTTGCTTTAACTCTTCAAGACCTGACTTACGTAACCAACTGGCCAGCCTTTCCTTAAGAGTCCTGGATATAGCGGTGGCATTTGTCTGTGTGTCTTTGCTTTGTCTTGTAATCTCTAGTGCTTGTATTATTCTACCTCCTAAGCTATAATTTTCACAATTTTGGTCATCTGATTCTATTCCCCATGGCATTTGGTAAAGAGCTTCATGCGTTGGGCTAATGGATTTTGGTAGACGCTAGTTGAATAAAGGCCAGAGTACAGTGTGCAGTTAGAACAGCCAGGCTTCAGACTTTCTCAGAATGTGGGGTAAACTGCTTTTACCAAAGGGGGAGAGCTGGGGAGAGAGGCAGGCAGCAAAGGAAGGCACCTTTGCGCTGTGGCACTAATCACAAATCTGCCTTGGAGAATATGCGTGTCTCCACAAGTCACCTTTGCCCTTCTCTTGAGGGTAACCGTCCCCCTTATTAGAACTGCTACAGGCTAATGGACCAATTTCACACCTTCCAAAACCATAATAATGACATCACATTCGGCTATTTGGCAGCAGCGAAGGTGTTGTAAACACAGGATGCTTACAGTTTCAGTTGTGCAAACAGCTGGAACAAAGGCTCACAGTCAGACACACACACACACACACACACACACACACACACACGGGAAAGACATCAGTGGTGTCAAGTTGCAACAGAGTTTTTTTCCAGGAAGGTGTCTTGCATGGAGTTCCTGTAAAGTGACCGGGAGCACGTTTGGAAGGAAGGTCTTGGGCCTGAAGCGTGCCGAGCCTCCGTCCTTCCAGACTGTTCTCCCAGCCTGACAGCTATGGGCTTGTCCGCATTGCTAACTCCTGTGCCCGCAAACCTGTGCCAACAAGCATACTTACTCTTTCCCTTTCAGGAGTTGGAGACACAATACAGAATGGATGTCACCCCCATCCTGCCTATAGGGTGGATGTGTGGCCCACAGTCAGGCATGCAGTAGGTGACTGGATGACAGTACCAGCTGAAGCCTGTGTGAGTGCTGGGTTTCCAAATGCAGCACTTTCTGCTTTATCATACTTTCTAGTTCTACATCTGGTGGGTTAATATATTTGTTACCTTTTTTTTCATAGTATGAATAATAAAGATGCTGCTGCTGGTGGTGGTGTGTAGATGGTAGTGGTGGTGGTGGTGGTGGTGGTGGTTGTGGTGGTGGTGGTGGTGATGATGATGATGATGATGATGATGATGATAGAACCCTCATTGTTGCTTATCTTTCTAGATAGAGTCTTTCCCTTGCCTTGTCTTTTCAAAGCTTATATTTTTAGCAGGTCATGGGATCCAGAAAAGCTGTTTCCTATTGCCAAATCCAGGGAGTAGGAGCACAGGGAGGTCCAAGTGGGTGTGTGGGGCAGGGTGGTTGCCTTCATTATCATCCATGCAATCATTGCCTACCTGATTATCTTCCCTCCTTTTCTCTTTTTTTTCTTTCTTCTATTTTGATGGCCCCCACCCCCTGTTTTTCATGTTCAGACCAACACCAAGAATATGCTTGAAGAGTAACGAAATCATAAAAGAGCTCTGAATGAATAAGAGTATCAAGGTCTACAAGTCTGCAGAGAAGGAATTTGGGTGTGGACTGGGTCGGTAGGGGAACGTCCGATCTTCTGGCCCTTTGATCATCTGGTCCCTCCTTTCCTTTCCCTGAGCCATGAGTCATGCCTCATTGAACTTTTCATAGCACCCAAAGACATAAAGCGAAGGGAGGAAGGAAAGAGTGGGGAAGTGGAGGAAAAGGGGGAGGAAAAGGAGATGGGGAGAGGGAGAGAGAGGATAAGCAAACTAAGAGGTCCTTTAGACACTATGGCATGTAACTCTGTACAGCCTGCCAGTGCCAAGGATGCTCACCCTTGGACTTCTGCAAGGATGTCTGCCAACATTAGACGCACTTAACGACTAAACCACGTGAACGTCCTGAAGAATGCTATTTAAGGGAAGAAAGTGATTCTTTGTTCCAAATTCTACAAATTTTTTGCTTTAGAGTAACATGGCTAACCCTCACTTCGGTGGTATAGTCACTGGGGATAGACCAGCGGGCATTCAGTCAGACATCACAAGCATGAATGGTATGACCTATATCCAATAGTCTACAACTCAGAAACAAGACTTGAACACTAATAAGGGCCAACGGAACCCAATACCTCTGCTCTGCCAGCTTTTAACACGCTTAGGTCTAGCCTTAAACGTTTTAAAAGGATTATCAACCTTTTTCATTCTTTTCCTGAAGCCAATGAGAAGCCGTCTGGCTAATGAGTCAGTCCAGTCTGCTCCGGGGATTAGTAGGTATTCATCAATTCTATTGAACGATTCTATTCTCTGTGACCCCTGTTCTAACTTTCTATGCTGGGCAAACAAGGGTTCTCAGATCCCGTAGGCACCACATATTTATAATTCTTTAAAGATGCCAGAGGGCTGGGGCTGTAGTTCCTTTGGCAGAGTGCTTGTCTCACCTGCAGGAGGCCCTGGATGCAATTCCCAGCATCACATAAAGCAGGCATGGCATTAGGCATGTACTTGTTTTTTTTTTTTTTTTTTTTTTTTGTTTGTTTTTGTTTTTTTGAGACAGGGTTTATCTGTGTTGCCCTGGCTGTCCTGGAACTCACTCTGTAGACCAGGCTGGCCTCGAACTCAGAAATCTGCCTGCCTCTGTCTCCCAAGAGCTGGGATTAAAGGCGTGCGCCACCACTGCCCGGCTTAGGCATGTACTTGTAATCTCAGAAGGAAGCCAGCACTTGGGAGCAGAAGCAGGAAGATCAGAAGTTCAAGGTTTTCCTTAGCCACTGTTGAGCCACAGAGTTGGATGGAATATATGAGGCCCCATCTCAAAAAGAAACATAAATAAGTAAATAAATAAATGGCTCTGGAAGTGTTGGCATAAAAAGTATTGGAAAAGTGAAGGAGGTGATTTTGAAAGCTATTAAATTTGTATAATTACGTCAAACTAATGGTTATAGAAGGGAATGAAAAAAATCTCACAATCACGGTGAATTTGACAGCTGAAGACTGATCCACCCAGACATCACCGGTGGAACAAGATGCTGGAGCTCTGGACATGGTGAAAAGCCCCTCTCTGCCTTTCTTCTCTCCAGGCATTTCTTTGACTAATGGTTAGGCAATGTCCGGCCATTTGCCATCTTACTGTTGGAGATCTGTGTGTCTGTGTGTTCTTGGAGGTTCAGAAAGAGAGTTTGATTAATTCTCTTTACCCAGTGTCATAGCTTTAGGTATCGACATGACACAAACCTAGAGTCAACGTGGAAACACTTGAGCAATGGCCTCCATCAGACTGACATCTGGGAATGTCTTCGAGGATTTACTAATTATTAATTGATCTGGGAGAGCTCCGCCTACTTGGGGGTGTTTCTAAGGCAGGTGGGCCCTGGCTATCCAGGAAAGTAATTGAGAAAGCCAGAGGGAAGTATGCCTGTCAGCAGCCTTCCTCTGTGCTCTCTGTTCCGTCCTTATCTCCAGATTTTTGCCTTGAGTTCCTGCCTTGGCTTCCATGGAGGTGGACTAACCTATAAGCTAAATAAACCATTTCCTCTCCCAAGTTTCTATTGGTCATGGTGTTTATCATAGCAACATAAAGCAAACTAATCCAGGGAAGTAGATGACTAATTACTTAACTAGCCTAGCCCCAAAATTAGATGAACAGTAACTCCCAAACAGTTGCTTTTCAAGGAATAGATTCTAGATATAATAGCTGAACTCATTATGGTCTTAAACGAGCAGTTGGACTGGTTTTTTTAAATACTTGGTTTGTTAAGATACAATTCATGTGATATAAAATGAACCTCTTTTGAAGTGTACGCTTTGTTAGTCTTTAGTATATTCACAGAACTGAGCAGTCATCACTACTGTGTATTTTTGGAATAATCACTCCTCAGTCAAATCTGTACCCAGTGCTAACTGTTTCCATTTCCTGTTCTCCATATTCCCTGGCAGACATCAATCCACTTTCTGTTTATAGATTTGCAGTTCTGGACTCATCAAGTAGAGATCACAGATTATGTGGTCTTTCATAACTAGATTCTTTCACTTAGTATGCTTTCAAAGTTGATTCACATTTCGGCATGGATCAGGGCTTCCTTTTAATTGATGTATGATATTTGCCTGCATGGGTATACCAGCAGGCTGGTGGGTCATGGATAGAAGTAATGAGAGAAAGCATCCTGTTCATCTTCCTGATCTAAGAATGGAAACGTCCAGTCTTCACTATTTGTAACTCTTTGTCTCTCTGTCCCTCTTTCTCTTTCCCTGTGCTTGTGTGGCATATATATGTATGTGCCTTTGAGTGTGGGTATTCTGGAAGTCAGAGGTTAATGTTGGAAGTCTTACCCAATCATACTATACCTTACTTCTTGAGACGGGAACTTCTTGGAGTTCACTGATTCAGTTATTCTGGCTGGGGACCAAGCCTCAGGGATCCTTGTCTCCATTTGCCCATATCCGGGACCACAGGTGTGAGTCACATTGCCTGAAAATTTACATGGGCACTGAGGATCTGAATCAGGAGCTTTAGTAGATGGGTACAGTTTTAATGTTCTTTAAAAAATTAAATATAATAATTAGTATTTGGAGAATTAGTTATATGTGAACAGTGTATCTTTTTCTCCCCTTCTGACTCTTTCTAGGTATCCCACCCCTCCCCCATTCATCTTTCAAACTTAATGTCCTTTAAGTTTTTTAAGCCATGACTGTGGGGAATGGTTCATCTACTAGAGGCCACACCCCTATAGAAAAACGAACAACTGTAACACTCTAACAACTGTTCTTCCTCAGCTGGGGCCGGAAGCTTGTGCTTCTTCTCTCCATACAGGAATGTTAGCTGGTGTGATCTTGTGCAGGTCTTGTGCCTCCATAGTGCTGTGAATGCACGTGTTCAAAGCCCTGTCATGGATACCGTCTCTCCCCAGTTTTCTCTGACCTTTGGCTATTATAATATTTCTGCCTTCTCTTCCACATGTTACCTGAGCTTTGTAGGGTGGCAGTGTGATACAGATGGCCTGTTTGTGGCTGAGTACTGCTGAGATACTTATAGTTTGATTGGTTATGAGCCTCTGAATTAGCACCCATCCATTATACAGAAGACTTCTGATGAGGGCTGAGAGATAGGAATTACATGAAAAGATATATGTACCTTTGTAGTTTGATGCTGTGCCCATTTAGAAAAGTATTAGTAGTTGGTTCTCCTCTAGGGTCTGTGAGCTCCCTGACCCTGTGTTCTTGGCTAGATTTAAAGTACCAGACCTAAGTCTCTTCCTTAGAGTGGACCTTAAATTAAATCTGTTGGTTACCCCCATATCATTGACATCCCTATTGCACTCCAGAGCCTGTCTTCCATGCCTGGACTTCACTGTAGCCCTCAGGGTTCATATGTGGGGTAAGGGTGTTGATGACCTTTCTTTACTGAAGCCTGAATAGCACTTCTGGTACTGTACAAGCTAGCCAATAGGGATGAAGCTTCCAGGCCAGTACTGGCTTGATTTCTCCATGTCCTCTGACTGAAGACTATGATATTTTCAGTAATAGGATCTTAATATCAATGAACTCCATAATTTCTGTTTGGCTCCTCTAACAAAGATGTTTGTTGAAATTATTTTTATATATCATTTAGACTTTTCTTTAGTTTTTAAGACAGACACCCTCCTTTTTATACAAGTAATTTAAAACTATATGAGATCAATATTTGGCTTTCTTGGAAGCAATGTCTATTTTTCTTTGTTTTCAGAACATACCTTTTTACTTTATTAAGTGTTTCATTCCTGTTGTCAAAAACGAGATTTGTTAAAGTAAAACAATAAATACATAAATATCTATGTTAGTCACTTTTCTCATTGCTATGACCAAATATTTGGCAGAAAGTGTTTATTGTTTCCTATCAACTGAGACATTTCCCTCCACTGGGAGGAGGGAGGCTCATAAAAATCAGAAGTAAAGGAAACTCAGAAGGCCCAGAAAGCCAGCAAAGTTTACAAGACTCACAAGGCAGCTCTTCAGGTTGATGTATATAGTAACACTTGCTGACATGATTCAGCCTGCATGAATTGCAGACAGATCCTCAGATAAAGCATTCATACCCATGTTCAGATATATTTTTCAGTGATACAGATGTCCTTGAGTCACCTAGGCCTCTGTAAGTGACCCTTTATCTGTTATATTCCTGCAAATAACCCTATTAAACTCCCTGGCTTACTAAGTTCCACTTAGGTGGAATAATTTCTTTGATCTGTCATTGATGTTCTATCTGGGCAAATCAACTTTTGTTTGTCATTTCCCCCAGGAAATGTCACAGAAGTAGAATAAGCAACAAGGGAGGGAACATTTATTTTGACTCACAATATAAGGGATTATAGTCTATCAGGCACCTCAGCAGAGAAAGCATAGTGATGGGCGGGTCTGTGGTGGCAGGATGGTTTGCCAGCTTGTTGCTCACATCTCAGTAAACCAGGAAGCAGAGGCAGGGCAGGAAGCAGGGCTCTGGATGTAATCCTGTGTGATGTAAATGAAGAGAAGGAGCTACTAGCAGCCTGCATTTACCACTGGCTGCTTCCTGATTGTGGGTGTGATGTGACTAAGTTCTTTAAGCTCTTCTGACTTTGGTTCCTTTGTCAAGATGGACTGTGCCCTTCAACTGTGAGCTGGAATAAACTCTAACTCACTTTTTATCAGTGACAGGGAAAGAAGCGAAGACATCTGATTTCAAGGCTGTAGAACTCCCATTCTCTATGAAAGCATGAGTTATTTTCTATCCCTAGTCATTTAATTTCCAGGTTTCTGAAACTGCTAATTTTGGACAGGTGTTGTCACCAATTTTGACTTAAAAGCTTTAGACCAGAGAGTCGTTTAGTGGGTCAGGAAAATGGAAATGTGTGTGCCGAGATAATTCCCCTGAACCGTTCAGTGCTCATCTCTTCTCTGGAGAGATTGATTACTGCCTCTGGAGGAATGTTGTACCTAACACCTGTGTACACAAGGACTACCCCTGGACACTTTCTTTAAGCTTTGAGATCAATGAAGAAGGAAGAGTATTTCAGGCTGAAAACAAAGCCCAGGTACGTGTGTATCAGTTTAGAACCTTGGGAAAGCTAATAGGACAGAGCAACTGTGGAGCGGAGGCCTGAGGATTGGCTGCTGGGCTGACTTGATTGCAGTGGACTCAAGATATACTTTCTGTATAAACTTGAAACTTGAATTATGGCTCATTAAGTATAGTGTCAGTACCACTGAGAACATGCTGGAAATACAGAATTTCAGGTTCCTCTGCAGCAGTACATAAGAATATGTCTATAACAAGTGGACTTACATGCGCTGTCAAGTTTGATAACTATGTGCCTGTTGTGTATTGACATGTCTTTGTTCATGAAGCTTCTTTTACGTAATGGTGATATTCATCTATTTTAAATTTCAGAAATACATTGCCCGATTTCCTAAAACTTCAGAGACTACCAGTCTTTGTACATTATTGTCCTCTGTGTAAATGAAGATGAAGACCTGAACTTTAGGAGTATTGGAGAAGGAGAAAATGTGTGCATTACAGTGGTCTGAAAAGGCATTATTTGATGTGTGTTTTGAGGAAAGGAAGGGAAGTGGGTATGTGCATGTCAGCCAGATGAGAGACATGGCCTCACTTAACTACAGTGGAGATTGTTGATCCTGCACTAGCTTTCTATACTGCTATTTTTGGGGGGAGACAATGGACTGTGTCTTGCTACATCTATCTTCATTAAATGGCATTGTGTAGTAATTTGTTGCTAATGGAATAGTGAAAAGATGAGTTTAATTGAAGGTGCGAGTTTGTATAAGACTCTGTGGGAATTCATAGCAAGTCGACTGGAATGTGGCCCAGTGGTGGAGAGCTCCAAGGTGTGGTGAGAGTTTGTATTTTACACTTGTTGGGTATTCTTCAATAAGGCATGATGGCTTGGGGCAGGTTTATTTGGGATTGTTATTAGAAAATGACTAAGAGGTTAAATAGTCATGTTCAAAGTCTAGAAAAAATGTCTTTGAAAAGTTTCTTGTCTCTTCCATGTGTGTGATCACTTCAATGAGAATATATGTTAGGAATTAGACGTCATGGAGAAAAAAGGGGTGAGAAACAATAATGGATAGTAGTAATACATGTAGACTTGTCCTGTATTGTAAGCATGTAAGGGAGAGATGATGTAATAGTATTTGCACATGATTACAACATAGCAGTTATGTTGGAAAGGAAAAAGAATGGGGATAGGTGGACCAACAAGGAGTTGCTTTATAATTTTAAAAATTGTACTTATTTATCTGTATATGTGGCAGTAGCAGCCTGGGTCATGTTGTACATGTGGAAATCAGAGGAGGACTTGCGGGAGTGAGTTCTCTCCTTCTACCTGGATCCTGGGAACCAAACTCCAGTTGTCAACTTGTGCTGCAAGAGCCTTCAGCCACTGAGCCATCTGGATGGCCCCCACCCCCTGTGTTCATAATTTAGAGATGAAGGCAGATGGAGGGAGGACAGTTGTGTCTGGAAATCCCTGGTATTTTAAAGGAGAGGCATCTAAGCAAGCACTTTGTCTTTTATATTAAAGAGAAAGAAGAGAGGAGGAAAGGGAACCTAATAATAGCACTAGGCACTAATCTCTTCAGGCGCCGGTGAGAACTAAATGAGCTAATTCTTGTAAGTTGCCTAGCAAAATGCCTGGTACCTGGCAAGCACTCAATAAATGTTAGTGAATAGCTAGCTCGTGCTTCCTGGAAAGAAGGATCCCAGTTCTACCCAACAGCCTCTCCGTTCTTTACAACCAGCACCCAGCTCAGGGTCTGTTTGTAATAGATGCTTAGTCAGTGCTCAGCAAATGGATGAATGGGATATGGACCAGGGTTGGAAACAAACATGATGATTCTAAATAGAATTGTGTTTTACTTTTGATATTTATTAAAATACAATCTCTTTGTGGAGAGTTAAAAGGAAGTAGTTACTGATCTCTCCTCTGCTTCCAGCATTTCTTCTCTCCCTTCTCTTCCTTCTTCTACTTCAATTCTGACAGATTCCTGGAAGCCACATCTCCCAATGTGTATCTTGTAGCAGTTGCTCTGTCGGCATCTATGTTAATTGTGGAACCAGTGGATTCTAGGCCTGTGCCTCCAGCCTCAGAGTGCATTCGCTATCTGTGACATTCTCTCTTCTCTTCAGGATGTAATTCATCTCTTGTAAGTGGTTGCTCATCTTTGAGTGGCTACTAAGATGTGCGATAGAACCAGTTTAACGAGCTGTGCTCCAATGTCTTCGTCTTATGTGGCAGAATATATTCAAATACATTTGTGCATGAATGCTGACCTCTAGATATTTATAGACAGTATGGTTGGAAAAGGGGAAAGAATGAAATGGTTTGTATTTTAGTTCCTTTGATTTATCTATCACTAGGATAAAAATTTCTTTAAAGTAGGAGTCAGAAACTTAGAAAGACATTTATCTATGAAAAGTTACAGTGAGCCCATTATTTTGTAATGCCAGTTTAAAAAAATAATAAAAAGGAACACATAATCCAACAACAGGAAGACAGATAATTCAGTTCCAAGAGGCGAGTCGTCTGTGAATAATCGTGCCACTGATAGTCAGGAACCTTCCCCACTCCTGCCACCGTGTGATGGCAATTGCCAGGTGGCCTCTGGCCTCACATAGCTAATCAAAAGTCTATCATTCATTACCTGGGCATCCCAGCAGTGAGGGAGAGAAGCGCCCATGGACAGCCGCCGCCGCTGTGCTTCAAACTCACGGCGTCTCAGAGAGTCTTACCAATTTCAAGTTACTTGGTCTTATTTGGAGAAGTCTGTGGGAACCTGAAGTCCAACGATGCCTTTGGGTCTTTCAGTGTAAAATTGGCTTGCCCTTTTGCCATTAACTTCAGTGCTGGGTAGTGATAAGTCTTGTGGAGATTTGCTACCCAGATTTTTTTTTTTAACAGGGTTAGGGTAACCTTTCTAGATCCGAACCACTGACTCTCCAGCAAGATTAGTCAGACACGCTTAAGAAAGAGCAACCTAATTTTGGTCACTTGTGAGGGAACGGGAAGCCACCAGTAAGCGCCCTTAAAGGTCATGCCTTGATAGGTTGCAGGAGATGAAGAAGGGCACACAGAGGAAGACATGGGCTAGTTAGGAGAAGCAGTGTCACAGAGAAGAGTGGCTTCAGTGGCAGATACAGAGACAGGAGGGAGGGAGGAGGAGGCGGCCGTGAGCACTGAGGTGCGAGCTGCTGGGGTGAGGTGCTTGTCCCAGGCTGTTGCTCGTTTGGACTGGTTTTCTTTCTAATGAGTTGCTTAGGCATTGCTCATAGCTCCTCTCCAGCCATTTGCCAGAGGGGGAAAAAGCCACAGTAACACATTCTTTGGACTATAACAGCATTGGCCTAAGAGATATTTCCCTGAGAGAGCAGATAAAACCTAACCAAGGTTTGTCTGCTCCCTGGAAAGAAAAGCAACTGATATGGATCCAGTCTTTATTCCATTGCAGATGCCTTCTATAGGTTGTTCCGGGAAATATCAAAAAAAGATCCCGCCAACTCTCTTGCCTCCGCCGGGCCATCTCTGGCAGCCCTGCTGGCCTGCCAACTCTCCAGTTTCCATAGGACCATCTCTCTTGGGGATGGAAGAGGGGAAGGGGGGAAGGAGGGCAGAGCTCCCGATCGCTTCTACACAACCACAACGCCCCACACACCCCATGATCTGACACCTCATCACCTAATTCCCTGGTAGAATCATGACTCTTAATGCTTAATTAACCAATCAGATTTATGTATCAATAATATCACAATTTACAAAATGTCAATACAATAATTTTAGAGCCGATTGATAATGATAAAAGCTTTATCCCAATGTTTCTAACCTTGTGAAAACTTAACTACTTGTGGTTGATAATTGCCACTCGGGTGCACGTCTGGGGCCTTAGTTCTTCCTCCTTACTCTCCAGCTCTCTGGCTTGCTCGCTCTCAATCTCTCTCCCCACCCACGCTTAGCTCCGCCCCCTTTCCCTGTCCAATCACAGACCTCCTCTGCCCTAATGTAATTGGACAGGGAAAATCTTGGCAACAATAGATTCTCTGACTCAGTTATTGACTGATCCACTTACAGGCACCGCTGCCCCATTTTGCCAGGTCACAGGTGACCAGGGAGCTGGGAGTCACATGCCCTCCATCTCCTGAGGCCTGCTTCCTCTGTTTTACCTGCTCTCCATCCAAGTTTCTTTCTGGGACTTGAAGGAACTTCAGAAAATCATTGAAGTTTCCAAATACAGACTTTAGAGTGATAGTCGCTTACTTTGTTGAATAGAGGTGTGCCATTGGGCCAGGCATCTGGCATTGCTTGTTGATTGAAAGCAGAGCAGCATCTAGTTAGTTTTGGGTACTATTGTACCTGGCCTTCTATGATATATGACTCTGTTCTTTGTTAAAATGTGGGGTGTGTGTGTGTGTGCACGCACGCACGTCTGCTGCACACCCACACATTGTGTACCTATGTGTGTGTGCCCCTGTGCAGAGGTTTTGGCCCCTGTGCAGAGGCCAGAGAAGGAAGTCAGCTATTTTGGTATATCATTTTCCACCTTATTCCTTTGGGACAGAGTGTATCACTGAGCCTGGAGCTCACTGTTTTTCCACTAGACACCCTGTCTAGCAAGCTCCAGCAATGTCCACCACGGGACTGAACTGCAAGTCCATGTGGTTGTACCTGGCTTTTTACGTAGGTGCCGAGGCTCTGACTCAGTTCTTGGTATTTGAGTAGCACGTCTGCTTCCCCTGCCTCCTCGGCTGAAGCTCTTCAGACTTGTACAGGGCCGTTCCCCCACCCCCACCCCCAGCTTCTCTCAGTAGATGGTTGCAGGCTTTTCTGGAGTCCTTCTGAGAATGTGGTGGTGCCTTTCCCCCTGCTTTTCAAATCCCACATTGTCTTGTGCTTTAAACTTTCCTGCTGGGCTGACGATGGCCCAGTGCTTCCTGTGGTCAGTAGAAACTGCAAGTCTACAAGATACACATGAGTAAACTATCAGCAAACTGTGGCCCGTGGGCTTGATCTGGATGTCAGCCTTTGTAAATAAAAATGTACAGGAGCATAGCCATGTTTATCCCTTCGTGCATTGCCTGTAGCTGCGCTTGAATGGTACCATAGGATGTCACGGGGAGAAAGCCTGGTGGTCCACAAAGTCTAGAACATTCATTCTTTGGCCCTGTGCTGAATAAGTTTGTGATCCCTGCTGTTGTGTCCTAAAAGAATCTTAGAGAAAGCCAGGCACATAAATGTAGGAAGAGGGTGGTGTCACCCAGGCAACTGTACTAGGAAATCTGCAGGAGGTAATATTCTCTAGGTGGCCTTTGTATTTGGGGAAGCTTGAAGAGAGGGTTTTCTTGCTTACATGTTGAAAGGACTCCTGAGGGTAAGGAGAGAGGTTCCTGACAGGAATGTGGCCTTTCTGCTCAAGTACAGAGCCTTGCCTCCCGGTTCTGACTGTGGATCTCATCGAGCCGAGTTTGGAGACTGTGACTCTTTGCAACCACGCAGCAGCCAAGCACGCCAGCTGATGTTTTCTATCCCTCCCCCCAGCCCTTCATTTAAAAATAAACTTTGTAGAAATTTTTTCACAACTCTTTAAATATTCTGTTTTGAAACATTTAATTACCCGAGTTATTTATATGGAAAGGTCTGATATTGTTTCTAATGGGAGTCTGTTATTTATTCCTTTTGCTAAATTTTATCTTATATTAGGGGAAGGGCTGAGGTTGGTTACTATGGCAACATCCTCAAAACTGCAACAATCCCATTATGGATGTTAAAACTATAGTCATTCTGGTGGGAGGGCAGCGAGGGGAGTGGGTGGCAGTCTTTTTATTTTTACTTTAGTTTTTAAAGACGGCCTCTCCCACTTCCAGCCTCTTGCGATTATTTATTTTAAACTTGGCAGCTAGGGTATTGGATGAGAAACAAAGCAGAAAAAAAGTGTCATGTCTTCTTTCATCAAACATCCATATCTTTTATTCCCTCTGAAGGGATACCCTGTTTTGTATCTGTTCTTTTATCAAAAATATTGATTTATTTTCCAAACTTTATTGAGACCTACTTTGTATTAGAGATGAACAAGGAAGAAGCTTTATACTTATTTTTCCTTTTAAAATTGCAAATAACAGGAAGCCGTTCACTTGGTTCACTTAAGGAAATTTGTTGAGCCCATGCTGTGTGTTAGCACATGTTCATGCTAACAAAAAAAAAAGAAAGAAAGAAAGAAAGAAAGAAAGAAAGAAAGAAAAAAGAAAGAAGGAAGGAAGGAAAGAAAGAAATGCATAAGACAAGGGCTTTTATGGAAGAACATTTTCTTAGGGAATCCAGATGAATGCTCACAGTGATGAAGAAATGGTTAAAATAAAATACTGTGGGTGCTGGTACCGAGATATTTAACCCTCCAGCTTGTGAAACACAGGGGAAAACACTTTGAAAAGAGATGACATTTGGGCTGATTTGCAGACAGATGGATATTTTTTTGGTTAGGGGGTGTGGTGTGGGCATGGGTGTATCTCACATTCCAAGCAATCTGGACCAATCTGAGAACAATGATATGGAGGTGAGGGAGTCCTTGGCTACCTGCAGAAGGACTCAGAGCTGTGTGCATGAGTGTTGGACCGTTCTGAGGACATAGGCTGGGTCCATCATACCCTGGAGACTAGATTTAAGATGGCGAGTCACTGAAAAGTTTAGGCAGGAGAACGACTTGAGCATTTGTGTTGAGAAAGAACTTTTTGCTTAATGTCGTGTGAAACAGATTCATAGTGAAATGATGGAGGGAGCACCTTGGGTTTCACATGGAGATTTGGAGAATCCGTTATAGCTCCTTCTGGAGAACTGTACAGGAAGAAGATGTGTGGATAGGGATTGGTGATCTCAGAGGAGGGGGGGCCCAGAGCCGGAGCGGAGCGCCCCACTCATCAACACACCCCTCTGTGCCCAACACAATACGTTATGTGTGTTTGGGATATGTATATGCCCTGGGTATTTTAGGAAGAGAGAAACCTCATTTGAACAATGATGGCCTGCATCAGATTGGCCTACGGGCATGTCTGTGGGTCATTGTCTTGGTAGTTAATGGATTCGGGAGAGCCCAGCCCTTTGTGGGTGGCACCATCCTTAGACTGGTGGTCCTGGACTGTATAAAACAGCTAGTTAGCAAGCCTGAGAGTGAACCAGAAGGAGACATTCCCTTGAGGTTACTGCCTTGCGTTCTTGAACTTATCTTTCTCAGTGATGGACTGTTGTCTGGAGATGTAAGAAGAAATAAACTCTTTCACTCCCATTGCTTTTGATTAGACTTTAACCACATCAATGGAAAATAGTGGAACAGAAGTGAAAAGAAATAAGGATACTCGAGCGTGTGTGTGTGTGTGTGTGTGTGTGTGTGTGTGTGTGTACCTAGGCATACACATGTGGAGACCAGAAGAGTTTCTTTCATAATCACTTTCAACCTTATGCCACTGACACAGCCTCTCTGACTGACCCTTTTAGGTAGGCTGTCTGGCCAGTGGGAGGTTTGTCTGGCTTTCCCCCACGCTGCCTGTGTTACAGTCATGTGAGTGCAGGCCTAGCTTAGACATAAGCGCCAGGGTCTGAACTCGGGACCCTCATGCTTGAATAGCAAGCACCTTGAATTCCTGAGCCATCTCTTCAGTCCTCAAGCGTCATGACTTTAAAGAACTAGATTCCGAGGTATGAATGCTGTCAAAATGGAGTTATCTTTGACTGATCTAAGATTTACAACCATGATCAAACAATCCTCCAGATAACCACATTTGGCGTGTGGAATGTGGAACCTAAGACAGCTTTGATCCTCACTCTGTCTTTAACCAGCACAGTGAGGCATGCCCTGCCCTGGTAACTCTGGCCATTAGGGTAATAGAAGTCATTCATGTGGAAAGCCCTACACTAATTCAGCAACTGAAATATCAGCAAGAAGGCCCTGAGGCTGATTTAGATTCAAGGCTTCTTCCCTGCTTGCTGTGCAGCTCCTGTAACCCCCATTGGAGGTGGCGGACAGCCCTTTTCTCCTTTTCTACCCCAGCATCTCAGCCGTTCTCTTACATTGCTGGCCTCTGTTTCAGATCCCTTGGAACTGATGAGGGAACTGGGGGAACAGGAATCAAAGAAGAAAAGGGCAACAGTAGAGCTTTTACCTGGCAAGTGATGACCTGTTTGTTACCTGGTGTCCGAGTTCCCTGCATCTAGTAGGTAGTTGAGTTCTCTGCATCCAGCAGGTAGTTGAGTTCTCTGCTTTGTATTGATGAAGGAAGGGTTCAGACTTACGGTTCCCTGAGACAAGGACAGTGATTGTCCTAGCTGTTACTCCCTCCTGTGCTTCCTGTTAACTCTTCCTAAGACAACCGTGTGATGGCCGCCACCTCTTGTGCTGATAGCCTTTATCTCCTTTATGGGGGACACTAAGCACACTTGGCTTCTTCAAGCTCCTGTTCTCCTTCAAAGTGCACACACAGCAAGCCCATTTCTCATGCTAGGTAAAGCAGATGCAAACTGACCTGTCGCCTAAGCTGCAGGAGTGGCTAAGGGCCTAGGAGACGGCCTTTCTCTGTCACTTTAAATGTCCTGTCTCTTGATCTGAAGTGAAGAGGTGTAAGGGTCTTTAACCACTGCTCTTCATGGTTTGAGGAATATTCACATCATTAGCCCCCTGGAACAACTGCTCCCCGAAACACCAGATTCCATATACTTGTATGCCTGTCGTGGGATTAAGCAATTAAGAGTTTTATAAATAGTCCATTGGCTTCTTCTTTGTCAAATTTCAAAAGTGGTCTAGTTCTTTTCTGAAAATACAACATGCCTTCCTTAAAGCTTCAGAGGGACTATCCGTGGGAATGCCTTGTTACACGAATGCAACCCTACTGCCTTTAAAACCTTTCCATCTGCTTGGGTATTTTGTTCCATGGGTTCAGAATCGGCGATGAGGGATGGCTTGCACTGTATGGCAAGAGTGGCTGTAGGCAGCCCCGGTGGGGACTGCGTGAGTACCTTAACGAGAGACACACTCCCTTCTCAGCCACACTGGGAGCAGTTGTGCACATCCCAAGCAACGTTTACGGTGACCAATTACCCCTATGCTGGTGATGAATTTCAGCGTAACTCTACTCCAGATCTCTTCCTGGGAAAATTTTAACTGACACCCTGGTAGAATTCTCTTATTAAAACTTCACAAGCTTCACACGCGGTGTTGCTTTAGGCCCCGTCCCCTCACCTCAGATAGCTTTCATCCTCACATCACTTTCTCTTTAGTCTTAACTGATTCCCTGAAATTCCCCGAAGAGACTCAAATCAGAGGCCTGGGCATCACCTCTGGATTCTTAAGCTCTTGCATGCCTTGACTTCTTAGCAGTTTGGTGGTTTTCATGTCCACATTTCAAAATACTGGCTTAATTTTTTTTAAGCATAAAGACTATTATGGGGTGCGTAACTGAGGACTGTGGCATGGAGACCGTCCATCATGGAGGGCGTGAGGTCGGTGACGTGTGCCCTCACTCGGCACTCTCCTTACCGGCACAGATGACTGAGGAACAGTCACACTGGATATTACTTCAGTTACTTTCTTCCTTCCGGCCTTCATCATCTTAAAATAATGCAGCTAAGCTAAACGAAAAGGCTGTCTATTGTGGAACATTTCAAATGCGTACGAAGGTAACAAAATGAGCTTTGGTTTGAAATCACCTAATTTTGAGTTTCAAGATAATGTCTCAACTCTCCTCCTGCACACTCTTTGATATCGCCGACTTTGTAGGCTTTACATAAAGCTTAAACGCCTTCTTAGCCCATTTTGTTCTTCTGTAACAAAACCCTTGTTAATTTGTCTTAACAAATTAAAAGCAAGAATGTCTTTTTTTTTTTTTTTTCACAATTCTGAGTTTACAGTGAGAGGGAAATAAATCCAAGGCTAAGATGCCGATTATCCATTGTGGCCCTTCAAACTTTGTGGTAATGTGTCAGAAAGGTGGAGAGATAAAAGGAGGCCAGGCTCGCCTTTTGCATCAGTGGTAATCCCACCCCTAAGAGGGGAGCTTAGTCAGCACGGAGGCCCAAGCTTGGTGTTGGGCATGGCTCTTCTGACTCACACATTGAGGCAGGGTCTCCCCAGAGCATGCTGGCTATTGAGATCGGCCATATCAGCAAGTGCTGGGTTTGACAGAGACCCTGCCTCAATGTGTTTAGGCAGCAAGTGCTGTAACCACTGGGCTATCTCCTTAGGCGCTCGCCTGAGCTTCCAAGGGGACTAAAGCCATGTAGACATTGAAACCATGGCATGATCACTGATGTCTAACCTATGCAGTTCTGATTTGTGGATCACAAATCCACTTTGTGTTCTGATGCCCCTCAGAGATGAAAAATGTTTCATTTCCTCAGACACATTCTCTTTCCTTAGAAGTGTTTTCCACTTCCATTCTGTGCAGTGAGAGACTGGCACTCTTCTTGGGTTTTTTTCACCATAGTTGAGTACCTGTGTGCAAGTGTGAATGCGTGTATGAGTGTGTGTGCATGCGTGCATGCGTGTGTATGTGTGTGCATGAGTGCCTGCATGTGTGCATGTGTATGTGTGTATGTACATGTGTGTGCATGTATATGTATGTGTGTACATGAATCAACGTTTACTTTTAAAGATGTACTGGGATTATTTTGAGATCTTATTAATTCCAAGATTGAGCATGTATGTTACTGATTTCCAAGGATTTGAAAATAAAAGATTTATTGAAGATTTCAGAGCTCATTCCCTTTTTGGATTTGCACTAATGTTTGCCTTCTAACTTTCTGTATTTCTGCCTTTTTTGAATTCACACGTACACACACACACATACACACACACACACCTCAGGAAATTTTGCTTTCTGAAGCCCCAGCTATATATGGATTAAGAGTGCTATGACCCCAGACCTGCCTCCCCAACTGAACCTAGCCACCTGCAGGTGAGCTGGCCCCTCGGGTGGGAGAGAGGGAGAGCCTCCTGCCAGCTGCAACCATGGGGGGAACAGCTGCTCACCTGGGCAGCAGGTAGAGCTGGCCTTGGTGGCAGGGGGTGGGGTGGGGATGAGTGTGGGGGAGTGAGCTAGCCCTGTGGGCATGGGCATCGACCGGAGAGATGCTCCCCTCCCCCAGATCCCTCACCAGAGCCCAGTAGAGCTGGCGCTGGTGGTGTGGGCAGGGAGTGCTGGAGGGTTGAACAACTCAGCTTCCACCTAGGGTTCAGAGTCGGCCCACCCCACATCTACCCCATCCACGAACTGCCCGAGCATGTGAAGGGGTGGGTCCCACAGATCCAAAGCTGCGGGATCTCCGTGACACAGGGTGACAGCAGGGTACCAGAGAGGAGCGCACCACACAGCTTCTATAGCAAGATATTCTTTTGTCTTTCTTTTCCTTATTTCTTTAATTTTTTTATTTTGGAGGGGAGGTTGCAAGGGCAGATGGCAAATCTGAAGGCATGGGGAGATGAGTGGGACTGTGATGCCTGATGTGAAATTCACAAAGAATCAATAAAAGTAAAAGAAAATAAATCCTTGAGGCAAGAATTTGCAAACTTAAAATTTTGGTCCACGCACTGTCCTTTTTGGTGATAGTCGGGATAGTCACAGGTAAACCTCAGTACTTAGGACTATGGTAGAGTCAGAAGGCTCACAGGGGCGCCTTTGCTTGCAATGCACATTCCGGGTTCAACAAAGAGAGCCTGCCTCAAAATAGAAGGCGGCAAGTAATGGGAGGAGATAACAGGCATTGGCAGTGCGCCCTGTCACGCACAGCCTTTATGCTGTTTATTATGAGTGTCATCTGTAGAGCTGACCCTCAGAGCAAGCTGCAGATCCTCAGCAAGCACCTTTAGGTCTCTCTCCATGGTCTCCTCATTTCCTTTATCTCCGCCTAACACACTTGCCCATTGTCCCCATAGTATCCTTGCAAATGCAGACCACTTCCTGCTTCCTTTTCTAGCTCCTTCCGGGTGTCCTGTCTGCACTCTCTAGGTGTAATTTTTATGTATTCTTGAGGCACACCCTGCCCTGCAGATTTCCCTTCCTTGCCTGTGTTTTGGGCCCTGACAGAAGTTATTTCACTGTCACTTTCCCTGCATCCGATTAGGCCCACAGCTTTTCAGAAGTCAGCTCAAAGAATCAGCTTCTTGGAGGGGTGTAGTGTTCTTGGGTCCCTTGTCCTCTCTGCCACAGGGCTCCGCCGCTGGGGAGGTGGGATGCAGGAAGTTCACCACGCTTTCAGGGCTGTCCATAGGGAAGACCCAGGACACTGCTTGGGGGTGGGGGTGGGGAAGCAGAATCTGAGGTGCAGGACAGCCTGAGCTGGCTGGGGGTCCCCAGGGCCTGCAGGTGGCCCCGGGGCAGTCTGGTTCTCAGGCTCTCCCACATATAGGCACTGCTGGAAGCTGAAGAAGAGCTGAGAAGGGAATTGGGGCCCTGCGTAGCCCAGGGCAGGGGCGGGGGTGGGGTAGAGTGGGGTGGGGTGGCGTGGGGGAAGCTGAAGCTCTTCCCTGGGGTCCTGGTCCAGTGGGAAGAGTTTTTGGCTCGACAGCAGGCAGGCTTGAGCATGGACTTCCTTGGTGGCTGGGAGCACAGAGAGGCCCTCTTGGGAGATTAGAAGACCCCCAGGGTGGATCCCGATGAAAAGAGGCGGTCCATGGTTTTAAGGCATTTATTGTCATGGTGGAAAGTGGATGAGTAAAACCATAGCCCACTTCTCAGCGTGGGCCTGAGGTTAAATACCTTCTGCAGAGAGGAGTGTCTGGGAAGGAAAGCTTATTGGCTAAGCCCTCTAGGCCTTTAGGTACCTCATTAAAATGGAGATCTGTCCGAACCTAGTGACCTCAGGTCAGTCCTCTACGTGTGGAGGGGTTTGGGGCGTTGCCCTTACTGAAGCTGATGGTCACAAATCTACGGAGGGCTGTGACAAGTGACAGGGGCCTGATGCCCAGGAACAGGCAAAGTGCCTACCGGTAGTCCCTTCAGGGTTTCCAGGACTTCAGGCCTTAGCTCAGTTGGGGACTTTCCCGGTCCCACAGGGGGGAACCCGCCAGTGGGGTCCTCTCATGCCTTATTCCCCTCTGTGTAGTTAATCATGGCACTGTGGAACTGTGGGCAGTTATTTAACCAGCTCTTCTCACGAGCAGGGCCTCTGACTGTCTCTCAGTTACTTTTGTGTTGCTGTGATGTAACCAAGGCAACTTATAAAAGAAAGCATTTCATTTGGAGCTCATGGTTCCAGAGGGTTAGAGTCCATGACCACTGTGGTGGAGAGCACAGCAGCAGGAAGGCAGGTATGGTGAAGGATAAGAGCTTAGCTCTGATCCACGAGCATGAAACAGACAGACAGACAGACAGACAGACAGACAGACAGACAGACACACACACACACAGAGAGAGAGAGAGAGAGAGAGAGAGAGAGAGAGAGAGAGAGAGAGAGAGAGAGAGAGACTGCTAACTGGGATGGCATGGGTTTTGAAACCTCAAAGCTCCAAAGGTATATGTCCTAGTCCAACAGACTGCATGGTCAAGTTGTGGTTGTTGTTGTGTAAGTCTTTTGTTGTCCGATTATCTCCCGAGTGTCTTCCTTCATCCCTTTTACTTATGACATTGTATCCTAAATACCAATATGAAATCCCCATAGAAGTGCCTCAGCTGCCCAGAGGCAGGTCTCCCAGACACTATAGAAATACATCAGGTCTGGATTCAAAAATCTTATTTTTTTAAAAGCTTTTTGAGGCAGTTCTGTTGGTGGAGTTCAGGCTGGGTGCCAGACTCACCTAGAACTCACAGCAATCCTCTGGCCTCAGCTTCCCAGGGGGCATGAGCCACCACACTTGGTTAAGACCTTCCATAACAACCGATGGTTATCATTATTTTCTTCTTCCTTTTCATCCTTCCTTAAGTCAGCGGTTCCCAACCTTCCTAATGCTGTGACCCTTTAATACAGTTCCTCATGTTGTGGTGACCCCCCCCCCCCGGCCATAAAATGACTTTCTTTGCTACTCTATAACATAATTTTGCTGCTGTTATGAATCATAATGAAAATATCATATTTTCTGATGGTCTTAGGTGACCCCTGTAAAAGGGTCGTTGATCCTCCAAAGGGGTCACAACCCACAGGTTTGAGAGCCACTGCTATAGAGCATTTCTTTTTCTTTTTAAAATTTTTATTGGTTCTTTGTGAATTTCACATTATGTACCCCAGTCCCACTCATCTCCCTCTCTTCCTACCCACTCTCCACTCCTGCAACTTTCTTACCAAAAGAAAACAAGACTCATTGTGGAAGCCGGGGTGTGCAGCGGAGCACCCCGAGTACGCCCTTTTGCCCACACTTCTTTGCTTGCAAAAGTTGATTGCAACACGTCATTGGTCCAGTTCGAGGCCTCTGGCTTCTGCTACACTATCAATACTGGGTCCTCACTGAGACTCTTCTCGGATCGTCTCGTACTGTGTCATGGAGATCCTGTAGTTCTGATCTGCAGGACTGGCCCCTTCACAGGGGTCTAGCAGTTGGTAGATGAAGAAGATATTGGGATGGGCCAACTCAAAACCTTGGACCTGGATCTGAGAGATATCGGAACTGGTTAGCCCTCCAGCTCTCCTGCATCCACATCACCGAGTGAGTGCTCCAACCCTGTCCCTGCTAGTTCATCCAGTGCTGCAGCCAGTGTGGGGCAGAGCCAGATCTCTGGTTCTTCCACTCTAGGGGCTGGCTCACCCCCCACCCCCAACCAACCAGAGCCAGCTCTGCTTTGCTGCCTAGGTGAGCGGTAGGGCCAAGTGTTGTAGCCTGTGAGGGACAGCCCAGTTCTCCCTCTCTCATGATCCCAGGGCCAGAGATTGGTGGGGAATGTTCTATCATGTTACTCACAGGTTAAACAGACTCCTTCCCTACCATGGTGCTTTGAACCCCTCTCACAGAACATCTGCTTTCCCAAGTTTCTCACTTACCTTAAAGGCTCCGCATATCATTTTTAAAAAACACTGTAGTCAACCTCTGTACTGCAGTTTCCTTGAAATCATTATAGTTGACTCACTCCATGTTGGTGTATAGATGCACATGTATATGCATAAGCATTCTTTTCAAATTTTATTATGTAACAATAATATATTGTAACAGTAATAACTGTGTTATTCACATGAAATAAAGAATATAAAATTAAAAACAAAGGCTTTTTCCTTAACGACATCTGCTCCAAATACACCTTTCCCCAGCACCACTTCCTATGTGGTGCATCATCCTATTCGTTTTCCCCCGAGTCTCTATGAATGAACACACGTAGTAAGGTGACTCTGAAGGTATTGAGCCCTGAAATGATGAGATATGTAAACAGACAATTGAACACTTGAAAAATACGTTCTTTTGTTATCTAAGCTGGCATTAGTGTAACTGCCTCTTACGGGGAACTAGGCTAAAGGTAACTGGCTTGCCCCATCAGTCTAATAGATTCTAAATTCTTAGTTGGTTTGGTCCTTTGTTTGATGATGTGGCTGTCTCTAGCTAATTGATAGTTCCATATCAACCATGATGTAAAACAGGGAAAAACATCAATCTGCACCCGTGATTCATGCATTGCATTAATAAGCACAAGGCTCCACATTGAACTGTTATTTTTCCGCTTCTTTCATTCAAGGATATATTTTGGGGGCTAGAAAAATGGTTAGAGTCCAGCGATTCACTGCCCTGGCTGCTCTTCTGGAGGACCTAGGACCACGCCTTCGCATCCTCGATGGGTGGCTCACAGCTGCCTGTACTCCAGGGGGATCTGACATCCTCTTCTGGCTTCTGAAAGAACCTGTACAGTTGCAAACTCACAAAATGAGTAAAATGCGATTTTGTTGCACATGTCTACTTTTTTTTAAATTTTGTGTTTATGTGTGGGTGTGCCGGAATTATGCATGGGTGCCATGTGTGTGTAGGAGCCCATGGAAATCAGACGAGGAGTCAGATTCCCTGGAACTGGAGTTACAGTTGGTTGTGAGCTGCCTTGTGGGTGCTAGCAACCAAACTCAGGTCCTCTGGGAAAGCATCCAGTGTTCTTAACTGCAGAACCACCTCTCCAGCCCCAGTTGATGCCTTTTTCATAGGAGAACTTATTAGAAGTTCTTGCTCCTTATTACAGGATATTAATCTCATAGTATGTATAATGTATTTATTTATAATACTCTTTACTATGTAATGGCTTCCAGTGCTTTGGTGTTATAAGTAATGGTGTTCACAAATCCTCTTAACATTTCTGTGTAGCTCAGTGGATACTGCTGTAGGATAGACTTATAGGGGAGGAATTACCAGTTCACAATGTGTAGGATGATAGGTATTTCATTCACCTACAAGGCAAGCACACACATCTCCTGTTACCTGCACTGATGTGTGTACTTGTCTTTATTATCTCCTAGATATAGAAACTCCAAGGCAAACATGTATACATTCATGAGAATTCTATAATTCATTGGAATTTCGGTACCATTGGAATTTGGATGTATATATCCTTATCTTTCTGGTTAGAGATACAGCATAGACAAGAAAGGGGTGTACCAAGGGGTCTGGGTGGGCAGTGAGGAAAGTCTGGTGAATCTCAGAGAGGCCAGTGCTTGACTGTTCAAAGTGAGGAATGTCTGTCAGGCTTTGAGAGAACTTTCTGAGTATTGTTTCCTTAGTGTCCTCTTGAGCTTGCAGTGCGTTTCCCTGAGATTTCATGATCAAGACTGTCCAACCTAATCCTTGGCCTGCTCCCTCATCTTTATGTGAGATGGGAGAATGCTCTTTGGACACACATTAGTATTAAAAGTTAGGGGGAGGGGGAGAGGAACGAAACACAACATGAGTCAGAGAACTTCTGCTTGTGAGTCTGAGCCAGCTGTGTGCTAAACAGAAGCCACTCCAGGAGACCTGCCTGGAAAACTCGCTGACTGGAACACTTGAGACTAGTTCAGAGATGCTGATGGCGGATGGGCTTGCATGCTTCTGAGTACAGCCGCCAGCAAGAGTGGTGCCATGACGTCACAGAAACCATGACTCTCGCTTGCTCCACTTCCCATTCGGTTCCAACACCCCACCTTCATCTTATATAGGACGGTCACAGGAGCCTGGGGAGAGAAGAGGGACATTGAAAGGAGGGAGTGAGGCAAGCTGCAGTTGTAGGCCCACCTGGCAGCTATGTCTGCCCACCCGCAAGGTGGCCTGGGAAGAGGTGTTACTTGGTAAAGGGACCTGGAACGCTCTGCTCACTGGCGACTCAGACATGTGGGACCGCTGGAAAGAAAAACACCCCTGGACCAGGCAAAGGTTGAGTGTTGAGTTCTCTCTCTCTCTCTCTCTCTCTCTCTCTCTCTCTCTCTCTCATAGTAAATGTGTGTTCTCTGCCCACGCATGAACATGAGCAGGGAAGGACGCACACAGAAAGCACACATTCTCGACAAAGGGGAGGCTTCTGAGTTGGCTCTGTGGTCTGTGGGAATTTTGTAGATCTTCTTGTTCTACTTTATTCAAGATTTTCGGAGACGATTCCCCTCTGGCCGGCCTGTGTGAGAGCTGTGTTGAACAAACCAGTGGGGAAGACCGCAGCTAATGTGATTTCCCCTTATCGGCGTGAGAATATTTATAGTGTAATTCATGTTACTCAGATTCTAACCATAACTCTTTTAGTCAATATTGGTGCCCTTCTGGAGTTCAGATGCAGCCCGGCTGTGTCTAGGGAATGCTGTGGGGTCTTCACTGATTTTTCTTGGGAAAATGCAGCATTTGTATGGTATTACTTATATTTGCTTCGTTTAGTGTATGCGAGGTGTGTGTGTGTGTGTGTGTGTGTGTGTGTGTGTGTACAGTGTGTGGGCATGTACCTGCCTTGGTACATATGTAAAAGTCAGAGGTTGGGGGTCACTTCTCTCCCCTTTACCACGTAGATCCTGGGACTCACACTCAGGTCTTCAGACTTGGTGGCATGTGTCTTTGCCTGTGAGCCATCTCCTCTGTCCTGTATTTTTAAAAATAGAGGTAACTCCCCACTCTCTCCTTGAAAATGTATCTGCTCAGTGTGCTGAGGGGTCATCACCCCTTAGAGCGGCTCAGTGGTTGGGGGCTTCTGTCATTAACCCTTCAAGGATTGACAGTGGGAAGCAGCAGTTCAGAGCACAGGTTTCCTTCTCCCACAGGCTGGGTACTCATAGGTATCTTCTCACTAAAACACTCTGAAGGTTTTACCACCCCCCCCCTATTTTTTCAATTGGAGAATACTAATAAAACCTCATTTGAATTTAAAGGACCTTCTAACTAAATTTAGTAATTTTTTGAAACACCTGGCAATATTAGTGTCACAGCTAAGGGTGGAGATTAAGTAATAGGACTGACTTATTGATAAGGCTTAGTGTTACGTATCTGTGCTGACAGGCTGAGGTTTACAAACCTTCCCTCTTTGTAGGCAGCTGCCCCGAGGACAGGAAGAACATATGAGATTCAGGCCCTCCTAGCCTCATCCACCTTACTGTTTGGGTCTTCAGCAGAGCAAGTGGCCTCTGGGACCCTCAGTCTCCTTGTCTACAAAGGGGAAATGATATTTAAAGTAGTCTTGCACTGATGGTAAATTCAGAATAATTTAGTAAATGATTTGCTTATACAGAATGGTAGAAAAGCATTAGGTCCTATGTCTGTTTTTCTAAGGTTTGGATTTATTTACTTTTCTTTCTAGGCCTTGGGTTTCCCTGCTATTTTAGTCAGCATGCCATCTTCTTGACATGTATAAGTATGGATTTGCCAACAGAATTTCTCTGAACCGGTCTCCTGTTTTGTTTGGGGATGGGAAGGAGTAGAGACAGGATATTTCACTGTATCCAGGCTGGCCTGGAACTCACTATAGCCCAGACTGGCCTGGAGGTGGAGGTCATCCTCCTGACTCAGCCTCCTGGATTGTGGGCTTACAGGCAGGAGCTGCCACATTCAGATCTCAGCTTTTCCTGACAGCTGCCTGTTGGTACCACTCCCGGCTCAGTATCTCCTGGGAACTGTCGGCGTCTATGGGGACCTCATCACAGGGTGTCCCTTCAAGCTCCGCATCTCGGAGGTCGAGATTCTTCCACTAGTCAGGGCGTTTCTTCAGAGACTAGCTCTCCACAGGAAGGATTTACTTTCCTTCCCACAAGTTCAGTAACATCGCCACCGTGATTTCTTATTTTTATTCACCCCGAGCTGTATGAGGATCCCCAACTGTCATGTCTTTGCAAGGATTTTCTTACCACTCTTTGCTACAGGTCATTTTATGCCTTTACTTTGGTAAATATAAAATGCCTTATTATACATAATTACAGGGAGTGTTTTACAGGATATTTTTATTGCTTCAAATGAGGGGAGTCGGCTGTAGAATGTATGGCTTCTCGGCTGCCATTTATAGGATTAAAATGGAGCCCATCTTGCTCAGCAGAGAGGGAGGGAAGAGGGACAGATCTGCTCTGTGGATCCACCCTCTCCTCCAGCATAGTAGTTTCTCCCACCGAGACCCTGACTCACCCTTCCTCTCTCCACCCCCTGTCTCTTTCTCATATGTCTGTCCCCACTAATTCTAGGGTCACATTGCCTCGCTGCCTCTCCGTTCCAAGGCGGGAGGAAAGCTTGTCTCTGTCGATGGAGTCTGAAAACAGAAGCCTGTTTGTGGCATGTATGAATACAACGACTTGGAATAACCACCGACAGTGTTTCCAAATATTTTGGCCCTATTTAAGTAAAGAGACATGAATAATTTGGAACTGGCATCCTCTTTCATTTTTCTTTTTTTCTTTTTACATTAGCAATAAATGTGATGAAAACCTCCAAAGCAGGTTTTCATAGTTAAAGAGTGGTCGCCTCCAGTGGAGAGAAGATGGTACAGGTCTGAGGGCTTAACCTCTTCCTTAGAAACTCTTCTGTTTGCTTGCTTTTCGGTAAGCAGATTTGTATAGTGCCTTGGTGTGTGTATGTGTGCGCGCGCTATACACATATGTATGTGGCCAAGAAGGCCTGTACCTGAGGAGGTCAGAAGAAGGCATTGAGTTCCCTAGAACTGCAGTTAGGGATGGTGGTGAATAATCGTGTAGGTTCTGGGAGCTGAGCCTGGGTCCTCTGGAAGAGTAGCACGTGCTCCTAACCACCACATCATTATTAACAGCTTTATTTTGTATGCTCACATTTTACTGTATCTCTCTCTCTCTCTCTCTCTCTCTCTCTCTCTCTCTCTCTCACACACACACACACACACACACACACACACACACAGGAGTACAGGTGTTTGTGGAGTCCAGAAGAGGGCATCAGATCCTGTGGAACTGAAGTTAGATTTGGTTGTGAGTTGCCATGTGGGTGCTGGAGGCAAAATCTGGGTCCTCTGGGAAAGCCACAAATGCTCTTTGACTGAAGCACCTCTCCAGCCTGGGCCTATGATTTTCACATCGTCTGTGTGATATAAGATGATTCTTCTTTCCTCTAAATGATAGGTGGATGCTGCAATGCCAATCTTAAAGCACACGATTTCTGTACACTACAGAATGTAATTACAAAATATATTATGAAAGTAAACATAAACTCTGGGGACAAAAAAAAAACCAAATTATGTCAAAAAAGTTGATCACCATAAAGCTCCAGTTATTACCTATTCATTTAGGGTTTGCCACACACACCTTGATTTTTGCTTTTCATTTACCACAGATTATTTGATGTTGAAAGATTAAATGAGTTAAAAACTTGTAACATTTAAAACTATATGTGTGTACGTATGTATGTATATATGCATACATTTCTGTAGGTGGATTTTTTAACTCAGCAACTCATGTGTGGTATGCAAGTGCTCTACTGCACAGCTAAATCCCTAACCCAATTTTTTGTTATTATTATTGTTGTTGTTGTTGTTGTTATTATTATTATTATTATTTTATTGTAAAAGTAACATTTCTTAGTAATCAGTGCTTGGTGGCAGATTTGGTTTTCCTTTTCCTTCAATTGATTATAAATAGTTCTTTCTGGATCGTCTTAAACCTATTTATTTAGTTTAAATTGTCTTCATATTAGTTCCAAATTTTCTGGCACACATGGGGACAAAATGTTGCTGCGGATCTTTGCTCCTGGCAGCCTCGCCCTCCCTCCAGGCCCCGGCTTCTCTGGCTCTTCCTGCGTCGCTCCATTTCTCCCTTGCAAGCAACAGCAGCAGAAAGAGTGATTACCACCAAGTAATGGGACTCCAAAGTCAAGATTCTAAATCCCTGGGCATAAATGCTATCTCTTTTCAGAATTTTCTGACCCATTTTCTTTTCTTTTCCATTTTTCCTTTTTTTTTTTTTTTGAAAAGAAGACAAGATTGACTTTCTTTCCAATCTGTCTTCTTCAAAACTCTCTCACAATGATTGGCATTTTCCTCTTGTGCGGCCTCTCACAAAGACCTCGACGGCATGCCCCACACTGAATGCAGAGTGCCAGAATTTCATCTCAGAAAAAGCAATGCTTTTCCTGCAAGTTAGTTTTTCTGATGGAACCAGCCTACGGACCATTTAATAGAAAAACTCAAAAAGACTTCAGAACACAATTTAGCAGCCATTCAATCAAGCTGCAGCAAGGTTTTTTCCCCAGCAGGGAAGAGATGGTTCAAGGAAGAGAGATGGAAGATGAGAGGCGAGGGGGCTCTTAGGTCGAGAGGTGAAAATTGAGGGCACTTTGTGCCAGGAGACACAGCTCGGCTTTGCCCCGAGCTGGGATGCTCACTCCATCCACCTGGAAATACGCCCTTGGAAGCACGCCCTTTGCTTACTTTCCGTTTGGAAGCAGCTGGGAAGGATATTTTTTGCTCTGAGTCAGAGCTTAGCTTTTGCAGAAGCTGTTTGGTGAAAGTCATCTACGTCCCCCCCCCCACCCCCAGGTTGGTAACTCAGTGTGATAAGGTTAGTTAAATATGTACGCTTTAAAATGGCTATAAACGTAAACAATTCTCGTAAACATGCCCAACCCTCCCCGCCATGGAGCTTGGCCCTCCCCGCTCTCCTCACTCAAACTCTTCCTGTGGCGTTTACTCAGCTCTGTGCGTCTACGTCCTGCCTGTCTTAGAACTGCATCATATAGGATCTGTCTTCCTTCCATGCATGGTAAGATTTGAGACCAACAACCTTGTGTCCACCTAACACAGTTCTCTGTCTTCCGCATATCATTATGTCAGGCTCATTGAGTGGGAAAGTACTCGGGGTCGCATTGTTTCGTAACTGTAACGGTTTACTCGATAGACGACAGTTGTCGAGCAAATGTACCGTGTTGTCGGAGAGCTGAGAAATGTCGGAACTCCAGAGCAAGCGTGTAGAACTCCCTCACAGACACAGCTCAACTGACTGTTCTGAAATCACAGACACACAGAAATGGTGGTGCTTTAATTCAGGAAATCTGGCTTTTAGAGCCTGCTTTTGACCATGACAGCCAATATTATTAAGATTTTTAGTACCAAGGTGGAGTTTCACTCTATTGTCTAAACTCACCTCAAACTCGCTGTCCAATTGTGACAGTATTCCTGCCCCAGATTACAGGCTGAGGGATTATAGATGTGAGCTACTACATCTGGCTTACTTATATATTTTAAGGTGGGTCTTACCTATGGTACAGGCTGGCCTGGAACTCATGATCATCCTTCCTTTGCCTGAGTGCTGGGATTACAGACATGTGCCAGCACATGTGGATGATTAGTGTGGCTTTAGAAGTGTCATTGATAGTGGAGTCACATAGATATCGTCATTTCTTTGTTTTTATTTCTTTTATTTATTCCTGTTAGCTGACGTTCTGAAGTTCTTTACTTTAACCTTCCATTTCTGTGGGTTTGCCCTCAGAAAGACCTCCTGACTGTTCTCTGCTCCCATGGCTTTGGCTTTGTGCTGAATTCCCATCTCACTTCTTACTTCCGCCTGCCCCTTTGCCTCTTCCTTCTTCCCTGATGTGTGATGTGCTCCTCCCTGCCATTCACTTGAAGGAGCTTTTCCTCCAGTGTCAGGGTCAGCTGCTGTCAGTCACAGCCACGAAGAGGCAGCAGGAGCTGACGGGTGCTCGGCAGATGGCCCGAGGGTCTGAGTGTTGTCAAGTACTGGTTCTTCTGTAGCGTGAGCTCAGAGGCATCCTCTGCAAGCACTTCTTGGTCCGGAGCCTTCCAGACTTGTTTCTGGTGGTATGCACCTGCTGCAGGTGTTACAGGAGCTACGTTGGGGCTGGGATGTGGTGGACCTGTTTGACTATAAATGTGCATGTGCACATGGAGGTCGGAGGTCAGGGTTGGCTTTCTTCTTCAATTGTTTTCCATTGTACTTTTGATGCAGGGTCTCTTACCAAGTTGAAGACCTGGCTGGCCACTGAGCCCCAGGGATCCTCCAGCTCCTTTCTCAGTGCTGGGACTATAAGTGTGTGCCGCTCCATTGAGATTTTAGCTTGTGTGTAAGGGGCATGAACGTAGGCCCTCATTCTTGCCTGGCAAGTGCTTTGCCCACTCACTGATTCAGCTCCCCAGCCCAGGTCCTTCCTTTTAGACTGGCATGCTAGTGCCCACCATCATCCTACGAACTGTCTCTGCTTGTGTCCCTCCGTCCTGGAGACCTCTCCCCGGCCCTTCCTTTTATTACTGTTTGATTTAGTTAGTAATGGGCGTCCTTACGTATGGCATTTTTATGCTCAATTGTTACTGCACTTTGGCCCCCTCCCCCACTGCTCTCTCCTGTCTTCCCTGACCCCTCCCCCCTTGCTGTTCCTCTTTCTCTCCCAGAAGTAAATCCTCCCTTCTGCTTTCAGGTCACATATGTTCAGTTACCCTTCTTCCCCTCCACCCCTCCCTCATGACCTCTTTCGTAACCTACAGTTCTTCCCCTCCTGTTAGGCCCTGGAAGGGGTAGCACTGGTCTCTTGTCTGGCCGCCTGTGACCCAGCCTGCCTTTCCGCACTCTACCTGCTGAGGGCCTAGCTCTCTTGTGTTGATTGGCAGGGGGTGGGGGAGGGGGTGTGGGGGTGTGGAGGGTGGGGAGGGCTTGTTTGTTCTCGGTCTACCTTCCTCTTCCTGTCTCTGTCACTTACCTTTCCCCCTGTGTGGAACTGTACTGTTAAAAAACATAATTACTTTCATTAGATTGGAATTTGGGAAGGGAACCGGGAAAAAGAAGGCACTAAAATGCCATAGTCCATGGAAGTCTGGTCCCGTCTCCATGGAGGAGATTTCATTTCCTGGAGTTTGCTTCACCTTCCTTTTGGTTGGGGGCCCAGGGATGATAGCCGGGGGACGGGGAGGGAGGGGGAACGGGGAGGGGGGCATTCGCATGGAGCCCTTTGCTGTCCTCCTTGAGTTTTGGTAGTGGATGCTGCCCCGTAGCCTTCCTTTTGTCTCAGGGTCCTTAGGCTTCAGCGACCTTCTCCAGCTCTTTTCCTGCGTGGATCTGTCTAGCAAAGAGGAAGAGAGTCAGGTTTCAGGAAGTGGATGAGGATCTCTCTTATCCACCCCCCCCCCAGGCTTCCATTACATTTTCCTTCTCAGTGTCTCTCTGTCTGCGTGCCTGGACCCTGACTCACCATGCTGACTCAAACACCAGATTCCAGCCTTGAGTGTGGGCATGGCTTCTTTTGGGAACCTCTTTGAGAATGTGGGGTGAATTCTGAAATCAACCCTCACCTTTCTGCCCTTATCCAGTAGTAGGCTGAGCAGTTTAGGAGAATCCACGTTGCCCCTGGCAACCTGGATATCATCCTCGGCCGCCCCTTGGTCCTGAGGTGTGCTTGGCTGTGTTGTGCAGTGCATAGTGTGCTATGCAGTCTGCAGTCTGCCACCTCTAGGAAGACTCCAGGCTTCCCTCATTGCTCAGTTGACCAGCGTGGCAATAGACTTAAACCTCGACAGGGATAACTGTGGCAGGAAGGAGCTTTGGAAGGCTGATAAGGACGTCTCCACTTAAGTCACTCTGAGATTCCCAGTTAGACTTTGCTCTGTGGAGCACCTTTGCCACTAAGTTGGAAGAATGCACATAAATTGTTTATCAGATCTGTAGTACACAAGAAGATGTGAAGAATGACCAATGTGATGTGTGTGTGTGTGTGTGTGTGTGTGTGTGTGTGTGTGTGTTTATATGTCTTAAAATAAATGACTTGGGTGTGCTAGAATGCTAGACTAAAAATAGCAAGATGCCATTTCAAAAAGGTGTGAAATCTATTTTTGGAATACAAAAACAAGTCAGTGGTAATGATGGGGTGGGCGGCTGTTGCCAGTGTTCCTAGTAGAGAGAGGGATGGAGCGGTTTATTCTCACTCTGAGTTCAGTACAAGCCAGAGGGTTTGAGGAGAGTAAGACAAGTGTAGCTGGAGTAATGGAACCATGACGGATGGATCCAGATAAGCAATACAGCTTCCCATTCAAATGCTCAGGCCACACCTGGAGCCTTGTGTTTGTTTGCTGACCAGTAAACCTTTTATTAGACAGAGCAGATGAGAGTTTTTCAGAGAAGGACAATTAGCAAGGGGCCCAAGTGTCCTGGAGAGAGGTCCAAGTCGAACAGTGGAGAGAACTGAGTGTATTGGATGGGAAACAGAATTATCCTGTTAGCTGTGAAAGTATAGGTGAGCTACTTATTGTCTGAGCTTCAGTAGTATCATGAATAAAATGGGGAGGGGATAGTTTCTGTATGAAGGTGCTGCAGAGGTCAGAGGTGGGAGAAAGACTATGGACGTTTTGTAAGTCAGGGTTTGAAGTGTGTCCTCTGGAGTGGTAACTAGTATGGCCACCCTCACCTGTCTTCCTAACCAAGACAGTAAGAGTGAAAGAAAATGACACAGTCTGGTGTTTGTTGTTGCTATAGCAGAATACCCCCAAAGCTGGGCTATTTATAAGGAATAAAGGTTTATTCCACATACATTTCTGGAGTTGGAAAGTTGCAGGGAAGACTACTGTTTCAGTCCAAATCCTTTTTCTTGGTTGGGGCCTTAGGTAGAGTCTTGAGTCAGCAAACAGCATCACCTGGGGAGGCATGCACAAGGAACAGCACTTTCATAACTAACTGACTCTCAGGATAAACTCACTAATCTGTACATGGATTAACCCATCTGGGATAGCAAGACCCTCATGACTTAATCATCTTTTAAGAGGTTCTCCTTATATCTGCTTCATGGTACCGTACAATGGGGATTAAACCTCAGCATGAGATTGCATGGGGAATTAAAATTGTAGTAAGGGGTTAGTAGATACCCAGGGAAACGGGTAGAAATGGGGCTACTGTGGTACCCCAGTCAAGCTGCAGTAAATCCTGTCCAGAGAGTGGGTACTGTGAGCTACCTCATGGGGTTGGTAAATGGCCTGCCTTGGGAGGCATTGACACAGGGCTCTCAGGAACTTGTGTACACTGGAGCGTTACTGGTTGGATGTAGCATGCTACATCAATTTGGAGGTTCTTACGAAGGACTGTGGCACATAGTGCTGAGCCGGGGCTAGGAGGCTTGTAAAATAACTTACATAGTGAGGTACAAGCTCCCCAAGCCTTCTTTACCTTATTTTACATGTACAAAAGGTAGACAATGAAGGGAATTCTCAACTTTCACCTCCTATCAAAGTTCTTTGTGAGTGATAAAGTGAATCTAGAATTCAAGACTGTCCATCTGGACTAGATGTGTGTTCAGAGGGTGATTAGAACATTGGTGTCCTGAGATTAGTGTCTGCTGCTTTGTAAAACATATATCACAGAGTATTCTTGAGTGACCCCCAGTCATAACTGAAGTGAGTGTCTAAATGCAGTTATTAAATATTTTCATGATCAGGCCCTGGGATCAGTGACAGCCTCTAACCAGCCATCACTTGACATCTTCAGTGTCTTAAAATAGCTATAGCATTAATACCCATGGCCTGGAAAAGGGCCAGATCATGGAGGTGACCTGCTACTTCCCTCCCGCCTCTTGCTGCATTTACAGTTATGACAAGAGGGTGGAAATTCTCGAGGCCTGATGTTGTAACACTTGGGGCTGGTATCCCACCACCAGTGAACTCAGATTGCATTTTCTATTTGGGGTGTTACTCCCCCTTGGTGACTCTCTTTCTGTTAAGAGTTGTCAATACCATGTAAATAACGCCCCCTTCCTTTGTCCACCATTCTCTTCATCCTTGGAGAGGGCAAGCTAAGGATCTCACTTGAGACTAGAGAGTCACCTGTCTCATTAGGGTGCACTCCCAGATCACCACAGCCCAGGGAGGAAGAGAGTGCTGCTCCTTTCTGGAATTCTGGAGAGTCCGTGCAGATACTAACTAGATACAGTATCTAGTTAGTACTGGATACTGAGATTCAAGATTTAAGACTTTTTTCTCCAAGATTTAGTTATACCCTAAGTAACAGAAAAAAGCTATTGAGTGACCATTGAGTTCTTTGGGGGAGATCAAGCAGCTGGGGTTCCATCTTCCTGTGCATAATTTCTCTAGTGCCTCAGAACCGTGCTACCTTTGACAGTGGCCATTTGTGTGCTTTCAACAAGAAAAGAAAGTCACCTGGAAAGACTTAGTGTGCTTATTACCAAGGCATAACAATGTTTTACGTCTATCTTATTCTTAAAGAAATTGGTGACTCGTCAAACTTATGGACATTGTGCCCCTCTGAAAATGTCTCCGTAATCATTAACTTTGATAAAGTTCAAGAGAACACGGGCATTAAAGCTTTAGAAAATGAATACCTTGGATGAGGCCAGAGAGTTTTATATACAGATGAATGGTTGGGACATTGGAGTTACACCTTAGTGTACTCATTCTTTGTCCTTCACTCTTTAATGTTAAACTCCCCATTTGTCAGAAACTGGACTAGATACTGGGCCTAGGAGATACATGTGCCATGGAAGGCATAACAAGAGAGAGGTGGTGTTCTTGGTGGAAATAGTCCCCGGACGCTGTGGCACAGAGAGAATGAGTCTTATGAAGACGTGGGGGGACTGGTGATATTGAACATTTGAGGCCACTGAAGAAGCTTAAATTTGAAGAGCTTTGAAGAATGTGGATACGTTTTGATATCACATGATCGGGGAACAGCATGCACGATGGATGGCACAGTATGCAGGAACTTTGGATAACCTGGAAAACCAATTTGCAGTGGTCACCAGTTACTGAGAACTGCAGCAGGGGGAGATGCTCCACGTTTCCTTTTCTCTATAGTTCTGTGCGTTCTGCGTGAGAGGAAAACCCATGGAATTCCCCTAGAAAGAACAGTTTTATCATGAAAGGCCCACCTTCTTCTCTCAGAGATTTTCATACTTATTTGATGTTGGAATCCCTTCTCAGGACACTCCCTTAAAGAATCTTGTTTCTGACATGGGACCCAGAGATTTATTTAGTACAGCTATAGTTCTGTTTGTGAAATTACAGAGCAGGAAGAGCTATAGAGGTTTAAAAACTGGGGACAGGTGTTGATATGGAATGATTTGAAAAGGGTAAATGCTTTTGATGATCTATGTCATAAATAATGCGGATCAAGAAAGAGATAATAGCAGAAAGCTTATACTGTCTTGAGGGAAACTAAAGAAGTCAAGTCAGTTGGACGTGGTCATGACCTAGGTGTACTGTAGGTGACAAGAGGTGAGGAAGAAATGACTCACGGTGCCAGTTTTCAGGTGGGATCCCAGAGGTCATATGGTCCCCTGGGAAAGATTCTTCAAGGTGAGTTCTAACTGTTTAGCTAGCTTTTACATGGGGGTCGCTAACAGACTGTAGGATAGGAAGGTCTGGAGTCCAGGAGAGAGATTCTGTAGGCTTCCATATACTGTGATATTTAAATGTACGTAACAGATACATTACTAAGGGGCAGAACATTCAGACAGAGAAGGGCAGAAGGCCTGGAGCAGAAGTCTGTGGAAAACTCTAAGAGAGTTAATGAGGCCTTTGTGACAGAACTTGAGAGGGAAAGCAGGGAGGAGGAGAAGAAGGTGGGAGATGGTATCAAAGGAGGAGGGGTTGGGGCATATGCTGTTGACCAGCTTGGCAATGGTAAGACCTTGGGGGAAGGATTGTATCTTTGAAGAAGCATTCAGGGCCCTAGTCTTAGGTGGCTCTCCCTGGGCAGAGTAGACTCAGCACATCCCAGCAAGGTGGATAAAGAACTCTGATCATCCCTTTCTTGGGCACAAGGGATTTTTGAGCATTTACCAGGTGAACATGTCTTTGTTTTATGTATGTTGCTTCATTTAACAATCTCGATTAACTATAAAGAGTAGATAAGTTACTGCCTCAGTGAAATATGGGGAAACTGAGGAAACAAAGTTTAAATTACTTGCCTAAAGTTAGGTCACTTACAAATGCTCAAGCCAGGATTCAAAGGTCAGTAAAAGGTCTTTGAAGACCTACCTCTCTACTTTTGGGCATAATCCCAGGTACTTGCTAAGGAGAACAACGGTGTTGGCGCCGAGGTCAGCCAACAGGAAAGTTCCTCACAGCTGTGGCTCTGCCATGATTCTGGAGGAAACTTTCTCCATGAGGTTGAATTGCAAAGCAAGGAAACAATGACAGGAATCTGGATTCCCAAAACTGAAAGTAAGTGGCCGGTGGGTGGGAATGTGAGTCAAAAGGAGATCCTGTAAAGATGGAGAACTACACTTGTATTCCGAGGGGAAAGGAGTCAACATGGAGAGGCTGGCGTAAGAAACAAGAGACAGAGGACATTTGGGCCGAATGAAGCTCTCCAAGGAAGCAAGAACCAGCTGAATTCAGAGCAGTCTAAAGGGACTCACCCTGGACCAGAAAAGGGTGGCGTGGAGGGGTGTGCTATGAGACTCCCAGAGAAGGACTGTATCTTTGAAGAATCATTTGAGGCTCTAGTGTGATGTGGGTAGCTCTTCCATCAGAGTGGTCTCAGCAGACCCCAGCAAGTAGGTTAAAGAGCTCTAGCCATAGTTTCTTGGCCAACCGAGAGTTCTTAATGAACTTCTCCTGTAGTGTCCCCTCTCCTCCTCTATCTCTAGGGCCTCTGTAGAGCCCTAGTTTCCGGCCACGTGTGGTTTCCTTCATGAGTGGTACTTTTCCATTAGGAACAAACAGAAGAGAAACTGCTCTGCTGGAATCTGGAGGAGAGAGGCGAGAGAAGGGAACAGGGTATCTGCACCTTCTCTCACTCCTGGAAAAGGAGGAGATGGATACAAGGGGGTTAAAGTCACAGAGGTAGGGGCAGCCAGGAGGTGGGCTGGAGGAAAGCCAGCTTGTTTAACAAGCAAAGCAGATAAAGATTAGAGTAACCATGACAACAAGCTGCTGGCGGAGACTGGGGTTTGGGACTGAGGGAGGGAGGTAGAATGAGTCTGCTGGGTAGAAGCCCAGAGTTTTGGAAAATGACATTTCTTCCCTCGGGCTCTTGGCTGTTACAGAAATCACCATAGTCACCCACAGTGACTGGAAAGGAAGAAAAGGCAAGAGGGAGGGCAGGGGAGATCAGTAGGTAAGGTGGGTCCAGCTGACCCAGGGAAAGGAAGCAACCTGGGACGGGAGCAGGGCTGGCGACTGCAGGATGCTGGGGACACTCAGGGCGCATCGTCTCGGTCTACCTCTGGCGCGTGTGTTTTTCTGTTCAGTCCTATTTATCATGTGTGCTGTGGTAGTGGTTTTTGTATCTTTTAGTTTTCTAGGATGTCACATTTTTTTACTCCTGAGCAACGAGGCCTGAGCCTGTCAAGAATGCTTTTCTGGGGATGCTCCAAGTTTATGTGTGCCCTGAGAGAGGGTAGAGAGATGGCGTGTGTGCATGACATGTGGCCTCTTTACCAAGCCTACATCTGGACTGAGTCAAGAACTTCTTAGAAGTCGTTTGCCCTTGAGACGTTGCTGGCCTCCTCTGTGGCTGCTCGGGGATCTGTCAGTAAGCATGTAGATGCTCTAAAGGGACAGGTGAATGCTGCTACTTCTTCCTGAGTAAGATCAAAGTACCTGAGTGGGAACACTGAGACACTGGCAGCATCACAGACAAAGGCTCTTTTGGCTTCCGCATCTTCTCATCACGCCCAGCAGGGTCTACCCCAAAATAGCACCAGCACGGTTGGAGAGGGACACAGACTTCTCAGTCTAAAGCAAAGAGCTCTGCAGACGCGGCTTTGAGGTCAGCCGCTTCCCTCCCCGCCTTACCAACCGCACTCCGACCCTTCCACAGCTTTCTACACATGAAGATTCGGGAGCTACAGATTGTCCGGGCAGGGATGAATCTGGAGTGCAGAACGAATCCTGGGGAGTCTGGAGTCCAGGCCCCTTGGGACCTTGCAGCCACACACACAGGTGCTTTGGAATCAGAGATGACATTCCTGAGACCTTGCAGTTTTAAACGGGGAAGAAGGTAGCAAAGTGGATTCATAAAGCTCTCGAAATCGATTCTTCTCCCAAGCGTGTGAAGAGAGAGGCCCTCTTGTTCAAAGAAAAACATTTCTAAGAGAGATATAGGTCCAAGCTCTTTGTTGCAAACTGTCATAAATAGTTGGGAAGAGGGGACGCAAAGGTAGCTGATTTCCCCCGAGGGCAGAGGAGAGCTGGCGCAGACGTGGAAAGAGGTGGCAGATTTGCCAGCGGCTTCATAGGACCTTTTCTTTTCCTTCTTTTCTCAAGCCTGCTTCTCTCAGGTGGATAAAGTCATCTTGTGTCTTGGCGCCATCATGAATTGGAAGTATGAGTTTTGTTCAGCAAGGAGACAGAGTTTCTAAAACCCTGGGGGCCAGGTTACAGGCTGAGACTTTGTTGGTAAGAGAGATCTCTAGAAATAGAGACTTTAATTTTCTTTGTTGTCTAGCACCTACAGGGTTTGACATAACTGCTTGTCAGGAGGTCACTCACCAAGCACCCTAAAGGGAAAGAAGAGAAAGGAGGGTGTAGGCAGAGGGTGCGACAAAGCCTTCCTTTTGTGTGGGAATAAGCTCATTCAAGAGGATGGGGAGGACAGAAGAGAGTTCTGAGCCAGGTCTTAGGCACGCACCTTTAATCCCAGCTCTATGGAGGCAGAGGTAGAGAGATCTATCTAGAGAGGCCAGCCTAGTTTACAGAATGAGTTCTAGGACAGCCAAGGCTACACAGAGAAACCCTGTCTGGAAAAACAAAAACAAAAAAACCAGCAGCAACAACAATAACAACAGCAACAACCAACCAACCAACAACAAACAAAAAGAAAGTTCTATGCTGGAGTGTAAAATATTGACTTAAGTCATAGTCACCCTTTCATTTGTGAGTTAATTTATTAAGCACCAATTGTTTCTGGGCAAGTGCTGTATCAGAACAAGAGAAATATCACAAGGATGCAGATAACACACTGTTTCTCCTCTTTAGGAGTCCGCGGCTAGAGAGTGAGTTATAAGCTCATGGGTACTCTGATGGGCAGACCCACGAGCAAATGACAAGAAGTGATGGTCAGTCTGTCCTGGCTGAGGGTGGAGCATCCCTTAGGCAGCGGCAGCAGCAAAGCACCATCGTTCTATACTGAAGTCTAGAAATCCCAAACCACGGTTCTGACAGGGTTAGGTCTCTGGGGAGATGTCTTCCTAGATAGAAGTCCACCTCTCTCTCTGTGCTTCTGACACAGAAGAAAGGTGAAGAAACACAGACACATTCTCTGATGTCCTTTCTATAAAGGTTCCAATATCATCAGATCAGAGCTCCAGTATTTAAAAAAATATTGTACACTAACGATTAATCTGTTTTTGGTGGTGGGGGTTGGGCACTCCATGATGTTGTGTAAAGGTCAGAGGACAGCTTGTGGAAATTCATTCTCCCTTCCACTGTGTGGCTCCCAGAGATCAGACTCAAGTTGTCAGACCTGGTGACAGGAACCGTTTCTCAGTGAGATATCTCAGTGTCCCCAAAGCCTTGCATATACTATTTATATTATCCTTCATTACTTCCTTAGAGCCTCCCCCGCCCTTTTCAAACCCAGCCATATTTGGGGTTAATGCTTCAATGAGCATATTTTAAGGGTATGCAGCAGTTCATGTGGAACAGAAGGCTTTACAGAGTAGGTGATGATTGAAGAGTCACCCAGTGACGGGGCATGGGTAGGCGTGTCTCCTGTCGGAAGGGAACCCACAAGAAGGTATGGGATGTCCCCATGCAGTGGGGAAGTACAAGCAGCTTAGTGGCACTGGGATGGAAATGGGAAATGTGGGTATCAGATAAAGGACTTAGGCTTGTCCGGTCGATGTGGGATCATTAACTAAACTCAAAGGAAGGAGCAATGTGACTAGCCTCCGGGGAGTTCAGAGGGCCAGATGATGGAGGGAAGCAGGGGAAAAGCCAGGAGGGCCAGATGAGGAAAAAAGACTCCAGAGAGCAGAGCCAGGAGGCCCCAAGTGAGGGAGAAGTGTAGAGGAGAGAGAGGGGGTTCTGGGGTCTGGCCCTGCTTGCTGATTGCTGCACGTGGGTGCAGTAGTGTACCAAGCTGGTTTCTGGGTCTGGCTCGACTGGTTTGTTCTAGAAAGGAAGAACAGACCCCGAGAAGCAGGTCATGGGGACAGTTATAGATATTTTGAATGTGACTGTTCCTTTCTATGTGTTCGAGAGAGCGGTCAGAGCAGAGAGTTCAGAGCAGAGAGGTTTGAGACCAGAGTGGTCAGAGCAGAGCAGAGACCCTGGGCTTCCTCACTGTCGCAGCATGGAAGCAGCTGGGACACAGAAGTGGGTGATTTCTGTGAGGTCATGGGGCAGGTGAGGAGTAGGAAGATGAGAAGGCCCAGAAGAGCCAGACGGAGGCACGTGACAGCAGTGAAAGAAGGAAGTGGGGCTACGGAGGGAGCAGGGCCTCTGTGGAGCCGCAGAACAGAGTGGGAAGGGCAGAGGCCCTGGCCCTGGCATGCCATCTGTGAGTCCAGAGGACACCTCCCCGGGGCAGGAGGTGCAATCTGAAGCTTGAGAATTAAGCTGGGAAATGCTCGTTACAGGCAGCAGAACCTACCGAGGGCACCCATGGGCAAGGGCGGCTTCAGAAGTCAAGGGCAGCCTTCATTCCTTTGTCTCTGAGATATTTTTAGAAATGCTAGAATTTTTGTGTGGAAACTGAAGAGAAAAATAAAATGCTGAGATCATGGCATGCATGTGGATGCTTCTGAGTGTGCAGATGTTGTGTGTACTTGTCCAGCTCTAAGTGCGAAGGTCAGAGGTCAATCTTGGGTGTCACGCCTCAAGAGCTGTTCATCTCCACTACCTTGTTTTGAGAGTCAGGGTCTCTCCCTGGGACCTGGGGCAGCCATTAAGCTAGACTGGATGGCCAGCAAGCTGTAGCTTCCTGCCTTTGTTTCCCCAGTGTTGGGATAAGCCTGTGCTTCCACACCTGGCTTTTGACGTGGATGCTGGGATCGAACTCAGGCCTTCAATACTTTATCCATTGAGCTGTCTGCCCAGTCCCTGAAACTTCAAAATCACAAAACAACATACACATGCGAACACACATCCCGAATGTACAGAGCCCACGAGGCTGAGAAAGGAGTGGCATCTGGGTACAGTAAGTTTAAAACTAAAACGTGTAGATTTTAGGGACCCTTGTATGATTTGAAAGACTTGGGGGAGGGAAAGAAAACAAATCCAGTTAGCCTAATGAACATTGAATTAATCAACTCAAGCCTACACAAGGCAGTTCTTGAGGCAAATGCTTTTTAAATTGGAGTTTATTTAAAAAAAAGAAAAAACTCTACAAGTCTAAATACTTAGTCCTAGAGATGGATGAAGTTAAATAGTTCTTTTAAGAACAGCACTGCATGGAAAATAACTAGGTTTGCCTTGCTAAGTTTAGCATATAAAGCTCTTTCCTGAATGGCGTCTTTGTCAGCCCCAGGCTGGGGGAGTTCAGTTCCCTTTTATTTGGTGAATTCCTTAATTGGATTTTGTTTGCCGATCTTACTTTCTCACATTGTAAGATTTTAATAAATCATTATAATCATTCCCTTCTGTCTTGCAAAAATAACCTTCCTGACAGTTCCCGAATGATTGTCCCCCCCTCCCTTGTTTGCATCTTGGGATTATTAGTGTAGTTTACAAATGAATCAGAAGAGGCCTGTGCAGCCAAGGGTTTATTTCCATCATTTCCCAGGCGTGAACTCAGAGCGTGCAAAACCAGGAACCTTCGAGGTCACGCTCGGCTGGGAGGGCCCAGCAGGTCTTGGCACATTATCTCCTGCCTGGATTATTGATGAGATGTGTGGTGTGGAAATGGGGTATGTGTGTGTGGAGGGAGAGATCTCCTATCTGCTTGGTTATTAAAGCCTCTGCAGGAAGCAGGCTTATTGGTGATCTATGAGCACTGGAACCCGCTGCTTTCTCAACACCGATTCTTCTGTGTCAGCTATTGTTGATGATGGGGAAGGTAGCACTGTTTATTCTGTGTAAGTGCTGCCTGGGTGAGGGCCTGGCTCAAAGCATACCAAAGAGCCTGCTGTGGCTGGCATTCTCACTGTGGGTTCAGAGGGTGTTCACTCACCATTTGGAAAGTGACTTGTGGACACCGCACCTTTTCCTTCTCTTCCGTGGTGTTTCCCCAGTGGCCGCTGTTGTCAGCTGCTTTTCAGGTTGCTATGATGCTGTGTGGGCTTGAGAGAGTCCAGCCCAGGCTCCTTGGGCTAGTGGCATGGAGAAGAGGATGAGGGTGTTCATTTCCTGGAGATGGGAAGCAGAGGTGAGGAGAGAACTCAGACCTGAATAACCTTCAAAGGCATGTGTGTCCCCAGTAACCTACATCTCCCAGCTGGTCTCTACGTCCTAAAGTATTCAACTTCAGTAAGAATCACGTGAGCCTGTGGGGGACATTCCATCCTACAGCTGTGTTGCCTGTAGAGGAGAGGAGAGGACAGGACAGGACAGGACAGGACAGGACAGGACAGGAGGGGATAGGAGAGGACAATCGTCATTGTTGGCTAGATCCTTTCCTAAGTGTCTGTCTTCCTTACCTCTAGCATTCCAGGCTACATTTAATGTGGGGGACAGTAGGTGGTAACAGTCCTTCCAGATGCATAACCACAGGTCCCTTCTTGTGTGGGGGGCCTTTTGAGGAAGTGGCAGTTGTTTTAGGAATTGGGCACATATAAGATTCTTCCAGCCAGTCTTCTTATGCTCTTAAAAACATTCACCTTATTCTGTGTGTGAACCACCAAGCCAAAGACATCACTTTTATTTGTATATGTACATTGAGAATACAAAGGGTTACATTTCATCATTATTTTTCACTTTGTGTTGCTTTCTTTTCTTCTTTTCCCCATCCTCCATGTCCACCGTGTGCCCATCCACCCCCGGTAGCCATTTTTCCATTTTCCTATCAGCATCCTTTTGCCCTAATGGTCTGCTATCTGTTTTCATAGTCAGCGCCCACTCTCTAACCCTCTTGTTTACATATATGCAAACACTAGCAGTTCAGGTGTACATATGGTACAGCTCAGGGGCAGAGCCCTTGCCCCAAAGAGCTCACGCTGAAAGAGGAGTGATTTTTAAACTGGAAAAAAAAAATCTCACTTATTTGTGCTTCTTAATGGGAAGTCTTGAGAAAGGCTCCCGTCTTTATAATTCTTCCATTTGTATTTATTTACAATTTTCCCTACTAGTCCCAAGAGTAATTAGTGCACTGGGAAGCTGAAAGCCCTTCTTTAGTTTTGCACTTTGTTGCTGCAAGGCCCAACCGTGTGCCAAATTTATTGTCCACATAGACAAGATCAATTAATATTGAATTGCTGCATTATTCCATGTATGCATAAAACCCTAGCAACAGAAACGTTCCTGAGAGCAGAATCAACAGACAAGATGCCTAAACCCTATAGAGAAAGGTTTAGTGGGAGGAGGAAGGCAGGGCCTCTCCAGGATGTGGTATTGGAATGCCTGTGTCACACTGATACCCCTAACCACACGTGTAACAGTTCCAGAAACATGGTTTATCTCCAGTTTATTTCCAAGCCCCTGGGTCTTCAAGGAAGCTTCAGGACAGTGGCTGTGGTATTGAAGCCAGCTCTCCTAAGGACCCAGGGGAGCTGCAGCAGTCGCTGCTGCTGTCTGCCTGCCTTTGCTCAAAAGTTGGCAAATGCTGGTCATGTCGTGGATCTATTTATAGCAAGCACACGTCTAACCACCTTGTTCTTTTCTTGGCATCAGCTTGATGTGCTATCAATTATCCATAAGGTGAATGACAACACCGGAGAGGAGGTGCCCTGAGGTGAGAGATGGGGGTGTGGTGGAGGTCACAGGGGAACAGCTCCAGATGGGAAGGGTAAAGGGGACATTCCTTGCTGGCCTAAGCTGGCGAGGGGCTGGCAATCCTGAGCTGCTCGGCTGCCTCATACTCTGCCCCGTCTCCAGGTGTCTGTTGATATCTAAAAGGTAGGGGACAAAACACAAAGATGGCAGCCTCCGTCCAGGGGGTCACCAGTATGCTCCTCTCCAGCTAGAGAAAGAGTGGGTTGGAAGCCCATGACACAGTGTGGCTGCAGCAGGGGCAGCCCCTCGTTACCTCACAGGGGACACTTTGTGTGAGGGTGGGATATACTCTAGGGCTGACTGTTGTCTCTGGACCATCAAGAAGGCTATCCTTGGACGCTGCGGTGGCAACCCCACTGCCCTGGCTCCTGGTGGCTTGCCGCCTCCCCAGAGACTCCTCAGTCCTCAGGAACCCTAGGCTAGCCTGCTCATCTTCTCACTGTTCAAAGGATACTCCTTTTGGAAATGGCTCCTGTCCCCTATTTCCACTTTCTCCGCCCCTTCCTCCCTCCCATCTTCCTCCTCCTACCCCTTCCCCCACTCTTCTACTTTTCCCCCTCCTTTTCCCTCCTCTTCTTCCTCTACCCTCTCTCTTCCTTCATCCCTTTCGTCCCCCTTCCTTTCTCTTTCCTCTTGCTTCTGCCTTCTCCTCTTCCCCTTTCTCCGCCTTCTCCTCTCTTTATTCCCCTCCCCTTCTCCTCCTCTTCTACTTTCTTCTTCCTTCTTTCTCCTCCTTCCTTCCATCCCTTTCTCTCCTCTCTCCTGCCTCTGCACATTTCAGCAGAAACACTACTGCAGTGTGAGATTGGCTGTCCCCCGGTCCATGTCCCATTTATCTGTCATTCGTTTGTCATTAATTTGGGGCTGCCCTGTGGGTCCTGGGGTGGGGTTTGGTCTCAGAACTGTTAGACTAACACTATGGTTTTTGCTATCAAAAATCCCAGAACTGACAAAAAATGTGGTATATATACACAATGGAGTACTATACAGCCATTAGAAACAATGAATTCATGAAATTCTTAGAGAAATGGATGGAGCTGGAGAATGTCATACTAAGTGAGGTGACCCAGTCTCAAAAGAATACCCATGGTATACAGTCACTGATAAGTGGATATTAGCCTAGAAGCTTAGAACACCAAAGACACAAATCACATATCAAGTGATGTCTCACAAGAAGAAAGGAGTGGACACTGGTGCTAGAATGGACCAAAACATCATTGTGGGAGAGTACAAGAACAGTAAAGTGGGAGGGGGTGGATGCGGGAGCAGGGGGAGGGAAAAGGACATGTGGGACCTTTGGGGGTGGGGAACCAGAAAAAGGGAAATGAATTGTAAATATAGAATATATACAATAAAAAAAAATAAAAAAAAAAAAGAATTATTTCAAAAAAAATGAAAAAAAAAAATCCCAGAACTGAATGGCTCATGAGCGGGATGGGTGAGGGTTCTGCTGTCCCATCTGCAGCCTGTCATAGGATCTCCCTCTAATCCATGGCCTCCATGGCCTCTGTCTACTGTGGGCTTTGGAGAGAGAGAGAGAGAGAGAGAGAGAGAGAGAGAGAGAGAGAGAGAGAGAGAGAGAGACTGAGACTCATCTCCTTCAGCCTGTCTCCTTTTGACAGTAAAGATTCAGCTGCCCCCGAGGTGTGCACTGCTAACTTCTTGGAGACAGAGCAGCTGTGCCCTGACAGGCATTGGGTTTCTTGTAAGGGTCAGCAGCTCTCCCGGGTCTGTCTGACTCTCCCAGACTCCTTACTCCAAGGCTAATGCCATCTGCCTGACTAATCCACTTTCTGGGACACTGTCTAGTGCCAGAGAATGTCTGCCTCTGTCCAAGAGTCTCCAGGTGCCTGGGGACCCGTTTGCAGCCGTTGTTGTTTCTTGGCAGGGCTGCCTGTCCTTTTCTTCTCCACAGTCAGACCACTTAAATTTAATGTGCTTTATGGATTAGAAAGCTCACGAGGAGGAGTTGAACTGATTATCCTGAATATAGAATAGCCAATGTTCTGGTAGGCATGTACATGTGTGCATGTATGTGTGTGCGTGTCCATGCCAATCTATGTGCACACGTGGTTTGTGTGCCCCAGATAACATTTAGGCACCTGTAAGTATTCCTGGCTCTCTTGGAAGGATGACTGTGAATGTGGGAGTCGGTGGAGTGGGTGGATGTTTCCTGCAGAACCTGCAGGCTGTTTCAGAGTCTTCAGGTGACTGGTAAGGAGAGTCCTTTGCTTCTGTGTTTCATGTTATAACCAAAAACTGTAGGTTTATAGCGATGAAGACTTCTCTCCTTTCCTTGTAGACTGAAGCTCTTAAGCCAAGATGCTCTGTTGATACCTTTTTTGGGGACCAAGACTTTCCTTTTGTGTTGTGGATGATGTCATCGCACAGCCAGGGGGGTTCACCGCCCACAGCCTTTCCGTGTCACTGCCACCTCTTCTTTATTTCTCACGACTGTTATTGTCCAGGGAGAAATCTTTTTGAAGCAGACCAGAAAGATGTGTTTTCTAGGCATACATTTTGGAAATAACCACAGTTTTAGCCTGAAGTCTCTTGTGGTGTGATTTATGACTTTGAAACATATTGATAGATATATTACATGCAGCTTGTGTTTAAATATATAACCAGCCATATGTGTGTCCAAATGAAATCTAATGATTGCCTAGTGACTAGACATAATCAATAAACCAGGTGGTATGGTTTTGGCTTTTACATTTTGGAGCTCATGTTATTATTCTTTCTTAGTTTGCACTTAAGGAGTCCACACAGAACTGAGTGTTGTGTCTGGCAATTGGAAAAAAAATGATTGGAAAGTATTTGTATGTTTCTTCCAAGATTTAACGCAGGGCTTGAAAACTATAATCATTTAGGTCAGTTGGGTCTACTGACTTTTATAAATAAAATATATTGAAATGTGGCCTGGTTCATTCATTTGCAAATTGTCTGTGTTTTTTGTTTACTTGTTTATAAATAAAGGTTGATTGAAATCTGGGATGTGGCTTATTGTTCATGGGCGTTTTTGTCTAACCGCAGACTTAAGTGGCGGTGATGCAGATTTAATAGCTCATAAAGCTTAAAATATTCAGTGTTTGTCCCTTAACAGATGTAAGATGTTTTCTCTAACTTACAGTTTTTTCTTTCAATATTTTGAAGAGGGCTAGGGCAGCACTGTATGGTTAATGGTCTTTAATGGAACGGAAAGCCATCTTCTTTTCTCCTGGAGTCTGTAAACAAATCAGGAGAGAGAGAGAGAGAGAGAGAGAGAGAGAGAGAGAGAGAGAGAGAGAGAGAGAGAAGAGGAGAGGGAGGAGAGAGGAAAGAAACACAGAGATGGCTGCAGGTTGGGATGGGGTAGTAAGACTCAAGTCTCTGGAAAGGTTTGCAACACATATTTCTCAACAGATATTTACCAGGCCTGACTGAGTTCCAGATAACCTGTCAGTGCTGTGGAGGACACTCAGGACTGAAATTCAGTTTGTTTTTCTTTCTTTCTTTTTTTTTTTCAGCATTGAAAGTAGGAGAAATCCACTATAATGAGGATGTCAGACACTGGCTCTAGAAAAACGATGTCTTTAGGGGACTTGAAGGAGTTAAAATGATTTCTGTAGTCAAGACTGTACTCAAGTGAGTGAAAGCTAGGATGATATGAAGAAACTATAGTGATTAATAAAATCAAAATTGCATATTTTTATTTTCTGAGTATGGACATTTTGCCTGCCTGAGTGTTTGTATACTACGTCTGTACACTATGTGTGTGTGGTGCTGGAAGAAGGCTGATGCTTTGAGGGTGGAGTTACAGTGGTTGTGAGCTACCATATGGGTGCTGGGAATTAAACCTGTTCCCCTGCAAGAGCAGCCAGTGTTCTTAGCCACCAAGCCGTCTCTTTTAATCCCTATAGTGATGTGTTCTTTTTATTTGTTTGATTGCTTGCTTGCTGACTTTCCTGTCCATTTGTAACCACTGAAGGAAATCTGTGTGTGGAGTTTCCAGGCATCTACTGAAGGAGATACTTGCTTCTGTAATAGTTTTTGTTTTTAACAAAAGAAAGGTAGATGCACCTTCACGAGTCACTTGGCATGAGACTCCATTATAACACGCTCAGGGTGCTCCACACGGCGCCTTATCTTGGAGTAAAATGTGGTACTGAAACCAAAATGAACCAGACACAAGAACAACCACTGAAACCACAATAAACCAGGCACAAGAACAACCAACTCTCACAGATCAACTGCTAACATGCCTCATGTTTCACAGAAGGGAAAACAAAACAAAGGGAGAGAGAGAGAGAGAGAGAGAGAGAGAGAGAGAGAGAGAGAGAGAGAGAGAGAGAGAGACACCCAGGGAGTTGTTCAGAACTCTCTCTTGGAAGCAGGACTTCTGACTTCCTGGTTTTCACTAAATTGAATCCAATTCTTCCTCTCATCAACCAGATTGTTGTTGAGGAAGACATCTTAATGTCTTCACCTGAGAATTTACCACAAAGATGAGTTAACTGTGTTCTCCTCTTCCTTCCCAGGAGCCCCTTAGGTCATAGCTGTGGGGTTAAGATATCTTTAAGAAGTCAGTTAAGACTTAACCTTCTCCCAGCTGTTCTGAGAGACCGCTAATGTGGATGGATGCTACGGAGGCAGTGGCAGCCTGCATTTCTGATAGGATGTTCTGTAGTTTTAGATGGATATTTGATGGTGCCTAGAGCATCTGCAGCAGAGGTTGGGTTGGAGGGAGGGTAGATGGGGTACAGTAAAGAGGGGGAGGGGCCAAAGCTGCCTTTGAATTGCTCTAGTGGGAAAACTGCGGTCTTTCCACACAAGTGTCCTAACCAGTACTAATACAGCAGAAGAAAAGTTGGTAATCAAAGAACTAACACATTTACACGGTTACTTCTTTACATGGCACACAGCCCTTCTGATTGAAGATTTATAGACCCAAGAAAAATATTTATCTTTGTGTTCAGATGCAATGACACAACGATCCTTTCTTTTCGATTGAGCAGAAATTGTAGGCACGGGTAGGGGAAAGACTGGCCGAAGAGGCTGAGCAAGGTCTGGCCACATTCTCTCTGACTTTTCTAGTGAGCATTCCCTCCTCTGGGTATGGGGCAGGTCTTCTTCAGGAATTTTCGGGTTACCTTTTAGTGCTAGGAACCAAACCCAGGGCCTCATACATTTTAGGCAAGAACTCTACCACTGAGCTATGCGTTGGAATAGGGGCTTGAAACCAACTGCAGACACGGGCAGTGAGACAAGTTTTTGATGAACTCTTTTTTTTTTTCCTAAAGATTTATTTATTTATTATATGTAAGTACTCTGCAGCTGTCTTCAGACGCCCCAGAAGAGGGCATCAGATCTCATTACAGATGGTTGTGAGCCAACCATGTGGTTGCTGGGATTTGAACGCAGGACCTTCGGAAGAGCAGTCAGTGCTCTTAACCACTGAGTCATCTTGCCAGCCCTATGATCAACTCTTACATAGAAAGGAACGTGTCTGGCTTTGTGGAAAGGGGGTCTTGCTTTTAGGATTGAAGTTAGGAAGTGGGAAGCCTCGTTTCCTTGGCTTGCCTTGGGCAAGGATGAGAAGCTCAGGAGTGGGAGGACAAGAGAGACTTGGCCTGAGGCCCCCCCCCCCCCCCCCGCTTTCATTTTCTAAGCTTCAATGCTGTTGACCTTTAATCATGATTCATTCATTCATTCATTCGACAAGTTAGGTACCTACTGTATGTCAGGCTTTGTCAGCCACTTGAGAGCCAGCAGTGACCTCGACTGAGGAGAGTCCCCCTTGGGGGTTTTACAGCTTTGTGTGCTTCATTAAAGGGACCTGAGACTGGAAGACAGGACCTGGGGTGGGAAGACCTGGGTTGGCGCTACAGCCTTTAGCAGCTCAGCAACCCTGGGAGTTTTCTGGTCCCACATCTAATTGGGACCCTTTGCTCTGGCCTTTCTAGGATGGAGGTATCTTCCCTACTTTTGCTGGTGCCTGTCTTCACCCCGGTTCTCCTGGCTGAGCTTGTGGGGGGGGGTCTCCTGCTCTAGGGTCTCCTGCTGTCTGTCAGAGCCTCCTGCTGGCAGCTGGGTGTGGCTCTGCTCCTCTCTGTGCGCCCCTGGCACTGCTCTGTTCTCTGTGCATCCCCAGGTCTCTGCAGTCAGTTCCCCTCTCATCTTCTTGCCAGATCCAAGTGAACAGGCCAGCTCCAGACCTCAGGGGTCCCGCCAATTGGCCCATCCACCACAGAGGACAACTCGGCTCCTGGCACTGGGACTTGTGGCAGCAGACTTTGCACTTCTTTGGCTGGGTGTACTCACTGCATGCTGATCCCCACATTTAACCACATTGTGATCCATTCCAGGTTAGGACATAACGGTGAAGAAAGATCCCATCACAGATCTGACGTCAGCAGTTAGCCATCGGGGTGGAATTTGGCTGACCTCAGGAATCCTGATTCCTAGTCTTTACTGTCTCTTTAGCTCAAACATTGAGTCTATAAGGTTTAATCCTTTTCAGCCTCTTCCAACCTCATCTCTCTTCACATTCTCTGCCTGTGATTGCTAGGTGAAGGTTATAAAACCAACTGGTATTTCTTAGGTGGCTCCTAAGGGAGGTGGGGAAGACGGGAGAGAGTGGGAGAAGATCCTGAGTGACATGGGCACACTGGGAGGGGACTGCTCACTGGTACTTGGGGCTTGGACATCACAAGTAGATGATGTGAGAGAAGTCTCCAGCATCTGTCGGAACATCTAAGGAGAAGTTAAAGGATGTTGGAGAGTGCCCAGTTCTCCAGTACAGTTCTACTCTTCTGTCCTTTTCAAATTTTGGAAGCAGGAGACACTGGTAGTTTGTGCTTTGGAGAGGCAGAAGACAGAAACAGCTGTTTGGGTCTATTTTTGTTTCATATGCTTATTGATAGCAGATTGACTAAAGCACTAGGATTGTAGCTTAGATTATATCACTCTACCCACCTTTAATTTGGGCACTGGGGATTGGAACTTGGGCCCTCATTCTTGTGAGACGTTGTGTTTCACTGACTGTGTCACCTCACCAGCTTCAGGAACAGTGGATTTAAAGTCAGTTTCTGATGACCTTTGTAGCTAGCTTCCCGCGCTACCCTATAACTCAGTGTTACATTGCCTTTGTTTTACTCTGACCATAGATGTATGTAGAAACTTTTGTATGGACCAGAAGCTAAGACAGTGCAAATGACATTATTGGTGAAGTGATTTCAGAGTCCTTTATTTTTTTCAGCTCATGATGGCTAAGAAATGTGAACTTGGACTTTTACTTCTGTATCTTCCCTTGTTATCTTCATGGCTGCCTAGGATATTCATTTCTGTCCACATAGTTGATGCTTAGTGATGGTGGGGGTGGTGGTGGTGAAGAGGAAGAAGAAGAGGAGGAAGAAGAAGACACGATGAAGATGAGGAGAAGGAAGGAGGAGGAGGAGGGAGGAGGACGAAGGAGGAGGAGGAGAAGAAGAAAAAGAAAAAGAAGAGTGTTTAGGCTCAGCTCTATTTCCCAAGAGCAGATGACTAGGCACCTTGAGCACAATATCTCAGGACACTTTGGAATGTCCAGAAATGTCAGTCCTAAATTAGACTGTGACAAAAGCAAAAATTAAAATGACCCCAAACCAAAACACACGAGACAGAGCCCTACCTCTGCAAACGCAGTGCAGTTCATGCAGCCTGTCTCCGTTATTAGATAGATAATACACCGGTCCAAAGTATACCCCGAGTTACTTGTTTGGATTCAAGTTTTCCAGAAGGGGAAGAAATGCGTGCTGCTTTCCAACCACGTGAGTAAGAGCCCCGCAGAACTCATCCTTTCCGTGACTCAGGCTAGCTCTACCCAAAAGGGGAAAAAAATCATTCTGCTCTCTGCAGGGCAGAAACCCACACATGAGTGTTTCAACAGCTTCCCACAGTCTGATGTCCTGTCCTACCTGAGTCCCCTATAACTTAGGTTATAATGAGACGCTTTCTCGTTCCACATCCTAGTCTTCCCACAGCGTATGTTACAGCCTCTGCTGTCTATTCAGCCTCCATCTGCACCTGGCTGTTGGGATAGGTCGGATGTGAGCACTCATTTCTTCCTTCCCAGATTCAGTCCCCCTCCCCGAGAACGCTATTGTCTTTACAACATCGAGTAATGCCTGGGCTGTTTATACTCCTGGGCTTTCGTTCCTCAGTGTGAACATGTACGTGCGTACTCTCCGGCTTTAGAGTGACTTGGGGGTGCACACGTGTCTTTCAGGGACAGCAGGGTCTGGCTCACAGAAGCAGGACCTTGTCTTCACCCCTCCTACTTCAATCCTGAGGCTCTGACTCTGCAGAGTTGCTTCGGAGCATCTCGGATTCTGCTCCGGGTGCAAAGGTTGCCCAAACTAGGAAGGCTCAAAGCGTTGTTTCTTCTCCTTCCCCCCTTGGGTGTAATAGCTCCCCCACCCCTGCTGCGGCTGACGGAGTGGGAATGGCAGGAGGTGGGCGCAGGGGTGGGGGTGGCAAGAGGATGCCAGTCATCAGTTTGGGAACAATCTCGGAGCCAAAGAAATGCCTCTGGCATGCGAGAACAGCGTGCATTTGTCTCCTTGCCTCCTTGGAAGGAGGTACACTGGAACTCTGACTCAACCTGGGAACTATTTATGGGAGATCATTATTAACGAATATGTATTTCAACTAGTACTGGCCTGGAGTCCCCGTGAGTTGGGTCACTAAGAACTAGACAACCATGAGGCAGATACTAATTTGAGATAGGAATTTTTTTTTTTACAAGAATCAGGATTACACGAGTGCATTGTCTATAGACGAAAGAGCGTTATGAAAAACAGACTTTCATTGTGAGAGAGTCACCTCTGGTTGGGTAGCATGGTAGAATCAAGAAGTTTCATCTCTCGATGCGATTTTTTTTGGAACTACCCAATGTTGTCAGCTCACGAGTGTCCAAATTTATATGCGTAGGTAGATTACCTTAACTAAATTACACTTCTGCTCACAAGGGACTGCTGTTCCCCGTGATTCAAATCGATATTTGGGAACAGGTGGCCATGTCTGGCAAGCAGGTTTTGGCATCAGCTCTGCACCTGTGTTTTGTTTGTCTAATCCTTCACGCGCAGGTGCCCCGGGAGCAAAGCGTTTTGACTTCCAACAGAATTTACTGCAGAAACCATAACCTCACACTGCTCTGAACAGGAAGGCATCTGGATATAGAAGAATGACATATATTCAGACCCAGGAGCTGGGATAAACTGGGGGGACATTGTGGGATTGACTTTCTTCTTGAGATGTGGCTGGTGTTTCCTGTATCCTCTCCTCCCCACTCTCAGCGCTCCGTGGTTCACCAGTATCTTCTCCAGGTGTCTCAAGTGTTCTCTGTCAGGTTTGTTTGAAGAAGTATCCGTAAAGCTGTGCAGGGATGAACAACGGTACTGATGTCGATTAAAAAAAAATGGTGTGTGTGTGCCTGGCTTTTGCACACTCATTCTTTTTTATTTAACACTGAGATGTCTCAGCAAGGCTTTGCACATGCGTGGCACCTGCTGCTCTGTCTCTTGTTGTGGTGTTTCAGGTTGAGGGAGAGACAAGAAAGGAGAGCTGAACGTTTGCAGCAAGTGATACGACCTGGCTCAGGGACAGAGTTTTTAATTGGCTCAAGTACAGTTGCACCTGTAGGTTCTGCATCCACAGATCCAGCTACCCGAGACTCAAAAACTATTCCAAAAATCGATTCTGTGCTGGACCCACACAGTCATTTGTTTCGTCACCCTAGACACAGAGAACGTAGCTCTTCACATAGCATTTGCATGGTATTAAGTATTATAAGTGTTCCATTTGCAGATGCATTAAGTTGTATGAGAAGTTGTGCATAGGTTACATAAATATATACTTTTTTTTTTTAAATACAGGACTTTAGTATCCATTGTTATTTATGTGCATGTATGTATGTACATGTATGCATGTGTGTGCTCAAGTACAATATGCATGTGTATTTGGAGGCCAGAGAACAACCTTGGGTGTGTCCTCTTTGTTTTTATAGACGAGGCTTCTCCTTTGCCTGGAGCTAGTAGTCATGGAGCCCCAGGATCCTGCCTCTTTCTACCAACCCCACTGCAGATTACCAGCATGCCTCACCATGCCCTGACCCTCTTACACTGGTTTTGAAGATAGATCTGTCCAAAAATTTTGCTTTTTAAGGCATCCTAGAACCAATCCCCGGCATGTACTGAGGGGTGACTATTTTTATAGTTCTTGAAGTGAAAATCAACCCTTTTGATGGATGAGGAAACTGAGGCAGGTTTTCCCTGTCATTCGTGTGTTAGAGAATTAGGATTTGGTCCAGAGCCACCTCCAAAGCCCCCCCCCCCCATGTGCTGCTCAGTAGAGGGATCAGCTTCAATAGCCGCATTGTGCACAGAGTCAGTTCATGTTTGAGCATCCTTTACATCTGTGGTCCTGGTCTGAGCATGATGTCACTGACAAGACACGGGCACTTTCCAGAGCGTTCCTTGATTTGGTATTCACGCAGCTTTTTGAATACATGTAGTGCAGTTGCGCTCTGTTGAGTCAGGAGGAAGGTTGGGATAGCCTGAGAACTTTCTAGTTTACATTTCAGTCACGAGGCACTAAGACTGTCTCTTGTTCTGTAGTTCTGAGAGAAAAAAAATAGAATAATGGTGCTGTACTCCTGGAGACATCTTAATGGCTTAACGAGTGACCCTATACACCTGGCATAGCTGAAATTCTTGCTTGGGGACTAGAGTAGAGCCACAGGGAGCCATCCTGTCCACCCCTGGAGAGTTTCCTCTGAGTCCGACCTCAACCATCTTCCAGGAGAGAGAACTGAAGCATGACCTCTGGAGTCCATGCCGGGCAGCACTGATTGGCTCTCACCTTTTTGACCAGAACGTTGGGAATGCAGTCTAATGTGAGAGGCAGAGGAAGCTGCGCTTTCAATTAAGATTAATAAGGCAAGTGTTTTCAGTCCCTGAGAGTGTGGATTTTTATTTGTGGAATAGTTGAGAGCTTCAGTCCAGATGTGCTGGCTTTCAGTGTGTGTGCATGTGTGTGTGTGTGTGTGTGTGTGTGTGTGTGTCCTGTATTTGACTGTCATGAAAAGCTACAGTGGGCTTACATTTTACCTTTGCTATCGGGTGAGCAACTAGTGATACTCTTTGTGGTGGTAAGATAACTTCCTCTCCCTCCACAACCATGGACGTTACAGAGCAAAACCACTGGGAAATCCCAGGAACAATTCAGCCTGGAATTGTTCTCTGAGAGAGAGAGAGAGAGAGAGAGAGAGAGAGAGAGAGAGAGAGAGAGAGAGAGACAGAGAGAGAGACAGACAGAGACAGACAGAGAGAGAGAGAGAGAGAGACAGAGAGAGACAGAGAGAGACAGAGAGAGAGAGAGAGACACCTCTGCTTCAACCTTCTCTCGACTGCCAATTTCAGTCTACAATGGCAAAAATAGATCGGACAGCAGATGGTCACTCTCATATGCGCGGTTGACAAACAGAAGAGGTAGAAAAGAGGAACTCAGGAGGCCTGTGGATAAAAATAGCTGCCAGGAGCCAGTCTGGGAGATAAGAGGCCCTGGGAGGACCCAGCATGCACACTGACATAGCACTTTTGATATTGGCCAAAGCCTTTTGTAGCCATTCTCATTGGCCCTCCTGACCATGTTGTGTGTCAGACAGTGGGTTCTGTCTCTCACTGAGGTAGGAGCAGGGACTTATAGCTGCCCCTGGGAAATACAGGAGCTGGATTCCAGAGGTCTATGAACCTCTGGAAGAGAGTCCTCCAGGGGACTCTAGGGCTTTCTTATATAGTTTTCAACATAGGAGGAAGCTCAGAACTATTTTGTCTCCCTTTTCATTTAGGAACAAATGAGATTAGATCTAGAGGTGAGACATTCACAGGGTCAAATAGTTCCTTGGCCCCAGGTATGGGATAGGCTTGATACAATTAAAACAACAACACCAACAGCAAACCGAACACTGTTGGGGCACATGACTTGGTAATCTGAAATGCTGTTGTGTGCAGAGTTACTGGCAGTCTCAGACAGTTTCATAGTGATGTAACAATGTTGTAGACAAAGTGATTTATAAGAGCAACACAGTTATTTTTCATAGTTCTAGGGCTCTAAGCTCCCGTATCAAGATGCTAATGTCTGTTGAGGGCTTTCCTTTTTTAAGTGATGTATGTGAGAAGGAAGGGAGAGGGACAGGCTTCGCTGAACTCCCTTTTATAGTAACCCCACTGCCCTGATAACAAATCAGTCACCTGTGAGCTGGCATCCGCATCGCTTGATTCCAGACTAGAGGTCCCACCTCTGACACTGCGGCTTGCTTCGGGAATTAAATTGACAACCTGTGGGCTTTGAGGGCGTAGACCAGCTGCAGCACCCTTCCCTGTTGTGGGGCTGCGTCTGTGCCGGGGCATGGAGCTGAGGCCAGACACAAGGTGCTGTGGTGCCTCTCTTCGCCCCTCTGCTGGTGCTCTGCAAATTGCATTGTGTGTGAAGTGGCTCTGTGTGGTTTTCCCAGTTCATTTAAAACAGATTTGGATGGAAAACATGTCTGAGCGAGGCAGTCAGCTTTCCATTAGGTAGAGGAGAGTGTCCATATGTCTACTAATTGCAGTCATTTGGCACAGATCAATCAGACCCGAGGGGTGAGGTATGTCTGTGGGCTTTTTAAAACAGTTATGGGTATGAATAATTATTAGAAAACCAGAACTGCATGTGCTGGTTTGATACCTGATGGGTCTTTTCAAGATTACAGCAATGAAAAAGAGATCTAATGAAGTCTGGCAAACTTCACTGAGCATATAGAGAATGTGATTTGAAAATTAAAGGACCGTTTTTTATATCACCAAAAACGATGTGCATACCAGACAGGGATGGCTAGTTTGAAGAGCCCTGTGTTCAAGTTCACAGTAGTGCAAGAGGAACCTTACTCTGGCACTCAGAATTTGAAGAGCAATGTCAGGTTCATGTTGGTACTTAATGCCCACAGCTTAGCTTAAAAAAAAAAATCCCCACTATATCACTACAAATAAATGCACTGTATTAATATGGACTTTTATATTGAAATAAAAAAAATAATGTCACTGTACTATTTATTGCCCAGTAGTGAGTAAAGTGAATAATTAATAATTATAGATCACTTTTTTTTGGTGTGTGTGTGTGTGTGTGTGTGTGTGTACATATTTGTGAGTGCATCCATGTGTGCAGGTCAGAGGTTGAAACTGGGCATCCTTCCTCCCTCGGATTCTGCCTTACTTTGAGACAAGGAATCCGCTCACCTGAGTTAGAGTGGCTGCCCAGCGAGCCCCAGCATTCCTCTTACCTTCAGTTCCTCAGCACCAGGATTAAGGTGTGCGTCACCACACTCATTTTTTAACTGGTGTTCTAGGGGATCAAAATCAAGTCCCCAAGTTTGCATGGCAAGTATGTTAGCAGCTCAGACATCTCCCCAGTTCTAATGTCCTGGTTTCCTAGTGACATCCCCTTCTCCAAAAATGTTCTTTGAACATCCTGAGTTCTCCCTTGTGTGTGCCATCACGATGGGAGTTTGCACATTGTTCACAGAGATTCATTTAATATGTCTCCCCCAGTCAGCATGGCCAGGTAGGAAGGGCCCAGGCTCTGAGGTCTTGCTTCAAAGTTTATCTTTGTCTCTTAATAGGCAAACAATGATGACTGAGTTGCTTAATCTCTTTGTGCTTCATTTAGTGTCAACAAAATGCTAATAAGCCCAGAGCATAATTCATGGACTTCAAATTGGATGTATTAGTGAGATAATCCATGTAGACTGACAAGCATTTTGCTTAGAGCGTAGAAATCACAAAAAAACGATGCCGGCTGCTCCCGTCAGTCGTGTATTGTGAGGGATTGACTGTTTTGCCTTATCCCCAGAGCTTCGTTGATAGCTTAGGGCATGTAGACAAAAAAATAAATGTGGAGTAGCTCCGTTCCTTCACAGCTCCAGGGTGCTTAAACCTCTGATTGCTGAGAGTGTCGTGTGTGAAATGAGGTCCTTTGTGACCAGAGATTTTCTTCAGTCTGGTGTTTCTCTTCCGCTACACTTCGTTAAACTCCAGACTGATCTGCTTTTACGTAAAGACAGCTAGCTACCTAGAGCTTCACGAAAAACCTGACAGAGTGTTTAGACACATTTCAAAATGCATTTCAAATAACACCTGAGGAATAGGAGGTGTGACCGAGAGGCAGAAAGTCACCAGTAAGGGGTTCTGGGTTCTAGTGCTACATCTGTCAGAAAATGAGAGGCCATGTTGCTTGCTTAAATTTAATTCTGAAATGTAAGAGTTAAGCTAAATGTTCTTCATGATCATTTCTTGTATTTACATTTTCAGTTATTTTTGCAAATTTCTACATATAATGCTTTTTTTTTACATTCAAGAGACTTGAATTATTGTTATGTTTATAAGTGGGACTTACAATGTACCCTTGGTTGACCTAGTAGTCATTGTGTAACCCAAGCTGGTCTTAAACTTTTGATATTCTGTGAGTCCTGGGATTATAGGTGTCCACCATCACACCAGGCGGTGCTAATAGAAAGGAGTTCCCCCATGAACATCAGTTGTCTTTGTAATGTTATTTATTTTTGTCACTATGTTGATGTGTGTATGAAGTGTTTGTGTGAGGCACACTGTCGTGGTGCACATGTGGAAGTCAGAGGGATTCTTGGTGGGGTCGGTTGCTGTCTTCCATCTTTCTGTCAGTTCTGGGGATTAGGCTCAGGTTGCCATAGTTTTTCCATCGATTGCCTTTACCTGATGAACCATTTTATCAGGCTCAGTTTTGTTTTCATAAACTGAGGCACATTTGAATATTTGCAGGTGATGCCACCCTCTCATGGTGAGTAGACACAGATCCATCATAGGGCGTTACATGTGTGGTGTGTTGGGGGGGGGGTCCTCCATTTTTAAAAGCCTGCTGTGTTTCACATCACCCTGTCAGACTTAGCTCTAATGCTTTTCAGTCTTGAAACTGATTAGCCTACAAATTTGGTGCAAAGATTCCCTTAGACTTTGAATTCTACCTATCTTATAAGAGGTAACAAAGATCTACACTAAAGCCACTGTCATTGAAGCCAGTAGGGGAAATACTGTAAAGAAATGGACATTTTTCTTATCTCTCCACCCCCAACGCCCCCTTCGTTAACATGACCTTGATGGATTTAATTGAGGCTCTGAGTCTTATGTTGTGAGCGGGCAATAAGGTCCTGATTGAAAAACATCTATTTCCTACACATTCATCCAGGCCTTTGGAAGCTAGGAGCTTCTGATTAAATTGTTATTCTTTATGATCTACAGAAGGTCCCACATGGTCATTTCAAGCTCTTTTGCTTCCAGCATTTCTCCTAGATGTTTATTTTGCTTGGGACAAACATGAAGCAGTTTGTTGGGTTGTTGTTTGACCTTGTCATTTAAGAAGGTTTTAAGTGTGTTCCCATTTAGCTGACCATTTTAGAAGTTAAATGTATCGATTCTTAAGCACGCTAATGCATCCCCTCATTTATTCTTCACTCTAACTTGATGGGAGAATAGCTGCTATTAATCTCCGTTATCCTTTGCAAAAATAAACCACCCAGGAACTAAATAATTTGGCCGCTGTGACACAGCTAAAGGTCTAAATTTAGGTCTTTCGGGTCTAAATTTGAAGCTTCAAATCTTTGTCTTAGCTGTAAGATATACTGTCTTTTGCATAAGCTGGACAGCTATTGCATGCTCACCGTGCCTCATTTTAAATATTGCAGCTAGTGTTTTGGTCTTTGCACTGTCTGTGCTGGTCAGATTACAGATATGCCTGAGACGGTGGGAGGGAGGAGAGGCCTGTGCGGGTGAAGTTAGATACTGAGCACACTGCTGTTGCACGACAGCAGAGCTCCGGCCTTTCATACCATTGTCAGCCACTGTTCTCAGGTGCAGCCCCTCAGCAGTGTCAGAGGGGCATCCCACATCACTGACAGTGTTCTGTCACCAGCAGAGGGCTAGCCTCAACTCCTGGTAGTGGCCTTTTGCAAGGATTTCTGTCCTTTGTGGCCTAGCCTTGGATAGACCCATTTTGGGTTAGCCTAATTTTCTTCATTTCTCTCTCTCTCTCTCTCTCTCTCTCTCTCTCTCTCACTCTGTGTGTGTGTGTGTGTGTGTGTGTGTGTGCGCGCGCGCGCGCGCGCGCGCGCGCACACACACACACACACACACACACTGCTTTGTCTGGCCTTAGTGGGAGAGGAAGCCCCTAGCCTTGCAGAGATTTGAAGTCAGGGTGGGGGGATAACCAGGGGGACCCACCCACTCAAAGGAGAAGGGGAGGGCGGATAGGGAGGGATTGCTCCAGGGGTGCCTGGGAGAGGGCAGTGAGCAGAATGTAAAGTGAATAAGTAAAAAGTTAAAAAAAATAGAAAGAAGAAGACTAACAGCTGATTTTGTTTCCTTTCCGGAATTCCCTTACGCAGTTCGCTTCCTGTGCAAAGTGGTACATTTTCTTTATGGTAGCCAGTTTTTACATTCTGTTACTTTTAAATCACATAAAGAAAGCTTCCTATTTAGCATGTCTGCACCTAACAGGGTTCTCCTAGATCACCCAAATCAGTTAATTTATTGTCCATGGATATGTTTGTTTCTTTTTTTTTTTTTTGAAGAAAAAATTTGGGGGCTGGAGTGATGGTTCTGGAATTATACTGCCCTTGCAAACTGGTGGTTTGAATCAGACAGTTCCCATAGGCCCATATATTTGAGACTTTGGTTCCTACTAGGTGGACTGTTTTAGGAAGGACTAGGAGGTGTGTCACTGTGGGTGGGCCTTAAAGCTTCAGAAGTCCCTGCCATTCCCGGTTGGTTCTCTGCCTCATTGCAGTTGCGTCAAGGTGTGAGTTCTCAGTCATTGCTCCAGTGCCAGGCTCCCCACCATGATGGCCGTGGACTTACCACCCGAATCTCTGTCTTCTATAAGCTGCTTTGGTAATGGTCTTTCTTCAGAGCAATAGAAAAGTAATTAAGACACAGACCCACCTTTGGCTCCCAGCGACCGTGTAGGGCAGATTGCAGCCTCCTGTTACTGCGGCTCCGAGGGCTTCTGGCCGCCTCAAGCAGCTGTGCTCACACATGCACATAGCACCCCCAGCCCACAGACGCACACAAATAATTAAAAATAAAGCGAATCTTTAAAAACCAAAACAAACTTCACCAGGTGCCTCAGATACATCGTAGGTGCATACTAGGCAATGCTGGTAGCTTCAGGGTCCTAGAGAGCACAGCTGGCTCCACAGGCCAGCTTATCCACAGACTTCTCATCCACATCTCACAGGATAAGTTACATTGAACCTACTGGAATAGAGTCAAAGAGCTTCAAATGAGAACACAGGATGGACAAAGCCAGGGATGAGCTGGGTATGATGGTGGCTCACCCAAGTGCCGAAAACCCCAGCACCCAGGAGGCAGAGGCAGGCATAGTGCAGCAGGCTCCAGGCTAGCCCAGTCTACACAGCGAACTCCAAGACAACCTGGACTGCAGAGTGAGATCCTGTCTCAGGAAACAAACAGCGAAGCAAATGAGGAACGGATCAGCTGATGGTTAGTGAAGCAGAAGCAGTAGGTGATGTCAGTCACTGAGGCAGAAAGCTAAGATAGGAACCGGAGCATGATGTACACTCCAGGAGGAGTCCTACGTCCAGCACCAAGGAGAGTGGAGTCTATTTTAGGCAATAGGACACGGAGAAAGGTTTTAAATGGGGCCCCTACAGATCACTCAGATTACACGGGAAAGGGTGGAGTTCAGAGGCAGCAGCTACAGTGACGGAGGCAGGGGGACAGTGAAGCAGTGCTCGCATGGAATGAGTGTGAAGGGGCAAAGGACCTACCTGGGCTGATGGAAGACAAGATAGATGGTTTCAGGTTAGACAGAGGCCAGACTGGCAGGTATGAATGACTGGGGACATGAAACAGAGTATTGCACATATTTACCGAGCACGCCTTACAGTGCCAGACTGGATGGGGAAGCCGGGAATTCCTAGGCTAGGACCTCCGTGAAGTCTCTCCGTGGGAATGAGCTATCTGCTGCTGTATAAGGAGTTATATAAGGGCTGGAGAGATGGCTAAGCAGTTAAGAACACTGACTGCTCTTCCAGAGGTCCTGAGTTCAATTCCCAGCAACTACAGTGTGGCTCACAACCATCTGTAATGGGGAATCCGATGCCCTCTGGTGTGTCTGAAGACAGACAATGGACCCACATACATGAAATAAATAAATCTTGAGAGAGAGAGAGGGAGAGGAAGAGAGAGAGAGAGGGAGAGAGAGGGAGAGAGAGGGAGAGGGAGAGAGAGAGAGAGAGAGAGAGAGAGAGAGAGAGAGAGAGCTGTTCCTCTTGAAAGAAAGACAGAAAAAAAAAGAAAGAAAGAAAGAAAGGAAGGAAGGAAGGAAGGAAGGAAGGAAGGAAGGAAAGAAAGAAAGAAAGAAAGAAAGAAAGAAAGAAAGAAGCTGTGCCCCCTAAGCTTAGTAGCTGTGAACATGGATTATCTCAGGTCTGCAGGCCAGGAAACACGAAGCTGGACTGGAGACCTCACCCCAGGTTCCCGAGTGATTGTAGTCCTGCTGTAAGCTGTTGCTTTTGTCCTGAACAGACTTACCTGCTTCTGGGCAGTCTGCTTCTAAGATGGATGGGAGCCACTTGCCACAGGTGCCTCTCCACAGAGACCCTTCAGGGGCTGTTGCTGCTTTTTCCAGTGGAAGTAAGTCAATTGTGTAAGAAACTGTCTAAGAAAGACAACACGAGTGGAAAGTGAGAGTTGTTTACAAACTTTGATGTTGAAAAGACTATCTGCTGCAATTTGACAGTAAGCCCAGCTTATACAAACATGAATAGAAGAAGCACATAATGGCATACGTGCTAGGATGCAGGAAAGCATGGGACCTCCCTCTCAGAGGCAGCCTTCCATGCCTGCATGCGGAGATAAGGGAACATGAGGGAGAATCAGAAACATAGTTGAAAGAGTCGATTTTAGGTGTTTTATGAAGAATCTCATTTTAGACAGAAAGTCTTCTATTTTTTCTTATTTTTGTTTTATTGAAAATAGATTTTTTCTTATGCAGTGTATTCTGATTTCAGTCTCCCCTCCCCAATCTCAGAGGAGATCCTTACCACCGCCTCCCATTCAGATTCAACCCCTCCCTCTCTCTTTAGAAAACAAATACTTAACAACTAGCAGTAAAATGAAATAAAACAAAAACAAACCAGTAAAAATAGTAAAAGAAGTAAGAAAGAGCGAAAGAAAAAGCAAAGAAACCTGCAGACTCAGAAACACGATGTTCATACACATAGGAATCCTGTGAAAACAGAAGCTAGAATATATACACAACCTGCAAAGTTAAAAAGGTGTCCTGACAAAGCATTAGGAGACTGAGAACCTCCAAGGATGTCTCTGAGTTTGTGTTGGCCAGCTACTGCTGGAGAGAGGGCCTGCCCGTAAGTGTGATCTGTATCCAGTGGGATGCCGTTGAAGAGAAGTAATTTCATCTGTGACTGGTTACAAATTGGAGATAGCTTCTGGGTGGGATATGGGATTTCTGTCCATTTCCCCTCTCAGTGCTGTGACCCCACATGGCACAGACCTGTGTAGATCCTTTGCATGTTGCCAAAGACTCTGTGGGTTCATGGGAGTTGTTCCTGCTGTACTTAGAAAGCCTGGTCGCCCTGGTGTCCTCCATCTCTTCAGCACTTAACGGTCTTGACGCCTCCTCTTCCACAGGGTTTCCTAAACCTGGGGGGGGGGGGCGGAATTGATGAAGATACCACATTTAAAACTGAGTTTCCCAAGGTCTGTCACTCTGTCCAGTTGTGGGCATCTGTATTTGTTCCCATCCACCTGGAGAAGGAAGCTTCTCTGATGATGGCTGATCAAGACAACGATCTGTGTGTATAACAGAAAGTCATTAGGAGCCCTCTAATGGCTGTGTTTCTTTAGCAGAACAGGAGTATTTGGTATTATCCTAGTCTCCGGCTATCTAATCTCAGGTCCTTGACCACCTGTACAGTGTTGGAATGTGTTTCATCTCGCGGAGCGAGCCCTGAATCCATTCAGATAGTGATTGGTTACCTCCACAAGCTTTGTGCCTTTCTTGCACTAGCGCTTCATCTAGCACTAGATCATCATTGTGGACCTATTTTATGTGCCTCAGCTATTCACTAATATAAACAGAAGGAACACTGCCCAATGCTTTTTGCCTATTTGTTATGGTTAGTGTTGATTGACAACTCAACAGCACCTGCAGTTATCTAGGAGACAACCCTTTGGGCAAACCAATGAGAGATTATTGAGATTGGCTTAACCTTTGAGCATGTCTGGGAGGGATTATCTCGGTTGGGATAACTGAAGTGGGGAGACCAACCCAGGGTTATGTTCTGGACCACACCAAAAGGAGGAAGCTAGCCCAGCACGGGCGGTCATTTTTCTCTGCTTCCTTACTGTGGGCAATGTGACCAGATAGCTCAAGTCTGCCAGATTTCCTCATCATGATGGCCTGTGCCCTCATAGTGCAACCCCACATAGATCCTTTATGTTGCTTTTGTCAGAGTATTTAATTACAGCAATGGGAGAAGGTGTTAACACACTGTTATTGAGAACATGTCCACCAGCATTCCAGCTGGAGAGGGAGGTTGGGAGAGGTTATCCTTTTCGTCATGTTATAGGAATCCAAGTAATGACTTCCTTAAAACATTGCCCTGTGGCTACCTTGGCATGAGCTCTGTCTTGACCAACCTGTTTAAAATGGCAGCTTCTTCAATATTGACGCATTATCTCTGCTTGTGTGTGTGTGTGTGTGTGTGTGTGTGTGTGTGTGTTGGAGAGTCAGTAAAGGGGTGGGAAGGCCACATAACAATATACTATTAAAGCATAAATGAACAACACCACACATGGAGAGACAGGCGAGGAGCCCGGCGGCTGGAGCAGCTCTTCCTGCCCAGCCTCCTGGAAGGGCAACATAAACAGACAAAGGACTGGTACCTGGGCCACCTGGAACACACACTCTGGTGGCACACTCCAGGCCAGTGCTGACCAGATCCACGATGAGCTTTGTCAGGCTGAAATCCGCTGTCCTACAGAAAGGATTAGGGCAGTTAGGCCCACAGGGTCTACAGTGATTTCCAGGAAAGGCATTGATAGGATGTAGATTGCTGGTGATCCTTACAGCATGTTGTAGTTGTCAGAGACTCTGGGTTTGAATATTTTATTATATCAGATATATTTCACACAAAGCATTCAGTCACTACATTTAAATCATTCCAGGTTTTAATGGTTCAGGATTGGGTATGAGAGTTCCACGACATAGGTTCCATAATTTTGGCAAAGCCAATCTAGTATATCTCCATTGGTTACCATGAGGCTCCTTGGTAGAAAAAGGCATACACAACACATATATGCAAATACCTACTGACTGCTGCTTGCATGTTCTATTGGAGAATTCTGGCCCCACTTGGTGTACGAGTTGCTATTAGCCTAACGGGTATTAGCATGGTGATTGCCTAGGCAAATGAATTGCTGATACAGATGACAGGTTTTCTCAGCAACTGTGAGTTTAAACATTTTGAGGCATGCATCATCGGGAGGCAGAAAATATTGCACAAACTCATTGTTATGAATTGAAGATGGCTAAGTTGATCCACCTGAGGTGTTGCTTTACCAGAGGAGTGTCCTGATCAGACAGGAAACAGAAGAGATTGGACTGTATGTACGTTTTGATCTGGGGACTCAGCAAGTGTGTGGTTAATTTTGGTAGATTCCAGAGGATCAGGTGGTCCAAGTGTCAAATTGAAGGTGTGTGTGTGTGTGTGTGTGTGTGTGTGTGTGTGTGTGGTGTGTGGTGTGAATGTGTGTTGTATATGAGTATATGTATGGTGTGTGAGTGTGTGTGAGTATGTAGGGTGTGTGTGTGAGTGTGTGTGTGTGTGTGTGTGTGTGTGAGTATGTAGGGTGTACGTGTGTGTGTGTGTGTGTGTGTGTGTGTGTGTGTTGTGGTGTGTTTGTGTGTTCCTCAGTGATGAGGCCAGATTTAGGAAGCTGAGAAATCAGGCATGAGTAGTAAATTGTAGAAATTGAGATCAGGTAACACGTTGAGGAGAGGAGCTAGAGAGAGAGGTGACTCACAACCTTCTGTAAATATAGTTTCAGGGGCTTTGATGCCCTTTCCTGACCGTTGTAGGCACCAGACATGCATGTAGTGCACAGACAACCATGGAGGAGAAACACTCAGACACACATAATAAAATAAATAAAGCTAAGAAAACAAGTATAACGTAAGGAGAAATGTAAATCAAGACAAGGCATCATCCCGAGAACGTGGAGGAGGACAGAATTTGAGGAGGGAAAGCTTGGTCTTTGGTTTCTTTTACAGCTGGATGCTCAGTGGCAAGGTTTCTGACCATGCTGGAGCACATGGTAACGTCAGTCATGCTCACGGGAATAGCCGTTATTTTGTTGGATATCTAACACAGCGATTGCATCCAGTGTGCACATCATCGACAAGGTGCCCAGAGCTAGCACAATGTCAGGACGGCCATGTCCTGACTCTCATTAGAACTTTGCACTGAAATGGAAGGAGACAGATGATAAATGCATAGGTAAATCTTGGTATTGCTGGATGGCACCGAAACCCTTGGGAATCAGAAGAGTGAAGGGAGAGGCTGAAGAGGATGCAGTAATTCACATGGGATATTTGGGGAAGTAGCATTTTGAATAGAGATCCAAAGTTAGCGCAAGGAAGGCTAGACAAGGTTGGGGAGGAAGGCTTTGCATAGGGAATGAGTTAGGTGTGAACTCACCAAGGGCAGGCAACTGCTTGACAAGGATATGGACTTTTAAGGAGACCGGTGGTGCTGAGGTAGTGTCAGGACTTCATATCACCTTTGGATAGAGCTGACCTGCCGGATTTACCTCAGATGCAGCCTCCAAAGGCTGCTTTAAGCCTTCTGAGACTCGAGCTAGACCTTTGACGTTATCACCAAACTGGTTTGAGATAAGAAACACCGCTGCCTGCTTTTTACTTTAATAATCAAGCTGACACCAGGAGAAGTGAACTTTCCTGCTCTGGACCAGCTCTGAAGTTTTCTGGTGAGCATTTTAGCCCAGGCTGCGCGATCCTGAGCACGCACAGGTTGCCTGGGAAGAGGGGCAAGGGGAAACAGGAAATACCAGGAATGTAGGCATGCTCATTGTTTTGATTGTGCTGATATATGAAAAACACAGGGATATGTGTGAAAACTCTTGGAGATGCATACTTTGAATATGCGTGGTTTACCACGTGTTATTCATTATACCTTAGAATAACTGTAATAAACGTAATTTTTTAATGTGAGGGAGGTCTATGCTATTGAGAAAAGCATCCATAGGAAACCGAGGGAAAGTGGTGTCAAGAGCACAGTGGGTAGGAAACAGATGTCAACTGTACAAGACCCAGAAGGTAGTTAATGTCGATCGTGAGAGGAAGAAGTGGCTGGGTCATCACAGTACAATCTGGTGAGAAGTACACCAGGGTCTCATAAGTGACAATATAAAATTCTGAAGAAGTGATGGGCTCTGCAGTTGCAGACGTGTGAGGTGGGGGTGTCCGTGGGACTACAGGGACGAGAGCTTATTTCACACGGGGAGCCTTCCAGTTTAGAGACAGCTGTGGGAGTCAGCGGGTAAGAGGTGGTTGAAGATTCGGGTGTGAGGGAAAGTGTGGGAAATTTTAAAACAAGATAGAATGAAAAGAAAGAAAATGTGGCAAAGAAGGGAAATGGAGGGAGGGAGGGTCTGGGAGAGAGAGGAGGTTATATGAAAGAAGAATAAAGAAAAAGAGGAGAAAATGCAGCACTTTTTTTTCCCCCATGCTTATGGGAGACGTGGTATACCAGGCCCGGGCACTGTGCCTGAGAAGTCTCTCAACAGTGTTCACAGAGGCTACTGGATTTGATGAGCATTGGTAATTAAGATGAATCCTCTTTTCCCTCCCCGACTTAAACAGTGAACACTGTTAGGTAGATACAGGGTTGTCTCAGGATGTCATCAGAGGCCAGGGAGTAATCATGGCTTCAGAGTCCAGACTTCAAGAGAAATGATGTGGTTAGCCTAGACCCTAGTGCCATAAATGCTGGCACACATGCGTTGGGTTTAGCCATTAGAAGATCAACAGTGATTCATGGAGGATCGTCTCCATGCACAAGAAGCTAGACTAGAGATCATATAATAGCTAGAGATGGAGTGAAACTGAGGACTGCATTTACCAGGACACACACTGCAACAAGGGGAAGTATTTTGTTGAATAACTTGTGTTATTGTGACTTTTGCAAAATTCTTCAAATTCAAATCAAATAATCATGGAAATTTTTGTAGAATGTCATATCTACTTCTTAACTTTAAGAAGGTTCTTGGAGTCTCTTGGGCAGGACACCTTTGAGCACAAGGCAGATTGGCTTCTCATGGTCCATGCTCACAGCTGGGCTCTGGGGGGAGGAGGAGGATTTTGTAAGTGCTGCCCACAGCCTGCGTCTACCCTGGTCTGTTCTGGAATTACCAGGGTGCTTCTGATTCATGGAAAACTGGGGTACTGTGAAGGGTGGGTACTACTTTATTCTGAAATACTTCTTCTCTTATTTCGGTTGAAATATCATTGTATTAGTAGACGATTATGATGATTTGAATAAGTAATCTTCCCCCAGAGGCTTATATACTGAACATGTAGTATTTGTTCACCAACTGGTAGTTCTGCATGGGGAGGTTATGAAAAGGTATAATCTCTCTCTCTCCCCCCCTCCCCCCTTCTTGTGTGTAAATATGATTAGATGGCTTGCTGCTCTGGAGGCCATGGCTTCTTGCCATAATAGACTGTATTCCCCTGGGAGCATGAACTAAAAGACTTTCTTCCTTAAGGTGCTTTTGGTAATAGTGCTTTATCATAGGAACAGAAAAGCAGATAATACAATGGATTTTTGTTTGTTTTAGATGCCAGTTTAGCAAAAACAAAACAAAACAAAAAACCAAAAACCTCCAAGATTTAAGAACTGACATCTCTCTCAGTTACCAGTGAGATTACTGGTAGTTCCTGGAAGCGACAGAGGTCTACAACCTAACCCCCAGGGACTTCCAAATAAAGGACCTGCGATTATCCTGGTTGTGACTGTGAGGACATTACAGTGCCTCAAATGGAACTTCAAAATCAATCATAATAGAGAACTGCAGTGTCCAAGTCCCAGTGTGGACTGTTTCTCAACAGAGAATCACTTGCTGCCGTTCTGCACTTAACCCTATGGCCCCAGTTCTGAGAGGAGGATTGTCCAGGGTGTAGACAATCAGGCTTCTGAGCCGGTGGGCAGAGTCCTGCTGGAGACTCGTGACTTCTGCTGAAGAACCCTAAGCGGGAGTCTCTCCCCAGTCGAATACAAACATCAACGCTGCACTCATTTGGACCACATTATAACTAGCTATAATGATAATTTTTATTTTAGTGTTCCCACCCCATGTACCGTTTTAAAGGAAACATCAAACATCTGTAGAAAACCATGCTGGATCATTTTTGATTTCTTTTCATTAAGCGGTTTTCAGCCAGTTGGACATGTTTTTTTTGTTCTTGCAGAAAATGTTTGTTAATTGTATTGCTGGTCTTCTCGCAGGTGTGCCGCCCTGAGGCTAATCCCTGAGTCTGTTCTTTCCTTCCAGCTCTACACTGTGGGTGATTTTGTTAGATTCTGAAAGAGTTTGAGAGAGTCAGAGTGTTACTGGAGGTTCTCGTTTAGAAGCCTTATATCCCAGGTTTCTGGTGTTTTGTGAAAAGAACTGAGGCAAACACAAATAGCAATTCATAAAAAGAAGGAATTAACTTAGAAGTGAAGGTACAAGGTGGATATACTGCAAGGAAGCCTTAGTATCAAGGGAGATCACCTAAGATGACCCCATCATGGATCCTGAGAGAGAACATGGCATGGTTTTATGTATGATGTGTATGTATGTATGTATGCATGCATGTATGTATGTATTTGACAAACAAATAGAAACCTGGACATTCTGCACAGGTTTTGATCTGTGCCCTGAAATTTTAATCATATATATTTCCAGGCATAGCCAGGGAAAAGATGGTTCTGTAGAGGCATTTTCCTCTGTTCATTGAGAGAGTACAGCTTGCTTTACTGTGTGCCTCTGCCTCCCCTCCACTTACAGATGTGTTCCTGGATGTGTCTGACTACAACGTAACATCCAGTCATCAAAAGAGCATGGCTAGGGTAGAGTTGCTTTTTTGGGAAAGGGGCACCTGTGCTCATAGTTTGCTAGAGGAGAGGGAGTGCCAAGCTATTCCTGAAACCACGTGTGATTCGAGAGCAAGACAGTTCCCTAGACACCCAACGCCGATCACGAATAATTATTTTTCTTTGAGGTTTCTGCTATGAAACATTACATGGAGTGTGCCTCCCGGTTCAGACACGATCATACCCAGAAGGCTCAAGGCTAATGACAGGATAGCATCTGGGAGAAGTGTTTGTTTTAATTAGTCATTTGAGTGGTCGATGCACACTTTGAGAGGCTCACGAATGTGTAAACACTCTGCGCTGAGTCATTGGCGCTCCCTGCCACTCACTTCGTCTGCTCGTGTGTCATCATCGAAATGAAGTCCCACGGAACGGACAGAGAAATGTCCTTGTTTGTTCAAACACCCCGAGTTACCATTTGTTTCTTTCTGGATGAATTGACGTGGAAGTTTATGTTTGAAAGGGAAGTAGAGACCATTTGGCAAAAGACCGGAAACAAAATGTATTGGAAGAAGAGGAGGAGGAGGAAGAGGGGGGAGGAAGGGGAGGAGGAAGAGGGGGAGGAGGCAGGGAAGGAGAGGAAGAGGATAAGGTTGAGGTTGAGGATGAGGAGGTAGAAAGGGGCACTACATTAACTGAAGTATCAATTTCCAGGTGCTAATTAAATCTATTTCTATTTTGTAATGAAGATGTGGGTGTGGCGGCATGTGCCTGTGTTCCTAGCTCTTGGGAAGCAGAGGAAGGCAGATTGGGGACGTAAGGCTAGCCTCTGTTATATATCCAGTGTGAGGCCTGGCTACATGAGGCCCTGCCTCAACAGTCAAGAAAACAACAAAAAAACGATCATGGAAAGGCTTCACAGACGTTATTTTAAATGCACACATCCATTTAAAACATCACTGAGCCCTCTGAAACTGAACCAGGATGGCTCTTTTCTATCTTACGCTGCTAAGTGAGTTATTTTGGTGGTAGCCATTTCCCAAAGTCACTAATGTACTAGCTGAGATGAAGAGTCGCATCGCATCAGGCTCTAGGGAATTAATGTCACCTTCCATGTTTCAGGCCCCTTTGGGAATTAAGTCCTGTAATATGCAGAACCAAAGGGAAGATGTTAGAAGGCCGGGAGTTGAGTGGGTTAGTGGAAGATGGATTGTATTAGGGAAATGTTATTTATTTTGACCATTTATCAGGATGGTCTTAAGAGCGTCTCCATTCAGTGCCTCCCTTTCAAATGCACTGAGCTATAGGCTTCTTAAAAACAGTCAAAAACAAGGAAATGGGAAGTTCCACTAATGTATCCCTTTCTCTCTAGATTAAATATCTTTTGGCAGTTGGAGGGCAGTAAGGAAACATTCAGTAAAGGCATGGAAAGGAAGTGCAAGGCTTTTGGAGAGAGCTATGGAGTGGTAAGGGCACAGTGCTCACAGGATCCGGGCGGTGCCACTTCAGGACCACACCCTTCCTTCTCTCGCTCCTTTCTTTTTCTTACTTATAACATACCAAGGCCCCTTTCCACTGTAATTTTCTTCCCCTGGTATACGGTGTTCCTTATTTACTCGTGTATTTATTTATCATATTCTAGACATCCTTCCCTTCTCAATCTCTAGATTGAGAGACCCCCCCCCCGGGTGCAGTATTAGCATAAAGCATTTCGTGTCCATTCTATTCCCCACCATTCCCCGGTAGGTTCTCATCTGGCTCTATCATTTTCATTACTATCTGCATTCTGAGGACTTTTTTTCTGTCTCACTAACAAAAACAAATAGTCAAAAAGTTAAAAAGAAGCCAAATCGCTTGCGTCGCTCCCTGGCTTTAAAAACCCCTAGCGGTTTATTTCCGCACTTGGAGTATCTCGGGTCCTCACTGCAGCCCAGAGCCCTGAGCATCGCGACTCTCCGTGCTTCATCTTCTGTCCCTCAGTCCTTGAGGCTCCTCGTCACCTCCTTCCTGCCTCTTCTCTGAGCAAGCCTAATCAGAGGGTCTTCGCAGTCGGAATTCCTTTCATCTGGAACTGGTTTCCACCAGTTAGCTTACTCTCTTTCTCTCGCTTCTTCATTAGGGGTCTATCCAGGTGTCCCCTGTCCTGAAAGGATGTTATAAGACCTTATCAAAAATAGCATCCTTTACTCTGCTTTTGCGTTCATTCTTAGCTGCTGCCATGATTTAGCTCTAGATTGAAAGCATGCTTATCTTTTGACCTCTTGAACAGGCAGCAGATTGATTCTCTCAAGTAGGAGTTTGTTGGGTTTCTCTTTTCACATGGTCAGTGACTATTAGCTCCATAAGGGCTAGCTCACTCACGCTCTAAACCAGTCATAACAAGGGCAGCCACTCTGAACTGTGTGGTTTCTTATTTTAGCGGTCTTGGAAGAGGAACGAGTCTGCCCAGTGCTCACATGCAGTTTGTACCTGATATATGTTGAATGAGTTGACATGTTAATCACCAGCTTGTCCCTTCCGATCCATTTGCTATACAAGGGAGCCCAGCTTTATGTCTGCTTTCAGGAAGGCTTCTGGGAGGAAGGTTTCTGCTGGTATCACATCTCACATGCACTGATAATGTATAAGTTTCAAGATCCTCTTTGTGCTACCTGTAAGACTCATGATGAGTCCTGAGCTTAGTGCTAAATAATGCTCCCATTATACAGGTGGGAAAATGAAGCTGGGGACGGGAAAATATATACATAGAGATGGATATGATACAAAGCTAGTAAATGGTAAAGGCAGATCCATTGAGTCTGGTCCTGGGGCCTTGGTCCTAGCCTCTCATTGTGCCATATACTGAAATTGAGGGTTGATGGAGGACTGTAATTGGGTAGGAACTAGCGTTCTGAGCAACTGGAACCATACACGTGAAGAGCTGGTTACACCCAGTTCCACAGATGTGAGAAGAGTTTAGTGTTGCTGGAGGAGAAAGTGGCTGTGCTAGCGCTAAGACGGACTATACCAGGACAGGCGATGGCTGCCTAGTGGGAAGCAGTGTTTAGTTAGTTTTTGTTTTTTTGTTTTTGGTTTTGTTTTGTGTTTTTAACCAGGAATGGGAGCTGCATAGATATCTGCCTTATGTAGTCATACTATGACCTGCAGACGACAGACAGGAAGGCAGGTGGTGGATCAGGAGATGAGGCAGGAAGGAGAGAGGTCCAGGTGATACAGTCTAAAGAAGTGGGAGTGGAGATACATGAGAGAGAGCAGACGTTTGGTGTAGGAACAGAGGGTCAATGAATGTCTAGATAGTGAGGCTGGTCCCCAGCGGGGCCTATGAATATATAGATTGTGAGGCTAATGAACATATAGATCATGAGGCTGGTTCCCAGCGAGGCCTATAAATGTATAGATTGTGAGGCTGATGAATGTATAGATTATCATGAGACTAGTTCCCTCGTCCCTGGCAAAAGGAGATAACTGAAGATGCTTTTATTTAGAGGGGCAGACACTTGAACAATGCACTTCTCCTGTTTTTCCATAAATATAGGTAGATTTGGGTTTGTTGGCTAGAAGGCCCTATTTGCAAGGACATTTACCTTAGGAATTTGCAGAAATATGAAAAATATTTGGGACTTGCACAACCGACGGGACTGTTTTTCACAGAACAACAGACAATGAGGAGGGTTCCCTGAATGTGTACAGCCAGGAAGTGTTAATTACCAATTTGCATTGTGTCTAAACAATAGAATATAACTCAGCAATTCCCAAGTGGGATGTGAGAGTTTTGGTGAAATGATAGATTTTCAAGATATATTATTAAGCAAAAAAAAAAAAAAAAATGCTGTGTCTGTGATATACAATCTGTTTATATATAAATAATTGTGCATAATATATTTCTCAAAATATAAAAAGTTGGAGGCAGCAGGACTATCTTTAAGTTGAGGGTTCAATGATTATGGTAGGAATGAGATTTTTTTGTACTTAAATTTTTTTGTTTTTAAATTTTATATGAATTAGTGATCAAATAATTAAAAAATAGAATTACTTAATTACAGAAAGTTTACAGTTCAATGACAGTTAAATGGTTAAGCAGGTGGAAGTGAAACAGCAGATTACTAGTTACAACTAGTAATTGATTTTTATCTTTTCTAGAAGTGAATGCAGAGTTAGGGGAAGTGGAGTGGAGGGGGGAGACAGGCTCTGTCTGCTACATGGAGTCTGGCTCTGTACACTTACTCTGTAAGATATGCCTTTGTGAGAATGGCGTGGCTGCTCTGGACTTCTGTGAAACTTTGTCCACAACAATACTTCAAGACTAGCTTGGAAATTATTTTGTTTTGTTTTTCCAAAAAAGAATGTTTTGGGTTCTAAGTGTGCTTGCAATAGGATCATGTTATGGTTTCAATAATAATTGTTGCTTTAGGTGTTTTATGAACGTCTTGGGTACAAGGAACAATAAGGTTACAAGTAAATTGCAGCTAGAGAATACCTTCTTCCTCCCTTATTTTCCACCTCAAATAATTGATTTAGATGCATATATAAATATACTTTAAAAGTAATGTGGGATTGTCTCAGTGGGTAAAGATGCTTGCTGCCAGGCCTGATGACTTGAGTTTTAGCTTGAAAATGTATACGGTGGTACAAGAGAGCAGACTCCTGCAAGTTGTCCTTTGACATGGACATAGCTAGACACCAGAAAGTGGAATGAAGCAAAATTCTGTGTTTAAGAATATTAAGTGGAATTAAGAGAGTGGTGACCTTAGGGCAAGATCCTACCCAACTAAGTTTATAGTTACAGTTATATAAGTTACGTTAGGAATTATTATTACCTGGTTATTGTTTTCCTTTGGACTTTTAATCTGGAATGAACTACAATCCAGAAATGGAGGGCATACTTATGGTCCAGATCTTGAGGCTGAAAGGCACAGGCTTTTGATCTGGATGTTGAGGCATAATGGCCATGAAAAGTTTAGGTTCAGCCATGGTTGTACAGCAGATCGCAGCAGACAGAGGCAAGCAGATCTCTGAACCCCAGGTCAACCTGATATAGAGCAATTTCACGGTAAAGAAAAGCTTTGGTCCAGGCATGGTATTGCACATTGTTAAACCCAGCAGGCAGGAGACAGGCATGCAGATCTCTGAATTCCAAGTCAGTCTAAAGGCAGTGAAGGAACTGGAAAACAAAGCTGGAGATAATGTTATAGAATAAGGGGGTATCTTCAAGCTCCTGCAAGCAGCAGAACTTGGTAGCTTTGGCCACATGACTCTGGCTTTAAAGTCAAGAATAGAAAGTGTTACTGGGACAATTGATCCTGGTTAGCTGGAGGTAAGAAATTAGCTGTGATTAAGAAGAGCCCAGCATCACTGTGGTGAAATCTTTGGGGAAGTGTTTTCTGAGAGCACAAAGAGTTCCAGAGTTAGTCAAGGTTATATCTTTTCCTGTAGTTGGACTTGGCAGTATGTAAGAATCATCCAGTTGGTACTGGTTTTAAAGGCATGAAGGGGTCATGGAGACTAGCTGAAGCTTGTCTTTGTAAGAGGGCAGAGAATGCCTTTGGTGAAAGGCAAACCTCAGTTGCAGTTGATGGCTCAGGATTCAAGGCTTCATGCAAAGACGCTGAGGCTTGGCCCCATGAGGAGAGCCTACGAGAGGCTAGTGGTAAAACCTAGTTGCAGTGGAAGATCCCAGGGTATTGAAGATGCCAGCACCATGGGATGACCACCAAGAACAGCAGCAGAAGTGAAGTGGTGTCAACTAGAGGCTTGAGTGCCTGAGAGAGCACAGCTGGAGAAGTGATCTAAACCCTTTGGGGGAGCTCAGAATATTATGCTTGGATATCAGAAATTGGACTATGAAGTTGTGAAATTGAAGTGACCTTGGAGACCCCAAGATGTTAGAGATGCCCACTGTTAGGCTATCTGCTCAGGAGAGGTGCTAGTGGAGTGAACCCAGACTAAGAGAAAGAATTGTGTTGTAGTCAACAAAGCTGAAAGAAGTTGAACATCAGTTATGGAGAAGCAGAGTTTGGAGTTTGCTCAGGTGGACTTTGGTCTTGCTTTGGTCCAGTATTTCCTCACTATGATGTTTTGGAATTGTAATGAATATCATGTGATATTGAAAATATGTGATCTGTTTTTTGATATTAGTTTTATAGGTGATTATAGTTAAAGATACTGCATGAAAACCAAAAGAGATTTTGAACTTTGACTTTTTAACATTGTTGAGATTACTATAGAATATGGGGACTTCTGAAGTTCGACTAATTGTATTTTGCATTATGTTATGGCTAGATATGGCTCCCATAGACACATGTGTTTGAAGAAGCCTGTGGTGGCCAGGGAGTGGAATGTGGTGGTTTGAATATGTTTGACCCATGTGAAGTGGCACCATTAGGAGGTATGGCCTTGTTGGAGTAGGAGTGGCCTTGTTGAAAGAAGTGTGTCACTGTGAGGTGGGCTTTGAGGTCCTATGCTTAAGCTCCACCCAGGTGGAAGAGACATTCCTCCTGGCTGCCTTTGGATCAAGATATAGTACTCTTGGCTCCTCCAGCACCCAGCATGATTTCATACTTCCTGCCATGATGATAATAGACCAAACCTCTGAAATTATACTCTAGCACCAATTAAGTGTTTTCCTTTATAAGAGTTGCCCTGGTCATGGCATCCCTTCACTGGGATGGAAACCATAACCAAGGCAGATGCTAACAGGAAGATTAAATCAGGTGGGTACTGTTAATGGAACCTAGTGAAGTATTTATGTGGGAAACCTTCCCATGAAGGAAGCCTGAACTCCCTTGCTGTTGTCTATACGCTGCTTTATACCTGTACACACTAGTTTTCCTTTCATCAGTGTTTATGTTCACTAGTTTGGCCACACTAAAGCATAGTATCTTCATATGAATGTACAGACACACATGTAAATGTACAGTGTGGCTGTTATTGAGTAGCACCATGTTTGGTGTTCAGTGAGCAAACAGACACATTGACTGAAAAAAAATCTTTAACATCATATTAGATGCTGTCACTTTGAACATGCCTGTCTGCTCTTTGATTTTATTTCATTCTTCATTTGTTTGGGCACTGTTTCCTCAAGACCAATGGTTCTCAGCATAGGGGTCGTGACCTTTTTGGGGGGGGTCAAATGATCCTTTCACAGGGATTACCTGGGACCATCAGAAAACCCAGATACTTACATAATGATTCATAATAGTAGCAAAAGTACAGATTTGTGACGTTTCTGGGAAAATAATTTTATGATTGGGGGTCACTGCAACATAGAAGGACTGTGTTAAAAGTTTGCAGTATTAGGGTGGTTGTGAACCACTGCTCTAGGCAAAATGCCAACAATTTATTTTACTATCAACTTCTAGTTTATTCTAAGTTGCAAAAGAAAAATAATATAAAGCAAACCAAAGTCTTCACTCATCTTTTTCTTTCTTGGCTGTCAAAAAGAACATGTTTTGAACAAAAACCCCTTTTGTTCATGATCAAGTATAACCTCCTCACAAAGGCTTGCATTCACCAAACCAAAGGAAGTGATCCTTTCCTTTGACTAGAGAAATATTTTCATGCAGATGAATTACATTAGAAGTTTTATTGGTCACAGTTATGTGTTGGCCATTTTGTGGTCCTGAATAAGAAAGACACAGTCCTGGGCATTTCATAGTAAGAAGGGCTGGCAGCGTGTCCACGTGGAATGTGATCGTGTATCAGCAGAAGCAAGAGGAGTCTTGGAGAAAGGAATCAAATTAGTAAAGCAAAAGGGTGCTAATTCTAATTTTGTAAGAGGCAGATTGGGTTGGATAGAAACAGTAAGATGGTGCATTGGTTTGGCTGGGAGACAGGGTGAGTGACTGTGTTTTCTCCGAGGAAGGGGCAGAAGAGTAGAAGGATTACAGTACTGCAGGATGTACAACCACAAGGGAAGAGTGATCAAGGAGACCTTTCTTCTGATATAGATCTAAGGAGGATCCTTTGTGGTGGGGAGAGCTGGGGAGAAAGGAGTAGAGGAAAGGCCAGGTGGATTTTGGGTCTAGCTGAACCCTGAGAGTCCAGGCCACCATCTGTGGTTAGTGATACAGGGTTTCTTCCTGGTGTGTCTTTCAGCTTTTCAACACACACTGCATACACTATGGACTTGACGCGATTATTTGCTTTTAAAGATCATTAAGAGAGTGGTGATTTCATTTTTAATTACCTCCCTGCTGGGTTTTCCTCCACCGGCATCTTTGGCTTTATGTTGAGTTAAACCTATTCCGGATCCAGCTGCCTTCGGATAACTGGTATAAAGTAGAAGTGAGTGGCAGGTTGTTATGGCAACTGAATCTGATAGCAGCTTGTTATACCTGTGGGGATTGATCCTGATTCTGAAGACTTGGCGAGCTTTTCTTAGGAAATGTTAATGTCACTTAAAGTCCTTGCTTGCAGCTTTTATTCTGATAATGAATCTTTTCACAAATGTTCAGATTGTCTGAAGATATCCCGGAATTATAATACGGCAGTTGTAAGAACATTCCATGATTTCCAGAGAACTGGATCATTGAGTATTCTACTGTAATGGTTAAAGTTCTGAATGAGATGCTTTTGCAGAGGCAAGAATGCCATGGGTGTCTCCTGTGGGAAGGGTGTGTGTGTGTGTGAGTGTGTGTGTGTGTGTGTGAGTGTGTGTGTGTGTGTGAGTGTGTGTGTGTGAGTGTGTGTGTGTGTGTGTGTGTGTCCCCTCCAAAGGATCCTTTAGGACTTTGAACATTTGCCCTCAGTGATCCCACCTCACTCTTTCCTTCAGGCTCCTGAAATTTTAACAAAAGACTTACTTGAATAGGATTGAACGCTCTGTGTTAGAACTCCGAGTCCTGGCTGTGTTCTCCTGACTTCTTCACCTGGTACAATTCTCTCCTGGCTGAGCTCCCATGTCATGCTCTGTGCAAGATTCCCCTCTCCCCTTTTCCACAGAGAGTTCACTCCTGTTCCTCTGTGACCAAAGATGGGCCATTGCTCTGGTTTGATGAGTTGGGGTGTATCAATGCAGCGAGCGTTAATCTGCAGGGAGCGCAGAGTTCACCGGAGTCACACATTTCTCCTTGTCTCGTCCCTCTGTGCGGGCTCCCTGTTCTCTCTCTGCACGGAGCAGCGCAGTGGCCTGCGCGCTTCCAGTTGCTCACTCGGTTGGCGAAGATGATAGGGAAGTATGGATTCCAACCGTGACTCTGTTAGAGCTACCCAGCTGGTACTCTGATGACTTGAAAAGGCAATAGTACTCTTAGGTTAACAACGGCAAGCTACACCATCAGACTGGTCCAGGGTTTCTCAGTTCTTCAGTCTGGCCAGAGCTGTTTCATTATACAAATGTCTGGGTTTCAAAACTTCCGCTTCGATAGGTCTGTGGATGACTTCTAATTAAGAAAATGTTCCCAAAGCTTGGTGGGTGACTGCACAGCGGGACAGGGAAACATCAATCCCGCAGTGGTTTCGGTGCCTGACTGCCTTCTCACCACTCTCAGGGAGATTTTCTAAAGATCAAGGCCTGCATCCTACCCAACTGTTCAAATTAGAAATTTTCAAACTGTTGAGCTAAGTTCTTTCTCCTCTACCTGATCTCCTAAAAGGCAGGATGTGAGAGAGGGCAGTGGAGAGCCACAAGCACATTATGAGATACGTCAAGAAAGCTCAATTTTAGTAATTTACATCTGGCATAGTTCTAGAGATTAGTTCTAGACTTGGTTTGGAAAGGAGGAGGAACAGGCCAGGTTTGGAAAGCAAAGGCAAGATTGTTGCCAGTGGAGACGATTTCCTGAGCTGCTCCTAGGGAGCCTTCACACAGGTGGATCCATGAGGCAACCCTTTGCCTCTCAGATGACTGCTGGGATGAGGCCAGTGGAGGAACTAAGTCTTTAATAATGACGATCCCGGGGAATTATTTTACTTCTGAACAGGGAGTCATTTTTCAGATAACATTTAATTTCTATATGATGTCTCACATAGGTTATGATTAGGGGAGATTGAAATAAATGCAGACAAGGAAGGGTTTTCTTAAGGACGGTTGTGGTTCGAGTCTGAAATGTCCACCATCGGCTCATGTATTAGAATACTTAGTACTCAGCTGGTGGAGCTGTTTCAGATGACCGCGGGCCCTTAAGGAGACAGAGCCTTGCTGAGCAAAGTATGTCCTTCCTGCTCTTTCTGCTTCCTCTGTGTGTGCGTGTGTGACCAGGCTGCTTCTGGCCTGTCTGGCCAGCCTCGCACTCTAGCTGCCATGTCTTTCCGGCTACCCCCTCTGGACCAGTAAGCCAAAACAAAGCTTTCACTAGCTTGCCTTTTGTAGCATTATTTCTAAAGATCAAGGCCTGCATCCTACCCAACTGTTTAAATTAGAAAATTTCAAAGCACAGCCATAGCTAAGAGATTATTACAGTAACTAACGTGGTGAGTATGCGATGTCTCCTATTTTACATATCTGACTGGATGCAGCAAGTTCTCCTGTGAAGCCTGGGTATCTACTGTCGTTCCTGTCACATCCTAGCCTCTCCTGTCTATTTCCCAGTCATTCTATCCTAAGTATGTCTTTGTCCTCTAACTATGCAAATACCTAAAACAAATACAGAGTAATAGAACATTGAAATTGATAATTGGAATACACATTTATTTCCTTGTTTCATTTTCCCTATTTGCCCCTCTTTCTTTTTGTCTTTCTTTTTCCTTGATTTTGAGACGGAGTATCATGTAGCTCAGGCTAGCCTTGAACTTCGTACGTGACTGAGACTGGCTTTGAACTCCTGATCTCCTACCTTCAAAGATTATAGACGTGATCACTATATCAAGCTCAGATTCTTCCTCCTCTTCCTCTTTTTTCCTCCTCCTCCTCCTCCTCCTATTCCTCCTCCTCCTCATCTTATTCTTTTAAAGATTTACTTAGTATGTGCACAGTGTTCTGCCTGCATGCCAGAGGGCGCACCAGATCCCATTACAGATGGTTCTAAGCCACCTGTGGTTGCTGGGAATTGAACTCAGGACCTCTGGAAGAACAAACAGTCAGTGCTCTCAACCTCTGAGCCATCTCTCCAGCCCAAACTCAGATGCCTTCATTTTAAAAATTATTATTATTATTATTATTATTATTATTATTATTCACTTTACATCCTGCTCACTGCCTCCATCCCACTCACCCCCTCCACAGTCCTTCCCCCCTGCCCCTCCCCTTCTCCTCTGAGCAGGTGGGGTCCGCCCTGGCACTTCAGGTCTATGCAGGGCTAGGCACTTCTCCCACTGAGGTCAGATAAGGCAGTCCAGCTATAAGAACATATCCCACATGTAGGCAACAGCTTTTGGGATAGCTCCTGTTCCAGTTGTTCCAGACCGAAGCTGCACATCTGTTACACATGTGTGGGAGGCCTGGGTCCAGCCCATGTATGTTCTTTGGTTGGTGGTTCAGTCTCTGAGAGCCCCAAGTGTCCAGGTTATTCTATTGATCTTCCTGTGGCGTTCTGATCCCCTTAGGGCTAAGCTCAGACTTCTTAAGATGAAAATCATTCTAGAGGCATTTATGTTGTATATATTTAAAAGCAGCTATATTAAGTATACATTTAAAAGCATGATGTTTTAAACAATGCTGTATCCTGGAAAGAATCCTAAAAAGAACAATGTTAGAATTTTGTATCTACCAAGAACACGATTTTTAATCAGTATAGCTTTGGACAATTACATTAGAGAAAACTAGAAGAAATAAATATTGATATGAGGAAAAACTCCAAGGCTAGATAGATGCTATCTTTGAAGAGTAATAATTTCCAAATTCAAATAAATTATAACACAGATAGTGAAAAATCTTGAAAATTTGATCATAAGGGCATGTATTAACAAAAGCTGAGAAATACTGAAATGGAAGAAATTTTGGAAGATTGGAGACTTGAAAGGATGAATCTATAGCTTTGTCTGTCTGGTCGTAGCCACTATAAGGCATCTGTAAGTGACTGAGGCACATACTGTTTGTAGACTATGGACAGGAACAATGACCTAGGACTAGGGTTGCTGTACTGGTTGCCCTGGGAAATTCCATAAACAAATTATGTCTACGTTTCATTGATGTACCTGATACTCTTTTATGATTTTACTTTGGTCACGATATAGAGAAAAATTAGGCCAAGTACCAAGTGGAGCCATCTCACTCCTCCCTACACCCTGCAGGTACTCATTCCAAGATGGCAGCAGGCATCTGTGTGCAAATATGGAGTCAGCATTTAGCCACGCCCTGGCTGCTGTTCTAATCAATTAGGCAAACAGGAATGCTTATCAATGTGGTCTCATTGTGCTTTGAACAAGAGTTAATATACATGATGGTTTAGACATGAGTTTGCATACACAGGAACCATGGTCCAATGTTAATCATTATAAAGATTATAAATTAATAATCTGTGGCAGTTAGATTAATTTAGGTCACTGTTAGGTCTTACTCCCATTGTTCTCTAGAATGTTTTGTTTGGCTGTGCATTCCTTAGAAAGCCGCACCGAAAAGCGGCCTGGCTGTTTATCGGGCCCTTGGCAGAGCCGGTTTCTAAGTCACGCAGAAGGTTGGATTTGATTACTTTGAAACCCTGAAAGTCAATTATCCTTCAGAATTACTTTGAGAAACTGTTTTATGAAACAACGATCGTTTCAATTATCTGTCACGGAGCTGAATCAGCCGTCTCATCCATCAAACTCGCATGCAAATCACTTGTTGCTGCTGGAATCAAATAAATCTATTCTCAAAGGATGAGAACTGTCAGCATTCAGAACGTTCAGTGGATTCAGAAGGCATGTCTGAAAAAGGCATCTCTATTGTAAATCGAGTCCCCGGAACCATGTGGTCCGACACAAAATTGTGAGGTTACTAAAACATTAGGAGTGATATTTATTTATTTATTGACTCGAGTCGGCAAATACTTCATTTCTACAAAATACTAATTTGTATTCCAGAGCCATCAGGTCATACCGTACTTATGATGAACCTGCGTAAGTTCTGCGTCTTCCTAAGAAACTATGTCTCACTTGAAAAACTTTCACCATCACTTGTATTTGAAGCTCCAGGAAAAGGAATGCTGGGGTGGGAGGAGAAACAAAGGGAGAGGGGGCGGGGACAATGACACATTTCTTAGTCTGAGCATATCTCCTGTTAATTTTGGTTTTTACTGTTGTGATCCACCTGTCGGAACCTTTACTTCTCCGTCTTCTAGGACTTTATGTTTTCTACTTTATATCTCCTAGCCCTTTCACATGTATGGTTTTAGAAAATGTCTAAAACTAAAATGAAGTCATTCATGTCTGCTTGTCTTTTTACTCTCTTACAGTGGCTTAAATAGCAGAATTTGTTTTCTTTTGTAAGTGTTGTTCTTTCATTTCTTCTTTTTTATTAGATACATTCTTTATTTGCATTTCAAATGATTTCCCCTTTCCTGATCCTCCCCCAAAGTCCCATAAGTCCTCTTCCCTCCCCCTGCTCCCCATCCGCCCCTCCCACTCCCCTGTCCTGGTATCCCCCCTACTGCTGCTCTCTCATTTCCCTTCCCATGCCTTCCCTACCGCACTTCAGCTGCAGGGAGAAGATTCTTTCAATACATTTTTTTTAACCGAATATTCAAACTTTAGAAATAATGTGAGTATAAGAATTCGATTTAGAATTTAGCAGCTTTATGCTGGTCTAGCTAAATGGTAGGAGTGGATTCCTTTCTAAGGTCTAGGGCCTCCCTGTCTCTGGGGAGGTAGCCAGGTTTCTAGTACCGTGTCTAATTCTCCTCCTGTTGAGTAGGCCTTAAGTTCAAGTAGGCAGATGTTGGTGGCCGTGGACAAGTGAGTGACACTTAGACTTTCTTAATTTATTTAAATTTGTGATTCCGTGAATGCGTAGTTCTTTTTCAGTTACGATTATTAAATGTTTCCTTCTGCTTCGTTAACTAAAAGATGCTCATTATATCATTCGCTACAACTTCCAATTTGTGTTATGCATCTTCATCTTTAATCTGCTGGTAATAAGTTTTATGTCTGTTTAGGGGTAAGGATCCAATTCATTTTTTCTACAAAGAGAAGCAATTATTCTGGGAATATTTGTTGAAAATGTGGTGTCTTCATCACCTTCTCATTCCTGTGATGGAAAATCCTGACAGAAATGGATGGAGGGAGAAAGCTTAGTTTGAGTCTTAGTTCCAGAGGGATATGGTCCACCACGCAGCAGCAGAAGATGGACAGGAGCCAGGGAGTTTTTGCTGGCTGTCTTTTAAAACAATTCTCCCATGCCAGTAATTTTTGTTGTAGATGGCATATATCTTGATATTTTTATAATATTCCTTGAGACTCAGGTTGAGAGCTGTACTCTGCTTACTCCCTCCACAAGTTGGGAGAATTTGTATTTGTTTCTTAGACACTAAGACTGTATCGATAGTAGCTACTTCTTAATAATCACCCAACGTAGACTGGATGAGCCTGCAAAAGAGCTTTCATGAGACTTCATGTGGTCACGTGTCTTGGAAAGATTTTTTTCCCCCTCATAATTTTGTGTCAATTCAAGACAGATATTTTTCTTGTGAAGTTTCAGGCCTGTCTGATCTTTGAGGTCTGTTTCTCTTTCTCTTCTTCCCTACCCTCATTTTAAACTCTGATGAGAGAACAGTCCATAGATGCTTAGAAACACATCATTCCCGATTGTTTTCTCTCCCCTTCTGCCTGAAACCGCTGTGGCTTCCAGTCCTCATGGTGGCCCACCAGAGTGAGAAACCTGATGTCTGTGCTGCATTAGCCCCACAATAAACCCACTCTGCGTGTGAACGTGGGTTCATTCTTTCACATTGAGGACTCTATAGCTTTAAAAGAAATGCTTCCAAATGGTTCATAGTCTCATACTCTCTGTAAGAGATAATCCTCCCTTTTTTAGTTGAAGAAAAGGTAGTTTAAGAACTTGCCCAGAGTCATAACCTCAGCAGTGCTGCTTTGTGTTCCCATGCAGTCGATGATGCAAAGGTAGTACCTGTCCTGGCTGCAGTCCTCACACTGCATTAATCTTCAAAACCTTTGCTGTGTTTTAAGAAAGGAAATAGTGTCTGCAGCAGGCATGGCTCCTGTCCCTGTGGTCAGCCCTCTGTACTCCAGGAGGAGGAGTTTTAAATTGGAAACAACATGAAAATGAACAAGATTTCAATGAGTGCGGTTATGTACTAGAATTAGAATATTATTGTGGAGGAGGGGTCATTGTCTAGCAGGGAACAGGTGATAACTTGGGAAATATTTGGAAGATAAAACTCTCATTAACACTTAAATGAATTGAGTTCCAGAGTAAACTATTTCAATAATTATCTTTGACTGGTCAGCAACTGAAGATTGGTTTCTTGTTTGATAGCAAGTTATACACTTTATTCTTTTTATTTGAGGATTTTACTAGTGCATATACATATTAAGAACATGTGAAATGCATTGCAACAATGTCAACAAGATTGTAGCCACCACCTTCATTAAGACGAAAAGCACTTTCTTCACCCTGGAGATGCCTCCTGTGCCTCCCAGTCAACGCTCTTCCTCAGTTGGCAACTGGTACTCTGATTTCTGCCACACTGGATTAGGTTCTCCTATTTCAGAACTTAAAGGATCTGTACATAACTCTTCTCTTTCGTATCCCATGCTTTTTACTCGGTATATTGTTTTAAGATCCATCCATGATGGAAGTAGATACAGTTCCTTTGGATCTCTGAGTGTATTGCGTTGACTCAGTGTGTCGTATTTCCTTTTACACATCCTCTTGGTGGGCTTCCGAGTTGTTTGTGTTTTTTTCTGTTAATAATATGAACAAAGCTCCCAGGAACATTCATGTACATATTTTAATTTCTTTTATACAAACATCTAAGAGAATAACTGATTGGATCCAACTTTATATTTATATTCAACTTTATTTGAAATTGCCAAAATGTTTTTCAAAATACTTCACCATTTTTGCATTGCTAACAGCACTGTGCAAGAGTTCTGGTTGTTCGTGTTCTTGCCAATTCTTGGTGTTCTCTGCCATTTTATTTTTAATGACAGAAAATAAATTTCATTGCCGATTCACTTTGTTTCCCAGATGTCTAAAATAAGTACTGTTTTCTCCGAGCTGCTTGGCAAGCTTTGCAGGTACTTCTTTTGTGAAGTATTTCTGCAGATGTTATATATTCCATATTTTCAGTTCAATATAGAACTTTTGCCTACTATTTTATTGAGTTTCAGTACTTTTGTTACAGATGAATTTCTTTTGGCATACATTCTTTCTAATCAAAACCCATCTTTTAACTGTGTTTAGGCTCTTTGGCACATGAAGCTTTGTTTTCCTCTGGCCAATTTAAAAACTTGGTATCTTTGACTTTTTAAGAGATTGTAATGTTTTTCATATTAAGCTCTGTGAGTTTGTCCTTGTTGAATTACTTAAATATATAGATTGTGTCTCTTTTTAAAAACAAAACAAAACAAAACAGTAATAGAGATTTTTGTTGTTATTTGTTCACATGCAGTTCCTGTCTGTTTCTATTTCTGTCTTTTGGGATATCTGTTGTAAACATGCCAGTGTGCGTTAGTTGTTCTATGGATCTTATTATTATTATTATTTTAATGAGACTGAAAGTTTATATTTGTATCACCTTTGAGTATATTGATCTTTTCAACTATCATTTCAAATCTACTGTCAGGCATCTAAAGCAAAGTTTTACGTTAGTTATAGTACTTTTAATTATAGAAATTCTATTTCCTTCTTCTTTTTTTTTTCTTTTTACGATAGTCTGTATTTGATAGGAGAATGTTAAGTTCTTTAGACATGGCTTCTTTAAAGATAGACTTGTACCCTTTAATACCTGAGTTTTCAGGGGGTTGGGGGGGACAGTTTCTGTCCTGCTTATTTCCTTGTATTTCTTTTTTTGTTTTAATGTCTCATGAAATTTTGTCTAAAACAGTTAAGCTTGACGTCTGAGAAAATTCAGTACAATTTCACTTGTGAGCAGACATTTGCAGAACAAGCACTGCGAGAAGGGATTTATTAATCAGCATGGATTCCCTTTGCCTCCATAAGGAAGGGCTAAGATCTGACTGTGTATTGACTCTGGTGTACAGCACCAAGGCAGCCTCTGCCTGCCGTCCAGTCTCTGGTGTCCTAACATCCCCTTGCTTCAGCCTCACAGGCTCTTGGTTTCTTTGGCTTTGTTCTATGTTCTGAGAACAGAGCCCCACTTTTTACAGAATTCCTGTACTGAAATAAGTGCATGCATCTATGAAGTAAGCTTATGCATATACGATGACTTGGAGATCAGTGTCTTCCGGTCACGGGTTCACATTGTCAGTGTGTCTTCTGACCCCAGGAGTGCTGAAGTCCTCTCAGTCTCCTAACTGTTCCGAGCGCTTGGCCCAAAATAGGCAGGTGGGCCTCTGAATTTAGCTACAGACCTTGCCATCGGTATTTATGACTTGTTATTTCGGGACATTATTTAACTACTTTGGATGCCATGTAAGGTTTCCTCCTTGTATGAGCTCCTTCTGAGCATCCAGGTCCCCATATAAGGGATCTACCCTAATTTGTTTTGGGCGATGGGAAATTGATGGGGGTCAGGACTAGTGGCTGGTGTGGGATGGAGGGACGGACTGTAAAGACAAACTTCTCCAGTTGTTACTTGTGCCGGTTAGCTTTGCTTGTGAACTTGCTAGACCCTAAAATCCTCTGGGACGAGAACCTCAATGGAGGATTATCTACGTCGGGTTGACACATTGGCGTGTCTGTGGAGGACTTCTTAATATGGTTAATTGATGTAGAAATATACAGCCCACTGTGGGTGGCACATTCCCTGGTTTGGAAGTCGCCGGGCTATATACAAGTGGAGTCGTGGAGACAAGAGCAAACACATAGGTGTCATACCTGCACTTGTATTTTAATCTGCTCTTGACTGAATCTGATTAGTTAGTTCAAGCTCCTGACACTCTGACTTCCCTGTATGACAGACTGTTATCTGGAATGGCATACTTAATAACCCCTAATCCTGAAGGCTGCTTTTCATTTTTATAACAACACTAGAAATGAAGGTGAGCCAGTAGTTTTACCAGGGACAGCTTTGCAGAACTTTCGAAAATTTCTATAAAGTCTCAAATAGCTCATGTTCCCAGGCTAATGTTTTTCTCCTAAATTTGTTCAATGCTGGATATCTGTATTCAACAGCTGAGCTGTTGAAGGTGTAAGAAAACCTCTTACCTATGGCAAAGTGTTCCCTAGGGGTTGTCCAAGTCCAAACACTGGTCGCTGTGGCGGCCAAAGGGTGTCTTTACCTCAGTTTGTGCCAACTGTGAAGGACCATCTGCTGAGGGGACCTCGGCTGATGCTCAGCAGACACATAGTCCAGCTCCCCCTTCGCCAGCCTTGCTCCCCCCCATTTCCTGACGGGCATTCTTCTGAAAAGTTGAAATGCTCGTCTCAGATTAGATTTGACCTAAGAGAAGACGACTGCAAGAGTGCCCAGTGTACTCCTGGTGCCCAAGGAATTCTTCTTTGGAAGAAGGAGAACTTACTTCAAGAAATTATTCAGGATGTTTGAGATAGCCATAAAGCCATTCCAGGAATTCCAAGTCATGATTGGGAGCAAAAATCAAACTATCACACATTGTGGTAAATGGACACTGCTTGGTGTTTTAAATACCATCGTAATTCTATTTATTCTAATTGGCCCGAATAAAAATAGAGCCTTGTTATTCAGTAATTGTCTCACATCTCAAACTCCTCTAAGTGGTAATTTTGCTGTCTCTGTATATTTGATTATTAACTGGAAACAGATAGAGGGGCTGATGATCTTGTTCCTATAAATTTAGCAGTTGGCTTATACACAGTTGAGATGCTCTAGTTCTATAGAGTTAAAGAAAAGCTATCATCACAGAAGGTGTAATCTCTTTTTAAATATTTGTGTGTCTGTGTGTGTGTGTGTGTGTGTGTGTGTGTGTGCATGGTATGTGCTTGTGGTGTATATGTGTGTATGCACATGTACATGTGTGTGTAGAGCCAGAGGTTTATGCTGGGTGTCCATTGCTCTCCACCTCATTGTTTAGACATGGCTTCTTACTTAACCAGGAGCTTGAAATTAGAGTAGCTGCAAGTCAGCCAGCCTGAAGGGTCCTCTTCTCTCTTCCTTGACAGTACTAGGGTTCCAGGCACACATTGCTATCCCCGGTGTTTTCTGAGGGTGCTGTGGACCCAGCCTTAAGTCTTCATGTTTGCATGGCAAGCACTTTCCAAGCTGCCCAAACCCTAATCTTTTAAGCCTGTACGAAGTAATCTCTCACTTCTAGCTCAGGTGTCCCTTTCCTTTTAGAATTTTCAGTTTCGAATCTGTATATTGAATTTGCATCGAATTCTGTTTCTCACTTCACTGATGCATTATCTAAATCTTTGTCGGAGTTTCTGAGGTTTGTAAGAGAAAAGTCTCTGTCTTTAAATATTGTTTTCTGAGGTAGAACTCCGATCAGATGGTACCAGGACGTTTTGTGGGGCGACAGGAAAAGATAAATCAGAGATCTGAAGTTTGAGACATCCACGGTGGGCTTGGAGTCTAGTTTTGAAGGCTGGGGTCTTGCTAAGCCCCACAACGGAGTCCACAAACCGAGTAGCCCAACTTGCTGTTTACCCGAGCCCAACATGCCGAGGCCGTGAGGAAGAATCTGCTTCAAGGCTCTCTCTCTGCCACTGGCCGTCCGCTGGTCGTCTCTAGCTGCCCTGGGTTTGTAACCTCGCCGCATTCCTCTTGACTGCTGTCTTCCTGTGGCTTTCTCTTATAAGTGTGAGTCTGTGTGATATGTCCACTTTTCATGATGACACCAGTTCCAGTGCATCAGGTGTCCATTCTGGGGTGCTCATTTAAACCCAGCCCTCTCTCTACAGACCCAGTCTTCACGGAAGGCCAGATTCTGAGGTGTTGCACACCAGGACTTTTATACAAGAAACTGGGGGAGGGGCACAGCTCAGCCCATTGTATCATTGTATCCATTTGTTATCCTGGAAGATAAATTTTCTCTCTTCAAATAATTCTTTAAAGAGGAAAGGCCATTAACTCCTGGGAGGATTTTAGCTAAGGAAGTTTATTATCCCAGCCTCTGTCATGCCGAGGTTGCTTTAAGGATGTGGTTATGATGAGCTCTCCATGGGAGATAGCTCTTGTCTAGCAGTAGAGCTTGCATTTAATAGTGAGTGCATTGTTACAAATTAAACATATTGTTTTTGTGCTGTGCTCATTTACATAAGATACAGTGCAACAGATAAAGCCTGTAGCATTTGGCTTGCATGTTTATTTTCGAAATGTTGAATCAGTCTGAGGGGAAGGGTGCCCAGGTAAGATAGGCAGCTTAGGGCAAAGGAATGATCTTGTAGGCAGCTAGGGGATTACTTCTCAACCTGACGAAGTGTCTGCTCGAATAGCTGCCTTTGGGCTCTCTGACATGCACTGGAAGCCTGTCAGATCTCTCTTGAAGGACTTGACGTGTCCAGGGGACTTAGAATATCTGAAAGCAATAAAAAGAGCACATGTTTATTTACCCAGAGATTATCCAGTTAGCTGAAGCTAGTTGCTCTGGGAGCATACCGGTAACAATAGCAGATACTCTGTTGTATGTCCTGTGTGCTAGCATCCTGCAACATTAAAAAAAATTATCTTCACTATTCTCTGACTTGGCTATGATTGTTTTCTTATGTGTATTATATAGATATGTATGCATATGTGTATTAGTTGGGGTTCTCTAGAGTCACAGAATTTATGGAATATCTCTATATATTAAGGGAATTTATTGTAACAATTTACAGTCTGCAGTCTAACTAACCCAACAGTGCTTAGCTGTGAATGGGAAGTCTAAGAATCTAGTATTTGCTTAGTCCCGCAAGGCTAGTTGTTTCAGCTGGTCTTCTGTATAAGCTGGAATCCTGAAGAAGGTTCAAACAGATGTGCTGGCAAGTAAGTGCTAGCAGTGGAAGAAAAGTGAATCTTTCTTTTACCAATGCCCTTATGTAGGCCTTCTGCAGAAGGTGTGGCCCAGATTAAAGCTGTGTAATGCTATGCCTGGATTTGGAACTTTCTGTGTCCCAGGCTGGCCTTGAACTTAGAGATCTGCATGTCTCAGTCTCCTGGGATAAAAGGCGTGTACTACCTTACCTGGGCCTAAGGTTTTCATGGCCATTATGCCTCAAGATCTGCATCAAAACCATGTATTATTCTCATGGTAAGATCAGGGTCAGAAGCCTGTATTTCCTAGCCTCATGATATGGATCACAGGTGTGCCCTCCATTTCTGGATTGTAGTTCATTCCATCACCATCCATGCCTTGTCAACTTGACACAAATCATATCTCATGTCCAAATGAAACAATTACCATGTCATAAGTATGTAGGCATGATAGAACTAACATGATAGAACTATTTCTTGTACAATTGCAAATTTAGAAGAGGTCTGTGTTCTTTGGGAACACCCTTTTAGCATCTCAACGTTGGTAAATACCAATTGATATTCTCTTAATTGATGTTAAAGGCATTGGGAGAAAGCACAAATATCTATACAAATGTGTTCCTAGAAAATAAAACAGAAGCACTCATACTATTTATAATCCTTGTTTCTGCTACTGGTCACATGGCCTTAGATGGCATTTGTAACTACCTTCCTCTACTACCCATTCTCCATTTCCTCCACCCTCTGCAAGCACCTCAGCAGGTCTTGACTCTTTTCCTGGAGGAGTAACCCATACCTTCATTCCTGATGTGTCTGCACCCTTTGACGTCCTGCTTGGATTAGGCTGTTGTAGTTCCCTATTGACTTTAATCACAGGACATGGTAGTATTGAGGATGCTCTAAAGGACCTCCTGCACTCCAGACATAATCCTTCTTACCTCCATTGTGGATAGGCAATCCAATTTCTCCACGATAATCTGGATCTATCATGCCCAACACTTATTCCTTTCTTAGCCTGTTGGTTTTAGGGCATTAGAAGCCCAAAACGTCCAGGGGGAAATCTGAGCTTCCAGTTCATTGGAATGTTTGTTGTAGCTCCTGGAGGAGCACTCCCCACTCTGTAACCAAAATTTCAGGCCAGCAATACTTAGGGTTCTGGGGACAGGAAGCAAAAACTTTCCTAATAGGTCACTAGGAGTTATAGTAAGTAGAACTATTCCCTTTTCTACCGCTTGATTCCTGGACCAGTGGATTCTGGGTATAGGAGAAACTGTAGTGTGTGTGTGTGTGTGTGTGTGTGTGTGTTTATGTATAAGATGCTGATTCAAAGTATGTGCTGCCTTTTGAAGAACTCTGCCCCAGCCCTTCATGCTGCTGCCACATAATTGGCACTGTAACTTCAAAAGGCCAGTCCATCTTTCTGTCAGGTCATTTGCTTCAGGATGGTGGGGAACTTGCTAAGACGAATGGATTCCGTAATTATGGACCTACTGTTGCATTTCTCTGGCTGTGAATAGTTCCTTGGTCAGAAGCAATACTTTGTGGAATACCATGACAGTTGATAAGGCATTCTATAAGTCCATGGATCGTGGTTTTGGTAGAAGCACTACATGCAGGAAAGGCAAATATATAACCAGAATAAGTATATACACCAGTAATATACTTATGTTTTGTCTATGTTGCCCATTATAGTAACTATGATCACATTGCCTCTGGTGATTCCATGCTGGGATTAAAGGTGTGTACTACCTTGCCTGAGCCTAACCTTTTCATGGCCAGTATGCCTCAAGATCTGGACCAAAAGCATGTGTCAAACCATGTCAAGATCCCGGTCAGAAGCCCGTGTCTTCCAGCCACAAGATCACAGGTGTACCCTTCATTTCTGGATTGTAGTTCATTCTAGATGTAGTCACGTTGAAAACCATCACAATGTATATGTATACATAGAAAAAAACCACTGTGTGTGTATGTGTGTGTGTGTGTGTGTGTGTGTGTGTCTTTGCACATATGAAAATGAAAACTAAAAAAGTTAAGATTTACCTATTGGTAAGATGAATTGTCATCTTTTTTGAATATTATCTTTTACACTTGTTTACTTCAAAAGTGTAATATATTTTGATCATAGCTTTTCCCTTCCCCAGCTCATCTCACAATCCTTACCACCTCTCTACCCAACTTCATATACCCTGCCTCTCTCGCTTTCTTTCTCCCTCAGAAACAAAAGTCTCAAAAATCAGAAAACAAACATCAGAACAAATATCCAATAAGCTAAAAATTAACAAGATAAAAGTGCACAAAAGGAATCTATTCTGTGCTGACTACCTATTCCTGAGCTTGGGGCCTATTCTGCAGAGCCCCTGATATATATACACTGTATATCCAGTGACTATCTTTTGGAATAAAACTGATAAATTCCCTTTCCCAGAAAGTATCAGTTGCAAATAGCTTCTTGGATAGGGGGCAGGGTGGGGTCCCTGTGTCTACTTCTCCTTCTTAGGGCTGGAATTTTGTCTGTCTTGATCCTGTGTAGGTCTAGTGTGTACTATGAGATTCTATCTAGTCATGTGTGTATCAGGCTTGTTGTATCTGGAAGGTGCTGTGTCCTTGGACTCTTCTACCACTTTTGACTCTTACAATCTTTCTGTCCCCTCTTCCACATAGATGAATGAGCCTTGAGGGGAGGCAGGGATGAAGACATCTATTTAGGATTGATTGCCCCAGAGTTCCACTCACATTATCTAGTTGTGGGTCTTTATGGTTGTTCTCCTCTACTGTGAGTGGCAGCCTCTCTGATGAGAGCGGACTGAGGCACTAATTTATCTGCTAGTCTTAGTTGTCTCTTTCCCATATTCCAAGTTCTGCTTTTAATCTGCACCTTCTAATACCTTCCTCTTCTTTGTTGAAGCTTGTATTCATATTGTGGAGGTAGGTCATGCACGGTTAAGAGAACTAGGAGACAAGTGGAGAAAGGGCTAGTTTTGTAGTCATTTGGTATGACTGTGTGTGCTGTCAGGGTCCCATGAACATGTGTAATTGAGTAACAGAACAAAGCATTCACAGGAAGGTGTTACATTCCCTGGTTCACGTTCATTTGGCGCTCTTGCTGTGCATATGACCTTGGGCAGGTAGCTTAACTGTTCTTACTCCAAATTAGGGGTAATGACCTGTTGTAAGGGATCCATAAGATATGTAAAATGATTCAGAATGGTAAAATATGTTTGTGAGCTTTTCACAGGCAGTTTAATTCATTCGTGAATCTACACATCTAGGACAGTGCTTAGCATAAAATAAATGCATTGTTGGCTGAATGAATATGTGAACGAATACAGAAAATTCTATATGAACAATATAGAAATATAGAATGAATAGGAAATAGGCTCAGTTGCTTTAGCAGGCACAGTAGTCTAAGACTGCATAGCTCTGTGACTGTGGTGCTCAACTGGGGATATATTAGAAGTTCTCAGAAATCTGGATTTTTCCTCCCCCTCCCCTTTCTCTTCCCCTTTCTTCCTTTCTCCCTCCCTCTTCCTCTTTTCCCCCTTCCCCTCCCCTCCCTCCTTTTCCCTCTTCCTCTCCCCTTCCCCCTCTCCTTTCCCCTCCCCCTCCCTCTTTCACTCTCCCTCCTCCCCCTCTTCTCCATCCTCCTCCCAATCTTCCTATTCTTTCTTGTGCCAAGGACTGAATCCAGGGCCCTACACATGCTAGGTTGCATGTTTATTCTACCACAGAGCTATGTTCTGCCTTCTAGAGGACTTTTAAAGGGACCAGCTCAAACTCCACTGTGGGCAAAAGTTCAGCATCTCTGTCTTACTGTTTTAGAAGGAATAACCCCAGAGTACCAAAGTCCATATCTACAGGTATATTGTTTTGATGGTTCAATACAGCAGTGATTTTCTGACTGAAGTTGACACTAAGTTCTGCCTTTTTATCCATTAATAATTACATCCTTGAAGTTGTTGATGTGCATTTAAAATAGTCAAAAGCTACTTTGAATTTATATGCAATGTAGAGTAAGACTTTGGCTCAAGTAATCACACAGTTTGCTCTCCTACATACAATCATGGGTGGAATGTTTACATTTATTTGGAGCTTGGGACTGGTTCTCACTGTGTGGATTAGTAGCATTTCGGGCTGTTTGTTCATGTTAATTGAGAAACAGTATAGTTTGCCTTGGATAAAAGCAAGTAGGGTCTACATGACATGAAATAAAGTACATGTCCTTTGTGTGTTCATGCTCATGCACGCACGCACGCACGCACGCACGCATGCACGTGCGCGTGTGCACACACACATTTATGACTGTTTGGGGGTACTGGGTGTTAAACCCAGAGCCTCACACATACTAGACAGGTACGCTCCCACTGAACTGCATTGCCAGTCCCACAGGATGTCTGTTGATGCACTTAGGGAATGCGACCAAGGAACAGAGTAACTTTTAGATAGCTGACTCCTTTCTAGAATGTTGAGATGAACGCATCAATATCTCCTCCCAGTCTTTCAATGTCCTGGACAAACCACACTCTTCATTCTGTGACATTTCACCACTCAATACACAGAAGTCTTATTGTCATGTATTAGACTCCCAGAGAGTGGTGTGGGTGACTTTACTCTGAGAGTCAGGTCAGTTGAAAGGACAGTAGATTGAAATTTAGAAATGGGTCCCAAGAGAGTACCGCATCTGAAGTCATTCTTGCTTGTCTTCCTGTGCATTTTAAAAGATTTTTCTTTATGTATTTATGCTACATATTTCTTTGAGTGAGTACATTATAAAAAATTACTAATAGCCTTGCCAGAGGTGGCGGTGCATGCCCCAGTACTTGGGAGGCAGGGCCAAAAGGATCTCTGAGTGTTAGGCCATCCTGGTCTACTTAGTTCAGTCAAGTCAACTAGCCAGGGGTACACGGTGAAACCTTGTCTAAAAAAATGATCACTCTCATATGTCCTTTTTAAACAGGGCAGTGGGATGCCAATCCAGTGCTATCTTCATACCAAGAAGATGAGCTGCTCCTGTAATTTCAACGTTTGCTTTTTTTGGGGGGGAGAGGCTACTTACTTTTTAGTCTCCCCTTCCCTTTCCTCTTCCCCTTCTCCTTTTCCTTCTCATCCCCTCCCTCCTTCCCTTCCTCCCTTCTCTCTTCCCTCCCTACCTCCCTCTTTTCCTCCTTCTCACCCTTCTTCCTTATGAGATGGCTTGGTCCAGGTCTTGGACACCTTTGACTTAGCTACCCTCCCTCCTCTACTTCCCCAGTGCACGGATTACAAGCATGTACCAGCAGGCCAGGATTGAAGGCTAGATTCTATCTCATCCACATCTGTCTGTCTGTCTGTCTGTCTGTCTGTCTGTCTGTCTGTCTATCCCTGCCTGTCTGTCTTTCTGTCTTCCTGTTTATCTGCCTCTCTGTCTCTTGGTGTTTAGAAGAGTCTCCCTGTGTCCATAGTCCTCTTTGGCTTTGAATATACCACTCTCCCACCCCTGCCTTCACCTTCTGCATGCTGGGATTAAGACCCTGGCATGTGCCACCATACCCAGCTGCATTTACTTTAAAGAGCTGCTTTGAAGGATTTTGGACCCTCTCAGCAAAGAACATCTCTGAGGTATAAAGCCTGGGACATTATTCAAATCATCCTAACTGGATTTCTCCAGCCCTGATCAAATCAGCAAGCTGTTTTGCTAAGCTTCTTGGTCAAGTTCATTCATTAATTCAGAAGGCATTTATTGAATATTTGCAGAGTCTAGCTCAGGGCCAGATGTAACAAGATTAGTGGATGAATGAAGTCCTGTCCTTTAGGAGTTTATCGTCTTTACTGAATGAAGGAAACACAATGATAAAATGCCATTTAAGATGTATGATGGCTTTTGTACTAGAAATGTATTCTTAGACTTTCATGTCAGGTAATTGACATTAAAGTGACATTATGCTCTGGAAACTGAATTATGAAGCATTTTCTTTACATATTTATTTCACAGTTAATATCACAGTTCTTTCCAGATATGCTCTTGTGAGAATACTCATTCCCCACAAAGTGATGTTGTGAAGTTAATAGAATCGTTGGCATTTCATGATTTGCAGTCTGTGCATTTGGGAGGATTCTGAGCAGGACCAAGGATGTGAAGTTTGAACCCTAATTTATTGTTTAATTAGAGCAAATTGTAGCTAAAACTGCTGCTCTCACCCTTTCCATTCACAAGCAAGCCCTGCTAGAGTTTCATGTCATCTTCTATTGCTGTGATGAATGTAAATAGAAAAGGAACCCTCCCTTGCTGGTTTAAGCTGAGGTCTTGCATATAATTAAATTCCTTTCCTCTTTGAAGGAAAATGTCTATTCATGTATGAACTATTAGAAAAATGATACTCTGCTGTTTAGAAGAGTAGAAAGCTGAAATTAGAAGTGCCTTTCATACCCTGATATTTTCCAATTATACTTTTTTATAATTTTTCTATATTGACTTTTCTAAGATGTACCTTCGGCCACAGACTGGTAGCTGCTTACACTGGCCTCTTAACCCATTTCACTCTTAATGTTTGTATGTGCAGTGTTTATACCATTTCCTTCTGCTAATATTACAAATTCAGCCTTTAATTTGTGTCCATAATGGGAAATAAATAAGAAATAAACAAAAGACCTAGTTGCTTCTTTTCACAGGCTGGGAGTCCCAGGGAAAGTACTATCTAGATCAAGGGACAACAACGTTCTGTATTGTACGGATGCCTCGTATACTGATTCAGTAGTTTGGGCAGCTTGATGCTGGGTCAGGCATCTCGGGTTCCTAGTTATGGAGGGTGATGAAACTCAGGCTGTCACAGTCCACAGGTGCCCAGGAACAGAATTCATTTCTTCAGTAGTTTCTACCAAGACCTGACAGTGGAATTTTATTTCTTTTCTCTTCCTCCTTTCCCTCTTCCTCCCTGACTCGATCTCCCCGCCCCCTTCTACCTTGTCTCCTTTCCTTCTTTTCCCTAACCACAACTTTCTGAGATAGTTTGTGAAACTCTGAAAGATTTGTTTTTCTCTTATTCATCTAAAATTTTAGAGTTCTTCAGCCATCCTATGATTCTATGCGTGGAGAGAGAGAGAGAGAGAGAGAGAGAGAGAGAGAGAGAGAGAGAGAGAGAGTCAGAGTCTAAATCCAAGCTTTTATTTACTTTCCTCCCCACTTCCTTCCTATTTCATTCCCCCTCCTTCCCTTTCTTCTTTCTCTGCCTCTCTCCACTCCTCCCTCCCTCCCTCCCTCCCTCCCTCCCTCCCTCCCTATCTCCTTCCCCTCCCTCCCTCTCTTCCTCCCTCCCTCACCTCTCCTTCCTTCTTTCTTTTCCTCTCCCTTTCTCTCTCTCTTTCCCTCCCTGCCTCCCCTCCTATCTCTCCTTCATTCTCTCCCCTGCCCTCCTGCCCACAATCACATTTTAAACAGAGACTTTCATATACAGTTGCATCTTGATTCTGACTAAGCTGCCCAGACTAGCCTCAAAGTTGTTGTGTAGCCTATGCAGGCTTTGAAAGTATAATCCACCTATCTCAGCCTCTTGCTACGGAATTTTTTAAGCACTTAAATTTAGTTTGTGAGAACTCTTGAAGACCTAAAGGTAGAACTTTTGGTTTCTGAATCTACAAAGCCATGATGTGTTTGTTTGTTTGTTTGTTTGTTTGTTTGTTTTGCTTTAATGGGGGAAAACTGGTTTAGCATTAGTGGGGAAGGACTTTGAAAAACTCTATGAACCGTGGCAGAGAAAGTCCCTCAATATGGGGTGGGGGGAGCAGCCTCTGTGAGAGAAGGATTTCCACAGAAGAGTCTCTCTCCATCTCTTCCCTCCTTGCCCCTTTGTTTCTTGTATTATGTTAGGCTATCTTAGCACAGTCAAATGTCTACTTACCTTTTCTTTTCCAAGCCAGGGTCTTGCTATGTAGTCCAGGATAGCCTTGGACTTTCTGTCTTCAGATCCTCCTGCCCCTGTCTCCTGAGATAAGTCTTGGATTCCAGGCCTGGGTCACCACACCTGGCCACTGTTTCTCTCATAAGCATATGGCTAGGGGGCTTGGGTTGTACTTTGTCAAGAGGAGCCAAAAACTGATGATGTTTAACTATCTATCTTGGAGAACACGTGGAAAGGGAACCCTGACTGGACTGTCTTTCAAGAATTCCACCCGGCCTTGTTGGGCATCAGTGGGAGGAATGTTCTTTGGTCAGGTAAAGGCTCAACAGAGGCCTGAACAAAAGGAAACCGATGGGGGGGGAGGAGGGAGTGTGTTGGGTGGAGAGACATATATGTGGAGGCAGGGGGAAGGAGGAAGGGGAGGAGTTGGGGTCTTAGGGGAGGGGGAATATCAGAAAAGGTTTTACCATTGGCAATGTAAATAAAGATGATATTCAATAAAAGGTAAATAAATTAAAAAAGAGAAGAAAAGAAAAGAAAAAAGAATTCCACCCATCTGATGAGTCTGGGGAATTATGCAGGGCTAATGCGTTGCCTGAAGCCTTCATTGGAAAAGCCTCCAACAAGCTGGTTGTGATAATTTCCTACTACTGAAGACTGGTTTCTGGAAACTTCCTGGGTAGGATTCCAAGAGTCCCTAAAAGAAACCCATAGAATGGGCCACCAGCTGAGATCTCTGACACACACAGAGACCAGTGCTGGCACGTGTTTCTTCCTGAGTGTGGAGAACAACTCTTCTTGCCTGATCTCACCAGTCATTCATAGGTGGAGTCTGGATAGGTCAGTGAGCATGAAAAGATGTCCCCTGCCCTTTAGGACATAACGCATCCTTCTCTGTCTGCTCCTTTATCTTTCTACTGTAAGCACCTTTCCCTCAGAGGTGCTGCCTCGAGGGCGTTCACAGAGTCTGTGCCCCTGCTGCTCCCCCCTGCTCCTCTGGCTGAGGGTTCCCTTGCTTGGGCTCAGGGGTGACTGAAGAAGTGTGAGCTGCTTCTTGCAGATGCAGGTCTTTTCACATTGAGAGAGCTCATCTCCATGGATAGTGGGGTGGTCCTCAGCAAGAAGGAAAATGCTCTCAGAAGAAGGGAGGGAGCCGACTTCCACTGGCAGCCAGACGTCTGTGCTGTGCTGGGCCGTGGGGTTGCACCGGAGAAGGTTGCTTCTCTTTCATCTGTGACAACTTGAATTACTTTCCGATGTCATAAGTACCCGCCATTCTTTTCTCTGTAAGGGGTAAGGCTCCACTCTTGCCCTCTGCCCTGAAAAGAAGTTGAGCTTTCAGCTCCTAGCCCTGTAGTCCTATTATAAAACAGCCTCCGCATGTTCTCTGATTTGGGGGGGATTTGTTCCTGTCTATCCCCGTAGAGGTGTATCTCACTACAGTTGTAAAGGATTCTGGATGCTGGAGACTCACTCAGGTTGCTCTGGTACAGATTCTGCCCAACAGGGGGTTGTGAGCTCTGTACAAGACTCTCATGTCTGTGTATTCATATGTCACATATGCATGTCTGTCTGTCTGTCTGCATTTATTTATTTATTTATTTATTTATTTATTTATTTATTTATATTTTCTTGCTGCAGGAAAGCTATTTCCCGGACAGGCCTCCAGCATCTGGCTCCTGCACACCCTCTCGGTCTTCCTGTGGCAAATGGTCCAGCAAAGGAGCCCAGAGCGACTCTGGACTGGAGCGTAGGTGTCTACTGTTTTGTGTTTGTCTTTAGTTGTTTTGTCTTGTTTTGTCTTCTCCTTCCAAGTTAATTTCAGTTCCCTGCTGTGTTGTTTTTCTCATCTCACCTTCAGGATTCTATGAGTCAGAACACATCTCCTGAGAGTTTGCAGTGGTCAGGTTAGCGAGATCACTAACTGTGGGCAGGAAGCCATCCGCCCATCTGAAGCCACATGTGGGACCCTGCTATCTCAACAGTGAGCAGAATAGACTCATCCATTGTCCTTTTCTGTTCTGGGGAGAGATCCGTGTGGGAAAGAAGGGGAGTGGTTAGTTTTTAACCTATCAAAACATAAAAATAATACATATTTATGTGGTGCTTTGACACATGTACACAAGTATAGGTATAGAGTGAACCACATCTACTCAGACATTTATCAGTCATTTTTGCTAGAAACCATCTAAATCCCTTTTCTAGCCTTCTAGAAAAGAGTATGCTATATTATCTGGTTAATAGTATAAAGAACTACTCATTGCTTATGGTTACTCTACTGTGCAATAGCATCTAACTGTGACTTACTCTCCATTGAAGACTCTTCCCCTTGATTAGCTCCTGTCTCTCCCAGCCTCTACTAACCACGGACTCATTCTCAGTGTAAGATAAACCTCATAATCATTAACGTCCAAGTGAGATAGCACAGCATTCCCCTTCCTGTGCCTTGCTCATTTGACTATGCCCAAATCTCCAACTCCGTCTATTGTAAATAACAGGATATTTTTCTTCTGTGTGGACAAATAATGTTCCACTCTACATTCTTTCCGACAGATAATATGACATTTTATTGAGTTGAAATGTAGCACATAGCATCCTTAGCAAGGGTCATGGATCATAAAAAGTAAGCTCTGATTTTCATGTTGGCCTACAAGGGTTTTGGGTTGAACTACATCTTGAAAGCATGCCCATTAACAGTGCCTGTGTATGTATTACAAATCTTATTTCCACAGTCTTTCAGCTTGGCAGAAGTGAAATCCTTTAGAGGGACTTATTGTCAGGTATACTGGTAGACATTTCTCCCATAAGCCAATGACACAGTCTGACAAATAGAAAAAGGGTTGTCTGGCCGCAGACGGGACTTCCCCTCTGCTTCCAGTCCGGGAGGATGAGAGCCACTCATTTCATTTTTGATGCTCTTAAACCTGAAATTATTAGAACGCTAGTTAAATATTGACACAAATATAATGTTAAGTCCTGCCACTAGTCATCTGAATGCTTTCTGGGTCAGGAAAGAAGCCATTGCAAAATCTTCCTGCCTCCATTTCTGCTTCTGATTAATATTGTAACACATACAGTCACCCAAGACTTTGAAACATATGAAGTGGAAGGGATCTCCAAGGCCTTTCTGTTTAGTACTGGGTTTGAACCTAGGCTCTTACATGGGCTGGTCAAGACGCCCCCAGTGAACTATGTTCTGAGCCCACACTTTGATTTATTTTCAGAGAAAACATGTCTCTCTATAGCCCAGTCTTACTCAGAATACATTCTGTGACCTGTGCTGACCTTGAACCCCTGAGGACTGGAGATACCTGACACCAGCTCCAGCTTCCCAACTCTTCATAAAAAGTATATCCCACCTTAGGAATAGACTGTTTCCCTTCTGATAATAAATTCCTTTCCTTCTTTTATTTTTTATTACTTAATAAAAGACATTCATATCCTTCAGATAACCTTCATCTGTTCTAAATTAGATTTTTATTTTGCATTTTCTTCGAATCAGGTAACTCTTACCTTTTACCAGTACAAACAAGTGTGTGGGCAAGTTGCATTTTTTGTGGGAGGAGGGGTACATGAGTGTAGAGGCCAGAGGCCTACCTTCTGTGTCGCTCCTCAGGAGCCAGGCTTTGATTGATTGATTGATTGATTGATTGATTGATTGATTGATTGAAACTAGGTTTCTCTTGGCCTGGAGCTTGCCAAGGAGGCTCGGCTGGTTAGCTAGCTTCCAAGTCCCAGGCATCCACTAGTTTTTTCATCCCAGACACTGAGATCCTCCTGTGATAAACACCTAGGGTTCCTTCCCCTTTCTGACTAATGTGAATAGTGTTTCAATGAACTGGGCAACACAGATGTCTCTTCCTGTATGCAAATCAAAGGATTTACATTTCCTTTGGATATAGATCTGGGAGTGAGATTGTTAGGTCAGACTGTGGTTTCCTTTCTCAATGTTTTGTTTTGTTTTGCTCTTTGAAGAACATTCATCATGTTCTGACTATGCCTGCTACCATACCTAACAACTACAAACAGGGTCCCTTTTCTCATTATCCTCTACAGTACCCGAGAACTTCTATCTTTGTGATGAGAGCCATTGTTAAAGAAGGAGGCACTGTTCCATTACCCTGATGATTAGTGTTGTTTATTTTTTTAAAAAATGTATCTGCTGGTCATTTATATGTCTTCTTTTGAGACATGTTGATTTAGATCTACTACCATATTTTAAGGTGGGGTATTCATTGGTTGTTGAGTTTTCCAAGTTTTAGTGTACACACACACACACACACACACACACACTGGGTATTTACCAGTGTCAGATATGCATCCTGAAATACTGTCTGCTCTGCTCTACAGTCTGTCCCTCGGTTGCCTGTTGTCTGTGTTGTGTAGAAGTGTTTAGGTTTTACATAAACCTCTTTGCCTATTTCCCCCTTGTTTCTTGTTCTTTTGGGGCCTCTTTAGAAAATTCATCCCATCAGACTATCCTGAATCGTGTCTCCAGCATTTTTCTCTAATGTTTGTAGTGTCAGGTCTTACGTCTAAGGGTTTGGTCTGCCTAAGTTGGTGAGATAGTTATCTAAGTGCTCTCTGCTCCACCCGTTTTTATTACTAACCTTACTGCAAGGGCCATCATTTTCCTTAGCACATGTTCTCATACCCAGCTGTGGGTCGATGTGTTTTTAAAGTTTGTCTGCCGTAATAGAATCTCCTATGTGTTATCAGGTTCTTTTCCTGCTCCTGAAAAATGCTGCCATCCTTGTTTTACATCCTGGGTGGGTTTCTTGGGATCCAGGGGGTGAAAAAGCTGTCGTTATTTCCTTTACATAACTAAAATTTGTGAATAGAAAGAAATTAACAGTAGGATTATAGCATAGGGATGCGGGCCTGGAAGTTCAAGAGGGCAGTGTCTGTGTGTGTGTGTGTGTGTGTGTGTGTGTGTGTGTGTGTGTGAGAGAGAGAGAGAGAGAGAGAGAGGGGGGGGTGGGAGAAGGGGAGAGAGAGAGAGAGAGAGAGAGAGAGAGGGAAGGAGGGAGAGAAAGAGAGAGAAGGGGAGAGAAAGAGGGAGGGAGGGAGGGAGGGAAGGAGGGACAGGGAGAGGGAGAGAGAGAGAGAGAGAGAGAGAGAGAGAGAGAGAGAGAGAGAGAGAGAGAGAGACTGGGAAACACAAAAAGAGCCTGGTGATGGCTGATGTTGGAAATAATGAACAAATGCTTTCCGTAAACTTCCTGCCTCAGTCAGTGTTAGGCTGGCGGGCCTCATTTTCTCATTCCCATGGAGAGGTATGCACTGTAGCATTTATCCATGAGTATTTTTGGCTCATGGTTGGAGGCTAAACAAATAGGAGCTCAGGCCGGGTGTGCGTTGTGGTCTTTGTTCCCCCTTCCTCCTCCTCCCTGGTGACTGTGGGCACCCTGTGACAGTGATCTGCTGAATGTCCAGTAGGAAGGCAGAGATATGGGACACTCCATCTCAGGGAGGCTCCAGTGTGGCTCTGGGACCCACATCTCCTGGCTGCTGTGGTGTCCCCAGACAGAAGCCCAACACAGAATGTTTAGGAAGGAGGAGATGGCTAAACATACTTCAGTGTCTTCTGACTTTTTCTGTAAGAGCTTAAATGACTTCTGCTTTAACATGAAGGCCTTTTCCTGCCAAATATACTGGGTATTAACTGGTCAAGGGACCAGGAAGTGGTCAGGAATATCTTGACCACTTCTCTAGTACAACCCTTTCTTTTGGTTCCCCTTGGAGAAGCAGTCTGAGAACAGATCTGCTACTGCTAGCTACTGGACTGCTTTACTAATGATAAAACTTACTCAGTAATATTATTTATTAAGCACTGGTTAGGCTTAGAACCTCCAAAAAGTCTCCCAAATAAACAGAATACCACAAAAAGAGATGAAATGGGAGGTGGGGGAGTGAAGAATTGGGGTATAGCTCGACGGTAGAACACCCGGTAGGCATACCGAAGCCTCTTGTTTGGCTTTCCAGCACTCATAAACACACACACACACGCACGCACGCACACACACGCACGCACGCACGCACGCACGCACGCACGCACGCACGCACGCACGCACGGACAGGCACTCCAGTCACTAGCCTGGGTTGAGGTCCTGGTTTCCTGGCATACTGGGTAGTGGCACTCGTGAGGGTCTTGGCCCCTGTAGCACAGTGAGGAGCAGGGCTGATGGAGCCCCTTGCTCTTCCCACCCTCCTTGCTTCTTGGAAGAAATTCATGCTTCATTCCCCTCTTGAGCTCAGGGGAGTAGACACCATGTCAACACCCCAACACTCCAACACTCTATCTTTACCTGTAGTTGCATCAACTGTCCAACTTGAAGGCAGATGTAGGCACAGCTGGGGTCATCAGGCAGGCCAGGGTCAACCTGGATTTGGAATCCCCATCCCAAGGGTCCTAGCTTTTATACAAAGGACCCCACTCTGAACCCGGAATATGTGCCAAAGGGAACACAGTTTATTCCCTTCAGAGCAATGGCCACAGGCTTTGGGAAGGGGTCTGCTCCTGAGGACCCTGAGTGCCGGCTGAGTGAGCACATATGAGGGTATTGCCTAGCCTGGCTGGGAGCACCGTTGTGGGAGACAGTTTTCATGCTTTGGGTGCATGAGTTTGATTAACTTTAAGGAATCCACCTTCCCCTTCTCTGCCCTTAGTCCCCTCCTTACTGACACATATTCCAACGTCTCCCCGCCCCCCATCCCCACACCACTGTAACTTATTCCTCAAAGCCCCTACCATCTCTTCTGTGGTTACTCAAGTGGTGTCCTTTGACTCTGGGTGGTCAGTCGCCTTTTCTTTATAACGTTGTCACTATTTGTCCTCACTGCCTGTACACAAGCTGTCCTCCTCTTAATGATGGTGCATAAAAGTGTCCTGTCAGCCTTCAGTAAGCTGCCCCAGTCTCCTGAGGACTACAGTGACTGCTGGGCCCAACCCTGCTTGTAAACTGCAGTTTCCTGAAGCTTCCCTCCCCACTCTCCTTCCCTCCTTCCCGCCCTCATCTGTCTCTGTCTCTATGTCTTCTTTCTGTCTGTCTGTCTCTCCCTCCTTCCCTTCCTCTCTCCCTGTCTCTGCTTTGTCTCTGTCTCTGAACACCCTCCCACCCCCAGGCAGGGATCGTCCCTTACCCATGCGATATCTCTCACTCCCTTCACCATGTGTTCTCTGCTCATAGCGAGCTTCCTTACAAACAGACACCAGTTGGTGTTTCTTGCTTGACTTGTCTGAGACCTTCAGTTAGGGCTCTGGCTACCTGAGGAGCCAGGCACTGTCTTCTGCTTGCTTTTTCTTCAAAGCAGAGAATGCACAACAGCCCAGGGGCTGCCCAGTTACTGATGCCAGGGCATACATGGATTGTAACGCCTCTGCTCAGTCAATAAGAAGTGAACTAACTTATCCTTGGAAATATATGGGAGCTCGGATAGTCTCTAGTTCCTGAAAAGCTTGCTGAGCGTGACTCCGAAGCCAACTCGTAAAAGAAACAAACATAACCAGTTTCAATGGCAAGTGACCCCGCCCCCACTCCCACCCCTCTCAGGTCTTTCCTCTTGCAGCACAGTGAGATCATACACATGGAGAGGTTTGGTCTTTCTACTTCTAACAGTGGCCTCTCTTCGCCTCCCAGCGACGACCTGTAGAGGCTGTTCCCTCTGACACCATTCAGATACATGTCTGCCAAGCCAGTTTGGGGAGGAAATAAGCTAAATTACTAGAATGGGGAGGAAGTGATGTCCGAAATAGAAACCAAAAATATTCTTGTCTCCTGGGCTGGAATCCAAGCTCTCAGTTTCGAGCGCGTTAGCCCATTTAGAAGTGTGTCAGTGCCATAGATAATATGTGTCTTCTTAAATGTCACATGCCTCCTCTGCAAAGGCGACTCAATTTGCAGTTAGAGCTGTCCTCTGTTTTTTAAGATTGTAACCAATAACACTGGAAATGGGCCACTTTTCTGTCCACAGTGTTTTATAATTATGCTTTGTCCCTTAAGCTGTCTGGACCAAGTCACAAGCCAGTGTGGAAGAGGGGGAGGGGACAGGCTGGGGATCCCCATCTCTTCCCTAAAGCTCCCATCAGTCTTAAGTTGACATCTTTAGCTCCGGTTCTTTTTCATTTCTCCACTGGACCATGCCCTTCCACCCAGCATTCCCCGGAAACAGAATTTCTGCTCAAACAAAAGCAACGCCCCCTACCCATACACACCAGCCTTCTCTTTCTCTAGCGGATGTTGCTAAGCACAGAAGTGCTTTCTCCCCAGCAGGTAGAGACAGCACAGTTGGTACATTGCCTCACAGTTCAGTTCAGGGACAAGATTAGGGAATCAGAGTTGCTCTAAACTAGGTTATGAAATTGGGTCACTTTATCTTTACAACCTTGAATGAAAAACCAGGAAGCAGCTGGGGCTTGTGTGTTCATGTGTGTCTGTGCGTTTGTGTATGTGTGTGCCAACATGGGTGTGTGCACACATGCACACGTGTTTCTGCATGTCTTCTCATGCTAGGCCCATTTTGTGTGTGAGCCTAGGAACTCTGTGCTCTGTATCAGGCTAGGGTGTCATCACCACAGCCTGTCCTGGCCCCAGTCCCGCTTTCCTTTCATCCCTACTTCAAAAACTTAGGATTGTAAGGGGGGTACTTTAAGTTACAGCCCTGTATTAATTACCTTTATCATTTCTGCAGCAACACTCCCGAGTAAAGCAAACTAAGAAAGGGCTTCTTCTGACTTGTGGTTTAAGATGGGGTCCAGTCCATCATGGCAGGGAAGCCTGGCACCATGAGGCAGCTGGCCACGCTGTGTCCACACCAGGAAGCTGAGAGAGATGAACTCTGCACAGCTCACCTTTCCTTATTTATTCAGCCTGGGACTTCGGGCCACAGACTGGTGCATTAGCATTGAATAGGTTTTCCTAGCACAGTTAACCAATTTAGAAGCCAGCTCGAAGTCCAGCCTGGGGGGCGGGGAGGTTATCGTCCAGGTGATCATGGAGTGTGTCAATTTGGCAACCAGTATCAACCGCCAACACCGCTTCTCAGAGGAATCTGCGTCCTTAGCTCCACAGGTCTGCGGCCAGTGTCATGGCCCAAATGTACTGACACCGGGAACGTTATTGCTTGACACTCTTTAGTGGGGACAGCTGTGAGCCAAAAATTAAATACAAACAACGTTAGGGGCTCACGTGAGAACAGTAGGAATCACGAGGGGAGCCCCTTTCAGTGCCGTGGTTTGTTTGAGCAGATCATCCCCATGCCGTCATGCAGTATTGAAGCGATAGGTGGTGATCACACGACGGCTTTAGCACTCTTTTTCACGCTCAGTCTTCGAGCTGTGGGTTAATGTGCAGATGGCACAGCTCGGCCAGTGCGTTCCCGCACATTTCCATACTCAGCAGCCATCTTCCCCACAGCCCCCGAGGGCACTGGCCAAGGGAGTTGAGCACCTGTCACTAACACACAGGTTTTCAGGCTGTCCACATTTACATTTTTTGGTTTTGCATGGTTATTTGTAAAGATTATCTTATTTATATATCTAGTTATTTTAATAAAACATTTTATAATAGCAGATCTTTTGTTTCTCTGGTTTATTAGCTTATGGTGTGGATACACTACTTTTTTCGGCTTCCATTTTTGAGGCGGGGTCTCTGTATCTCAGACAGCCTGAAACTCCTAAGGTAACCAGACTAGTCATGAACTTTTAGCAGTCCTCCTGTCTCAGTCTCCTGGGTGTTGGAATTCCTTATATCTAAACTGTTTGCCCGGCTTCTGCTTTTGCTCTTGATATGTATACTATTCAATCTGTAACACTCCTCTATCTTTATCTTTTTATCTGTAACCATTACAGGATTTCTGCAGAACTGTGGCAAGTAGTCATATCTCTATTTGTGAATCTATCTAATCTATCTATCTATCTATCTATCTATCTATCTATCTATCTCTATCTACCCACATAGAGGATCTTAAGTAAATACATCTATTGTGTAAATATGCATGAGTGGGTTCACCGATTTTGTGTGTGTGTGTGTGTGTGTGTGTGTGTGTGTGTGTGTTTAGGGAGATTCATCTCCATATTTCAAAGACTGGAAAAAATTTCATCTCGCAGAAATAAGGTGATTGTTTTTCTGTTTTCTAGAAATATACAGTTTTGAGATACATAGTATTTGAGATGTCATTTCAAGGTAGATTTGAAGGGAGGGAGCAAGAAAGATGTTCCCACTTGGGAAGGATAATCATAAGACATGGCACCAGCAAGAAGATATGATTAAAGAACAGGAGCAAGGGAGAAAATTGAAATAAGCTAAGGGTACCCTGATTGGCAGGCCTGCTGGAAGGTCTAGGTTGGCAGATTGAATTTGGACTTCATTTCAGGTATAACAGCGACTCTCGCAAGCATTCAAAGCCACAGAGGGTCACAATCAGAGGTGGATTTTAAGGGAATGGAGTGTACACCAATGTAAAATTCATCAGAGCAGGTGTCAGAGTTCAAAGAAGAAACTGGGACTTGATTAGATTTGCTGTCTGGTAAATACAAAAAACTTGGGGACAGACTCAGACATAAAAGAAAACCTAGACAAAGATAAGAACAAAGAGAAGTCTGTATTCCTTGGAAATAAAGTAAACTGCTGTGAATAGGAGGCGCAAATGTGTAATGTGGAAATATAGAGTTTATTTATGTCTTACCCATGTCACAGACCAGGACTAGTCTAGGTGGTTGGATGGGAACTAGACTCCCACAGACTTTCACAGTTATTCAAGGACAGATAGTGACTTATGTTGACATCTCTTTAGGTTTGCAAAATCACCCCAAAGGCTGATCACCTCCTAAGCCTCGGTTGCAGAAGCAACAGGAGATGCTTGTGGGTAGATTTAATGGTCCCTGCTTGAGACCTTAGCTCCTGCTCTTTTGCTTAGAGCTTGGTTTCATGGCCACCCTAACTGCCAGGGAGACTAGAAAACCACATCTAGCTATATGTTCAAGAAGAGTAAATGCTTCTGGTGAATGGCAATCTTAGTCAAGTGACCAAGTAGGAGGAATATGAGTAATTCCAGCATTTATGGAGTAGAAAGAAGGAAAACCAGAAAGTGATAATAGCATGATTTAAAACAAAGACAAAAACAGGAGGACTGGAGAGATGGCTCAGACGTTAAGAGCACCTACTGCTCTTCCAGAGGTCCTAAGTTCAATTTCCAGCAACCACATGGTGACTCATAACCATCTGTAATGGGATTTGTCGCCCTCTTCTGGTGTGTCGGAAGATAGCTACAGTGTACTCATATACATGAAATAAATAAATCTTTATAAAAAAAAAACAAAAGAAAGAAGAGAAAAAGTTCCCATTAACTGTTTATGTACACACCCTTGACATATGAAGATGGGATAGAGAACAATTATTTTCATAATTTTACTCATAAATGAACTGGGGATCAAGGAGGTGAAAGGGTTCTAAATCATACAACTATTAAGTAGCTTATTTTACAGCCGAGTCCTTTTCTCACAGCTAGAAAGGGAGTCAGAATTGTAGCAAGCAAGCCAAAGACATTGGTTTGTCTAGTCCATCCTCATGCCAGGTGTCCTTGATGCAGAGTTCAAGGCTGCTCAGGACTATTTTCACTTCTGACATTAGTTGTGGTTCAGGAATCTCTAAGATTATACTGTGGTTGGAGCATTCACTGGCAAACATGTATAACTCACTGAAAGCTGTTATACTCACACTCCTGGAGTGTCACCATGCAACCAAGAGTGTGTTGGGGTATGTAGTGTAGGCAAAAGGGCATGTCATCATTGTCTTGCATGCCTCAAGTATGGCGCGCTTCCATGTGTTGTAATTTATGACTTCAAACTAAAGGATGTAACATAGCAGTAATTATTGCTTTCTGCCTCCAGTGGTTGGACATAACAAAATATGTGTTTACTCACTTATTCTGTGACTTTTAGTTTTTTTTAAAACTTTAAAAACGTATTGAGATTTGCTGATTATCAGGCAGTAAGTTAGTTCTTGTAAATTTAATGTTTTTATAGATCTTAGAACCTAGTATGAAAGGAAATGTTAATAAAAAATTATGATAATATGTGAACAAATGCCAGTGAAGGTAGATAATGTGAAAGAAACATGAATTTAGAACAGAAACTAACACAATAACTTGATTAGTATTATGGGGCATTGAGGACTTTTGAAGAAATAACTCTTGATTTGATGATCAAACTACAAGTAGAAATTAGCCATATAACTTAATCCAGAGAGTTAAAGAATTTGGAGAAAGACAAACAATATATATATATATATATATATATATATATATATATATCCAGAAAGTTAAAGGAAAGACAAACTATATATATATATATATATATATATATATATATATATATATATATACACACACACATACACACACACAATATATATATAGTGAACATTTTTGATGGAAATAGTTGAGCAAAGACCTGATGAACAACAATTTTGGCATCTGGTGTGTGCAAGGCATAAGCAAAAGGCTGTGAACTCAGTGCACTTGACACAAGATCTTCCACTGTGCTTGAGATGGAGGCATAGCAGGAGAAGAGATGGTGAGAGTGGGAATTGAGAGGCTGCAGATAGGAAAAGAACACAGAACAACACCCACAGACTATGTAAGGAAAGGCTTCCATCAGCACGACTGGCTAATGAACAGAATAGCCACTTGATCAGACTTATATTTTGAAGCTAGATAGAAGGGGGGAAATAAAGGAGACCTGGGAAGAAAGAGTAGCCTCTTGCCCAGGAATGTGGTTGACATCTCTGTCCAAATGAATCAAGAATTTCATCACAGTGTTTGCTCTGAAGGTTGCTGACATAGAGACAATGTTCTATTAATAGGATGCTACAAACACAGGTGCTAACATCAGAGTAAATCATGCTTAAGGCCTATGTGAACATGACCTTTGAGTATGACCTTTCTCTTTACCCAGTAGCAGCTCTTCAGATTTCTATAAAATCTCACAAGAATCCTCTCCTGTAACCCTGTGACCAAACCCAGGTTTAACCCATTAAATTGTTATCCTATGCAAGGAACATGTGGACTTACTCTGTAATGTTATTTATTGAAAAGTGGGCAAAGGGAAGAATAAAGTTCCTTAGCAACTATTTGAGATTAAGTTGAGAGCCACCAAAATCATGTACATACACAGGACTTGGTGGCTCTTGCCAGAAATCCCAGTACTTGGGATGTTAAAGCAGGGGATAAAGTATTAAAGGCCTTCTTGAGCTATGTAGCATGTTTAAGGACAGCCTGAGCTACATGTGACCCTGCTTCAGAAAGCCAAAACCAAACTAGAACAGACCAATTAAGTCATATTAATGGCTCTAGCTAAGATCCTTAAACTCCAGCCTCTCTTGATTAACCTATCTACACCTGGGTATGTTTTCTCTTTCTCCTGAGGGTCACTCATTCTGTTAACCTCTGTGCTGAAATCAGTCAAAAGTCTCTTTGTAATAAACTCCAATCCTGCTTCATGTTGGATAACTGACATTCTTTACTGCAGGAAACCTCAGCTTCACCCCAGCAAACGGCTCCAAATAGAGCTCCACAGGCCGCAGCTGGTAACCACAGAGCAGCAGGACACCTCAGGCTCTCACCCCAACTACTGCCGCCAGCCTCTGCTGCTGCTGCTGCTTCTGCACTTTGAAAAATAGACACCAGGAGTGGAGACCAAAGTAGGGATGCCAGTTACGGTTGGATATTGAGACACTCTGAGCTAGCGCTGGTGGTAACAGTAGAAGTGAAGAGTAGTAATGGGGCTCCATGTACATTTTGAAATTATGGTTAAATGAGATTCGTTGTAAATAAGAGAGAGCTGTAGAAGGACACCAGAGTTTTATCCTAGATAGTAAGAATGGAAATACCAGTTACCGAAAATCCAGAGAGAAGTCAGGGAAAAACACATCAGTGGAGAAGACCCAGTTCCTGCAAACGTAAGGATTTGAGATGCTTATTAGATCTGGAGAGATACTGTGGGCAGATGAGTGAGGCTCAAAGAAGAGGATCATGTTGAGTAAATAATTTGAAAGTTAACAATTATTCAATGAGTGCTACAGTTAAAAGAACTCAATGCAGTGATCTAAGAACCGAATGTGGATGGAAAAGAGTCCAGATCTGAGCACTGAGCTTCAGCCCACTTTAGTGTTGAAAATTTGGGCATAGGAAAAGCCAATAGGAAGAAGTAACCACAGATGCATGAGGAAAACCAGCAGAGCAGAAGTGATGAAGGGAGTGGTTTTCAGTGTTGAAGATGAACGTGAAGATTGACCATTGGCCATTGGATTCAGCCCCGCGCAGTCACTGGGAATCTGGAAAATAGTGTTGTCATGTGGTGGTAGAACACCCGGTACTGGGCCCAGGAAATCATAATGGTGTGTAAAGGAAGTGACAAAATACAAGAATCCTCTGTTGAGCTCTCCCTCTAGAGGGAGCAGTGTGGAAATGTGTGTCAATAGGTCAGCTACTGATGAACTTAGTTGTTTTCAGCTCCTATTTTCCTGTGTATCTATAACTATGGTGCAAGTCAGTTCTGAATTTTTTTTTATTTCTGCAACTCCATATCATGAGGTTTTGGGTATGACAATGTCCATATCTGTACTTCTTGGTTTCATAACATTCTCTTGTATTTACTTCTTGTTACCATTTTGTTTTGTTTTCTACTGAAGAGTTTTAGATCAACCAAGTCAGGTGTATACTTACTTTTTCTTCCATTAGAACGATATCTTTTGGAAATGTTTCTTAAGGTAATCATGCTAATTTAAGCAGTGAATGTTTTTACTCTGTCTTTGCTTTAGATGTCTGTGCAGTTTGCTTTTCTGCCCATCATCTCCAGGCTTTCCATGGTGAACTCCGTATCTATGTGTACATGCTTGTTGCTTTGTGCCTTTCCTTAAAATTGATGGAGATGTGCCGGGCGGTGGTGGCGCACGCCTTTAATCCCAGCACTTGGGAGGCGGAGGCAGGCGGATTTCTGAGTTCGAGGCCAGCCTGGTCTACCGAGTGAGTTCCAGGACAGCCAGAGCTACACAGAGAAACCCTGTCTCGAAAAAAAAAAAAAAAAAAAAAACAACAACAAAAAAAAACAAAAAAAAAATTGATGGAGATGCTTCACGCCATTTTCTCTCTTACTCTTATTTTCTTCGCTTCAGATTGTACTAGACAGAGAAGAATGCAATATCCTATGTTGGCTCACAGACACACTGTAGATTCTACTACCTAAAGTGGATGTATGGTGAGGTCTCTTGGGTCTTAGACTCCAAGGCATATTAGAGCCACCTCGAGACCTTTAAGGAATTATTATGTACAAGTGTCACTGAGATTTCCTTACACGGACTCTCTGAAATGACACCCCCATATTTTTTTTAAATTTATCAGGTCACTGAGTAGATAGCTCAATCTGAGAACCAGTGTTCCAGATGGTGGCAGGATACAGTAAAGCCCCTTGCTTTTCCCTTCCAAAAGTCCATCTCCTTTACATCAAGTTCCCAGGCAAACGAGGCCAACTTAAAGTAGTACTCTTGCTCTGGATGACTCTGAGGCAGGACTGACCAGCAAGTGTCTGAAAGCTTGTAAGTGGCACGCCATTTAGCAAAGGAGTTTGGGGCCCAGGAGCTGCAGGCTGCATAAGTCAGGGATGGGGTGCTTGCAATAGTCTGACTCCTGCATCCTTACCTGCCTTTCTAGTCATTATGGGCCCACCCAGCTTGTTACTGTCCACGGTTCTTGACATGTGCCCCACTGTTGCAGTTTTATATCGGACTCCTTCGAATAATCGCCAGATTCCCTCCACAGCCCTTCCCTTTAGTGTTCGCTGTTGCTCTGTCTTGTTTAGCTTTCAACTTTCCTAGTCAGTTTGCCATGGTGAGTTATCATAGCCCTCCAGTGACTGGTGCCAGCACTGAAGAATAAATGCTGAAGGACACGAACCGTTAAATGGAAGAGGGGTTGTTTTTGTATAAGTGGGTAGAAGTTAGAGTTGGCTGATAACTCCTCTGTAATGTTTTAGATTGTAAGCATAGATTTCTTTGGGATATCTTTAAAGAAATGCCTTTGTATCTTATTCTTTGATGATGTCATCTTTTTGTAAAAACTTTTAAGATTCATCTTTATGCCTAGTCTTTCTCTCTTTGGATAGTGTTACACAAGAAGAGTCTATTTTCCCCATGACTGTCTGGGTAAAAATCAAGCATTATTCACCAAAGGAGAATATTACTGGGAAGCAGACAAAAGGTCACTTTTTGGTATAATGGGAGCCCATCATTCTCAATGGTTTCATTTCCTTTCTGGGAAACTTAGTCATGCTTTCTAATCTGAGTCAAGGTCTCACTGTGTATCTCAGGCTGGCCTTGAACACTTGATCGGGACTCCCGCCTCAACACTGTTGGTATCACACATGTGCTCCAGTCTGTGCTTGGCTTAGGAGTGGTTTTGAGGCACTTGGGGTTGGATATGACATGTCCTCATTTCAGGGTCTCCCTGAGCCTTTGGCATCTATATACCTGATCTCTTTTTCCCACAAGGTCACATCTCACTCCTGCTGTTTTGAGACTTACTTCCCTTGACTCTTGAAGCATCTAGATCCTAGGTCACAACATGGCTTGTGGAGTTTCTTGCCTGAGGCTGTTTACCCTGAAAGGAAATTATATTGTAATAGAATCTGAAGAAATTTATTCATTGTAAAAATAAATAAATAAGTAACATGACAATTGACACCCATTTTTCCCTATCCCTGCTGGAACCATCAGCCGGTATTTGTGCTTCTCCCTTCCAAGCCTTGACCATTGTGGGCCATTGTGTGGATGCTTCTGGAGTGAGTTGTCCTAAGATGGACTTCTAACTTATTTGGTGGTTCTGTAAAGCTCTTTAATGAAGTCACCCTCTGTTCTCTGCTCAGGCTATTATCACAAAATACCACGGACTGGGTGGCCCAAGCCACAGACATTGATTTCCCATCATTTCCAAGCTGAGAAGGTACAGGGACAAGGTGCTGGCACACTGAGCTCCTGGTGAGGGCACTCTTCCTGTCTGGCAGGTAGCTGCGTTCATGCTGTGAACTCAGGTGGCTTTTCCTTGGTGCGTGCATGTGAAGAGAGGGAATGCTGTCTTGGGTTCCTTCCAATAAGGACATCGATCCCATGATGAAATTTACACCTTCATGACCTGATTACTTCCCAAAGGCCCTGTTCTAATACCATTACACTGTGGTTTAGATTTTAACATATGAATTGGGGACAGGGGTATAGTTCATCCCACAGTATCCTCCCTCGAAAGAAAACTGCTAGTTCTTGATTTCTGATACGGTATAAGATGAGACAACAGGGCTTTTCCGATAAACATGGTAGGCTTAGTTTCATTTTCTTTTATGGTGAATCGAACACAGTGTTCCCCAATATCCTATCCTTTCTGCAGATAAACACAAAACAGAATTAGAAAATAAATTCATATTCTCTAAAGTGGCATAACAGAAGAAAAATCATGGAATTCTATTTGCTGTGTTTATAAACCAAAAGACTGCCCTCGTCTGCACTGTACACTGCACCTTTACGGGTAAAAGGGGCTTGTTGCTCCCTGTGCTGTACCTCCACAGCAGCGCTACACACCCCAGAAGTGTGCAGTTTTAGGAAGCAGACAAATTACCCTGTTTGTAAAATTTAGAATTAATTGGGTGGAAGGCCTTACCGAATTAGCAATCTGTTTGGATTAGTAGAAATGTACTGTGCTTCAAGCGCCAGAGAGGCAAGCTAAATATAAACGCATTGTCAGGCAGACTTACCTGGAGTATTTTAGTACTCTCATCTTCCTTCTTAGCTAAGTCACTCAGCAGAGGCAAATTTTAATCTAATTTTGGTCTCCTGTTAAATCACATTATTGGGGCGGGGTCTGTATAAACAAGACTTTACATGGACCCACTCAGAGTTGTCTTTTCCTCATTTGTTGAAGACGTTTCAAGGTGATGCACTCGTGAATAGGCCTCTATAGAGCTCATGGCTATCTCGGTTATAAATGGAAGCTCCCAAATACCATTCCCCTTCCTAAAATTTCCATAGGGTCAACTCCATCAGAGTCTTTGAAGCTCCTGTGAAGACTGTTTAAACTCCTTAGAATCACTAAGTATCTTGCATAAGAAAATCCAGAGTTGAAGTTCCTCCCTTGATGCTGAAGAGAAAACTGAAGTGGGCGGGTCTTTTCCTTACAGGAGAATGCTGTGAATGGGGAGCACCTATGGCTGGAGACCAACGTCTCGGGCGACCTCTGCTACCTGGGGGAGGAGAACTGCCAAGTCCGATTTGCAGTGAGTATGTCCCGCGATGCCCACTTAGTCTTTCCAGGGAAACAGCCTCTGTGTCTGTGAGCGATAAGGATGAGAGGAGCAGCGTGCCCAAATATCCCAGGATGCACTGGGAAAGGCTCCATCCTCGTGACATAGACCTTGCCACTTGCTTCTAAGGTTTACAGATTGTGTACCAAGTTCCCATGGCTCCAGGTTGTCAACTTTAAAGACTTTAGGGTTTCACTGGGTAGGCTCCATGTTAGTGCATTTGATTTTTACCACCATAGTGGTTGTGGGGGGGGTGCTGTGTCTATTGGGAGTCAGAGAGAGGGTGCATGTAGATGAGGGAATGGTGGTCACAGACGGTGGTGGTGGTGTGTAGTGTGGCAGGAGGCCTGTGTGAAGATGGAGGGACTGATCTCTCTGAAGGACGGTGGCTATGGGATGGAGGTATGGGTGGTGACGATGGAAACAACTGTATGGGATGTGGATGAGGTTAGCCTCTTTCCACGCTGAGACCTGGAGAGCACAATTCCAGAAACGATTGGTAAATCAACCTCCAGGTGAGTGGGAGTGGCTTTTACTTATTAAAACTCATTTTGGGTTCCTATTTAGGGTTTAAACTTCTCTTTAGGAGCTAGGCTTGGGAGCACGTTCCTAAAATCATGAAACTGAGGAGAAAGATGTAAGATGACAAATTTAAGGCCAGCCTGGGTCACATGGTCTTGTAGTTTACTATTTCTGTTACTGTGACAGAATATGTTTTAAGGGGCAAAGATTTATTAAGTTTACAATTTCAAGTTGTAGTCTACCATTGCAGGGGAGTCATGGCAGGGACTCAAACATATATTCATACCCACAATCAAGAGCAGAGAGAGAGTGAACACATGCATGCTCACGTACCCCGTCTCTACATCTATACTGTTTAGGATAGTCTGCTTGGGGAAGGGTGCCACCCACAGTGGACTGGGTCTTCCCGCCTCAATTAAGATAACCAAGACAATTCCCCACAGACATCCCTACAGGCCTGCCTGATCTAGACAACCCCGTATTGATGTATTCTCTTCTCAGTTTTTCTGGATAGCAGTATAGCTGACCCTGGATACTGGAGCATGGGTGAGATAGCCAGACGGTGCGACCATGGGAGAACTGGCCCTGTCTCTTGTCTGCTGTGCAGAGGCTGTATGGTGACATCATCTAGGGAGTAATTCCTTCTACTTCCTTTTGCCCTCAGCACTGGTGGTGGTCAGGAGAACTGGGGCTATTGGTCATGAAAGCAGGAGAGCTGGTCCTGCGCCTCACCTGCTGCAGTACTCAGGAGAGCTGGTCCTGCACATCATCTGGGCGGCAGGGTAGAGCTGGCTCTCGGGGCAGGGGTTTCTGGTGAGCTAGCCCTGGGGGCAGGAGGGTCTCAGAGTAGTAGAGCGGGCAGGTATCTGACCAGCTCAGATACCTCTTAGGCCCAGATCCAGGGTTTTGAATTAGCCTGCGCCAGAATCAACTGCTGGAGTTCATGAAGGGGCTGGTTCTATAGATCCAAACCTATAGGATCTCCATGACACAGAACAACAACAGTATATCCAAGGGGAGTCCCAGTGAGGTTCCAGTATTGATAGAATAGAAAAAGCCCAAGGCCTTGTACCATACAAATGAGTCATTGCAATGAACATTTGAAAGCAAAGAAGTATGGACAAAGGCTACATTGTGACTCACTCTGACACACTACAGCTTCTACAACAAGAGTTTTTTTGGGGGGGTGTTATGGGGAGGTTGTAAGGATGGAGGACAGTTACTAGGAGAGGGAGAAGGAGTGGGACTGGGGTGCATGATGTGAAATTCATAAAAAACCAATAAAACATTTTTTTCTTAAATTGCATTATAGTAGGACCCTATCTTAAAAAATTCCAGGGCAGAAGATATAGCTCAGTAGTAGACTACTGCCTAGCATGCCTGAGGACTTAGGACTGCTTCTCAGTGATGAAAAGAGAAAAGAAACCATGAAGACTGAACAGTGACCAGAAATAGGCTACAGAGAGACTGAATGTTTAATGCTGAGAAAGCAGGCTTAATTTTTGCCTACGTTTAAAAACTTAATTTAAAAGGAGAGTGACAGGAAACTTAGAATAGAAGAAAACAAAGAGAAGACTTCCTTTCTATTTAAGGAAATGATGTCATAACTTACATGGTACTTTACAGGGATTTTTATTTTTATTATTATTCATGGAAATTGTTTGAGCAAAATGTAAGGCATTGGGACGATAAACAAATGGGTTTCTGTTAATGAGGAGGAAGCTGGACTTCTCTCCAAGCTTGTAGAGGAGTAAGGCACCGAGCCTGCTAAGACAACCACGTCTCATCAACACCTTACCCCCCCCCCCCCCTGTGATCACCACACCCATATGGAACTGTTCAGAGACATGCTGTTCGTTTTGGTGAGAAGTCCTTGTTTAATGGATATTGGGAACAACAAAAGGTCCTGGAATAGCCCAGATGAACAGTCTGTAGATTTGACATCAAGAAACTTAGCCTCAAATCTCCATGTTTCCACCCACCATGTGACACTGAGGATCCATGACCTTTGGGCAGCGGCTAGCTTCCATACAGAAAAAGAGAGTAGGATTAAATTTCTTTTAATTTTGTCTCTAATTTGGATCTGTAATTAATCGTTTGCATTTCTTCTAATCTTGTTGTGAATTCAATTGATTTAAATATCAGCATTTCAACTTTATGCATGTGTAGTTTTAATTAAATTATAATTGCATGGGGTTTTTGATTAAATTAACCAAATCTGTGAGAAGCTCAGCTGTTTGGACTAAAATGCTATAATGAATTAACATTAAGGTGTTAGATAATTGTGTAAACATTGGTCGTGGGATATCAGATATGAAATGGAAGAAGTGAAGCTGGCTTTGCCTATGTATATGTACTATATGGATCCTTCTGTCAGTGGGCAGGGCGGCTCATTGCCTAGTCCTGCCCCTCTCCAAATTGCTCCCCCTGGTCCTATTCTGGGCACTCATTTTGGGGCAGCTGCTTGTTACTTCTCTTGGCAAATACATGAATTAACACAGGCACTTCGTCTTCTCGGCATGCCGCGAGGTAGCGCAGGCTGACCTTTGTGTGGCTGGTGCAGAGATCCTTCCGCCTCAACTGCCCTAGTGTCGCAGTCACGGATGCGCCATCAGACCCAGTTCCATCATAAACATTTCCACTCTGAGCATTTCTATCCATCGTTGTTTGACCACCATGACCTCCATGCCAGGACAAACACAGAAGGAATAACGATGTCAGCATAAGATCCAGGGCAGAGCTTTGAAAACTCTGTGTCCTAGAATCTCTGTGAAGTGGAGAAGTGTTGTGTGAGAATTTGATGCAAGGCATAGGCAGAAATTAAAATCAGAGACAGGACAGGAACAGACCAGACGCGAAAGGAATACAGTGCCAATCTATACATGAGACATGTAAGGGAAGCCACCCCGATGAAAACAGCCCCAAGGAGGTAGTCAGCCCCCGAGAGTCTCTTTAATTACCAGAGGCTATAAAATGATGAGCTCTAGCGCTGGCTGGGTTAGGCTGAGATGGACTGTCTCCTGATGACGACTTGGCAGGAGTGTAGATGAGCAGTCACCCCGTCACTGGCAGTCCATGCTAAAGGCGCGCAGTCGCTTCCACCTCTCCACCCACTTCATACTGCGATGCAGGGGCCATCTTGAATGCCATGTTTTGGGAGAGACGTTGAAAAATAATGCAAGATCCAGAGGAGAGTGACCACGTTGGTTTAGAGTATGGAACTCTGTGGTAAAGGAAAAATCAGTAGCACAAATCCAACACTATTAAAGAGGGAATGTGTAGAGGAAGGCCTATTATTTGAAGAACTGCTTTGAAGGGAATTTCCACCCATAATGAAGATTGAGCCCAACTCTAGATCTAGACCCAGGGATTCTAACAGTGGTCATGACCCTCCAGTGGTCACAAGGTTCCCCTGGGTCACAAGGTGAGCAATTTTTCTTGCAGTTTTCCTCCCTGCTCCAAGGGTTGACTCAGCTGTGTCTGCAGATGAACTTTTAAACAAGTGATTTTAAGAAGCATATCGAATTCTCTGATGCAGCTAGTACACAACCTAACTAAAAGTTGTTGTAGCACAGCATTGTCCAACAACGTACTTAGGTACCAGGAGAAGTGGGCTCAAAGGATGTGTTTAGTTAGGTGTGGTGTAGATGGCTCTCTCTCAAGGATGCTGGAGAAAGGTGATGGGTGCCTATTTCCCTCAAGAGTTCAGACAAGGAAGATGCTATACTTGCAGCTTAGAAGTGAACAAAATATGTGTAAAGGCATGCACATATAGACTATGCATTAGATTTATTTGTTTGTTTTTTCCCCAAGACAAGGTTTCTATGTATAACCCTGGATGTCCTGGAACTCACTCTGTAGACCCGGCTGGCCTCAAACTCAGAAATCCGCCTGCCTCTGCCTCCCAAGTGCTGGGATTAAAGGTGTGCGCTGCCACTGCCCCACATGCATTAGATTTATGCTTCTTTCCATGTGCCACCTTTGAGGAATGAAGCCCTGTTGACATTATTGTCACCAGGTACCACCAGCTGGTGTTTTATCAAGTACAGCAGAGTGGGTGTTTTTGGAGGGAGGGGAAGACATTCAAAGAGATGGTGGATGGAGTGAGCTCAGCTCAGCTTCTCCTGGCCCAACCACCTCCTAGCAATAACTTCTGCAACAAAGGAACTTACTCAGAGGCAGGAGAAGGCTCTTCAGAGCAAGACAACAGTCATGGTGTGTGAGCACACCAAAGGTGTTTGTTGTCAGGAGGAATGGGAAGGAGGGGGAAGGACAGATGGGCTTGGGTATGTCTTTGTGATTCTCAACCGAAACAAGGATCCGTGCTGTAAAGGTCAGCGAACTCACAAAGCATGACCACATGCTGTGTTGTCTAAACCACAGCCAACTAAAGGTGATTATAGCAGTAGGTATTAGTGATACTGAACCCAGAGGGTGAATAAGAGCTGTATCAAAGATACTGTGACATCACCCTAATTTGCATAGACATTGCAACTTTTATTTAAAATCAAAGCTGGGAATGTGGATGTAGGTCAGTTTGTGTGATGTTTGCCTGGTATGCACACAGCTCGTATCTGATCCTCAGCATAGCAAATCTTAACTCTAGGCCTGGTGGTGGTCCAGGTATGTCATCTCAGCACCTTGTAGATGGGGTGCAGGAGAATCAGAAATTCAAGACTGTCCATGATGGTTTGGTTAGTGCAAGGGCAGAGCCTCCTGTTGCTTCTAGCTGGTGCTGGAGAGTACAGTGTGGGAGCTGGTAACTGCAGCCCGCTGAGGACTGTGGCAGAGTTTGCTCCAGAGCCTCAGTTCTGAATAACCTGATGTGAAAACCTTTCATTTTTCTTGGAATTCTGGTTGTAATATTTAACTGTTTAAATTTAACCAAATATTTATACCAATATAGTCACTGGAGGCACAAACTGAAGTAAAACATTTGCTAGTTCAAACAACGGTGATTTTACTTTCTTAACTATATACAGAGTATCTATTTACAAGCCTGATTCTACAACTCCTTAGAAAGCTCTGTCTCTGTAATCCTACTGAGCTGCTCTAGCTCTCTTTTGGAGCTCCTCAAGAGAAACCCAGCTCTCTTCCCTAGAATATTGTTTTACCTGTGTCCTGGCAGCTGCTTCTCTGCTGTTCCTGCAAACCCAAAGAGAAAAATCCCAGTCTCTTACCCAAAGCTTCTTCCATAAGGCTCTTCGAAACAGAGAAAGAGAGAGAGAGAGAGAGAGAGAGAGAGAGAGAGAGAGAGAGAGAGAGAGAGAGAGCTACCAAAAGTCCAATTGCTGTAAAAGAAGTCCCTAAGCTCCTCCCCTACACCCTTGACAAGCTGAACTGTCTTACCGTGGTGGAGGTGAGGGGTCTCTGAGACAAGTCAGTAGGGGCCTAACCATTTCACCTTTATGGTGGGGTAGCTCACAGACTCTCAGGTGACTTTGCCTCAGGTCATGGAGCAAAGACCACAAGACTTCTCCCAAGCAACTTGCCTTAAAATTGGCAGAAGCGTTGCACTCTTAAACATCCTTATCTAAGGAGGCTTTTAGAGGCACGCCCAAACTATATCTCTACAGGACGCATCTAACTTGCTTTATATTTTGCTAACAATTAGTTTTTCTATGTACAATAATCAAATATCCTGTAACATCTGGTGGCAACATCTAGTACTATAGGACATCTGTGCCAACGTTTTAATGGGATTAAATTTAGTCCCAAGTAGTCAGATTTCCCAAATCAGTACTCTTCTCGTCCTATCTTTCACAGTTTCTTCTTTTCTTCATGGCTTAAGGAAGAAAAAGGGGTGGAGATACAATGAAACTGGAGTGGAAGTCTCTCTGCTTCCCAGTGTGGTTGTTGGAAGAAAAACCCGAAGTAAATAAAATTCTACTCTAGTTTGGTGATATTAAACATATTAAAATTATATCAATTAATTTTGGGGAGGCTGTGCCCCATAGCATGCTGGCATGAGGACAGACAGCAAGCTGTGGGAGTCAGTCTCACTGTAACCTCCGCCATGCGGCTTTTTGGGTCACACTCGGGTTTGTGAGCTGCTGTGGCAGGTCAGCCATCTTGCCAGGCCTGGTGAAGCTTATTCTGATACACCTCTCTGCTTTCAGGTATTCTCCTGTTGTATGTGGTCTGAGAACCCAGAACTAGGGACCTTCAGAAATGCTAGGAATGCAAGCTAGACAGCCGTTACTACTTGATGACTTCATTGTTCAGTGAAAACGGTTAATAGAAGGTATTCTATCATTGTGGCAAAGGTATGCAGAGATACTCTGTCCCCTGAAGATTTTAGCTCTGTCCTAGTAGCAATCTACAGAGAACACACTAGTGCACGTCTAATCATATATTTGAAGGAGACTTGGGTATAGCCATCTGTAGACTTGAGCACCAGCCTTGGACATAAGGGCCTGGCCGAGCACACATAGGCAGTGTGGGTGGGGAGGAAATGGACTCCAGATGGACTGGTTTAGGTTCCTGAACTGATGGAACTTTGCACATGATTTCACTATTTTTTTTGTAATTGTCTTTGTACATCTCGAGTATTTTTTATTGAGTTTCGCATTAGGGCTTCTCGGTTGTGAGTGGGTGTTGCAGTTTGAAGTCCCCATAGTCTCCTATGCTTGAACACGGAGTCTTCAGGTGGTGGCACTGTTTGGGGGAGGTATTGGTGGTGTCGTTTTTGCTGGAGGAAGTGCATGACTTGGTCAGGCGTTGAGAGTTCACAGCCTCACTGTGCTTCCAGCTCCCTCCCCGCTTCTGTGAGAAGGGTTGCCATGTGGTCTTGATCCTGCTGCCACTGCTTTCCTGACTGCGGTGGCTCTCTAGCCCCCTGGAAGCATACAGCAGAATAAACTCTACCCTATGTTGCCTTCGGCTGTGCTATCTTATTCCAGCAACAAAAATGTACCTAACACAGAAGTTGATGCCAGGAGAAACGGGGCTATTGCTGTCAAGAACTTGACAACTGTTTTTGTTTGTTTGTTTGTTTGTTTGTGAGGAATGTGGAAGAATTTGGAACTTTGAACTCAAAGATTGTCAGCAGAGCTCAATAGTCTGTCCTAGTAGAAGCCCAGAGTGTGAATTGTGGAGGCCTGGCTCAGAGGTTTCATAGGGAAACAAGGATTTTGTGAATAAATGCAATGAAGGCCGTTCACATGATACTTTAGGCAAGAACCTACTTGTCTTCTACCAAAGTCCTAAGAACTTGCATGAGTTTAAAAGAAAAGTAATGGGCCAGTTTCTTTGTTGGAAGAAATTTTAGCAGAGCATCAGACTCAGTCTTTAGCACGGCATGATCTATTAGTCTTATGTGGCCTACGATGAAAAACACAGCAAGTGCATCAGAAATAAATGTACAATGTGGAGATCTTTGGGGAAAAGACACTAGTGGGGGCAACAAGGCCATGTGTTGTGGAAAAAGTTCTAATTGTTGAGGAGATTAACACCATTAAAGGAAAGCCTCCTACTCAGCATTAAAATAAGACCATGCTGCCACGGAGAGACTCCACCCATCTCACCTTCCAGGTTATCAAAGAAAAAGGCCTAAGGGGTTTCCCATTTCTAGAAAGCAACAGCATATAAAGCTTCTACATACAGCGCAGGGGAGCAAGGGTCCTTCCCAAGTTTACAGCTGAACTTGGTGCTGTCTTCCACGGAACACTTGCTTTCGAGGCACGAGAGATGCAAGAATGAGAGGGTCATGGATTCTTTCTCTGCAGCTCCAGGGAGCCACTGAGGCCAGGCAGCACACAGCAGGGCTGGGGTCCCTGCAAGGAGCTGTGAGAGGCCATTGCACGAAGCTGTGGAGGTGAAGCCTGGGAGGCAGTGGGAATCCCAAGATGCTGGAAACGCCAGACTTATGCCAAGTAGAACTGCACACAGGCGTATAACCAGCTCGAGAGGTAGACGGATGCCGAGGGCAGGGAAGCTGAAGGTGCCTCGTTATTTAAGTTCTTGGATACTGAAGCCCCTGCTACTGACCATGGAGCTGCAGGATCTGGTATTTGCCGTGCTGGGTTTTGGTCTTGCTTTGGAACTCACTACGCCTACATTCCATTCATTTACTTATTTGGAATGGAAGCGTGTATTTTGTGCTTTTGTATGTTGGAAGTGTGTAATTTGTAGTTAGGGTTTCTATGATGTAACAGCATGATCTAAAATCTAGTTGGGGAGGAAAGGGCTCGTTTGGCTTGCACTTCCACACTGCTGTTCATCACTGAAGGAAGTCAGGACAGGAACCCAAACAGATCAGGAACCTGGAGGCAGGAGCTGATGCAGAGGCCATGGAGGGATGCTGCTTCCTGGCTTGCTCCCCGTGGCTTGCTCAGTGTGCTTTCTTATAGGACCCAGGACTACCAGCCCAGGGATGGCACCACTCACTATGGGCTGGGCCCTCTCCCATCAATTACTAATTAAGAAAATGCCCTACAGGCCTATGCACAGCCCCATCTTTTGGAAGCATTTTTCTCAATTGAGGTTTCCTCCTTTCAGGTAATTCTAGCTTGTGTTCAGTTGACATGAGACTAGCCAGCACAACAGCGGAGTTAAAATGAGGAGATTGCCTTTAGTTTCAAAAGAGACTTTGGACCTTTAAACGATATTGAGACTGTTAAAGGCCATGCATACTTTTAAGTTAGACTAAATGCATATTTCTTTATGTTATGTCTGTGGACCTTTAGGGACAAGGAGGTAATGCCTGCAGTGTGAATGAGAAATGTTTTATATAGGCTCGGGTTTTTGAATACCCAGTCTCCAGCCGGTGGTGCTGTTCCGTGAGGTTCTGGACTTTTTACAGCATGGAGGCTTGCTGGAGGAAGTCTGTCCCTGACGACAGGCTGTGAAAGTTTACAGTCTTCCCATATCAAGTTGACTTTCTCCGCTCCCTGTGTGTGGTGTGGCCTCTTAGCTTTCTGCTCTGGCCACCAGCTGCTCTGCCCCCACTGCCGCTACCGACTCTTCCTCTGGGAGAGTAATCCTAAACAAACCCTTTCCTCTCTCAGTTTGGTCACGACAGGTGTTTAGTTCTTGTTTTCATTTTTGTTTGTTTCTTTTTCTCACAGGAGCAGAAAGTAACTGATACAATAATGACCTATATAATTTTTACTTTTGTCCTTTTAAAGTCACAACCCCCAGGTCAAATCTGCCTCATGAGAGTCCTCAGTGCCTGGAATAAAGTAGCCAGATCATCTCTTCAGACTGTGCACTGTCAGGGTGTTACTCGAAAACTTCATACAGAGATTCGGGACTGGTCAGGTAGATTGCCGTTTGCACCAGTTAGCGTGTCCATCTGTGTAGCAGTTAGTGTGTTCATCTGTGTAGCAGTTAGTGTGTTCATCTGTGTAGCAGTTAGTGTGTCCATCTGTGTAGCAGTTAGTGTGTTCATCTGTGTAGCAGTTAGCGTGTTCATCTGTGTAGCAGTTAGTGTGTTCATCTGTGTAGCAGTTAGTGTGTTCATCTGTGTAGCAGTTAACGTGCTCATCTGTGTAGCAGTTAGCGTGTTCATCTGTGTAGCAGTTAGTGTGTTCATCTGTGTAGCAGTTAGTGTGTTCATCTGTGTAGCAGTTGGTGTGTTCATCTGTGTGGCAGTTAGTGTGTTCATCTGTGTGGCAGTTAGTGTGTTCATCTGTGTGGCAGTTAGTGTGTTCATCTGTGTAGCAGTTGGTGTGTTCATCTGTGTAGCAGTTAGTGTGTTCATCTGTGTGGCAGTGTGTTCATCTGTGTGGCAGTTAGTGTGTTCATCTGTGTAGCAGTTGGTGTGTTCATCTGTGTGGCAGTTAGTGTGTTCATCTGTGTAGCAGTTAGCGTGTTCATCTGTGTAGCAGTTAGTGTGTTCATCTGTGTAGCAGTTAGTGTGTCCATCTGTGTAGCAGTTAGTGTGTTCATCTGTGTAGCAGTTAGCGTGTTCATCTGTGTAGCAGTTAGTGTGTTCATCTGTGTAGCAGTTAGTGTGTTCATCTGTGTAGCAGTTAACGTGCTCATCTGTGTAGCAGTTAGCGTGTTCATCTGTGTAGCAGTTAGCATGTTCATCTGTGTAGCAGTTAGCGTGTTCATCTGTGTAGCAGTTAGTGTGTTCATCTGTGTAGCAGTTAGTGTGTTCATCTGTGTAGCAGTTGGTGTGTTCATCTGTGTGGCAGTTAGTGTGTTCATCTGTGTGGCAGTTAGTGTGTTCATCTGTGTGGCAGTTAGTGTGTTCATCTGTGTAGCAGTTGGTGTGTTCATCTGTGTAGCAGTTAGTGTGTTCATCTGTGTGGCAGTGTGTTCATCTGTGTGGCAGTTAGTGTGTTCATCTGTGTAGCAGTTGGTGTGTTAATCTGTGTGGCAGTTAGTGTGTTCATCTGTGTAGCATTTAGTGAGTTCATCTGTGTAGCAGTTAGTGTGTTCATCTGTGTGGCAGTTAGTGTGTTCATCTGTGTGGCAGTTAGTGTGTTCATCTGTGTAGCAGTTAGTGCGTGCATCTGTGTAGCTGTGTAGCAGTTAGTGTGTTCATCTGTGTAGTAGTTAGTGTGTTCATCTGTGTAGCAGTTAGTGTGTTCATCTGTATAGCATTTGGTGTGTTCATCTGTGTTGCAGTTGGTGTGTTCATCTGTGTAGCAGTTAGTGTGTTCATCTGTGTAGTAGTTAGTGTGTTCATCTGTGTAGCAGTTAGTGTGTTCATCTGTGTAGCAGTTAGTGTGTTCATCTGTGTAGCAGTTAGTGTGTTCATCTGTGTAGCAGTTAGTGTGTTCATCTGTGTAGCAGTTGGTGTGTTCATCTGTGTAGCAGTTAGCGTGTTCATCTGTGTAGCAGTTAGCGTGTTCATCTGTGTAGCAGTTAGCGTGTTCATCTGTGTAGCAGTTAGTGTGTTCATCTGTGTAGCAGTTAACGTGTTCATCTGTGTAGCAGTTAGCGTGTTCATCTGTGTAGCAGTTAGCGTGTTCATCTGTGTAGCAGTTAGCGTGTTCATCTGTGTAGCAGTTAGTGTGTTCATCTGTGTAGCAGTTAGTGTGTTCATCTGTGTGGCAGTTGGTGTGTTCATCTGTGTGGCAGTTAGTGTGTTCATCTGTGTGGCAGTTAGTGTGTTCATCTGTGTAGCAGTTAGTGTGTTCATCTGTGTAGCAGTTGGTGTGTTCATCTGTGTAGCAGTTAGTGTGTTCATCTGTGTGGCAGTGTGTTCATCTGTGTGGCAGTTAGTGTGTTCATCTGTGTAGCAGTTGGTGTGTTCATCTGTGTGGCAGTTAGTGTGTTCATCTGTGTGGCAGTTAGTGAGTTCATCTGTGTAGCAGTTGGTGTGTTCATCTGTGTGGCAGTTAGTGTGTTCATCTGTGTGGCAGTTAGTGTGTTCATCTGTGTAGCAGTTAGTGCGTGCATCTGTGTAGCTGTGTAGCAGTTAGTGTGTTCATCTGTGTAGCAGTTGGTGTGTTCATCTGTGTAGCAGTTGGTGTGTTCATCTGTGTAGCATTTGGTGTGTTCATCTGTGTAGCAGTTGGTGTGTTCATCTGTGTATCAGTTAGTGTGTTCATCTGTGTAGCAGTTAGTGTGTTCATCTGTGTATCAGTTAGTGTGTTCATCTGTGTAGCAGTTAGTGTGTTCATCTGTGTAGCAGTTAGTGTGTTCATCTGTGTAGCAGTTAGTGTGTTCATCTGTGTAGCAGTTAGTGTGTTCATCTGTGTAGCAGTTGGTGTGTTCATCTGTGTACTTCTGCAAGGCACACTGATGTTCTAGTGGCAGGGACTCCTTAATCATGACCTTATTTGGGAATTATGTGATACTAGATAATAGTCCATTAGAATAGGTTCATACTAGAGGAGGCTACACAGTAATCCTATAAGGATACAGACACACACACACACACACACACACACACACTGTTTGATACTAGAGGCAGAGTCTGGACTGGTGCAGCTACAAGCTCAGAGCAATGGTGCGCATGGGCTGCTGGCAGAAGCCTAGCGAGAAGCACAGACGCTTCCTCTTCAGGAGAGCCTTCACCTGGGTCGACACCTTGGTTGTTTTGTACTCTTACCTCCATGACTCCGAGAGCAAACATTTGCGTGGCTCGGTCACCCAGATTGTGGCACAGAGGGCATCGCTGGAAAATGAACAGCACAGCCATCTTGTGAGCCATGTTAGCTTGTCTAGCTAGCTAAACACCGCCCTATCACACAGGCGCACGGGTGCTCGTTAAGGATGATTTTGGCAGTCCTGAGGATCTAGGCGGAGGGGGATGTGGTTTCGGAGAGAGTAGGCAGGTAGGTGGGTAGCTGTGAGCCTCAGGGAGGGAGGAGGAGGATGGTTAGGTGATTGAGCATGCGTAGGTTGAGTGAGAAGGGAAAGGAGCTGTCAGACTTCAGAACTCTCTTACCAGATATATCTCCTCTAATTTTAGACACGTGTGTGCCACCTTGCTTCCGTGGGGTGGCTAATGGCTGCCGTTTTCCTTCCTTTGTTCTTTCCCAATGCGTAAGATTTGGTGGAGAGCGATAAGCCACGTGGCACCCAACCTTCATTCTCTGCTATCTTCATTGTTCCTTATAATTCGACAAATGTAGTCTTATTGGGGAGGCGGATGTACTGCGTTTCGGAGGCTGTGTGACAGGGGATTGGCTGGGAGATTGCGACACAGGGATCTGTGCGCCAGAAGAACTGGACGAAAACCCAAGACCTGCCTGGCTTCTCTGAGTCTTGGCTTCCTCTTTGACAGTGGTGACTGCCTGTATGGTGAGACTCAAGAAATGACAGTCAATTAACAAGTTCCATGCTCTCCCGCTTCTGCTGTTTCTACTTGTGATTGTGGGCCATTAATTGGAATAAGATAGTTAGGTATTTTGTCAGATGTTTTTTAACAAGGTCTACTGTTTAGGAGGAGTCTGTGTTGACCCTCCCCTGTGGGGGAGGGGCTGTCATGCCTTCATTTTGCTTCTCTCTGTGTGAGCTTATCTTTTCAGTAGGTCACCGGTGGGACCCATTATATGTCACCAGTCAAAGTCATTATGGAACATGTCTCATAGAATGTGTCTTGGGGAGTGTCAGAAGCCTCGTCACTTCAGACATGGGGTCCTATGACATCTGTCCACAGGGATGGCCTTGAGGTCTTGGAACAGACTTGGAAGAAACCTGAAAGGGCAGCCACCACCTGACATATATGAAGGAAACTTTTATCTTTCTGGATTAACATATACAGTGAGAGATCTGGGGTGATATCTTGGCTGGTAGAAGACTGGCAGCCTTACAAGCGGGCAGACCTGAGTTTAATCTTTAAACTCATGTAAAAAATGGGTGTAGAAGATGCACTTGCAATCTTAGCAAGGGGAGGGAGGGTTAGAACAGGTAGATTCCTTCTGATTGCTGGCCTGTCAGTCTCTCCTAATCACCGAGCCCTGGGTCCCAGTGCAAGACCTGAGGCTCAGAAACCAAGATGGATGGCTTATGAGGGATGATACATGAGGTTTGTGTCTGGCCTCCAAATGTGCATAGCATGCACACCCACACCCACACCCACACGCGCACACACACAATGAGAGACAGTGACCATAAACCCAGTCCTGCCTAGTTCATCTCAAGAAGAAGCATGCTCCTGCTCTTTTTCCATTCCTGTATGTTGCCAGTAGGAAGAATGGTAGACTCGTGGCCTAGCATGTGCTGCTGGGGACTGTCCTTCTAGCTGTTTATTCAGGTCTGGCCGGTGTTCACCCCTGAGGCACCCACACTATACCAGGAACAAAGCAAGCCTCATCCGCATGTGATCTGGGATCTACACACAGAGATTGGGGTGTCCAGCATGACAGATTGATGACCAACACACAGGTGGCAGCAGCTTGGCAGCAGTGGGCGCAGGCTGTTAGACCGAATCACGTGTTTGTATGGTAGGAGTTTCCGGGAGGCAAAGCCAGCTTTCAGAATTGTTTGGGTGCCCGGCTGAAGCTGATTCAGCCAGGGACCGCCAAGGCTGCTGTCTATCAGAGGCCGCTCCTCTATCAGGATACTGAGGGTCTAATGAATCAAGATGACTCAGGGTGCAGATCCAGAAGCAACAATGGTTTACGGAAAGATTACCTTTGGCAGTGGGTGTGGGTGGGAAAAGGAAGTGGAGTCTCCCATGAAGGGAAGCGACATTGTCCTTTGTGTGTCTGGTGGATGACGGCTGGAGAGTCCAATCAGATCACCTGGGAATAGCACACGGGTGGTCCGTTGCAGTAGCCATTAAACACCGTTGCTGTCACAGCTATCCTGATGAGTGCTACAATTGTTATTTGTACAGAAAAGCTCCGTGTGTGCACTACTGATCAGCCTGTGTCACACAGGAGAGGCTGTTACAGGATGAGTAGGATGTGACGTCCGGGGATCACTGAGGGCGAGACACGTCGATGACCTGGCTTGTTACTCTCACTGCCCATTTGCACAGTCCATTTCCCTTCCAAATCATGTTTAGAGAGCACTAAATGAACACATGCAAAAAGAGAAGGGGATGCTGTTAGCATAAATGGCCCTGTTTATATGAAACACTAAACACCTTAACTACGTTCGTTGGTCTTAGGAAGCTCAAAGCTGCTGCTGCTTTGAGGGGAGGGGGAAGATGGGACCCATTGTCGGCCCCTCAGCATCTCACCGGATCTCAGTGTTCAGCGGAAAATCACTTGATTGATTGGCCATGATGCTTTTCAGTTTTCCTAGGGCTCCTTCACATCTCCGACCCATATTACCAACCCTGCAGGATGGTCATCGGAGGCAGTTCTCAGGCACTGAAAAATATAAGGACAAACCACATCCCAGACCCCCTCATAGCTTCAAACTTTTTCTTCTTGTTTTTTTTAATGTGTGTATATGTGTGTGTGTGTGTGTACAGATATTTTATCTTTAAGATTTATGTTAACCACAACGTGTGTGCATGTGCATGTGTCTGTGTGTCTGCATGTGAGTTTGAGCCTCTGAGTAACTGTCACCTGCAACGACAACTTTGGGTGGAGGCTATGCTTGTATTTGTATGTGGCTTTGTGTTTACAGGAAGCAGTTCTGTCACTGTTTGATATTATGTAGCCCTTTCTCTTAATGGTGAAGATAACTTGTCTTAAACTCAGCCCGTGTGTGTGTGTGTGTGTGTGTGTGTGTGTGTGTGTGTGTGTGTGTGTTTCTGTGAGTCACCCAGGCAGTGCCCAGTGTGTAGAGTTGCTCTCCTCCTTTTATCATGCCAGTGGCCCAGAGCAGTAGGAAAACGTTGACTTTCTGTTTTAACTCTATCAACTGCAAAAATAAACTTTTTTGGTGGGGTTTGAGAGATGTACCAGTATACAGGTATGAAGATAAAAACTTAGGGGACAGTTTGTTACTATGTCATTTAGAAAAATAATAATACTAGGACCTATGACTTAGCCAGTCACTATTTTCCCCCAGTTAATGGCACCAGGCACGGGTTCCACTTAGATGGTGATTATCACAGAAATCCACAAACAGTCACCGTGCAGAGAATAAGGAGACTGTGGGGTGTTCGGCTCCAAAGGGGGCATCTATAACACATCCCTTCCTACCCGAGCTCAGGGAGCACTGTAGAGGGAGGGGACGTACGTCTCCTTAGCAAAATGGTATTTGTTGGACACGACAATTCAGTGAGGTCACAGTGGCCGGGGCCCCAGGAACATGACTTGTACAAGGTCAAGCCTACCACACTCCCAGCATGGCTGAGGGGAGGGGTCCTGCGGTCTTAGGAAGCTCAAAACTGCTGCTTCTCTGAGGTAAGGGAGGGTTATGAGACCCTTTGGCAGCTGTTGGCAAGTGATGGCTGCTTGGGGGTGATAGCGTTCGTTTTCTTGAGAGGTGTGGTCTAGGAGAGGCTTGCCAGGCCCCAGTGGATGCTCCTATACCATACCTTACATTCAGTGCTAAGTGGACTCAGATGGTGTGCTGTTGTTTGTTAAGAAATCACATGAAATTGGGAATGATAGAGTATTGGAGAGATAGAGGAGGAATTGAAAGGAAGGGAATCGGGTGGATTTGATTCAAACACATCATATACGTGGATATTAAATAAAATAATAAAAAATACTCTTGTTGTTCTGATACTCCATTTTGTTATATTTTTCGCATCTGCTGTTATTGCCTCTGAAGTTGTTTCTGGGTGTGTATGTGGAGGAGGAACTCATGTATGTGTTTGGGTGCAGTTGCATGTGTGGAGGCCATAGGTCAACACTGCGTGTCTTCCTCTACTGCTCTGTGTCTTCCTCTACTGCTCTTTTAGCATCCACCATAACGTTGAGCTAGAGTCTCCTATCAAGCTGACACTTGCCGTTGTCTATACTGGCTGAACAGTGGGACCCCAGGATCAGCTTGTCTCCTGGGAGGTTCTGGAGAGAGACATACAGCACCTCACCTGGCTTTCCTGTGGGTTCTGGAGAGCACATTTCAGAGCCTCAGGATTGTACTGAAATCACTTTACCCACTGAGCTTTCTTCCTGGTCTCTTATTTCTGTTTTATAGCAACAATTTACTGTTGTTGCTCCTGCCCCTTAGACCAGGATGGGAATTATTTTAAAACATAAAGAAATGCTCTTGGTATCTTCATTTAAGAGGAGGAGGAGGGTGGGTGAACGGAGTGACCTGGCTCTGGGATCTCCAGGCTCTGTGTAGTACCTGCTATTGTTTTCATCTTCGTTAAGCGTGAATTTCACATCTGGACGGTACACATCACATGCAACTGGTTTCTTATTTTTCCCTTAATAAGATAGTGTACACAGCTTTATGTTAAAGCCATGAATGGTACATAAGGAGAGTCATGTAGTCATTCCTCCTTGAATGGTATAGGTCAAAGACATTGTGCCCACAAATATACCCATAGTAGTAGTAACCATAAGTATTAGGCACATGGTGAAGCCCCTCCAAAGTCATGCCGTCCTTTGACTCAGCTCCTTCTCTAGTCTACCCTCCTTTCTGTCATGTTTAAACAAACATCGGTCCCTTCACTCATTTGTGTGTCCCCACTGCTAGACCATGACCTCCATTTTGCCGGGGATTTCGTTAATTTGGTATTCTTGGCTCTCCAGCACTGAGAACAAGTGCCTTCACTGTATAGGTGCCCAAGCGAGCTCACAGTGAAAGAATGGGTGAGGTTAGTGGTGTGATTGTTGTGGGACATGCACACACAGACACTGGTCACTAGGTCAGCTGACACTTCTGACATGTAAATGTCACCACATGTACAAGCTGCGATGTCTGAATTACTGCCTTATTTTTGAGTCTCTTGAGAGAGATTTTTACAATCACTGCTGACTTGTTGGTCAGTGCTCTGCCTATCCATTTTACATGAATTTCTTAGGAATTATGGACAGTGTGGTTGCTAAAATAAATCACCCAATTTTATCAGAGTGTGTATATTTGTCCTTATCTTTCTTGATCAATTGACCACTGAAAAAGAAGATACATATTAATATCTAACACAGTGGCAGGTAGTGGGCTTGCTACTTCCTAGTCCTTACCTAGTGCTTCCTGAGTCAATGACCCATTCCCACTGCTATTCTAAAGTAACCGAGAGGGGGCTGTATTTATAGTGCACCTACTGCATACATCATATGACCAGGCTTCTGATAAGCCTCTGAGGAAGTGGTGTCCTCATTCAACTAGAATAGGCAGCTTCGTGTATCAAGGAACAGTATTGCTAGTTGGTGGTATAGTGTGATGTAGCCCAAGACTTTGATATTGATCTTTTGGGGCTAGATTTTGCAGAAGAGCCTGCTTTTATTATGTCACTAATAATTTGGAATGTGGGAAGTAGCAGTTCAGGGGTAGCTTCTTTGCCACAACTTGTCATGGTTCCTTCCTTCCTTCCTTCCTTCCTTCCTTCCTTCCTTCCTCCCTCCCTCCCTCCCTCCCTCCCTCCCTCCCTTCCTTCCTTCCTTCTTTCTTTCCTTCGTTTTTTTAGATCGTGTATCCCTAGCTGTCCTAGAACTCACTATGTAGACTAGGCTGGTCTTGAATGTAGAGATCTGAGTGCCTCTGCCTCCCACATGCTGGGATTAAAGCCATTCATCACTACCGGCTGGATTGACATGTTTCTGTTTTTTGTTTTTCTTCAGTAGACATGGAAATGTATATTAAAGAAAATACCTCTAAAAAGGGGTTGGAAACATTTACCTATAAACTTCATAAAATAATTCTATTACTACAAAGTAAGCTGATAACTGTGTAATAAGGAAAATGGCATAAATGATTGCAGATTAAATTATATATTTTTAGTTGGTATTAAATTATCTGCTGTGTTCATGACCTACTACCCTGGAAAGTGAGAAAGCCATTGAGAGGACCCCAGGATATCATTTCCCATTTACTTCTCAACCTTGTGACTTCTGTAATACATGTAACCGTCATCAGTTATACTATGTGCTTAAATTAGTGTGTGTGTGTGTGTGTGTGTGTGTGTGTGTGTGTGTGTATGAGTGTATGTGTGAATGTGCGTGTGTTTGCAGCCTCTATCAGTCCTACTTATTGGTGTCTGCAAATTGTAATCATATATATATGTGCATATATGTATGTAAAGGCAATTTTACATGTAATTTTATCAATTTGTTCAACTCACTCTAAGCTACATGGCAGCTTGGTTCTGTAGTATAAATCAAGCTTTCAGTAGAGCATGCAGCTCTGACATAGAAGAGCCACAGAGCAGTGGTGACAGCAAAAGTTTGCCTGTGATTAAGTTTTTAATTAGTGAATGTTCGTTGATGCATAGAGAAGCAAAGATGGAAAAAGAAAGAAAAGGCCGACAGGTCCAAGGCTGTGAGGGAGGCAAGAGCAGAGAGCAGCCACGCCTAGAGACGGCGGTAACCATGGCCACGGAATTGGGTAGGACAAGAGGGAGACGGAGGAAACACAAATCTCAATGCGACGCTGGGGGTTTCTTTGAGTCACGGGGCTGAAATCCCTTTCCCTGTGACACAGCTGTGCTTGAGGGGTGAGAAGGACAGACACGCACCTAGGACCAGCCAGTGAAGGGGAACAGAAAGCCACAGTGTAGCCTCTTCATCCCCATCTCAGATCCATCCGTGTGTTGATACCACTTTATTCAGCTGTGACAGCTCACGGTGGTTACAGGGTTGCAGGGCCACTCCCCACACTTCTCACAAGGCGCGCGCACAGGTCTCCATTTGTTGCAGTTCTCAATAACTAGACCTAATTTTCAGGTAGTGGTGACAAAAGGGGCAGCGGTGAGCAGCAGTCACTCAACTGCATTCCACAGTAAGGAGTTCTGGGATTCATGTGGTAGCTTCCTAGTGAAGTCCCCCAGGGAAGCCTCGTACTCAGTCTTGTCTTGTTTAATGTTTGGAATATTCTCTGAAAAAAAAAAAAGAGTCATTAGGCAAGTTCATTATTGCATAAACACCAAAGAATGTGCTTATGCAAGCATGTGGTATAGGCTTCTGCACATTATAGTACAACGCATGGTGTATAGGAGGTCTGTTAATGGTGAAAATATTCGTCACTCTGTGAACATACTAAAAATATTAAATATGCTAGCATAAATCAATTTCAAAGCGTGAGAAATGCAGTATAGGAACAGACTGTTGAGCTACATATTCGCGTTTCCCCATCCCAAAGAAGAGCCCTCCACTGGTCTGGTGGTAGCTTCTCCTGGTATGGAGGAAGACGGGATTGGACGCTGCCCTTTCTAACCTACCATCAGGCATCTGGACCTTACCAAATTGCTTTCTGCGTGAGGCCCGGTTTGTTACTTCTCAGGAGGAGGAAAAGAACCCCCATCTATACAACCAGTTAGCTCACCAGCCCACTGGCTCCATTGGCTTTCTCTATGAAATCTGGGTTGTTTTCTTTTCAGTTTAGGACTGTGAGCTATACTGGCTACTATAGGAATGATGCACTTTTTATTTGTGTCCAAACAATGTCGGGGAGGTGATTTTCTTCATTCTTTCTGTGTGTCTCTTAGGAGGCTGTGCAATTTGCCCTTCTGTGCATGAGCTCAGGTAGGAGTGCTGCCTTAGCTCAAGATTTCTGAGGCTGCTCAGCAGACATGCCTCTGGGAACAGAAGCACTTCACAGGCAGAATGCTTTGGCTGATGTTCCTCGGAACAAAACACAGGGCTGAAAGTGCGTATTAAATGGATTCTATTATAGTACTCCAAGGCACTTCAACCAGAGCCGAGGAGGAAACTGTTAAATGTGCAGTCAACCAGGTGTACTGCATAGCAGAGCTGACCAGGGCATGGTTTGAGGCCATCATGGACTACAGATTGTTCTATTGAGAAACAGGGTCAAAGTGTGAGAGGTTAGAGCCTTCCTTGGCAGAGACCTGGGGTCAACTGGAAAGAGCTGTTCTCAGTCACTATTGTGGTTTGGGTCCAACATTCCCTCCTAAAGCTTGTTTTAAAGATTTCAACTCCCAGCCAGGCATGGTGGCGCACGCCCGTAATCCCAGCACTCGGGAGGCAGAGGCAGGCAGATTTCTGAGTTCAAGGCCAGCCTGGTCTACAGAGTAAGTTCCAGGACAGCCAGGACTACATAGAGAAACCCTGTCTTGAAAAAACAAAAAGATTTCAACTCCCAGCATGTAGCTGTACAGGGAGGCAGTACGGTAGAGCCTTTTGGAGGTGGTTCTAATGGAAGGAGGGTGAGTCTCTGGAGACTTGCCTCTGAACAGTCCTAGTCCTTCTGTGTCTCCTGTTTCCCAGCAGCAGCCACCTTTACCACATATAACTGTGATAATACACTGTGGTCCAAAGCAGCAGTGGTCCTGAAGACTGAAAAGTCTGAAATCACAAGTGAAGAGAAACCTTCTTGTTTATTAAGTTGATTATCTCTGGGATTTTGTCACAGTGTCAGAGCTGACCAATTCGGTCATGCTTGATCCCTGCTTTGCCTTTCTCTTCCATTCCTGTCACTCTAGATCAGCTCCTTGATGCAGTCCTGGTGGCTTTTTCTCATGAAGATATAAAGGCAACATCGTAACTATAATCTAATGACCCCGTACAGTCTGGTCTGCCATTGATGCTTGGACTCATTGCCAGTGAATGCGCTCTGATACCTAAGCTGGTACCCTGGCCACTCCTGAAACATCCCTATGTCCTTGTGCCTCTGAGCTTCTCTTTCCACTTGTCCTTCCCCACACCCACTCCATCCCTCCCCCCACCTCACACCTAGCCACCAAACCTTGCCTCTGATAACACATGGAAATGAGCCCCTTCTCTCTTCTGTGTGACTGTTTTATTATCTGAACCAGTTCTTTATCTCAGCCACTGCGTGTCTCTGTCATATTCTATGACATTATATCTCAAGTTCTTCTCCAATGTATTAGCAGCTTTCCCCAGAGAACGGAGGTCTCCTTCTCATTATAGCTTGCATAGTCCTTTCACTGTGGTATGTACACGAGTTATGGTGATCTGTTTGGAGAAGTTGGTACTCAGTGAGTGGGCTGTTACAGCCACATGGGGCATTTACTTCTGTAGGACACATCAGACCATCCTGGTCACCAATAACTGGCACAGAGGGATTTAGGGACATCTTTATATATTAATACAAGGCCTGAGGGACCTGGTGCACCTGTCTGATTCTCCACCTACTATCCAGTTGCCCATGCTGCCTTTTCTCCTAGATATTCTGAGGTATTTTTGGGGTCATTTAGCATCTACGATATTTGGTAGCGCTGCCTCTGTGGGACATTACCTTCATAGCCTCCTACCAGAGGACACTGCCCAATCGGGTTGCTGTCCACAGTGACGATGGGTGAAGGCCTCTTGTTTAGCGTCGCCAGCATGACTCAGGATGAGTGCTGGCAACTTCTAACTTAGTGCCAGTCTCCCGCAATCAAACTTCTAGGGCAACTTGAGTTGCCACATGAGTCAGGTAATGTCAGTCCTCATTTTTCCCAATGCCGATGTGCGGATTGCATCCCAGGCTCCCCAGCGAAGCAGGACCTGCCAAGGATGCTTGTCATTTCTTCTAATTAGACTTTAAAATAAATTTTAAAAATCCTTGTGTTCCTTTACCTTGAATTATACAGCAACAAAGTTCTGTTCACGTTGCACAGAGCTAGATGCTGGTTTTCCCTCAAGGATACCACAGTTCTGACATTCTAAAGGCTTTATTAATCCCCCTTTAAGCCTCAGTCCAAAGAGGAAAAGAGGATCATGCCAGGCTTGTGGGAGTATGAGCTCCCCTCTCCACGCTCCTACAGGGCTGCCACTGCTAGGCTTCAGGGTCTGCCGGGTGGGGCGTGGGAACCCCTTTAGCTGCTTGGCTGGTTTGCTGTTTCTTCTTTGCTTGGTTCCTGGCATTCTCTCAGTTTGTGGTCCAGGAAGACCAAGGGGACCAGGCATCTGGTAGGCAAATCTCCTGAGACACCCCTTTTGTCTTCTTCCTCCCCCCCCACCCCCGCCCGCGCCCCCCACCACCAACCTCTCTCTTTCTCAGGCCAGGCCCAATAGATCTTGACAGCAGTCTAAATACCTCTCCCAGCTCCTGATACTTATGGCTTCTTGTCTGGAGCCCATTCCCTGGCCCAGCACCTCATTGTCTCTGAAGCCTCTCCACATTCTCACAAGCAAGGATCAGGAGAAGTAGCTATTTCTGCGTTATATACCTGTTCAGGTGTCCTGGGAACCACCAGAGGAGGCTGGTGACTGGACACCCAGATCCTGCTGAGGCAGGGAAGAGTTGCTGTGGAGGCTTGTGGAGGAGAGGGGCAAGGGCGTGGCATCAGTGTGCAGTGTGCAGCCTAACACTGTTGAGGAGAAATACGGCCTGAGTGTCTGCCTTACTGGGAAGTGGGCAGCTAGTCTAGACACTTCATGAGTTCAAACTTAGATCGTCCAGAATTGTAAACATTTTATTTCAGTTATCTTGGACAGAGAGAAGGTGCAGTCCATTCATAAACCCTAAGCCCATCAAACAGTCGCCGAATCCCCAAGCCGTGTTTCTTCCATTCCGTTTCCGTTCACCCTTCCTCTCTTCTTCTCAGCTCTGTTTTGTGTTCCCACCCTTCCCTTCCTTCCCTTTCCCTCTCCGTTCTTACTCTCCTGTTCCCATTTCCTTACCTCTTCCCCTCCCTCCCTCTCTCCCAGCCTCCCTCCCTCCCTCCCTCCCTCCCTTCCTTCCTTCTTTCCTCTCTCTCTCTCTATAAACCTCTGAACTACCAGCTGATATTCATTGTAACTTACTAGAAATCCTATCTCTTACTCTAAGGAAGGAAAAATCACCTTCCTTTGGGTGCTATGTACAGACAAGGGGGTGATAACCAAGAGCCAGGGTTAGGTGGGGTAGGCTTGCACGCAAACCCTCTACGAGACAGTGGTGCACAGGCACCAGTGTCTGGGTATGAGAAAGCTGCCTCTGTGCTCCAGAGTCTGGTTAGGAGAAAGCGCATCCAGGCACCAGGGTCTGCTTTCCAGGTACCAGTGTCTTCTTCTGATCCTTCTCTCCCTGGAAGCCCCAGCTGCAGGGGTCCATGCAGTTTTATCCCTGACTTGACAAGAGCCGCAGTTTGGTGAGCAGTTGTGTCTATACTGAGTGGCCACAGAGCTTGCCTTGTGGGAACAGAGCAGAGTGCCAAGCCAGCACTCGTCCTGTGTCTTCTCTTCTGGTCATGCCCCGCTCCCTACCTTATAGCACAGCGTCTTGGCTAAGTACTGAGAAGCTTTCATCAGACCAAAGTGAGATCCACCGGGCTCTAAACCAAACAATTGCTCTCCTGCTTATGTTACCATTGTTAAAGCAGCCAGGACACCTGCCCCCTCACACTTGCAGATTTCTGTGCTTATTTAGACTACCAAGAGGGTGGAACTGGGTAGGACCCTTGTTAAGGGCATTGGTGTTTAGTGCAGGTAAGTCCAGAGAGCTTGTACATTCACTGATGAACACAAATCAATGCATCCTTTATAATTTTAGTTCTTAAAATGTGTTTAGTGTCTCAGTCTTTAGTTTTTTAATCATGTTTTTATGCTATGTTCTGTGAGCAATGAGTACCTGCATAAAAAAAAACAACTGTTTACATGCTGTGTTAATTATTTATACTTGATCCAATTGATCATTTCTCAGAGTGAAAGAAACCTTGGCTTCGATAAGATTTTTTTTTTTTTTTTTTTTTTTTTTTTTTTGGCTGGGGAAATGTCAGTGTGTTTGGCATGCATCTAGATTCCAATATGCTATGTACTCCTGCTGTATTTCCTGTTATATTGGTAATTATGTGCCTAGATTCCAATATGCCATGGACCCGAGATGTATTTCCTGTCGTATTCGTAATTACATGTTGCCGTGATGAACGTGCCTGACAGAAATAAGGGAGGAAAGATTTCAAAATGTACTATGTCCGTCAGTGAAGTGTCTCAGTCTGCGGTGGCGGCTTGTTTACACAGTGGTAGACCGGGAGGCAGAAAGAGCGAATGGGAGCTAGAGGTGGACTCAAAGGCCTAACCTCGTGACTCAGTTCTACCAGCCACGCCCCACGCAGTGAAAGCCCCACAGCCTTAGGGGTAGCATCGCAAACTGTTTGCCGGGAGGTCCGCGTAGGCGCTGAGGAGCACGGCTCAGGAACTATGTTCCTGTGTTCTGTTTCGAGCAGCGTCTGCCCAGACACTTGCCGTTCACCTGCGTCAAATGATTTCAACAGTTCCCGCACCGACCTCCCGACACACTGCGCTGTGGCTGGACGTGAAGCATTCTGCGGAAGGCTCCCGCGTTGCATGCGTTTCAGGCGCCTTTGAGAAGAGAAGGAGCTGGATTCTGTACGATAGTGCTTCCTGAACGGACTGAGAGCAGTTAGGGCCTGGTTGGAGGCAGCGGATTTTAGGAGCCGTGCCTTTTACAAGGTAGATCCTGTTTCCTCCTCTGCTGCTGGGCTGCGGGGAGGTAAACAGCTGTCCTCCAGCAAGCCTCTCCACCATGACGCTCTGCTCAAAAAACTGGGACCGTGGAAAGAGATCCCTGAAACTGTGAACCAACATAAAATATTCCTCCTTTAAACTATTTTTCTCTCGGGCATTTGTCTGGAAAAGTCTAACACACAAACCAAAGGAGTCACCACCTAGCATCTCGGATTCCCTGAAACAACTACTACCAAGGGAGGAAATAAACCATGTTTTTCATATTTACTAATGTGGAGAAGACCTTGGGCTGTCATTGAGAACTTACCTAGCTTTGGATATGACTTTTGTATGAGGCAGGGTCCTCTAGAGGAACCAAGACGTGTGTGTGTGTGTGTGTGTGTGTGTGTGTGTGTGTGTGTCTTACCAAACTGGCTTATGTGGTAGAGGCGGGGTAGCCTGACATTGGTTGCCTGGATGCTGTACTCGATAGCTGCACAGTCTACAGTGCAGAGACGCTCTGGAGAGCCCCAGTGTTGTCTCTGGAAGGTCAGAAAAGCAGGAATCCGAAGTCAAAAGAGAATGGTGGAAGCAGCTCAGGGTAGGTTTATTCAGGAAGAAGAAGATGCAGGCAGGCAGGCAGGCAGATGGGAGGAAGGTCAGGCAGCCCTGCTTTTGCCCCAATCTGCCCAAGCAAGGTGCTGCCCACTGTGGATCCTACGTCTGTTCATCCTGTCTATAAGGATTCTCACAGACACACCCAAAGGGGCATCAATTACCTGACTTTTCAGAATGATGACGGTTTAGAAGCTGTCACTGAGGAAGCTGGGCCTGAGCCGTGGGTTTCAGGGACGAGGCCCGAGGGTAAGGCAAAGGGGCGGATCTCTCTAGTCTGGTAAACTATGCATTGGTCTGGAAAGGGAGTCCAGGTTACGATATGTGTGGGTCTTCTGCATCAGAAGACCCGAAGCATAGTGTAAGAAGGTCGTTATTATTTACATAGAGTCTACTTTAGGACTACAGCACTTTATTTCATGTGTTTTCCTCCATAGACTTTCATGCTTGAATTAATCGAGATGTGAGGATGTTAGTGTATGTACATAGCCCAGAACACTGAGCATATGTGTTAACCCTGTGGTTCTTACACACTTGTGAACCAGGATCCCTCATTCTAGAAATGATTTTGATGCAACATTCTGACCTGAAAGTCAAGGAGAGAAGGAGCTGTGTATTCTGGTTTTGGTGCTTATATACGACTTTCAGGATCCAGCTAGTGTTTTCCTTCCTCTCAGCCGTATACTGCTGGAGAAATAGGGGTTTCTTTGTTTGGACTCTAAGATTCATTAATAAAAGAATTTAGAGATGGAATTGGAAGAAAACCAGAGGATGATTTTATTGGGATTTGTGAGAATGAACAACAGGACAAGCAAGCTGTAAACCTTGATGACTGCCCCAAGGAGGGAGGTGGAGAAGAGGGAGAGAGAAAACCATACCTTTTGGGTCTAAGAAAACCAGCCTGTTTTACAATGGAGGTCAACAAGAGGTTACATGGTGGAAGGAATGTGGGACTTTAGAAAAAGCAATCGTAGAGCACCAGGGAAGGCATATTTATGCCTCTGAACAGAAAATAAAGAAAAAGTTACAGTTTTAGAGTGCAGGAAAGTCCACAGACTAAGTGGTGCCTCATGTGGTAAGCAGCTGTGTAGAAAGAGGGGCTGCTGAGAGGTATATTATCTCATTAAATGGATAATTATTCCTCCCACATCTCCTTAACATGTCTTCAGATGAATCCATTTTCCTGAGAGGTGGACTCATGGCCACGCGATTTACAGGCCCGGCTGGAGTAACTCTTAGCAAAGGAGCCAAGAATATTCAGTGTTCTATACTCCAAACAGACAAGAAAGTCATGTCACCACCAAGAGTGAGAGATAAAACTCAGATTCTGTTCTTTTGACCATGAGATTCTAGCTTTCACTTAAGAAGCCTCAACCAAGCCCAGTATCTCTGCCATCTTTCAGGCTTGCCTTAAAAGCTGAGGAGGCCCAGTTGTAATCTTTCTTGGGTTCAAGGCAGATAATGAAGAAGGAATCCAAACTCAATGACTCATGAGCTTGGTAATTTCCTGTCATACACAGTGCCTTCTTAGAATTCCTGGTACTCCATAGACTAAATAAGAGGACCCTAAGCCCAAGAGTAGGGAGATGGGACTCACTGGGGAGGATGCTTTTGACGAGGATGCTTTCCAGGCACAATGGTGCTGGAGATCCATCCTAAATGTTTGCCCATTTTGAGCAGCGTTGCCCGGCATGTGTGTGCTGTAATCTGTTAGCGATGGGGTAGGTGGTGGGACGGAGCAATTATCAGCTCTAGTTTCCTTAACTTCATGGTAACACTCATTCGCTACATGACGCAAATGTCACATGCACTTTCTGTGGGTGGGGCTTCTGCAGAGGTCTGACCAGGACACAGTGGGAACGAGGAGAGTGGTGGCTATTTGTGCACGAGCATTTGCCTTGTGAAAATGTGCCGTCAAATTGTATTATTGCTGCTGCTGTTTTAGAGCTGCTGCCATGGCTGTGACTCTTCTGTTTCATGTTCTTCCCCTCATGGTTGTGTGTGTTCTTCCTCCTCCTCCCCTTTCTCCTCCTCCTCCCTCACCCTCCTGGTTTTGGGATGTAGAGAAGACACTTGGAGCAATATCCTTAGGTTCTGAGTTTTCTTTACCTTTTGTTGTTTGAAAATATAGTTGATAGCCAAACATGCTTATTGTTCTACATCATGTTAGGAAGACCAAAGCCAAGGGGGGAGGGGCGTCACACATTAAGAGCTCACAAACACACGAGTGTCATGGCTGCCGTGTTCTGTGCATTTGAGTGGTAGCTGGTGCTTACCACATGAGGCACCACCCAGTTATCAGTGGTGTTCACAGAAACTGATGTCCAGGGTTGGACGATGGGTCCGTAGAAGATATAAAAAGTGGCAGTGTCTTTCCTTCTGCCTCCCTCAGCGTCCCCAGGCCATCTGTCCCTCCAGAGCCCTGTCTCCACAGCAGTGTTATGTATGCTGCTCACCTGTCTGCTCCACTGGGCTCCACTGTCCTTCCTCGGGGAAGCCAGCCAGCAGTCACAGGTTGTCAGCAGTCTACACTGACACCTTCCAAAGGCACAAGCACTCCCAGCCTTTCCCATCTGGGCCTTTTCACAATCTCTTGTTATTATGAGTTTTTGTGCTCAAAATATGTTTGGTGTTCTCAGGTAATATTTAGTTTATTAAATGTATATGTATGTATATGTGAATGTGTATGTGTATGATGTATATGTATGTATACAGTGCTAGGCTCAAACCTTCTGTGTCTTAACATGAAAAATTAACAAGAAACCCATTAAATGATTTATTAGTTATGTGATTCCAATTCATCACCGGTGGGGAGGAAGCACTGGTTTGAATAAGAGTCTGTTGAAGAAAGTAAATGTTTGCAGTATTTAGAAATTTAAGATCCTTACACACCTTACACTGCATTTGCTGCCGTGCTAGTTACTACCATCCAACAGAATTCTCCAGGCAGTCAGCTATTCCTCAGGCCTGTCTCGTAGAGGACTCTGCACATCTCAAGGTGATGCTGGCAGGGGTGACATCAGGAGGCCATGCACATCTACCTGTAGCATGCTGGAGTTATTAATGGTTGGAGATACGATAGACCTCAGAAAACTTTTCACTGTGAATTTGAACGGGTGCCCAAAATCAAGGCTAAATTTGATTTAGCCAGACACTTGGGTGTGCTGTGCCCTGGTCACTGGGTGACAAGGTCATTGGGTGGACTGGTCACTGGCTGTGTGTGTGTTTTCTCACCTGTGGAGCAGGGAAAGATGAGGGCTATTCCTGCCTACGTCATAAGGCTATAAAGTTCTAGTGAATGACCATCTGAGAGGATGCCCAGTAGGTCATAGAGCAAGACCTGTATTCTCACCAGTGGTCCATGCTGCCTGTGTGGCCAGTGGTTTGTTGTTGTTTCCTGGGTGTGAGCCCCGGCTTGTAATCTCGCTCCTGAAGGTTTGGGTAGAAAGTCAAATAGCGCAGAATAGATTTGTGCCTAGAACAGAAGCTTAAGGCGACCAGCCATTGAGATGCAGCCTCTGAGAATAAGGACGGAATGCTTGATTTGTATATAAGACGTAAGAATCCTGACTCTGCCCCTCAAGAATGAAGTTGGAATGTAAATAAACATGTGAAAAAAGTTTGAAAACTTGAGGACAGTGCTTTCATTGTTCAGGTGTAACACTTAAAACTCGTATAACAGAATAAAGACCTTGGTTTATGTTATAAACCCTCTTTTCTTTGGTGGGGGAGAACAAGTCTGTCTAGACCACTGTTGGTATGCCGGTGGGTAGTTGCCCTGACATGTTTAGGGGTTTACAATTTGCTTAGTAACAGAAGCATTGAAAACTTTGCTTAATTTAAGGAGTCTCGTATTCATTCCAGGGAAGTCTCCAGAACAGCTTGCTAACACTTCTCTCCTGTGTTTTGAATTGACTGTTGTAGAAATCCGCTCTCAGGAGGAAGTGTGCTGTCTGCAAAATCGTGGTCCACACAGCCTGCATTGAGCAACTAGAGAAGGTAAGGGAGCGCCACCTGCTGTCGAGTGAGTTGACTTCGGTTACTTGCCAAGATCTGGTGTCAATGTCTAGTCTAACTTTTTTAAAAACAAGAACAAAAATTGTGAGCTCAGTATGACAGTAACAGCGAAAAGACAATATATAAAGGTCATCCATCGTCTTGTTTTTCTGGGTTTAATTTGTTATTATGTTGCATTGAACTTTGGGGAAGCTTGGCATGCACCAATTCTCTCTCCTTCCACAAGATATTTTCTTTAAAGAAAAAAAATTACAATAAGCTTTTAAGATTGTAGCTTCCATATGTTTCTCTCCGTGACTTCACATCTTCCTAAAGTAGCGCGAAGGGAGAGCGAGCCAAGCCTGCTGAAAGCAGCTCCCAGACTCTGCTGCAGACCTCATGGGCAGCGCTTTTTGCTGGTGCAGCATGAAATGTGTGGCTGAGCGGGGAGCGGCATCCCAAGGGCGGTGTCTTGTCTCCAGAAGTGGATCCTGAATAGTCTATTCATTTGCCATCTGGGGGGAGGGACGCGCTCTCACGGGGAGCTGCCTGCCACTCTCATTTATAATTCTTCCTCGTGTCCAGGCGAGACGCTGAGTGGTATCTATATTCTCGTGCTGCTCCTGGCGATCGCGGTGGGACCATTTTAGCTTTGTACGATATTTGCTCGGCTTCCCCAGCGCCTCCAGATGCTGTCAGTGTCCATCTCATGGCCGTGCCTGACATTGGACTAGATTCTTCTCTTCTCCACTATCCTTCACTTTTTCAGGAGCGAAAGAGGCCACAAGGACCCCTCCCATCCACAAAGCTAGGCAGTGCTGGGTTCTTTTATAGGGAAAGTCTGTGCATGTGTTTGAATGGTTATCGCAGCCGTTAGGACTTCTCAGGTTTACATTTTCTATTTGAAAAAAAAAAAAAAAAACAAAAACCAAAAAACCCAACTCACCTGGATAGCTCCAGCTGCCACGTTCTATCTTTGATCTCCATTTTTCAGATTCATGGACTAAGAACGTTTTTTGTTTAAAGTTAGATTTCATCGACAAGAATGCAGGAGCGCAGAGTGAAGGTGTAAAATCGCTCTGCATCTCTGTGGGTCATCTAGTGAGATGCTTCGGGAAAGCGGGAGCAGACCAGAACAGATTCCCTATTCTTTGTGGGCCTGGTTTTACAGCCTTGGTGTCTACCACTATTGGTAGTTTTTTTGGTCTCAGGTAGTTCTGTTCAACCTGATGCTTGCCAGTAACCTAACATACTTCTTTTTTCAAATGGCAGATTAATTTCAGATGTAAGCCAACATTTCGGGAAGGAGGCTCCAGATCGCCAAGAGAAGTGAGTTTTGTGGGTTGTTTCAGAGAGCACCTTGAACTCCCATAGGTACATCGAATCTTCCAGGGATTCACCTAGGATTGACAAATGAGGTCTGTCTCCCTTCATTATACAGCAGCTTTTTCTTAGTTTATCAATAAATACAGAGTCTCCAAGACCCTTCAGCGTACTGCACTTTATCCTGACAGTGGAGTGTGTTTGGGAGCCAGAGTCTTAATGTATGAAACGGAAAAGTGGGGTTGGGGGAATGGTGGAACTTGAGGTGTAAGAAAACCAAATCCTTTCCCTGGGGGTTTGTCCCATTTCTCTTCTGGCATGGGTTCAGGCTATTCTGGGGGTGAGGGGCAGCACAGTTGTTGGGGTGAGGGCAGCACAGGTGTTGGTTAGTCTGTGCTGGAGTTGGGCTTCTGGTTTCAGAGCCAGCCTTAGTGCTGTGAACCCAGGGCACCTTACTCTTTCTGCCTCTACTACTATTCTCATTTGTGAAGTAACGCACAGCTGGGAGGAAGTTAGGCTCAATATTCAGACTCCCCTTTCGTTGGGTTGTGAGGACAGACTAATGGAGACCAGTCTTAGGTAATGGGAGTGTGAGGGGAGGAGCTAGCATGGAGGTAGGACTACTTTCTTTGCTTCTGTGTAGAGGAGACAGCTACAAAGTTTAGAGAAAGTGAGAGGAATCGTAACCCCCTCTCCTGGTATTGTTCTAGACATTTTAGAACTAGGGCCCAAATTGGACTCTCTGGTCCACACAACAAATGCTTTCAAGCTATAGGATCCATCCTCCCTAGAAGACAGCGTGCCTGGCGCTGTCTCCCAAGCACCATCAGCGACATTTCCTCTTTAAGAATAAGAATTTCTGGGTAAATTGCTCCTTTCACTTTTTCTACATTCCCAGTGAGATGAGTTTTGGTTCCACTTATACATTTAACCGTTGGAAATCTTCCCAGCCAGTGTAGTCCTCAAATCAGCCCCATGTAATGAGAGAGAGAGAGAGAGAGAGAGAGAGAGAGAGAGAGAGAGAGAGAGAAAGAAGAAGAAGGAGGAGGAGGAGGAAGAGGAGGAGGAGGAGGAGGGAGGGAGGAAAGGAGAGAGTTGGTCAGATAGAGGGCTTCCTGGGAGATGTGTGGGCACTGACTGAATCTTCCAGGTCTTATCTAGGACAAAGGGGAGGATGTGAGATAGAGGGTGACAGCCATTTAGACAGAAACAGCAGCAGCACACAAGCCTAGGTGAGAGATCTTAGTACGATGCATGCCTTGGAGAAGAGTCAGACTAGACAGTGGCAGTCCTTGGAAGCCAGGCTGGAAGTCATCAGGGATCTGCAGGTGCACACTGCACTATCTAAGTAGAATATATTATGCTGCCCGCAGTGATGAGGGAGCATCAGTAGTTCAGGGTTGATACTATTGAAGACATGGAGACAATTTGAGCAGCTCTTGCCATAGAGGTTAAGAAATAATTGCATTTGAGCTGAGAGAAACATGCTTGGGTGAGATGAGTTTACAGGTGTAAAATTGGTAGGAATTAGTGAAGGATGGATTTTGGGTGTGAGGGGAGTTATTCTTACAGTAAATCAAGCTTCCGTTGAGCAAAACTGACTCGTGTTTGGAAGGAGGTGATTTGAGGATGAGTCTGATCTCAAGATGCATTTTCGAAGTGGTCACAGCATGTTTGATCACATTGTGAACCCCAAGATTGTGGACTGGTTGTGGTGTGGCTCAGCCCTAGCACAAACCTTTTATCCAAGAGTTTTCTGTTTATTGTAAACAGGTTGTTGTGTGACTCAACCCTAGCACACAGCTATTTACAAGAACATCCAAAGATCTTTTTGTAAATAGATTAAATAAAGGCCAGATAGGTCAAGAGGCAGAGCAAGCAACCAGTTGACAGGGAAAGAATGTAAGAAAATCCAGGAAAGAGAAAGGAGAGCTTTTGAGTTGAAGGATATTTAAGACAGTGTGAAGGAGGGAGGAAAGGCTTCTTCCTGCCGGGACATCAGTTGAATAGGAAAGTCAGCTGGGTACTTTCTGCTAGCAGGTTTTCACCCCAGCACCTGGCTCCTGAGTCTTCATTGGTAAAACTGAACGACTGGGATTTTTATTCTTAAAACAACGGGAGGTGATGAGTTTAGTTGCAGAAGCATCAGTTTTGAGATCTCCCACTTGCCCCCGGATGGATTTGCCTGGTAGATACCTGTGTGGGAATCTGGGTGTGGACCTTACCAAGACAATGGTCAGCACATTCTGAGTAGTGTTATGAGACTCAAAAAATGCGAGGAGTGGGGGTAGCAATGTATGAAAACAGAGAGGATCACAACAGTTTGAAACACAGTGAAAAAAGAAAGACATTGTAGAGGCCAGACAATATGGTGACCACTTGCGGCATCAGGTACTCAGGAGATTGAGGAAGGATTCTTGGAGTCTAAGACTGTGAGGCTGGTCTGGACAGTATGTGAGATAATGTCTTAAAAACCTTAAAGGGGGGGGAATAGTAATGTTTTATGATAATGAAATAAGAGGGTTGAGAAAAGGTAGGGGAGGGAGGATGGGAGGGGTGGGCGGTGACAATATTGGGAGAGGAGAGTGTCCCCCTCTCATCAGCTGGCATCTCCCACTGTTGGCTTAATGTGGCAGCAACAGGTGGGGGAAGATAGAAAGTGGCCTTGTTGACCTGTCTTTGGTGACCCCTGCTGAGGGGCAGTGCCGGCTGTAAGGTCACTTAGGGGCAGCCCTAATGAAGATGCTTTCCTTGGGAAAGTCGGGGGATGGGGTTGTGTTCTTGAGTTGGAGGAACTGAATTTCCGACCTATGGAAGTATACATCTGCCTTTTGTTTCCTGCCTTTCTCTGTGTGTCTTCTGCTCTGCCTCTCTCTCAGTTACAACCTTATGTAAACTGTCTCTATTACAAGTCTCCAAAAGGTTTCCATTGCTTGTAAGGCTTCTTTTCTCTTGAAAACTGGACCTTCATTGAGAGTCTTGCCAAGGGCTTCGTCTCTATTACTTTTCTGCCCCAGCTAGAATATTCCCACCAGCAAAAGAGTGCTGTTGTAGTTCCCAGCTGAGAGAAAAGAGAAAGGCTACACTTCTTACCTACCAAGGTGTGTCCCACCCCTCTGGTGTTCAGTCCGTGTTCATGGCTAAGCTTCCGGAAACTGTGATCGCATGGGTTATTTTTAGGATGTCATCTTCTGGCACACTCACTTGCTCTTGTCTAGCCTCTCTTCCGTCCATTTTCTGAAACTGCGTCTGTCAATGTTGCTAATAATTATATAAAATCCAATAAATAGGTACTTTTCTACGCTTGTCCCGTCTCACAGAAATGCTCAGAACAGTCACACAATCCATTCTCCTTCCGGGCCCCCTCTCTGACATCAGGAGCTCTCTTTCATCTCTTTTGGGCCTTTTCCTAACCTTGGCCATCTCACTGGCCTTCAGTGCCCCTCCCCCAGCCTCTACATCTCTGCTGAGCTCCCTGGACTTAGCGATTGTCTGCATTCTCTGGCCTCTGCCCACTGCCATTAGGAAAGCTGACAGCTCCTGCCTTTGTATTTATTCCCAGTTTGTATTTCTTGAGATTCCACTTGACGGGTCCATTTAACTATCATGGTCATCTGAATATAATAGATCAAGACCCAAACGATTATGGCCATAACCAGCCCCATCTGTTTTCACCTTATAAAATAAGCTGTCCAGATGCAAACCCTGGGTGAGGCTCATATTGATTCTTGCTCTCCAGTCCTCTCAACCTCGAATTCATTTGTCAGTTCAGTCAGTTTTATTTACAAATGTATTTCAGATCCATCCCTTTGCTTTCGTAGCTGCCGTCAAACTCGTTGACTAAGATGTGGATGCTTTCCACCATGGCCACTGCGCCACTTCTCCATGATTTTCAGTTACTTCTCCAGCTTACTAAGGATTTAAGGGGTATGGTCCCTTAAACAAAACAAAACAAAACAAAACACAACTAAAAATCAGACCAGGACCCTTTCCACTGATTTCTATAGCATCCAGGGCATGAAAGATCTGTGTAGTATGACCATACATATGTCACAGCCCTTTCTAGCTGCTAAAGAGACATTCTGTAAGTTTCAGAGGCATGTGACAAGGTTTTCCCTATTCTTGACTATTTAGTATTCTATGGCAATATTTAAGATCTCTTAGCCTCCTCTTAAAACATTTTCATCTTAAATGTCATATCCTCAGAGGTTGTCTTAGTCAGTCCTTGGTGCTATAACCAAATACCATAGACTGTTTCATTATCAACAGAGACTGATGTCTTGTTTTGTTTTGTTTTAAACAGATTTAGTGGCTGGGAAGTCTAAGATCTGAGTGTCAGCATGGTGCGCTGATGAGAACACCCTTGCAGGGTTAGGAATGCGGCCTTTTAATATCCTTATATGGAGGAAGGAGACAAAGGGTCCCTGAGGTCCCCATTACAAGCTGCTAATTCTGTTGATGAGGGCTCCATTTCCCTGACCAAAGTGTGTTGCAAAGGTCTTTTGGTCATGATTTCTGGGCTTAGAATTCCACCACATGACTTTTTGGGGTAACCCATTGACGAGCTCTTCATTGTTGACCTGGTGAAAACTGAGCTTATCCATGTCTGCTAAATACCTTGTCCTTTTCATCCAGGTCATGCTGTGTATCCTAATTATTTATTCCCATCACCACTGGCTTGTCCAACAGTATTTCTCTCCATTAGTGTGGACCTTAGGAATTACCCAAGGAATTTGTCCCCAAATTCCTTTGTGCCCATTGTGCCAGAACATAGAGGGATCGAGCCATCCATGAGTACATGCCGCCTGGATGTATTTGTAAGAAAGTTCACGTCTTGCAAAATTGTAGTCAGCACTCATGGTTTATGAAGGGCGTCTGAAGATGAGGCTTGTGGACACAGCTCACTCGGATTTCTTCATTAAGGGACTTTAAGTTGGTCAATCAATGTAAATGAAAGCATATTCTCATTAGAATTGATTTGACCTGGGCTCAAATCCACCCCAGTTTTTTCCTCTACTAATTGGTCAGAGTCTGGAGGCTCACGATTGCTGGTCAGTGAGCCCAACCTTTGTCAGGCAGCTTCTTAATGATTATTTGTTGGACTCTCAGGTCCTGCCTTTAAGAGCTCAGTTTTCTTGGTCATAATTTGTATGGATTGGATTATGAAGTAAGTTTTTCAGGCACTAAGTGAATAATATTTTGAATTGAATTGGCTGTTTGCAAGTAACTGAATAATTGTGTTATGCATTTCTGCTCCTAATACTGATTGGGAGCTGTGAAATACTGAATCAATGATATTTTAACACTGTAAGTAGTAGCATTTTCCTTACCCAGTACTCAAAGTGGTATATAAATAATTCAGAAACTATGATAGACAGTAAACATATATTGTTTTAGAAGCCTTGGTTGGCCTTCTCAATAACAATGTATCAACACTTACATGTGCAAAGTAAGACTCTCAAATCAAATACCAATTCATCGATGGAAGATAAAGGACTCGTGGTCAAAAGAACACAGTGTGAAAATCTAATTTCAGCCCCAAAATTCAGGAGCTCTGCGTAGTCATCTAAAGAAAAAAAAAGTGTGAAGAATCTGATTTCAGTCTAATAATTCAGGAGAAATGAGTAACAGCCAGAAGAAAATGGCGTGAAAATTGGAAGTCCTAGGGAAAAAGGGTTAGAGACCAATAGTGAGTTGATGGTAATGGCTTCTCGTTTTCCTTATTGATGAAGACAGTTGAGGGTCTTCTTTCTCCCAAGTGGCAGCCACATGGCTTAATTGTCAAATAAATAAGGTTTAGGACTCTAGTCGATTCTGTAAACATTTATTGACTATTTACTTAGTTTCAATGATATTTAAGCCACAAAATAAATTTGTATTAAGCTTAAGAAGAGCTCTAAGCAAAAGGATGTGTGGCACCTCAAATCATACAGCTGGAGCTGGCAGCTTCTCCTGTAGCTGCGATTTTTATCAGTTATTTATCTGTACCCTTGCTTCCTGTTCCCTATCTGATCTCAGGGAGGGAAATCTTAATGATATCTAAAGGTAGAGTCGTATAAAGTCCCCAAAATATTTCCTGTAAAGTCTTTTAATTTCATAAATGGACTGAACTTTGGCATGCCCTAAGTCTGCTTGCCATATGGTCTGTGTTGTGGTACTGATGATCAAGTCGGCCACCTCATTTCTAAGTCCCTGTTGATTTGCGGAAATTATTGGTTTAATCTTTTGAATGGAGCTGTCACTAGCTAAATGATCCCATGAGTCAGTTGTGATTTCTCATAGATAATTGCATCCAGTTCTCCCAACATTTCTCTTCTTGATAGTCACTGAGTGATTTGTAATCTCCCCAGGTACAGGATTTGTCTTCACATCAACGATAGTGTTCATTTTCCTTCAGTTCTTGCTAAACTAACAGCTATTATGCTAAATATTTTACGCCTTTTAATTATTATTTGACATTTTAATATATTCAACATTTCCTCTGCTGTCACTGCAGATGTTTATTGGAGTTTCACGAGGAAGTGGTGAATCTTATCTTTCAAAGAAGAGAGGCAAAGGCCCCGACAGAGGAGAGCCTGCTCCCGGCCACTGAGAGTGGGGATTTTCCTTCTTTTCTTACATTTTAAGTGAACTCTCTATGTAGAGGCCTTATATTTTATTAAGTAATATCAGATCTTCGGAGGCGGTCCCCTGTGTAGTGCGAGTTGGAGTGTACTGAAGTGGGTGGAGACCGGTCCTTCCTAATCAGTATTCATGAGCAGGTACTGGTCTCCAGAGAGGGCAGAGGGCTCAGCATCAGCATCACCCACCACATGAGCAGGGTGGCCTCTACTCCAGGTCACTGTAGATTTTGCTCTGAGTTGATAAGATAAATACCAGCAACTCGATGCATTGCTGCAGTTGCTGTCTTGGTCATTGTCCATGTAGGCGTTGAAGCTTGCACAGTCGTCTGGCTTTACCTGCACAGCCTTTTGAAGTTCTTCACGGAGAACAAATAGTATTGCTCAGGTAACCTGAGGAGCACGAGCACTCACTGGAAGCGGATCCCCATGCTAGGCCAGCTCATTCTGTCGCTTACTAATGAGAAGATAGACGTGGTTCCAGGGCTGACAGAGGTGTGGCAGCAGTTGCTATGACAGCAGGAGAGGAAGGAGGCAGGGAAATGTGAGGACACTAAGCTACAGTTTACTGATGCACATTGAGACATTTTCCTATTCTGACAGCTCTGGGACTTTCCTGGTGCATCCCTACGGAGAAGTGTCTCTATCCATTATCATCCTCATGAAGATGAAAACAATTACAACGCATAAAATATTATTAAAGGTGTGAAGGACTCCTTAGTAAGGGTTAGCTGTTCTTATTAGTTTCTTCCTGAAGACAATATAAAATTGTGTCTTTGCTTTACTGAATGGCAGCAGTGGGAAAAGCAAGATGGAAATGACGTTGATTCTGGGATCATTGTGTTTCTATAGCTAACTATCATCAAAAGACCATTATCCCTCCAGGGGCCCTATTCTATTTTACTTTAAATTGATTTGACATTATTAAGAGAAATATCAGTGACATTTTAGTATTTAAAATGCTAATATTTGTTGGAGGTCTTCTTGTCACCTGTAATTTCATGCCTTGACACAACCAATCAGCCTCCCTCCCTCCCTCCCTCCCTCCCTCCCGCCAGTGATCTATTTTCTCCCACCCAAGTATTAACCAGACCCAGCTTTGCTTGGCTTCTACTATTAGGTATATTCAAGATGGTGTGGCTCTGGGCTGATCTGCTTTCCTTGTCTGTCCCTACTTAGAACCATGCCTGAACTATGCAATAGGCAATTTGCTGGCAGCATACTTTAAGGGTATTGTTAAAGGCAGAATATGGTCTGTGGCTAAATCCTGTGAGTCATGCTATTATCAGGGAAGGAAGGGCAGGAGTTTAAAGGAAGGAAGCACTTCAGGTTGTTAGTGTAAGAGAGATGAGGCCCTCCAAGGCCTGTCTTCATCTTTACTGCTGTAGATGCCCGTCCCCCCACACCCCCCCCCACACCCATAGTGCCCTCTGACAGCTAGAGGTGATGGGATTGCTCTCAACTCTATCCCCCATGGTGATCATCTACTTGGGATAGAAAAGATTTTCCTGCAGTTTATGACAAGAATCGACCTTGAAGGCTCATCTAGTTCAAGGTGACCCAGGATGGTGTACAAACAGCTGTCGCCCACACACCAATCCTCTGGTCTTCATTCTCTCTCTTCGTGGACGGTTCTCTTCTTTCACTTTATCTAGTGAGTCTCAAGCCAGTGTTCCTCATCAGGAGATGGTGCTGAGAATCCTATCTTCTCAGTTCCTGGCAGTCAGAGGGTTAGTGCGGTGTGGCACGGCCCGCCGCATGAAGCGTCATGTGTGCATTTGTTCAGTTGTAGTGGAGATGATCAGTTTTTCAGAATTTCGCCACTCTTTGGGTTTTCCTTTTATGAGCCTGAGTCCTGTCCCAGCTGAGGATCCCTTAGCCCGTTCACATGCCTGCATGGGTTTTGATATAAGAGAGTGCAGGCTGCTTCGCGCTGGGCACTGGGGAGACAAGGATTTGGGGGCGGGGCAGGAAGCAAGGGACCACAGTGAGTGGAGAACAGACTCTGTGTGTACTCTGTGTGTGCTCATGTTTATTGCTGAACAAGCCACACCTACACACGTTTGCTTTTGTGCTTCCGTGGGCTTGGATTATAGTTTATAGAAATCTACACTCCAAAACCTCCAAAAACGATCACTACTGTGGACCGCAAATTAAAACGTCTTCATTTCACTCTGTTTTCTCGCAGAACTTTGTGCGGCACCACTGGGTCCACAGGAGGCGGCAGGAGGGAAAATGTAAGCAGTGTGGTAAGGTAAGGGCCCAGCCACCCACGGCTACTACAGAGGGCTCCTCGGGCCTTGGCAAGCACCCAAGGTAGATAAGTTCTGTCTCTAAATGTGATGTCCCTGCATCTGTTTTTTTTTTTTTTTTTTTTTTTTTTTTTTTTTTTGCTTTTCTCTGAGAGGACTTCTTTTTCAAGTCTTCTTTTTAATTCTTCTAGCAGTCTCTACAAACAGTGATCATCTAAATAAAAGGAGATGATGATTTTATTTTTCACAGATATGGTTGCAGTGGTGTGAGGACTTGTTGCATTTTGAAAACTGAAGGTTTCCTATTTTGCCAAAAGACTTTCCTGAAGGTTGCTAGATCAGCCTATTCATTTGATCAGCAAAAAATAAAAATAGCAGTTAAGGTGACCCGCAAGTGTGGGCATGCAAAACACGACACGCATTGCTGGGCAGAGCTCTCTAGAGGACCCCATGGTTGGAATCTAGACATGTTACTTTCTTGAGACACTGCCCAGTCTCCTGTAAAAAGATGTTTTCTTCAGTGGTGGTTCTGTAAGCCCCTCAGGGTACAGTGCCCCTTGAAAGAGTGTAGTGGGTCAGGGCTGGTGGGTATTGCAACCAGATGCTGTGAAATGCCACACATTCACTAGTGTGCTGGCCTCGACTTACTTGAGAGTCTGCGTTTCCCTGTGTACAAAGATTGACCTTCCAGAGGCCATGTCTGCTGGTATGGGGAATGTGTAGCTCACTGCATGGATTCTACTTGAAGTCTGTCAATAGCAAGCAGATGGGCTCCAGTCAAGGGAAGTGATGTTTCAGGGAATATATTCCTCAATAGATTGCTCATTTATTTACTTACTCTCCTTACTCCTTTCGTCAAGCATCAGGCTGAGTTGATTGGTAGATAGATAGATAGATATGGGTGGATAGATGGATAGATAGAGAAAATAGATATAGGGAAGAGATATCTTAATACAGAAATACTGGCAGTCTGGGGCAGGATGTAGAGACACGTGGGAAGAATGTATTGATTTTGCCGTTTTGCTGTTTGGGAGGAGAACGTGTTCTATCCTTTTGTCACCATGTCCTTTGCTGGAAGGCTCTAGGTCATGGCCTTCACTTGTGACGAGTACCATTTGTTGTCTTCAACATGGTGGCGTTCAGTTAGTAAGGCGACAGGCAGGATGAGGTAAAGGTGCAGAGTGAAGGGAGAGGGGATAAGAAGGAAGGGGTTGGGAGAAAGACTAGGGCTTTGGCCCAGAGAGTCAGCCTTCTGGTCTCATGTGAGTGCCCTGCACTGGGTCCGTGTGCCTCTTCTCCTGTGGTGTCGATTTAGGGTTCATGGTGTTTTGCTTCAGGGATTGTGGGCTGTCTATAATGGGGACGAGCCAAGGGTGGGGAGAAGAAGAGGGTGTGGAAGACGAGACTGACAGGCAGGGTAGCTAGTTTTGGAGTCAAGGATGGGATTGTGGTGATGCTGTGTCTGAATACTTTCCTTTTTTTGGAAAAACATCATCCCGGAGAACTCTATGGCTCACATCACTTAGAGGTTCAGGTTATAATAGAGCAGGGAGAATTTCCTTAACCCATAAACACATTGTCTTTTGTGAGGAATATTCCCTGGAGCCATATTGCATCTTCTTTGTAGCCTCCTTTTATGGTGGCTTAGTCACCTGGCAGGAAAGTGCTGGACTCTCTGTACCCTGCGATGCCTCGCCTCGCCTCCTCCCCTGGCCAGTGCTCTTAGGCAGCATCCACGGATGCTCACAGCTTGCTGAGCACCCCGGCTATCGGTGGACATGTCCTGGTTCATCACACACTGTTCCCATAAAATAGCACGGCTGTGTTCCTCTCCTGTGTTTATAGTACTGTTGCCTAAAACGTCTCAGGCTCAAGCAGTTATGAGATTGATGTTTTTAGGTATGTGTCTCCTTGTGGGATAATAAATAGCCCTTCTCTGGATCAAGCACCTACCCTAGACTGGAGGCAAGCTAATGACTCCGTTCTCATTTACAGAGGAATGGATTGGGAAAATCACTTCAAGTCCAGGTGCTTTATGTAATTTCTCTTAGTACTATTGCCAATTCTTATACTTTCTTAGATTTTAAACCCTACAGGCTTCTCCCTTATACAGAGGTGAGCACACATTCTCATGCACACACACACACACACACACACACACACACACAGTGGAGAGAGAGGGGTGGGGGAGAGGGAAGAAAGGGGGAAGGAGGGAGGGAAAAAAAGAAGGGAGGGAACAAGGGAGAAAGCACTCATGGAGAGGAGGAGGGTGTGTCTTTTTATTCTGTAACTTAGTCATTGGGATAGGATTAAAAAAACAAGCACTTCACAAAAAAAAAAAACCCTTGTGTTTAATTTTACATGTATTTTCTGGTGTTTTATAAGCTGAGGATTTTAAAGGAATATTAGTGGGTTATTGGTGGTTTCAATCTCTACTTTTTAATTTGAAAATAAGTCTTTGGAGTGATGTTCTCTGGAGCCTTGAGTGTGCATTTGGCTCTGTGTGTTTGACTGTAACTATCCCACGAGGGTGCCCTTGATGGAGTCGCATAGTTTTAACATGCACTTAACCCCAACCTACCAAGTTTATAACCACTGTGCATCGTTTCACAGTGTCATTCATGATTCTGCATTATGAATGTGGCCGAGGTGAGTCAGAGAGAGATGAGACACTCACACTCAGACTCACACTCAGATCCCTCAACCTGATGAGGTGTTGCTAAGGAGAATATGTAAACTGAAGAGGGCTTGGCGGGGAAACCACAGAGATGAGGAGGACCACAGAGGTGACTGCTGACGGGGGAGGAGACAAGACTGGAGCCTGCAAGGGTCACAAGATTCACCAGCTGAGATGTCCTTCCAACTAGGAACATGCAGATCTTCATTTGATTCCAGTCAATAACGGCCAAAACCAATGCCAAGTAGAACCCAAGTCTCGTCCATAAATGGCGACTTTGTGACTTTGTACTATGGGATGTAGGTCAGCTGTCTATCGTTAAAGCCAGGATACATGCTGAGTCTGCCTGTAACTAACTCCTCTTCACGGTATTCACTGAGTTCATTCAGCTCAGATGCCCACAGCAATGAGTTGTCTAGAGCTATTTTTTTAAATGTCAAAATGTGGAGGAAAAGTCTGTTAATGATTATAGCTGAATGGACCCTCCAGACATTTAAACCTACAAATTAGTGTAATTGTAGAGACATATTTCTTAATCACAGTTTGAGAGTTTCTTTCATCAGGAACATTAAAACATCGTAAAACAAAAGAGCTGCTTTTAAAAAACTCACAAGTCACTTTTAAAAATATTTAATATTTTAAAGGTATTAAATATTCTTGAACAGCATTTGCAGCTATTATTTATATTTTATGTGTATAGGCGTTTTGCCTGCATATATGTCTGTGCACCACATGCATACAGTACCCATTCACAGAAGGTGTCGGATTCCCTGGAACTAGAGTTAGAGACAGCTGTTAGCCCACACCTGGGTGCTGGGAACTGAGTCCAGATCTTCTGTAAGAACGGTGGGTTTAACCATGGGGCCATCTCTCCACCCCCGAGACATCAAATCTTGAAAGCAGTTTTTTATACTATGATATTTAGTGAAACTTAGGTCTGACATATCCATATGAATTCTTTGTTCATGGGATATGCCCTTTCACATGTATGCATTTCAGAAAGTTAAGTATATATAACAGGGAAACATGACACCTGATCTTCGATTGTAATGGATACTGCTAACAACTAATTTCAGAAGAATGTGAGAAGCAGTATGTAAGATGTACACGTAAAGTACATATGATAACTTTGTAATAGGTAAAGAGAGGGCAACTAAAAACACTGTAGGGGATACAGTTGAGAAATCACAGTGAAAGGGGCCATAGGGCTGAGAAATAATAGTAAATGCTTACCGGGAGCAGCAGGGACATGTCCCATTAGAGAAATGAAAGACAAGCCGGGAGGTGGTGGCGCACGCCTGTAATCCCAGCACTTGGGAGGCAGAGGCAGGTGGATTTCTGAGTTCGAGGCCAGCCTGGTCTACAGAGTGAGTTCCAGGACAGCCAGAGCTATATATACAGAGAAACCCTTTCTTGAAAAACAAAACAAAAAAAACAAAAAACAAAAGAACAAACAAACAAACAAAAAAGAGAAATGAAAGACCCATTCTACAGTGATCTAAAAATGTGTGTGCACCAGAGTCAACTTTCCATACTCTCTGCTATCGGGCTGTGGGATGGAAGAGCACTGGTGAGCCTGTGTGCACTGGTTTTGTTTGTCTGCCTGTATGTTTGTCCTGCTGCCACAGAAGTGGCTTTTTACCACTAGTCATCAGAAGATCACGGAGGAGGTGTAGACGGGCACAAAATCTGTCTGAACTCTCTGTGCGGTCCCTGCCAAGAGATGGGTCAGAAGCCTGGCTTTTCTCCTGTCTGTGGCCGAGAGCGAGAGGAATGGCGGCAGTCATCACATTACTCTCTGTGGAGCACAGAGGTGGCTTTATGGTGTCCTTATTTGGTATCTGGCTAATTTCACTTAGTGTACTGTCATTTGGGTTCATGCAGGGTGGAGGAGGAGGAGGTAGTTAAAGGATTCAGCGTTTCAGTCGTACAAAATGAATAAGTCTCAGAACTACTGCGTAGCAAGGTCTCTATAGTCAATAGTGCTGTGTTAGACACATGACGTTTTGCTGTGAGTAAATCATGTAAGCTGGTTTACTTCCCCCCTCCCCTCTTCCTTCCCTCCCTTCCTCTCTCCTCCTCCCGCTTTCCCTCCCTCCCTCCCTCCCTCCCTCCTTCCTTCCCTCCCTCCCTCCCTCCCTCCTTCCCTCCCTCCCTCCCTCCCTCCCTCCCTCCTTCCCTCCCTCCCTTCCTTCCTCCCTAACTTGCCTGTTGCGTGACTGCTTGCTTTCGTGGTGCTTGGAATTGAACCCAGGACTTTGAGACTGCTAGGCATTCATCTTACCTCTAAGCTACACCCCCAGCCGTTACGTAAGCTTTCTTATTTCTGAAAATGAAGCAGGTGGGAGAAAGTTTTTGGAGGCTATGAATATGTTCTTGGCACAGTGCGTGGATCTGGTTTCACAGGTATATGCTTATCTTGAGTTGTATATTTAAGATCTACAGCCCTTTGCATTTTATTTGCATCACAAAAGCATTAGAAAGAAGGAGACAAGATGCTCAGGGTTTCACTGCAGTCCTCTGGTGGACGCATCCTCTGGTTTCATCCTGTGGTTGCTATCCTTCCCGTCTTTGACCTGTCACTTTCCTCTTAGGCACAGCCATGGTGTACCATGACTACTCCAGAGCCCTTTGCTCTCTCTTCAGTGTGACCCATCTAGCATCTCTTTCCGGATGCTGTTACTGGAGTTGTTGGTGTGTGCGAACTCAAGTCACCATACGTAGAAGAGTCAAAAAATGCAGGGCACAGGCAGAATGGGGACACTTCCTGATGTCCCAGCCAGTACCAACTTCCCTCCTGCTGTGGCTCTCCGGATCCCAAGGCCAATGGTCCTAAGACACATGTCCTCACATCTTCTTCCTTTTGCTTCTTCCCTTTAATGGTGCATCGTACCCCCTTCTATTCTTTTTCCCTTTTGTTCCCCAGAATCTGGCTCTAGGCATAAGCCTGGTAATAAATCTTCAATTTTGATTTCTAACCTTTCATGACCCTTATCTCCACACACATTCTATACATGCACTGCTCTTCTAGTTTTACCAGAATGTAATATGATACACTCACAAGTAAAAAGACTTTCCATAATATGACCATTTCAGATATAGCAGTTGAAAAGCAAACTATAAAAAGTTAATCAAAAAACTTTTGAAATATTTGCATTTCTGTCTCATTCAAAGGCTCAAAGATACTATGAAGAAATACCTGTAAAGCCTTCCTGGTGTCCAGTGTATAAGAATGGGACAAGAACTACTTCTCTTTTGCACATGAAAAATCAATTTCAAAGTATATCTAAATAATAGTGAAAGCAATACATATCCTATCAGAAGGAAATATTCAACTCTCTGCTATTTAAGTTAACAAAGCAAATAACACACACACACACACACACACACACACACACACATACACACACATCTGCATATAAAATGCATGACATATGTGCAAATACCGCCATTCTTACCCGACAATAGACTACTGTGGTGGTTAACCTTGATTGTAGCTTGACAGGATTCAGAATCACCATGGAAACATAGCTGTGAGTGTGACTGGGAGGTGTTTCCAAAAGGAAAGCTTCATCCCTGAATGCTTGCAGCACCATTACACTGACTCCAGTCCTGGGGCGAATCAGGAGGAGAGAGAGGGATGAGCACCGGCATTCTCCCTCTCTCTGTGTCTCCCTGAGTCTCTGTCTGCATGTTTTTTGTCTCTTTGTCCCTGTCTCTCTGGCTCTCTCTCTCCTCTCTCTCTTTTCCCCTCTCTCTGTTTCTGTTTTTCTTTCTGTCTGTCTGTCTCTCCTCCTCCCCCTCTTCAGCTGCAGACACAATGTGGCCAATGGCTGGGTCTGATGCTCCTGCCGTCGTGCCGTCCCTGCTATGATAGACTGCACCGTGCATCTGTGAGCCCCAGTAAACCCTTCTTAGAATTAGAGAATTAGAGAAGGGAGTGATTTAAAAGAAAATCCCACAGCCTTTGGGATGTAAATAAATAAAGCAAGAAAAAAAATCCCGAACATGTAAAATCCCTGTAATTATAGGGAAAGGGCGGAAGGTTGGAAGGAGACGTGGTGGGTGAGCGGAAAGGGGGCTGGAGCACAGGAGCAATCTGCCCAGAGAATTACAAGAAGCTGACCAGCAAGTTGACCTTTCCCAGCTGGACTGCATGTTGCAGGGACGTCCTGAGATCGCCCCCTGCTGACCAGGCTGGGAGGGGGTAGTGCCACAGTTTTCCTTTCACTGTGTGTCTACATTGTGAAGATTCGGTCTGTGGGCTCTGAGCCTCACCGTCTTTTCAAGCTACTTTTCTTGACTCAGTTTCTAAGGAAAAGCATACTACTCACCACGCCTTGATGTAGAACTGGGGCATCAGAAACTTCAACAGTGATGTCAGAAAAGCCCCCTTCAATTAAAAAGTTGAGTAACATGGGACTGGAGAGAGGGCTCAGTGGTTAAGAACACTTGCTGTTTCTGCAGAGGACACAGGTTCAGTTCCCCGCACCTTCATGGAAGCTCACAACTGCGTGTATCCCAAGTCCCCTGGGATCCTGGGTCCTCTTCTACCTTGTTAGGCATCAGGCACAAACATCGTACACAAGCATGCACACAGGCAAATGCTTTTACACATAAAATAAAAGTATAAAACAAAAAAATGAAATAACATGTGCTGGAACTCAATGAAAGATGAGTTGCTTAGCATTCTTGAAGAGTTGGGTTCCATCTCAGTACTGATAAAGTGTGATGAAATATGACAAATCATATACGAGTTAGTGAAGTACCTTGTTAAAGGAGAGCTTCCGTTATGCATTTAAACCAGTCTCTATAGCAATAAAAAAAATGCACACTGCGCAGCTGGCTGAGAAACAGAAGTCCGGGAGGTCTTCCTGTAGAGAAGAACTACTCTAAGCAGATACCTAGATTCGTCTAGTCAGATAAGTCTAAATGTATATCCAGGTGGACTAGGATGTTGTCCAGGAAAGACTGGTAAACGTCTAGGGCGTAGGCCTAATGGTTCCTAGTTATACATCAGTTTCTGCTGACTAGAGACAATTAGGGTAAAAACAGCATTCCATTTTGATATGGACCAGTCCAGTGCTGATGACAGAGCCAGGGTGGGCTCACCACCCTCTCAACAAGCTATTCTCAAGTAGACGGCCTGCCTCCTGTGTGTCTGGGGAACAGGATCACTCCTCCTGGGCAGTTTGATCCCAGGTATTTCCTTCCATAATTTTCTGCATGTTATGAAAAATGTTCAGTTACAAAGGATTCCCAGGTACCAGGTGCAGTCTCCAAGTCTCCATGGTCAAAGAACAACTGTTTTCCCCCAGTAATGTGGTCTCAGCACTGCAGTGACTCCTTTCTGTGACCGATGGTCTCCTGACACCGAAGTCCTGAGTGATGAACGGCAGTAATAGCTTGAGGTCTGAGGTCTTCTGGTTACATCTCATGATGGGTGTGTCCCCCATATGACCTCAGAGTCTTAGAAGTAGAGTTACGAGTGTGAAAATAACAAATTCCTCAAGCGGGACGGTGGGAGGAAGCAAGCATATTAGGACAAATTTGCACCCTCTTTTTAGTTTCTTCAACTGTGTGTTTTGTCCCAGAGACCCAGCAGCCTTTGCGAGCACGGTGCTGATAGGATAGCCTCTCAGAGCTCACGCGTCTGCTCTCTTTAGCTCCAGAAGACCACTGCATGCCTGTCAAGTGCGGAGCTTCTGGGTGGGATGCTACATGACAGGACTGGTGCATCTAGTGTTCATATTCTCATTCAGCAGTGACAGCAGCTAGCTCATTGTTGGTAAGAGGAAGCCACATCATTGGACCTAAACAGAGGCGCTCTCACTGCAACGGCAGTGAGAACACTTAGAACCAAATGGTACCAGCAACTGCAGGCTGTGGCACCAATTGTTAAATCCGTGTCTTTAGTTTTTACAAGTGAGTTCTCTCTGGTGAGAATGAACACACAAGACAACATGGTTTTGGCTCTCATCTGTTTACCCACAAGACTCTTCTTCAGACCTCTTGTGTTTGTTTGTTTGTTTGCTTGTTTGCTTTTTTTCCCCCTATGTGCCTGATGAATTAGCCAAGCCATTCAGTGTCACTGTAAGTCACAGTATGTTTTAATGTCGGGTCACTCTTAGACAATGAGCACAGTCCAGTAGTTCAGTTCCACCTGAATTTATGCCCATGGCGAAGAGGTCTCACTTTTGTCTCTGGAGGACTCTGAGAAGACCTTGTGCACCAAGAGTCCACTTTTGCCCTGAACTTACACACAAAGTTGATCCATCCATGTCCTGATCTCTCGGATTCTTCCTCTTCTTCCGGATGGACAACATTGTTTTCTATATATTTATTCATGGGAGTGTCCCGAAAGACCTGATTCAGTAACAAGAGATGAGGTGGAGCTTCTGAGATATATATACCCTAGTGGATTCTTGGTCCTGTGCATGCTGGAGTCCAGATAGTTCCACTTAATACAGTCTTTATGACAGAAGCCAGCTCGTGACACTTGGTGACTCTTGGCCAGGTATTCCTGTACCAACACCTAACAGTGCTACACCAGCTGCTTTTACAAGGTCTGCGGCCCTGTCTTGCAGAGGACGTATATCTGTGTTCTGGAATTCTAGAGTCTGTGTTGTGATTTTTCTTGTGTCACAAGGATCATTCCTCCTCTCCGACCCCTCTAAATACGTGAGGTGGAAGGGCTGCTGTTGCTGCAGAGAGGGCCTGTGGCAAAGCTCTTTCCTGTTTTGGATCCCACTGTAAGCTAGAAACACTTAATATCACCCACTAAGTGGATCATGACAGACAGTATTCTTGACTGTGGAAAAATACTGTCTCTAAAAACCAAAGAAGTTGACAAGAATGTTGAAATGCAATCATCTGCTCTTTGTCCCGGAGAGAATATTTTAGCATGCCTTTGCTCCCTGCATCTCGCAGGCCTCGCGGATGTGAGCACCGTGACGGGAGCGCCTGTCTGCCTACCTTCTCTGCTCTCTAAGACAGTCAATGTGCCTGACATTTCCTGTTCATTCACTTTAATGTGATGTCACTGACTTGACAGAACAAGGGATGGGTGGAGGGTTCGTTGGTTCAGTACATGTCACTGCTATTGGATTCTGTCCAAGGGAATTACGAGCCTAGAAAAAATATATTGCTAACCCTACACATGAATGCACATAGTTTTTTTTTTAAAGTTTCCTTTCAGAGAGGGCCGGAAAATAACTTATCCAACAAATCAATAACTGTGTCATATACTAAGTGCTGAAAGCACCTGAGTGTGGTAACACGTCACAGAACACATGAGTTCACTGCAGCTCAGCGTTTGTCGCATCTTGTTTTTTGTCATGGTGGACTGGTGAATGGAGTGGGAACATGTAGGTGTGTAAGCTTCTGCCTCTACACACACACACACACACACACACACACACACGCATATACACACATCACACATAGGCACATACCACACACACCACATGCACACCACACACACACACACACACGCACACGCACACCACACATACAGACCACATACATTCAAACCACACACACCCCACACATTCACACCACACATACCACACATTCACACACCACACACACACACACACACACAACTCCAATCTCACACAGACACACATACACTCACAGAGCAAAATAAATAAATTTGAAAAACAATACTGTTGTCATCGGAACTCACCTAACCCCAGTAGTTTTGAGGATCCGTTAGTTTTGGTTTATGTATGGCTGGGAGGGTTTCGTGAGGTTCACTTGGGAACTGTTGCTATGCATGTCCTTCCACAGAGGACCCAGAAAATAGCGTTGGCATCTACCAGTTATCAGCAGGTGTGTCTTTATTTATTTTTTAATTCTCTAATTAAAGGCCAGGCAGAACAAACAGACACGTCAGCCTTGGCCCGGGATGGGCTTCCTTTGCCATCCTCTTCCCTGGCCATTCACTCCTCTGTTTTTTTATTTTCTTTCCTTTTCTTCTCTTTTTCTTTTCCTCCTACTACCTTCTCTGATTCTCTTCTTTTTCTTCCTTTCTGTTCCTTCTCTCCTTTTACTCTTTCTCTTTGTTTGAGACTCAACTCAGAATGTTGTATCTTCTAAAACAGCAGCAGCAGCAACAACAACCACCAACAGCACAAAACCTGAGCCTTTCATACCCTGGCTATCCACACTATTGATCAATGATGTTGCCTCCCTATCAGGATAGGTGTGTTAACTTGAACATTTACCAGTTTTCTCCAGATTATTTGAGTATTTCTCTCTCCTCAGTTTTTAACTACCTATATTATGGCCAGGAGTCCTCTTAATTAGATACAGCAACATTACTCTGGGCCTTGCTGTCGTCCCAGGGATCCTTCCTGCTCCTTCAACCCATGGGTTCCAGCTTTGATAATTGGTAAGGGACAGAACAAAAGACCGTGACACTTTATTGGACCATCTGTCCACTCCCTATTCTTGTGATCCTCCAGCCATGATTTCTTTTGATTCTATTGACTGAGCAATGTGTCTTTAATCAGAAGTAGCTTCTGTGCATGTTGGGCACATTTACTGGTATGAATTCTCTCTAGATCACTCTCCATTACGGCATCAGACCGTGGCAGGTATAGCATTGTACTTTGATGGCTGAGGACTGTCATGTCATCCCTATGGCTTTGCAAGTCTCTGATTCTGCTTCCTATCAGACTGTTCACTTGTTGAGACATTTCTATCCATCAGGACTAAGCTTCAAAGGAGTCCTGCCTGTGAGCCTTTTGACATGATGACAACTTTCTCAGCAACACAAACATTAAAGCTTTGGTCAACGTGGTGTCCTATGGTCAACTGAGCGTTCCTCGCTACCCAATGCAGCTCTCTAGCATACTGGCCTCTGTGATATTTCAGTTGCCCTGCCTCTGTCACTACAGCTCAGCCTCCTCCACTGCACAGAGCACAGATCACATCTTTGTTCAGGTTCTCATTCTAGTGTTAGTGTTAGAATTGTCTTCTGTGGTTCCTAATAATTCAACTATTACTGATTCAACAACCATGTCCACTGTATGTAGTATAATCAGGATTATACACTAGTATGTTCATAGTTAACACATTATGTTATAAATGAATGTTCCCACCCAGAGAAACTCTCTAAATATTTGAATCCTGCCCCTCTTTATCTTCCACTCTCCAGACTCAGGTACCCCCATTCTCTTCCTCCTACTTATAAGCATTGGTGAGATATGTAGCCAGGTCTTTTGAGGTACATATGGCCTCTAAGACACCGTTCACTGCCTTATAGAAGACTAGATACAGTACAACCTCCAAACAAAGTTAAAACCACGTTAAAATGACAGTCTTTCCCCCCCCACAAAGGCATAATTTACTCATTGCTACTACCCTCAACACAGCTGAGAAGCCAGGAGGTACAGGATCTGACTAATTTCAGACGATTTTAAAAGTGTCTTTCTCAATTGTCTTGGATTGGAACACACACACACACACACACACACACACACACACACACACACACGTGTGCAGAGAGACACACTTAAAATTTACACACAGATAAATTGTATTTACTTCTACTAGTGAAAGGGTATTTCCTTCAACATGATAGTTACGGGGAGAGCTCAACCAATTGTTCCTTGTACAGCCGTGCAGCTGGCATGAATTTCACTTACAAGGCTGTTCAAGCTGTCCTGATTCTTTGATATCTGTGTTAGCATCAAGTCTACTCTACAGCTTAAAATGTAAACTGTTTTAACCAACCTCTTTTTGTCTTGGAACTCTGGCTGTTTTCTGTTTTTGTTTTTGTTTTTGTTTTTCACATTATAAGGGTGAAATTATATTTTTGCTGGTAAAGATATCCATTATGGGTCAAGTAGAGGTAGAAATGACTTTCCATGGTGGCACAGTCTTGTAATCGTAGCCAGTTACATTGGTAGGAAAAAGCTTTCACTTAAGGAACCTCCTGGGAGTTCTAGCATAAGGATAAGCCCAGCATTTAAAGTATTATGCAGCTTGGTCTTTACTGAACAGAATGCTCACTATCTGTAGAAAATGTTTTTGTCATGGGTAAGAGAGCTTGCTGCACACGGGTGGTGAGGTAGGGCAAGGTCCCCAGCACCCCTGTAAAAAGCTGAGTGTGAACTCATGTCCTACTTACGCCAGCACCACAAGTGAGACCGAGACATCTGGAGCTTTCTAGTAAGTCATCATAGAGCATAGACGGGGAGGAGGAGCCACAACCTCACAAACCAGGGTGCTTCTGGTTCAGTGAGAAACCCTAACCCTAAGGCAGAGAGACATAGGTGAGGACACAGCTTAGTACAGGAGCACACATGTAAACATATACATGTAGCACACACGAAAACACCACATACAAACACATATGTATATATAAATACATTACACACATACATACACGCATACACACATGTATACATAAATCTCTCTCTCTCTCTCTCTCTCTCTCTCTCTCTCTCTCTCTCTCCTCAAATAAGATCTTTATAAAAGATTAAATACAAGTGTCATAGCTGACAGATACATCCATACATTAAGTACAAGCTGGTAGCTATTCTTAGGTCCTGGGTAAGCTGTGTACCTGTGTAATGTCAGGCATATGGAATGGATCCTGGCATCAATTCTTTCACTATGTGGATGGTCATTGCTGTAGGAGTGGTATTAAGTTATACAGAGAATTCTGCTTTCTGCTCCCTGAAGGTTTTTTTTTTTAATTTTTTTAAATGAAATCTATGAGATGTTTTTACTTCCTCCTACTCCAGGAGACTCAATTTATGATCTTTCTTGTAGCAAGGATCTTCAGTCAAATGAATGAAAAACATAATAGAAATTATCAGATAATAATGTTGGCCAGTTCTGATAGAGTGTATATTAATTGCCAGTGATAATGGAAAGGAATAACTTTCCATGTTGCCAGGGAAGAATAAGTGTCTGACTGCAGGTGTGACTCAGTGCAGCCCTCGTGATAAACGTGTTACAGAACTGTTGGAATAAAGCTACTGGAAATTCTTTTTTCAAAGACAAATATTAGTGGGGAGCCAAATTGAGTCTTATAATTTCTTTGTGTTCAGACATTTTATCAGTTTATGAGCTTTAGGGATGTTGGTGGATATTGGAAACATTTTGTTTAAAGTTTTGGAGGTATGTTGAATGTTATTCATTGAATCAAATAAAACAAAAAAAAAATTGGCCTCAAGCCAAGAGGTTCTCTGATCCCAAATCTCCATTAAATACAAAATCAATAAAATAGATCCAGCCATTTTACACAACTCCCACTACTCTATTTTCAGCCGGGGTTGTAAGGACGAGTTCCACTTCTCACATGCCATAGATGTATTTAAAGATGGATTTAAAGTCACTCAGAAACCATATTTAACTTCATTCCAAAGGCTCAATTTGATTGAAAAACAAAAATCTCCAAAGAATCAACAGAGTCACTTCCTTGATATTTTTAAGTCTGGAGTCAGTTGAATCCAGACCATCTGGCCTCATGTCCTTATTTTTCTTTGAAAAACAACAGCGTCATATAAAATCCAGTCAGGGAATTCAGTTAGTGCCATAATCGCAGATCTGGACCAGAATTAAGCCAAAGTGATTAGGATCTGGCTCTTTTTATTATGCTTAAGAGACTGGCCAAAATCTCTTCCATAGCAGGTAGTCTGTGGGAACTTTGTCTACAAAGACTGTGAACCAGTTCTGTGTCTAATACATGTGTTAGATAACAACTCTGAAGCCATGGTCTCTGTGACTGATGGAAGAGAATCCAAAACGAAGCCCCAAGCTGCTTACCAGGAGGGAGGCTCATTGTCCATTAACCATTTCATAATTCTGAATAACCGTTACGCTCAGTTCTATATTACCTTATTCTCAGCGCCTCAGTTGTGAGTGTCCTTGTTTGTTTTGGGCATCTGTCTGGCTGTCAGCACCACAGTAGAGTGTGTCTGTTTTCTCCTTGAAGCTGGAAGGCTAATGAATGCTATTGCATGCACCTAGGTTGTATCCATTAATAGAGTAGCACCAAGTTTGTCTTAGAAAGGAGATGGCTTCCGTGACATGGAAGTAGAGGAGGCCCCCTCTGACAGACACAGTCACAGTCGTCTTTCATATGTATGCATAGACATTCTCACATTGTGTGTATGTAATGTTATAAAGACCTCGCAATTTGTTTCTTGGTGCTTATCGTCATTAAAGGAGATTTTGACTTGTTCCCACTTTTGGGTTCAGAGAGAAGTTAGAAGTCTTATGATTTGCATGAAGCCACCTAGGCGGTGAGAAGATCCGGGAGCTGTCCTCAGCTCTCCTGTCCTGGTGCTTCTTGATGTCTAACTCTCTGATGTGTATGAATCGAGGGACTGGTACCTGGGTCATAACATTTAGCAGATCTCTCAACGAGGCTGCAGATACTGTCATGCCACACATTGTACTCTATTGCTGTCTCACAAACAACATTGTGACCCTGAGCACTTATGAGTGAAATTTAGAAATCTAGCATGTTTTCAGTGTCTGTAGGGGACTGGTTATCTGCCTAGGAGAGGGCACTATGAGGAGGCATAGTTTCAGATAACTTGGGGTAAGATGTTTATTTAGAGAGCACAATGTTCATAACTGATTTAAGATGTGGTAACAGCAACTCCCTCATTCAGTTAATAACAACCTATGTATGTACACTGGGCCCATGATAGTTAAAGAACAGTTCAGTGTCTCTAAGAACTGTAGAGTGACCTACTGAAGGACCTTACAGTTCTTTTGGAGAAGAATAAACATACCCACCAGTGACTTAGGACATCTAAATAGTGTCTAGCGTAAGATCCAGATGATGGAGCGCATCGCCAATAGAGAGATCATTTAAATTGGAGTGATTTCAAGGTGCTCGATGTTTTAAATCTTCTGTGGGTTTGAAATGTAGATACTGCATAGAGAATGATGACAGCTTTCTAAGTGATTGACTGAGAATAAGGAAAGATGGTCTCAGACATGCAAATTTAAAAAAATAAGGCATAATATGAAATATAAGTAGATCTATCTTGCTTTGTAAAAAATTGTTGATAGTGAGAGTGGTATATTAATGTCAAAATCAATGTTGATCTGGGGGCAGGAGAGATAGTTAAGTGGATAAAGTGCTTCTCATGCATCTGTGAAGGTCAGAGTTTGGAACCCCAGCACCCACATAAAAACTGGGTGAATTTGACTGACTGCTTGTAATTCCAGCCCTTGGGCAGCAGGGAGAAATGATCCCTAGGCTGGGCCAGCCACACCAGCTGAATGAGCAAGTGCCAGGCAGAGTGAGAGACCTTGCCCCAGAAAATGACGTGGAGGGTAACTGAGGAAGACACCGCATGTTAGCCTCTGGCCTCTACTGTATACTTGTGAACATGCACTCACACATGCATGTGCCCAGACACATGCAAATGTGCATACAGATACACATGCATAATACATGCACAAACACACACACACACACACACACACACACACACACACACAGAGAGAGAGAGAGAGAGAGAGAGAGAGATCTAAAGAATATTCGAAGTTGATTGGAGGATTGTGGGTATTGCTAATTGCCTGAATGAATGGTTTATTCTTTAAGGAGAGAGGTGCCATTGAAGCCTTTGATCAGGAAACATACACCAAAAGAACACCAGCTTACCTCGTGACTGTAAAGAACCAGTGGGGAAGCCCTGTTGGTACCGCGACAAGTCATAACATGAGCACAGTGTCACGTGTGAAGTGAGCAGGGCCACACCAGAACGATGGACGGGCTGGAGTCCAGGGCCTGCGGAACCCCTGAGCTCCGCCCTGCCCTGACTCCTTCATGCTTTCCCTCACACGCTTGCTCCTTCGATCCAACAGATTATTGCTCTACTCTGAAGAAACGCGCCATCTCTCTCTCTCTCTCTCTTACTGCTCCCTCTCTAAGGCAAGCCAGTTTGGCCTCTTTGGAACACACTGAACAGTTTGATAGTTTTTGAAAAGCTTTGGACACATCATCTTGAAGCCCATTAGATTTTGTTGTCCTCTCAGTAATATTCCTGTCAGGATTCTGACGCTTGACAGTGGCGCGGGGGTGGTGATTGCTGCCGGTGTACCGAGGTCAGAGCTCACCCAGTATTTCAGTTCTTCTGTGACACAGATGTAATACTGTCCTGGGGAAAAGCCATTGCTGTTGACAGAAGGAGGTTTAGCAAGACACAGCTGGGGAGGCCGTCTGGGGATCTGAAGATCATCCCAGGAGCAACGCTCTACAAGGGCGCTCAGGAGGCATCCTGTCTGTGCTTTGTTATAACACAAAGACACAAAACAAGGTCAGCAAAAAGAAAACACAGAGTGAAGCCACGAAGAAATCAGATACAGCCAGCTTCGCCTTGGAGTCCTGTAAAATATGCTAAGTCCCTCCAGCAGTAAGCTGAAAAATACACAGAAATATTATTTACCCATCTCATTAAAACTCTTCGCCCAGAAATTTCACTGAGGCTTCTTTGCCTAAGTACCTTTTGTATAACATAAAATATACTAGACTCTCAGAAGGAAATCAGGGATTCGGCATAAATAGTATTAGTCCAGAAGTCCTAAAATAATTCAAATTATTTTAGGAATTGAACAAAGTCTCCCAAAGGGTAAGATGCCGGATTCTATCCCTGAGCCAAGTTTGCAAGCACCTTTCCTACAGATCGAAGTCTCTCTAAGAATGGTTAACTCTTCTTTGAACGACGAGTAAAAAGATCATCACTATTGCCAATTGTCATGGAGAAGTAATTACAGTCAAGGGAATCTTGCAAATCCAGATTAAGAAGTCATGTTTACAATTTCTCCCTTTCTCCCTTCGATTGCTTTTGTGGAAGGGGCTTTAACTGGGGAGGAGAATGGTGGCCAAGATGGAGAGGGAGGGAAGAAGGAATGGTAACACTGTAACACTAGGATGCTTGAGAAAGCCATAGAAATCATGTTATTATATTTACATTTGCATATAATACATGTAAGTCCATGTACACACACACACACACACACACACACACACACACACACACACACTGTTTAAATGAAATTACTCCACTAAAAGTGACAATGCTTTGCCCAAGAGTCATACAGCATCTCCCACAATCCCCAGGGCCAGGCATGGGAAACTTCCTTTAGAGATGTTGGCAACAAAATTGTAAAGACTGTCCTATAAGCTCCTTCTGTTGCCCTGGCTTTACTCCCAAAGGTTGAAGGTAACACCCCATTGCTGAAGACACAACACTTTGGAAAGAAGACGGAGTCATTGAGCTGGGTCTGACCCAGAGCCTCCTCCCTGAAGATTAGATTTTATAGACCATACATATGGTGCTACTCAAGCTGCCTAAGTGGAAGAGGATTCTAGTTCTACTCGGCTGTGACACCTATGAACCAGCCACATCAGTGCTCAACACAGAAACATATCCATGAACATAGAAACAGTGGCTCTATACCTCACTGGTTAGCCAACATCTGCCTAAATTAGACGAAAGGCTAAGTGAAGAGGAGGGAACTCCCGCCTGACATTGTAATTCTACCTAAGACGAGTGAGGTCTGAGATCTCCTAACTTTCCTAAACCAGGGTAATTCCTGACTGGATTCTAGATACTTCTTATATACACAGTTAAGCTTAGCTCTCTCCTCTATCAAAGATACTTCTTTTTACAGCAGACCAAGACCACTGCAGAAAACCACACATAGTCAAGAAGCAGAGAACAATTCCTTGTGAGGTGCCCAGCCCCAAATGCTATGTCTAAAATACATCCCCTGCACTTAAGGCTCAGGGAACATCTTGGAAGAGGGGGCAGAATGGTTAAGAGCCAGAAGATCAGGAAGTCTGCTGAGAGATTGAGTCTTTTAGATTTGGAGGGGAACCCATACAGGAGGAGTGAAATGGGTGAATCTGAGAGTAGACTCTCTGAGCATTACTGTGTACTTCCTATGTGGAATTACCTTTCCTGATGGAGGAGTCAACTTGCTGGGTGGTTCTCAACCTGTGGGTCATGATCCTTTGGGGGTAGCATATCAAATATCCTGCATATCAGATATCCTGCACATCAGGTATTACATTATGCTTCACAATGACAGTTATGAGGTAGCAATGAAAATCACTTTATGCTCTGGGGTCATCACAACATGTATTAAAGGGTTGCAGCATCAGGAAGGTCGAGAACCACTGATTTGAGGAGATGTTTTGCCAATTGTATCATCTTTGTTAGGCATGCTGGTTAAGAATGAGACTGAAAAGCTGCTTGTTTTGAGAACAGACATCCTGGGATGGGGTGGTGGTTAGAGTCTTTGAATTTATTACTCTAAGCTTGGACTTTACCCAGACCCTGACATCTAGGTATGCATTTGTTATCTAATTTCTTTTTTTACTAGGTTCTCAGATACTAAAGTTGAACAGAGCCTTTATAGTATATGACCAAGTGAAGCAATAGTGAGTGTGTGTGTGTGTATTACAATATATATGCTTATACATTTATTTTATGTGCATACACCACACACACACACACACACACACACACACACACACACGAGGCTTTTTTTTTTAAAGGAAAATCTCTTATGTTAGTGTGACTGGCTTAGAGAAGCTTATGGTGTAGGAGACACCACTACCTCCTTTGTCTCATGCTCTAGATGGTTCTGAAACAGAAAAACCATTATATGTCAGAAGGTGGAGAGGGTGGTACCGTGTGCCACATGCAGTAACGGTTACTAAAGCAATGGATGACAAAAATGATCTCTCTCGCTTCTGTAAACCCCAGGAGGGCAACTATGGGCTATAATGAAGGAGGTTTTAAACTCTCTGTCTCTTGTCCTACTGTCTCAGGGCTTCCAGCAAAAGTTCTCCTTCCACAGTAAAGAGATCGTGGCCATCAGCTGTTCCTGGTGCAAGCAGGCGGTAAGTGCTGGATAAATCAAGCAACACAAGCTCATGTGTGACCACAACTGGACATTCCAAGATGCCTGGGTTCCCGCCTACGTGTGGAGTGTTGCCCTGACTGAACATTCAAACTTTCTCAGCATCCTTAGAAGAAGCAAGAGAGTAAAATTGTACAACAAAAGGAAATATAAGTAGGGGAAAATAGAAATTGTTTACTTCTTTTGTGCAGCTGAAGGCCAGGATAAAAAACTAGAACCCTTCCCGATTCTTGCCCTGGGACTGGAATCTAATGTTCCTTTTCGATAGAAACCGACTGTCTTCCTTATCCACTAGACTGCTGAGGATTCATTCTCATACCAGAGTACAACACAGGGAGCCTCCCGTGAACTCTGCGACACAGGGTCCAGGCTTCCGGGTTCCCCTGGTCACGATGTGGGTGGCTTTGTTAGGGGGCTATGAAGAGCAGCTGCCTCTCGCGTTGTTCGTCAGGTTTAGATTCTTGTTTCTGGATTTGTTTTTGTTTTTGTTTGTAGCTATCCGTGTGCCCGCTGAATTACACCCCTTCCTTGTATTTGGCCATGCGTGTTTGTTAAGATCCCACACTAATGTCCCATTTGCTCTTCTTTTTCTTTTATCTCCCATCCTATCTATCCTGAAAAGTATCTCCTTGACCCCTTTATCCAAAACACATGCTGAGCTTTGTTATCTGCTGCCTCTGTGCCTGCTCTTCGTGTCACGCCAACTCGGCTGGCAAACTGTAGCAGCCAGGGCCAGATGGGGCGGCCGCCTATTTCTCTGCATAGTAATGGCAACCTAGCCATACCCCATCATGTATGAATTCTCTGTAACTGTTAATACCTCAGAGATGACTTCAGCGTTGGCAACACTCTTGGAACAGTCTGTGAACCCCTCCTTGAGTCTTAGTCTGTCCATTTTTAAGATAGAGTCTTCATGATATAGAATTATGTTGTCCTTTTGTGATCCTCCTGCCTCAGCTGCCTGAATGCTGTTATTGCAAAGGAAACCTGAAAAGAACGTTTGTGTTGTGTTAGTTCGGTTAAGGCGTTACAGGTCTACACCCAGCAGATGCAACTCCTCAAACTAGCAGCAGGGCAGGAACAGGTGTAGTTTGAATGAATTGCAGTTGACATTTTTGTGGGTCAGACTCTGAGCAGTATGGAGAGTCTATAAGATCCAACGTAATAGTTTCCCCAGGGCCGTCATTTGTCAAGAGCCTCTGGTTACCAGGTAGACTCACTGGTCTGGGTAATTCCAGGCCACCATCTCGCCATCTTTGGTTTTTCTTGCCATTTCCATTTCTTCCCAGTTGTCACACAGGTGTCACACATGTAACCCCTGTGCTTCTGTTTAAAAACGTGTGCATGAGTCCAAGGCTGTATGACTTCTAGTGAGACTCTATGTCCTAGGGGCAGCAGCATCTCCCTCTGGGGTTAGGTGTCAACCAGACTGTGCTGCCCATGCTGCTGGGTTTCCTGAGCTGGGAAGAGGCTGCTGCTGGGACAGCAGCTCATCTGCTCAGATAGGCTGCTGCTCCTGTGTGCCTGGGGCAACGTGACTTGTTCAGGGTCTGATAGTTTGGAGCACTTTAAGGTGAACGCCTGTATCATCTTCACTGTCTGTCGTTTGATCGAGTCACCACAGAGAGTGGCTTTTCACTTACCATTGCGGTACAGCATTGGCCAGTTTCACATAATTTTAATTTCCCAGAAAGTGTGGAAATTGATTTTGCAAGGTCACATGTGCAAAATATATACGTACAAATTACGGTGTTGATATATTTTAGTAGTACATGTAATTCCTTCTAGAAAATTTGATGTCAAAGAAAGAAGGAAAGAAAGAAGGAAGGAAAGAAAGAAAGAAAGGAAGGAAGGAAGGAAGGAAGGAAGGAAGGAAGGAAGAAAGGAAGGAAGAAAGAACTGACCTCTAAGATGCAGGAGGAATCTTGAGGTTAAGGAGCTGAGTTGTTTGTGTTTATGTCTTGGCTCCAACATTTAAAAATATACAGTTCTGAGAGTATCTCTTACTCTCTAGCTTGTAGATCACTCAAGTATAAGTTGAAAGAGTTTCTTAGACAATGTTTGAAGCCCTTGTCACTGTAGAAATACAATGGGTATGCATTGAGATTTAATTTTAATTGCTTAAAAAAAAGTAATCAATTTTGAAAGGTGTTCAAATGACATTTTGGTGGTGTGGCATTCTTCTTGTTTAATTTGTTTGTAGATTCCAAATAATCGGTGGTATGTTGAATTATTAATGATTTCATCAGCATTTTTTCCTTAATTGATATAAATTAACTACTGGATCACAGGAGAGCTTCACAATATGCAGAAATGAAAACAAAATCCTTGTGACAGCACAGAATCAAATTAGATTGGCTGTGCGTGCCAGTTTTCCCCAGACAGTCCTAATTGATGTCTGTCTCCCAACATTGCTATTACCAGTGGTTCCTGTTCACTCTTAAATAGCTCCAGTTGAAGTGGTGACTTGTGCGTTGGTTACAATACGTATAATTCAAGTTGAAACTAATTTAAATAAAAAAGTCACCATGATTAGAACTTAAGTTCTTTAATTAGTGCACAAGCTGATTTTATGTCCATTAGAAATGCACTGTCCGCACAGGACTATCACCCCAGAGTCAAAAGAGGTGATTGCAAATGTGACCAGACTGAGGTCACATGCCAGCCACCCAGCAGAACAGTGAGTTAAGTCCCTCACCCTGGGGTACTGCGGTGACTGTTATTAGCTTATATTTCCTTCCTTCCTGTAACGAATGAACACCTCCAGACCTGTGGAAGGTCACAGCACCACTGTATTTTTAAGGGCTTTAGATAAGCCAGGTAGAAGTTATCTCTTTGTGCTCTGTGACCACTGAGATTAACAGCTTCCCAGAAGAGAGCTTTTGCTTCCTTCCTGGCACCCTAAACTGGAAAGATTACTTGGGAGGATTTACAGCTGTGGTAGAAACAAACAGGCAGGAGATGGGCGTTGCCTTCCCAGCCGTCTTCATGTTCTTCTCTACATTATCTATCAGACACAGTTACGTGCACTTAGATGAGTAGAGCTCGCCCATACTCAGCCGCTTTATGTGAATGTCCGTTAGACAGTTAGCATGCAGTAGTGGGCTCATGATGCTAGGCTCCTGTTAACCCCTGTTATGTCTACAATTGGAATGAATTACTCTGGCCTCTAGGTTCCTGGCCTGGTTGAATGCTGTTGAGATGGATGTGTTCTTGATGTGTGCATGTATGATTTTGTGGATGCATGCATGTGTGTGTGTGTGTGCGTATGGTGTGCACGTGCGCACGCACAAGTGTAGCTATCCCTTCTTGCTGGGAATTACTTCGTATTCAGAATTGCTTATTAGCGTGTTTTTCTCTTCAGTTTCACAATAAAGTGACGTGCTTCATGCTGCATCATATCGAGGAACCCTGCTCCCTCGGAGCTCATGCTGCTGTTATTGTCCCGCCCACCTGGATCATTAAGGTGAAGAAACCTCAGGTAACTGCAGGATCCTGGTTGCTGCTGGCCTAGGGCAGAGGAACATTAACTGCTGTGATTTATTTGCTTTTCTCCCTCAGTAGTCTTTGGGATCCTATGACCTTTTCACCTTCATCCCCCTGGTCTGGTGCTGAGGTGTCAGGCTCATCTCACTGGCCCAACACCTGACTTCACTAGACTCTCTCATGGAACCAGATTCCCATCCTCACGAAGGCCCACTGTCCTCCTCACCCACCCGCAATGATGCTCTATGACGGCAGGTCTCCAAACTGAGTCCCAGTGAGCGTACATTGGATGCTTACATGTTCTCTTCGAAGCCTGAGGGGGCTCAACAGAGAGCAAGGTTTTCAAGCACCACAGTTTAGTTAAGACTTCAGCTAATATAAAGGGCCGGCTGTAAGTCATGACCTCCATTACATACAAGCCTGCTTAGAGAGCCAGTCTTTTCTAATACAAATCAAATCTGCTATCTTAGTACCTAATCTCATTGTGTGTGGTTAGCAGTAGCTTTCCTGTTTAAGCCAATCTTCTTTTGTTAGTCTGGGGGAACGTCCTGAGGATGTAGGGATTATCTTTCTGTTTAAAAGGTGGGTGGGGTTTATAGCTGTAGAAAGAGTAGCAAGCAAGACAATAGCACACTGTGCACTCTTATGTTCCTGGGCCTGTGAACCCAGTTAGAGCATGCTAGGTCTCTGAAACATGTCGGAGTAAAGGGCTAAGCCAACGGGAAGCCACGCTTTATTAAGGGCATATATATGGCTGAATCTCTATCCCAGAGTCCACAGCAATCTCTTAGATAATGTTGGCGTTTCCCTGGGAAGTATAATCCTGTGGACCTAGGTCTCATCTTAGTTATCTTTAGACGTTATGCTGAATATAATGGTGTCCTGGATCATGGCTAATTAAATGCTTAAGAATATCTTCTCGACCTCATATTTTGAAGTAAGGTGATAGAAGAACATTAGAACTTGAAATAAGTATGCATATATAATTATATAAGTACACACACACAGATATGTAGAGAGATATGGGGTGGATAGACAGATGACCACAGACAGACAGACAGACAGACAGACAGACAGTAGGATTCTCGTTTGGATGGCCATTCTACTCTGCTACAGCCCCACCTTTCTTCTTTAAGCTTCTTCTCGATGTCTCTACAGGATTTTCTGACATTTTTCTGACTCCATGTTGTTAATGTGCTCTGCATTCCACAATTTATAATTCTCTCAATCACAGTCTGATCACAAACTCAAGCGCTGTGCTCAATCCTGGATTTATGGCTATGGAATTCAACAGCAGTGGCCACATGACTTTTCTTTCCATCTTTAGTAATGGAACTGTGCTAAGAGCACTCTCCCTCCCTGGCACCGTTATCTTCTTTGACTGTTACCCTACACACTTTGGGCGTCCCTTCTAAAACATTGTTTTACTCTGTCATTTCTTTCCCATAAAGAATCCCACTGCTTCAGAATAAAGTCCGCATGTATCAAGAATCTGTTAACAAGCCTGAGCAGTGACCAACCCCTCATGCAAGTCTGCCTTCCTCTCCCAGAATCTACAAATAATGTTTTAGATACATTTATGTCTCCCCTAGGGAACATACACACAAAGGACTGAGTTGGGACACTGTAGTCTCTTCAAAGGTAGGACTGTGTTTAGTCTTTTAAAGTTCAGTGTATAATGAATAACATACATGCATTATACTTGTACAAAGGGAACTTCAGATGAAAGGGTCTCCTTTCACTAAATTAAAATTTTAGACACCTTTCCTGGCTTTTCCATTCTATGTCCGTATTTTTAGTGCTGGTTTACATACATAGAGATGCATCATTTGGGGCAAATACAGAACTGTAGTGCGTACAGGGCTCAGGGTTGTTAATAAGTGGTGTTGTGCTTCAGACAATTCTTCAGAACTTGCTTAGTTTGTTTAAAATGAGAATCTTGGATAGATGTCTCTAGCACTACGTGTAATTCTAATATAGGTCATTTTACGCTATTTCCACTCAGTAGATATTTCAGAGTTGGTCCATACCCTACCAGTAGGTTTTTACACTGTTTCTAATGTCCTGTTTACAGACAGTGCAGTGTCCATACTTTCTACTGCTGTATGAGGTATTCTTTCTTAAATGTCTTGTTTTGACTGAGTGATCTTTTATTGCTGGAGACCTGTGAGACAGACTGACAAATTCTATTTACTGACTAACACAATCCCCCAGAATTGCTTAAACCACTTCTTTTGTGAACTCTGAAGAACTATTAGCATGTATGATTTGAAGTTACATGGAGCTCTTAAGACTTGTTCCTCACCTTCAGAGGCAAGTTTTCTTTGTTCTTTCCTGTCATCAGAACCACTTTTATTCCAGTGGGATGCCCGGAGCAGGAGGTGAGCATCCCTTAAATACACAAAGCTCCGGCTTCTACCTTCTGTGATCTGTCTAAACGTTGTCTGATGTTTATGGAAGAGACTTCCTTGGTTATAATGAAGTGATATATCACTTTTAGGTTTTTTAATATCACCAGTTATTTATGATCCCATAACCTGGAAAAAAATCCCTCAAGGGGAATAAGAGCTAAAGTTTCATTTACAGTTAAATGGTTCATCCATAAGGACTTCCTAACTGTCCAGGAGGGAGTCATAACTCTGATAACAGTTTGGCTGGTAAGATTAGGTCGGTGGCAAGGTGAGATTGCCCTGATACCTGGTCCAAGAAGACAAAGGGCCTTTATCTTTTCTGGTGTCTTTCACAGAATGGCTAGAGGGTAGCTGCTGTTGAGATGGAAGACCACAAAACCAAGGCTGAGCAGTGTTGATTTTGTAAGGGGATCGCTTGGGCCACGGAGTTAGCTGCCCTTGTCAGAACAGGCAGGCTTTGTTTTAGAATGTCAGAGGAGGAGAAAGGTTTCTTGACTCTTTCATCACCAGCACTTTACAATCACTATTTGACATTGCCTCTATGTTCTTGCAAAACATGGCACTTTGTTGAATTCTCCAGTACTATCCCAGGAAGGGCAACCTTTGCTATTAATTTAGGGTGGGTTTCTTAGCTTGTCTTGGCTGTGGTACATCCCAAACCTGCCTTCCTAGCTATCTATGCCACACAAGGTGCTTGCTACCTTATAAGTGAGGTGATGCTGGGCATTGGTGCTCAAGCAGAAGAGAGCTGTGGGAATAGTGAGGTTTGCTGGGAAAGTCCAGATACTTGTTATTGCTGTTTCACCATTTTTGACAATATAAAATGTCCATAGATCTCACATGGTCATGCCCAGGTACTGTAAGTAAATCACTACAATTGTTTTGTAAAGAAAGCCTTGGATGCATTGGTCTTGGTGAGGCTCAGGAACATCTGCTCCATCTCTGTTGGAAGAGTGTTTTGTGTATCTGCTTCTTCCAAGAGTTGAATTCCGTGCCTGCTCTGCTTTCGCATTTTCCCCTCATTCCTAATTCCATGTTTGCCAGATGTGCTTGAGCATCGAATTACCCAAAATGTGGTAAATTTTATGATAAGTTTAAGAAAGTTGTGGAGATCTTCACCTGGTGCAGTAGAGCTAGGTCATGGAATTTATTTGTTGAGCTCTGTCAAGAATGGAGGCCCCTAGTGTATTCCTGCAAACACAAGCAACTGGTACTTGCATTTATTTGGTCTAGACAGGAAATGAACTAACACACCATAGTGGCGAGGAGACAAGCCATCACATCCCGAGCATGGCTATCCAAACTAGGAGAGGCTTAGTAAATGCTGCTAGTTATATAATATTTATTTTTTTAAACCCCATGATTGTGGTATGGTTGTGTACTTAGGACTTCTGCTAGGGAGAGGCTAACAGATGTTAGCAGATGCAGTCATGGGATGGCTACAAAACTAATTGCTCCGCATACCTTTTCTCGTTCGAACTCAACAACTGTCCTGTGAGGTAGGTGTTATCGCTCCATGTTAAAACTAAGCACCTGTTATTTTAAACACTTGCCTGACCTGGAAGTGTGTGCATCTCATCACAGAGAGTTGCTGCTGAATTTGTAGCAAACCCATCAGATTCCCATCTCTCCTTGACTCAGGGTGATCTGCTTTATCAGGGTCTCTTTAGTGCCACTTTTCAGGTACAAACCCACATTTTCGTCATCAGATACATGTTAGCATCATGATTGTTTCATTCACAAAGCTTTTAAGAAGAATCTTTGCTTTGGCTTCACTTCAAACATTTGAGTCTTTCACGGGGGTCTGGGTCTGAGCGAGGCTGGTATGTGATTGGTTGAGTTGTTTGGAGGATCGTTTGATGACACCTAACAGAAGCGTCTTCTGCAGCTGCACCTAGCTCTAATTCATCCCTTTTCTATACAACTTTACCAAAATATGACGTCAACTTTTATGATGCAGAAGAGACAAGATTATTGTAAAGCATCTCATTAGACTCGTAATGTCAAAGCCAGGAGACCAGTTTGTAGAAGTGTAGTCAATAATGAATGTCGAGAGAAACTCCGGAGTCAGGAGGGCCCCATTTTCGGAATCTCTCTTCTGGAGAGTCTGCAGGGTCCTGAAGACATTTTCCTTTCATGGAAGAAGAAAACCTGGGGATGCATGGTGGTTCTTCAAAAATTTTCCCCAGCCTTGGTGAACACAGGCTGCACATCAGTTTGCTTCCCGCCCCCCCTTTTTTTTTGTTTAAGTAAAATAAAAAAAAGTTAGCTTGTTTGGATTGTCTTGGTTCCGATGTAATTTGTATATTATAGACAAATGTTTAGTTTTGAACGCTCTAAGGAAAAAGTTATGTGCAGATTGGCTATTTTGATTTCTTCAAACTAGTTTGAGAACTATTAACTGATCAAATAATGTAAGTGTGCATTCTAATGTCTAAGCTAAGAATTCTGCATTTCAGGCTCTCAACACTTGGTCAAACATCTATTATATGGTCAGTACTATCTTACTGTTGTGAAGATGCAGCCTAATCAATTATTAAGTCCACTAGTTAAATCTGATTTATGTTCACTCTTCAGCCAGTAAGTGTGACTATCCTTTAAGACTCCTTCCTCCTAGTATTTGTAGCAAATGATAAGAGAAAATGATTAGACAAAGTAGACTGTGGTTCATAAAGTCTGTAAAGTGAAATCAGGAGTCACTATGTGTCAACAACTTGAGTTACTTCCATAAAAAGTTCAAGGCTAACTTAGTGGCGAGAAGACATTTATAATAATGGGTCTTCCGACAGAGAGAGAAAAATAATGCTCACCGCTCCACTATTGTAAGTAACCACATTAGGATGTCTTCCCAGCATTTAAAACATTATGCTTCAGTGTTGATAAGACTGTTTGGTTGTGAAGTTCTCCTGGGGTCAAAAGAGCATTATTTTATAACTACTACTAAAACATATCATAAAAAGTAAACGAAGAAAGGCAATGAAGCAAAAGAAAAAGATAAAAAAATGGCCTCCTTTTCTACATTTCCACATAGGTGATCTCCATACCAGGAGATGAACTTGAACTTGGTTGGGCGGGAGACGGACCTGGTTGGGCGGGAGACTGGAGCCCCTCAGAGAATTTGGGATTCTTCCATTTGTACTGGGAGGGTTGGCAGGTATACCATGTGTTGTTATGTGAGTCCCTACGAGCCCCGTGGCTCTCGCTCCCTGCCGCCTCCTGGCGGGGAGTCAGTTGCTCTCTCTGGAGCGCTCTGCTGGTCTCTGTCTGTGGCTTACCCATGAGGAGTGGCTTGGAAGTGTCAAAGCATGAGAAGCATGCCGTCAACAGCATGCGCTGCTGTCCTCTTCTACATGGTCCTGCATGGAAAGGCCGGGGCTGCCTGCCTCCGAGCTCAGCTGCTCTCTCCTTTCCCCACAGAACTCCCTGAAGGCTTCCAATCGGAAGAAGAAAAGAACAAGTTTTAAAAGGAAAGCCAGTAAAAGAGGAACCGAGGTGAGTCTTTCACAGAGATGCGTGAGACACACAGCTTTCTCTGTAGCGGCTACTTAACCCGAGGATCTGGCCCGCCCTTCATGTTGTGATGTGTCTTCTATGAGCTCCTTTCCCCCTTCAGCCATTCTAAGCATGTTGGAATCCTTCATGTTCCAGACCCATCAAGCCATCCATCGGTTAGTTAAACCCGACCTGCCATACCAGAGGCAGAGGGTCTGCCTTTGCTTGGGCACGATGCTGGTGATAAGAACCAACACGTCTAGAACTCTTAGAGTGTGAAAACCAGAGCGTAGCTCGGTTTTCTGGACTAAACTGTAGTTAGAGGTGCTTTGTCCCAGGGCACTGCTGTGAAGACTCAGCCTGATGGAATAAGACTCACGATCTCAGGGTGTACGGTGTACGGTGTTCTCTTCCCATTGCTTTGCAATTACGTCCAAGCCATGGGTATTTATCCTAATGGTGCCGCCTCCCTTCTCCAGCAGGAAACCAAAGGCCGTCCTTTTGTGATCAAGCCCATCTCCTCTCCTCTCATGAAGCCTTTGCTTGTCTTTGTCAACCCAAAGAGTGGGGGAAACCAGGTGAGCCGTTTTTCATGTGTTTCACTTTGAATATTCGATATACCAAAGGCACGATCCCCAGTATTGAGTAAAACAGCATCCCCAGAGCCCAGGCATCTGAGCTTTCCCAGGACCCGGACCAGACTCAAAGCCTTGAGCCTGCAGTCTGCCAGTCTCCTTCCATGCACAGATAGACCAGAGGTACTCCGAAGACCTCGACACTAGCATTTTCTATACAGATAGTCTGGAAGTGTCCTTTCAGAGTTCTTAGTTAATAGACTTCACTGAAAAGCAAAGGAAGATTTATTCACGCTTAATATGGCCACACTAAGGGAGAACAACAGAAAGGTTCAGTGGCCCCTGCGGCCCTCTCCCCTCAGTTTTCATAATCAGGAATATCTTTGCAATGTGTCTTTATTGCTTCCTGTCATACTTTAACCTGACTCCTTTGTCCCTGTCCTTAGCGAAAGGAACAACCATAGCTCATTTGTCACAGCAATTGTAAACAAGTACCTCAAGGCCAGAGGAAATAGTCCATTTCACGGACTTCATTAATTCACCTTCTCTTTACCCCGCTCCTGCACTCTAGCTTAATATTTACCCACTTAAGGATGCAAATATGTCCTCACGGGAGAAAAGGGCACTCCCACGGCAGCCTGGCGCTGGTTTTCTCTATAATACGGTCCTTTATCTTTTTATTCATTTCTTGTCCTACTCCCTGGGGCTTCTTATTAAGGCTCCTCTGTGGGCTTTGATTTTCCATTATATTCTTGGGAATTTAGATGTAAAAATATTTTTTTTTCTGACCATTAAGCGTACACTTTGCAGTTGAAAGACTCTTTGAAGTTTCACCATCAACAAGTAGAGATCTGAGCCTCTTTAATGGTCTTCATGAAGAAGATGTCATGTCGTTAGGGTTTGAACGGGAGTCTTCCAAATGATGTCATCATTGCTAAAATAAGGGCCATTTCTTAGGATGAACTGGTTACAGTGAGACTTGTCACACGAGAACCTGTGGTTTCAAAGAAACCTCGGGTCTCCTCTCCTCCTCCTTCAAGATTCCTGATCACTTGAAATGTTCAAACCCAATCTCAGTACCATGGAGAACAGATGTTAGAACAAAAAAACAATGTATTTTCTGCACCTTCAGTTTCCTGTCTGTGAGTGGTGAAGCCCTTCCTAGTCTAATGATGTGGTTCTACTGGAGAAGGACCTAGTGAAGGGTTTCTTAGGGTTGGTGTTCAGTTCTCCCCGACACGCCCACTCAGGGGCTTGCCTCCTTGAAGCCTAACAAGGGTGATGCAGTTGAGAATCCAGAAAATGATCAAAGTAGATTCAGTTAGTTTCGTGGTTTCAGTAGTTAGTCTGAGCACTGCAGGCTAGTTAGTATCTACTAAGTTGTGTCAGGACATTACCTACATAGTATGTATTTTTGAGTAGCCCAAGCTGTCTTTGAGCTCCCCGGATAGTCAAGAGTGACTGGGACATCCTGCCCCCTCCCTCCTGAGGATTACAGCATGTGCCGGCATGCCTGGTTAATGCAGTGCTGGGGGCAGAACCCAAGATTTTATATGTGCTTGGTAGGCACTCTGCCACCTGAGCTGCACCCCAGCCCTGAGGAGTTCCTTAATCTCCCTCCCCCTCCCCCACATAGGTTTTGTGGTTGTCCTTGCCTTTGTGAGGCTAGCAAGCCAGTTATGATATAGCCCTGTTCCTGTTCCAATCTCCGTGAATGAATGATGAAAGACTTCAGACGTTATCGAATGCTGCCTCTCAGTTCACTAAGTACTAACAGATCGAGGACGCCTAAGTGAATTTGGAGGAAATCTTTTTTTGTTAAGGACAGGGAGGGGGACATAAATCATATGGCATTTGTCCTATGTTCCAAACTGAGCACGTCAGGCTGTAAGAGCTGTGGAATTGCATAGGGAAACAGTGACTTTGGAATGATCAGGGGATGGATCAGAGGGGTTCTGTATAGTTGCTCAGAGAGAAAATCTGAGAGGAAAGTCCCCTCTCTTCTCTAACACGGGAAATTTCTGGTCCCTTCTAGGCTCACCGGTGCCTTTCTAAGCCACTTTCAAAATCAGTCACCCCCTCACTGTGTTCTAAGGCCCCGGGGTACACCGGTCCCCCAGGGATGATAGCAATCTTGTTCTCGGGGTTGGTGTTCTCTCTGGGTGTAGGTGTCAGAGTACTAGGGGGATTTTTAGGGCTTGGAGCATAGTAAACTAACAGTTGTATAGTGAGAGATTCAAACATCAGAGCAGACGCTGTGGCACACAGTCTGCATTTCGATGACACTGCTGTGAATGTAACATGCAGGGGGAAAAAAGGGAAATGTGATTGGATAAAGGTTTCCCGCCCGTGGAAAATGCCTTAAAACTTGGGTTTGTGCCACTGAAACTATATTTAGAGTACTTTGTTTTTTGAAGTCTTTTTGTTTATGAACAGCAACAATAAGGTAACATGGCTAAGTTTAGTGTGCAGATAGTCTCCTGGGAGCCTGTTAAGGCACAGGCAACGTCTCAGAATGTCATGATGGCCAGGGGAACCCAGGTAGAACGTCTCATCCCTCACATGTTCTAGATGCCGCCAAGGCTTTGGAAGACAGATCTAGCTGCCTGGCCAGGGTTTCCTGCTGCCATAAGAGGGGTGGCATATTCTGGTTTTTGTAGTTTAACAATCAATATTTCACTTATCCTACTCGTCTGGTTTTAGGTAAAATGCGTTTCTGACTCATTTCCTCTCAGAAGAGTAGGCTCCAAAACCACTTTTAAACTTGTGTTAAAGTAAACAACTAGTTGATATCGCCATCTAGTGGCTAGAAAGAGAACTGCCCAGTGTGGAGTTCCAAGGCAGATGTGTGGAGGAAGCAGGGAGTGGGTAGGGGGCTGAGGGTGTAACTGCTGGTGGACAGATTTATGCTGGCTGAGTTCATACCACTCCTTGTGAACCAGTGTTCCCCGAGAAAGCCACCCTCCTAAGTCAGGGGCCGAGTGTATCAACAGAGACAGAGGGAACGGATGAAAGACCCTGACTTCCGATGAGAAATAGATTCCATAAACTGTCTCCCAAATACTTCAGTACATAGCCTCTGTGAAGGAGTTAGATTTTGATGTGCTGGAAAAGTTTCAGTCTGGAGTTAGATACAACCTATTGTTTTCTACAAATTTAGGCTTCTATGGGTCAGATCGGTTTGGAGAGAGAGAGAGCCCAGGGACAGTAAGTAACCGATGAGGGGCCTGGCAAGACTCCCAATCAAGAGTACCCAATAATAGCTACAGAGACCAATGGTCCGTAAGTTTTTATACCTGGGAGTGGAACAGGAATTCATGAGCACCATCCTGCCCCGCCCACACTCAAAAAAATCAAACTAGGGTATAGAAGTTGCAGGCCTCGTGCTTGGCATGCAGCATGTGAGAACTGTCATGTGCTGAGACTTGCTAGTGGCAGCTGTGTAAATGACTGTGTAAATACTTTCCCAGTGTATCCCATTTGTGTGACCCGTCACCTCCCTGGTGTTGGGGTTTTAAATGTGTGCCTGTCTTTTTAAGTGGGTAGTAGAGATCAAAACTCAGCATCTTCACCCTTTCATAGCAAGTACTTTATTCACCCTTTGGCCCAACATTACTTTTTAACCCATGCTAAGTCTATTCATGCTTAGAAGTGGCCAAGCACTGTTGCACAAGCTATTTCTGCTCAAGTCCAGGGCTACCGGCCCAATAGACTGAACTGAGAACAGGCTCTTTGGGGCACAGAAGGCACAACTTGCCAGACTTTGTAGACCTTCCTCTCTTGGAAGGATACATTAAGATATGAGGAGTCCCAGCGAACGGATTGAAAATGAGCAAAACTGAAACCATGCCGCTGATCAAACCTTTTACGGAAACTTTAGGTTGAGCAAAATAACCTTTCTGCCCTTTATAGTTTCCTTTCTTGAAGGCTGTTAATGATCTCACATTGTCTGCGGAACAGAAGCTGAAATCCTGGTGTGTGTTCTTCCGAGGCAGAGGTGGGAAGGCGTGTTTAACACCAGCCATTTATGCTGCTTTAAGGATGAATCTAAGACAGAAAACCCGACTTTCAGTCCAGCCAGTGGGATATGTTGTATAAAGTACTTTGTCATTAAAGTGATGCTTAGGTTATCTATTTAATGTACAGAATGATCAAAATAATCCTGAATGCGTTTGGTAGGAAGGCTCAGGATGGGAAGACAGAAAATGCCGTTCATGTGGCTGGTATGATGTCCTTAATCCATGCTTGCATTTGACCGGGAGCAAAATATTTCCTTTGGTGAGGCTGAAGGAGGTGTGCTGATAATTAAGAATGGAATGTTATTCCTAAAATTACAGCAAGCGTGCGATAAGGCAGGACTTCTAGATTACAGCTTTGGGGGAATCTGAGGAACAAAAGACCTGCACTGGCTCCTGCACCATCCGACAGAGTAGTGAGATAATTACCGACCGCGGCTGACCCCGGGTGGCGAGGGTAACTGAACAAATGGGTGTACTAAGAGCAAAGAAGAAAGGGAGCAGCAAGCAGGAAGGTGCCTTTGGGGCCACACGCTGTGCTAGGTTGATTCCCATAATCTCCCTGCACAGTCCCTTTTCATTTACACGGGGCACCTGTGCCAGAAGCTGAACGCTCTCCGCTACTCAGAACAAGCCCAAGCTGCTTAGTTCTCCCCCCGGGCTTCGAGCTCTCTCTACGCTGCTGGGCCAGCCCTTCCACACACAGACCAGACTGGCAAACAGCAATAGTCTTAGAAACAGTTATTGCTCTACTAAAGGAATGGCATTGTACTTGACAAGCTGATAAACATGACCAAGCTATGACTTGCTGTGGTTGATAAAAATGAATCCGTTTGCTCAAGTTTAAAGCTCTGCTGATATTAATTAAAAAATGTCATTTGTGTCTTCTTTTTCCTTCAGTAAACTTTAAGAAGCATCTACTAAACTACCTTTTGTCTATGACTATCACAGTTTCTCAAAACCACATCAGGTGACTGAGGAAGAGTTGGTTTAAGCTGGCATGGACATGTAGATCAGAAAGTGTTAAAATAGGATATGATGGTATTAGCTAATGCCATTGAACATTGAATTTTAAACTTTGTTGTTTGGATTTTTATTTTCCACATCCAATATGAAATATTGATAATATTAGCTAGCTATGAATTAATTGAAATAATTTTTCTATGTGAAGCCAAAGTAGTGAACACATATATATTTTATATGAAAAGGTTTAGTTCTATTTGTATATATGGCAATATTATTTTTGATACAGGCATAGTCCTTTGTCTCTGGATCTTGAATGCTAATATTATGGGCCTGGGTCACCATGCCAGACACACATAGAATGTTTATATGTAAAATATATTTACTTCCATTTTGTCTGCTTCAGTGAGTTATTTCAGTAAAACTACAAAGAGCTGTTTTTCTGTGTAACCGATGTTAAATGACATAGGCTGGCCACTTTCTATATAAAATTTTCATCATTACAAAGTGATGTCAACCTAATAAATACTGTTCATTAGGCACATACCACATTACTGCAATTGAGCCTTGCAGAAGTGCACACACTCCATTCCATATTAAAGAGAACACACAGTAAGCCTAACAAAATTATTAGGCTGGACACCCATCTCACCTGGGCATACACTCAGTCCAGGAGTATGTAAGTACATGCATACGGTCAAAGCTCATGACTTTAACTACTGTTTCCTATGGCTTGTAATCAAATATTATTTGAAGGATTTGCTTAGTTTTGTGTGTGTGTGTGTGTGTGTGTGTGTGTGTGTATGCGCGCCTGTGCGCGCGCACCTAAGACCACAGCCATCAGATCTTCTTGGGGGGGGGGACTTGAGTTACATGCAGTTATAAGCTGCCATTGTGAGTGCTAGGGATGGACTTGGGGCCATCTACAGGAGTGCTATGCACTCTGAAGCCCTGGGCCATCTCTCCAGACCATTAAGTATGATTTAAGAGAGGATGAGTTTGTTCTTTTTTGTTTGTTTGTTTGCTTGGGAAAAATGACTTTTATTTATTTGTTTGTTTATTCCTTTATAGGGAACCAAAGTCCTACAGATGTTTATGTGGTACCTGAATCCACGGCAAGTCTTTGATCTCTCTCAGGAAGGGCCAAAAGATGCGTAAGTCTGGAAACATGCTCCATAGTATGGCTGTAATATGGACCGTTGGAATTGGGGTCCATATTACAGTGTTTATGATCGGATGGCCTGGGGAAGTCTTTTCTGTTTGTCTTTTATTAACTTTCTTACCTGTATTTTGCTCCTCTTGAAACCTCCCTAAGACCCCCACATGCTGTCTTTGCATTTGTTTCGACCACATTACTGTCTGGTCAGTGGTTGGTCAGTGCCTGCTGCTGTGTGCTTACTGCTAGTGTATGCAGGACTGAAGCCTATTCTTAGAAAGGACTCCTTGCTTTTTTGTTTATGTGTGTCTGATTTTGGAAATATGCTTAAGAGTTGTGAGTTTATAACGAAAAGGGTCAACATACGTATGAATAAACTTTCATTCTGGAGAGATTATGTATGTATGAATGCATCCAGAATGTGTGTATGGGGATAGGGGATGGGGAGAAAGGAGAAGAAAGAAGAGAGAGGGAAGGAGAGAGGAAGATGGAGGGAGAGAGGAAGGGAGGGGAAAAGGAGGGAGGGAGAGAGGGTGGGGTTAGTGAGAGGAACTCATTGTAGCTTCAGAAGCTGCAGTCCAGTGAGACAGGCATTTCATTTTCTGTTCTATCCCCTTTCTAGATTTCTGTGTTTAGTTAGAAATGTTGAAAATGAAGTCTAGATGTACACGACCCAACATGGCAGCTAAGAATGGGGCGTTTCTGCTCCTGTTTGATTCACTGTTTTAAATCTATTGCATCACTGAGAAAGTTCGGATGACATTTGAGCTGGCAGTTAGTTTTTTAATAACCAGTGATGTCATTGTGAAAGAGATGTCGATACAATGGTTTCCAGGAAATGGTATTCCTGTATAAAAATGGGTAAATTAGATATTTTAATGGGTAATTAGGTATTTCATGTAAGAAAGTAACAGCTATGAAACAAATTTCTAATGTTTCCTTGCTCTGTCTGCATTTCTTTGCTACCAGGGTCTGCTGTGAGACTTCTTTATTTTAATGTTTATGTCACATTAAATGTGCCTTGTTGGCTTGTGGTCTTTGGATTTTATACTTATTAATATTTTTCAATCGCTTAAGTTATACTTTACATAGATGTTTCATAAGGACTATAGCAAGGTGAGAAATATTTTCAGGAACGCCTGTGCCGTTTATTACGGGTAAGTAGACGGTGGTTCCTGGAGCAGAGCTACCAAGCCCTGCCTGCCTTCAGCAGGAAGCTTCGCAAAGGCAGACGACTGTGTTCTCTTGAACCCAATCAGAAAGATGAAATGATCTGACTCCAAACAGGCACATTCAAAGTAAAAAGAAACCAGCGGGCTTCCCCACCTCAGGCTGAGCGCGGAGGAAAGACTGTGAGCGAGCAGGCTAAGGTGGACTCACACTCGAGGTAGTAATGGCAGTGACGAGTCTTCTCCGTCTTTTTCAGCTTTCAATTTTTCAAGGATTAAGAGTGAGAGGTGTAGATTTGAAAGGTAAAGAGACTCAGGAAAAACTTTTCAAATTTAAATAAGGAGGAAACCTAAAGATTACTGACTATCAGTTAATCAGGTCGTTGTCCCCCTCTGAGAAAGCAGAAGGCAGAGTGACAGAAAATGGAAAGCGGAAAGGAAGTAAAATCCTAGACAGCAAGATAATGTGGATTGAGAGGATGGGGAATTATGGGAATTCTCTCACCCAGTGTTGGTCATGGAGCACCTTAGTCCTATGGTTTCTGATTCAGTGGCAAGAGGCAGTTTGCCTTGGTTCTGCGGGCAGTGGAGGAGCGCGCGTGCTCTCTGTGGGTAGCGCCTGTGTGTTTGCCCTGAAGTTCCTCTCTACAGAGAACAAGGTGCTCACCTTGTCTTCCATTTCCTTTCCAGGCTGGAGCTGTACAGGAAGGTACCAAATCTGCGCATTCTGGCCTGCGGCGGGGATGGAACGGTAGGTCCTCGAGAGAGAATCTGTTCTCTCCCTTACCCATCTATCGTCCTGATTGGGCTCCCTCGGGGAGGTTTATCTTCAGCCCCAGTCTTTTCCTCGTCCTCTCCAATGAATGCCTGTCTGATGAGAGTCATAATCCCCGAGGCTGAGAAGGGCTTTCCCTGTCCTCTAGGGAAGCACTCAGCCTTCTACATCTACGGTACTGCGCTGTGTTCTGTTGCAGAGTAAGGACTTTGCTGTCACTGGATAAAGATTTTCACAGATGGCTAATTCCTTTTTCAAATACTAGCTGACCTATTTTCACTTATCCTTTCATTAGCTGTTGTTTATTAATCAACTTTGTCTTAAAACCAATACATATAAACAAAATTAGTATCTCCAGGCCTCGCCATTGTAGTCCTTTTTGACGGTAGCTGTCTTACTAAGGAAATCTGCTGCCTCATTGCGGTTTTGATGTGCATTTGCTTGAGTATGGTGGTGTTGGGCTTTCTCACGCAGAAGTGTCCTTCATTGTTGTCTCTTGAGAAATGCTTATTGCAGTTGCTCCTTTTAAACTGGATTGTGCTTCTGTGGTTGAGCTCTTTAGAATTCTTTATTCAGTCTGGATAGTAACCCTTGGTCAGATGTATCGTTCGTAGAATGAATAAATAGAAAAACAAATATATAAAAAACAAATAAACAATTGTGAAACAGTGATGGCCAAGAGACGCAGACATTGCTCAGGTCTTTCTAATGACACAGACGGATATCACGTGATAAGGCATGTGGTTCTCCATGCAAGCAGCATATGGGATCTAGGGTTCAAACTCAGGTGGCCAGACTTGTGTGGAAAGCACTTTACTCGGAGACATCCACCAGGATCACCTACCTGCCCTGCCCTGGACCGCCTGTCTTGTGTTTTTAATTTTGCTGCTAATTTTCAGGTAAAGGAATTCTGTTCTGTTTATTTTTCTTTTTTTTGCCAAGATAGGGTTTCTCTGTGTAGCCCTGGCTGTCTTGGAACGCATTCTGCAGACCAGGCTGGCCTCAAGGCGCAGAGATCCTCCTGCCTCTGCTTCCCTCGTGCACCACCACAGCCCGGCTTGTTATTTCTTTATGGGCCAATGGATGAGAGAGCTCAGCAGGCAAAGAGAGGAGCTTGCTGCCGACCTGATCATCTGAGGTCAATTCCTGGAACCCATGCGGTAGAAGAAAACAAAAGTTGGCCTTGTCCTTCACACGCGGGGCATGGCGCGAGCACAGAGCACCCATCGATTTGTATCTTCTCTCTCCCTTCCTGCCTCCCATTCTCTCTGTCTCTCTCACAAACATTAAATAAATAATTAATTAATTAAAATTCCTTTATCCCAGTTGCTTCTTGTGGTACTGTTCTTTCTCTACCTTTTCTTGAGTTTCCTCAAACCAGCTGTTTTAAAATCAGCAGTCTAAAAATTTTCACACCCACCTACTGTGGTTACTTTCTTGTGTTTTACTTTTACAGTAGGTGAGACCCTGGTTTCCTGACAGCTCTCTCGGTGTTGATTTGTGACATCATCTGATGTCTCCTGAGCATCAACTCTTAGGCTTTTATTCCAGTCTTTGTATTTTGGTTTTACTTGTGCCTTTCCTTACTGAAACTGTTGAGCGTTTCTTTTGCTGTTTCAGCATTAGATGACTAGTTCCGGCATTCACCGTTGGTGTGTTGTCACAGTTTTATCACTAGAGGGCAGTCTAAGCTCATGCTTCTTCTAATCCACATGGTATGTAGTTCAGCTTGAACCAAGTTATAACCTAAAAGAATGGTGATCAACTCCCAATCCTGGCTGTACTTCTGAGCTTCACTCGGAGCACAACAACTTGCCTGTGCTCGCAGAGAGAGCATCAGGCTTGTGGTCGCTCATGTTGCAAAGCTGTTTCATGCTATGAACTGAAGAGAGCACTGGAGTAGCCCTGTAGCTGGTGATGCTATGTGCTTTGAATAGTTCAAACAGACTTATGGCCTAAGACAACTAGAATCAGATGAAGATGCTGGCCCAGACACAAGTCTAATAGACCAGGACTTCTGTATATGTTGGTACCAAGGTAAGTCCAGAGACTCTTTTGTTAGCACAGGCCTAGGAATGGAAGCTTTTAAAACTTTCCGAGTATCACACCTGGCACTGGGTTCCAAGGCCTAAGGTATCCCATCATCAGAAAATAGAAGCTTACTCTGCACTAGGCTGGGCTAAGATTGGGGTGGTGTTGGGTGTTGGGGAAGGCAGTTTCATTGTCGGGTTGTACTTATATTCCCCAGCTCAAGGAGCCAGTACAGTCTCAGGCTGAGGCTTAAGCCACAGTCAGAAGGGATTCAGGCCAAAATAGGAGTCTTTCATACTGGGGCTCAAGATAGCGGCCAGTGGTGCTGATGTGCGACTAGAGGCTCTTCCATTGAGTACTTGCTTGGGCATGGCTGTGCCACCTCAAGTCTGAGGTCAGAGGTGGTGCGTTGGCCACCAACACTGGGGCTAAATTGGGTCACAACTGAGTCTCACAACCATAGGGACCTGTGCAGTCCTGGGCCATCTTAGACCGGTTCCAAAGCAGGCAGTGGGAAGGCCAAGGCTTGAGTCTGCCCCTCTGGAGTATGAGTCTGTTTCAAACGATTGGGCTACTAGTTGGTCAGGTCTAGCCCAGTTGTGGGTCCTTTGGTTTTCACCTGGTGTTAGAACCCATTTTTGTGGCTTAGTACTGAGCTTGAAGTCAGAGTTCTGGGCTCGCTTTCGTGCCCTGCCAGCCGGTTGAGTCTGCCTCTGCTGCCTGGGGCTGGCGAGCAGAGTCTAGCAGAGGTAATTCCTGCTCCCTGAGAACTGACCTAGCGCAGGGTCAGGGGCTGTTTCTCTTACATCTGGTTTCACTCTGGTGAGACTGACGGAGTTTCAGGTCTAACCTAATTTCCTCCTCTTCTCCATGTTAGGCTATCTTTCTCCCCAGCACTCGGAACTGGCTCCTTCCCATCTTCTTCAGTGTTTCTTTTCCTTGTACTTTGACCAGGCACTGAGACAGCTCACCGGAGTTGTTGGCTTGTGTGGAGATGGTGTGGAGCGTGGCAGTTTTTCCAACTACCATATGGGTGAAGCGATTATTGCTGCAGGATCTTGCCACATTGTTTGCCACAACTGTCTTGCCACAATGCTATTTGCTCTTAAAAGTTGCTTATATTCTGTGCTCTTCTTTTGTTGGAAGTAAAATGTAGAGCACTGGGTAACACAGTGTTGTTTCGGTCGTCAGTCCATTTCATTGGCATCTATAACATTTCTGTTTGTGTGTACATACATGTTCCTTTATGTTCAGGTGTATGGAGAGGTCAGAGGTCAACCCCATGTCTCTTCCTTCATTACTCTACACCTGAACTCTCTCTCTTAAAGACAGAGCCTCTCAGCCTTTCACTGAACATGAGCTTTCAGGTGCCCCAGGATCTTCCTGTCTCTGCCCCCTACCGCCCCATTGAGGGGGTATAGAGTCTGCACCACCAGCCACACCCTGCATTTTAAGTAGGAATTGGGATTTCAGTTCAGGTCCTGATGCTGATGCAGCAAGCACTGCCTACTGAGCCATCTCCCCAGCCCCTCTTCTGGGTTATTTGCGAGGGAAGTGCAGAATCCATGTTTATCATGTCTCACTTATAGCTCCCCTTGGCCTCTGTCTTCATGCATTTGCCAAAGATGAAGAACAGTCAGGGAAGACTTTGCACTTTCTTCTGGGTTTGGAGTTTAATGTTTCAGAATGTCAGGATGTGTTATGGACCGTCTTTGGTTTTCCCTTAAGTTCCCTAATTCTGATGCTTTATTCTTGAAGATAGCAACAGAATCTCCTCTCATAATCTAGGAGTCCTGGTCACAACACTGGATGTATAATATATGCTAATGTATACACGTTATATGCTAATGAACGAAAGTGGAATAGGGAAGATCAGTGGTTCCTTGGGCTCTTGCTTAGCGAAGTATCCTAGTTGAGAAAATAGTGTTTACCCTTCTTCAAGGTTTGCAATTATTAGCTTGTAAAGTTTTTTTTATAAAGTCTTGTAGCATAAAGGAAAAGCGTGTTTTAAAAGCCTGTGTGCTGATTGGGTCTCATCAACTTGACACAAACCTAGACATACCTGGAAAGGAGATGCCCACATCAGAATGGCTTATAGGCAAGTCTGTGAGATATCATCTTGATGAGTGATTGATGTGGGGTGGTCTAGCCCACTGTGGATGGTACCACTCCCCCTCTGCCCCCCCAAGTGATCCTGGGCTGCTTATGAAAGCATGCTGAGCAAGCCACAGGGAGTAAGTAAGCCAGTAAGCAGCACTCCTCCTTAGTCTGACCATCAGTTACTGCCTACCTTCTTTGAGTTCCTGCCATGGCTTCCCTCAGTGATGGACTGTGATCAAGCTGTGTAAGCTAAATAAACCTTTTCCTCCCTTAGTTGCATTAGGTCGTGCTGTCTTTTATAGCAGCAGATAACAAAACTGTCCTGTCTTTCCCAAAATGTATTTGGTGATGGACTCCCCCCCCCCCCCCACACACACAATGACTGTTAAATCTGCAGTGGTTACAAGGTCTACAGAGATATGCTTGGGGCTACGTTAGTACAGGAGTGAAAAACACCGTTGTGGTCCCCTTTCTTTCTACTCTAAGGGTCACAGTTGATGTCCAGAATAGATGATAAGCAAGCAGAGAAAATCATAGCAAATTTTATTTAATTCAAGTGCTTCAGTTTGAGGACATAAAGATCCGGGGAAAATGAATCACTCCTGAGCTTAAGTACGGGGAAGACAAAGGTGAATGCCAAGCAAGGCTGGATGTATGGATCCTTCCTGGACTGCCTGTAGCAGTCATTCCTCCCAGGCATGGGGCAGGAGCCCTTCTGCATGTGCGTCTTGCGACCTATTGCCAGATGAGGTAGAATTCTCATAGCCAGCTCCCATGCAGAGAGTCAGGGGGAAATTAGAGTTGTATTTGTAAGCTTTATACATTGCTTCAGGGAGAGGGGTTCTAGTTTATGAGCCACCTCAGAGAGGAGGAATTCTGATTTCCGCAACTCACCGTAACTAGGCAAGAGTGAGGGGAGACAAAGAGGAGTCACAGGGAAGTCTTTGCTCTCTGTGTCTGTCCTTTCAAAGCGCTCACCATGCCAGAGTGAGGTTGGGTGATCATTTGCCAAGTTCCAATGCTATAATAGTACTTTACTAGCTTCCTCTATTAAGAATTATATCCAGAAGACTCCTCTGGTGATAAAGAATATTCTTTGGGGTGTCGTCAGCTCCAGGTCGACCATTTAATGAAAGGTGAAACTCCCTGGGAATCTTAGATACAGTTGCCTTCCTTACCTTACCGGCTTCTGGACCTTCCTTTGTCATCTCAGCCTCTCACAATCCTCTTCTTTGTTTCAGTGACAACTAGATAGAACCTGACAGGCCTGTTGACTTGGACTCAAAGTTCTGTTTTTAAACTCAAATCCATATGCCTAGCCTACTTATGATTCCCAAGCTGCAAATCTTTTTTACAGACAAGGGTGCCCCCCTCCCCCACCCCTCCCCAAGTATCCACCCCTGCTGGGACCTCCTACCCTCCTCACTCCTTTGTTTTCTCTACTAGACAGACACATAGTCCAAGAAGCACAGGGTTAGGTCATGCAGTCCTGAAGCATTCTCTACAGTCAGGTGACTATTTTGAAGGGTGGGATTTCAATACTTACAGGATAGGAAGGGAGCCAAGCCCAACCCGTGTGAGACAGTTACAGAGCTTGAGCTAAAGCCCCAAAGAGAACTGAAAAAAATATAATAAGATAGAAAGTTAGAAGTTTGATCTGTCAAGGAAATAAACAGAAAACAGGTTTCAAGACACAGGCAGATGCTGAATTTTAAGAAGAAACTGCCCAATGAACAACCACTCGAGACCAGGAACAATGGTGTCTTCCAAAAAAAACAATTTCAATGGGGGAAACTAAACCAAACCAACCAACCAAACAACCCAGAGTGGTGAGTGGAACCCGGTCATGGCGTGAGGAACTGCTGAGAGCCAGGTTCCATCCCAGCACTCGGCGTCTGTGAACTTGGCGGTGCTGTTGTTGCTGCCTGCCGCTCTGGTGCATAGCTGGCCTGCTTCCTCTTCTGTTTCCCGTCTGGTCCTTCCTTCCATCTTGTCATCATGCACACCGCAGTTAATCACTACTACACAAGACTGATTCTTTGTGAGCCGGTTCCTTCTCCTTTTAGGGACTTCGTCTGTGTGCCCGGCTTCACATGACATGTTGTTTCATGGAGTTCACAAATACGTGAGTTACTTGTGCTTGGGGCAGTAGTCACGTCTGAAACGAGAGCATCGTGCTTACCTTGGGGTTGGGGCATTTCACGGGCTCATCGTTCTTCTCATTGTTAGCGTCTGTTGTTCTATCAGCGAGAATGACAACTTTTTACTATCCACCTTAAATAAACTTGATTTTACTTTATTCTTCCGTGTGAAAGCAAGGCATCTGTGAAGACATAGGAGGTTTCTGAACTGTTTATCACATGTGATTGCTAGTTTGGAATGTGGAGTTGTAAGATTTTCAAGAATTCTTGTGTGTATGAGTTTTGCCTATATGTGGGCCTCTATCCGATGTGCATGCCTGGTGGTAGAAGAAGCCAGAAGACAGCATCAGATCCCCTGAGTCAGTTGTGAGCCCCCATGTGGGTGCTAGGAGTCAAACCCACGGTCTCCAGAAGAGTGTCCAGTGTTCTTAATTGCTGAGCCCTCTCTGGAACCTCCAGAATGTGAGACTTTTTATGTTGCATAGAGGGAGAATTAATACCGAGAGACAGCCTAGTGACTCAGTGGGCGGAAACCGCAAGCTTTGAGCAAGTGGAGTGTAATTCTCCAGCGTGCTGGGCACGCATTTGACATGAGGTATGCAGCCTTCGGTTAGTGAGCACATCGCTGGTTACTGTCAGGATTCTGCCCCAGCCATGTCACCACTCAAGGAGGAATCACAGAGGGAATAGTTTTGGTGGCGGCTGCTGCTCACAGAGTAACCATGTGAAGTATGACGCACATTCTGTAATATGTAGACATGTGTTATTTTGGAAAAAAGGTTTTAGGCTTCAATATCAATTATTTTATTTTTATATCAATAAAACATACAAGGGGGTAGATAGAGTGATCTCTCCTCCCAAAATGCACTTGGAACTGGGTATGGAAGATGTGGCTTTTCTACTGTGTCTGTGGCATTATTTAATCGGCAGAGACAACTATTGTGATATCTAAGGCTCCTCCAAGTCGATGGTGGAGTAGTTCGGAACAGTGCTCTCCAGGAACGTTATGGTTAAACCACATTTGTAGTTTGGCTTTTTCTAGAAGGCATTTTAAAGAGGAAATCTGAAAAGTAGTGGGCAAATTTTGTTTCATATTTCCTTTACATTTTATAGAAAACATCCCAGCACACAAGGTGTGGCTTACTGTGAGCTGTTTTACCTGCTATGTGCAGTGTCTTTGAGGGCCGACAGGTACTGTGGGTCTGCAGCCAGCCAGGGTGGACCTGCCATTCCGTGGCCAGTGCCTTTGTTTCTAGGCAGCACAGATGTGACCTTTTTGCACCTGGCTTGCAAGTCAGAGGCACGTAGGTACAGGTGTGCGGTGATGCGGTTCCATGTTTGATCCTTGTGCTAAAATAAAACCCAGATAATTCACGAGTGTTCTGAAATGTTCATGCTTACAATAAAAGAATTATTAGAAATAATCACTCTTTGGCAAAGTTGCACGTACGTGCCTTTTTTCTTGGTTATGCCACACTGCCAAACATTTAGTGCTGCTGCTTGCTCTGCTCTTGTATCGAATAGCGCATGGATTCAGCCGCTTAGGGGTAACCCCTGACCTCTGCCTATCTGGTTCCTGACTCGGAGAAACTAGACAGGACCATCCAGCTCACCTTTAGCTAGTCTAGTGTCTTGTTAAGAGTCTTCAATTAGATTGGCATTTGCTGTTCATTTGGCTTTTCTAGATTAATAGTAATAGATGGCCCCTGCTTCTGAAAGGGTGGGAGTGCAGGGCAGAAATTATACAGAAGGGACAAGTTAGACAAGACCACGGCAGGGCCGAGCAGATCATGTGAGGCCCTTTCCTCTCGTGGCTTCTGCCTCCCCCCTGTATTTTACCCTCCCTAGAGAAAGCACATGCTGTGTCCTCTGCATGGGTTCACCAGTCGTGAGGAGTGGATAGATGTCCAAAATCTATACTTTATTTTGCCTTTATTTTTTTTCTTGTTTAATGATAATCATATCTCTTCAGATTTTGTGGTAAGTTACAAAATTCATAAATTAAAAATTGGGATATAAAGCATTAAAAGGAAAAAGACAGTTTATTTCTTCCTTGGCATCTGTGGCTGACTTGTTTTTAGACTCCTCATAGATACCCACCTGACTGATGCACAGTCCTTGATATAAAATGATGTGATGTGTCTGTGGATACCCTCATGCGTCCTTGTATACACCACAAACCGTCTTTAGACACGACCCTTTGTGCTATGGAAATAGCTTCATTTTTAGGGTACAGTGACCAGAAGAAAATGTGCAGTGTAGACATGAATGTTTGCTTGGAAACTTTAGTCCAAGCAATGACTTCAGTCACTGATACAGAACGTCTAGATACGGAGGGCAAGAGACGACGGCACCTGCCAGAGGCCGCGTTGCGCCTTGCTTGTCTTTGAGAGTGGAGGGATGCGGTTATCATTTCCATCGAGGTGGCCTTCATCGTTTCCTGCCTGTTCTGTTGGAGGAGAATGTCAGTTCACTGTCATCCACACTCCTCGTCCCTCCCCAATGTCAGTGCACCTCAGAAGGAAGGCAAATGTTCCTGGGCGTCCTTCTGTGACAGCGAGAGCTGAGCTCAGGCAGGTGGTGGCAGCATTGGCCAGCTGCTGCAGCAGCGCTGTGCCTGCTCAGGCAAGAGGCGAAGCAGGAGGGCTCGGTGCTCTCAAGCTGTCAGTCCTGCTGGCGCCAATGAAAGAAGGGCAGACGGGAAAGCTGGGATGCTTTGGCTCAATCAGGATAACTTTCTTCACCATGGGGGGAAATCATTGGAAGGGGGCTACTGGGCTGGCACAGATAATTTGGGGGAACATTAAAGCCTGATAAAACAGAGAACCTATTTGAGAGCCTATAGTCTGAAATCTGGGGTTGTGGCAAGAGTGGGCTCCTTATAACAGCATGGGGGTTAGAGCCCTCCGTCCTCCTATGACTTTGGGGCCTGAAGATCCTTCACATACTTTTGTTTTGCTTTCATAAGGACAAGCACAAAGGATGTTACCCATGATCCCCCATTTCTCCTGCTAAGGCAGCACATTTGTGCCGGTCTCCTTTTGACGGCCTCTTTCAGTTGCAGGAAAGTTTGGCTGCTGGTATTATTTACGATTTGTAAAAGACAGACCTCTTGGTACCAGAACAGGCAAGGGTGTGGCTGCTTTTCAGGTTTAAGGCTCATCTTTCTTCAAGCCGGAGCAGTGGGAAGACGGCATGCTGCTTTTAGGAATGACCTTCCCTGCTGAAGCAAGGGGACGGGGAGGAAAGCACAGCGGGCCGTCACAGCTAATGGCAGTTTGCATTTCCTAGTTGCCAGGCATGTGCAAAGCAAGGTCTGCACGTTCAGAAGAGAAAATGACACTGGCATGCGGGCACCGTCACTCTCCACTTTACAGAAAAGGAAGGGATGCGTTTAGTGACTGGTCCACTCACTCCAGGACCCACGGGAGCTTGCTTCCAAAGCCAGTGTCTCCTTCTGGGTCCGGGGCCCTCTGCCCCATCACCGTGCTACTTTTGGAGCAGCTGGATATTGAGTAGTGATGACGTACCTGTTGGAGGAAAAACTGTTTGGGACTGCTCCAAGAGTAGACACTAATTCAGCTCAGTCAAAGGACCGTCGGGCGCCCATGAGAATATCAAAGCAATGAAAGTGTTTTTAAAAGTCATATGATGTCATTCATTGGTGCTAATAACAATGAAATACAAGATGGCCTGCTTGGAGTCGGGGGAAACTATTTGATCAGTGAACTAAGGAGATTGAAATGCATGCATACACACATACACATGCATGCACATATACACACATGCACGCACAGGCACAAACAGGTACATTCACATACATAGAATGCAAACATCCGGTTTGTATGTAAAGAAATCGTTGTGTGAAAGTCTGAAGCGATATATCTTAGCTGTGTCCTTGAAGATGGGGTTCGAAATCCTCAAAGTCCCCCAGGTTCTGTGTGGAGCTGAGAGCGGATGAAGCTCACCCTGTGGGAACCTCTTTTTAAGAAATCGAGACAGCAGCTAAGCCTAAGAAGCTTTGATTGGCAGCTGCCATACTCATCACAGAAGTCACAGGACTCCTTTCTTTGTGGCTAATCCCCTTGCTTTTCCGTCCCTTTCGGTGTGAGCCTTCAAGTGATTTAGAGTTTTTCTTTGTAGACTCATGTTCAGAGGCGGTTGTTTGATTTTTTTTTTTTTTTTTTTACTTTCTATCTCTGTTTCATTTCCTTACAGAGTATTTTAAGACTTATCAGACTAGAACTGTGTCTGCTGTAGGTGGTGAAAGTTTCCATGCTAGAAAGACATCTTGGGTTAGTGGGAGATTGTCCTGTGTACCAGATAAAGGCTTTCTCAGTTGCTTCTAGACATAACCAAGTTACAGTCCCAGAGCCACAGCCTCAGGCACTGGTCCTCTGTGCTCTGTCCCAGCCATCTTTCCCCCTGCCTAGAGAGCACTGCTACCAGTACAGCCTCTTACCAGCAGGGGGATGCTTTCATCCCTCATTATTAGACAGCATACCGGATTCCTCCACTGCTCCAAGCCTTTAACGCCCTGTGTTTTGTTGATGGGCAAGGAGATGTCTTTCTCAACTCTTTCATTTGTTGCTGCTGTGTTTACAGGAAGATCAGATGTTGTGAGGGTAAACTAATATAACTGCCTTTGCAAGGAAAGAGAGATACAGGCAAACTAAAATAAGAATAATCTCTCAAGTCTAGAAAAAAAAGGAGAGAGGATGAGTGACCTTCTCTCAGAGAAGTCTGGGGGAGAGCTTCCATTGTTTATCTCCGGATGGGTTGTTGAATTAGATTCCGAGTTCTGCTGCCTGTCTGCAGATCTGGTTTCTCTCAGTGCTGTCTGCGTGTAGCATTCCGAAGGCTTGTGACCGTTCTATGACCTTCTACATGCTTCCTACAGTTTCCTAGTTCTCTCAGCTTTCATCGTGCTTAGCTGTGTTTTCAGTAGCGCTGAAGCAGTGTCCCGCACAGCCGTGAGAACCGACTTAGCACCTGGGCCACTTGACTGGTACTGTGTGAGCAAGAGGGGCTAAAGAAATCCAGGTTACAATTGAAGGATGGCCTTAACACTTAGAGAGATCTGTGTTTGGAGTGTGTCACATGCAGTGAATTTTTGAGTGTTGTCTAGATACAGAGATTTCAAAAATCACATATTGCTGCTTCCAAGATATTCAGGCCATTTCCAGTACCAGGTTTGGTATTATCGATTTAGTTAGTAGTTTCGTGGTGCTAGGAATTGAATCTAGCTAGGTCTTGAGGCTTGCCAGCAGGAGGTTTCCCACTGAGCTACATGCCATTCACCTCTTTATTTTATTTTGTCCTGAGGTAGGCTGGCCTGAGGAGGCTGGCCTCCCTCACCGCCCTCCTCCCTCAGGCTCCTGAGAAGTTTGGAACTGTGGGCTTGTGCAGGCCTCTTTATGCTCAGCTCTTTATGAAAACTTATTCCTCTGCGGCACTGGAAGGGCTGGCCTCACTAACTGGTGTCAGTCTTAGCTCATTACGAACGGCAGTTCTCATGTATAAATGATGCGACACCAATGCCACTCAGTCGTTCAACTCTCTTACAAAGTGGAAGCTGAAATTCAACTCTCTTGTGGAGTCTTTTTATGTTGACATATAGTAATGGCTTCATCTTGACAGTTTTGAAGTTTAATAATGTGATGTTGCTTGGGGATAGCTTGGGGGTTGGAATCCGCGTGCCATCAGCGTGAACTCTGAGGGCAGCCATTTTGTCTTTTCCAGCATAGCCCGGCTCATTAATCTCGTTAGTTCAGCTGCTCTGCTCGGTTGTGCATGTAGTCGGTAGTGCTCATTAAATGGGCTGCTAGCATGTTGTTTAAAAAATACCACAACACTCCATACAAGTACAGACTGAAACATGTCACTATACTGAGGAGCTCTGGAATGGAACGCTAAGATGATAAAGCTCATCTGTCAGAGAAGATTAAGGCCAAGAACTATGTGGCTTATAGCAGGATATTTTCCCCTAAATTCAAGGTAAAATGGGTTGATATGCAATGGGAACTGAAACCCTCACCTTTATTTAACATAATATATTCTTGGCATTTGCCATTTCTACTTCCACCATGTAAGATGAAGTTGAAAATTATTAGGGAGACCTATGGAACGTGGGTCTGTGTGACATCTTAAAGACTTGTAAGTTTCTTTTTGCTACACTTAGGTTAGGAGCCGTTTGTTTAAATTGTAGTATGGCTATATTCAAAGCATCTTTTCTTCTAGAACAAAGATTAAGTGGGGCATGTGATTCTAGTGTGCAAGTCTGTACTTTCTGTCTAGGTTTATGTTAGGCATTAAGTCCATGCATAGTCATGTCTTCATAGTGAATCATTAAAGAGATTTTAGGGACAACTAGGGAAACACTGACTTTCCAAAATGATGCTGTGGAGGGTGATCATGGAACGAGGGCCTGTATCAGCCATAGACCAGGTTACAGTCTTCATGCGCATTGCGGTTTGAGCTGTATACGGCCCTGTGAAGTGGGTCTCATTATCTCATTTTGAAAATCAGATAAATTAGTCTCCATGAAGTTATACAGTTTAATCAAGGTTCTGCAGCCTGTATGAGCTGCATTGGAATTTAGTCTGATTCTGAGTTTTATATTCTCTTTGATACTCTGTTATATTACCCCATCTAAATGACCTTAAACTCTCCTGAATTTTAAAGTGTCTTTCTAGGCAAGCATGCAGATGTATGGGTCCCGATTTGCTTGTATAATAAAGCATGCATAAGCTGTCTTATTTAGGGATCGATAATTTTGAAAGAAGTAAGCAGACTTTCTGTTGTCTGACCACTGTATTAAACCTGTGTTTTAAGCATTCTGACCTTTCCAGCCTCTGCAAGTTCTTTCCTGGTGGCTTATTGTCTTTCTCTTCTCTCTTCTGGCCCCCAATATGTCTGTAGGTGGGCTGGATCCTCTCCGTCCTGGACGAGCTGCAGCTGAGCCCACAGCCTCCTGTGGGGGTGCTTCCACTGGGGACCGGGAACGACCTGGCTCGGACGCTCAACTGGGGAGGGGTAAGAACCGGAGGCGGCTGCCCTTAACACGGAGGGGTAAGAACCGGAGGAGGCCGCCCTTAACATGGAGGGGTAAGAACCGGAGGAGGCCGCCCTTAACACGGAGGGGTAAGAACCGGAGGCGGCTGCCCTTAACACAGAGGAGTAAGCCAGACCCGCAGATCACGCCCTGCTCGCTGCTAGATGCAGTAAGCTGCTGTCAGAGGGACAAGTTAGAAGTGGTGCTCTCATTTTCCACTTCTTTGTCACTTCTTCACTTTGGACTTAGAATCCTGCAGAGAGGAGGGCTTGAGTGTGAGGGGAACATGTGGTGAGTACACAGGATGAGTGTTGAGGAATCCACCAGGGCACAGCCAATGGGTCAGCCTCAAGTGGTCATGTGATACAACCCTGTGAGTCTGTGTTCATCCTCAGCTCTGACCATAATGGCAGATCTGCTTAGATTTAAGACCTATCCTTTGAGACAGTTGCTACTTCTTTTGAACATGGAGATTTTCTGAGGATCCTTATTGTAGCTTTGATGATACCGCTATCTTGATTGTCTTTCCCATTGCGTACATTTCTCTGGAAGGTGTGAAGGAGGAAGCCCCTCCTGTTGCTAACTGGCCATTTCATGCATATATTTATCGTCTTGTACTAAACTAAAAGAAGACATAAGACACTAACATGCCAGCCCAGGAGCTATTGGCATTAAAAGCTGCTGGGGCAGTGGTTTCTGTTCAGTGGTGTAGTCCCTGGTAAATAGCTCAAGCCCAGGTTAATGACCCCACATTCACGCTCAACCAGGAAGTTCCAGTTAAGCTAGAGAGGGCTATTTGGGAGGAGGAATGGGTCAAAGGGCATAAAAATAGGTAACAGGATAATAGGGGTGAATATCATCAAAATACAGTATATAGGTATATGAAATTGTGGGAGAATAAATTCAAATACTCTTAAAAATGATAACTGTCCATTTCTAACTCCCTAAACCCCTCTTGTTAGGTTTTTGCTTGTCATCTGAGTCATATGACAAGGATCTTCATGGTCACTTCATATGACGGATCCATAGCAGACACTGATCTGGCTCTTAACGGAATTAACCTATCGGGGTGTTTGCTATCCTTGTTATATGTTTGCCTTACTTTCTTTTTTCTTTTAAAGTGGCTAGTATAAAAATAAATGTACTACCTGAATCCAGTATTTGACTACCTTGAATAACCACGCTGTCCCTAACAGCCCTCCAGGAGAGGACAGTTCTCCTTGGCCTGCTTCTCAGGCTGACTTGCCTCAGGCCACAGATGGGTGGCGTCCTAACACAACATCAGCCATTGGTGAATGACACAGAGCCTTCAGTCTCCCTTTATGCTTTCTCTCTTTTGCCCCTGCCCACACGCTTGTGCGTGCCCCAAATTCCCCCAGCAAGAGGCTTGGGAATCTCTTTGCTCCAGCAAACATAGCTCAATTCAGCATGGCCCTCACTGGCTCTTGCTGCCTGCAAGTAGTTCCTTAGTCCAAGTCAGACAAAACTAGTACCTTTAAAGCACTTAGAGGGGAAAATCATTCAGTCTTCCAGCTTTGATGTTTTAAAAGCAGTGGGACCGTGACTGACCACACCTTGCCTTGTTGTGGTACCCACTGCAGGACTTTCCGATCCAGACAGCAAGGTTCTGTGCTCTGATTCTGTCCTTAGGGTTACACCGATGAGCCTGTTTCTAAGATCCTGTGCCAGGTGGAAGACGGGACCATTGTACAGTTGGATCGCTGGAACCTCCACGTGGAGAGAAACCCAGACTTACCACCTGAAGAACTTGAAGATGGCGTGTGTAAGGTTAGGCAGCTTTTCCTTTGGGGGCTGGAGAGGTGCTCACTGCTCTTGCAGAGGACAGGGGTTCGGTTCCCAGCACTCATATTGGCTACTTCACAGTTGTCTGGTACTCCAGCTCCAGGGGATTTGGCACCTGCTTCTGACTTTTGTAGACACTGGCGCGTGCACGCGCGCGCACACACACACACACACACACACACACACACACACACACACATGCATAAATAAATAAAAAATAGAAATAAACTTAAGGTGAGGGGACACTCCTTTTTCCACTAATAGAGCACTGGGCATTTGTAGGACATACATTCCAGGGTACCACTCATGGGTCTCTGTCTTCTAGAAGATAGCAGGTTAGCTCTGGGACTCTGGCTCCTAAGGCTGAGCATACTGTTCCCAGTTCCCTCCCTGAATCCTCTCCACAGGCCCTTCAGGACTCAGATATTATTATACTTGTTCCAGAGCTGTGGGACCTGTTCTCTGTCTTCAGCTCCACACTGGGAAAGCATGTAAACATCTGTTAATCTCTTGAGCTAGATGCAGACAGCCTATGAGAAGATGGAGTTTGTGTATGTTCCTAAGCATTAGGCACATGCCTTTCAGTAGGAGGAAAACCTTAGCAATTGCTGGCCTGACACCAAATATCTCTTCTGTGTGGCTGGTATGATCTAAGCCAGTTGCCTCATAGACTTGGGACTTGCCTAAATAAATAGTCTGTCCTGGTGTTTTCTTTGGGTGACTGAGTTTTTAGGGTGAAAATTGCCCAACCCAAATCAAGGCCACCGTTGTAAATGATCTACCCTGCAGCTCCACCTCAGCATCTGAGCCTGTTGTGCCACTGGCCTCTGAGTGACTCGGTTACACCCGTGAGTAGGCATTCCCTTCTTGCCTTTCTTCCATGACACCATGCCCATGGCTCTGCAGGCTTAAGAATCCCGCGCTCGGCTTGTTAGAATGAACATTGTGAGCCCCTCTCCAGAGATTCAGAGTCAGTTAGTGTAAGGATAAGGACCCTGCGCCTGCACTTCCAGTAACACCCTTGCTAGTTTGGATCCACCCACTGAGCACAAGTTCATTGTTCACCGCAGGCCTAAGCAGTTATGTTAGACACTCTGATGTCTTCTTTGGCGTAAACATCTCTCTTCACATCCACCTAAACACCAATCCTGAAATTAATAAATCTTCTATTAGACATCAGGATTACTCACTTGAATTTGGGTTCACAATTGGACATTGTTTAAACATATGAGAAACTTTTAACTGTTCTTTTTGACTTATTGAGATTAAATAGAATACCACGAAATTAGAAGGAAGGGGGCCTTCTACTGACATGGAAAATGTCAGGCCATTCTGCTAAATGTGGACTGGCGAGGCCTACAATTTAACTCTTTTCCCAAAAGCTTGAGAAATGGAAAGACTTCTTGATGCAGCCAGAGAACGTCAATCCAGATAATTAAAGGGCTTTGGGAATGGAGTTTGGGGATATGTAGAAAATTGGGGCACATTTTCCTGGAAAATGTGAATACCTTAAAAACAGTCTAAATTGGAATATTACTTAGGGAATTGTGTCCAGATGTTTTCTTTAGCTATCTGTGGCTGCTAAGACATGGGATAGAATCGTAGCCAAAATAACATAAGTGGTAGAAAGTCTCTGTGCTTTTGGCACAGACACTATGCTCTCCTTGCAGGGGCTGGGGTTTTGTTTGAGTGGAGGGGCTGGACATTCTCAAGTACAAAGCCAAGAGCATTAGACATGGTTTTGGCATTGGTATGTATCCTGAGTTTCCCTCTGCTCTGTAGCTTGTTGAAATTGCCTCTAAGAGCTGTTGCAGCCTCTCAACCATCAAGGCTCAATCTGAGGAGCTTCAGTGTGGGGTCCTTTCTTTCCACAAGAGACAGAAATTAAGGCAGTCTACCCCTGTCATCTGTTTTAATGGGACAATGTTTTCCCTTCAGCTTAGCGGGAAATCTTTCTGATCAGTAAGAAATGTATATAACACACTCCAATAAATGACTTTTGAAATGTTGAAGTTTTCAACATGCATTTCTAATGACAGAAGGGTACGATTCAGTTTGGAACATAAACCTGATAATGATCTGGGAACATCACCTCTTTTTAATTAAACATTTACCTTGCATTCTGAACCATGAAAAGAAATGTGGGGTAATCATTTTTTTCTTTCTTGCACCTTCTATGTGCTTTTCTGGTTGTTCTAGTATTGAACCAAAGCTTTTAGATGATGTCATGTTTGTGATTTCAATCTGGGTTCACCGGCTTCACAATTCTTCTTGCTAGTTCAGAATAAGAATCAGGGAATCAGAACAGAACACACACGAGCTTATGTGTGCTCTATATGGGTGTTAACGGATGTCATGTTAAAGATACGGTTTTAACCAATTAAATGGGAATCAGAATTTTTACATTTTACATATTTTTACATATATATGAAATATATGATTTCATATATTATATATGAGATATATAACATATTGCTGCTGTTTACTGTTGGTATCAGCAGTGGCTGAATCAAATGGCTCTCAAATGCTTTCTTTTTTATATGAGGCTTGTGAAAACAAAACAAAAAAAAATCTTTAAAAATCAAGTACATGTGAATTGTTTATTTTAGGCTGCAGTATTTATGTGTGGGATATAAATCTCTTGAAAAGAAATCAAGCATTGATTAAGATTAGACTGGATCTAGACGTGGAATTTATTTTCTGGATTCACATGGAGTCAATCCCTTTATATCTGTTATAGGTGAGCACCTCTCAGCTTAGCAAAGTTATCGTGCCATGTACAAGAATGGCTTTTACTTAGTAATTTGTACTTGTGTTCCTTACTTCCTGTATGATTGATGACTTGTGGGATCTTTTGATTTCAGCCTTCACTAATAAGCTAGTTCTAGAGCCCCTGTATCTTCTCTATAAACACCCTCTGTGGTGTGACTGATCTGTGTCCCACAGACTGCCTTAGAGACAGGGTGTTGGGTCTGGGTTGGCGGTGAACAACGTCAGCGTCACATTTGTCCATCCTTGCAGCTCCCTCTGAATGTCTTCAACAACTACTTCAGCCTGGGATTCGACGCTCACGTCACGCTGGAGTTCCATGAATCCCGAGGTGAGGACGTGTCCCGTCTCCGTCTCCCTGGGAGGAGCTTTCTAGTGGTGTTCTTCGTGTTCCTTCTCGCTTGCATATCACTTGCATGTCCGCCTTGTGCTTCCCTCCTGTTCCATGTTAACGTTCACGATGGCCCTAGGGGATGGACCAGATGGGACCTAGCTGACTGAGCACAAGGGCAGGGACAGAGGGTCATTCCCAGTCATGGGATATCAAGCTTTAAGTTTGACTCTTACATCGTGTGCTGAATGAGAATCAGAACCAGGGCTTTGCACGGGGAAGGCAAGTCCTCTGCCTCTAAGGTACCTCCCCGGCTTTGGATGGAAAATTGGAAGGAAATAAAATTCTTAGATAAAGATTTTTTTTTTACTAATTAGGATGCACTTAGCTTCACAATCCACCAGTGATCAAAGTTTAATAGTGTAGATCCAGAGCCTTTGAAATGTGTTAGGAGAGATAAAAAGGAAAGGACAGACAGCACACAAGAGTGCGGGTCTTTTAGTTTGAGAGAAAGGAGCAGGACAGTGGTGAGGGAGCTAGGTAGGTTCTGGGGCATTACTGGCTGAGGCAAGTCAGAGTAAGGCTGTGGTAACTTGAGGCGTGAGAAGATGCCGGGCCAAGACTCCGGGGAACAAGCTTTGAAAGTGAGTAAGATGAACTGGCAGCTGATGGGGGACACTTTGTTTGGGGTTGTGGTCCTCGATAGGTTAGGCAAGAAACAGTGGAAAGTCCCACATCTGTGTGCAACACTAATTGCCAATTGGACTTAGTGGATTACACATAAAATTGGGAAGAAGGGCCTTGGGGAAGGGATATTGGAAGTAGACATAGTAATGATCTATTGTACACACTTATGGAAATTTCAAATGAAAAATTTAAAACTAAACTAATATTACATGTACATAAAATAAATGTATATTTATATGAGAAAAGGATGAATCAGGAAAACATTTCCTCTGACTTTTCTTATCCATTCAGAACTGAGAAAATTTAGGATTTAGTTTGATCACAGCCTCTGTTTCTTGCTCTCTGTCTCTCATCTCTTGTATTTTGCCTGTTAGTGGATACTATATGCCTCTACCTTGTCTTTGATCTACAGCTGTGTTGGTGCCTAGCTCCTTGTGCATGTATGTAGATGTAACTGAGACATAGTTATGAAAGGTATGAAGCTTGGGAGAGACCAAAGCCAAAGTTATCAGTGAGCAACCTTTTCCTTCATTTCCTGGTGCTCTGCAGGGTTCAAGTGGTTTCATAGCCCCAAACCTCAAACACAGAGTACTGTAGCCTAGAATCCCAAAGTTCAGGTTGTGGTAATCAGATGAAGAAGTCTAACTCTTATACTCTAGACATCCACAGTGGAACTCTAGGGTTCAGGTCATTAGAATTCAAAATACAACTAATGTGCCAATTGAGAAGCCCCAACTGGTTCCATCAGATCTGGTCCTTCAGGCATCTCTAAGGCTGTTAGGAGAAAGTGGCTGTGGAATTGAATTCTGCAGTAAGGAAGAGCAATAATACCAAATGAAGAAGGAACTGTACTTTGTGCTTCTTCTCTGAAAAGCTAGAAAAATCACAGGTAGAATAGATGGATCATGAAAGGACCTTAAATGCTTCAAATCAGAAGTAACCACAAACTAGCACAGATCTGCTGTTGCCTGGTTATGGGGTCTTCCAAGAGACCTATGTGAGGCCTCGCTGGTGATTGATCTTCTTCCTATGTCTACAGAGAGTCCATTTGGCCAGTGCATGTGTCGCCCTTATCCTTGCCTTAAGGTCTCATTGATCTTGATTCCTTAATACTAAGATTCAGGAGTTTCTTAACAATACCTGTAAAGTGATATGGTATTGAAAATGCACGGATTTCCAAAACTAGGCGCCTGGGAGTGAAAAGAGGCCTACCTGGATAAGTGGGCCTGAATAAGCTCATTCAAGGGAACTTGATTTGGGGCCCTAATAATTTTGAAAGTTGTTCTAATGATATACACCTCTGTACTCCGAAGGAATTTTTATGAATCAGAATGCCTAGAGCACAGAGAGATACCACAGTACAAAGGAATGCAGTTTACAAAAGAATTCTTTTGTAAGAACACCAACTGACTAAATAAGGATGCCAAACTCTAAATATTAACATTGGAAGTTTACTGCTAAGACTTGGTGCTTATTCTATTTTTTAAAGATATTTTTATTTATTCTTTGACAGCCAGGCTCGTCTGCCTATCTGTCAATCTATCTAGCTGTTTATCTTAATCATATGTACCACACTTTCCTCTCGCCCTCTCCCCCTGGATTGCCTATAACGTATCTCTCCCCCCCACGCCCTGTTCACCTTCATGTCCCCTCTTTCTTCTCCCCTCTTACCAACTGAGTCTGATCTGTGTGGCCCATGTGCACAAGAGTCTAAAGAAGATTTTTTTTTTAACTTCCAACAGCTAGCTCTTCAGCTAGGATTGGGAATGTCATGAGCTCCACCCACTTGCAGTTAAGGCTTCAAGACAAAAGTTGTATAATTTGCTGCTAAATACCTTGAGGGTGTCTTATGAGAGGCATTGTGAAAAAAATTGGATTGGATAATGTCAGGAAAATATGTTACTCTAAATTGGAATTATGCCAACCCATCTATATGTAAAGGATAACAAATATCAGTTGTGCAAAGGCGGAGTCTTAAAAATGTAACCCCAGAGAAAGGAGTTTTGGCTTAAATGGGAAATGTCCCACCGAATGGACAGTTCATAGCATAGCTACTTACATAGTATTTCTTTTAGAAGGTGCAATTAAAATCACATTTGTTTTGGAACAGTTCATTAGAATTGTTGCTATGCAGATGGTTTTTGAATTACCAGCTGAAAGGCAGGCAGGGAGTGAAGGCAGCCTTGGTATTTTGTTTGACTTTGTGGATTAAGTGGGTAAACGTGACCATTTGAGTCTCTACTTGATAGGATTGAAGGTATGCTGCTTGGTTGGAAATAGAGTGCTGATCCTTACCATTGTGGCCTCAGCATTCTTGGATGAACTCTTGCTACATATGCAGTGTTTGAGGGAGGATTTGGGGATGTCAGGGCATTGGTCCTGTAGCTGTCACTTGGAGTATTGCCTGGTGCCTTCATCAGTGCTGTGTTTTAACAGTGCTTGAGGAAGTACATAGAAAATATCCCAATACATTAGTGTTTGGGCATGCTAACAAAGATTATAGCTGTCAGTGACAAACTCAGCTCTCATTTTCCCAGCCGTGTGAATGAGATTGTCACTCTTTAGACATGGATATTAAACACGTTCAACTTAGAGCTCTGCTGATAACCGTATTACTGCTTTATCAAAAATTATGATTCAGAGGAGTTGAACTTTATGCACAAGGTCAGGAAATACACTTATGACTCTAGAGGAAGCTACATTTCAATCTGATTTAGGATTGACTACATTCACAAAATATACAGAGACATGCAGATAATGTGACTCAAAGGACCGTGACTTCCATGATTCATATCACAGACAATAGACAGATTTCCATCAAGAGGCTGCTATGTGCAGTGGGGTTTTATTAAATTTCACCCTTGTTGCAGATGGTGGTGAAACACACTACATGCTACGGCTCAGGGCTCCAGAGCTCAGGCATCTTGTTCTACATAAGTCCTGCCTGTCTCAAACCTTTCCTCCATCTTGATTCTCTGTATGCAGCCCACTCAGCAGTATTGTGTCTGGAGTATGTGCTCATTGCTCTACTGCACAGACAGAAATACTGGTTAAAACAGGCTAAGTGTGTATGTGTGTATATGTGTGTGTGTGTGTGTGTGTGTGTGTGTGTGTGTGAGTGAGAGAGAGAGAGAGAGAGAGAGAGAGAGAGAGAGAGAGAGATCTGACTTAATTCAGTTGATGATACCCCAAACTGCCTGTAATGGCATTGTACAAGATGTCAGATCACACCTAACAGAGGGGTAACAGTGAGCACAGGTACAGTCAAGACACTTCCGATAATATTTTACCCTTCATTTTCAGACCTGCCTCCTCCTACTCTATACCCTGTAAGGATAAGAAACTGCATCATATATATATGTGTGTGTGTATATACGTATATACATATATACACACATATATGTGTATATACATATATGCATATATATATATATATATATATATATCAGTGGTATGCACTCACTGATAAGTGGATATTAGCCTAGAATCTTGGAACACCCAAGACACAATCCACATACCAAATGATGTCTGAGAAGAAGGAAGGAGAGGCCCCTGGATCTGGAAAGGCTCAATGCATCAGTCTAGGGGAATATATATCAGCTCACAATCCAATGGTATTAGTATTTGTTACAGTAGCAGAATGTTACATTGGAGGAGAAGACCCCATTGCTAAATAAAAAGGAAGTAGCAATAGAAGGAATATATAGTATAGTTGAGTAGTGCAGACAGTAAACACTGTAGGTGTTTAGTCGGATTGGTCACAGATGTGGAAGAAGTTTCCAGAATGAGTAAGGGCAATATGTATAGAAGATAAAGGAGAACTGTGATAGCAGATTAGAGCTAGCACGTGTAAAATCATTTCAGGCAGGAAGGAAAAGCACAGAGGAACACACGCTTCTCCTCCTCACAAGTTAGATGAGAAATTCATGCAAAAGGGATGTCTTTCTAGAGTACTTGAAAAATGATAGTGGTAAAAAAAGATATCTTAGAAGGTAAAGGATATTTTAAAAAGATCCTTAATGGGAACTGATAATGAAAAGAAGGAAGTATTTTTTAGTATAAAATTGGAATTGAAGGTAATGGAACTCTAAGTGAGCTGGAAAACTGGTTTGTAGAGCCCTGCTTGCTAAGATACAGATTGGCAAGATGTATGTGTAGGTCTTATGAGTGCAGTGACCCAGCTCTGAAGAGTCAGGACGATTTTCCCCCCTGTGCACAGGCATCTGAGGCTCAGTGTGTCATCAAAGACAGGTTGGAGTAAAATTAGTTCAATCCAATCGGGCATATATACACAACAGGTTTTAACTAGTCCTTGTCCATTTTCGAGCAGCAAATGTGAAGGAAGACTGAGGACCTGCGTGTTTAATAACTCTAAGGTCATTAAACTTCTTTAGGATCATTATTAGTAAGCTTACATTGTGCCATATATGAAATATAAGTAGCAGATATAACAGTATTTCGGTGCAGTGTGGAAGGCAGAGTGGACTGCTCACACATGGTTCTTGTGGAAGGCACAGCAACTTTCTATGATGCACAGAAACACACTCAGCCATCCAGTCCTTCCTTCTCGTGGCAGTGGAGATGACTGCCCACTGCTGTTTGCAGGCCCTTCTGCTTCCTCTGCTCCTTCTACGGCCTGGCCTCCATGAGAGGTGGTCCAGCTCTAGCTGTAGGCAGAGTGCCTCTCAGCTGTGGCTGACCTGTCTTTCTGAGTCTCATTTTCGCTCACACAGTAGATGCAAAAATGGGGATTGAACCTAAAAATGAGGCTTAGAGGCAGAGGGTTTGCCCAATATTCATTTTGGAAGTTCATAATCCTGGGACTAACAGGATTCATCTTGTACCCTCAAGGCCAAGGCGTGTGACCGACTCCTCACCTCTTCCATTCTGTCTTTCTGGCAACTCTTTGAATGTTATGTGTCTCTATGGACCCGTTTTTAATGTTATTACTCCTAGCTAAATTACATCTGAGATGGCCATTTTCATCAGAAGCGTGAGTTAAGTCACCCAAAACTCAGCTTATTTCTCCACTTTATTCCATTTTTGGAATAAGGGACTTTTGGGAAATAGTCTATCTTTGGAGAAAATGAATCTTCCTTTTAGTTTTATTAAAAATCGAGTCTCATAGAAAAACCACATAGAGATGTGAATCTTTCCTGACCATAAGTTTTAAGGCACATAAGTGTTAGTGGCTGGTCTAGGGTTCACTTAATAGCTCCGGGCATCAGTATGCTGAGAAAGTTCTACACCATAGCTGCGGGTTGGCATTCCCATTTCTTATAACTTGTTGGATAGCTAGACTAGAATTATTATTTTTTTAAACCTAAGGCCCATGTACTCGGACATGTTGCAAAAAATGATTCTCATTTTACTTCTGGTCTCATAAAACAAAAAGAGCTGGTTCAGTTGGAAATGGAAATTGAAAGCCGTCAAGTTGATTCAGAACAACTCAGGGGCACAGGGATGGAGAGATGGCTCAGTGGTTAGGAGCACTGCTCCCAGCACTCAAGTCTGGTGGCTCACAACCACCTGTAATTCCAGCCCCAGGGGATCTGATGCCCTCTTCTAGACTTTGTAGGTACACCCCCCCACACACACACTAAACCTTAAAAAGAGGTCAAGAGTAACAGACAGAAGAGAGAGCAGTTTATACCATTTTATCTGTTTAAACAGATGGGACTGTTGTTTTTAGACAGCATTGGGACTGGGAGTGTTTCTGCTAGTCATCTTGTGATCTAGAAATGTCTGGGAGAAAGGCCTAGCCTAAAAAGCAACTACTGTTGGGTGGGTATAAAGGCAGAGGGCTAAGGTAGATAATAGGTCCTTTTGTGAAGTGCTGGGATTGTATTAGAGAAGAAACATTTGAGGAAACAATATTTTATGTAGACATTTATTGAATCCTCAAGTTCCTGTGAAAATTGCTGATATGGATTATTTCATTTTTTTGCCTCCTTGAACTAAAACTAAAAAAATTTTTTTCATATTGAACCTTTCTGTAATATGATGAATCTATTCAGGAGACCCTTTTCCTGCCTCCTCCTCCTCTCTCTCTCCCTCTATCCAACCCTCTTCATCTCACTGTCTACCTCCATGTCTCCCTCTCTACCCTTTTCTCTCATTCACTTGCATTTCTTCCAAGGTCAATCGCCAGTGAAGGAGTAGGTGGTAGTTCAGAGTGCTCTCAAAATGTGAAAACAAATTGTCTATGAATGCTCATTCAGATCTATCCTCTGTATCTCCATGTGAAGTTTTATACAGTTTACGTAAGCCATGCCCTCAGATGTCAGTGATAATAATCACTCCCCCAGATATTATTATTATTATTATTATTATTATTATTATTATTATTTGGTCCATCCTTGTCCCAACTCCCTCTGATTCCCTGATTCAAATCGAATTAAACAAGGGTCTCTCATTTTAATGTTTGTGGGCTCATCAAACCCCCATTCCCAGACCTTACTAATGACTTTATGTAGGGCAGGGCTGGGTGGGGTCAATGATCAGCATTCCCCACACCCTCCCAGTTCACTGCAAGGCCATGACTTGAGCTGAACGGTTTTTAGCAGTGGATAGCTACACGTGGGTCACTGGGCTACTGAAGCAGCTGGCCTGGCCCTGATGGAATGCTAACAGCAGAGTTGGATCTGGTAGCTCTTCAGGTGGAGACCAGACATAAGGAGAAGAGTACCAATCATCTATGAAGGCCCAATAACTAAAACACCTCTCCTCCTTTACAGAAGCAAATCCGGAGAAATTCAATAGTCGTTTTCGAAATAAAATGTTCTATGCAGGGGTAAGTATTATTTTGTTTTATAGCTATTAATATTAGTGATAATTTAGAAAATACTAAAGAAACAACACTTCAAGCTTATTAATGCACAGCACAGACACTTCCATACACACACACACATGTATACACACACACACACACACACACACACACACACACATTCATTGTTTAAAATCTTCACTAAGGAATTAAAGAGAAGAAATTTTTTCTGAGTGGTCAGCAAGGTAGTTGGCTGTTGCCTGTGTGAGAATTTAAGCCTTGTAAGCATCGACAACTTTTTACAGTGATGCAAAACAGATGTCCAAGAAGGAATTGGAAAGAATAGTTAGATAGAAACAAATTATATATGTATATGTATTCTGGTTTAGTTTCCCCTTTCTGTGATAAAATATCCTGATGGGTCCAATTTAAGGAAAAAGTGTTCATTTGACTCACAGTTCCGGGTTATGTTCTGACGTTTGGGGGAAGTCAAGTGGCAGTGACTTGAGGTAGCAGGTCATACCACATCTGCAGTCAAGAGCAAAGAGCAAGAAAGAACTGCCCTTGTGCCACTGCTTACAGTGACTTCTCTACCCCTGTGAAATCCAGGACCCCCTGCCCAGGAAAAAGTGCCACCACAATGGAAAGGTCTTCCCACTAATTGAGATGCCCCTGCATCCCCCGCCCCATGGCCAGCATCAGCACACAAGCCAACCTAATCTAGCCAATCCCAGGTGGTTGGAGACTCTGTTAAGTTGATAACAGCGTCCACCACAGACAATCTTAGCTGAGGCTATATCTTTCAGCTGAGTGTGTACCCAGCGATCTTAGATGAGAATTTGGTAGAACATGGTGCTTTTAATGGAAATACCTATGAGATGAAAGCAGGGACCTTTCTTTACTCTTCAGGGACATTCCTAAGAGTGATCTTCACATTGGGTGGATAGGTAGGATGTTCACAAGGGGTGTTCAGAATAGATCTGCCGAGTGACTCTGGGAGCCTCACACTTCTTTACCTTCCTCCTATAATCTTAAATGTTGTTAAAGATTAAAGCCTGAAAACAAAGATTTTCACATGGCAGACACTGCCCTATTTTACCTTGAGTTCAACCAAAGGAGAACTGGTTTTATGTTTTTTCATAGTGCAGAATCTTGGGAAAATGGCTATCCTGTTGAAGCAAGGATTTGGTGGAAACTATATAACAAAGAATTCTTTTCTTTTTTCCCCTGTGGTGTAGGCAGCCTTTTCTGATTTTCTACAAAGAAGTTCTAGAGATCTATCCAAACACGTCAAAGTTGTCGTGAGTATTGACTGTAGAGGTTCATTTCATTTGCATGTAAATGAGTGTCACCCCCTCCTGCCCCTGATGCCAGTTGATACATAGATTAATACTTAGGTATATAGATTAATCACTGGGCTACAGAGAGTTTGCAAATCATGTAGTTCATTCAACCATGTATATACGTCCTCATCACTTGTCAGTCTCTGTCTTAGTTGCTGGAGTGAAATAAAGGCTCCTGAGGGAGAGGGAGAGGGAGAGGGAGAGGGAGAGGGAGAGGGAGAGGGAGAGGGAGAGGGAGAGGAGAGAGAACTGCGGAATGACTGACCAGGATAAGATCACCCTCATGCCAATCCCTGACTAAGTGAACCAGTCCTTTCAATTAGGCCCCACCTCCTACCCTCTCAGACAGTGTGAGCTCACCAACAGAGCAGCATGCTCATGATGGAATCACACAGTTCCTCCAGCTTGGGACCAAGGCTTTAGCACGTGAGCCTTTTTGAAGAACACTTTACAGCCTAACATATAAAAGACTGTCTTGTTTTTGACACAGGTAAAGTCATTATCTTGGATGTGATGCACAAGACACATGGTAATAAAGTGTGCATATGAATTCTAGACCAAGAAAACACAAAGCACTAAGAAAACATTTCATGTAACACAATCCACTGTCCCTTGTTTGATTTATCAACACATAAGCATAGGTACAGAACTGTATTTTGCAAGCAGATGCTTTGTCTTATGTGTGTTCGAATTAGAGAAAACAATGATTGATACTGTTCTGGAGAACTTTACATTTTAATGCAATAATATGAAAATAGTACGGTATACATCTTTGAAAAATTTGAAGAAAGTCTAGCACATTTAAAAATGAGTTTGGTTCTAAGTTCAGCAGTAGTTACTATAGTAATTTCCTGTAATGTATCAATAGATACATTACAGAAATATAGTAAATACTATAGTAAATGCTACATTTAGCTTCCTATTTTTTGCTTGTAAATTTCCTTACAACCAAATTACTCTACAATTTCTTCGTGGGCATAGCCATCTATGGACCTGCTTGAAGCCTTTAAATGATTTGGAAGAGTTTAGGTTGTTGGAAGTACTCTAAAATATATTTGGTCACTATCTAGACCTTTATTTCTATCTAAGTTACTTTTGGAAATATTTTGTTTAGAACCGTATGATTCCCTGGAAATCGTCTTTGAGACCATTTCTGAACACTGGGGTATAGTCAGATCAGGTAAACAGTCTGGTGCTTTGAAGCAACTGTTGACTGTTTGTAAAATCATTACGCTTAGACTGAAACACTGCTGAAGGAAATCTCTACAAAATTGTAGTGAGTTTTGGAATACTGTACTCTTCCTTCCAAAAGAGAGGAAGCTGATGGAATTCTGGGATGTGGGGGAGAAAGCCAACTGAAAAACCAGCTTGTTAGTACGCCGTATGTCTTTGACCTGATTGGACTCCACTTGTACATTATCACCAGTAGAAATAGAGAAAGGAGGATGGAGATTGTTTTGTGTGTGTGACCAGCTATAGGACATTACTCATGGGAAAAATCTAGGTGATCAAGGAACGTATGGACAAGGGTACTAAGGTGGAATGATCAAGGGGCCCAGAGACCAAGATCAGGTCCAAACTTCAATAGTCTAATCTCAAAAGTGCTGTCTAGTTCTGTAAGAGATTAGATTTGTAAGTCAGAATCACTTGACAGTGTTTTGTCTTCTTTCTCTAGTGTTAATTCACACTCCAATGTATGTGAGAGCTTATGAACTATTACATCCAAAACACTGGCTTCACCCTGTGGCAAACAAAAGAGGATCCATTACAAGTGGTTCAAATTTAGAACAGACTCCTTAAAACATGTTCAGATAATGTATTCAAGACAAGTTTCCTAGCTTCAAAATAAACATTGTCTCAGATGGGAAAGGAAACACATGGCCACGTTCGTGCCGTGTTCTGATCAATTGATTCTGGTGGGGACTCCTGCTGACTCCACTCAAGGCTTCATCTTTGAAGTGTGTGTAGTCTTTCAATGTTTGCACCGTTTGTCTAAATATCAAATAGTTCTAGGCAATAAATGACACTATCTGCCTTGAATATTAGAGCAGAAAAAAAAATTGTCTTGGTCAAACAGAAGTTTTATTTTGTATGAGATCAGAGCAAAGCTGAAGTTAAGCCGTGGCTCTTCTCCAGTCAGGCTCACCAATGTCTATCCTAGTAACTGGCATTCACTCAGGGGCACGGGGAGAGAATTCCATGGTCTATGCTGATGTCGACCTAGTTCTCTTGGATGGGACTCTCAGACTCATGACTGCTTCAGACGCCTCGCTTTCTCTGCTTTGGTTGCTGCAGTGTGATGGGACAGATCTCACCCCAAAGATCCAGGACCTGAAGTTCCAGTGTATAGTATTTTTAAATATTCCCAGGTAAGCTCTATTCATGCTTTTGCCTTTGTGCTATGTGAACTCTGACTTACATCTGAATGCAGAAGTGAAGCATCTCGGGTATAAAACATAGTGTCCCTTAGTTAGTCTAGTGTTAAAGGTCGCTCATTTTCTTCTCCTTCTCATTTTGTTCCCTGTGGCAGGTTGTTTTGCCTGCTATGTAGACTTCGTTAACTATATTCTCCTATCCTTGAGAGAATCAGGCTGTTTTCTCAAACATTTTCATTAAGTTCTCATTACTGCTCTACACCCATCTCACAGCCTCAAGGGAAGCAGATGCAAGTAGAGTCCTCTCATTGTCTCAGAAGCTGTTAGGAACATATCCAGCCTAATAAGCATGGGTTCTCTGCCAGATGCTAGAATCCATTGGAGAGGCATGGTGTAGCAAGGAGACATGGAATAGACAGGGAGGCATGTATAGACAGGGTTTCAATATTCTTTGGAACAATTATACACAAGGAGAAATGAATACTTAGGACTATTTTTTTAAAATAAGCACATCACTTCAGGGGCATGAAGTTGAATTGCAGGTTCCCAAGTCAATGCGTTGGAGGACACGGTCCTATATCCCCTCATTGCTTGCTACCAACCAACTCGGACAAATAAGCTGATCTTGGGTGGACTTAAGGAAAATGAGAGATCTATGGAAATTTATGTCTAGGGAAACCTATCAGTGCCCAGGTTGCTCTTGGAAGTGCTCAGTACACTAAGGTCCAGGCGTGTTTCAGGGGCACGGGTCAGCGTGGTTGTAGTAGACGGCGTACAGATCTGGAGAACACTAGCTGGACATGCCTACTGTACAATTTTCTTCTTTACTCCCAACTCTCTTCCTGTATGTGTCTGCTTCTCCAGGTTTATAATTTTATTCCTTTCCCTTTCTCATCTCACCTCTCTCACCTCCCCTTTCACCCATTTTTTCTCCCCTCTCTCTAGTTCTTCCATTTTTGAGAGAGATAATCTCTATATTTCACAGTTCTACCATACCCTCTTGTATATCAGGAGAGCAGGCATAAACCACTATGTCTAGCATATTTTATTTTTTATTTATTTGAAGCAATTTTCAAATTGTGAGAATTTATCTTACTTTATGTCAAGATAAATGCTGCCATCTTAAATCATGTTCTTTCTTATACTAGCATGAATTTCTATTTATTTAAGAAAATTATGAAATTATTAAAGATAATTCATAAAATGTTGTAGACAACATGGAACCTGGAGTGAGGAATGATTGGATAGATAGGTATCATAGTATGCTTTTCTTGTTAAATTATGGCTTATTTTTGTAAGGTTATGATATTCTGGAGACAATAACTATTTTTTCCACACTTGAAGGTATACATCTAGAACAACAACTGTTCTTATATTTGAAAAGCATCAAGTCCCACTAAAAATTATTTTCAAAAGTCTACTTATAAACTGACACAGAAGACAACCCCCTCCTATGTAGTCATGAGTATACCACAAAGACTTAGTGCATGCATGCATTAAAACTAAGTTACCTCCCAGTGCTAATCAGGAGCAGACTGAGGTGGCTTTGACTGTTTTTGACATTGTTTGCAGATATTGTGCTGGCACAATGCCTTGGGGAAACCCTGGAGACCATCATGACTTTGAACCCCAGCGTCATGATGATGGCTACATTGAAGTCATTGGATTCACTATGGCCTCTTTGGTGAGCAATATCTCAATTTTATTGAAAACCCTTGTGTATAAGCCACAAATGGACTTTAATTGTTCACAAAGGAAAAATTAGTTTTCTCCAACTAAGTCTGACTGGGTGTACAGGCCCACAGTACCCTGCTGTACACACCCAGCAGTAGACGGCCAGCATAAAATGAACTCAGTGGCATTTGTGCAGGATTTTTGTTTCATAATGCTTTGTTTGGGCATTTCCCTTTTTACCTTACAGGTCTCTTCTTGAATATTATGATTTCCAATTTTGTGATTCTATGGGATTTCTCTTTGTGAATATATGTTTCTCTGTGTTTGTATTTGTTTCTTGTGCATTTTCTTTGGCCTTGTTTCATTGTTTTGTATGTATACATAAATATATATAAAATGTTTTAATGGTTTTAGATATCTGTTTGTTTAAAATGAGACAGAGAAAGAAGGGGTATAGATTTGCATGGGTGGAGAGGTGGGGGGATCTGGGAGGAGCTGGATAGGAGAAACTGATCAGAATATGTTGTATGAAAAAAAAAACAACTTTTAATATGAAAGTTTATTTTCTCTTGATTTACTAATTTATAAAATCTACATAGAACAGATTGGGTTGGGATAAGCATGAATGTGTCATTAAGTCTGAAAACTTATTCATATTAATCTGAACTTCAAAATAAATCAGTTTCATTTTATTGTTTTACTTCCTAGGAAATAAAACAGTTTGTGCTTAGGAAGCCATCTTGGCACAGAGACAGTACAGCATTAACACAAACCACAGGACTTGATGGATGCTTTACTTGCTTCACTGAGGAAATGAATATTTAACAAAAACTAGCTATTTATATTCAATTTCAGCTTGTTCACATAGCATGAGATGAGTGTATAGATTATTACAAAATACTTATAAGTGGGAAAAGAGACCATATGACCACCTTAGAACTACAGTTGCCACAGAGTACACATCACTTCATACTTTAATATTGTGTGTGTATTAAAAACTGAGGGGGGCTGGAGAGATTGCTCAGAGGTTAAAAGTACTGTCTACTATTCCAGAAGTCCTGGGTTCAATTCCCAATTCATACATGGTGGCTCACAATCATCTATAATGAAGATCTGACACCATCTTCTGGCAGGCAGAACACTGTATACATAATATATACTTTTTAAAAATGATAGTACATTTGTACAATGTATAAGTACATTTCAAACAGTTTTCAACTTATTCAACTAGGTGTGACCAATTAAGAATTATAAAAACTACTTATTTTATGTTGTGTTATATAAATTATTATATAAACTCATAGTTCATACTAATCGAAAGCCTCCATTGTAACTGGGCTGTGCTAGCCCCTATCCATAAAAGGTCAGAAAGCGTGTTTCTACCTTAATAAACAGAAGCATTTCTGTCTTAGTTTCTTTTCCTGTTGCTGTGATAAAACAGAATGAAAGTCCAGGGGAAAAGTGTTTCAGCTCATAGTGCAAGGGTAAAAGCATTCAGAAAGCAGGCAGAAGTAAATGCATGCTGCTCTTCATAGTCCAGGATCCCAGTCCAGGAATGCTGCCACAGGTCATTGAAAGATCTTTCTACCTCAATTAATGTAATCTTAGGGTAATTGTCCCACTGAAATGCCCAAAAATCTGTCTGCTAGGTGATTATAGATCGTCAAATTGACAATTAACATAGATCTCATTTTGTCTACTTGTGAATGACAATGGTTTTTTTTCCCTCCATAACCTCCAATCAAAGCACTTGAACACAATAACCTATTGCGGTTATGGCAAGAATCTGTGCCATTTCAATTGATGGTGCCTCTAAAGGTGAGACTGACCTTTTTATCAGCATTTGAGAGGGATATTTGCAGGGCAAAGGAGGTGAAAATTCAGCTTCTGAGCAGGGAGATGGATAGAAGGAAGAATGAATGCCATGGATTTACTCGAAATAGTTGACTTTCTTAGAGCATTCTTTATCACCAAAGCTTTCTGAGCTATTAGGAAAAAAAAAAAAACAGGCTTAAATTCAGAAACCATATGTGCAGGGGAAAATGACTGGAGGTAACAAAGCTGTACTGGTGTTTAATAGACACCTCTCAATACATCCACCCACAGTCTTGTTTTTTTCTCGCATATTTATACCTTGATCCAGTGAAAGTTGATTGAGTAGTTTTATACCACAGCTTCCTCATGCTGCCCATGAGGTAGAAGGGATCAGGAATCATCTGAGAAATGTGGGCCCGAGTAGCCAAAGGGAATGTTCCATATGTCCTCACTGTGTTCAAGATAAGGTACAAACTCTTAGCTTTTATATTTGATGCTTTCCTACTGCTGTCTTAAAATTCCATGACCAAAAGCAACTTAAGGAAGAAAGAGTTTATTTTGACTCCTGAGTGATAGAGTCAATTACAGCACAGAAGGCGCAGTGTGTCAGTGAAACAGGAAGCTGACTGACCGACATTTTAATCTCTACACAGGAAACGGAGGGAACAGAAAGTAGGGCCCCAAATCTACTTTGTCGGCCATATTTTTCTTTGAGAAAGGATTGGATAGTATGTGGATCAATGTCTTCTGTAACATTATGGATACTGATGCTTATTGACTGGATCCAACAATAATTGAGTCTTGCAAAATGTCCGCACCACTAGTTCTGGCCTCTGTCTATCAATGTTTCTGGAATGTTTCAAGGAGAGACTCCCTTTCACCTTCTATTTGATCACTTAGTCATGCACTTTTGCAGGTGGCTGATTCTTATTTTCATTATTTATTTTCAAGTTAACAAGTTGGCTCACTGGCAACCTCAGATAGAGTACATTTAAAATGGCCTTGAACTTTCAGACACATCACATCATGAATTTGGGTCTGTGGTCTTCTCCTTGGGTTTGGTTGGGCTTCTGAATTTGTGATGAGTCAAGGACAGTAGGAGCCTGGAGAGATGACTCAGGAGGGAAAAGGATCAACATATCAGCCTGAGGACCAGAGTTCAGATCCCCAGTACCTATGTGAAATGTTTGCTGTGCTAACATGTACCTGTAATTCTGGTGCAAAGGAAGTGGATACAGGAGACTTGCAGTAAGCTATTTGGTACAGATGGATGAAGTCTAGGTTCAATGAAAACCTCTGTCTCAGAAAACAAGGTAGGGAGTGAGAGAGGAAGACACCCAGTATCTAGATCTGGTCTCCATGTCACACACACACACACACACACACACACACACACACACACATACACAGGAAGAGAGAGAGACAGAGACAGACAGACATGGGTGTGCTATTGTATAACATCACAACTTCTGGAGTTGGAACATAAAAAAACCATGAAGCAGTTAGTAAGTGGACACCTCTAATTGGTAGCAATTTTTGCAAATTCAAAGTAATACTTCAGACATGTCTGTTTCCAATCAGTGTCATTTATAAATAGTGAACTCACCAGTGGTATGCCTGTAAATGACAGCAAACTATGTAGAACTGTCTTGGAGTTACTCACAGGGCCAAGATGGAGGAAAGGCCAAGAAGAAAACAATAAATTTCAGGAGAGAGCCGGGAGACACTAGAAATACCAAAAACAAGGGTGCCTGTTGGGTGGTGCTGTCCCTAAATATTCCCAGAAGAGGCAGGTGTCTCTAGAGTGTAGTAGCCTATCAGAGCAAGCAGCCTGGGAGCACATGTCCTTGATGAGCTACAAGTAGTGGCTTAAGTTGACTCTACAAGTAATAAAACTACAGTCCTGGAAAGAGGTGGGGCAGAAACAGTCCTTCAAGCTGTTGATGGGGATGATGTTGCAAGAGGGTTGGGCATGATGAGACTTGTGCCAGACTCCAACCTGATGTGGCTTGAATTTCTACTCCTGGGGCTTCTTAGACAAATCAACAAATTGGCATTGGTGTCTAAGTGGATGGATACACTGGAGGGTGAGGTAAGAAGATGAAAGGGCCTGGTGAGTCACAGAGGTGTTTGGATGTTGTGACCCATTGTGAACATTGGAAAAGCATTAAAGAATCCTAGAAGGTTACTGCAGACAATTGGTCAAAGGATGAATCCATTAAAGAAGATAGGAAATGTAAGAGCATTGTGTAAGAGCTGAGCTCTGAAATCTACCTAAGAAGTCATCATGTACTCAAAAGTGAAAAACTGAAAATCTGTGATTGGAAGTCAGGGGATCTCTGTAGGTTAGAGATGGCAGTGGAGGGTCTGTCATCTCCTCTCTGCTGACCTTTGGCTAGCTGGGGTGAGGAGGGGAGAAAATTAATATATGGGATTTGATGAAGAGGGAATGGAACCCTAAAGTCACGACAACTATAATTTCCTTATAATTTCGCACAACATGAACAGTACAAAGTCACATGAGATAGTGTCGATTGTGTGATAGAATCTCCAATTCTCATGACTGCAGTTGTTCCCAGGGCAGAAAATCCTGCCTTAGAAAAACAGAGTTAATTCTGTTTCACTATTTAAGTGTACAATTAAGAGCTGTATACTTTTGAACATTATGTGCTCTGTAAATAACCCTGGCTAAGTATTTCTAAATATTCATATTCATCTAACTCTATCCAGTGGTAAAGTATTGCTTTTTGTCATTTGTTATGAAAGATTTTTTTCTGTTTAGTCCTTTAGCTTTCAATTCACTGAGGGTATTCTATTGATTATATTTTCAAGAAGGTAAATTATGTAAAATTATAAGCATGTGCTTGAGATGAGTGTCTAAACAGAATGGTATAAGTACTTAAAATTACTCTTTTTAAATATATACTTAAAATGGTTTCCATATAATATAAAACCTTAACTACTAGGTCAAGCTTTCTTGCAGCAAATTATCTTTTTTTCTTAGAAATTGACATGTCTGAAATCATTAAAGGCTACCTATTTTAAGTTTATGCAATAAACTCATAAATATTTTTATACATTGCTTATAATTTACGAACACCCAAAGAAGAGGAAGCTCAGACTGATTCTTGAAAGGAGATTTTTAAATTGAATTACTGGAATAGGGGAGAAAAACCTATGTCTTTTAGAATGTTTATCTTGTAATTGCAAACTTCAAAGAGAAGTCTTCAATTGACTCCTTTGGTCCTTTGCTTTCCTGCTAATTAAGATGCCTGCTCACTGGGTACCGAGTATCCTGATTGCCTTCTTGGGTTTCACAGAGCCCATAATCAGGCATTGTAACTTGTATTTGTTTCTGCCACAATTTTTGTTATTATGGCCAGGAAGGGCCTTTCATGTTGAGTCTGTTTCTAAGTAATTTAAAACTTTTCAAGACAGTTCAAAGCGTGATTCACATGGAGGAAGTGGGACCCTCATTTGCAATTCAGGCTCCTCAACTTTGAAGGAAGCACATTGATCTCTCTGTTAATTGAAATTAAAATGTGTAAGTTCTTTTACATTTCTGGATGAGCAAGGCAAAGGAAAGGGCTGGTCAGTCTGGGGGAGGGGAAGTATAAAGCCCGGAGAGATTCCCAAGGGCTGAGGTTGTATACTTCTGCATAATGTGATCTCTTTTGCTTTTTAGAAAATGAAATGCCAATTTTATAACACACATAAATGTAAGAACTGAAGTGGAAGCTGCCCATATAGTGGGAACACCTACGGAGAGCTACTCACATTCCATTTTCTGATGCCTTTCCTTCTGGAGATTTCGTTTTTTTATGTTTGAAAACACACATAAAGTTTAAAAAGTGGTTTTATAATTTTTTTACTAAGAGCTTTTTTTAATGTCATTGAATTGATACCTTCTTTCCCAGGGTTTGTCATAACAAAGCAACAGGAAATTCACACAAAGTTTCACACACAATTACATCAGTATTGCAGAAGCATCCTACGAATGACAACCTGTGCTTCATTACATAAGCACATCACAGTTTAAATAATAATCATTCTTTTTATGACGCTTTCATGTTTCTGATGCTTGGTGTCATAAATAACTCTGATTAATGTTGTGTGTAAACTCTGTGAGTTCAAGTTGTTCTGACAGATCTCCAGGGAGGAGAGTATTGATTCAATGTCATAAATGCTATTAGAATTCTTAGTAAGAATTATAAAACTACTTTCTTTAATATTTACAGACACAATAGTAATAGGCAGAGTAGTAAGAGCTGATTAAGGTGTGAAACTGTACAGTTAAGAGCGGTAATGGGAACACAATAAATGCATAAAGGAATTAGGTGTGTCTTGTGAGGTTGAACTTGACAACAAATGGTTAACAGCTCACTAAACAACACAAATGACAAGAATAGCATCTTGTTATTGGTACACTTTGTCGTTTGAAGAATCCATTATTTTTGCATATGTGGACGAGTGCCTCACCTTTTATTATTGAGTTTTAAGAGAAATAGAGTGGATCTGGGGAAGAGGGGGGAGAGGAGGGTGGGAGAGGGGGCTGGGAGGAGAGGAAGGAGGGAAAACTGCACTGGTGTGATATATGAGAGAATAGAGAGATGCTTTAGATCCACGCCTTTGGGCACACATACTTATTGCAGGTACAACCTGTCTGCTCTATGTGTGTGCTCTTCATGTCTCTTAGCAAACATGAGTTTTCAGCATTATAGTATTTACTTTTAATTTAATCTTTGAGAATTGTATCCACAAATGCCTTGTAAATGCATAATTCTCACTGCTCTCTACCTCTTTCAACCTCTTCCCTTCCCTGCTTCCTCTACGATTCACCTCCAACACTTTTATGACCTTTTGTTTCATGAATTAGGCTTAATTTCTGCTAGAGCTACACACATGCAAGCATGCAGCATGTGCGTGCATACGCATGGGTTTGTTGGAAGATTACTTTCTTGCTTTTTCTAGGGTGTAATTTCCCTCCTTGTGTTGCATTGTCCATCAATGCAATGTAGGGCCGGATTTGTGGAATATCTTGGTTTCTCCATCTATGATGATTGAGAGTTTTGCTGGGTATAGTAGCCTGGCCTGCCATTTGTGTTCTCTTAGGGTCTATATGAGGTCTGCCCAGGATCTCCTAGCTTTCATCGTGTTTGGTGAGAAGTCTGGTGTGATTCTGATAGGTCTGTCTTTATAAGTTGTTTGCCCTTTTTCCCTTACTGCTTTTAATATTCTTTCTTTGTTTAGTGAATTTGGTGTTTTGATTATTATGTGCCAGGAGGACTTTCTGTTCTGGTCCAATCTGTTTGGAGTTCTATAGGCATCTTGTATGTTCATGGGCATCTCTTTCTCTAGGTTAGGGAAGTTTTCTTCTACAATTTTGTTGAAGATATTTACTGGGCCTTTAAGATGTAAATCTTTGCTTTCATTTATACCTATAATCCTTAGGTTTGGTCTTCTCATTGTGTCCTGGAGTTCCTGGATGTTTTGAGTTACCAACTTTATGCATTTTGCATTTTCTATGACTTTTGAGTCAATGTTTCCAAGGTATCTTGAGCACCTGAGGTTCTTCTATCTCTTGTATTCTGTTGTTGACGCTTGCATCTATGACTCCTGAATTCTTTCCAAGGTTTTCTGTCTCCAGAAATGTCTCACTTTGTGATTTCTTTATTCTTACTACTTCCACTTTTAGATCCTGGATGGTTTTGTTTAGTTCCTTCACTTGATTGTTTGTGTTTTCTTGTAATTCTTTAAGAGATTTTTGTGTTTCTTCTTTAAGGGCTTTTGCCTGTTGACCCATGATCTCCTGTATTTCTTTAAGGGATTTTTGTGTTTCCTCTTTAAGGGCTTTTAATTGTTGACCAATGTTCTCCTTTATTTCTTTAAGGGAGTTACTTAAGTCTTGGTTGAAGCCCTCTATCAGCATCGTGAGATGATTTTAAATCCAACTCTTGCTTTTCTGGTGTGTTGAAGTTTCCAGGACTTGCTGTGGTGAGAGAACTGTGTTCTGATGTTGTCATGTGGCCTTGGTTTCTATTGGTAGGGTTCTTGTGCTTGCCTTTTGCCATCTGGTGCTAGTTGGTATTCTTGTCTCTGGCTGGAATTTGTTCCTCCTGTGGGCCTGTAAGCCTGTGTCCTTACTCCTCTTAGCTCAAAAATGAAAATACTGCTGGGAGATCTCTCTTCTGGCTGGCTATGCCCAGAAGACTGTGGAGTTTCCCGGCTCCTTGGTGCAAATGCCTGCCGAAAGTAAGTCTCTTAAATCAAGAAAACCTTTGTTCATTGTACAAGGTGGCTTTTATTCTGTTAAAAACACTTGTTCTCACCAGTGTTATTGCTGAGTTACCTCTGCCTTCTGTAGGGTTGCCCTGGGTCTTTCCCTGAATCTCATTTTCTTCCATCCGCTTGTTTATATGTCAGTGCACCCTGTCCTGTTTAATCTGCCTCAACAGTAGTCTTGTTCTTAGCCAATTTCACATATAGATTATTCTCCCCTACACCTGCACCTTCTTTATCTCCCTTCCATCCCTGTCACTGTCAAACCCCCTCCCCAATTCTACCTGTTCCCATTACATATTTGTGACCTTTGGCTTGTTTTGTGAGCCGTTTAGTTTAACCAGGGCATCTGTGTGACCATTAGATTGGAACAATCCATTGGAGCTTGCTGGGGTCACCTGTGGGTATGTAGGCAGTGACTCCCCATCTCAACGCATCTGTAAACACATAGGCTGTCCCACAAACAGTGGCTTTAGACACTATGAAGGTGTTCTGTATGCATTTATATATGTCTAAGGCTCTTTAGAGAAAGGGGCCATTTGCGCTCTTTTTGTATTCTTTGCTTTGTGTTCTTATGTTGCCTCTCTGCCTCTGTCCTCTCACCTTGCTTTCTTCCCCCCCTCTCCCCACCATACCGTGGCCTTTGTGATTATATTGTATCCACTCTCTGGTCCCAGAGCAATTGCTCTTCCTTCTCAGCCTTTGTTTACTTACATTGGAAAATGCACTTCTGCTCTGCATGGGATTCGTGGTTTGGATGGGTTAGAACACAGGCATCCTTTGGAGAGGGTGGCACAGGCATTTCTCTGCACACTGCACTGGTGTTCCTTGTGTTTAGTGTGTTTTAGTTTCATTGATTTTTATGAATCTGAATGATTTTTATCCATGTACTCTCTGCTCTCTTATCCTTCCCTATGTGTTCAGTTAAAGAGTTCGCTAATTATTATCTCACAGATGGTGGAATAACATGAAATATTCCTGCCTGTGTTGCTGAGATCAGTAGTATCTATCGATCTGTTTCCACCTTCAGCAACCCATTTCTTCCTGCAGGATCCAGGTTGCTACTAAGCTTTACTGTGAGATAATTTCATTGTTCCTTTCCTTATGGGTCATGGTTTCGTCTTTGTATGTCAGGATCCATTGATTATCTACTCATTAGATGATTCGCTGAATATAATCTAAATTATGTTTTATTGTCAGGTAGTACATATTGTTTTAACATTTCCTTTTTTAGTTCTTTCTTTACAAGTTACAAAAATGTGTCTAATATAAATGATGAATACTAAAAAGTTGAAAGTTAAAAATATCAGTAAGAATGTGTTTCTTTCCAGATTTATACAAATCTGTCTTATCGCTTTTCTCAGGATATATTGTTGACTCTGTCACTATTTTAACTTTCAGGATATTACAGATTTTAAAGTTATGCTTATTTCTTTAAGTAGCTTTAAAGCATCGAGGTCTTTCCCTAAATTGTGTCATAGGACCTCAGGTTAGTGTTTTTCTAAAGGCAATGAAATCTATCAGGCATTTTTATTTCTTTTTCCCCTGCTTTTCTTTTTTTCCCTATCATGATGTTATGTTGGTACTAGGTAGAATCTGTGTCCACTGAACAGAGATAAAAACGGCATATACATGCAAGTGCTCTCAGAGAGAAAGGGTACCTAGATTTTTCAGTCCTTATTTTGTCATTAAGTGTGAATTTGTAAACACACCATAGGTAAAATTTTTAGTGAATTTTAGATCTCTTATGAAATAACTAGGAGGAGGGTTTTCAAACTCCCTTCCTTTCTTAAACTGTCACACTTATTTAACAGTGACTGACTGAACATTAATTTTCGGCAGATGCAGAGAAATGAAGAGTGATGATTCTAGATGGGATGAGGTTATATCTAAGAACTTGATATTGTTGAATTTTACGTACAATCTAGAATCATAAACTGCTAGTCTAGAAAAGGATCATAGAAGCAAACCCAGATCAGGCACAGTTGAGGAAATGGAAGTAGGATCAGTTTCTCTGTAAGTAGTTAATTATGGGGACAACTCATTGGGCAAGTATTACTGCTGCAATTGCTACTTAGGCTTACTAACAGCAGCCGGTGAGACTTTGTAGCACACTGGTGTTCAGAGTTTAATTCTTGATGACCTGGGGAGGGAAGCAATAAAAATTATTCTATGGAAAGAGAATGATTGCAGAAGTTTTTGTGAGACATTGTGAACTAACCAGTCATAGTGCCACGAATTATCTATGTAGAATTTCTTCCCTTTTGACTAGCATTGTGCGTGGGAGATGGAGGAACCCGTATGAGCTGGTTTCAGTGAGGCTGTTGAAGTACAGAAGGTTAATGAGAGGATGTCAGTGGCACTGAAAAGCAGACAGCCTGTAGATTAATCAGTCATCAAGTAGACCAAGTCCCTGTCACTTCTGGTGCTAGAACGAGAGTGGTGCTAGATGGTGATATCAGTCCTAAGGGACCTAGGACATAAGATAAGCGATACAACTTTGGAGAGAGACATGGCAATCTGAGAAGACTTTTCATTGGCTTTGTCATGAGGGTTGTAAAGCAGGAGTCAGTATTCTTTATTTTGTTGTTTGTTTGATATTCTATGTATTTACATTTCAAATGTTATCCCCTTTCCCAGTTTCCCCTCCCCAAACCCTCTATCCAGCCCCCTTTCCCCCTGCTTCTATGAGGGTGCTCCCCACTCACCCACTCACACTACATCACCCTGGCATTTCCCTGCATTAGGATATTGAGTCTTCAGAAGGCCAAGGGTTTCCTCTCCCATTGATGCCAGATAAGGCCATCTTCTGCTACATATGTGGATGGTGCCATGGGTCCCACCATGTGAACTCTTTGGTCAATGGTTTAGTCCTTGGGAGCTTTGGGGGGGAGGGATCTGATCCATTGATATTGTTGTTCTTCCTATGGGGCTGCAAACCCCTTCAGCTCCTTCAGCTCTTTCCCTAACTCATCCATGTGCTCAGGCCAATGGGTGGCTGTGAGCATCCACATCTGTATTGGTCAGGTTCTGGCAGAGCCTCTCAGAAGACAGCTGTATCAGGCTCCTGTCAACAAGCACTTCTTGGCATCAACAATAGTATCTGGGTTTGATGTCTGTATATGGGATGGATCCCCAGGTTGGACAGTCTCTGGATGGCCTTTCCTTCAGTCTCTGTTCTACACTTTGTCCCTATATTTCCTTTAGGCAATAGCAATTCTGGATTAAAAATTTGGAGATGAGTGGGTGGCCCCATCCCTCAACTGGGGGACTTGCCTAATCTCTGGATATGGTCTCTACAAATTCTCCTTCCCCTTTGTTGGGTGTTTCAGCTAATGCCATCCCCATTGGGAGCTCCCTGCTTTCCTGGCAACTGGGTCTTTCTGGTGGCTACCCCCAGTTCCCCATCTCCCATTGCTATACAAGGGAGTTACTTACTCCTTGAGAAGTGGGCCTGTTGCTGAGGTTGTTCCTGTGAGTCAGAGATAGAGATGACCTCTAGGGGAGGTTTAGTCACAACTGGGTAGGCTGCTTGAAAAGGAGAGAGATGCTAAGTTAGCCATTACTGTGGCAAAATAGCTGCTATAATTGGCTTTTAATCAAAGGATTATTTTTGCTCACAATTTGAGTCTGTGGTCACTTGGGTGTTATATTTAGGCCTAAACCAAGGCAGCACATTGTGGTAGGGGGCACATCATAGTAAAAGCAATAACAACAGAGGAGAACTAGGGTCCTGATACCTTCTCAAAGACGTGATGCCTGGGACCCAACTTATTCCTACAAGGCTCCACTTCTTAAAGGTTCTCCCATCTCCCAATAAAGCCACGGGCTGGAGACCAAACTTTTAGCACATCTGCCTTCAAAGGACATTCAAGAGCCAAACTGTAGTGCTCAGTGTGGTAGTGCAGGCCTGTACTAAAGAGTACTAAACTAATCTGTGCTGAAGAGTAACCAGTACTAAAGAGGTTAAGGCAGGAGGCTAGAGGAGGATTCCAGGTCAGATTAGTTGTAGAGTAACATCTTCTTTTGATAAAAAAGAAACAATAAGAACATTGTCACCACCACCAACAAGATTTCAAACTGTAGAAGATGTGATAACTACTTTGCTTTCTCTTTCAGCTTGATATGTGTGTGTGTGTGTGTGTGTGTGTATGTATGTATGTATGTATGTATGTATATACATATATATTTCATTGTGTATGATATGGAATATTATATTGATTATATTTTTCTACATGTCCAGACAACTATTTCTAATGCCCTTGACTAAATTATCCATTATTTACTCAATAAATCATATTGTGAAATCCACAAGGTCATGTCTTCAGAAATATGAATATAGTTTTCTCTGTATATTTCCATTGTTCATCCCTGTCAGTATGCAGACACCAGTAATTTAATGACACATTTTTAAAAAGTATTTTGATTTTTTTGTCTGGTATGAATAGTGAAATAACCATTTTTCTTTTTTTTTTTTTCCTCTTCGTTCACACTATTCTAATTACATTTGGGGTTTTGTTTTTCTAAGTTAGTTACAGAATTGATTTCATAAGTATAGCATTAGCTGTGAGATTTTTAAGTTTCTAGACTGTCTTATATTGAATAACTTACTCTTCTTTCTTTATTTTTTTATCACTTTTGTTTATTGAAACAAATTTGAAATAGTTTGGAGAGGTTTTTGGTAGAAAGATAAATGTTGTCCAAGTCATAAGCTGTACACTTGAGTATGAGCAAATGCAATTTTGAAATTGGTAAAGTATGTGCCTTGCCTTTTTATTTTATTTTTATTATACTGATGTCAATTACTTGATGAGAACAGATAAAACACACACACACACACACACACACACACACAAGCACACGCACACCCCTTTTATATTCATTTATCTTCCATGAGGTCTGTCAAGATGGCTCAACAGACAAAGGCACAGGCTGCCAAACCTGACGGTTCTGTCAATGGGACCTCCGTGGTGGTAGGAGAATATCCACTTGGGCAAGCTGTCCCCTGACCTCCACATGCACTTCATAGCATCTACATAGCATGCAACCTCAACATGAAAGATACATAAACATGTATTCATCTTTTTCCTGGCACAGCTGTATTTACATTCATACTGTGTAAATTGGACACTGGCTATCTCTGGGAGTGCCTGAGAACACTTCCCCAGAAGCGTTCCATATTGAATTTATTTGTAGCTATGATGCCTTCAAGTTCTCATTGGCTAATGAGTGTTACTAAGGTTAGCAAAGGCTGTTGGTTATCTGCAGTAGATCTGGATCTGGATTCCTGAAGTATCGGTCATTGATTCTCGGCTCCTCTTCCCCTTCCTTGGACAGGCTGCCCTGCAAGTTGGGGGCCATGGAGAAAGGCTGCACCAGTGTCGGGAAGTGATGCTTCTGACTTACAAGTCCATCCCCATGCAAGTGGACGGGGAGCCATGTAGGTTGGCGCCTGCTATGATTCGGATCTCCTTGAGGAATCAGGCCAACATGGTACAGAAGAGCAAGCGGAGAACCTCGATGCCTTTGCTCAATGAGTGAGTCCGTGCTTGCCTTCCCGGGTGACATGGGGACACTGGGAAGCAGAGGACAGAGCATGTGCATGCTCTGGGGACCTCACTGTGTTAGAAAGGAGAGAAAAAATCAAGAAGGAACCATAGGCCCTTGACCGCTCTCACGGGAACATATTCAATCTCACCTTGTTTATCTTACAGCTGTTGGACCTGCTTTTTGGTAAATTTTGCTAGATGTAAAATAGATGGTTCTACTTCGCTAATCATTTGGGGGTATATTGTGTTCAGATGAACTAGTTTTAATATTGGTTTATAGAGGCATTTTTTCTTCCTGCCTGTCAGTAAGTGGTCCTTCTCCCCATCTTTCCAATTTGGGGTCCTGTGGTCTCTGATGATCGACTCAGTTTTGCCTTCCAAGGCAGCATCTACTGTCCATTCTGAATTCAACTCACTGTGTCTACTTTTAAACACCCAGTACCCCTTCCTTTCTACTCGCTTTCTTTTTTTTATTTAGGTGTTTTAATAAACCGATTCAAGGTAAGGCGATAAAGATTAGGTAATATAAGATAGATGTTCATTTTCTAGTCTACTTTACTCAAATTGGTGACTTAATTGTCTGCTCAGGTTTGAAGAAGTAGCTGGAGAGAGAAGAGGACTTGGGTCACTTTTTTGAGTATCTTCTAGATATCATGCCTCTATGCCTAAGGTCACTTCAGGGTCTGGGGTCACTCATTCTCTGTCACAGTGAGGGGCCTCCAAGGTGCACCTCCTGTCTGCTTTCTGTTATGCATGGTTACCAATTGTACTGAATGGCTGGCTTCCCGGCGGTGCCTGCAAGGAAGGGGCATGCTTTGCCATGTGTTCATGAAGCCAAGGTGAGAATCTGCACAAATTCCCAGAATAACTGATGACGCAGGTGCTGTAGCTCCTGTCACCTCCCTCCGTGCTAGCATATGCGCAGGAAGAGCACCAGACAGCCCTCGCCAGGCACTTCGGCTTTTGCCATCCGCTTCTAAGTTTGAGGCTGGCGTGAGAAGTCCGCTTCCTCTGTTCCTGGAGTCTGGACTTCCTGGAACCTTGGCCCGGTTGTCTCCTCAAGCTTCCGTCCCCTCCACTCTGAGGTGACAGTTCTTGCTTGATTTACATTTTGCAGCTGGCAAAACTCTTGGCTCATTTGCGGATGCTTTCTGTCCTTGCTGCCTTTCCCTTCTTCCAGGTTGAAGGCATAACTTGAGCTTATGAGAGGAGATGACAACAGTCGTACGTGGTGCTTTACATTTCTGCTAGATATGTTAGTCAAATCATGACACACTGGCTTGGCAGAAACCTAAGAACCAATGAATAGAAAGCTACCTCTGGATTTGGACATTGGCCAAGGTGCCTATGTCACTTGTAGGTCATTGGTGGAGAAGACAGAATAAAGATCAGTGAGTTTACTATTGCTCAGTTGAAGACTATGCTCTTGTGACCTTTTGAGAAGTAAACCTCTTCAAATGTCCAGTTTCAAACAATGCTTATGCTCTGTCAAGAAAGAATTGTCTTCTTTATGTAATCCTGTTGATTAGGATTCATTTGGCTTCCTTTACATGCAAAATAAGTGTACAGAGTGTTTTATTTTGTCCTCATAGCATGTGTCACATGACAATTTTCTTGCATTCACTTGTACAGATGTCCAAGAGTAGCCTCATCGAATAAAATTCTCACACTTTCTACTTGGGGAAGTGTTCCCAACATATCAGCCTCTCGTGACACAGAATACCATACCTGATGGGAATCAGAACACACTATTAATTTTTTTCAAAAACTATTAAAAATTAAAAACATATATAAAATCATTATTCAGCACTGTATTTAAAAGAAATCAGTACAGATACTGCATTTTCGAAGGAAAAGGAATAAAACTGGTTACCATGTCAAACTTGTTCGCTAAGCCTGGCTTTCTCTCTCCTTAATCCTTTTTCATTTCTCTAATTAGATTACGTTTAAATCATCTTAAAACTTTCTCTCTCTCTCTGTCTCTCACTCTGTCTCTCTGTCTCTCTGTCTCTCTCTGTCTCTCTCTCTCTCTCTCTCTCTCTCTCTCTCTCTCCCTCCCTCCCTTCTTCCTTCCCTCCCTCCCTCCCTCCTCCCCCCTCTCTCTCAGATCTAACTTCTTCCTCTGTATTTCTAAGTAGAGTTTCAATTTTCAAGTCAACCTTGATTTTAAGACCTTTTCTTTACCCTTCTGTTACTTTGAGGATCTTTCAGACTCGCCCGTCATTGAGTGATGGAAGAGATACTGAGAGGTCAAGCTGCTCCTCTCTCTGCCTCCCTTTCTTCTTGCCTCCCTTTTCCTTCCCTTCCTTGCTTTCCTCTCCTTCCTTTCTCTATGTATTTACTTAATAAATTAAAACGGCTTCTATTGCTTAATTTGCCCGTATAAATTTTCTTGCTAGAAGGAGAAGACAGATACTTACCTGTGCCATAGAATTTTATATCAAAGGCACAGGCCTTTGTGTGTGTGCATGTATATACATGTGTGTGCATGTGCAACTATTTGTGTTTATGTGTGCATGTGTGTATGTGTTCTCAATTTAGGGATGTCAGCTGCTTGGTTCATCTAAGGAACTGACCTCCTTTCATCCATGTTAGCTGGGAAGACTTGCTATGTCAATGCTTTGGTTCCCTGAATAACTGCTACTACTTCTTCTTCTTCCCCTGAGTGCTGCTGTCTCACACATCTGCTCTTTCTTTGGGATGTTGAATCCCAGGTCTCTGACTTCAGCCTTGGCTCTTTTCCAAAACTAAAGACTATTCCCCAAACACTGTAATTGGCAGTTTTTCCTTGATGAGGTTTTGGGGCAAGCTCAGATTACACAGTAAGAGCCACACCCTTAACTCTGCTGCCTTTGTGCTTCCTTCTCATCCATGAGTCTGTTCCTCACCTACGTGCACGTGCACCATGGCTCCCTGTCCCTGAAGCCGCCTAACTCACTCCACTTTTCCACACCTAGCTGTCTACTTTAGCTAGCACTTTCCTCTAGACCAGCTTCAGTTTATCTTACTGCACACACCTTTCCTGTTCATCAGGAAACTGCTAATGTGCACTCACAGTTGATTCATTCCCCAGTTCACCACGTTGCCCCTCTTTAGAAAGATGACTTTTTTTTTTTTACTATACCAGTTAGAATCCCCCTGTTCCTTATCTTCACAGATGGTTTTGCTATTTTCCGGCTTCTTCCTGATCTCCTTTGTCCCAGGGGAGCTACAACCTCTCTCCATGATCATCCTTCTTCTGCCCCTGGTTTTCCTTCTCATGGGGTCCCCCTTTCTTCTTTCATCTGCCAGCCTTGCTCACAGGGCAGAACCCAATCCACGTATCACGCCCGCCAAGTTCTGCCCTCTAGCTGCTCCTGGCAGCCACTGTAGCTCTTGGTGCGGTTTCCACCTCATCATCCGCCCACCTCATCTGTTGGCTTGTCTCTCTGCCCTGCTCCCCGTGGAGGGCCTGGGCTTTTCCACTCAGGGTGCCCTATCCCTGGCATGGTCTCTGAGACATAATCACACACTGAATAGGCGACTCACAAGTATGCTTCATTATGCTTCTATTTCTGCTACGTTTCTTGGGAACTATTATCAGAATAACAGCTGTGTAAAACCTTACGAGTATAGAGGTCATATAGAATATGTTTGGAGGATGTTTTACTACAAGTGCAGCACAAATATTGAACCAATTAGATACGATTACATGAATAATCAGGAGTCTCCTTGAGTAATTACTAAGTAGTAGGCCATCATGATGTCATTCTGTCCACATTTATTATGAAAGGAAACATATTTACCAATTTTATTAGTATATATAAAATAAAATGTGTTCACTAACTGACATTGGCAAGGGAAGATACTTTATTAGAGCATATGCATCTACTACACAGACTATGGAGTCTAATAAATATTTTCCATACAAAATGTCATAGAGATTTTTGTTTAGATTTTTCCCCCTAATATCCTAGCCCCCCCTCACAAAAAAGCCAGATGTATTTCATTATGTTCTGTATTGTAAAGCACATTGAATGTGATCAGAAGTTTAAAATAACTGGTGTAAGAGGGAAGTCGTCAGCTAGTACCCTTGAGTTCGTTAGCAATTATGGAAGACTGTCATTTTGTATAAAGGCAAGAGTGCTAGTTAGCTAACTTTGAATTGGGCAACTGGGGTCCATCATCCTGGGCTACGGACGTATACTACTGGTTTCAAGAGAGTCCTTGAAGATAACATGGACAGAACACTGGCGTAAACTCATGGGTGACCTTCTGTGGGAATGTATGTACCCAGCAGGTAGAGAAACGGGACTGCCGCTCAGCACTCACAGACGTTTAAATGAGAGGAGATGGGGAGGGTACAGGGTGAGAGTGAGTTTGGGGGTCAACTTGTTAAACTACACAATGCCTCTTTTCTAATAGTATTTATGGACTGTTCTCATCGCAAAAGAATGAAGGGGGGATGTTTATGGTCTCACGTTTGTACCTGGAGTACGAGGGACATTAAGGCATCTGAGCGATGAAAAGGAAATTTTGGTAAAATTGCTGCTGGGGTTCTCAACAAACCTTTGCTGTTCAGCTGAAGGATGCTCTGGGTTGTTGAGCCCCTCTTTTCAAAATGGCTCTCTGATGGGACCACAAAGATGAGGTGCAAGGATGAAACGGGCTCCCCTCCTCAGGGAGAGGTCAGCACGCTGCTCTCCCGCTGCGATGTGGAAGCCTGTGCCTCTGCCCTTGAGTCCCCCTCAATGTCCTGGAGCAAAGGCACCATTAACAACTCGTCCTGTGCCCACAGCCCACCCTCCTGCTTTGGCCCCGCGCTCCGGTATATGGCTTGCCTGGAACTAGCCGCTTCATGTGTCCTGTTGGCTTCATTGCTACCACCGGCTTCTCTGGAGAATTCCCATGGCTGGCTTGATTTCCCTTTTATTTTTCTGTCATCGCTGTTGGTGATGCGCTCATTTAATTTCTGTTTAAACTTTGTGTGTCTCTCTTTTTCTCCCCGGCTTGTTCCTTGTTTGTCCACGCTGTCCTGCTGACTCTGTCTTCGCTGCTCATTCCCTGCCGCCTCTAGCATCCATCAGGTGCAAGCTGCGGACCTGCGGCGGGTGTCAGCGCCCCCCGGCTCCTTCACCATGTGAGTACAGTGCCATTCTGTTTTGACCCTCATTCCCCAACTTTTCCTCAGGGGGAGACTGCCGACGGCATCCTTTTCCTCCACAGGTCTGCTGTTGAGATGAGGGGGCCACCTAATCATAGATGTTCTTACACTCCTATTTTTTTTAAAAAATGTGAAATGAAGAGTGATAGAGGAGCTCTTTGTGCTTTGTCTGTTCCCACCCAGTATGCATTTGCACTTTGGTCTTTTTATGAGATATTTCAGGGCCTGTGGCTGTGTGGGTTGGTGTAGCTATGGTGTAGCTATGCTAAGCATCATTGTTTTCCAGAGTCTGATAGGACAGTTAGACCATTACCATTACAGGCGTATTTGAGGAAGTGCTTACGGCCCTGACATGTGTGGAGCTCATTTTTGTGCCAAAGAGTCACAGCTGTTATATAATGATCAATGTCCATGAGTTCTCACATGAGTTAGCAGAAATTTATTATTATGCATGATTAGTGGTTTATGCTCAATGTACTCCAGGGTGTTTTAATTTTCTGGTGAAATGAAATAAAATGGAAAGAGGATTTTTAGAATTTTTTTTCTTTAGCATTTTTGGCGCTAAACACTGATTTGTACTTCAGTCCTTGCTCCATATTATATTATCTAATATTTATTATGCTTCAAGTACCAGGCTAGGTGCCTTGCATCTACTACGGAATTCTCAAGATGATGCTGTGCATTTGGAATAGCGCCCTTCCTCCTGTATGCATGCTCAAGGTCACAGACTAACAGGCCATAGAATGAGATTCCATTCATGCAGCCGGGCTTCTAAACACATGTGGCCTTCCATCTGTCTGGATTCTGAGTGTTTCTCTGAGTGTCTTTCTAGACCCAGCAGAGTGATCACATTGTCAAATACTTCTCCCTTGGTTCATGCTTTCAGAATCAGTCACACCTCACTGGAGTTTACTGTTGATGAGCCTGTTATAGTTTTTTTTAGTTTGATTCGGTTTTTATTGTCTGAACTCGAGATGTATGCGTATTCCACTCCAGACTTGGTCTACTTGAGGTGATTAGCAATATATTCCCTGTGAATCTCTGTGTTCTAGACCTATTCACAGACTGTGGCAGAGCATTGTGAAACCAAGCCATAGTCGGTGGGCTTAATGAATGGGAAAATATGTGTCTGTGAGGAACTGTGTAAAATCTGAAATCTAGTGGTGTTATGAAGTGCTTCCTGAAGTCTAGCTGCTCAATCTTGTTTTCAGCTCACAGAACACAGAAACCTGTGCTAGCTGACGAGTGTCTCTTTTCCCCCTGGCTGAGCACCACGCACTATTTTATGCTGCAGATCTAGTGAGCAGCACCACCCCTTAGTACCTGCGTGGAGCACGGGCCTTATAATTGAACAATCAAAACCCAACAAGGTAATGGTATTTCATTTCCAATCCACGGATGCTTACAGAGTAAAGTTCCTCAGTAAACTTGTCTTCAGAGGCTGGCTGCCAGTCATCTGATCAGGCTTTTAGTGGCTCCACCGCCTGAGGCCAGAGAAATGAGAAGGTCAGGGTGAAGTGGATGTGAGAGCGATTGAGGTCCATTCCCTAGCAGGGTTGTGTTGACAGTGTAGCCATGAGGCTACTGATTTGGTATTCCAGGACCTATGCTACAACAAGGTCTTCGTTTCCGCAGACTATAGCAGGCGGTTGGTGTGGCTACTTTAACACCGTAGCATCAGTGTGAAAATATTTCGGGTCCGTGACATACTATTACAGCACATAGGTGCTATACCTCTAAAGCATCCGTATAATACAAGTGATTAAATCTGGGTGGCGACCCATCTTAAATAGAGCAAGAAGATGGAGAAAAGTCCAAGCCTAGCGGTGCCTCTGGTGCCTTTGCATCGTGACCAGTGCTGACGGAGCCTTTTCCACCCACTACTTGGAAGGGCCAGACGGGCTTGGCTTGTTAACCTTGCTTTGCTCCCTCTCAACTGACCGTCCAGACCTGACCCCCTGAACTGTGAGATTTTAGCTTTTCTCTTCTCTCAGAACCTGTTTTAAATAGATGCTCTTTGGATCTCTGGAGAGGGCTCTCTGCTGCTCCTAAAGCAGTGTTGCCTCTCTGAAGTGGTCTGAAGTACCCTTCCCTGGAAAGCACCCTTTTCTCTAGTTTTCAGGTGACTTTTCGGAGGAGAGCAAGAATGCATGTGGTGATGAGAAAGTGAGGCGTACATTGTGAGGAGTCGTGGTGTGAATACTAAAACCCAACCACATGCAAAATGTCAGCACTGGAGAATACTTTTTAAGTTTTATTTTTTATTATTTTTAAATAATAAAAATTGGGGGATGGGTTGTGCACATGAGTGCAGGTGCCTGCGGAGTCCAGAAGATGACTGGGTCTCCTGAGGTTGGATTTAGAGGTGGTTTTATGGCATCCCAGGGTGGGTGCTGGGAGCAAACTCCCGTCCTCTACAAAAGCAGGGCGTGTTCTAGTCACTGAGCCATCTCTCTAGCCACTAGCATTATGTAATATTTTGGTCCTTTATGGCTGCATATGAATTTATGGATTTTGAAACAAAACTGTTGAATTCCCCATTCACTAAATAAGACAACACTAAGCCAAGAATATCCACATGTACGTCCTTTACAATGTAGCTTAAAACTAATAACCTCTGTGTGAGTAAGCTTCTTCATAGGGAAGCAGTCATTGAAGGGCACACACGTGCTGCATTTCTTCAATTGTGGATAGAACAATTATGGAGTTGTTCTAATTGAGCCTCTGCTAAAAAGCATATGGGACCTCAAAATGAAGCTTTCTAGGATTTCTAGCCACTTTTCTTTGGGTATCATTTCCTTCTCGCTTTTCTGGCATAAAAATGAAATAATGTGATCCGTTTACATCTGATTCACTATTTTCAACTTTCAACACTGCTTACTTCAGACATCAGATACTCTGGTATATTAAAGACATTGAGATCAGCAAGCTATGTTTCTGCCCCTGGAAAATGATGACACTGACATCAGACCTAATGGAGTTGACTACAGTGTCGTTACAATCTAGCATGACAAGGCTCTAAGTAGAAAGATTGGAGTTGTACTTCCTTGTTAGCAACTTTGACTGCAAAGTTGTCACAGTTGGTTGTGTTTTTAACCAATCTTTGAAATTAATATGCCGCAACAGTGTTACTTCAGGTGCAGTCCCGTGAGTTTTACAGCAAGTGTAAATTCATATAACCATCACCATCACCGGAACATGGATTACATCACTAATGTCACTAATTTTCCTCTACAATACTACCCTGTATTCCATCCAGATATCATTAGTTACTTTCACCACCCAATAGCTAACAGCCACAGATCACCATAGATTTGTGCCTTTGAGAATTCCACAAAGATGGAATCAAACAATATGTCATCCACCTCATTGACCAAACATGACACCTTTCATGTTTATATGACTTGTCATATGGAACATGCCTTTGCTGGTTTTGTTTTGGAGCTGCCTTCCACCCTGTGGCTGTTTCCACTCACCAGTGGATACTTGGATTGTTGCCAGTTGAAAGTGATTTTTGACATGACTCAAACCATTATGGAGTAGATTTTGTATGAACAAAAGTTTCCACTTCCTTAGGTTAAATGTCTAGAAATGAGGTGGTTGGATCCACATGGGAAGATTTGGTTTCCTTAGAAAGAGAACAAATGGAAAACTGTTGTCAGAGTGGTTTTTGCCATTTTGCCTTTCTGTGGGTGACCTCTGGAGTTCTCACGTCCTGTTGCTTCCGATGGTCAGCAGAGCCATCAGTTTTAACTGTTAATCTCTTCAGTGGCAGTGTAGATTCTTATGCACTGACCTTAGAATCTTTAGCCCAGCTTAAGACATCTTTTCAGTTTGAATTTGATAGCATTCTCCAGCTTATCAAACAAAATAGCATGGCTTATTTTATTCCAATCCATACATCTATATTTATTTTGCATTTTTTATCAGCTAGGGTTTCTAGTGTGATATTGAATGAATGGGCATTTGCTTTGCTGTTGGTTTTAGGAAAGCTTGCTGCTTTCAATGTTAGGCTAATTGTTTGAGATCCTATATTCGTTTATTTTCATTTATGTGTGGGTGTTTGTTTACATGCATGTCTATGTACCACATACATTCCTGTTGTCAGCTGAGGCCAGAAGTGGGTGTCCTAGGTTCTGAAATTGGAATTACAGGTGGTTGTAAGCAGCCATGTGGGTACTAGGACTCTAACACAGGTTCTTTGGAAAGCAGCCAATCTTCTGAACTGCTGCATCTTTCTAAGCCCAGCTGTACATTTTTTTCTGTTGAAGTGTTATCTATCGAGGCTTTTTTGCAAAAGACTGACATTTGTTTGTTAGAATTTACCAGTGAGTGAAATCATTTGGGCATTAGGTTTTTTTCTTTCAACCTTTACAAGTAGATCAAAGGAGCTGGAGGGAGAGAGTCAACAGTTGGTAGCACCCGAACCTCTTCCAGATGGCCTGGGTTCACACCTGCCTGGGACTCTAATTCCAGAGGGCCCGACATTCTCCTCTGACCTCCCTGGGCACAAGGCAAGCACATGGTACGTATACATGCATGCAGCCAAATAGTTATGCTCAGAGAATATAAATAATAAATAACCCCTTGAGTGGTAAATAAAATTATTTCAGAATCTCTAGGACTATTCAGGTTATTTATCTTTACCTTGGCGAATTTTTATAGTTGTTTGATATTTTCAAAGAATCTGTCCATTTCTTCTATGTCGGCAATTAATATGTATGGAATTGTGAAAAGAATTTTCTTATCTCTTTCATTTCTGTGGCATCTGTAGGCGTAGTTCTCTTTTATTCCTGATATTTGTAATTCAATGCATCTTTTGAAGTTTTCGTCAGTCTTGACAGAGTTATTTTATCCCCAGTCCCCAAAATTGTCTGTTGGTTACATTGGCTTTCCTGATTGTTTTTCTGTTTGAAACATATAGAATTTTGTCCTTTATCATTTCCTTTTGCTCATATTGAGCTCATTTTGTTTGCTCTCATTCTGGTTCCTTAAAGAATTCAGCTCCCCCCCCCCCCGCCCTTTGTTAGCAATTGACATAATGAGGTTCAAGCCACAAGTTCTGACTGTCCTCAGGGTTGTGGCTGCTGTTGTAACCTTGTTTTCAAATGCTTCCTGGGGTTCTCCCATCGGATGACATGGCCATACTGTATCTCTAGTGTAGGACCTGGGCAGGGTCTGTTCTCCAGCATTCACATAGACGCAGCCTGGAGAGAGACCCTTGCTTGCCTCACTGAAACCATTATGAAGCTGCTCTCCCAACCCCTTCCTCTTGGAAGACTTTCCTCTCTGTACTCCTTAATCAGAACATTCAAGCTTCAGTTACTTCTCTATGATCCATGTTTCCATCTGTGACAGAAGGTTGATCGCACCCTCTGGGCATCCAAGTTCCCGAGAGTAGAAAGGAGATCGCGTTCTTGATGTTAGCAATCTTAGCTGTCACACGTGGTGGCTACCAGTGCCGCAAAATGGCCCGAATCTGCAGTGTGAGTGGATGAGGGAGGAAACGTTAAAGGAGAACAAAGATTTATTTTTCTCAGTGAGTTGGCATTCTGAGGTGCCGCTTTCTTGAACTCAACCCAGGCTTTCTCCCTGCTCTCTCCCTGCCTGCACCTGCATCCACTTTCAGGTTGGATGCTGCTGGAGTCCGGCTGTGGCCTCTGGGAAGGGACAGTGAGGGAGCACAGTCAGTAGGGAAAGATGGCCTGCAGTCCGGCCTTCTTCACCAATCTGTTGCTAGTTTTCACCTTCAAAAGCTCCCTGAAGGCTGTTTTATTGCTTTATTTAGTTAGGGAGAAAAGTAGGCGGAGAGGCTTCCTCTGTAAGATAACTGGGCCATCGTACCAGGCCTGGAGCTTGTCACAGGTCCCCTATCCCATGGCTTTCCTTACTCTCTGACTCAGCAGATGCCCTAGCTCAAGGCAGCAAGGTGCCTGTGCAGACACCAGGGCACCCTGCCTGCCATTGACGTGTGTTAGATGTAATACACCACCCAAGGTTATGATTTAGACACAAGCAGGATCTGCCCGCGGTAACTTATGTGGGCTTGCTTATGCCTGGAGGAAAGTACACATATCGGAAGGACAGTGTAACTTGTCATATTTGACCACGGGCTAAATGTGATTCACTTCTGCAAAATTGAGTTTGATAAATGAAGGCTTCTTGGTAGAGGATAAAAGTAAATTGATTTTCTTTGCAAAAGTTAAAGAGTTTGAAGGCGAGGAGGGGAAATACTGTTATGGTGCCATTTTTAAAGATTTTATTTGGGGCTGGATTTAAGAGTTCCGTAGCTGACAAAGTACAGATGCAGACTGGAGAACCTTTGGTCTTCGTGACTGAAGTCTGCGGTTTCATGTCTGCATGCCTCTGGGGGGAAAAGGAAGCTAGTCTCTGAAGTCCATTAGAAAATTCTGTAATTGTCTTCTCTAGCTGGCCACATCAAAATTTCCCCGACGTTTCCTTAACCTTGTGCTGTATATTATACAACATCTGCCTCTCTTACTTAGGTGACCCTGTAATTAGAAAATAAGACTTGTAATTTGAAGATATGCTTGCTGCAGAACACCCTTTCTTTTCTCTCTTTCCATAAACAACTCTACTTCATCAAGAACGGTATCAGGAAGCAACGCAAACACTGCTGAGAGCATCTGTTTGCCTGTCTCTGTGGTCTGCGAGGTGTGCCTCTAATGCAAAAAGATGGTCCCTCCTCTGTGGTTTGATTCCACAGATCAAGCTCTTGATGGAAATGCACTCAACAGGCCAGCGGAGCTTCTTCTAAAGTCTGGACAGGAAAATGTCCAGATTCAGATTAATGGATTTAAAAAGTTGTTTCATACCTTCTGGCTTCAAACTAAAAAAAAAAAAAAAAGTTTTGAGCACATTAAAAGGTCTAGGCACCCCAAACCTGTTTAGGTTGTTCATTAACAACTAACTCTTCCTGTTATCCTTGTACAGTTACCTCCTGAACAGTAATATTGTAGATGGTTTTCTTAAAATTTTAGTGAGCCTATATCACTTCTACAGAAGTTAAAAAAAAAAAAAAGAGCATAGAGGTTTCTATTTTAAAAGATCAGGTGAGAACTGTTCTGTTTATAGAATCGAAAGAAGCTAGATCCCAGGGTCAGACAGTGACAGTGACGCAGGGTTAGTTTTGCATCTTCTTGAACGCAAAGCTATTTGTTCTCTAAGGATCTGCCAGCTTCACTTGCCTGTCTCTCCCGACAGGCAGACACTTTGTGAGCTGTCTGACTAGACCTCTCCTCCCGCTGCCCACCGTTGCTCATTATGCATCCCAGGAGGCCCACGGCCTCCTTTCCTTTCCTCTTCCTCTTCCCTCTTCCCTGCTTGTTCAGATGGCAGATGTGCTAGATGGAAGACGATGAGGGCAAAGCACGTGAGAATTACTCTGGCTCTGTCCCAGGCTGCTTCCAAAGCAATGCCCAGGCTGCAACCCCCCATAACAGGCTTCTTTGGTCTTTATGTAGTTCAGGTTTCCTCTTGAGCTCCTTCCCTGTCTCAACGTCATTCCTCTCAAGGAGGTGTCATGACAGCATAGGTAAATAGAGCACAGGCCTCCCTGCTAACCACATACCCCATGCTTCTGATGTAAATATCTTGATAACCCTGCCTTTGTAAACACAGGCCATGGATTCATTATCCTTCTGTGTTTTGTTTTAAAGGACAATTTTGAAAATGCAGTCAGTTCTTGGGATTCTAATCAGCCTTAAAGTTCTGTTCTGGTAAATCCAAGGCATGACTTTAAATCTCATTAAAATTTGCCTCAAGAGGAAACATAGACAAGATTGGTCATGGAACTGCAGGTCACTTTTGGTTCTATGTACTGAGCAGGAGGCTAGACACTGTCCTGCCTTGAATGCTTAGTTAAGGCCGTACCAAGCTGTCTTCAAGAACCCATGCGGATGCTTGCACTTGGTGAGAGAGGTGATATGTACTTAGACGGTGTTAAGCATCTACTGTGACCAGCTTCAGTACTTCAATAACTGCATTGGGTGATACTGTTATGCTTCTGTCATAGATGGGAAGACTGAGAAGAATGGTAGGAAGCTTGCTTTCTAACATACTATAAGTCAGTAAAGTGAGGATTAAAACACAGGCCTATCTGCTTTGAAGACAGTACTATAGACTTACTGCACCTTAAGAGGAACTCATCATCAATATAAGCTTGGGTCATTAGCCGTGTGTGAATGTGTATGAGTTATGCATTTTTAATCAGATTGTACCAGATATGCTTTTAAAGCAAAAAGCAGATGTGAGTTGTTAAGAATTCAGTTTTATAAATTTTAGATCTTTTGATTCTTTGAAGTTGCCGGTTTCAAGTATTGCTCTGCGGAAATGTTTACAAAGATATCCATTCTTCGACCTTTCCTGAGGGTCAGCATCAGGCTCACCAGTCAGGATCACGCTTCCATCTCCACTGAGGGACAGCTTCCACAGTCTCCTGTGGCAGAGGGACCGGTACAGGGTTCAAGATCCAGCACACTTATGTAAAGGCCCAGTGCATTAAGGATTCCCCAGTTTATAAAAATTATATCCCATTGCTTTTAGCATTTATATTTACAGATGAATTATTCATATCTAGGCAGGTGGATGAACAATGTTGGGACTCAGCAGTTTTTGTATAGTAAGAGTTCACTTCAAGAGTAAGGTAACTATTTGGGGCTGGTTTTCCTGGCTTGGGTGTCTGGGGCATACGGGGCCATTGTCAGAGTCATCTTTGGGATAAGAGAGTGAGTCCTCAAAAAGGTTTTTGAGTCATACATGCTGTAAGTATATTTATTGGGTAGGGGGAAAGGAGTGAGGGTATTTTATAGTAAAATTATTTGGTAAATTTTTGCATTACCTATTTATTTTGAGGGTTATTGTCCATATGTACAATCACACAAGTCATAGGCATTGTGGGAATTGATTTTTTTTCCCTTTCGCAACATGGGTTCCAGGAACAGAGCCAGGTGTTCAGGCTTCACAGCAAGTGCCCTTACCCCTCATCAAGCCATGTTGCTGGCCCTAACAAATACAATTTTTAAACTATAAACATAATTTAGGTCTGGGAGAGGTAGCTCAGTGAGGGAGTATAGGCCTAGCATTTACAGGAGTCTGGATTTGATTCTCCTGTATTGTAAAAAGGAAAAACAAACATATAAAACTCGATCTTTAAAAAAAAATCAGTAAAGACAAAGTCATGGTTTCAGTTTTTCTGTATAGCATGTCTTCTGTCAGGAGAAGTTGAAATTGGGGCCTGAATAGCCACAGCAGGAATGTGTCAGGTTGACAGGGATTTGGAGGACATCTTGAAATTTGGGAAAGTGATTTTTTTAAATTTGTCAGTACACACACACACACACACACACACACACACACACTAATTCCAATTGTGAGTTTAAACCGAACAAGTTGTCTTTCAACTGCCTTTGAGCTGACACTTGTATAAATTTGCTTGGGCTTCCTTAACAGAGCACCACAGACTGAGCAGTGAAGCCTCAGAACTGTTTTTGGCAGGCTAGACAAAGGTGAGGCCAGGGTTCTGAACTCTGTCTCCTATACTTGGAAATGGCATCTTCTCCAATTGTTCTCATAGAGTCTAACACACATGTCTACCAGTCTACCAAATTCATTTTTTCTACAAAGAAAAGGGTCTGGTGTGCTTGCTTCTTCAAAATGACCTTATTTTTTACTTATTTCCTCACAAAATACCAATTCTTTGCTTATTCCAAGTCCTACTCTGAGACAATAGAGATGACTGGGGGTAGAGGGCACAACTTGGCTCCTAGCAGCATTGTACAAAATAGGTTGGACCTGGACTTTAGTGATTTTCCTGTGTCTGCTTGTGCGTGTATGCATTCCTGTATGTGTGACCATGTGTATCACTAGAAGGTTCCAGACTGGGCCTTATGTCTGGCATTAGCACTCATCATTTAACTCCTGAAAATAATTTCTATTAAAGGTATAAAGGAGATGAGGGAAATTGCCCTTTACATAAGTAGATTTTCAGAATTCATTACATGGGTTCAGAGTGAAGTGGTGGGCATGTCTCCAAATTCCTTCTCTATAAATATAAAATGGCTGGACAAGAGGCATGTTAAATTTAGTTCATATCTGAACTCCTGAGTCATTGTTATAATAAAATAACCAGGAAAGGCCTTCAGACTGTAAGTGGAAAGGGAAGGGTTTGTTTTGATAATTTTCACATACAACAGATTTATTTATACCCAGATTCTCTACCCAGGAAAGAAGTCTTTAGGATGTTTTGTATTTTCTGCATTCACGAAAAGAGATATGATTCATCCTTGGCTCCAGCCCTGTAATAGTACCTGATGTCTTCTGACCAAAATAACAAGAATATTTAAATAACAGTTGGTTTTGAGTAGTTTGAGGGCCTGGTTATTTGTTTGTTTGTGTGTTGTTTGTTTGTTTTGGGGTTAAATTATTGACCTGATGACAAACCACCATGGCCATTTCTTTCGTGAGAGAGTTTGAGTTCAATTAGACCAATTCAGTTGAGTTTTCCTGGTCTGCAATACATCCTGAAACACCTGTAGGAAATGAAAAGAGAGTGTGTTGCAGAAGGCACGAGGAGAAAGGCTGGTTGGTGCTGGCTGGTGTTCTGCACGGAACATTCAAGACCGCGGCAATTGTCAATCTGGAGCGAAGAAACAAATCAGCACAAAAAAGAGAAAACATCAGTTTCCAGCCCATCAAGATGCAGTAAATTTCTCAAAGTTTCTTTGATAGCTAATTAAAGTTTATAAATGATTTTGGGGGTCAGTGAGGTAGCCCAGTGGCTACAGGCGCTCCCTTCCATGTGTGCCTACTGACCTGAGTTCAATCCTTGGAACCCATATAAGGTAGAAAGAGAGAACTGATAATACTAAATTCCCTCCGACTTCATATACATGCCCAGAAATACATCATGCATATAATCACAATAACAAGAGCAATACATTCTAAGCAAACATAGAATATTTATGTGTACTGTTGAGGCATTTAAGATGAATGTTTCTTATGCAATTTATAAATTAATCTTGTTAGTTTTATTAGTTACTTTTCACACTGCTTTGGGCAAATGCCTCGCAGGTAAACGACTTATTAGAGGATGTGCTTACTCTGGCTCAGAGACAAGGGTGTAGTCTCTCGTAGTAGGTAAGACATGGCCTCGAACACCTGTCACAATGTGGCCGGAGGGGTATAAGGTTGTTTGCTTTCCTCTAGGCAGACTGAAAGAGTCCCAGTGGTCACCCGGTTTCCCCCTTTCCCACCTTCTCTTGAGCTTGGCCCTAGCCTATGAGGTGGGGCCATGCAGTTCAGGGTAGATCTTACTCTCTCCCCGTCCTGTCTGGAATTACCTTCACAGACACACCCAGATGCTGTATAACTCTTAGGTGATTCTAAACCCAGTTACCTCATGCGGACAACTGCGGCAGTTGTCAGGTGAGAGTGAATGAGAGGTCTCCACCAAACATGAAGGGACAAGGAGCCTGGAGTCTGCGATCCCTTCCAAAGCCAGTGCCCAACTGACCTCTGCTTCTATCATGGCCACACTCTAATCCTCTGGAGGAGCCACACAGCAGTATTTGCTCCGTTATTGCTTTGTATTTCTTGGCTATTGCTTTTATTGTTTTGAATGATTATTCTTAGTCATACACAAATAGACCTTAATTCTTAATCTTCCCCCCCATTTGTTTATATATAAAATAAGGGTTGCAACAGAAAGATGGCAATTTATTTTACTAGATTTTCTGGGTACATTCATTCAAAATAACCCTATTCAGTTCGCCCATGGTCTTTGAGAGACTGGAAAGGAACATACATGCCTGTATTTGGAATCTTAATCCCAGTGCCCATCCTGTTACAGGCAAAAGGCCACACATCGTCTTCTGTGAAATGGCATTTTTTTTTTTTAAAAACCACTCAAATCATAGCACCCCCATTCTACTCTCCAACAAAGGAAACTCAATTTGTCAGTCGTGAATACAATTTAACCGGATAATGAAACATTCTGGCATTGGAAACCAATGGAAGCTTTTTAGACAGCAAATAAGTGTGGGAGCTTTGTTTGGTAAATAGACATTGAATCCTGACCTAGGAAATGTCTGTGTCCCTGAGCACAGGAGAGCCACAGTCATCCTGATGGCGTCTGACTCGCATTATTCCATTATGTCTCCTTGGCTCCATCCCAAGGACTTATTCCCATGATTCCCCTCTCAGTCAGAACAACAAAGTAACTCTCCCTGCTATTGCAGGCTATTGTCCTGAAAGTACCTCAAGCCAGCATTTTATACTGGAACATATTTTTTTTAAGTAACTAGGAACCCTCTGTTCCATGGATTTGCTTCTTAAGATTAAAGTGACTTTGGCCTGATGAGTTGGAAGCAAAGGGACTTCCTTCGCACTTGTCGCAGTTCCAACTGTTATTATGCTATTTTTATTGTGCTTATTACAATGTTTTAATTTCAGTTTTCATTGGTATATTTTCATTGTATGTGGTATTGGGTTACAGAGTTGTTTTTATTGTGTAATGTACCTTGAGCATACAACAATATAATGTGTTATTCTCAACTGGATGTCATCCCAGCTGTTAGAACTGGCAGAACGTTTAGTACAAAGAAAAACAAACACATTTATTTTTCTTCACTGACATCCCACCTGTCCTCATTTCTGGTATGCTTACCTCTTCTTGACTTCTCATCGTGGCATTTCCCCAGTGTCCACGCTCTTCCAGCATGGACCATTATATGACTATGTTTGGTGGAGGAGCACATGGAGACGTCTTTTCCTTGAAAAATGTTAGCTTAGCAAATAGGAGGGCCAAGAAGGCTTGCACCCATGAGAATTACTTTTGTAGATGGTATCTGATCACAGGTAGAGATTCTTCTCCATTTGCAGGATAGCTGGTAGCATGTTAAAAGCTTATCATCTATTGTGAGAGGCAGAGGAGCTGTAGGTCATTGTCACATGGCTCAAATCCCTGTGTCCTGATCATGTTTCTATTTCGAAGAGTGTGCCATTGAATGGGGGATTTTAGCTGCAGGGAGCTCCTCTAGGTTCAGGATGATGGTAGTATTTTGGTCTGTGGGAGGTGTAGATATCAGAGAAACACAGACATTAGAAAGATGTTTAGAAGAAGAGGTGCACAAGAGAGAAAGGAGGACTTCCTGGAATCTTGGGTGGGAAGCCAGAAGACAGCTTTCAACAAAAGTCCTAGGGGAAAAGAGCTCCTGGGAGCAGAGTGAGCCACAGTGTGAAGTGCTGCCAGATGTGAGTTAGGGGGAGAGGTGAGCGTGGGATTAGCCTGCAGCAGTGGGGCAGAAGGAGGAAGTAGAGCTAAGACGCAGCCATGAACCCATGTCGGGGAAGCTCTGCTTCAGCCACACATGTTCTGTAGCATCAAAAGTAAATGTAGCTCTGACTCGGGCATGGTGCAGATGTGGTGGTTTGGTGTGGTGCAGATGTGGTTTGGTGTGGTGCAGATGTGGTGGTTTGGTGTGGTGCAGATGTGGTTTGGTGTGGTGCAGATGTGGTGGTTTGGTGTGATGCAGATGTGGTGGTTTGGTGTGATGCAGATGCAGTGGTTTGGAGTGATGCAGATGTGGTGGTTTGGAGTGATGCAGATGTGGTGGTTTGGTGTGATGCAGATGTGGTGGTTTGGTGTGGTACAGATGTGGTTTGGTGTGATGCAGATGCGGTGGTTTGGTGTGGTGCAGATGTGGTTTGGTGTGATGCAGATGTGTTGGCTTGGTGTGATGCAGATGTGGTAGTTTGGTGTGGTGCAGATGCGGTGGTTTGGTGTGATGCAGATGTGGTGGTTTGGTGTGATGCAGATGTGGTGGTTTGGTGTGATGCAGATGTGGTGGTTTGGTGTGGTGCAGATGTGTTGGTTTGGTATGGTGCAGATGCAGTGGTTTGGTGTGGTGCAGATGTGGTCTGAAGTGATGCAGATGTTGTGGTTTGGTGTAGTGCAGATGTAGTGGTTTGGCATGGTACAGATGTGGTGGTCTGGTTTGAATATGGAGCAGATGCTTTTTCATAGAACTCAGGATCACGAGCTTAGTGGTAGCCCCACCTACAATAGGTAGCTGGGCCCTCTCACACCTACCACTAATTAAGAAAATGCTCTACAGTCTTGCCTACAGCCCCATCTTATGGAGGCATTTTCTCAATTTAGATTCTCTCCTCTCACATGACTTAACTTGTTTGGATTGACATAAAACTAAGTAGTTCATCCCTGTACAGGCAAATGAGCACACTGTGAAGGGTTCAGGAGCAACTCGTGTCTGGTAGTAGGATCACATGATGGCCCACTGTTAATGTAAGTTTTGGGTTATTCTTACTGAGTTCAAAAACTTCTGCATAATTTTAGAATCCTGGGTCACTGTTCACATCTCCAGCAGAAGATAACTGAAGATGAATGTTTTGTAATGAGTTAGCAGGTGTCAGAATTCCATTTTAGATCTCTGCTCAGAAACAGTGATTCAATTTGTTTCATTGTAGAGGCCTTCTTGGAAGCATTTATATTTAGATTATTTTCAGGGTCCGTTGCAAACAATGTCCAAAGGAAACTTTCAGCAGTTTCTAGAATATTTCTTAAGGAAGCTTCAGTTATAATTGTATTTAAGTCAAGCCCTGCTGGGCAGCTAATGTGAAGGATTGGTGGTTGGTGCTCCTGGATAACTATCGTTTAACTGAACACCATGTATCCTGAGGTGGACTGTTGGTCTTTTTTGGTAAAGAGTTATTCATCTATGTGGATTCCACTAGAGATACAGTGATAGCTGGGGAGACCATAACCCAGTGAGGCTTTACCTCCTAATCTACCTGTCAGATAGAACACAGAAATGGGCAGCCATGTCAGAATGGAAAGCAACAGTGTGAAAGTGCCCACCTTTCCTGAAGCCTCAGGGCCATGCAGGTCCAGGGTGACTCATAAATACTTACTGGAAACTTGGGAAATGTAACACTTTAGGTGTTGGAATTGAAAGGAGGAAGTGACTCATCCCTGCTATGTTTTCATGTTAATAATATTTCAATTAAGGCCCATCATAAATAAGGACTAGTTGAACGACTACTACTAAAGATTAGTTAGAGATCCAGACTTGATGGTGCACACTTTTAGCCCCAGCAATCAGGAGGCAGAGGCAGGTGGATCGCTGAGTTCAAGGCCAGCGTGATCAACAGAGTGAGTTCCAAAACAGCCAGGACTACAAGGAACAATCTTGTCTCAAAACAAAACAAAAAAGATTGGTTAGAAACACACTTTATTGTACCTTAAGTAGAACCTCGTATGTCTTGATAGAATTTAGGGGATTTCACTTTTATTATTAAATCAAGCCTGAAGGTGGAAAGAGACAGGATTGTGATTGTTTTCTGCCTTGGTAAAGCAAACCAACCTTCTTTGTCATTCTGCATAAAAATCAATGCACTTGTATAATGAGTTTTTCAAAAGGGCGCATCTTGAAATAAGCCATTTGAGAAATGTTAATTAAGATAGGAGATTCACAAGGTATAGCATGTAGAATAATTATGTAACTTTAAGGGTCCTGTCTGCAACATGAATTAAGATTTGTATACTTAACATCTTTGAGTAAAGTTTCTTGCAAACATTCCCTGTCTGTAATTGTATTCTTGGTCAAATGATTTCATAGATATATAGCTCTGAATTTTGTCTCCCTTGAGTTTAATCCATAGCAATACACATACACACATGCATGCACATGTGCACGTGCATGAGTGTACACACACACACATGCACACACACACTAACAGGAGAGGGAGGTGGGGGATCAGCAGCAACATCTTTGAAGGAACAGAGAATACTAAGAGAATGGCACTGGATACTCAGGGAATTGTTGTAATGGATGATGGTCCCTTCCCTTCCCACCACCTCACTAGGCAACAAGTATGTTGTATAGCTAAGAGAGATGATCACATGGTGACATTTGACTTTGTATAAGGTTGCAGAAGGAATTAGTGAGAAAAGGACAGGTTGAAATCACCCAAATAGAAAGGGCAATTCACAGATTTCTGGCTCTCTTGTAGGAAACTCAAGTGCCCTTTGGAAGCCAAGTTTAGAACTCTTGACACAATGCCTAAGTCAGTATGGGTTGCCTGTAGATGTTGGCATGGAGGCAAATTTCTTTATACTCAAGTTAGGAGTCTCTTCTATGCACTACTAACTTCCTTGGAAAAATGTAATTTTAGAAAACTAATGGCTGGGCTATTCCCCAGACTCCAGAGAACAGCTTTGCTGTCCTCCACCTCAGTCAGCCAGCAATGGGACACTAATATAATGTGACACAAGGATAAAATTGAATTGCTTGGCTTTCGCTTAATTTCAGTGCACTTTTTGTTCCCTATGTTTTTAACTGTCTAGTCCCTTGCCATTAGCTGGCTTTGTGAAATACCGAGTTGGAGAATATTCGTGAGTGTGGAATGTCGTGATACCATCCAAGAAAGACAGTGCTCCCCCCAAGACCCTAATTAGACATGACTAAGGAGGTTTCTGTATCAGTTCTAAATCTTCCAGTGTTTGGCAGTAGCAGATGCTATTCTTGGGAAAAACCTTGTTTAGGGGAGAAATGATCAGGGAAATTATCACAATGGTATTAGCTACTGCCTCTTTGATACTTAGAATATTCCAGGTACTTTTTCAAGGAGTATCACGTGCACTGATTGGTTCTTATGCTGTTCCTGTGAGATTGATCCTATTGTCACCATCTTACCAATGAGGAGACTAAATCACAGATGAACTAGGAGCTGGAAGAACTTTGCTTCGGATCCAGTCAGTCTACTTTGGAGTCCAGCTTTTCTCAACAACTGCATTTTGTTGCCCCCTGTTCCACATCTGGTGCTTAGGCAAGGGTCAAGAATGATTGGAAGGGGATTTCCAATACTTAGTCCATGGTCAGGTGACTTAAAAATTATTAATGTGTTTCAGTTAAGTCAACATTTTTTAAAGATTTTAGGTCATCATTTACTAGGAAGCCATATACATGATAGCTTAGCTAGAAGGGTTAGGGGATTTTCAGGGAGGGGACCAGGAAAGGGGACAACATTTGAAATGTAAATAAAGAATATATCTAATAAAAATAACTAAAAATGAAAAGAAAAACAAACAAACAAAAAAAGGAAAGCTCTTACTGGTGTCTGCTGTACATAGTTGTAAGAAAGTGGAAGCAATAAGAAGGTGGATGGATAAGAGAATCCAGTACTGGTTAGTGACCCAATTATTACTTAGCTAATTGTCCTAGAGAAGAAATGAAATAATATATCAGTTCATTTGGGGATCTACTCAACTCTATTCAAACAGTTGATCCTATAGTATAACATGGAGGACTTCATGGAAGTTTGGAGCTTAATGTTTCCAGAGGTCAGGTTGTGTGGGGTCGAATCAGTGGACAAAACATGTGGAGCTGGGAGGTAAATGTGAGGAGATAGGGAGTAGACTTTGATGGGGCTGGGATGGGTGTTACCCATGGAAGTAGAGGGAAGGACCAGGCAACAGTTCTCCACATTCTGCCTGCAGTTGGCAACTGCTTTCCTAACGAGGTGTCTAGTCCTGTTGCCTCTAGCTCTAGATAACTAGAGCTCAGTAGCATTTGATCATGTCTCTCTAAAGAATATTTACACAGAACTCCCTCCATGTCACACCCACCTTCCTTCCTGTCGTCACAGTGTGTGCAGATGTTTCTTAAACATACACAAACTTCTAAGTCCTACAAGTGCGGGAATTTAGGCCATATGTAGTTTTCCATGATCTTTACAGTCATAAAGTATGCCATAGTCAGATTTCCCTTTCAGTCAATATAGATCTATGCTTCCATTTGCAATACCTACCTCATGTCTTCTTGCTAGGATGTGTCGCAGTTCACTAAACAAACCTCATGTAAACTGTTTACTGATAAATAAAACTCTCTAGACACCAGGTAGAGAATCAGCTGACTTGGCTACACCATGTTACGGCTTTGCTATCTTAGATAAAGACTCTTGGTAGTATTTAACTGTAGTTTCATAGTCTCAGCGTCTCAGAGGAATATTATATAATAGTAAGGTCAGAATGATGAGTGTGGGGAACTACTTCTGTCCTATAGAGCTATGTGACCCTAAAATCACTTTAAATTTGAAACCACAGTTATATCTATTGATGAAATGATGCTTGAAGGCGTGTGACACTTATGGTCTGGTCTATTGATCTGTAGCCATTCCATCAAACTGGATCTCTTCTTATCATGATAAATATATTGGTGTCAGGTTTATTCCCCCATGCTTCTACCATAACCAGCACAATGTCAGTAGATTAGCCACCCATTCCATCACATCGGCCTCCAGGACATGCTCAGGATTAGCCTCCGTGTGGTTTTTGTATTGGCATCCCTTTAACACACTGAACCTCATGTATGTCAAGCTGCTAGCCTCCTTAGGATATGTATACTTAAATACTTACATTGAACTACTTTAAATTTCTCTCTCCCTTCATCTCATTGACAATGTTTTTACCATTTACTATTAAAGAAAAATAAGCACCAGTCACTAAAGTATTCTCATGGACCAAAAGGAATACATTGATCCACAGAGAAGATGAAAAAAATTAATTTTGTTTTCATTCAACTCAGGCCTAGGATTAAATCACTTGAAGATGTGACATAAGAGAACTGCACAGAATCTAGGCAGGGAAACAAGAGGCCTCAGTGAACTTGGTGCTTCCTGATTAATTAATCGAAACACACCCTAGGCCAGCCTGGATGAAGGTCTCTCAGCATGACTTCTGTGCTTCTTTTCAAGGCACCTCACAGGCAGCTTCAGTTACACCATCCCTTAACTGAGTGGTGCTTTCAAAGACTCCTCAACAGGATGAGAAATTTCAGCCTTGGTCTTGTGTACTCCAGATGCCTAGTTTGTACTTTTAAATACATTTTCTGGCTTTGACTGTTATAGACATATTTACTACCATTTTGTAGCTCTAACATGGTCTCGTTATTTTTCATTACTTGTGTGTATAAATTATTACACAACAAAACACATGATCTTATTTGAATTTTTGGTAAATTAATAGCAAATATTAATAGGGGTGTTTCCCAGATCCTTTTTTTCCTAGTCCTTTGTTCTTATCTAAATTGCAGTTACATTAGGTTTCTAGAAAAGGACTCTTCTTCAGATAATTTTTATATATTTCTGGTTTGTAAACAAACCTTTTCTTTTAACCCACAGGAGATTCAATGGCCTCTAGTCTCTCCAGGACCCTTCCTCACTTTCCAGTTCATCTCCATCACTATATCTGACCACTTGGTTTTTGTCTTGCAGTCCCCAGTCTGTCCCAGATCGCCTGAGGATCCGAGTGAACAAAATCAGTTTACAAGACTATGAAGGACTCCACTATGACAAAGAGAAACTCCGGGAAGCGTGTAAGTTACCAGTGCCTGAGGGGCACTTGGTGAGTCTCTCTGGTCTTGGGTTCCTTTGTGTTTGGATGGGTAGAATCATTGGTCCTCCTGTCCGAAATTGCAGCTGGAGAAGGGAAGAGGGAAGTGCAAGTGATAGGGGAGCTCCTGGTGCTGACCTGTATGAGCCAAAGGAAATGGGAACCGTGAAGGGGATGGCGAAACTGTGTGTTCTGACATGTGTGCGCTTGGATTACACACCTCTGTAGTCTCAGCTTCATCTAAAATGAGATCTGTAGAAGGTTGACACAGAAACATCTAGAGACTTAGGAACCTCCAAAAGTTCCTTTGTGGAGCTTGCTTTGTTAAATGATTCCAGCATGCTCTGGATAATCATCAGAATTATCTGGAAAAGCCCACCTTCAGTTCCTATACTGTTGTAGATGTCACACCAAGGACCATTATCCTGTAATGTTGAGACATTAGCGTGATTGATTATATTATAACGTTTGAGTCAACCTATGCATTATGTCAATGTTTATCTTCCTTGTATATCCTTGAATGCACAGCTAATTGTTAATTTATGTCAACAAAAGGAACTTATTGGACATTGTTTATATTCTGATCACTACTTAATCAGTATCTGCACCGCGATTGATGTTAAGACATTATTTGGGCAGAATACATAATACATTGTTATTGTGGGTGCTACATGTATTAAGGTTCTGGGTTAAGATACCTCTTACTTATGGGAGCCAGTAGTTAGATGCACAATAAAATGGGGTAAGGGAAGACCAATACTCAGGAAAACAGGCATGAGTGTCAGTAGAAAGATGGGACTTAGTAAAACCAAAGCTTCATCAAACCTACAATCAATTGGCAAACTGTGGACCTGAATTGTAGTAAAGGCCAGTAGTTAAAATTAGGGAAAATGGTGCTTCCTAGGAGAGTGGCTTCCAAATTCTGCTTACTTAAGACTGAACTGGCACAAGCTTTATCAAATGGACGTCCTTAACCCAAGGAAGATCGATCAGTTGGGTGTGGGGGTTTATGGGGTCTGGGCAGTGAGCAAGGGTCCTTTCCTGGTAGGCTGTTCACTGAGCTTCTGAGACATTCTGTGAAGAGACTCCTTTTTTGACTCCCTCATCCACTGTCTGCTTCAGTGAGCATCCTCTCCCACAGACATCAGTACCTTGAGTTTCCCATAAGCCCCCTGCTTAGTCCCCCCTTCTCCTTTTCTTTGGCAGGAAAGTGAACTGAAGGACAGAAGTCATTCTCCAAGTCTCTGTATTTCTTCCTTTTGTTAAGAATCCATTATGAATTATGTTTTCTAATATAAATGAGGGTAGAAGTGACAGGATAGTACAAAGTCCATTGAACCCACTGACAGCAAATAAGTCCATGTATGAGGAGGTATAGCTACAGCTGGGCTAAACTGACCATCTGAAACTACTCACAAAGAGCGTTCCATGCCTCCCTTTTCATGATTCCAAACTAATAGCTTCTGATGATTAAAAACACTAATTGCTTCCAATTGTTAAAAGCCAATAAAAGATGAATGCATCTCCAGTTATGTTTTACAGCTTATCATCCTCTCTGGGAGTAGGGTACATCTGAAGATTTTGGCTGACAGTAGTTTTGAGCTTATCTGTAACGTTCAATTATCTGTTTTATCTCCTCTGTGCCTCTATCTATCCATTGTTGCTGGAGGTAATTGTGATTTGAGTTTTTCCAGGAAGATGACATTTCCTGGCAAGGGCTTTCTTGACTCATCCTATCTTAAGTAATAAAACTTCTATCCAAGCAAACTTCTTAAATTGGGAACAGTGACTTGGCATAAGCACAGGACAGATAAATACAGCGGTATCTCTAGAAGCCAAGAAAATGAGGGTACTCTTAAAGGGGAACAGAAAGGAATTATATTAAAGATCTGAGTCTGAAAGGAAAATCAATTGGGAGGAAAAGCTGCTAAGTCAGCCATTCGGTTTTTTAACAAATGGCGGTGATGCTTGGAAACTGTGGGTGCGCAGGGAAGCTTAGCTTCTGAGGCTAAGGATTTACTGACCCTTGCTCTTCTTGCCTTGCAAAAAAGTCTACCATGCAACCAAGTACAGATCCACAGAATGGCTGACAGAGCTCAAGCTGAATATGAGTGAAGGCCAGTTCAAGTTCATATGTGATGTGTAGGCCAAAACAGATTAGTTCAGAAGCGTTAATTAAATGAACTTCCTGTAACACATCTAGATAAAAAGGCACATATAGATAAAAAGGGTCCCCGAAATTGTGTCTGATCTGCATTCCAGAAAAATGAACAAACTGAGTCCACCAGAAGCATTCATTTATTGGTAACAAAGTTTCAGCTGAGCCGTGGTAATACTATTTAAAATAATAGTTCTTGGTGGCAGAACTGAATGATCTACCCAGGCACTGTGGGCTGTTTGCCACTGCTATCTAATTGCTTCCTATGTGTGTGTCTGGATGGTTGTTCACAGTAGAGTACAGCCTTGGATGTTTGCTGGATAGCAAAGTCCTGCTGCCATCTTCAACTTAGGGCTCCTTGGTAATCAGTGTGCCTTATTGTTCTGCTTATTTCAACAGACAGAAACACAGAAACACAACCTTACTATTTCAGACCCTTTCTGTCTCTCTTCCATTAAGCTCCATCTCTCCCATGGACCTGTCCCTGATATACAAGCATAGGGTATTAACAAGCTCCACAGGCTCTCCCTCAGCACTTGTTGATAGACTTAATTATTAGTTAAAACTCTGTCTCTTCGCTGCTTATGATTTATAGTTCTCAGGGTAAAAGTGATGATTTTCAAGATAGGAAAGGAGAGTATAAAGAAAAAGTTAAACCAAATCTTTATAGTGACAACAGGAAATTACTACCACGAAGTAAATGAGATGTTCAAATGACGGAGTGGTAAAGCAGAGATGTAATCACACGGTCTATGAAAGGGAGAGGCAGTATTTGATAGGGTTGTAGCTTTAGCTACAAAAGAGACTTAACTGGACTTACAGTTCCATGTGCATAATGAGTGAGGTCAAAATTTACCTGACTCCCACCCAGGCTCTCCTTTTGAGGCTAGCTAACTCTACACATTTTTATTCAGTAAAAAAATACAACCTTTAATTACTCTCCAAAAATCCATTGGGGCTGGGCATGGTAGCGCACGCCTGTAATCCCAGCACTTGGGAGGCAGAGGCAGGCGGATTTCTGAGTTCGAGGCCAGCCTGGTCTACAGAGTGAGTTCCAGGACAGCCAGAGCTACACAGAGAAATCCTGTCTCGAAAAACCAAAAAAAAAAAAAAAAAAAATCCATTGGGGAAAAGGAGACAAGCTTTCTGGAGATACAGACCCCTGACTGAGGGCTCTTTGTAGTGTGTTTGTGTGTGTGTGTGTGTGTGTGTGTGTGTGTGTGTGTGTGTAGGGAACTTTTACATCTGTGTGGTGATAAGCATTTTAAAGAAATTGATAGGAAGACCAAAGGTGGCAGGGAAGCTTTGGACTCAAAGGTCAACCAGAAGACTGGAGGCAGTTTGGATTGGTAAGACGATTGGAAGAGTTTTGTATTAAAAGAATGTGAAGCAAGGGAGGGGCCCTGTGTGAAAGGGTCTCATTTCCACATCGGTGGAGTTTCCGTGAGAAAGTGTCCAAATGCAGAACCATGAGCATGTACACAGAGAGGGACAACCATCTAGGGAGTCCATGTTTTCAAGAGACTGTGAGTGAAAGGGGCAGCTTTGGAGAAAGAGCTAACCGAAGGTTTCCTTAAAGACAGGAGGAGCCTTACACACACAGAGGGCTGCCTTGTCTGGCCTCAGTGGGAGAGGATATGCCTAATCCTGTAGAGACCACCACATTTAAGGCAGCATGATTGGAGTTGATGTAGGAGAACATTAGCTATGAATACTTTAGGGAAAATGACTTCCTTGGGGAGCAAGGCAGGGGGAGCTGGCTTCTGACAAGTTCATGGGATTCAGGCAGTATTGTGACTCCTGCAGCTTGTTTTCTCCCCACTGAGATCTGTATTTTCACATCAGGGCTTATCATTCCTTTATCCCAAAATAAATTGGCAGTGATGTGTGGCCTGATTTCTGCAGGCCACAGATGTGGTATCTTAGAGGAACCAGTATCTTAAAGTGGCAGGCCCATGTTCTAATATTCTTAACATTTGCACACACACATACACTCACATGCACACACACACATACATACACACACAGAGGGGGGGCTACAGAGGAATGGGATACAGGCATGGTTTTATAGGGGAGGAAAGAGAAGGAGGGGATATGGGCAGGGGGTGGGGGATGATGGATGTCAAATCTGAGTCCCTGGCTTGTTTGTTTGTTTGTTTGTTTGTTTTCGAGACAGGGTTTCTCTGTGTAGTCCTGGCTGTCCTGGAGCTCACTCTGTAGACCAGGCTGGCCCCAGGACTCAGAAATCCACCTGCCTCTGCCTCCCAAGTGCTGGGATTATAGGCGTGTGCCACCATGCCCGGCTTCTAGTCCCTGGCTTTTGAGATGAGCTGGACTACAGAAGGCAGAGGCTACTTGTCGGATAGGGTGCTGTCATCTGTAGGTCTCTGCAGTAGAGGCTGGTGTTCAGATTCTGTATCAGGAAGACATTGTCCACGTAAGGGCCTAAAGTGTGTTAAAAATAATAGTCTGAGTCAATCTGAATTGTCAGGCGGACTACAGAGGAACTGCAGACATAAGAATCAAAATTGTTACTTAAGGAATATTTACAGGTGTGAATCAGGAGGCCCGGGAAGAGTTTTAGAATTAATTTTGAATTTAATTTATTAAGAAGAAGGGATGAAGTAAATAGAAGAGTTAATAACAGAGCAGGGACATGGAAGGGTGTCATTTTTGATATTTAAGGTAAGTAAGGAGAGGCAGTGAGAAAGACATTGAAGAGTAAAGATAAGTTTGAGTGGAGGTGCTATGGATGACCCAGAGAACAGTCAAGAGTCCTCCTCGCCAGGATCTTAAGTCACATACAAGGGGGTAGTAAAAGATTGTCCGTTAGAAAGACTAAGATAACCAGGGCTTTGAACCTGTAACATTTTAACTCCTTACACTCATCAACGTCAGTTCCAGCAACATATGTACAGCTTCATTTTATAACTTGGCTTATATATAGTTACAGTTTTCCTACTGGCCAAGCATTACATTCTGGCCATGTGGTAAGTATCCTCTCATGGTCAAGCATGGCTGATAGCTTATCCCAAAATCATATAAGGATGAGTCTGAGATATCAGATAACCAGATCTTCAGGAGAGGCTGAAGTGGTTACAATAGTCCCGGAAGGAGAAACTCAGGGAACTTGAATTGCTGTGATAATTCAAAAGAGTCTAAAATACAAACAAGTGAAGTCGGTTTGGACCCCACGAAAACAGAGGCAGAGGGGGGTAGTATTTGTTGCACGTCAAATGCACTATTAAGAAGCTTGTATATGCATCATTTCAGGATAATGGATGCTGTGCGGATGCCTATAATGTATCATGCATGCTTCCTCAGTATGTTGGTTCAGGCTAATGATATCAGGCCCACAGTCTAATTAGAGCATTTAGGAGTCTGCACTAATGGAATTTTCTTGGTAAGCAAGTTAAGGGAGACTGCCAGGAATGTTCGTGCTTGAATCTCAGTTGCAGCCTTGGCAAAGTAATTTAATTTTTCTCATGATCAGATCTCTCATCTCTAAAATGAGAATATAATTGCAGCCTCGTAGAGTGCAGGGAGGGGTAAATGTAATCTTGTATATAAAACCCCTGATGCTGAACTTGACACCATGAGGTGAGGCTGCTATTGTTAGGAAGCTTCTCTGCCTGCCATCCTATCCTATCTGCAGGTCTGTGAAGCACGTTCAGGGGATAGTCTGACCTCAGGCAAACTATACAGCCCACCACCCTCCGATTCACGTTTCCCCCTTGAAGAACAGACTGGAGGAGACTGATGTATTTGTTTTCAGGACCTCTTGCATTCTTCACTAAAACCCATAGAGCGATACTTCTATTTTCATAAGGCCTGGGCATCTCTTTCCTGTATGTTAGACCATTAGTCAATGTGTTGTCAAATACAGTGCAAAAACACTATATAGATAATTGTTATAATGAATTTTAAACAGAGTGATGCCAAGGAAAACATCTGTACATGTTCATGTTTCAGAAGATCAATCTGGGGAGTCAAATGGGAGCTTTTTCCTCTGTGGGGAGTCGTTTAACTACTGTGGCTTAGAAAGATTTTGATACTTAAATTCTCAGAACAGGAACTCTCAGATATGGGAGCAGCTATATCATGACAGGGCGGTGGGATGAAGGTAAAACTGCACCTACTCAAGTTGCTCTTGTTATACTTCCTGCACCACGGTGTGCTGCGATGGTCAGATGCCTGTGCCGGGAAGCGTGTTAGCCCCACGCTCGCATGTGACTATCTGACCAGGTAATTACAATTTCTCTTCCACTGCTCTGAGTTAAGTCTCCTAGATGCATCCTCTGGTGTAGCCTCTCTGAAATTTAGCATCTTATTTTTTTCTTTTAAATTACTAATGGGATTAGTAGGCTTCCTGGTGGGACGTTCATACAGCCCTGGTTTGACTGACTCTCCCTAGCACCCCCCTCCGCCCTTCTTCCCTTCTCCCGCTCTCCCAGTGCCCTTCCATCCCCAGCACCCAGCATCCCACGGGCGCGTGTCCTGTTGCTCTTCCATGTCCTACTCCTCTAAACCTCTTACCCCCTCACACACCTTTATTCTCATTTCCACATAAATGTACATACATAGAAAAGAGAAGTCAGCGTTCGTCTATGAGAAGGGGGAGGCGGTGTTTGTTTTCTTGTTTTCTCTGTCTCTGCGTTACTTTATCAACTTAGTACCTTTCTATTCTGTCAACTCTCTTGCAAACTTTATGAACTTTTTATCCCAGAATGGTTTGGGATTCATAAAGTTTCAACAACAAGGCAGGCAGTCCCCACTTTATACCAATTGCCACAGTGTGTTTCTCAAAGAGCAGGGCTTCATCGTTATTAACTAAACCCTTACACTTTCTGTTCCAAGGTCCAGTCTAGGATACCACCCTTCCTGAATCTGGGCACCGCCCAGTGTCCTCTGGACTGTTACAGTTCTTTAGACCGGTCCCCAGTGACCTTGATGAGACTTGTCTGAGGTCCGGTAGAATAGCCTCTAATCTGGCTTTCTGTGTTGTTTTACTCGGTTTGGTCAGAACTGTGAGTGAGCGAAGAACGTGGAGCCGCCCTGGACAGCCCTGTGCATGCGGCCCCAGTCTCTGCTCATATGAGCTTTCACATTGTCCTCCATCCACTCTGACTCTGACCTTCTCTGCCTTCGCTGAGCCCTGAGGGGAGAGTGTTGATGAGGATATCACATTTAGAGCGGAACATCCCAAGGCCTCTCAAGTTCTGAGTAGTGTTCGGTTGTGAGTGTGTGTATTTCTTCCCATCCGCTGCAGGAGGAATCTTCTCTGATGGGGGCTGAATAAGACACTGGTCTATGAGTACAGCAGGGTGTCATTGGTCATTTTCTTGCCACATTTTAAATTATTTCTATTATTTATTTATTTATTTATTTATTTATTTATTTATTTATTTTAGAATAGTAGTATTTGCCTTTACCCTAGGGCTTTGGGTTATGTAGCCTCAAGTTCATGGTTACCCATCTCATGGAGTAACGAAGCATCTCATGAAGTAAAGCATTTCACGACATCAAGTCGGATCAGATATGGAAGTCACTAAGTCTAAGGCACATTTAAAAGGGGAGAAGATATATCCCTGGAGTAGTCATTGTTCTAACTTGCATGTTAGTCTTTGATTGAAATCAGTATGCACAAATGGCGGAGCAAGTCAACCATCATATATTTATGCTTTCAACACCTACGTACTGCTGCTGGGCATTGACAGAGGGTGGGCATTGACGTAGGAGACCAGGGCATCTCACAGTACAGTATGAGCCACTCAATTTGATAGCAACTCTTCTTCGGGGTCAGAAAGCACATCTGGAGAGGTTCTGTGTTCTTGTGTCTCGGAGCAAGCGATTGAAGAGAAGAAACACATCATTGTGGCCAAAGCAGAGTCAGTCTGTCAGCAGTGTTGGGAGGCGGGAAGCAGGCTGGAGCAGAGAAGAGTTTAACCCCTCACCATTCCCACTGTGCCAACAGAACAATCTTTCTGGTTTAGTTGTATAGCATTGGCTTTTCACTGTATCCTCACTCTGAGTATACACACAGCTTCATGTATTTCATGTCTCAATAGCATTTTAAGTTCCCACCGAGGGCATACATTTTAACATTCTCATGAACATAAGTTACTCTTTGGGACACCACTGGGCACCATCTGGTCAAGTCCCTCAGCTGAGGCATTTCTGATTTTCCTCTTTCCCAACTTTTCTCCCCTGTGTTAATGTTATAAGGCCTCTTTCAGGGCTTTTAAGACTGTGCTCTCTGCCCTACCTTCCTATCTCAAAAAAAATTGGGTTCTTACTGTAAGCAAATGTTGTTTGAAAAATGAAACAAAAATAATATAAATATTTTGGGAATTGCATTTTTATTCTGTCTGTTTTAAGGGTAAGTGATGGAAACACTAAGTTTATCAAGCACCACATAAATAATGATCTTTTTCTAAAAGATATGATTCTTTCTATTAGCTGCTTTATCTAGAATTTAATTTCCCCCTCATTTACTAAGTTGACAATAGGGCTGTTCAGTAGAGATTAGCACTCATTTGATGGAGGAAGGCATTTCCATTTGAAACCTGTCAGGGAGTTAAATGACCCCAGCTTGTCTGCTGTGAGCTGTGATCCATCCTCTCCTATTTATTTCCTGGCCACACATTGATATTTTCCCAGAATTCTGTGCTCAGTTTTCTTTATCTTTGACTGTACACTATATTATTAATCATTTTTTTAAAATGAAATAGCAGTATGCTGCATGCTAGTAGTTTAAGGAATATTGTACTATTACATTGGAATATGAGATATCTGTACTTTTCCACACATATCATGGACTTTAACTCTACCATCTTCCCTGTATGTCAGGTAGGATCCTTAACCTCATCTCACATAGAAAGCAACCAATGAGTAGAAACCATAAGGGAATCGTGAAGGAGGTCAGCATTCTGCAGATTCATCTAATTCCTGTGCTTTCTGTGTCTTCCATACAGTGGTTTTGATTTTGTCATATAAAAATGTATTTTATAGAATAAAATTTCCATGTTAAGTGTTCCAGAAGCATTCCAAAGTCCTTTTCACATTCAACTCATGTTATCTTAATTTACTGTCCTCTGGTTTGTTGAAAACAACCCAAGCAAGTTTTATATCTTCAGCTCCAAATAAATCACCCATTCATGCATTCAACTTACATTTATTGACTGCTTTTCATCCCTTCAGCACTATGCCAGGCAATGGCGGAGTCACTAAAAGTGCTCACCATTATACAGGGGGAATAAATAACATAACTCAGCAGGATGTCCTAGGAAGGAGAGGAAAGCAGGGCAGGGACCTGGAGGTGCTTTCCTCAAGGTAATCAACCACAAGGAGATTTCCTGAGGAGGTGGCATTTCAGCAGAGCACCTGAAGGCAAGGAGGGAGTACAGATGCTGAGGGAAGAGTATTCCCAGGCAGAAGAAAAGAGACGCAAAAAGGCCCAGTGGTTTAAGTGTTCTTGGTATGTAGTGAACAGAGAAATCCATGTGGATGTAATCCAGTTAGTCAAGAGGGGTAGAACGTGATTGTGGATTTGTAGGAAAGGGCCTGTAACAGAATGGAAGGAGAAGCTGTTAGTATTGTCTGGAGCATGGCTGACCATCAGTTTTCAAGACTGGACATAGGGAAACACACAGAGACAATGGAGGGGAACGTGTGAGAAGTAGGGAATTCCATTAATAAAACTGAAGGGAAATATTGGAGCAGTAGGTGAGAGCTCACATGCTAAGGCTACAACCATGAGGGAAGGAGGGAGGGAGGGAGGGAGGGAGAGAGAGAGAGAGAGAGAGCGCTAACTGGGAATGATGTGAGCCTTTGAAACCTGAAAGCCCACCTTCAGTGACACACCTCCTTCAACAGGGTCACACCTCCTAATCCTTCCCAAACAATTCCACCAAATGGGCAATCGTTCAAATACATGTTTCTATGGGAGTCATTCTCACTCACACAACCACTCCAGATTGACAGCTATTGAATGTAAACTTAAGTGGTAGTTGGTTTCTCTCTGAAACTTTCTTCCAAGACTCTGGTGTGAAATTATTACTCTCATTTGTCATGTCACTATGCAAGTTGTTCAATAGCCACTAGAGCTTTGTTGCCTACATACTGAATAATAAATAATAGTGCACCCAATATTTATTTGTTTTGTTCTTCCTACTTTAATGGGGTTGCTGCTTATATTGGGCAAATACATGACTATGGGAACAATGAAGCATTGTCTCATATAGAGTCACCTGCAGAGAAAGGATTCTAACAAAATATTTCTCTTTCTTGCCCCTTTGCGGTGCAGTGCAGTTTGTGGCACATGCTCTGCTTCTTTCTGAACACATTTGTGCACATACAGAAATTTACTGTTTAAGAGAGTTGGGGGGGGTCTCCATTCTTGTTTGTAAGTTGGGACTCCCTGAGATTCATAGCCGGAGACTGAGTTTTACATACAGAAAGTTAATTGGGCTAATGGCATATTTCCAAGATGAAACCACAGATATGCAGGAACCACATATTGGGCAAATCAAAAAGCTGATATATAAGGAAGTGGTGACAAAAAACTACCACAGTGACCTTTGGATATAGGGCAGTGTGTAGACTTACCTCATAGGAGGTCAAGGTCATTACATACTGAATGTGCTCCTAGAATTGAGGAGACAGCAAACCTTGAATAAAGCAACTTCCTTCCTGGAGGGAGACTCAGGCATGGGTTTTCCCTGGAATTCCAGAGGTCATGGGACAGATTTGAGTGGGACACTTCATGTCTAGAAACAACATGCTAGCTGTCAGAGTATGCTTGAAATAATGTATATAACACATAACAGAATCCTTGAGTCTTTTCATTTCCTTTTATTAACTGGATAAAGTAGATATATCTAGAATTGTTGTGTATTCTAGGGTTCAACTTGAGAAGTAGTCCCAAAGATTTTCTCTGTGTTTTTAGATTTTCAAATTAGATCTATTTGTTTGTTGGTGGGAGGGTGAAATTGACAAATGTGTTGTGAGCATATGAAGGTCAGAGAACAACTTACAGGAATCAGTTCTATCCTCTCCTCTGGAGACTCAAGAGATAGAAGTCATGACGGAAGACAGGCATTTTTATCTACCCAACTATGCCCTTGACCCATGCTGTGTGTGTTTTGATCTGACTTCCTTACCACCTAGGAAGATAAGACTAGATGTTGCTTTCTCAAGAATGCAAGTTAATAGAATATAAATGAATGCTGACCTTGGATGTTCCTTTGGCATAAACCGTTGCCTAAATTTCCAGCCATAATTTCCACTCTCACACTACAGGCAGTAAATAGAACTTCAGTCAGAGTTTATTTCTCAGCAAGATGGGTATTTCTTCTGCATGCATCAAGGTAATTGGTAATGACATTGAACAGAACAGAGCCAGGGATACAAATGTGTGAGATCATCTGAAAATAAGCTTTTTGCAGATTGACTCAGACCCACAAATTGGTGTGCCCATTACATGGCTCAAGCCCAGGGCCACAGTCTCCAGTGGAGAGAAGCATCTGATGGTTACAACCATCCTCCTGAAGTTCCCTAGGAGTAGAATGAGAGGCCTTTGTAGGATGTCAGCTGCCCTGTCCCACAAATTAACAAATTTTTGCTTCCAGAAAGAGACTTGAAGCCTTGTTATTAATTTTCCATATGGGTCCTATCAGCTCAGAAATTGAGAACTACATGACTAAGTTTCCAGTGATTCTATTTAGGGTTGACCTTAGCTATCCCCACACAGGATAACTGATGAGATGATGCTGAAATTGAACCAGTGTGGCTGTGACAATCATTTTATACATTTATGTTTTGGATACAGTTATGAATCATTGATTTGGTGTTTTGAGCACTTCATCTACAGTTTCTTATTTGTATGCCTGACTTTGACTTTGGGGCTAATTGTTTCCATGTCACAGTTAACTATTTGTTGTCTCCCTTCCAAACACAGTGTCCATAATGGTTATCCCATATATCTAAACACTATATGAATATTTTTGATGCAATACTTAGGAAAAAGAACCAACTTACATTGCCCATTGCCTAGGCTATTATAGGACATCACAGCTAAAGCCTTTAAAAAAATCAGATTTCACACTAGATGTGAAACTTTTCTGTGGCCATGATAAAACACTCTAACAGTAACAACTCAGGGAGAAAGGGTTTATCTTAGTTCACAGGTCCTAGATATAACCCATCAATGTTGGGATTCCCACAACAGCAACTTAAAGGCACTTCCACAGTCAAGAGCAGAGAGAATAAACACAGGTATGCTTGTGCTCAGCTTGCTTCCCCCACTTTATATCCTTGTGAACTCATGCCTAAGGGATGATACCACCCACAGTGAGCAGGCCTTCCCACTTCAGTTAAATTAATTGAGATAATATCTCACTGACATGGCCATAGATCCTTCTTCCAGGTGATTTTATATTCTGACATCCCCCTCATACTGGATGTGAACTCCAAGAGATTACTGATCATTTTGTTGAACTATAATTCCATGATCATGGTAGGGATCATTATTAAAATGGGATTCAGTAAACCATTGCATTTTGAGGGCACACTTTCATATTAAGTTTGAAGATGATGCTACTTCATAACATTATACAGCCTACACTTTTGGTCTCTGCTGTGTAAGAGAAGGAAAGGGCATTTGAGGTTTTTTTCTTGTATCTGCTGGGTTACCAGTGACAATATAGAAAACACATTCATCAGAATCAGGAAGAAAAACTGTAACAAATGAAGAGTAAATAATGCCCAACATTGGGCATCCACTTGAATCCCTTATCTTTGTCCAGCAGCTGAGGCTGGGATGTCTCATTTGATTCTGGACTTTTACTTACTCACACACACTTTCCCATGAGACTTGTGAATTTTGGCATGAGGAAAATCAAAGTGTCTATTGGTGACTAACTCCAGCGATGTTGCAGTGTGGGCTGTAGCGAGGTAAGTGTCCTGGGAGATCTAGAGTTCTCTTCCTCCTTCTCTCTCTTTTAGCCTTACTCTGTAGCCACCATAATATTTTTCATATTTCTTTGTTACTCAAGAGCCCTATGCTGATATTTTGGGCATTATCAAATCACCTTCTCGGTGGTCTTGTAATCCGCCATCATTCATGCCTACTTGATTTTATGTAATTCTCGCTCACATTTTTCCTCTGATGCCTCTGTTGGCCTCCTGAACCTTCTTCAGCACAGTTGAAGCTTGCAGCTGCAAGTCCACTGCGCTGTTAAGCAAGTGTGTCACTTGGATGTGCTCCCACATCCATGTATGCCATCCCTTATATCTCAATAGATTATGTAAGTTTGCTTACATAAATGGTCTACAGAATAAAAGTTCAGAAGGTTCTAGTAAGGACACTTGTCTAAAGGTTAAGTTAAACTGGGAACATTGAAGTTATTATCATCAGTGTAGATATGAAACCTTCAATTGTTAGAAACCTGTAGACATCTACTCATCCGTATGTGTGTGTGTGTACATGTACGTTAATGTATGTGTATATGTGTTATGTGTCTGTCAATATGCCACAGCATATATATGGAAGTTAGAGGGCAGCTTTGATAGTCTGTTCTCCTTTTTCACCAGTTGGTCCTGAGGATCCAACTCAGGCCGCCAGGCTTATAGTATCAAAACTTTTTCTGGCTGAGACATTTTACCAGCCTTGTTTGTTACTATGTAGACAAGACTTGCCTAAAACTTACTATATAGCCCATGCTGGCCTTGTGCTCATACTGGCCCTCCTACTTTAGTCTAGCCATTTTTTAAAGAATAAAATCTTGGCTTCTTAGTTTAAAATTGTATGGTGGATAGTTTTATGTCAACTCGATACAAGCTAAAGTCATTGGAGAGGAGGGAGCCTTAAAGAAGAAAATGCCTGCATAAGATCAAGTGGTGGGTAAGAAGTATCAGCCTGTAGGTCATCTTAACTAGTGAGTGATCAAGGAGGGCTACGCCCATTGTGGGCGGTGTCAGTCCCTTGGCTCTGTAAGTCCTGGGTTCTATAAGAAAGCAGGCTGAGCAGTCCATGGAGAGCAAGCTGGTAATTAGTATCCTTTGACTGCTTCTGCCTCAGCTCCTGCCTCCAGGTTCCTGCCCTGTTTGAGTTCCTGCTCTGTCTTCCTCCAATGGTAGACTACAATGTGGAGATGTAAGACAAATAAATCCTTGCCTCCCCAACTTGCTTTTGGTCACGGTGTGTTATCACAGCAGTAGTAACTCTGACTTAGATCAACAGTGAGGCGTGAACGAGCTCTCACTCCAGTTTTCCATGCAGGCTGACCTTCCTAATTCCTGACCCGGAGCTTCTTCCCAGACCTTGCTGTCTCACAGTACCAGGATGGCCTAGGACTGTATACAACAATTTCCTTTGTCTGAGGCTCTTCCCTTTATTGAAATTCTAATGCTTGGCACTAGAGGGAGCATTCCTTGTGAAAGTGTTTGGTCCTGGGTAATACATACCTAATCAAAATCTTAAGCCAACTTTAGTATTTGTCCACAGGAATTCTCATCATAAAGCTGTCACTAGTAGGATATTTTATATATACAACTCTTTCCCAATGTTCACTAACACCTTGAAGGCAAGTATTGTATCTTTCCCAGTATGAAATGCCAAACTCCTAGCATAGGCTATGGTTGCCTCTGGTCTCAGAAAGTACTTTAAACCTGTTTTCTAAAGTGACTTACTGAATTACTTAAAGAACTTCAGCTAAGTCCATTGTGTATAGAATGTGCCTACCAAATTAAAGAAAACGAAATCCAGACATTGCTACTAAAAATTAAAAATGCCAGAGACATTGTAAGGATTTAAAAGTGCAAATTTCATGTTCCCAGAGATACTGTCTTAGTTATGGTTTTATTGCTATGAAGAGACACCGTGACCAGGGCAACTTTTATAAGGGAAATATTTAATTGGGACTGGCTTACAGTTTCAGAGGTTCAGTCCATTATCATGGCAGCCTGCAGGCAGACATGGTGCTGGAGGAGCCATGAGTTCTACATCTTGCTTCAAAGGCAGCCAGGAGGAGACGGGATCCTATACTGGGCGGTCAGAGCTGGAGGATAGGAGACCCGGAAGCCCACTCCCACAGGGAAATACTTCCTCCAACACGGCCACTCCTGCCCCGATAAAGTCATGCTTCCACTGCCACCTCTCCCTGTGGGGCAAGCATTCAAATGCATGAATCTATGGGGCCAAACCTATTCAAGTGACCACAGACACCCAGATACCCTTTCAGATAAGAGTGCTGTTGTGACAAAAGCCAGAATTCAGTATAATTTGAAACCAAGATTTGTGGAGAACCAACTAGCTTCCAGAAAAATATACTTTAGAAATCTCACCTTCTAACAAAGTCCAATAAAAAAAAAAAAACCACATAGCTTGCTTTTATCTTGTGACTGACATTTTAAATTAACTATAGGCAGGACCTGGTTTAGCTTAAAGTACAAAATTCAAATTTTAATCATAAGAACCAGAGGTTGTGAAATCTTTCACCGACATAACAGGGCAAGGCAAGGCAAGGCACAGTGTTCTTAGGGTGACTGGTTCCCTTTTGTATGCTAATCTGCTTATTAGTGCTCCTTGCTAGTTCCAGGTAAGCAATGGGCTGCTAATGATGTCAGGCTGTAGGAGAATGTACCCAGGGCTCCTGGTTGGGGAAGACTGAAACACTGCCAGGTGACTCGATCCCATTATTATCAGATGTCAAGTAAAAATTCAATCCCAGAAACCTTGGCACATTTCAAGCTAATGAGATAAAGTAGCGAGATCCCATGTGTCCTTTCTCAGAACTTTCTACCCTTCCTTCATCCCTGCCTCTCTTTTTCAGCTTTCATTTTCAGTCCCTAATTCCCATCAGCCCTTTGACCTCTTGAGCAGTCTTTAACCCTAAGAAGGGAACACACATTTATCAGGCAGTTAGTTATCTGTTGTCAGTGGAGTACCGGCCCACGGTGAACACAGGGCACTCATGTTTGAAAAGTTAGGAGATGCTTTTTAAAGCAAATTTAAGTTTAAATTTAAGGGGAAAGCAGAGAGGATTTTTTTTATACCCACTCCTCCCCAAGTCTCACCCTCATTACTAACTTCGACCTGTGTGGTGCTCCAGGGAACCACTTTTATGCACTATGTGTTTCTGTGCATGCATCTTGGCATGAGTTCACTTCCATACTGTCGTACACAGGAGTTTGATACCCTAAAAGGAAAACACAGCACGAAAAGTACTAAACATATGTCTACTGCTACCCCAAGCTTCCATAGATTTTCCTGTAATTTTTGTTAATTTACTCTTGGATTATCTTATACTTATATTCTGGACACAATCATCTCCCCGTGTGCCTTAGTCTCTATCCATTCCTTGAGTCCCCTTTCTCTATCCAAGAACCCCCATGCTCATGTATTTTTGTTTTGTCTATTATCTTTACACTGTGACCTAAAGGGCTTAACTGGGCCAGTAACTTAACAGTGACCTCATCACTCATTTTCTCTCCCCAGCATCCCCTGACACCACTAGCTCTTCTGGGCAGGGTTTGGCTAGGCCCCATCAGCCCTTTCCACCTCTATGATAGAATATTTAGGGGTCCAGTTTTGACTTTATAAAACAATCAGAGATACTGGGAGTTCATGAGTGCCATGGGCAGATTGTGCCTACAATACTATTTTTCACAGATCTCATCCTCATTATTATCTCTCTCTTTGTCTCCATAATCTTACTGGCTATAAAACATTATATAGTTGGAACCAGATAGTAGGCAGCCTTTCAGATTCATGTCTGTCACTTAGCAGCACGTATTTAAAATTCTAATAGGGCTTTCATGTCTTGATAGCTCATTTCTTTTTATTGCCTGGTATTCTATTGAACAGACACATCACTATTGGTTTAACTATTTGTCTACTGAAGGATACCATGGTTGAATCCACAGTTTGGAAAATATTTTCTAAAGAATGCTATAAACATTCATATGTATTTTCGTGTGGACAGACTTTTCAGCTCTGTTCATTACAAAGGAACAATGTTGGATTGCATGTTGAGACAATATTTAATACCATATGATAAAACGTATTAAATGTGGTAAAACTACTCAGGGAGGGGAGGAGTCTTATGATCCTTACCCCCACTCATGGGATGTCGGTGAGACTAGGCTTGTGTAGGCCTTCACTGCTGCTGTGTGCTCATGATCGTAAGGGCAGGCTGTATCTAAAAGGCAGCATTTTCACGGTGCTCACTGCATCCTCAGACTCTTGCCGTCTTTCCATTTCCTCTCCCTTGATGTTTCCATGGTCCTTTGGAGGCATGATTTAGATGCTGCATTTAGTGCTGAGCATTCAACGGCCACTTATTCTCAGCACTTGGACCACTGATGAGCTCCTGCATCAGCCATTGTCCAGCCCATCAACTGGAGGATGAACGGATAATGAAACCATGGTTCATAGATGCTGTGACATTCTATTTCAGCACTAGAGAAAAAGGTATGAAATCTTCAAGAAACTGGATAGAACTGGAAAATATCCTCCAGATAAGGTAACCCAGGATAAGAAATACAAACACTGCATATTCTCTTTCCTTTGCAGATCCTAGCTTCAAATGTGTAAGTTTACCATGTCTAAGTTGGAGTGTATGTCTGTAGACAGATGAATGCAATGAAAGAGCCATTTTAAACTTTGTCCTTGCTGTTGAATTTTAAGAATCTATGCATTGAGGGTGCTATTCCTATTCAGATAAGTGCTTTGCAAAGACTCTTTCCCAGTCTGTGCCTGGTCTTCATATTCTCCTAACAGTGTCTACACAGAGTTGTTTTCGTATTGATGGAGTCATATTTCCTTTCACACACCATGATTTTGGTATTCTGTCTGAAGTATCCTTGCTAGTTCAAGCCCGTCTCACTTTTCTTCTGTGTTAATTTCTAAGGGATAGCTTTTTCATTGTTGCTATGTATTAGTTGTTTAAAAAAAAAAGATAGGGAATACTTGGCAAAAGCCCTGTTGCTTGCCAATAAGTCCAAAATTGATCCTTAATGAAACGTCAAATTTTACAAAATGTCTGCCTGTGCTCACAGGAAGCATCTTGATTCTGTGTTTAGTGTCTGTATTTTGATGGCTTACTGTGTTGTTCAAATATTTCCTAGTTTGTGACCTTTTATCTCTGTAATTATATTCATTGATCTCTTCAGAAACTGATACCTTCGTCCTTGTGCATTCATAAAAGAATCCCCCAACAAAAGCAACGTAGGAGAGAAAAGGTTTTATTTTAATTGTTTTATTTTAGCTTACAATCCCATGTTAGTCACTCACTCTGGAAAAGTCGCAGTAGCAGGAACGTTAGGCAGCCGGGCCCATTCACATCCACAGTCAAGGGCAGGGATCATGAGTGCCTGAATGCCTACACTGGTTTATGTCTCCTCTCTCACAGTTCAGGAGCCAGGGAATGTGCATTAGGCTGGGTCTTCTCACCCCAATTAGCATTTTCATGACTGTTCCCCACATGCATATACCCACAGGCCAACCTAATCTAGACAGTGTGTCATTGACACTCTCTTCTCAAACAATTCTAGATCATGTAAGGTTCACAGTTGAAATCACCAGTCTCGGTGACAGCATTTAAGATGCCCTAGTGAGGCCTCTGCATTCTGCATCTGTGTACTTAGAAGAGAACTTAAGCCCTTGCAGTTTCTGAGAAGCTTCTCCCCCAAGGAGTCTCATGTTCTTTCCAGGATCCCTCTGAAGAAAGTTGTCTGTGCTTTGAATAAATAAATGTTCCCATTTAGCTGCAAGTTTGCCTTAACAGGTGGTATACCATAACAGCAACAGTGCCAGATAATTAAATCCTGTGTTTTTCTCCCCTCCCAAGCATGTTAGTACCTTTATTTCCACACTAATACCTTGTTGAATATATCACACACAGTTCCTTGCAGGGAACGAATTAACAGCTGTGAGTTTCTTCCAGTTTATTAAGCCCATTCTCAGTTTCATGTAGACTGGTTGTCAGAGACAGCTCTTCTTGGCTTTGCTCCCTAGGGCCGTTGCTTAGATCAAGGGGCTGCCAGCTGCTGGTCCCTTCTGTCTTTGTAGATTTGGTGATTTCTCTTGTTTAGTTTGGTGTGTAGCCCTTTATCTGTTATCAGAAGTCTCATATGTGGTCTGCTGAGATTTGCTGAGTATTTATCAGTGACCAGTACATGTTGATAACAGAATTATGAGAAGTCATGATGACTCTAATAAGTCTGAGAGGGGAATATCAGATGGATTTGCTATCTGTAAGTGCTTCACAGTGACTGCTTAATCTTCCCAGTAATGTGGAGGTGGGAATCATAATCTCATCCATTATACTGAGCTGTCAGGCTGCACAGAGCGAAGGGAGAGCTAAGCTCACTGGCTCTATAATTATTACATTTTTCTTAATGTATTATTTGCCAATGATATTTCAGCATTAAAATGGCATGTGAAATAGCTATGAAATGGATAATGATTATAAACAAAGGTTTCATAAACATTCATTCAAAACAGTCTCTGGAAACACTTTGAATATCTTTTCTTTTGTATTTTTTATATCTCAAGGGAGAGTATGAGATTTGTTTCCTGTTTCAAGTATGTTAGTAGGTCAGGCAGCTTTCAATTCCATGTTAAAAGTTCAAATGTAAGCATGTTAATAGCAAACCAACTCTTGTGATTGTTGATCACAAATTTGATTCAAGTCCTCGGTACTCAATACTGTATGTGAGGCTTTCAAAGCTATTAGCAACTGCTTGGAATGCATAGTTTTGTTTCTATATAAAGTCAACCACATTCTTTTAAGTTCCACTAACACTGAATTCCAGTGAAGGGTATCTAGTTATAGCAAGCTTCATTCATGGTCTGTGTAAATGACTTAGAGCTGACCTGTTGAAAATCCAGCAGCTTTGAAAGGAACTCTGCGTGTGCCAAGTGTGTTCATGCAGACTTTGCTCGTAGCGTCTGCGTCCCCTAGTCCTGATCTTCTGCACGGCCTTAGACTTGTTGCTCTAGGGTCCCCATAGTCACAGTTCCCCCCTCCCCACTCCCGTGAATCTTGGTGGACGACAGATCCAGCTTGGCCACTTTGTCCCCGATTTCTGCCTTCACTCTCCTGAGCTCAGTATTGAAGGCAAATGACATCCTGTGCCTTTCAAAGCACTCTCAGCTCTTGACCCCACACTGCCACTTCTATTTCTGTACTTATGCTTTGATGAACATTTGGGCTCAACAAGTGGGTGGCCACTAGGGATAAAAGGCATATGGCACGGGCACTGCCTTGCTGTTTGGTAGTTGTGACATTTAGAGAGTGTCACCTAGTCCTTCTGAGAAAGGCACTATCCTCTTCTCAGCGTTGTAGCAAAGATTAAATAACAAAATGTATAGATTTTTTTTTTACATTTGGTGTAAGTTATTTATCCCTCTGCCTCTTCTTTGCCATCTTTTCCTTTCCTTTGCTCTTCCTCCTCAGGCCTCTGTATTTATCTTCACCTCTAGCATATGACTACTTCTTTTCTTTTCTTCTTTCTTCTTTTCTTCCTTCCTTCCTTCCTTCCTTCCTTCCTTCCTTCCTTCCTCTCTCCTTCATTCTCTCTCTCTCTCTCTCTCTCTCTCTCTCTCTCTCTCTCTTTCTGTGTGTGTGTCTGTCTCTGTCTCTGTCTCTCTCTCTCTCTGTATGTGAATACACTGTTGCTCTCTTCAGACACATAAAAAGGGGCATTGGGTCATGTTATAGATGGTTGTAAGCCACCATATGGTTGCTGGAAATTGAACTCAGGACCTCTGGAAGAGCAGTCAGTGCTCTTAACCACTGTGCCATCTCTCCAGCCCCTGCGTATGATTGTTTCTATCAGCATCTTATTAATTCCATTTTGTTCCATCCACCCTAAGATCTATGTAAACTGTATAGTGTCACAGCTGTATAAACTGTATAATGATCAAAACCCTTAGGACATGACTCTAGAGGCATGACTCTAGAGGATGTAAGCTTTAGCACTACATATGTTAGGTCATGTTACCCATAATGCATGTTTAGAGTCAGTTTGGGCCTGATTGGCCCTGGTGAAGGTGAAGAGTGATTTACTCATTTAGGACAATAAATAACCCTAGCTTTGCTTCCCAACAGTTTTTTTTCCAAGACAGGGTTTCTCTGTGTAGCCCTGGCTGTCCTGGAACTCTGTAGACCAGGCTGGCCTCGAACTCAGAAATCTGCCTGCCTCTGCCTCCCAAGTGCTGGGATTACAAGCGTGTGCCTCCATGCCCGGCTTTCCCAACAGGTTTTTAATCTGAATATGTAGACACTGTGCCTAGGATGGAGGGATATACCTAGCTTAGGATATTCAGAGACTCACAAAGCTTCCATGAACAATAAGCTTTTGATCCCAACCATCATGTATTCTCATGGGCTTTCTCAGGCTTCAGTATACCCTTAAGTTACACAAGAATAAAAAATGGATCCAGAGATCCTGGGAGAGGACAGCATGCTGGCAAAGGTCCTTTATCTCTCTTCAATCAAACAATTGATTACCTTGACTAATTTATCTTGCTGTGGTTTTTTGTTTGTTTGTTTGTATTTTATTTTACATTATATCTCTTTATCTTTGGAAAATAGTTCTCAAGTTTTTTCAAATCCTCAGCACCTTCTATTATAACCTATACCAATGTTGGTCTTCACTAGTTTGAGCAATTCAACCCATGGGCAGAAATGTCAAGGCTACTTCCATTTCTGGGACCCGTTTGACATTTGTGGTGAGATATATATTTTAGAAATCGTACCTGACATGTTTGTTCTTAGTGCCTGGAGACTTTAAAAGTTTTTTGTTGATAAAAGAGTATTCTTGTAGATTGTTTGCTGCAAGATTTGAATTTACTGAAGATGATGAGTGCTAATATATGCACAATTTGGCATAAATTTGAATAATGAGCTCAAGTAGGCCTAACATCAAGTGTAGAAGGAAAAAATTAATTAGTATGGCCCGTTGGCATTTTATTTCAAACATAAAATCCAGAGTGTGCTCAAGTGAAATGGGTAATGCATTTTTCAGCTCAGCTCATTTAATCACTTTCCAGATTAGGAGAGATTTAAGCAATGGCAACATGGAAGGAGCTAATAGAGTGGGGGTGAAACCCAAGAGTGGGGAGCAAGGCAGGATGTTTTGGCTGGGAAATAGTGATTGGTGGTATAGTTTCCTCAGAGCTGGGGATCACCGGTTAACCACACAATTTCTCCCCAGTTTCTGTACCTGAATTTGTCACAGTGTCATCATTGCCTTGAGGGCTTTTTTGATATTTTGTTGATTTCTAAGTCCTCACATATATGGGTATTAATGAGGATTCATGGGAGACACAGAATCATCAGGGCACAGTGACATATGAGGGACTTATTATGAAATGGGACTAGCTTATGCAGTTGCAGGGGCAAGTCCTACATATGTCATCTGCAAGCCAGAGACAGGAAAGCCTGTGGTGTAGTCGGCCCCTCTCAGAAGACTTGAGACGCACAGGAGCCAGTGGTAGACACCCCAGCTGGAAGCTGAGGGCTCAAGAGCTGCTCTGAGGGTAGAGCTGCTGCTGCAACGTCCGAGTCCAAGAGCAGGAAACCAAGAGCTGTGACACCAGCTGGCCAGAGGAGAGGTATACTCCAGTTCAGTAGGCAAGGAGAGGGACAGAAGAAGAGATGAGAGAGGAGGGGAGGATATACTTTCGTTGTCCTGGCACTATAAGATTAGATAATGCCCATCATAATGGTAAAATTGGATCTTATTTATTTAGTCAACTGATATAATGTTCTGGGCACTTGCACAGCCAAAAAAAAAACAAAAGTGTAATATTACTTACTTGAGCATGGTTTAGCTCAATCTAACTTGCGTGCAGTTTGTACCATTATGTTGTCTATATAAAATGGAGAGATTTCATGATTAATACTAAAGTAGAAATGTATCTGTTTTGTGTGTGTGTGTGTGGGGGGAAACAGAAGAAAAGGGAGGGGGACGACAGCAGGTCCTGCATAGGAGAACTCTGGCAGGCAGAGCTGGCATGGGGGACCGCGCGTGCGCCCATGCCGCCAAAAGGAGTGCTGGCCCCGAGTATCTGCACCCGAGTATCTGGAGCATGAGGCTGCCCAGCTAAAGGAGAGGATTTTGTCCAGAGGGCAGAGCTCTTTGCACAGCCCCATACCTGTTAAGAGCTGCTTGGCTGTGAGGTGGCTTGATCCTTCCCTGGCGGCTGGAAACGCTGAGGCCTGCTCCATGCTTCTAAGAGGCAGAATTTAATAAGAAGAGACAGTTCGTAGTTTCTGTGCTTTATTATTAGAAGAGTAGAAAGAAAGAGACAGAAATAACGAGAAGAAAGAAGACAGAGGGATGAGAGATGCCCATGACCACGTGGAAAGGGGGAAAAGAATAGAGGGGAAACAGAGAGAGGGGTCAGGGGGGCAAGAAGCCTCCTTACTAGTGGGCTGGGTTACCCTGCAACAGCCAGGTAACCAAGGGGCAGGGAAAGCCTGGCTGTAGCCAGGTGACTATAGGGATGGAGTCTAGCCAGACCGCAAGGGGCCTGGGGCCTGGCCATATATGACTGATGTGACTGATGGCCACAGGATTATGGAGTTGAGGAGTCAGTGGTCTGGGAGCATGGCTCACGGGTTCCATCCCTTGTAGAATGTTCTTCTATTGGGTCTCTGGAGTGGCCTTGCTTCAACCAGGCTACAGACTGCCTCATGTCATGATCCCACACTGTTTCATAATGTTTTTTGTTTTGTTTTGTTTTGTTTTGTTTTATTGTTTATTTTTTTAAAGCAGAGCATGTACCCCCTCCTGCCTTTTCAACCAGGATAACGATCATGCTAGGTTTTGTAATGTTATTTTCTTGATATTTAAATCAGATAATGTATCTATTCCTCTTTTGAGGGATATCTGGGCTCCTTCCATTTTCTGGCTATTATAAGCAAGGCTGCTATAAACATGTGGTATATTTATACAATGGAGTACTACTCAGCAATTAAAAATAATGAACTCATGCAATTTGTAGGTAAATGGTTAGATCTGGAAAATATCATCCTAAGTGAGCTAACCCAATCACAAAAGAATACACATGAAATGCAATCACTGATAAGTGGATATTAATGAGCCCAGAAGCCCTAAATACTCAAGGCACAATTAGCAAGTCAAATGACTCCCAAGAAGAAAAAAGGAGAGGACCCTGGGCCTGTAAAGATTGGATCCAGTATTGTAGACCCAGAACAGAGAAATTGTGGGGGGGGAGGGGAATGAGTAGGGAATAGCAGTGGGGGAGAGGAATTATGGGACATATGGTGGGGGGTAACTGGGAAAGGGGAAAGCCTTTGAAATGTAAACATAGAATATAGAAAATTAAAAAAAAAAATCAGATAATGGCTGAGTCAGCAAACTTAATCCTCTGCATAGAGCAACAAACAAACAAGCAACACAAGGAATTTTCTAAGACGTCTTCCAGAATTGCTGCAAAGATTTCTGGTCATTTATCTGGCTTCAGCTTCCCAAAGAGTGTGCAATGCCCATACTGAGAAGATTTGTGAGGCACCATGGTAAATAAGTTCTAGAAACATTTGCCAGGTGCTAGGATGGCTTCAGGGTGGTTTCTACTGTTAAATGGATATACCTCTCGAAGGAGTAAGTCTGCAGTTTTCCTCATTTATTGTGATCTAACTCTAGCTATAAGGAGTGGGTTAAGGTAAAGCATGTGTAGGAATAATAGTGTTGTTACATGTGTATATTTATGCACACATACACGTGTGCACATGTAGCTGGTTTAGGCTTTTCCACATTTCCACGCTTTTCCCACATTCCCACATTTCCCACAGTGTTTGGTTTGAAAACTAACTCTGTAGGGGACATGACAGTCTTAGTGGTAACTATTTTGTGCACAGCTGTTTCTGGACTTGAATTCTCCAACCGTTTTAAAAGCCAATGCATCTCTTAAGATCTTGTAGCTGACACTGGGAGATTCCCTTTGACTTTGGATTGTCCGTTTCTACTATCTCATGTATTTTTATCCCATTACAAAACTTAACTTTTCCAATACTTAAATATTCCAATAGCTTCTCACTAAAGGACATTGGTTCTTTATTTGAGTCTTGAGCTTGTTTAATAGTTTAGACTATGAATAAAAGTCATATAGAGGTTTGTCTGACTTGTAACCTGCCCATGCAAAGACAACCATAAATACAGCCCAATACTAAACCACACGTTACTTTAAAATGATGAGGTCTTTTATGTTATTTTGTACCTGGATTTCACTCTTCTTGTGCATGCGCTCTGCAGATGCCTGAGTCCTGTGGCAATGCTGTCACTTAGACAAGAATTTTCCAGCTGCTGCTTTAAAGCCTCCCTTACTACCTTGGAGACGTTAAAAACATTCTAATTACTGATCTTTCATATATGATCTTATCTTTCCCCTCTCGTGAAGTACAATCTTTGTCCTTAGTGCTCTCTCTTTAAAATGATCTTATTTTTATTTTGTTTTTGACTTGTCAACCTGACAAAAGTTATAGTTATTTGAGAAGAACAACCTCAGTTGAGAAAAATGCCCGTGTCAGATTGCTTGTAGGAGAGTTTATAGAGCAATTCTTGATTAATGCTTGATGGGTGATGGGGTAGAGCCATCCCTGGGCAGGTGGTTCTGGGTTGCATAAGAAAACCTGCTAAGTAAGCCATTGCGAACACGCCAGGATGAAACAGTTCTCTGTGGCCTCCGCTTTAGTTCTTGTCTCCAGGTTCCTGCCTTGAGTTCTTGCTCTGACTCTTCTTGATGATGGACTATAATCTTCTAGGTAAAATGAACCCTTTCCCAAACTTGATTTCAGTCTTAGTGTTTATCACAGCAGTAGAAATAAAAAAAAATATTAAGACAGTTACTTTCCAGGTGCTGTGACCAAAGGAACTTAAGGAAGTGAGTTTAGTTTGGCTTACGGTTTCAGGGAGTAAGCGTCATATGCAGGTGTCAGGCGGGCAGGTGTGGGGAGCTCACACCCTTAATCACAGCACAAACAGATTGAACTGGAAATGGATCAAGGCTTTAATCTCAAAGCCCACCTCCAGTGGGTACAGAACTCTATATCAGATCCTGCTGGGCTCTCCAGTGGCAACAGAACTGATAATGTCTGTCCCTCCTCCAGAATCCATAAGTAGCCAATAATCCATCAGGGGAGGGTGGGGCCATGTGAGTCCTTACTCAGTCCATGACTGCTGTTGATGAGCTCCGTTTATGACGTTTCAATAGGACTTTAGTGTTTGCAAGATTATTATAAGATTACAATCTCTGTGCTGGGCCCCAAAGAACACATTTGATTGTCTCTTTCTGCTGGTGTATCCCTGCTGTTCCCTCTTGGTGGAGTTCTCTGAGCCACAGAGGGTGTATTATGCATGCCCTGATCTCTGCACCTTGGCTGACCAGGAGTGTCTGCATCCCCTACTGGATCAGCCAAGAGAAGCTTCTTATCTCATGACTGAGAGTTGCATTTGTCTAATAGCTGTAAGCATGAGTTCTCAGTGCTCTTAAAACTCAACATGGTGCGCATACACCTTATTACTGGGCTAGATGCTTGTTGGATCTTTTCAGTTTGGAAATAAATGTTTTATTTTCTGATAATTCCCTTGTTTTCTTGTGTGCTTGAGATGATGCTGGACTTCCTGGTCTTTTCCTTTCTGTCCTCCTCCCCACTCCCCTGTTTAAAATTTTTTTTGCTTCATTTTTATCTCAACTTTGTCTCCTGACCTTTTAACTAGTATTTATTCCATCAAAATTTATTTTTCAAAGCACTTCGTATGTCTGGTTGTTTTCTGTGTGAGGCCCTCTCCTTCCAAACTCTTCCTCTTCTAATATACTTTGATTTCAGATATATCCATTTTCTCAAAACATTGTAATTATAATAAAGAAAACATTTTAAAAACCCTTTCTTTCTTACAGTTTGTATTTGATTTCATTTTTTTATATTTTACTCCCTACCCTCTGTGATAGATGTCCCAGTTTTCTGATTGTTTTCTACATTTCTATTCATTCTTAAACATGAGAGCCCAGGCTGGAGAGATGGCCCAGTAGCTGAGACTCCTGCTCTTAAAAGGACCTGGGTTCAGTTCCCAGTGCAATACTTTAGGCAGCCTGCAGCTTCAACTCCAGGGCCTCCACTGCCCTCTCTTTGCCTCTGCAAGCACTCACATTCATGTGTACCTACCCACGATGCACAGACACACAGCCATCTATACCGAGAAAGGTTTGTCTTGGAAAAGGTTTTGTACTTCAAACTCTTTATGTGAACTAGACAAACTGATCCTTGAGAATTCCAAGTCAGTGTTCCCCCTAGGTTTATATGAGGAGACCTGAGCTTTGGGCCCTGCTGAGGCCCTTTCTAGCTAAGCTCTGCTTCCTGGGATTATGTTAGTTTTCTCCTAAATTAAAACTATTAAATTATAAATGATTTTGATGAGAAAAGCTTCCAATAATTAAATCACAGAGAGTTGTCGACATTTTTGTTTAGAATCGAGAAATCATGATTGGCTGGATTGACATTTGACCATTTATGAGAGCACTTTCCTTGCTTTTCTTGACTCTGCTCTAAGTTCTCACAATGCTTAGCCCAGAAGCCCTAAGCCTGTTCTTTGGATGTCTATGGGTCTCTTTGATCCAGTCTCTACGGGACAGTACATAGTGTTGATGCCCTGGTATGGGGGAATTTGTGTGAGCTTTTGGAGAATGCAGAGGTGTGTTCTGGACTACCCACAGGTGTAGGGCGAGCTCTTCTGCATGGAGCCTGGGATGAAACGAGAAGGGGTGTGGCTGTGAGTCACAATCACTGTGCTTTGTCCCAGCACTCCGTGATTACAAGAATTCTCATTCTGACACCTCCTTCAGGTATCAGCAAAGCTCTATTTGCAAAGTAGGAAAGTGTAGTCTATTCTCACAGTTCTGGAACTTTATGTTAAAACTGTGCCTATGGAGGTATATGGAATTCAAGTCTAACATTATTGCCTTGGACCTTAACAACGTTGGACTGTGCTTGCAAACATGCTAACACATTGCCCCACAGGTTTGTCCAATTTCCAGAGTCATCCTCATGCCAAAATGATACATGACCTGATAACAGATTTTGGCAAGCCCTATGAGGGAATGGAATTCTGGGTCACTGTAATCCGCTAATTGCAACCCATTTCTTAGATAGCAACTGTGCCTAACATGAGGAAGCAATAAATCTAGTTATCTGGTACACAGTGCTACAATTTCAGCTGCTCCTCCCCCTCAGTTCCCAGTGGTGCTCATAGCAAGACCATGAAAGATTCTATAAACTGGGTTACTTAGGCTTTTCCCTCTCTCTTTCCTTCTCATCCTTTTCATCCCCTCCTTTACATCCCCTCCCTTCCCATGTCCTCACCTTTTCCCTTTTTTGGGGAAAGACTTATAAACTTTTTGGAATTAGAGTTTTATATTTATTGGTGTTCACACTGTGATTTCATTATGATGCAACCCTTTAGGGTCTCCTGATATACAGAGAGCATTCTTTTATAATATGCTGATATTTGGAGGCCCAAAGCATTCATATGAATTTCTGTAATTTCAAATAGCTTCAGATAAAGCCAAAGCTAAGTATGAAAAATTTGAAATACCCAGGAGTAAGTGGAAGTTTTGTTAATCGCATACACTGTTTCCCTCTCTGATTCAGGCTTCCATAAGTTCTTTGTTTTCTACTGTGATTTTAGCTTTCTTTGATTTTTTTTTCAAAATTTATTAGGAAATTTAATTTACATAATAAAAACTGATGGTGAATGAAAGACAGCATGATCAAAATAATAATTAAACTCACAGATACAATTAAATGTATGGAAATGTGCAAAATAGCTAAAATTTACTTTCATCAGAAAATTTTCAGCAATGAAGTAGCAGTAACTTATCAATGTTTTATTTAGAATTTTCAAATCATGTTAGAATCTGGCCATTTATGAGAAAACATCAATAGTTGATTGTGTTCAGCTAGAATTGCTGTTTAAATTTACTTCCACGTTCATTCTGTCTTTCTGTGCATGCTGTTGCAGGATATGCTATGGATTTCCAGCCTTGAATGTTTCAATATTTTGTATCTATCTTGCACTTTGTATAGAGTTAGACTCTGATGGACCCTCACTCAGTCACTAATGTTTGGTCCACTTCTTGTTTCTATTTTCTCCTTGATATCACTATATCTTTTTTTTATTATAGTTGAGAGGTGTTTTTTGATGAGAGAGAAGTAATTGTGCTAAATCTATTATTTTATTCAAGAGGGCAGCTTATTTTTTATTTTTTATTTTTTGCTTAAGTTAGAAATTGCAAATTTCAATGAATATACATTCTATCATGTAGAATCAGTATTGGTTGGTACATTTTGAAGTCCAAGTCTACAAGCTGAACAGAAGATGAGTCCTCAAGACAGTTGCAGCAACACTAAAGCTCGGGCCATAAATGTACTTTCTTCTATTCTTAATTAAAACAGATAAAACTTAGGTGTGAAATTTGGCAGGTGATTATCAATAATGTAAAATGATAGTATGAATTTCCCATAAGTCTGCTTTATCCATCATGCGAGCCCTGAATCAGGGTGTCTGTAAGATGTTTGTAGAGCAGTTATTTGCTATCATTTGCAGAAAGAGTGGAACTGACTTTTAACTGAGCAAGAATATCATCATGGAACTTCTAGCGCTAGCTGACCCTTCGTAATGATACCGTGTTCTAATGGAAGATGACTGAAAGGCAGTGAAGGAGAACCAACACTGATAGTTTAGTCATTCAGTTTTAAATGTAGTTTGAAATTTTACTTTATAACCAGCCACTTTGCTGAAGTTGTTTATCAGCTGTAGGAGTTCTCTGGTGGAGTTTTTTTGGTCACTTAAGTATACTATCATGTCATCTGTAAATAGTGATAGTTTGACTTCTTCCTTTCCAATTTGTTTCCCTTTGACTTCCTTATGTTGTCTAATTGCTCTCGCTAGAACTTCAAATACTATATTGAAAAAGTATGGAGAGAGAGGGCAGCCTTGTCTAGTCCCTGATTTTAGTGGGATTGCTTCAAGTTTCTCTCCATTTATTTTGATGTTGGCTACTGGTTTGCTGTATATTGCTTTTACTATATTTAGGTATGGGCCTTGAATTCCTGATCTTTCCAGGACTTTTAGCATGAAAGGCTGCTGAATTTTGTTAAATGCTTTTTCAGCATCTAGTGTAGTGGATTACATTGATGGATTTCCGTATATTGAACCATCCCTGCATCCCTGGGATGAAGCCTACTTGATTATGGTGAATGATCGTTTTGATGTGTTCTTGGATTCGGTTGGCAAGAATTTTATTTAGTATTTTTGCATCAATATTCATAAGGGAAATTGGCCTGTAGTTCTTTCTTTGTAGCATCTTTGTGTGGTTTTGGTATCAGTGTAATTGTAGCTTCGTAGAATGAGTTGGGCAGTGTTCCTTCTGTTTCTATTTTGTGGAATAGTTTGAGGAGTATTGGTGTTAGATCTTCTTTGAAGGTCTGATAGAATTCTGCACTAAAACCATCTGGTCCCGTACTTATTTTGGTTGGGAGATTTTAAAATTCCATAGATAACTTCTCTAAACAATCATTTTCAAACCAAAGAGATTGTGTGATTTCATAGCAAGAACAAATAGCTTAGATGAACAGTTCTCAAGTTCAAAGCAGTGCTGGGAGCAGAGGCCGAAAGGCTGTGGATCTTTCCTGCTGCACACTACCGAAAGTACACTTGACTGTTGATTGCAAACATGCAGTGGTGTGGTTAGAGAGGTAAATCTTTATTTTTCCCCAGTAGGTAAATGTTAATGATACTTAGTCTAATCAATGAGAGGAGAGGCCATTGGTGCTGTGAAGGCTTGATGCCCCAGTGTAGGGGAATGCCAGGTCAGGAAGGGGGGGGGAGAGCAGGGGAAAGGGGGATGGGATAGGCAGTTTTGGGAGGGGAAACAAGGACAGGGGATAACATTTGAAATGTAAATAAAGCAAATATCTAAGAAAAAAGAAAAGAGAAAACTACATATAATAACCATGCTATATTTATAACTAATAACTAAAATAAAGTGTTGTTATAAATATAATAATGTAAAAAGAAATAAAATTTTTTATGTAATACCAAAGCTAGATAAGATTTTGTTAGCTAAGTCTATCTAGAAAAGAGGGGTGTGTATTATAGCAAATACCCTCAACAAAATAAATTCTTGTTTCTGTTAAAATAATAATAATACTTAGTCTAATAATAGTCAAATAGATTTATATTTATTCACCTATTTCAGGAGTAGGCAAAAACTGTCAATTATACCAGTAGTAGAAATCTGTTACGCATCTTTGAAAAAAACAGCTTTTTTAGATGTTTCTGGTGGATTCCCAATAATAAACATTTATTATCTATTTGTAGTTTAAAATACCTGCATTGAGTAATTTATATTCAGACAAGAGAAACTCCAATTACTAATAATTGAAGGACATCAGAGATATTGGAAAGATTATTCTTAATTTTTATGACATTTGCCCCCAAATTTTAAAAAATAGATAAATACTGATTAAATTTTATTTCTCCACATTTGCCTATTTGAAATTAAGGGGACCTGTTTTGCATATTGACAAGATTTTCTTGTAACGGCCTGAACTGTAGCTATATTCAGTGTCCCCACTTATTCCTCTAACTAGGCCAAAACTGTTAGCTTCCCCTATCACCTTTGACTATTAAAGTATTATTCAGTTGTTATTTTGGCAGGCCACCATGGTTGGATCTATCTGATAGCACAGCTGAAGGCAATCTCTTTATTTTTTGTTGTTTGCTTGCTTGGTTGTCTAAGTTTATAGCTTACACTGCCCTGGAACTCACTGTGTAGCCTAGACTGGGCTGTAACTTGTGATTCTTTTGCCTCAGCCTATATAGGTACACTACAGCATAGCACACATGGCCAGGCTCCCTAACAATTACTTCAGGTGAAAATTCTTTGTTTAGCTGAGAAGCACCTTAAGAAATGTTCAACATCATTAGTCATTAGGGAAATGCAAATCAAAACAACCCTGAGATTTCACTTCACACTAGTCAGAATGGCTAAGATTAAAAACTTAGGAGACAGCAGGCGTTGGTGAGGATGTGGAGAAAGAGGAACACTCCTCCACTGCTGGTGGGATTACAAGCTGGTACAACCACTCTGGAAATCAGTCTGCCGGTTCTTCAGAAAACTAGGCATGACACTTCCAGAGGACCCTGCTATACCACTCCTGTGCATATACCCAGAGGATTCCCTAGCATACAATAAGGACACATGTTCCACTATATTCATAGCAGCCTTATTTATAATATCCAGAAGCTGGAAAGAACCCAAATGTCCCTCAATGGAGGAGTGGATACAGAAAATGTGGTATATTTACACTATGGAATACTACTCAGCAATTAAAAACAATGAATTCATGATATTTTTAGGCAAATGGTTGGATCTGGAAAATATCATCCTAAGTGAGGTAAGCCAATCACAAAAGAACACACATGAAATGCAGTCACTGATAAGTGGATATTAATTAGCCCAGAAGCTCTGAATACCCATGACACAACTCACATATCAAATCATTCCCAAGAAGAAGGAAGGCCCTGGTCCTGGAAAGGCTTGATGCAGCATTGTAGGGGATTACCAGGACAGAGGAGTGGGTGGGGGTTGATTGGGGAATGGGCAGAGGGAAGAGGGCTTATATGGGACTTATGGGGTTAGGGGAACCAGGAATGTAAACAAAGAATGTAGAAAAACAAAACAAAACAAATGACAAAAAACCCCAATTACTTCAAACGCATACTTAGGTCCCTCTTACTCCACTCATTTCCCACTCCCTTCCACAATGCCCGGATGCCCCTCTAAAACTTCGTAATGTTCATTTTATTGTCCAAAAGGAGGCCATAGCCACCTGAGGTTGTTCTCCCAAACACACGTCGCTTGGAGGCTGCTTCACCTCCTGCTTCCTGGCTTGCTCACTCAACTCTTGAAGAATAACCGAACATGAGTCAGGGCCTCAGACATGTTCTTTACTTCTCTGCTTTCAGTGTGTGTCTTAAAGGCACACTTTTCTCTTGGTGTGTGAGTGAGCGCTAATCCCTCTTTCATTTATACACACTTCTGAGTTCTTCCCGGTTCTCTACCATGCATTGGAGAAGAGACAATAGAAAGCCTTATCCTCAGTGTGAGAGGATTTACACTCCTGGGCTCCCATCAGCAGGTGAAGGATGTTCCAAAGACTGATGTAGGCAGGACTTGAGGAGCCTGCAGGAAGGAAGTAGTTCAGGCTGTTGTGCCTCGAGGAGAGCAGTCCAGGGACTAGTTTTGGGGAAGGAGCTGCTTCTTTTACTTGGAACCACCCCTGTTTTCCAGATAAAAAACGGAAGTGGCTCCACGTGCTTCAGGCTTACTATTTGTTTATAAAGAGTTCCTCAAGATATTTTTATACATTTTAAATGTATTACCCTGTGTTTTAAAATTTTTTCATGGCACTCAGCTTTGTAATTTCATTTGTTGATAGTGAAGCTTTAACGCTAAATTTAATCCATGAAAGACTTAAAAGTTGTGAGCACTGCAGTCATCCAGTCCTCCTTAGTTTCTTCCTGATGGATTCGATATTTTGACACTGTGCTAAATCACGGATTTAATATTGAAACTACTTATTTTTTTTGTTTTGAGAAATAATTTTAATATTTCAGAAGTGTTAATTTATATTTGACATAAAACAGATCTGCTCAGTAAAGCCAGTGCGACATCTTCTGTTACCTAAATAGATGAATAACTTGGCTTCTCCTTAAAGTTACTCAAGGCCTTGATGTTACCACACCTAATGCTGAATCTCTTTAAAATAGCTTGGGTTTATATCTGGTACCCCTCAGGAATCCTTTCTTCCCTTGTCCTTATGCTTCCTCCCTCCCTCCCTTCTTCTCTCCCTCCTTCTTTCCTTCCCTCCCTCCCTTCTTCCCTCCCTCCCTTCTTCCCTCCCTCCCTCCCTCCCTCTTTCCCTCCCTCCCTCCTTTGACTCTACATATTTAATTTTGCTGTGATCTATCAGGAAGCAACACTTTTTGAATAGCTTCAGTATTAGAAATAGCAAGCGGTTGCAAATGTGCCAAAAGATGAGGCTCGTGTATTCAGGAGGGAAAAGGGCGAGTGTCCCGAATCCTGAATGATTAATGACTTCCTCAGGCTCAGCTTTCATGCTGTCCACTGCAGATGCAGGCATCTATTATCAACTGGCCGTGAGCAGCTGTCCAATTCTGCAGGCCTGTTGTTATTAGACAGTATATTTCCTATCAGGGCCACTGAGGTGAAAGCCATGTGGCAAGGACAGTGGGAATCAAACCAGGTAAATATATGACACCTTTGGGAAGAAGAGGCTGAGGCCACCAGGGAGCTTTGTACAGTACACTTCTTTTCATGGTTGTATCCAGACGCACAGAATACCTGTAAGGCTATTTTACCCATGCCACAAAAGACCATATATGTCATTTTAGATTTCTCTTCTTTCTTCCATCCTCAGCCATCCCTCTGGGTATTCTAGTTGTCCGTGGAGACTGTGATTTGGAGACTTGCCGTATGTACATAGACCGCCTACAGGAGGTGAGTTGATTTGTCTTAATATTTATTCTCTACAGAGTCCCCTTAAATAATTGACAGCTATATACATATATTCATATATACACATATATACATACATATATACGTGTTTACATACACACACACACACACACACACACACACACACACATATATATATATATATATATATACACTTGTACATATGTGTGCATGTTTCTAAAATGATACATGAGATACGTGAGATGAAATGGCAGCATGGTCTCGTCCTTTAAGCGTCCACCCTCCCGTTTCTACTGTTCCTTCCCTCTGCAGGTTGCTATAGTTAACTGCTGGCTTAACTATAGGTGCTGATGTCTTGGTATGTTCCATGGCTATACTGTAGCCTGGACATTCTGCCTTCTCGGCGGGCTCCATAGCTATGTATTTTTAGCTATTCAGATTTTCAAAAGAACTAATAAATAATGAAAGAACTTAGAGCTTTGAGGCTACTTGATGTTTTGGGTCTAGCAGAGACTTCTGTCAGAGAAGTTTAGATTTTTTTTTAATGAAACTTTTTCCACAGGAAAGAGAAGCTTCTTATTAATGGAAATATATCAGTACCAAATGGATACTTTGTTGACCTGTATACATTTTCCCTTCATCTACTCTTGCCACTGAGAAACAGGAAGGAGGTGATCTCATATATGACATTCTTATACGTTTGTCCTGTACCAGCAAATCAGGGGACCCAAAAAACTCATTGCAACCACTGTTGGTTATTTTGACAAAAATGGTGTATATGTAGCTATGACAGGCATCTCTCTGTCCCAGGAGTGGTGGCGGCGTAAGCAACTCTCTCCGTCATTGCTTCCAGATGGAAGACAACCGTTCCCACTCAAGTCTCTCTCATCAAATGGTGCTGATTCTCCTAGATGAACAGCGCCATTCCATTCAACACATAATGCACAAAGAAGCACAAATAAATTATAAATGAGCTGATTATAGTTTTTAAGTCCTGATAACCTGTGGCTACTTTCCCTTGAACATTATATCTCATGTCACTAGAAATTAATTTAGGTAGGAAACACATACTGATAGTTCTGGAAATCAATTTTATCCTCATATTTCTTAAGGTTACAGGTGTCATTATAAGTCAAAATGAATGATAAAGTCAGTAAAATTTATAATTGTGGCTTTTTAAGCTATTTTTAATGTGGCTTTGTATAACTATTTTTACTTAAAGAGAAAAGTAACTGAATATTTTAGCATGCATCTTGGGTCCTAATCTATGTTTAAGGAACGGAATAGTGTCTCATTTTTCATAACATTACTTCATTTTTTGTGGAATGTTATACATTAAACATGTATTTTTTTTAAAAGCGATTTATGGAGTGGGGGATGACTTGTTATTTAAGAACCTTTGTTGATCTTCCAGAGGATTGGTGTTCAGTTCCCAGCATCCATGGTATATGGCTCTCAGCCACCTCTAACGTCAGCTCTAAGGGATCTGACATCCTTTCTAGTCTCCATGGATACACACAAACACACGTGTGAATACACCCACAGATACATAGACATAGATATAAATACAAGTGCAACAAAATCTTTTGAAAAGGTGACTCATAGCCAATACATGTCTTTATTATATAAAAAACATTAATACTCAAGTGACTAGGCAGTACTCCACAGTGGCAAAACACATGGCTAATTAGTTGACTTTATTGAAAATCAACTTAACTACCTAGCACACTAATATTTAACTAAATGTAGATTTAGAAAGAAAACAGAAAAACAGATATCAATTAGTTCAGGGGAGTTTCAAAAGTAGCTTGGTCACAGAGCTGGGTGACAAGGCCCTGTGTGGAGAGGTGAAAGGACAGAGGGTCTCAGCTCTGCTGACAATGCACAGGGCATCAGCTTGCTCGTTAGCAAGGAAGCCCGAGGCTTGTGACAGCGGGGACAACTTAGTCATCAGACTGTATTAAGGCATCTGGCTTCAGCATCTGCTGGGAGAAGCCCGCTTCCCTTCACTCTGGTCAGCCTCTTCTGAAGACAGGGACGTGTTCTGTGATTAGTTTTTCCTGATTGACGTTTATGAAAACTCCTGCCGCCGCGCATCTTGTGAGTGTGTGGTAGCACATACTTAGTATAAGACATATATATTCTAGGCACGTAAGGTTGCCCAATCGGATTTCTCTATAAACCAGAGAGTTTAGATGCAAATGAAATAGAATTTCCACTTAATATGACAAAATAACCGGTTCAACATTAGTAACTTAGGGTGTAAAACACAAACAACCCATCTTCTCTCAGTCTCAGTGTGCTTTTATTGTGGCCGCATGAACTTTATTGGACAGCCTTGAAGAACTAAGACACCTTCAGATGAATGTGACGATATTAAATTGGTAATTCGTTGTGTGTGTGTGTGTGTGTGTGTGTGTGTGTGTGATATGGGATGGCCATTCAAGCTAACGTCAAGGTATATATTTTCCCCTCCTTTGTTCCTTAGGACTTGCAGACAGTTTCTTCTGGGTCACAGAGAGTTCATTACCAGGTAACTCATAATTGTTTCTCCCTCCATTCGTCTGTCTCTCCCTCCCTCTCCCTTTCCTTCCTTCCTTTAATCTTTCCCTCTCTCCCTCTTTCCCTCCCTCCCTCTCCCCTTCCTTTCTTCCTTTCTTCTTTTTAGCTTTCCCCCCTTCCCTTTCTCCGTCCTTACCTCCTCCCATCTGTCTTCTTTCCTGTCCAGACAGCTGAATCCCCTCTTTCACTACATGCACAACTTGAAGTCCACATATTATCCTGGGGTAGGCTTAATCTACAAAGAACCCAGTGAGGTATTATTCTGATTATTTCGCATCTTCCTGACTTAGTAATATTCTGGGCTAGTATAAATCCATATTGTAGATATTCTCTCAGATAATTTGGAAGAAAAATGACCAAAATGAAGTGCTATTAGTTACATATACCAGAGTTCTCAACTCAAGTGACATTAGCAAGGAAAGTACATATTGGCTCACATGAGCAAAATGCTAGATCAAGATGGGGTTCTACATATCGGTTGGTTATGATTCATTTCTCTGCTGATCTTTCCGATTTGGTCTTTTTCTAACAATTTCATCTCTGGGCTTGAGACTGTTGTTCCAAGTGGGTTCCCTCACACCCAGAGGAGAGATACCCTGTTTCCTATAGCATTGACCCTAAGTTTTACAATAAAATGGGCTTCTGCCATGCCTGTCTACTGGATGGAATCTGATAGGACCACTCATCAGGGGAACCAATCAGTGGTTGTCCTTGGCTGCTTCGCTTTGGATGTACAGTCTCTTCCCTGCTCTCTGACCTTCTTGTGCCACTTACTTCTTCTCTGTCATTTTATCCACACAGTTTCTCCAACATGATATAATCTCAGTCTACAGTTATCTCCCAGATTGCAAAGGACCCTTATGGCTGACCCCTTCTCTTAGAAACCATTGTCCCTTCAGTGCTGAGAGGGCTGTATAGGGGTCATAACTTTCAACAACTTCTCCAAATAATAGTTCCCTAGATCATTTTATGTGACAGGGAACTTAAATGCTCACTTGGTTGCATAATGAGGGCCCACCATGAGAAATGCATCTAATTGTGAGGTTAGAAGTTAAACTGAAGAGAGTGTATTGTTCTAACAAAGGTTTCTACTTTTTCCTCTTGGAAATTTTGAGCTTTTCCAATTTTGCAAAAATATTTTAAGCACTGATCCTAACAAGTTTTAAGAAACTCTTGTACTGATGAAATACTATCCTGTCATGTAGACCATTGTCATCTTAATGTACGAGTGTTTAACATGGGTCTTTTGAAACCATAACTTCTTTTTGCCACTTTGCATCCACATGGATTAAGGATAAGTAACACTCTAGAATATGACAGGGTTTTGTCAAATTTACTGTAAAGTAATAACAACATAGAAAAATATTAATGACTTTTTTCAAAGTATTTTTGTACTTTGTTTATGAGTTGTATTCAAGTCAAATCTTGGTGTCAACACTGCTGTGTTATAAATGTCACATCAAAAGCTTTTGTGCATTGGACATAGATACTAACAAGGATGGTGATCCAGGATGAGTGTGAGGGCATCAATACTAACAAGGATGGTGATCCAGGATGAGTGTGAGGGCATCAATACTAACAAGGATGGTGATCCAGGATGAGTGTCAGGGCATCAATACTAACAAGGATGGTGATCCAGGATGAGTGTCAGGGCATCAATACTAACAAGGATGGTGATCCAGGATGACTGTCAGAGCATCAATACCAACAAGGATGGTGATCCAGGATGAGTGTCAGGGCATCAGTACTAACAAGGATGGTGATCCAGGATGAGTGTCAGGGCATCAGTACTAACAAGGATGGTGATCCAGGATGAGTGTCAGGGCATCAATACTAACAAGGATGGTGATCCAGGATGAGTGTGAGAGCATCAATACTAACAAGGATGGTGATCCAGGATGAGTGTCAGGGCATCAGTACTAACAAGGATGGTGATCCAGGATGAGTGTCAGGGCATCAATACCAACAAGGATGGTGATCCAGGTTGAGTGTCAGGGCATCAATACCAACAAGGATGCTGAACCAGGATGAGTGTCAGGGCATCAATACTAACAAGGATGGTGATCCAGGATGAGTGTGAGGGCATCAATACTAACAAGGATGGTGATCCAGGATGAGTGTCAGGGCATCAATACCAACAAGGATGGTGATCCAGGATGACTGTCAAGGCATCAATACTAACAAGGATGGTGATCCAGGATGTCAGGTCATCAGTACTAATAAGGATGGTGATCCAGGATGAGTGTCAGGGCATCAGCACTAACAAGGATGGTGATCCAGGATGAGTGTCAGGGCATCAGCACTAACAAGGATGGTGATCCAGGATGAGTGTCAGGGCATCAATACCAACAAGGATGGTGATCCAGGATGAGTGTGAGGGCATCAATACTAACAAGGATGGTGATCCAGGATGAGTGTCAGGGCATCAATACCAACAAGGATGGTGATCCAGGATGACTGTCAAGGCATCAATACTAACAAGGATGGTGATCCAGGATGAATGTCAGGTCATCAGTACTAATAAGGATGGTGATCCAGGATGAGTGTCAGGGCATCAGTACTAACAAGGATGGTGATCCAGGATGAGTGTGAGGGCATCAGTACTAATAAGGATGGTGATCCAGGATGAGTGTCAGGGCATCAATACCAACAAGGATGGTGATCCAGGATGAGTGTGAGGGCATCAATACTAACAAGGATGGTGATCCAGGATGAGTGTGAGGGCATCAATACTAACAAGGATGGTGATCCAGGATGAGTGTGAGGGCATCAATACTAACAAGGATGGTGATCCAGGATGACTGTCAGAGCATCAATACCAACAAGGATGGTGATCCAGGATGAGTGTCAGGGCATCAGTACTAACAAGGATGGTGATCCAGGATGAGTGTCAGGGCATCAGCACTAACAAGGATGGTGATCCAGGATGAGTGTCAGGGCATCAATACTAACAAGGATGGTGATCCAGGATGAGTGTCAGGGCATCAATACCAACAAGGATGCTGAACCAGGATGAGTGTCAAGGCATCAATACTAACAAGGATGGTGATCCAGGATGAATGTCAGGTCATCAGTACTAACAAGGATGGTGATCCAGGATGAGTGTCAGGGCATCAGTACTAACAAGGATGGTGATCCAGGATGAGTGTCAGGGCATCAATACTAACAAGGATGGTGATCCAGGATGAGTGTCAGGGCATCAGTACTAACAAGGATGGTGATCCAGGATGAGTGTCAGGGCATCAATACCAACAAGGATGGTGATCCAGGTTGAGTGTCAGGGCATCAATACCAACAAGGATGCTGAACCAGGATGAGTGTCAGGGCATCAATACTAACAAGGATGGTGATCCAGGATGAGTGTGAGGGCATCAATACTAACAAGGATGGTGATCCAGGATGAGTGTCAGGGCATCAATACCAACAAGGATGGTGATCCAGGATGACTGTCAAGGCATCAATACTAACAAGGATGGTGATCCAGGATGTCAGGTCATCAGTACTAATAAGGATGGTGATCCAGGATGAGTGTCAGGGCATCAGTACTAACAAGGATGGTGATCCAGGATGAGTGTCAGGGCATCAGCACTAACAAGGATGGTGATCCAGGATGAGTGTCAAGGCATCAATACTAACAAGGATGGTGATCCAGGATGAGTGTGAGGGCATCAGTACTAATAAGGATGGTGATCCAGGATGAGTGTCAGGGCATCAATACCAACAAGGATGGTGATCCAGGATGAGTGTGAGGGCATCAATACTAACAAGGATGGTGATCCAGGATGAGTGTGAGGGCATCAATACTAACAAGGATGGTGATCCAGGATGAGTGTGAGGGCATCAATACTAACAAGGATGGTGATCCAGGATGACTGTCAGAGCATCAATACCAACAAGGATGGTGATCCAGGATGAGTGTCAGGGCATCAGTACTAACAAGGATGGTGATCCAGGATGAGTGTCAGGGCATCAGCACTAACAAGGATGGTGATCCAGGATGAGTGTCAGGGCATCAATACCAACAAGGATGGTGATCCAGGATGAGTGTCAGGGCATCAATACCAACAAGGATGGTGATCCAGGATGAGTGTCAGGGCATCAATACCAACAAGGATGCTGAACCAGGATGAGTGTCAAGGCATCAATACTAACAAGGATGGTGATCCAGGATGAATGTCAGGTCATCAGTACTAACAAGGATGGTGATCCAGGATGAGTGTCAGGGCATCAGTACTAACAAGGATGGTGATCCAGGATGAGTGTCAGGGCATCAATACTAACAAGGATGGTGATCCAGGATGAGTGTCAGGGCATCAGTACTAACAAGGATGGTGATCCAGGATGAGTGTCAGGGCATCAGTACTAACAAGGATGGTGATCCAGGATGAGTGTCACGGCATCAGCACTAACAAGGATGGTGATCCAGGATGAGTGTCAGGGCATCAATACCAACAAGGATGGTGATCCAGGTTGAGTGTCAGGGCATCAATACCAACAAGGATGCTGAACCAGGATGAGTGTCAGGGCATCAATACTAACAAGGATGGTGATCCAGGATGAGTGTGAGGGCATCAATACTAACAAGGATGGTGATCCAGGATGAGTGTCAGGGCATCAATACCAACAAGAATGGTGATCCAGGATGAGTGTGAGGGCATCAATACTAACAAGGATGGTGATCCAGGATGAATGTCAGAGCATCAATACCAACAAGGATGGTGATCCAGGATGAGTGTCAAGGCATCAATACTAACAAGGATGGTGATCCAGGATGAGTGTCAGGGCATCAGCACTAACAAGGATGGTGATCCAGGATGAGTGTCAGAGCATCAATACCAACAAGGATGGTGATCCAGGATGAGTGAGGGCATCAATACTAACAAGGATGGTGATCCAGGATGAGTGTCAGGGCATCAGCACTAACAAGGATGGTGATCCAGGATGAGTGTCAGGGCATCAATACTAACAAGGATGGTGATCCAGGATGAGTGTCAGGGCATCAATACCAACAAGGATGCTGAACCAGGATGAGTGTCAAGGCATCAATACTAACAAGGATGGTGATCCAGGATGAATGTCAGGTCATCAGTACTAACAAGGATGGTGATCCAGGATGAGTGTCAGGGCATCAGTACTAACAAGGATGGTGATCCAGGATGAGTGTCAGGGCATCAATACTAACAAGGATGGTGATCCAGGATGAGTGTCAGGGCATCAATACCAACAAGGATGGTGATCCAGGTTGAGTGTCAGGGCATCAATACCAACAAGGATGCTGAACCAGGATGAGTGTCAGGGCATCAATACTAACAAGGATGGTGATCCAGGATGAGTGTCAGGGCATCAATACCAACAAGGATGGTGATCCAGGATGACTGTCAAGGCATCAATACTAACAAGGATGGTGATCCAGGATGTCAGGTCATCAGTACTAATAAGGATGGTGATCCAGGATGAGTGTCAGGGCATCAATACTAACAAGGATGGTGATCCAGGTTGAGTGTCAGGGCATCAATACCAACAAGGATGGTGATCCAGGATGAGTGTCAGGGCATCAATACTAACAAGGATGGTGATCCAGGATGAGTGTCAGGGCATCAATACCAACAAGGATGGTGATCCAGGATGACTGTCAAGGCATCAATACTAACAAGGATGGTGATCCAGGATGAATGTCAGGTCATCAGTACTAATAAGGATGGTGATCCAGGATGAGTGTCAGGGCATCAATACCAACAAGGATGGTGATCCAGAATGAGTGTGAGGGCATCAATACTAACAAGGATGATGATCCAGGATGAGTGTGAGAGCATCAATACTAACAAGGATGGTGATCCAGGATGAGTGTGAGGGCATCAGTACTAATAAGGATGGTGATCCAGGATGAGTGTCAGGGCATCAATACCAACAAGGATGGTGATCCAGGATGAGTGTGAGGGCATCAATACTAACAAGGATGGTGATCCAGGATGAGTGTGAGGGCATCAATACTAACAAGGATGGTGATCCAGGATGAGTGTCAGGGCATCAATACCAACAAGGATGGTGATCCAGGATGAGTGTCAGGGCATCAGTACTAACAAGGATGGTGATCCAGGATGAGTGTCAGGGCATCAGCACTAACAAGGATGGTGATCCAGGATGAGTGTCAGGGCATCAATACTAACAAGGATGGTGATCCAGGATGAGTGTCAGGGCATCAATACCAACAAGGATGCTGAACCAGGATGAGTGTCAAGGCATCAATACTAACAAGGATGGTGATCCAGGATGAGTGTCAGGGCATCAATACTAACAAGGATGGTGATCCAGGATGAGTGTCAGGGCATCAGTACTAACAAGGATGGTGATCCAGGATGAGTGTCAGGGCATCAATACCAACAAGGATGGTGATCCAGGTTGAGTGTCAGGGCATCAATACCAACAAGGATGCTGAACCAGGATGAGTGTCAGGGCATCAATACTAACAAGGATGGTGATCCAGGATGAGTGTGAGGGCATCAATACTAACAAGGATGGTGATCCAGGATGAGTGTCAGGGCATCAATACCAACAAGGATGGTGATCCAGGATGACTGTCAAGGCATCAATACTAACAAGGATGGTGATCCAGGATGTCAGGTCATCAGTACTAATAAGGATGGTGATCCAGGATGAGTGTCAGGGCATCAGCACTAACAAGGATGGTGATCCAGGATGAGTGTCAGGGCATCAATACCAACAAGGATGATGATCCAGGATGAGTGTGAGGGCATCAATACTAACAAGGATGGTGATCCAGGATGAGTGTCAGGGCATCAGCACTAACAAGGATGGTGATCCAGGATGAGTGTCAGAGCATCAATACCAACAAGGATGGTGATCCAGGATGAGTGTGAGGGCATCAATACTAACAAGGATGGTGATCCAGGATGAGTGTCAGGGCATCAATACCAACAAGGATGGTGATCCAGGATGAGTGTCAGGGCATCAATACCAACAAGGATGGTGATCCAGGATGACTGTCAAGGCATCAATACTAACAAGGATGGTGATCCAGGATGTCAGGTCATCAGTACTAATAAGGATGGTGATCCAGGATGAGTGTCAGGGCATCAGCACTAACAAGGATGGTGATCCAGGATGAGTGTCAGGGCATCAATACCAACAAGGATGGTGATCCAGGATGAGTGTGAGGGCATCAATACTAACAAGGATGGTGATCCAGGATGAGTGTCAGGGCATCAATACCAACAAGGATGGTGATCCAGGATGACTGTCAAGGCATCAATACTAACAAGGATGGTGATCCAGGATGAATGTCAGGTCATCAGTACTAATAAGGATGGTGATCCAGGATGAGTGTCAGGGCATCAATACCAACAAGGATGGTGATCCAGAATGAGTGTGAGGGCATCAATACTAACAAGGATGATGATCCAGGATGAGTGTGAGAGCATCAATACTAACAAGGATGGTGATCCAGGATGAGTGTGAGGGCATCAGTACTAATAAGGATGGTGATCCAGGATGAGTGTCAGGGCATCAATACCAACAAGGATGGTGATCCAGGATGAGTGTGAGGGCATCAATACTAACAAGGATGGTGATCCAGGATGAGTGTGAGGGCATCAATACTAACAAGGATGGTGATCCAGGATGAGTGTCAGGGCATCAATACCAACAAGGATGGTGATCCAGGATGACTGTCAAGGCATCAATACTAACAAGGATGGTGATCCAGGATGAATGTCAGGTCATCAGTACTAATAAGGATGGTGATCCAGGATGAGTGTCAGGGCATCAATACCAACAAGGATGGTGATCCAGAAGGAGTGTGAGGGCATCAATACTAACAAGGATGATGATCCAGGATGAGTGTGAGAGCATCAATACTAACAAGGATGGTGATCCAGGATGAGTGTGAGGGCATCAGTACTAATAAGGATGGTGATCCAGGATGAGTGTCAGGGCATCAATACCAACAAGGATGGTGATCCAGGATGAGTGTGAGGGCATCAATACTAACAAGGATGGTGATCCAGGATGAGTGTGAGGGCATCAATACTAACAAGGATGGTGATCCAGGATGAATGTCAGGTCATCAGTACTAATAAGGATGGTGATCCAGGATGAGTGTCAGGGCATCAGTACCAACAAGGATGGTGATCCAGGATGACTTTCAGGGCATCAATACCAACAAGGATGGTGATCCAGGATGAGTGTGAGGGCATCAATACTGACAAGGATGGTGATCCAGGATGACTTTCAGGGCATCAGTACTAATAAGGATGGTGATTCAAGTTTATCAGGGCATCAACAGTAACAAGGATGGTGACCCAGGTTGAATATCAGGACATCAATACTAACGATGATGATGATCTAGGATTAGTACCAGGGCATCGATATCAACCTTCCCTTATCTTGCTAAGTGAAGGAACAGAGAGTTAGAAATCAGGAACCTTTGGGTAATAAAGTAGGCCAGGACCTTCTCCTTAGCATGCACATGTATATGTTTGTGTATGTGTACATGTGTGCATGTTCATGCATGTGTATGCACGTGTGTGTATGTGTTGTGTGTGTGTGTGTGTGTGTGTGTGTGTGTGTGTGTGTGTGACAGAGATAGTGAAAGAGACTCACACAATGAGAGAATTTGCTAGAATTGCCCTAGCACAAGGAGGGATCTCTCAGGCATTAAAAGTGAACAGGTGGAGGAAAGAAATGAACTTCCCCATTTTATTGAGATTATCGGGATAGAAGGGTGTTGAATAAAGACTTCCACTTTCGGTCACACTGCTCTTGAACCTGTAAGAAGCCAAGAGATTGGATAAGTAATACTGTTGAGCAATAATAAGTTGGAAATATGAATAGCGAAGCCCACACAAAGTCCCAGGCTCAGAGACAGAAAGTGTTGGCAACTCCTGAGTGAGTGAGTAGTGAACTGCTGGGTAGAGACCACCTGGGGTGAGCTTAGATGTTGAAGAGGCTTCACCATCATTCTGCATATCCTCATCAGCCAAAGACCGAGCACAAGGTGGGGAGACAACCAGTCATAAAGAGCCATGGAAACAGCCCCGAGCAGCAGAGTGCTGCTGAGTGAGGGGAAGATGGCATCTGACGGCTGGGAAAGGCCAGGAGCAGGGGACGGTGCCAGGTGCCCTCGTGCTGGGTACTGACTAATGCATTTTTCCAAAGAGCAGAGAAAATAATTGTGTGTTGATGCCACTCTTTTTTTTTGTGTGTGTGTGTAGAACATGACAGACCACTGATGGAGAATTTAATATTAAATTTTGTTTTCCTAACACAGAAACTCCGTAATATCAGAATGTCTAGACTATTGGTCAGACATGGTAATGGAGGAGGCTTTAGGAAACAGAACTGCAGACTGTCTCAAATACTTTCTAATGCACTTTATTCCATATGAGGGGGAGAATGGATACACACCAGTAAGTTAGAGCAATTTGACAGATTCTTGTTAGACCACTGATTGCTAGCTGGGGTTTTAGTTGACCTTTTTTTTTTCTTTTGTTTTTAGACAGAAAAGCAAACAAACAAACAGCCCCTTAAAGATGTACATGTGCCCAAGGTGCCTCATTAGCAAGCCACATGGCGGGGCTGTCGCCAATAGCACATTTCCTCGCCTTTTTGTCTTCCCTTTCCAATGTTGCAGTGAATGCCAGAAAGCATGGGGGCTCAGGAGTGACAGCTCACATTAGCCTAACAAGACAGTGCGAGACATGCAAGAATGTGCTGGCTCTTCAGAGTCTGCTGAAAGTTCCAGCACACCCATCTCCGAAACCAATACGTAAAAGCCCGGCCACGCTAATAGCATCTGGTGTAATTTATAACTGCCAAATATACTGCATGCAGGTTCATATCTTCTCCACATTGGCAAGTGAACTGGAATGTATAAATAAATTAGATTTTATTTGATAAACAATGCTTCTGGAGGCCATCTGTTATAGGATAACTTCTTTTCTTTCTTGGAAATAATGTCCATTTGCCCCCAAGTCACAAAATGAAGAGGGAATAGATTGTCTTGGCGAGAACTGAAGGCAGTTTGCAAGTTAGAATTAATTTATCTTAATCCACCAAAGGGCCGAGCTCAGGAAGGAACTTCATTTTAAGTTGTTTTTTTTTTTTTTTTCATGAGTGATTGTCATGATTTTTCACTAAGGAGGATTTCTGATCCCAGTATATGGCATTGAGCAGTGTCTGTAGGTATCTCTTGGAATCCATTGAATAGAAGCCACTGAATATATGTGAATCCAATGCAATAACATCTCCTGTAGCAAAGCTTTTCCCACCCTCAGATGTCAGCAGTGTAGAGCCCAGGAATCCCTGAAATCATCGTATTTTTGCTTAGGACTCAATGAGGGCCCATGACAGCTGTGATATCTAGGGGAGCAAAGCAGGAGGAAGAGGAAACACACTGGAGAAAGCACAGCTAGGAAACATGAAGACAGCTATAGCTGTGGCCAGTGTAGTCACGAAAGCCAAGTGTACTTAGCTTTAAAAAGCACTTCTTGTATATCCCAAGTCTCAGCATCTCTCCCTGTAAACAATTAAACACTGTCAGTTTCACTTGACTAATTCTATTGATTATCATAGCATTCAATAGAAAGTGCAAAATGTATTTATTCAGGTGATCCTTTAAGATCAAACTTTAAGAAAAAATTATGGAAATTTCAGGAAAATAAATGGGAATGGGAAACATTTTATTAAGTAAGGTACATATTATTATACATTATATATTACTTTATTGATTCACAGCAATCATTATCTATATCAATACATGTATATTGCTCATATAAATGTGTGTGCCTGTGTATGTATGTATGTATGTATGTATATTACTCAGAGAGACAAATAATGTGTGGTCTTACTCATATCTAGATCTTAGCTTCTAATTGTTAAATAGGCATGTCTGGGCATAAGTACATATGGATAAAGGCCAGGAAAGTAGAAATGGGCAGGGGAAAAAGTCTTCAGGAAGAGAGTGGAGAATAATAGAACAAAGAGGAAAGAAGGAACAGGAGCCAAAGGGTACAGTGGGGAAGAGGGAGATGAGGGGGAAGAGGGACTGACCGGAGACTCCACTTGAATAAAATATGCATGAAAATATCATTTGGAAGCTGATTACTTTGTTAGATAAATTAAATTATATAAAATTAAAATATATTTAAAAGAATAAAAGGAATAGGTATATAGATGCATAGACAATGATAAATAGGGAGTGTGGATGGATAAGAGACACATATGAGAAATATGATCGTGGACTGAACCTTATGAAATGAAGCACCGATTCCCAGCTTAAACGACTTCTGTTCAGTTTCTGTGAAAGAAGAATCTCATTCACATTCCTGGTATAGGTAAATGCTAGGTGCATATTGCCTAATTGCATAAGCTACTGGAGTGTGTAACAGGAATGCTATGTGCATTAGTTATGCATAATTGAATATAAATTAAGAGCAGCTTTTGCATATGCTTGCCAAGTAGTTGTTCAGAGAAGAACTATATTAATTATATATAATTAATACTAGATGGATTTCAGAAACACATGAACACACATGCATTTCTATGAAATTAAATTCTGCCTGATAACTAATACCTAACCCCTTGTGAGAGAATTTGCTCACCTTTCTTTCTCCTCCGATTTGAATCATTGTTGATATTGTATCGGAGGCTAACTCTGAATCCATGATTCCTGTTTGACAGCTACTTGGTGAGGTCACAGAGAGGAATTTACAGGATGGAAATACATTGCTCATAATGGGTTACTCATGAAGGTTGTGTTAGGGCAAAGCCTCCCTAACAATCAAGAATGTGGCTTATTCAGTGTTACCTTCTTTTAGCACCACTGTTGTCTGCATAGAAGAGAAGGATTCCCATGAGATCATCATTTACTAAGAACATCTAGTAAAGAACATTTCAGGACTATGGCTTAAGTTGTCAATTCCTCTTTGGCAACACACTTCTCACATTCTTTTTATTTTATTTTCCACTTCTCCAATATATATTTGTTTTTGATCTCATCAGTTCATTTAATAGTTCCCTGGGCTTTCCTAAGTGAGCCATCTGTGTTGTGCAGTCTACAAAGGTTTATAATCTTGACCTCTGTTAATTTACAGTTACTGCATAGAGCTAGAATTGGGCTTGGCTTTTAGCTCCCTCCCTCATTTAGTCCTTAGTGCTTTGCTGGTGTGGTTCCCCACTTCTCCCTCAGTCTATATAGAGTTCAACGTTAGACAGATGCATAATATACACATGTAAGTTCATTGTTAAAATGGCATGCCTTTACCTCCCTGTGTACTAACTTTGCATATTATAACTATTTTGCCCACTTTTCATATTAGTGTATCATTGGTGTTATGCCTTGCAAATAGAGTTTACAGCTCATTCTTTTCATCATATACTTCCACTGCTCTTGATAAACATTTAAGTGATAGACAGTTGCTGCTTTGTTTTATGAAAAGTATTATGAAAAACATCAAGTTGAACATAAGCTTGCTATGATTGGTCTTACGTGTATTGTCCCTAAGCCTAATAATTACAAGTACAATGCTTTTACAGAACATATAGCGACTTACAGAACATTATTTCAAAAATTGTGGGAAGTTTCTTGCCTATGGGACTGTCTCCTTTGGGAACCCAATGATTACCCTATTTTCTGCAGTACTCTCAAGCAGCGGGCGCCATGGAGTAAGAAGTAGGCAGGGAGTGAGACTGCAGAGTTTGAGAGGGAAGGATCTGAGTTACCAGGAGTGATTTCTCTGGGAAGAAGCAAGGAAGATTAAGTTCCTGTTCATAATGGCTGAGTCTGTGGCCATACTTTGAGTGGTAGTAGAAGTGGGGGGGAGGGGTCTTCACACCCACCAGGATCATTCTAGATATTTTTTATTCCAACTTTTGTTTATGCTGTCTAGGAGGTTTGCTTTCAGATGTGACATTTCACAGCTCTCTTTCAAAATCTCAAATAGTTCTAAGGCCACAAGAAACTAAAAATTATCATACAAAGTTATAGATTCTCAGGTAAAAGAGATCAATAGGTTCTATCGCTTGGTAAGTGGAGACATCTGAATAGTTTACTTAAATTATCAAAAGAATAATTCTTATCATATTTCAGTTCCTCAAACCTTGGCACCTGGTTTCTGGCCAGATCACGGGTATAAGTGGAGTTTCAGAAAGATGAATTGGATGTCAGTAGAGACAGGTGGGGGTGAAATTATGCAGCCTTCCTAGCAACAAAGTAAGTGTCCTGCATGCCTTAGTGTAAGCCTAAGGTGATGGCTTACAGCCAACCTATTCCATGAGATTTACCTATATTTACAGATAGAATCTTTGAACAGATAAGCACCTCTGGGTAGGTTTTGTGAGGCTTAAAAGATTCAAATTATGAATATTTGTACTAATACATATTGCTGAGAGATCATTTTCCCGTTATAAAATATTCATTGCATGGACTAATAATAAGTCTGCATAGCCTCCATTTTATTTCATCTACAGTCTTTAAAGGATATATATGTATCAAAGGATATATATATATATATATACATATATATATATATATAATACATTACACACACACACTCACACACATGCACGCACATGTATATGTTAAAACCATAATTAAAATGGCCTTCCTTTTGGAAAATAATCGAAACTTGATACACTGGACACAGGAATTCCCAACGTAGATGCACACATTGTGTGTGTGTGTTTTGTGTGTGTGTGTGTGTGTGTGTGTGTGTGTGTGTGTAGCCTGGTTTGTGGGAAATTAAAAGGAAAATAATCAGAAAAAAGCCTCACTGATAAAGAGAGTGAATGGAGAGAAAATACTAGTCCCCCAAAGTCTCCAGCAATCTGGATATTTTCATGATAGTTGTTCTTTCCCATCCCTCATTGCTAGATAGTGGAGCTGAGTTAGTGCAGAAGCTGTATGTGTAGAAGTGGAGGACAAAGAGAAGCCAGGAGGGATCGAGGGGAGGAGAGTCAACAGTTCGACTTGACGTCCTGTCACTTAGCTCAGGGTAACTGGACCAGATGGTCCGGGGTGGCATCTGTCGGCATGGCTCAGTCATCCATCTGTGCCAGAGCCATTTGAAATCTGCTGCCTCAGACCAGAGACTGGAGCTATACATTTCATACTCGGAAGAGAAAGGCTTTATGAGATTTGAGCTAAGCATTTTGTTTCACTGATAATTCATATCTTCTGCTTACTCTGATTCTTTTGGCAGCAGACTTAAATAAAAGTTGTTTCCTCTATATTTGTGGCTTTGCAGCAATAGCCAGAAAATAAGTTAAAACCATAATTAAAATGGCCTTCCTTTGGGAAAATAAATCAAAACTTGGTTATTGGACACACAGGTATTCCCAAATACACAGGAATTTCAATTCTCCACTGAAATGAGATTATCAGGCTCGTTAATGGTCACCTTCTTGGAGATGGTTTGCAAAACTTCACTCATTGTAGCCTTTAAATGACATGTCTTGTATTTTAATTAGATAAATACAAAAAAATCACTGCAGTAAACATACCACAGCTATATAATGACTAGCTAACCAGCTTAGTGTAAGCAAAGTTGATTTCTGTGAAAAGGAGTATCCAGTGAGCAGAATCATGAATGATAGGCAAGAGGCACAGTAGACAGTGTTCTGAAAAGCATTGCCTTCTTAAAGTCCTCTATTATCATGAGATGGGATTTTTAAATCAGAGTACTTTTCTGGTGTGTAGGGGTATCCAGGGCTCACTGTGGTGGGAGAACTGGGTTCTGATGATGCCAAGTAGCCTTGGTTACTGCTGATTATGTTCTTGCCCTTGCCTCTCACAATCTGGTTATCTCTGGTGTTAGCTGGTCTTGCTGTCTACAGCTGTGGCTTGTCCCTCCTGCAAGCCTGTGTTTGAGAACTCATGGAAGATCAATTCTCTCCTGGAAGAATTTGGGTATGGAGAACTGTGGCAGAGGGTCAGCTCTGGGATGCAGACAGAAACCAGAAGGATCCTGTTCCTTGCTGTTCCTTGGTTCCTATGTCCTGGTGGCTCAGGGCAGGTCCCTCTTTGGCCAGGAGTTTGAGCAGAAGTAGTTATCTTACTTGTGCTTACAGGTGAGTCAGCTCTCCTGGGAGATCAGCTCTCTCCTGAAGGTATTTGGGTATGGAGCCCTGTGGCCCAGGATCAGCTCCAGGCACAGATAAAAACCCGAAGGATCCTCTCCTAGGCTGCTCCTTGATTCCTTTGACCTGAGGGCTCTGGGCAAGTCCCTCTGAGCAGAAGTAGAAACACTTAAAGAGGAAACACAAAAATCCCTTAAAGAATTGCAGGAAAACACAACCAAAGAGGGGAAGGAATTGAACAAAACCATCCAGGATATAAAAATGGAAATAGAAACAATAAAAGCCCAAAGGGAGAAAACCCTGGAGATAGAAAACCTAGGAAAGAAATCAGGAATCATAGATGCAAGCATGGCCAACAGAATACAAGAGATAGAAGGGAGAATCTCAGATGCAGAAGATACCATGAAAACATTGACACAACAGTCAAAGAAAATGAAAAATGCAAAAAGCTCTGAATCCAAAACATCCAGGAAATCCAGGACACACTGAGAAGACCAAACCTAAGGATAATAGGTATAAAAGAGTGAAAATTCCCAACTTAAAGGGCCAGTAAATATCTTCAAAAAAAATTAAAGAAGAAAACTTCCCTAACCTAAAGAAAGAGATGCCCATAAACATACATGAAGCCTAGAGAACTAAAATTAGATTGGACCAGAAAAGAAATTCCTCCTGTCACATAATAACCAAAACACCAAATGCACAAAACAAAGAAAGAATATTATAAGCAGTAAAGGGAAAAGGTCAAGTAACATATAAAGGCAGACCTATCAGAATTACACTATACTTCTCACCAGAGACTATGAAAGCTTGAAGATCCTGGGTGGATTTTACAGACCCCAAGAGAACACAGATGCCAGCCCAGGCTAGTACACCAAGCAAAACTTTCAATTGCCATAGATGGAGAAACCAAGATATTCCATGACAAAACCAAATTTACATGATCTTTCCACAAATCCAGCCCTACAAAGGACAATAGATAGAAAATGCTAATACAAGGAGGGAAAGTGTACCCTAGGAAAAGCAAGAAAGTAACCTTTTTTCAACAAACTGCAAAGAACATAGCCACACAGACATAAAAATAACATCAAAAATAACAGGAAGCAACAATCACTATTCCTTAATATCTCTTAACATCAGTAAGCTCAATTCTCCAATAAAAAGACATAGACTAACAGACTAGATACATAAACAGGACCCGACATTTTGCTGCATACAGGAAATGTACCTCAGTGTCAAAGAAAAACACCTCAGAGTAAAGGGCTAGAAAACAATTTTCTAAGCAAATGGTCCCATTTTGTAAGAATGGAGTAGCCATTCTAATACTGAATAAAAACAACTTTCTTTTTCTTTTTTATCTTTTTTGGGGAGGGGGGAGGCTTGAGACAGGGTTTCTCTGTATAGGGTTCCTGGCTGTCCTGGAACTCATTCTATAGACCAGGCTGGCCTCAAACTCAGAAATCCACCTCTTCTGCCTCCCAAGTGCCAGGCTAAAAGCAACTTTCAACCCAAAGTTATCAAAAAGGATAAGGAAGGACACTTCATACTCATCAAAGAAAAACTCTCCTAAGAACTCAATTCTGAACATTTATGCTCCAAATGCAAGAAAAGAAACTCTACTAAAGCACAAAGCACACACTGCACTTCCCACAACAATAGTGGGAGACTTCAACACCCAACTCTCATCAATGAACATGTCATGGAAACACAAGCTAAACAGAAACACATTTAAACTAACAGAAGTTATGGACCAAATGCATTTAACAGATATTTATGGAACATTTCATCCTGAAACAAAAGAATATATCTTCTTCTCAGCACCTCATCGTACCTTCTCCAAAATTGACCATATAATCGGTCACAAAACAGACCTCAACAGATACAAGAAGATTGAAATAATCCCATGCATCCTATAGATCACTAAGGCAGTTCTTCAATAGCAACAAAAACAACAGAAAGCCCACGTACACATGAAAGTTGAACAATGCCCTACTCAATGATAACTTGGTCAACGAAGAAATAATGAAAGAAATTAAAGACTTTTATAATTTAATGAAAATGAAGGCACAACATACCCAAACTTATGGGACACAATGAAAACAGTGTTAAGAGGAAAACTCAGCTCTGAGTGCCTCCAAAAGGAAACTGGAGAGAGCATACACTACCAGCTTGACAGCACACCTGAAAGCGCTAGAACAAAAAGAAGTAAATACACCCAAGAAGAGTAGACAGCAGGGAATAATCAAACTCAGGGCTGAAATCAACCAAGTAGAAACAAACAGAACTATACAAAGAATCAACAAAACCAGGAGCTGGTTCTTTAAGAAAATCAACAAGATAGATAAACTCTTAGCCAGACTAACCAGAGGGCACAGAGACAGCATTAAAAAAAACAAAGAAAAAACAAACAAAACAAAACAAAACAAAACAAAACAAAACAAAAAAACCAGAAATGAAAGAGGAAGCATAACAACAGAAACGGAAAATCCAAAAAATAATGACATCCTATTAAAAAGCCTATACTCAACAAAACTGGAAAATCTGGATGTAACTTTCCAGACAGATACCCTGTAACAAAGTTACATCAGGATCAGATAAATCATCTAAATAGTTCCATAACCCCTAAAGAAATAGAAGCAGTAATTAAAAGTCTTCCAACCAAAAACAAAACAAAACAAAAACAAACAACAAAAAAACCCCACAGGACCAGATGATTTTATTGCAGAATCCCATCAGACCTTCAAGGAAGACCTAATACCAATACTCTTCAAACTGTTCCGCAAAGTAGAAACAGAAGGAACACTACCCAGTTCATTCTATGAAGCCACAGTTACACTGAGTATTCTCCCTTGGAGATGGAATGGTTTCTCTCTAATCAGGGACTTTTCACAGTTTCCTTTCATAGACGATGTCATAAGAGATTTTTTCCACTTCTATTATATTTAATGTTCCAAATAGATTTTAAAAACTGGTTGAGTGCATATAATTTTAGCTTCAGAAGACATCATGTATATTTAAGAGGCATTAACTAGTATAACTTATTCTGATGACTTAAAAAATGTCAATAATGAGTTGTATATTTTAAAGTAAATTTTATTAGTTTAATAAAAATAAGAAAAAGAAAAAGAAAAGCATTGCCATTGGCAATAGGTGATATTTGCCTTGGAGGCTAATGTCCCATTTCTAAAGTAACCACATTGCTCTCATACGGTACAGAAACGTGGCGTTGCTGAATAAGATGATCTATGGAAAGACCAAACCAACAAACAAGATGATTCCAGCCTTTGTCTGATGCCCTTCTTTTTTTTTCATGTTTACTCAGACAGTTTTTGTTTTACCTTGATCCTTCTTCATCTGAGTTAGATGCACCAGTAGGTCACGGCAGCACCATGCACAGTGTCTAGTTGACAAGATAGCCACTGTCCCATGAGCTCCTCGTGTGACTATAGGTGAAATTGTCTTAGTTGACATGATTTTATGTACTGTCTCTCGGCATTGCTAGCCTTAGATATTTGCAAGTCTATAGCATCATCGAACTGCCAACAAGTCAAGTATTTTATACATTTCATTAATTTCTCAGTAATACTTCAGGATAAATTCTATAAGGGCTCTCATACAAACAAGGCATTTGAGGCACAAACTAGATAAGATTTCTCCCTAGACGCTCTTAGCTGGTAGTTGATGGAGCTGGGATTATCCTGACTGTCAAAGTTGGTATTTTGGTTCTACTTCTCTGGCCTTAATGCTTAACTGAAGCTGGATCATAGTCTCTTTCCTTTCTCTTCCTCAACATTCTTCTTCTTCTTCCTCCTCCTCCTCCTCCTCCTCCTCCACCTCCTCCTCCTTCTTCTTTCTCCTCCTCCTCCTCCACCTCCTCCTCCTTCTTCTTTCTCCTTCTCCTTTTCCTCCTCCTCCTCCGCCTCCTCCTTCTTCTTTCTCCTCCTCCTCCTCCTCCTCCTCCTCCTTCTCCTCCTTCTCCTCCTTCTCTTCCTTCTCCTCCTCTTCCTCATCATCTTCCTCCTGCTCCCCTTGCTCCTCCTCCCCCTTCCTCCTCTTCTTCTTCCTCCTCTTTCTCCTCCTTTTCCTCAGCTTCCTCCTCCCTCTCCTCCTCCCCCTTCCCCTCCTCCATCATCATTATCATTATCATCTCATCAGACATAAATTGATATAACAAAAACCACATTCCTGTCTTTGGAGTGTACTTAGATGCCATGCGGAGATGAATGTGGACCCAGGGGTCCTGGTTAGTTGACACTGTTGTTCTTCCTATGGGGTTGCCAATGCCCTTGGCTCCTTTAATCCTCCCTTAACTCTTCCATGGGGGTCCTCAAGCTCAGTTCACTGGTTGGCTATGAGTATCTGCATCTGTCTCAGTCAACTGCTGGAAGAGCCTCTCAGAGGATAGCCAAGCTAGTCTCCTGCCTTCGTCTTAATCTTTGAAGCAGGGTCTCTCTCTGAAACTAGAGCTTGCCATTTCTGCTAGACATATGCTCCAGAATGCATGTCTCTGCCTGTTGGTGCTGGGGTTAGGGGAACACACAGCAGTATCCAGCTTTTACCCTGGTTCTGGGGGTCTGAACTCAGGTCCCTGTGCTTGCACGGCAAGCACTTCCCCACTGAGCTCCCTCCTCAGCCTTCCAGATGTACTTAGTCAAAAATACAAGTAGTTTAATTCAGTGTATATCTAAGATTATATTAATTACATCTCTTTAGAATTCTAATGACCATGGCATAAGACCTCATTATGCTAATAGCTATCCTTTAATGAGCTCACTTAGACAAAGTACAAATCTGTTTCAGGGAGGCATCACAGAGAAGTTACATCTCTCTCTCTCTCTCTCTCTCTCTCTCTCTCTCTTTCTCTCTTTCTCTCTGTGTATATTTGTGTGTATGTGTATTTGTGTGTTTTTTTAACAGCTCTGAAATTGCAGCCAAATCTTCATTCACTAAGAAGGTATCTCATTTTCTTTTTAGTGAAGTTGATTTTTTTAAACTCAGATCCCTATATTGTCGTTACTATTCAACTTCAGTTATTAGGAATGTATGTTGTTCAATGTAAATCTTTCCTCCTTTAAAAAATGACAATAAAGAAGACTGGAGTGGTGGCTTAATAGGTAAAGGTTCAGTTACCAGCACATACATAGTAGCTCATAACTGATTATAATGTCAGTTTCAAGAGATCTGATGCCCTCTTCTGGCCCTTATTGGCACCAGATATGCATATGGTGCACATGCAGGCAAAACACCCATACATATAAGATAGATACAATTAAAAAATTAATGACAATATATAGAATGTAAGGCTCTAATCAGAAACATTTTGGAGGGATGATGATAGAAATGAGCAAAAATGATATTGACTCATAGGACAGAAACTGACTCAATTTCCCACTAAGGAAATAGCCACAGCCTTGGACAGAAAGACTTGTAATTTTGAAACCACAGTTCCTGCTTTTGAGACTTTGGATATTTTAAGATGTTTCTACTGATATAGAGATTCTTATAGTGTTGAATTTCTTTTTACCTAAATTTTGGGTTGTTGACTTTTAAATTTTGGATTGTTTTAGCCTTTCAGTAATCTCAGATTACTCTGATAATCTATAGACAGAACAGTTTCCTTCCCTTGGGAAATGCATGTACATGTGAGCCTGTCAAATTAGCACAAACTACAAATTCACAAGTATTCTTACAAATATTTAGTGTGTGTGTGTGTGTGTGTGTGTGTGTGTGTGCGCGTGCGCGTGCACAGCATATTGTATATACATATGATTTTAAAATGCTAGATTCAACATACTCTTTCACTTGGGTGTTTTTACAGAAAATAGTATTAAGATTAAAAAAGTACCCAGGTTGTCTGAGTATAAATTTCATATATATAATTTTTTTACAAGAACCTGTGAAGTATTGGCAGCATAACACACTTTTTAAAAGTATATTAAGAACCTTGAGTTTCTTTAGATCCAGATATCATGTGTCAAAATACAATTCTCAAGGCATTAAGCATAGTTCTCATAAACGCAGACAGAGAACAGATGTTGAGATTTCTTTTAGCTCAGCTAGCAAGTTGACAAAGCCAGCTTGAGAGCTACATCCGTTGCTTTAGCAAATCAGACGCATGAAGATACATTTCTGTGACAGCCCAGGGGGAGGCCAATTTTTCCTTCATCAATTCTTTGATTTATTGAATCCATCTGAGCAGAAAACTTGAAAACTGTCTCGATAAGGGGTCTGGTGCTAAGATGGATCTGTTTTGCTCTGCTAAGACCCATGGTTCTTCACCCATATCACGCTCTTCTGAATGGCATGTTAAACAGATTGTGGGGTCCATTGTAGCTTCCTGCAGAGCTGCAGCCTGTGTTTGTAACACACATCCATTGGCGTGGCTTGCTGTTCCTGGGTTGTATTGCCTGAAGATCTAGTGAGGTACTTGCAGGGTTCCTAAATCAGGAGGAAGCTCTGGTGGACTCTGACTGGCTCTCGTCATTTCCCCTCTGCCATTTCTATTTGCCTTCCCTGTCTTATCTGTCCACACCACACCATCCAGCCCTGTGGCTTCCATTCCCAAGTCTTTATCCAGCACATCTGCCCTCTGTGGATGTTCCTGTAACTGAAACTTTCAAATCTTCAGGGACAATCAGGTTCCCAGTATCTTCCCCACAGAGGCCTGCCCACCCTTACTTGTGGCATTTCCATCCATGAGTTTAATTTTACTTTTAGCTAGTATTATAAGGTTCCAAGTCATATGTTGTTGTAAACTATAAGGCATTCCTCCCCGGTAATCATTAGTGAAGTACTACTAAGGGAGATGCTTTTAAACTTTTGCATGTTAGAAAACACAAGGAGATGATTCTTACTTTTCCACTGCTGGGCTTCAGTTGACTCTTTTTATCTCTTGTCAAAAGTCAACAAGACCTGGATGACACCATCAGACTTGCTTAGAGGCCCCCAATCCTACACAAAGAACTCCAGGCAACCAAGGAATGCAGACAGCCTAAAAAGTATACTCTACGTACAGCCCCCAAATTGGTTATCCAATACCAAATGGTCATCCTTGAAATTATAACAGCATATGCTAATCATTATTAGTTAGAGAAAATAGGCCAGAGTCCATTAAATTAGAGAGAACAGAGAGGCCTTCTGCTCTCTCTGCTCAACATGAGAGTAGTTGGAGGGAGAAAGGGAAAAAGGGAAAAAGACATAATTTTCTTTTAATTTTGAAAAAATTAAAAAAGTGTCAGAGTTTCCATGACTCCAAGGAAATGTGAAGACAGAGAATATTTAATCAGGAAGAGGGTGGTGCTGCTCTTGGTTTTCTCTGGGAAGATTCCGAAGGACTGATTTTAAGGGGCGATTAAATATGTACCTGGGAGTTGGAGGTGATTGTGACAGAATGTATGTTTCAGGAGTTTGGCAGGACAAAGAAGGGATGATTAAGAATATTATCAGACAAGATCAGGTTTGTTCATAGGGGCCTTATTTGTAATAGCCTGAAGCTGGAACCAACCCAGATGTCTCTCAAACAAAGAATAAAAATGTCATTTATTTACACCATGGAATACTATTTAGCTATTAAGAATGAGGACATAATGAATTTTGCAGCAAATGGATGGAACTAGAAAATATAATTCTGAGTGAGGTAACCTAGACCCAAAAGGACAGACATGACAGGAGCCTAACATGGCTGTCCTCTGAGAAGTCCAACCAGCAGCTGACTGAGACAGAAGCAGATACTTACACCCAACCATTGGACTGAAGTCAGGGACCTCTATGGTTTGATTGAGGGAAGGACTGAAGAAGGGGAAGAGGAGGGTGACCCCATAGGAAGACTAGCAGTCTCAAGTAACCCCCCTGGGAGCTCCCAGAGACTGAGCTACCAACTAGGCAGTATACAGCAGCTAGTCCAAGGCCCCCAATACATATATAGTAGAGGACTGCCTGGTCTGGACTCAGTGGGAGAAGATGTGCCTAATCCTGGAGAGACTTGAGGCCCCAGGGAGGCAGAGGGGAGAATTAATGGGATAATGAACTGTGGAGGGGTGTTGGGGGGGTCAATTGCTGGATTGTGAATAAATAAAATAAAATAAAAAAGAAAGGAAATTATTAGAGCCAACAGTGGTGGTACATGCCTTCAATCCCAGCACTCAGAGGTAAAGACAGGCTAATCTCTGTGAGCTCAGGGCCAGCCTGTTACAGAGTTGAGTTTCAGGATAGCGAGAGATGCATGGAGAAACCTTGTCTTGAAAAAAAGAGAGAAAAGAAAAGAATAGGAAAAATGTTGCCAAGAAGATGAAAGACCATCAATTGAGGGGCATTTGCTTTTAGAGAGAGGAAAAAATGGTTGCAGAATGACTTGAGTTCTACAGTGGATTTTAATAATGCTACAGAAGGAAGTTTTTCAGCAAGATGGGGATGGAAACTATAAAACATGCTTAATTTTGGAGAGGAAATATTTTAATCTCAGACTAGAGGAAAGAATGCATGAGAGCCTGTGGCTCAAGTGAGATTAAGGATTGACTATCTTTGGAAAGAGAAGCCTCGTGGATCATCCTGGGGTAGAATGAGTTTCCTATAGGACAGCCTGACACAAGGATTCCTTCCTTTCCTATGCTGTCACAGGTGGGCAAGGCTGAGGGCAGAGACAGCCTCACAACACAGCATGAACTGAGTTGCATTTCTGTGTAGTACATAGCAGAGCTTGGTCTGGCTTTGCTTTAGTGCTTCATTGAGAAGAGACTGCCCACTTTCTCAAGTGTGTGCTGTGGAAGGGAGTGGAGGGAAGGCAGCTTTTATCATTTAAGTGGAGCCCTGAGAATGTGTGTATCTCTTCCTAGGACCAAGAAACCTCCTTCCCCAGGGCGCTCTCAGCTCAGAGGCTGTCCCCACGGTGGTGCTTCCTAGATGGTGAGTGTTTGGGGACCTGGCAGAGACTGGGCTGGGAGGCAGCAGGACGAGGTGTGGCTGACTCAGCTATACATCAGAAAGCCTTCCTGTGACTGGCATTTACATTTCAATGGTGTAGACTTGCTGATATCACTGGATCTTTCCTGGAGTCTCTTCCCTCAAAGCACCTCAGCATCAAATTGTTTAAACTGACACTCCCTTTATCACCACCATTTTTTCCTGAAAGCCTTGGGTGCCTGCTTCAGAGTAGTGTGGGCCAACACCTACAGTCTATAATCACAAGATTATAGATACTAATTATTAGTATATATACTAATTCCTGTATTACTTCTATGCCTTGGTATTTCCATGTTGGTTTTCTGAGGCTGTCATTTTGGTATAGTGCACACATATGTGGAAAACAGAGAGTCCCGCTTGCATCTGTAACTTTTCTGCTGAGTGTGACCTATTGTGCACATAATGGGCTCAGTTATCATGTGAGCATTTAATGAATCTGCCCGACTGCAATCTCATGCATTTTTCACTTTCCTAGATGCTGTCGAATTCCAATTTTCCACCTAATTATCTACACTGCAATACATCTTCATCTCTATACATTCCTGCTTATCTACTGCCCGGGGCAGCAAGCTGAAGTATATGCTGTGTGCACAGAGACAGTGTTCTTGCTGATGACCCTTGTTTATTAGCATGTTAATCTTCAAGGATGTAGGGATGGAATGAATATGGGTTGATTGCACAGACGGGCACAGGTAGCTACTAAGTCTAACACACATCAACCAGGATACAGGTTTCTATTCCTGGATCAGCTGACTTACTATTTCCCTCCAATCCCTGTTAATCCATAGCTGTGGGAAGCATAATCATTTCTCATTCCCAAAGTCACAGGGAAGCAATGTGTATCTAAGAAATTAAGAATTTACATAAGTCATTATTAGGCTTAGATAAAATTGTATTAGGATTAGTGGTTATAACGCTGGAACTATTACTATGAGGATTCTATTGCAAACCTTTCTTAGTTGTTTTGAGCACTTATTTTTAACTTTATAAGTTAGCATACAAAATGGTATATTCGTGCATTGGAAATCTTTCATGGTAACTCTTGATTGACATCATGGTTGAAGTGGTGGTTGAAAGAACACTGAAGAGTCAGTCCTGCTGGGACGATAGGCTTTAGACGTAGGCTTTTAAGCAAGACTTTGATTCTCCTATTTCTGAGCCCAGTTTCCTTCAGACTGTTACTTTTCCTCCCTCTTTGAAAAATTGAAACTAGATTCTTCTCTCATATAATACATCCAAACCACAGTGCTCCCCTTTGCCCCACTCCACTCCTCCCAGAATCCACAACTCACAACTCCCATCTCCTCTGGATCCGTTCTTTCTCTATCTTCCATCAGAAAAGAGCAGGTCTTCCAAAGACAACAACATGACAAACAAGATAGTAATTAAGGCAAAAGCTCTCATATCAAAGCTGAACAAAGCAACAGGAAAGGAGGAAAGGAGACTCAAGAACAGGCAAAAGAGTCAAAGATATACCCAGTCCCACTGTTAAGAAAGTACCACAAAACACCAAGCTAACAACCATAATATAGATACAGAGGACCCGGTGCAGACCTACGCAGGCTCCATGTGTGCTGCCCCCGTCTCTGTGAGTCCCTCTGCACACTGCCTAGCTGTTTCAGGAGACCTCGTTCTCTCGGTGTCCTCCAGCCCCTCTGATTTTACAGTTTTTCTGTCCCCTCTTTCACAGAATTCCCTGAGCTCCAAGGTGACCCAATGGAGACCTCCAATTTAGTCTCTCTCTACTAATACAGTCTGGTGGTGGGTCTGTATACCCACTCCAATCTGCTGCTGGGGGAAGCTAGAAAATTACTTTTAAAGCTTGTGATTAAAAGCAAATATTTTCATCCTTTTCTATGTTGTGCTCTATATTTCTTATTGCTTTTGGTCTGTTTTATAAAAAAAAAAACTAATATATTTGGGCTCCATTAGATTTAAATAAGGAAAAACATTTTTAAAAATATTTTATATTAAGAGGAATCAAATGCAAATTCATGGGGTGTTCAAAAAACACCTTATGTTCTACTTCAGAAGTTTTCTTTCTTAAACAGATGCAGCCCAATCCCATTTAGAGATTGCCTAAATAATAATTTTTGCTTTTCATGGCTTCCTTTAGACATGTCTCTAGAGGCTGAGTATAGAAGGAAAATAATTTCTTTGGGGCCATATATGCTTTATGGTCAGCATCTTCAAGTTGTTTTCCAAAATGAAAGTCATATTCCTGGGAAGTCTGTCTAACTATATCTTTCCTGGGTTTCTTTTCTTAATAGGGCATTCAGTTCTCCCCTCAGTTAAAGTCCTGTGCTAATTCCTGGAGACATACTAGAATAAATAAAAGAGAGCCCTTTAAAGATGCAGGCCTTTTAGTCGCAGAGTCATCTTTGAAGCTATCTCTGTCAGGGATTTAAGCAACCTGTCATGTGTGTACGGTTTAGGAACAACAGACTTTGTGCTGTTAGCAGTTGGAATGGAGAACAGTTTTGTTATGAAGAGCCCATCAGAGATTACCACTCAGACACAGTTTATTAGACAATTGAAAGTCTTTATTCCAGCCATCTGGGACTACTTTACTCAGGCATTCAGGACCTAACTGTAGCACAGAGTATACAGAGCACAGGGATTTTGAGGCAAAAACCAAGTCCTGGCATCTCAATCAGCAGCTGTAGGTATGACTTTGTGTAAGCAAGCAATTTGACAGAAGCAAAGATAAGCAATTAGTTGGAGGAGGGGGTTCTGTGCCAGCAATTACAGAAGCAGGTAAGTTAGGGCATTCAAATACTAGTTAAACATGGAAGGGCCTCAGCAGGAATTCAAAGATGGAGGAGCCTCTGCACTGTTTGCCCTGTCATAGTTTCATGTAGACTGAGGCATTCGAGTTATAGTTTAAAGACAAACAAGATACAGGCAACTGTGTGGCTAGAAGGGTTTAGGAGCAGTAGAATAGCGGTGGCCAAAGCATGGAAGTGGTGACTTTTTAGCAATAGATTGAGAAACTGGACACCCATGTCATATGCTTATAATACAAAGATTTTGATTAGCAGTGCAGTAGAAAGGAAGGCTGTGAATCTGGTAACAAATATAAATGATTCTAAATGCCCTGTATATTTTTTCCCCTTAGCAACTTCTGCTGACCGCTTTTATCGAATAGACAGATCTCAGGTAAGTTCTTTCCAGCTTATTTAAGAAAGTGAAACATCCCCCAAGTTAATGCAACACGTTGGTAGTTAGTCTCTTAGATTTTTTTTCTATTGAAAAGATTAAAGCATTCCCAGATTATAGGATGGTGGTTATAATCTAAGCCACAATGCTCTTTGTCTGTATGTGTTTTATGACTTATGGGCTCAGTGAAATGGCTTGAGCATAGATAACTTGGATGACAACTTTTATCACAGTTCTGCCCTTGAAGTTTTCTTTTACAAGGAACTTGTACTCTGGCCAAAGCAAACCTTACGTTTTTGAAAGGTATTTTTGGCTAACTTGTGTGTTTGTGTGTATGTGTGTGTGTGTGTGTGTGTGTGTGTGTGTTATAGTAGATTTGCTTTATTAATTCTCTCTCATATTTAATAATGAGGAAAATTATGTTTACCTAAGCTTAACAACTACTCCCACTATTCAGATTTTTCTGGAAATATACTATGCGGTATTAAACCCATTGAAAACCGACTCTTTCTTAATCATTGCCACTTAGCTTTGGCCACATTGTGGGGTAGAAGTCTGAGCTGTCATGTCCTTACATTGGACCAGGTACCATGTGGGATGTAACATCATTGATAGCATCTGGGAAGAAGCAGGGGAAATGTCATTTCTACTCCTGTAGTCAAGATCCTGATTAGGTATGAGTCCTGAACCAGGCAAGTTGTCCTCTGCCTGAGACACTATAAAGTCAGGGAGGGATGGCAGATGCTCCAGTTCCTGGTCAAACAGAGAAATGATTTGGTGTGTTGCTCAGTTCACTTCACCTTGAGACCAAGAAGGCTTGGTTCTGTTATTCTGAGGTTGGTAATGTCAACACCTTGACAGGCTTGCTTTCCTCCCTTAGGAACATTTGCACTTTGTGATGGAGATTTCTCATGATGAGATTTTTATTCTGGACCCAGATATGGTGGTGTCACAGCAGGCAGGGACACCTCCAGGAATGCCTGACCTGGTGGTTGAACAGGCTTCTGGGTGAGTGTGTTTCTCCTCTCTTGGTGCCGCCTTGGCTGGCTATGGAGTGATCTCCATATCTACTTTGACTTTGGACTTGATATTCTAATAACATAAAAACATCTTGAATATAGATTTATTGATGTTTCCTTAAAGTCAAGTAAAGTAAAGGCACTTGATTCTGAAGTTGTCCCATTTTTATAGAAATATATTTTTTCCTCCAGTGTTTTGGGTTTTTTTTTTTTTTGGTTATTACTATCAAAGTACTTCATGCTCATTTGCATATAGTTTAGATAGTTTAGATATTACCACAAATTTGAGTAGCACTAAAGAAAAATAATACGTATTATTGTACTAAAACACTATTTGAGGGGATTGGACAGATGGCTCAGCAGTTAAAGAGCATGTACTTTTCTTGCAGAGGACCTGAGTTCAGTTCCCATTCCTCCCATTGAGTGTCTATACCACTATATTCCAGCTTCAGGGAGACTGATGGCTTCTCTGTGCAGGCACCTAGACTCACATGTGTACATAACCACACATAAATATACACTGATATATATATATATATATATATATATATATACACACACACACACACACACACACACATATATATATATATATATATAATTAAGATAAATCTTTTTTAAAAAGAATGTTTGAAACTGTCAAAATTGAAAATTAGTAGAAAAGTTTACAAAAAAAATCATTCAAGCATTCCCACATACCTTACATAAGTTCCTAAAGCAAATGATATTATAGTTGTATTCATATTAAAATAACAGTGTCCAGTCTGTGGTGAGTTTACTAAAGAAATCAGGACCTTATACCATGTCTAAGTTATTTAAAAAACTTTTAACAATTCAAAATACTTGTTGGGAGTTGTTACACACCAGATACTAGTGTAAATATGCGAGAGAAAATAGTACAAAACTAAAAACAGATAAATGTCTCTGTCCTTGCAAAGTCTAAGACAAATAGATAGTAGCTCCCTGGTATATGGGAGTGATGGATGAAATACAGATTACCCACGAAAGCATATACAGGCACTTATAGCAAACATACATTGTGTATCCATAATGGTAGAACATAAACAAGTGTAGTCCCCAGAGAGGATCCAGTCTGACGCCATGCCCTGCTGAAGAAGAGGCAGATGCTGGTGCCTATAGTCCGCTCACATAATAAGGTCTCATATTTATTTGATGAGGATGGAACCATCTGTTAAGGCAGCTTTGGGCTTTTTCTTCTTTCTATGCCAAGGAGTCACCCAAAGGGACAGCTTTTTCTTTGGTTGGAGTTTTGTCACTTCAATCCAAACTCACAGTGGCCTGAAAATCCATTAGACCATCAATCCACCCTTGATTCCTTATTCCTCAACTGTAGTGCCTTTAGGAAACAAAGATCTTAAGAACAAATTTAGGCTTTCTCATTTTCTAAATCATATTTCGTGCCTGGCTACTTTATTTACTCATGTCACATGTAATAAAATGGCTTAATCTTCAAATCAAAATGCCTCATCAATATAAAAGTCAAAATCATGCGAGCTACTTTCAGGGCTGTTGAGAAATGATGAATATGAAGTATGTATCTAGTAAAAGCTGGATTCCTCTTCTCACGTTTAAGACAAGATCATTATGAGAGAAATGCAGAGTAAGATGTACAGTTGTTTGTTTTTGGTGCCATTTTTGCCCCAGGCTGTCTGACTGGTGGAACCCTTCCCTGAGGAAACGTGTGCTGAGTGACAGTGGGATGATCACACCCCACTACGAGGACGCAGATCTGAAAGACTTCAGCCACTCCAGAGTGCTACAGTGAGTCTCCTGCTGTTTTATAATTATTGCTTTGGGATTGTATTATAGTTAACATTATTTCCCCTTGCCTTTCCTTCCCCCATACTCTCCCTTATAACCCCCTTGCTTTCTTTCAAATTCACAATCTCTTTTTTATTAGTTGTTGTTGTTGATATTGTTGTTGTTGGTGGTGATGGTGATGGTAGTGATGGTGGTGGTGGTAGTAGTGGTAATGGTGGTGGTGGTGGTGGTGGTGGTGGTGGTGGTAATGGTGGTGGTGGTGGTGGTGGTAATGGTGGTGGTGGTGGTAGTAGTGGTAATGGTGGTGGTGGTGATGGTGGTGGTGTGTAGCCTGTTCAATCTGAATGATATTACTTGTATAAGAGCCATAGACCATCTGACAAAAACCACAAGAGCAGGCATGAGAAGCCCTCTTTTGAGTTGCTGGTCAGGGTTGCCCAAGAGATTCCCAAACACCATTAGGCTGGGCTATTGTTACTGCCCTTGGTTCTTACCCAGAGGTGGAAGTTTAGTCCTATTGCTGAGAACACCATGCATGCCAGACAGAGGGCCCAGAGGCTACTAAGCTGGGTCTTGCTGTTTGAGTTTGTGCTGTTGTGATTGTTGGGGGAAGGGGACTGAAGCAGGAGCTGTTTTCAGAGGTACTCAAGCTGTCTCATGTCTCTTTATCACTCTTGACACTTACTTGGCCTGGGTTTCCCTGCATGTAGCATCCTGGTGGATCTCCACCCTCTATTTTTTCTCCCTTGTGAGCAACCTTGAGACTGTGCACATGGGTATGTAACTTCACTAGTATTTTGTTCTGGAGACAAGAGTATGTCAGATCCCCCTATGAACTCCATCCTGAAGATATATAACAGAGTTTTTAAATAGTAAGGACATACAGGTTTTCATTGTGTGATCACTGGGATTTGTTGCTTAGTCTTAATTTCTGAATGTAGGGATGTGCTTTATGCAATATTGTCCCTAGTTTTTTTCCCCTACAGTAGTGTAGTAATTTTAATTGTTACCTTGACATACTTTTGAATCACCTGAGAATAGTGTGGAATTGTCTAGATCGTGTTGGCCTATAGGCCTGCCTGTGAGGAGTTTTCTTCATTATGTTAATTGATGTGGGAAGAGAGAGTCTAATGGTGGGTAGTACTATTTCCTGAGTTTGAGTCTTGGATTTTATGAAAGAAGAGAAAGTTAGCTGATGAGTCAGCTTGCATACATTCATTCATCTCTCTCTTCTCTTGAGTACAAATGAGATATGACAGCTCCTCCCAGGTCCCTCCACCCTGAATCCCCCACAGTGATGAACTATAACCTAGACTCATGAGCTGCAATTAATGCTTCCTTCTCTAAGATGAGATAAGGAGACTGGGACAAGGCAGCTGTTATTTGTGTGTAGATGTGGCATGTATGGGTAAACAAATACAACTCCTATGTGTAGGTGAGCATCGGAGGCATTTCCTTCAGGTACCATCATGGTTGGAAAGCATTATGCTGCTTGGAATTTTGCAGAAAAGTTGATATTTTGTGCTGTGTGAATTATCTTATCTGCCCATATTTTGCTACAGGAACACATTATAGAGTATATTCACAATGGGTCACAATTAAACTTATTTGTACCCAGAACAATCGTCTCATCTCAGAAGTTATAGAAGAACATTGTCATTTATAAAACTTTTGGTTTTTTGCCATTGAGTACAGGGTTCTAATCAAATAGTGATACTGACTTTTAAATGTTCAACCTTACCTTTCCATTGAATAACAAGATTACTTAGCTTCTTAGGAACCCACAGTTAAATGAAGAGTCAAGACACTGCATTGTTTCTTAAGAAAGGCAGGAAGCAATTTCCTCAAGACAAAGGGAGAAAAATGAGAAATCTCAAGCTAATTATTTCATTGGCAAAGGTTCTACTCAGTCATCTGAGGGCAAAAGGAGACTTCATTTTAATTACTTCCCTGTATGACCTCTTATTTTTTTTATGTGAGGAGGAGAAAGGAAAAAATAAATGAATCACTATGGGTTTTCTCTTTTTAATTAAACCATGTTGTTGGTTCCGGGTGGCTTTCTGATTGCTTACAATTCAAAGTGTTTTTCCATTTCCTTTTTGTACAGAATTAGGGCTTGTGAACAGGAATGACTCAGCCATCCGTGAATGACTAAATAAGTGGCCATCTATCTGTGGGCAGGCTTATTGGAAAATTAGACTTTTAATTATCTGCAGAAATAAATATTAAGCCTTCACAGACCAGCTGAGTGTTTCAGTGTGTCTGTGGTTTCCAGAGAGTGGACTATTATTTCAATCTAGGCTTCTATAGTCTGTGTCCTCTAGAGAGCATACTCATATACACAACGTAACATATGAAAAGCTGTTTCTGAAATAGTTGACATGCTTGCCAAGAATTGAAGATACATGTAGCACTCCCATAACAGCCTATGTTGGAATGAACTCTTCTTTTCACCTCTGTTTCTCTGACTCACAGCAGATACCAAAGTGCTTTATGTAAAATGGTTCAGTGTTTGCAAATAATCCACTTCTCTACTCTATATGCTACCTAATATGAGATAAACAATCCATACGTACTTGTAGTACTGTATTATTTAGGGGAGACTAAGAAGCGCCATACCTGATCACTACAAATAATATTTTACTGAAATAGTTTTTCATCATTGCTTGATTGAATCCATGGACCTCTGGACATGGAATGCTCATTGTAGTGTCTTTTTTATTAATTGATGAAGGAGGTACCATTCCTGGGCAGGTGAGTGTGGGCTGAAAGCTGGCTGAGCATAAACCAGAGAACAAGTCAGTAATAAGCCAGAGAGCAACATTCCTCCATGCTGTGTGTTTCAAGCCCCTGCTTGAGTACCTCTTTTGACATCCCTTGATGATGAACTATGACCTGGAAGTATTAGGCTAAACCCTTTTCTCTCCAGTCACAGCATCTTGATAGATGTATCTTTCTGTGTTAATGTGTAAGTGTGTGTGTGTGTGTGTGTGTATTTTCAAAGCTTCTTCACATTGCAATGTATTTCCACAGTAGAAATATATTTAGGAATAAATACATGAAAAGAACATGAGGAATTATTGCAATGAGACTGGTGTCAGCTAGAGCAGCCTTAAAGCCACAATCAATATGGAAACAAAAACAGGTTTAAATTCATCATCTTGATGATATTAAGTAACTGATTGCTGAAGAACAAATCAAAAACATTTATGCTGACAAATATTATCTATCAAAATTTGACATGTTAAAAACATTCACAGAATGATCTGTGACTCTAAACCACTTGTCAATAAAAGTTATTGTATGTAAATATGCCAATATTTTATTTGGTGGGGAACCTCAGTTAATAAAGACATACTTACTGCAACTTGACATGCCAGAGCTGGTTTATCGATGTGGAAAAAAGATAGCCTTTTCAACAGATGGTGCTGGCTCAACTGGAGGTCAACATGCAGAAGAATGAGAATTGATCCACTCTTATCTCCTTGCACTAAGCTCAACTCCAAGTGGATCAAGGACCTCCACATAAAACCAGACATACTAAAACTAATAGAAAAGAAACTGGGGAAGACCCTTGAGGACATTGGCTCAGGGGAAAAATTCCTGAACAGAACACCAATTGCTTATGCTCTAAGAGCAAGAATAGACAAATGGGACCTCATAAAATTACAAAGTTTCTGTAAGGCAAAAGACACTGTCAAAAGGATAAATCAGCAACCAACAAATTGGGAAAAGATCTTCACCAACCCCACATCTGACAGAGGGCTAATATCCAATGTATACAAAGAACTCAAGAGGTTAGACCCCAGAAAACCAAATAACCCTATCCAAAAATGGGGTACAGAGCTAAACAGAGACTTTTCACCTGAAGAAATTCGGATGGCTGAGAAACACCTTAAAAAATGTTCAACATCATTAGTCATTAGGGAAATGCAAATCAAAACAACCCTGAGATTTCACCTCACACCAGTCAGAATGGCTAAGATTAAAAACTCAGAAGACATCAGGTGTTGGCGAGGATGTGGAGAAAAAGGAACACTCCTCCACTGCTGGTAGGAATGCAAGCTGGTACAACCACTCTGGAAATCAGTATGGTGGTTCCTCAGAAAACTGGGTGTGATACTTCCGGAGGACCCAGCCATACCACTCCTGGGAATATACCCAGAAGATTCCCCAGCATGCAATAGGGATACATGCTTTCCCCTTTTCTGAAGAGAAACAGAGGAGGAATCGATGGGGAAGGAAGTGGAGGAAGGGAAAACTGTGATTGGGATATAAAATTAATTAATAAATTTAAAAAGAAGAAAGACATAAGAAGGGATCCAGACATTAAATATAAAGAAATAAATGACTAAGAATTACATTGAAAAAAAAGAGTTGATTCTTTGAGAACATAAATAAGAGAGTCAATATTCTGGAAAGAATTCTCCACCACATACAAGCCAGGGGATGAGGGAAAGATGACTGGCACAGTTTGCCCCTGTTCATTCTTCCCCCACCATACTGAGTTCAGTCCCAGGATGAAGACCTCTTGGATCTTCTTGGCATTTTCTCACTGTTTTGAGCATTGAGTTTCTTAGACACATCATTCTCCATCCTTGTTCAAGAATGGTGAGAGGGAAGCCATGGACAGGGAGAGCTCTGTGTTTGTCTCTGTTGCATCGTACTGAGTTCATACTGTTTCCATTTAGCATCATGAGCATTTGGGGCGAAATATGTACATGCCCGTGCACACTGCCTTCAAAACCTGAGAACAGAGTACAGACCAATCTTGAAGAGCTGATTTTGAAATAAATTGGCAAGCGGTTCCTGACCTATTTTCCTCTTAGGATCATGATGAATTTGCCTTAAGGTTTAACAAACTAGTTTGTGTGTCTAAGAATGTTTGTGTAAAATAGCATGTGGGTGGAGTTGTAGCCCAGTATGTAGACTCCTTGCATGGCATGTACAAAGTGCTGGGTTTGATAACAACACCTCATCAGCATGTGTTAGCACCCAGGATTGGTGGTAGGAACATCTCAAGTACAATATCATCCTTAGCTACCTAGCAAGTTAGAATAACTGCATTAAATATTGTTTCAAGATTTTGCCCATATCATTAATTGTTCCATGATTACCCTCAGTGAAACACTTTTTGTTTGGATGGAAGACTTTAAAAGATGCAATTATTATTTAGGCCTGGATCTTGTATTTAGGCAATTAAATTTTATCAATCTATTTGGAATGCTCATCACTGCATCTGCAAAAGAAACGAGAACTCCAGGATGCTGTGAGCACTCTGAAAACATGGAGGACTAACATTTGAGTCCACTGGGAATTGGCAGGCACAGGACCCAGAAGTGAGCTTAGTGTCTGAGTAACAGTGATCTTCATGTTTCAGAGTTTTGGTTTATGAGACTCTCCTAGATAGATGGAAAGGCATGCATTCATTTACTACATTATATTTATTATAATAATATATTATTATCCCCAAATCCTAAACCTGAAAGGTCCAAGGAGAAGGAATATTACCCAAGTCAGAGGGACTGGTCTAAGATCTAAGGTGAGGCTATAGTGTGCAGTCCCAGGATGGGCTGTTACCTAACACTAATGAGAAGTGAAATTGAGTTCATTATGAAACCATGGAGATCTCTGTGTCTAAGCTTTTATCTGTTATCTTGTCAGCTGATCGAAGCTGATAGATCTTCGTGATTGGCAGAATAGTTCACTAGCAGATAAGAGTCACTGTTAGCAAGCTTGAGTTATAGTATGTGATGTCTGATTTATGATTCCATTTTACTTCTAGGCAATACACTCACCTACTGAACCAACTGATATTGGTTACCTTCAGTGTCCATGAAAGGAACTAGAGATACAAGCCTAAATAAGGAACACATTGTCCTTGAAGAGCTTATATTTAGTGGGGGCAGGGATCTTATAGAAATAGTTGGTTATAATTCACTCTGATACATATCACAATGGATATATGCAAAGAGAAAACTAGAAATCAGAATTTCCTCTTTTCCTTATACTCTGTGTTTATTTTTCTCATATGGAAAAGTATGAATATGTTTTAAAATTGATTCTTAGGCATATTTTACTGCACCCTTTCACAAGAGCTGGTAAATACCAACTTTTTCTATATATAACTAGAAATGTCCCTCAGAGAACACTCAGTGATGATTAAAATCACTTTGGATATGTTTGAAAAAATCTGTAACTAAGAGACCATTTAGGGACAGCCAAAACTCATTATCATACTTTAAATTAAAAAAATGGCTTTTTCCATATAGTTTACAATTCAGAGTCATGATATCAAGACGAAAACCCTAAATCCTCTCTCCAATTTCTTAAAAAAAATCACGTTCTTGGCTGAATGTAAGAGAAATAGCTTCATGCCCCTCTGGTTCTCATCTACTTTCTTTCCCCAGTTTCCTCTGGAAACATTAGGTTATCACCCAAGCCTAGGGAAAGTAGGGATTGTGCTTATTGCCAAAGCTCCAGGTTCCCAGAGGGAGATGGATAATTGGGTGAGGATTTGGACTGTTGAAATATCCTTTGAGCATCACAGTCAGATAAGAAGGAGAAAATTAATCTTCTTAGTGGGGTGTGGGTTTTGCTGGGCTGTGAGATGGAGTCAGTGTTGTCAGAACAGACATCATCTCTGACATGTGTTTTGGGGAGATAGTCAGGTCCCCTACCTGCTCTGCTTTGACTGGCCTAAGTCTGATCACCTTGGATAATCACCCCAGCTAGAAAACTTTCAGGAAAGGCACCCCCCACCCCCAGTCTTGTTTATCTCCTTGCTGTCCTCAAGTGCTTACCTTTGAGAGCCACGCATTCAAGCTATCCTGTCCTATATGTGTAAAAAAAAATCTAATAAGATATTTTCACTTTATTTTTATGACTTCTCATAAAAGATAGGAGAATTTGGGGAAATTGAGTCATGCTTTCAAATCCACCTGGAATATCCATCACAGGATCTCTCGATAAGCAGGTCTTGTTGCATGGGTTAGGGTTAGGGAAGATTTGCGCCAACACTAAAACACACATTGCATTGAAAATGCTGCCAGGAAATTCTGCCTTTCCAGTTTTATTAGTTCCAGATTTTGCCAGAAATTAAGTACTGGAAACATTGCCACTGTTAAGTGGTTCTTTTTTATTTTCTTTTCACTTAATAAAAGTTGGCAGTCTTTCCTACTCATACCTGGGCGACGGTGGACGGAAACACATAAAAAGCAACTGGAGGCTTCTTTAAGTCACATGGGTTCCCTCATTTGGCCAATTTGTGCATTGCTAATTTTGTCCCTGTAACACACTGTGCTGTGTCTGGAGTAGCAGCATATAATGAAGCCTGAGGGCTGAATGAACAAATGCTGGATGTTAGAGAGAAGGCATGCTCGGCCTGGGGGTACAGACCTGCAGAGAGACTGCTATTCAGGAGGCTGAAGCAGGAAGATGTAAGGTATCTGATGTGTTGCTGGGGTAAAGCTAATCCTAGCCGCATTGCAACAGAATAATAGCTTAAAAATGTTTGTCTAGCTGTGCAAGCCATTTTTATGAGGCAAGCTTCAATACAAAACTATTCCATCTAGGGCAAGTATGTAGTGGATAACAGAAATGTATCCATATCCCTTAGATGAGAGGTGGACAGGTCACAAGTTCAGAGGTAAGCAGTCCTGATAGTAGTTTATAGGAAGTTAGATAAGCTACTGTGATGAGCTCTGTGCTAAGTAGGGGTGGCCAGAAATGGCTATGTCATGCAGCCTATACCAGGAGATGCCTTCCCATACCACTTTTCTGCGTATTTGGGGTTTTCTTAAAAAGTCCTTGACGTTTAAGTGTTCTTTGAATGGAGATGACTGGAAACACAGGAATCCTAATATCTAGAGTTTGCATATACAAGCTCCTAGACATTCACAAGTGGATCTAAGTGTGGAACCCTAATGTGCAGAAGCTCCCTGCTTCTTGGCTTGCCAAGTAGTCTGGAGACAGTGGGCTGGGTCTCGTATGAATATTCTTCAAAGACAAAGCACAGGGAAGGTGACTCTGCAGTTGACACCACAAGCTGCCTTCCATTCCTGTCACTCACATGGTGGCTCCCAGCCGTCTATAAGTCGTGTCCTAGGAAACCCAATGTCTTCTGGCCTCAGTGGGCACTGCATGTATGCAATGCACAGACTTGCATGCAGGCAAACACTCATGAGCATAAAATAAAAATCTCAAATAAATTATAAAAATAAAACCAGAGCAGAGAGGATAGTTTTGCCTTCCACAACAGTTTGCCTCCAGATATTAAGAGAAGCTGCTGAAATGTTAGAGATTTTTTGTGATGAGGCTGCTTCAGTATCATTTAAAACTACACAGTGGTACTTCCATCTCTCCCTGCATGCAGAAGCTGGAGTGCTGTTAGGCCATTTTTTAAAAATTGTTTCCAAGAACATGTTAAAAGTAGAGGCTGCATGCAAAGCCCATCTCGTCTCCCCTGGGAACAGCCCTGTGCCAGTACCAGGTGTTCTGTGTCATGGGTTTTTGTACAGTCAGCCATCTTTAATCCAGTTATAGGATGGCATTGGCTCTCATCAGTGTGTTAGAGATATGTATCCCTAGGGTAGGGAGGACGGGTAGGGTAGATGAGCCCCCATCTCTCCAGTCAGGATTATCAATAGCCCTTTAAAGCATTCTGGAACAGCATACACACCATCAAAAGAGTGGGCACACTTTCACTGGGGTGCCCAAAACATTATTTCTCACTTTCTGAAAGGGAGCAAAACCTGACACAGAAGCAGCTGTCTGTTCTTCTCAGAGCTGTACCCTGGGGAGCCCCTGTTCCACAGGATTTACACCATGTCCCTGGACATAGCAACAGGCATTCAGGCATCAAACAGGAATGTGGGGGCTATCACTTAATGCCAGGTGGTACACTGGCTCCCAGCCTGGCCTTCCTTTTCTCCTCTCAATGGAGGGTTAGCCTCATTCTCATATCAGGTTTCTAGAAAATGCCAGGAAGTGTTCTAAGCATCTCTTATTGATGCACCAATCTAAGTTCCTTTTTTCCCATTTTTTATTGGATGTTTTCTTTATTTATACTTCAAATGTTATCCCCTTTCCTGGTTTCCCCTCTGAAAACACTCTGTTCCATCCCCCATCTCCCTATTCACCAACTTACCCACTCCTACTTCCCTGTCCTGGTATTCTCCTATACTGGAGTATCGAGCCTTCTCAGGACCAAGGGTCTTCCCTCCCTTTGATGTCCAACAAGGCCATCCTCTGCTACATATGCAGCTGGAGCCATGGGTCCCTCCATGTGTCCTCTTTGGTTGGTGTTTAGTCCCTGGGAGCTCGGGGGTACTGGTTGGTTCATGTTGTTCCTCCTATGGGGCTGCAAACCCCGTCAGCTCCTTAACAGTGCTGTGCACACAAACCAGTTCTCAGAGACAGCCGGCGGGTACTTTCTTCTGGCCTGTTCCCATTCCTGTGATTCTTCTGCTTGCATGTAGTATCCCTCATCAACACAAATAAATGTAATAATACTTTAAAATAAAATAAACCACCTATCCCAAAGTGCAAAAAATGTTTTTGTCTCAACCTGAGCTGTGAGTCAGGCTTTCCCAGGCAGTACTGAAGCCATGAGTCTAGCGTCTGGAGGCCACACCCCTGATTCCTTGTATGTGTGTCACCTTTGGTTGTATATTTTCTGTTCCATTTTCCCCTTTTTAAGACACACTCTGACAAATGCTTTCACAAAGACTGATTCCCCCCAGATTTAAAATGCTCCTATGCAGTGTGATGGTATGCAGGTCTCCATACTGAATAAGTAGGTAAACCTGACTCTACCTCTTTTATCCATGAGTCTCCCGCGCTGAAGGCCCCTGGTCCCTTTTACTTTGAAGGAACTCCTTTCTCATTGTGCTTACATTCCTGGAAAAGGACGGTAGGTGGCAGTAACATTTCAATTCAGAGGGTATTTAGGGACCTCCAGAAGCTGACTATGAAGAGTTTAGGCAGGAAAAGCAAATTGTACACGCTAATGATGAAATTGCTGATAAAAAGATTAATAGATGTAAATGCAAGAATCTACTTTTAAAAAAATGACAGTATATTTCAAACAGAGCTTACACGCAGGCGATCCGTGGCTGTATTTGCGTGGAGAATCTTGAAGAGTGGTAACTGGGTGGATGGAGGTTCACCTCACATGAAGAGCTCACTCACCCTTGTGTGTGATGTGGGGGTTTGGAACTTTCACCTCATTGACAATGCCCATCTCTGTGCCCCTCCCCCAATCGCTGCCCTTCCCCTGTGGTGGGAGTGAATGTTACCTTTGAGGCCCTGAAGGGGCCTTGAATAGAGTGCGTTTGTCTCTCTCCTCTCAATGCTACTTTGTTTGGCTGCTGTAGCTTTCATCCTCGCTCTCCCTCTTTCTCACCAGAGCTCTTTTACATCTGTGCTTTGTTCATTGTCTTAGAGGAATGAGCATAACGAGAAGGAACAAAAGCAAACAAAGGCGGGGTTGTGTAGTTGATGGAGATGGTCCTCTTGTCCTGAATTACAGATGCTCTGGGGCCAGAGCAGCGGTGACAAAGTTGGACTTTGGACCTACTGGCTCAGCGTGTCTCAGCAAGTCCTCAGTGTGACTCATGGAGTGTCGTCCTCTGGGGAGAGACAGCACAGACCTTTGGTGGAAGCTCAAGCCAGAAAAGCCCTTGCTCTTTCAAAATGCATTAAAGCACACCTAGGCTTCCTTGATGTAAATGCAGATTCTTGCCCATCAGCAGGCTTGGGAAACCGCCAAGTCTGCAGCAGCAGCAGCAGCAGCAGCAGCAGCAGCAGCAGCAGCAGCAGCAGCAGCAGCAGCAAAAGCACCCTTTGACAGTGGAACAGCAGAACACAAAGATGGCATTTCTTTAGCAGTAAAAAGGACCCTGAAACTATGCCTGGAAGGGCTGTCCCATGAGGAATTGCTTTCCTTTTGAGACATCTTAGGTGTCTCATAGCCAGGCAGAATACTCTCTTAAGAATGGCACTGAGTGTCCAGGCCCAGATATTTCTGAAAATTCACCATAGCAAATGAGTGTACCTATGTGGCGGGCTTCATTGCAAAAAAGATTATGTTTTACCAAAGAGTGAGAAGTAAAGATGAGGAGAGCCTAGGAAGATCTCAGGACTGTGGTCAGGAAAAGAAAGGAAGGAGGGAGGGAGGCAGGGAGGGTGGGCAGGAGGGAAAAGTGGGTTGGGTAAGAACATGGAGAGTTGACAGTAAGATAAGAAGCTTCTAATAGATTGGCTATCCTGGAACTCATAGACCAGGCTGCCCTCCACTCACCAGATCTACCTGCCCCTACCTCCTGAGTGCTGGGATTAAGGATGTGTGCCGAATAGTGTGTGCAATCACCCCAGCCCTATAGAAAGTGCTGTGTTAGCTACTGGCAAGCACAAGAAAGGAATATTAATAAAATGCACGCATGCAGTTGCTTTTGGTGCATGGGCACGTGTGCTGTACCCTCTGCTCATTCCCGCTCATGGGTCTTACTGCTATGACTATTCATGAGGTGTCTGAGCAGTGTGTAGAGGCAAAGCAGGGTCCGGCTCACCTAAAGACGCTGCTTTGTTTTCTGTTATGATTTTGTCCTATTGGGCAAGCCTGTGAGTTTGGGGTAACTATTGAGGAATTCTCCTACCCCACCCACAGTCTATTGTCTTAGAAAAATACCTCATTTCTGAGTATTTTCAGAATATAATTTCCACTCTGCATCTCACACTTGGCTTTCATACCCATCTTGAATGATTATTTCAAGCTCAACCCAACATGGTAACCCCAACATTCTCATGATCTCCCAGCACATGATCATTTATAAATATTAAGTACATATGTTGGTGATGCTGAGAAGGGAGACGGGCATCAATCTGTAGATAACTCTTTTCAAGAAGTGTGAGGTAGGCTCCTAGTATTCACCCACTCCATCTTGTGTTAGCAACCAGTTTCTTTTCTTTTCCTTTCCTTTCCTTTCCTTTCCTTTCCTTTCTTTTCTTTTCTCTTCTCTTCTTTTCTTTTCTTTTCTTTTCTTTTCTTTTCTTTTCTTTTCTTTTCTCTTTTTTTTGAGCCAAATCTGAAGCAAGCTTTATTAAATAAATATTGGTCAAGACAATGGGTAAGGCCAGATCCATACCTGGAATTTTCAGAGTATGGTGCCACATTACATCAGTCAGGGGCTTATGAAAGCAAAAGCCACGAGGCTGTTTCGACGACCAGTTTCTAAGAGAGGAAATGAAGCATATATCCCAGGAAAGACAAAGAAAAGAAATTATGGTTGTTCTTTAAATGAAAGCTATGAACTGTGAAGAAAGTGAAACATTTTGAGGCTTTAAAAACAGATCGAAAAGACTAACATTTAACATATATAAATCTATAAATCTTGAAAGTTTAGAACAACTAATGAGAATTACTACAAATGCATATCTCCAAAACCTGTTACAAAGAATCATACAGGGTTATAAAGACATGGCATCTATTACTTAGCTCCAAGGTCACCAAGGGAAAGCAAAGAAATGGAATGAGAATTAACACTTTAAGGAATAAGCCTTCGTAATTTAACCTATTTTGCTATTATATCTTGTCACTTTGCTCATAGGAAATTAGGCATGTTCAGTGTTTTTAGGCCTTGTGACCAACCGACATGAAAAGTAGGAGGTTTCGAATAGAAATTTGTGGATGGTTGGCAGTTTAAGAATGGTCTTTGATCTTATGCTTTAGGAGTAACAGAGTCTAGATACAGCACTGTGAATACAGTGGCCAATGGTCAGTGCATGTCTTAGGTTTATTCCCTCAGAATCCTAATCATATAGAATAATCTAGTACAATGATGCATTATTGCCCAAGCATAGAGTTAGACAATTTTATATATTCACATGCTTCTGTGGAAAACCTCTATTTCAGAGAATAAACACAATCCATCAGAAGTCTAGAGATAATACCTACAACCTTCAACACGGTGGATATTTCTCTGTAGCTTCTCTAACATGTCTAGAAGTCACTATCCAGGAGAAATTGTTCTGGTCCTATGGTTCTTAGGATCTTTCTAGATCCTCTTCTGCAGTGGCCCAGAGCCTTCATTGCTGGAGTTGCATTGTAGATGTCCTCCGTCGGGGTGGGGTTGTGCACCCGGTGGCCACTCACCTTTTGTAGGTTGACTAGTTGTGGACCATGTTCTTCACCCAGGATTCCTGGAAACTTCCTAGTAGCCTCCGCTGATGTGGTTTCTTTCCCTGCATCTTTACCATCGTTGTTACATCTGCATGTTTTGATGACAGTGGCTGCTCTTCACAAGAGGAAGATCTGTGTTTCTGGCTCTCGGCTTCTGGCTTCTATTTTCCTCCTGAATGGTGATTCTGAGCATTTTCCCTCTTTTCTTTTAATCATCCGTGTCTTTTGAGGAGTGCCAATTATGATCTCTCACTTGAGTGATTCTTTTCCTTTTCTATTATTTTTCACTATGCGTTGCAAATTCAGATAACAGTCTCCAAATACTTCCTCATATTCTGAATGTTATCTCTACAGTCTGTTGATTGTTCCATTTTCTGTGCAGAACTTTTCAATGTGACAGAGTTTCATTGGTCTGATTTTGCTTTTGTGTCTATTGCTTTTAAGGTTCCATTTTAGAACATGTTCTTCATGTTGGTACCATGATAATTTTTATTATTTTTTTCTGGTTTAGGGGCCTTACATTTATGTCTTTAATCCATTTGAGTTGTTTTAAAATGCGTTTTAAATTAAACATATACTAGTTGCACACTTATGGAATATTGAGTTGATTCTTGTATATAAGGAAATTCCAATTTCATTCTTTTATGTGCAGATTTCTAGTTTTCCCAGAGTCACTCATTAAAGCTGTAACTTCTCACTGGCTATTCTTGGAGCCTCTGTGTCAGGGTGACCTATGTCTCTTTACTTCTTATCTTCATTCTTATTCTGTTTCATTTCTGGGTCTGTGCATCTGTTTATATAGAGATTGCATGTTATTTTGCTTACTGTATCTTTATAATGTACTTTGTCTTTCTAAATTTATTTTTTTACATTTTAATTGCAGCAGAATTATATGACTTAGCCCTCTCTCTTCCCTCTAGCACTACCCAGGTCCCCCCTCCACATCAAATTGATAGCTTCTTTTTTCATATTTTATAATTATTATTGTATGTTTGTATGTATGAACAATTATACATAAAGTTCATTTTTTGTTATTTGTGTGTATATAATTTCAGGACTGATCACTGTGTTAGATAACCTATTATGGAGCTATGAGATAGACTTATCCTCCTTTCCTAAGCAGTCATTAGCTGCCTGTATTTGTTTTGGGGTAGGACCCCATGAAAATGTCCCCTTTCCACGTTAGCATGTCTGTTGGTGTAGCTGTTGTTCTGGTTTTGTCATGCAGTCATGTCTAGAGAGATTAGTGTGTTTTAAAGTCAGGCCATGCGATGCCCCTGGCTTTGTTCACTTTGTTCAAGATTGTCCTGGTTTCCTGAGGTCCTTTGTGATTCTGTATTAAGTTTAGGATAGTGTTTACAATATACGTAAAGAATGTCTTTGGTATTGTATTGAGTTGGTAGCTTATCTTGTGTAGCCATGTGACTATATGGTGTATATGGCCATGTATTGTGTCTTCTCCACTTTTGTCTACCAATTGTGTACAGTCAGACTTTTCAATAGAAACCCCCACATTCTAGAGAATAAACTCAGTTCCTAGTATATCTAGAGACATTTCCTAAAACTGCATTCAACACATATTTACTTTTTAAAATGTGGCTTTAAGAATCCAGGCATTCCTAGATTATTACAGCTTGTTTTTCCATGTTTGGTTGAGATCCCTGAGAGGCCTGCTCTTTTCTGAAGAGAAACAGAAAAGGGTAGAGGGGAAGTGGGAAAGGGATTGAGAGGAGAAAAGGCAGGGGAAACTGGGGTCGGGATGCAATATATGAAGGAAGAAGAAATAAACTGATTAAAAAAGTATCCAAACTCCTTATGTCTGCACTAGTTAATGTAAGGCAAAAAAATTATCCCTAAAATGGTAGAGCACATTACAAGTGTTTTATGTTTTGACATTTTAAATTATTTACTTCTTATGCTAGTTATTTCTTTTCTGCATCAACAAATCGCCTCCTGGCTCTTTCTCTCTAATGCGTTTAGCTAAAGGCTGGGCAAGCCCATGCTACCCTAATGCACTAGCTAAAGGCTGGGCAAGCCTGTGGTCTCTCCATCTTTGTGTATTTCCTGGTCACTGCATTCCTTTCTGGACTTCTCAAAGGCTCTGTTTCTCTCCCAACTCACCACTCCGTTGTTCTCACTTTTTCCATTTTCTAATGTCATGCAGATGAGTAACCCTTCTCAACTTCTTCAGGCCCTCATCTTGTTGGTATGTCCTGCTGACATTTCTTGTTTTGGTTTGTCTTTTTGTGGATTCACAGTAGCCTTTTGATCATTGTGATAGTTTTGCTGGGTAAGTTCTTTCCGGGACTTCTGGTTTGGGGTGGATAACTGTGGGAAGGCAGATTTTGGTTTCCTCATTTTCAGACCTCCCCCCCCTTTTTTTATCTGCACTCTCCTGGAATCTGGTCTAGCATCTCAAGATCAGGGACATCACATTGGAACTTTCTGCCTGGATTTGTGGACTATGATGTCTCTGTGTCCCATTAATGTCACAGCTGTTCTCCTGAAGCATAGTCCAGCTTTTACTATATTTGGTGACTCTTCTTCGTCGATGGCAGTTTCTCTTATAAACTGCTAGATTACTAAAAGATGTTTTTATTAGTTTCCATGCTCCCCGTTATTTTTCATGGGCTTCAAGGAGAACTGAAAAACAGACATTTTTATTCTTGCTTCGTGACAGGGAAATTTTGCAGTAACCCCTGCGCTTATACTCTCTGTGTTCTCCTTAGATCATTCAAAAATAGAAACCAGAAAATGTGGCTTTCAAACATTTTTTTGTATTTATTTTAGAAAGTAAATTCCAGACACATGAAAATAGATTTATAGGCTCCATATGGAATGGCCCCAACTCCCCCAGTCAGGAGTTTTATCATCCTTTACGTGACAGCAGTACTGATTTATTTATGTCTCTGATAACGTCTATGAAGTCTATGAAATTTCAGTTCTGGCTGTTTTATGTACCCATTGCTTCTGTCTAGCATTTTTCTCTCACTTACTTAATGAGCTCTTATTAATTCCCTAAGGCTGGGCCAAATGGTTTTGACCTTTAGAGTTTGTTTTATTCTTGGGGGACATGACTGCTCTCTCCATGCTGTTAACCCTTTTACTTAATACCCATTTTTCTTGTGCTTCTCACTGTGATATAAGCATTGGGTTTTTTCTGTGTCACTAAGTTATAAGTAGGATTTTTATTCTTCACTGGATTGTGGCTCTTCTGATAATGTCATTCATTTCTCCATTACCTCATGTGGGACAAACATTTGGGACTTTGCTGTACGCACCAAATCCAGTGAGTTGAGAGATTCCAGCATGAGTGATAACAATTTAGTTTAATAAGAGTAACAAATCTTAAACGGAGTCTTTGAATTCTTATTTTTGTTCTTGCTATTGTTTTTTTTCAATTCCCTGATTTTGAATGAAATATGAATGTCAGTAGCACCAACAAAGTCATAAAGTATAGCAAAAACATTTATATTGAATAAATCATAATAAAGTCTGATAACCAGGAAAATATAGAGGAGAATATCTGTTTGAGTTAGTAAATGTTAGTGATAGTTCAACATATGAAGGCAGCACCTACCTCTAAGACTGTGTACATGGAAGGAAATTAAACAGGTTCTGGCCCAAGGCTCTCAGGATGGTGGGGATAGTAAGGAGAGAGCTTTCCTGTGTGCCTCAGTTGCCCAGCTCGGCTGTCAGGAAGATAATCTCTTCCTGATATTCAACCTCTATTTTAAAAACAACTGCTTCTATTGCTCATTGCAGGAAATTTCTTCTCTTCCTGAGCTGAGTTCTGTGAAACTTTGTATGCCCGCTTCCAGCCTAATTGGATGATGTACATGTCTCAGTAGTATAATCTAGTGACATTTTGCAGTGAAAGGTGAAATTCTGAGTGAGAACTGAAGTGCTCCATATGTCTTCAAAGTCCACAAGTCCAGGAGTGTGGGAGATATTCAGCCACAGAGATGCAAGGTGACTAATCTGTGCAAACACTCCGGTACTTCATCCTCGCTGCCTGGACCGACTTCAGAATGCATCCCCTTGGGACTTTAAAGAAGCCATCTGGACTCTTTCAGATTTGGTATTAAATGCTTTGCAGAAAGGCAGCAAAGAATGTGCCTCAAGGGCTCCCACCTTGAGACATACAGGAAGCTACAGGCATGGGTTTCTCTTTGTTCTCATTCTCTATCAGAAATTAATTGTAAATATGTGTTTGTTTGCTTTACATAAAAAAAAATAAATCAGAAATGAAGATGATCTTTTGTTGAGGAAACGTGTTTCATGCCGCAGGCACCTTCATCAGCACATATTATTTCCGATCTACATTCTTCTTTGGAATCAACTTCTAATTCCATTTTGCCTTCGATTCCACACATTCCCTGCCTGATTTTTTTCTCCCTGATGGCACAGATATGGGCATTCCTTTTGCTGGATGGCTTGGGTATCCTTTGTGTTTAAGGGTGCTCATTTGAAGACCCTATTTCTCCTAGAGAGCTCAGAAGCAGAAGGTTCTCCTTAAGGTCATTCGAAGGTGGTACAATCAGTTTCGAGCAGCCTTTAATTGTATCCGATTCTGAATTACCAGAATTGGGACTGCAATGCATCCAAGTCAACAAATTTAAAGCAAGGGCCTGCTGCCTTTCTGCAAAGCATTTAATACCAAATCTGCATCCAATTCAACAAATTTAAAGCAAGGGCCTGCTTTTCCTAACTGAGACTTGTTACCACATTGCTAGGGGATAATAACCTACAAAGACCAGTGTGAAGACAGTACAAAAGCTGGGAACTTTAAGAGACACACAAATCAGTGTAAAGAGGGGAGGCCAAGTGTTTCTCAAGTAATGTTGGGTTAGTGACCTGCCAATCCCTTAGTGACCTGCTCATCACTATTCTGGCTTATTGCCTCTTGGACACTATTTTTTTCCACCAAATCTTAGGACTCTGTTTCTTTTTTTCTATATTCTTTGTTTACATTCTGAAGGCTTTCCCCTTTCCCAGTTCCCCCCTCACCATATGTCCCATATGTCCTCCCCCCCCCCCCCCCGCCTACTACCCAATCACCACCCCACCATTTCTCTGTTCTGTTCTGGTACTCTCCTAAAAAACTGGATCCAGTCCTTTCAGGACCAGGGTCTTCTCCTTCCTTCTTCTTGGGAATCTTTTGACTTGCTAATTGTGTCTGGAGTATTCAGAGCTTCTGGGCTCATTAATATCCACTTATCAGTGATTGCATTTCATGTGTATTCTTTTGTGATTGGGTTAACTCACTTAGGATGGTATTTTCCAGATGCAACCATTTGCCTACAAATTGCATGAATTCATTATTTTTAATTGCTGAGTAGTATTCCATTGTATAAATATACCATATTTTCTGTATCCATTCTTCCTTTGAGGGACATCTGGGCTCCTTCCAACTTCTGGCTATTATAAATAAGGCTGCTACGAACATAGTGGAACATGTGTCTTTATTGTATGCAGGGGAATCCTCTGGGTATATGCCCAGGAGTGGTATGACAGGGTCCTCTGGAAGTGTCATGCCCAATTTTCTGAGGAACCGCCAGACTGATTTCCAGAGTGGTTGTACCATCTTGCAGTCCCACCAACAGTGTAGGACTGTTCCTCCTTCTCCACATCCTTGCCAGCACCTGTTGTCTCTTAAGTTTTTCATCTTAAGACTGGTATGAGGTGGAATCTCAGGGTTGTTTTGATTTGCATTTCCCTGATGACTAATAATGTTGAGCATCTCTTAAGGTGTTTATTGGCCATCCGAATTTCTTCTGATGAAAATTCTTTGTTTAGCTCTGTACCACATTTTTTGATAGGGTTATTTGGTTCTTTGAGGTCTAACTTCTTGAGTTCTTTGTATATATTGGATATTAGCCCCCTGTCAGATGTAGGGTTGGTGAAGATCTTTTCCCAATTTGTTGATGGCTGTTTTGTCCTTCTGACAGTGTCCTTCCTTACAGAAACTTTGTAATTTTATGAGGTCCCATTTGTCAATTCTTGATCTTAGAGCATAAGCTATTGGTGTTCTGTTCAGAAACTTTCCCCCTGTGCCCATGTCCTCCAGGGTCTTCCCCAATTTCTTTTCTATTAGGTTCAATGTGTCTGCTTTGATGTGGAGGTCCTTGATCCACTTGGAGTTGATCTTAGTACAAGGAGATAAGAGTGCGTCAATTCACATTCTTCTGCATGTTGACCTCCAGTTGAACCAGCACCATTTGTTGAAAAGGCTATCTCTTTTCCACTGGATGGTTGTAGCTCCTTTATCAAAAATCAAGTGACCAAAAGTCTGTGGGTTCATTTCTGGGTCTTCAATTCTATTCCACTGATCTACTTGCCTGTTGCTGTACCAATACCATGCAGTTTTTAACAATTGCTCTGTAGTACTACTTGAGGTAAGGAATATTGATTTCCCCAGAAGTCCTTTTATCGTTGAGAATAGTTTTAGCTATCCTGGGTTTTTTGGTATTCCAGATGAATTTGAGAATTGCTCTTTCTAGATCTATGAAGAATTGATTTGGAATTTTGATGAGGATTGCATTGAATCTGTAGATTGCTTTTGGCAAGATGGCCATTTTTACTATATTGATCCTCCCAATCCAAGAGCATGAAACATTTTTCCATTTCCTGAGGTCTTCTTCGATTTCTTTCTTCAAGGACTTGAAGTTCCTATCAAACAGATCTTTCACTTGTTTGGTTAGAGTCACACCAAGATACTTTATGTTATTTGTGGCTATTGTGAAGGGTGTTATTTCCCTAACTTCTTTCTCAGCCTGCTTGTCCTTTGAGTACAGGAAGGCTACTGATTTGCTTGAGTTGATTTTATAACCAGCCATTTTGCTGAAGTTGTTTATCAGCTGTAGGAGTTCACTGGTGGAGTTTTTTGGGTCGCTTAAGTATACTATCATGTCATTTGCAAATAGTGATAGTTTGACTTCTTCCTTTCCAATTTGTATCCCTTTGACTTCCTTATGTTGTCTAATTGCTCTCGCTAGAACTTCAAGTACTATATTGAAAAAATATGGAGAGAGAGGGCAGCCTTGTCTAGTCCCTGATTTTAGTGGGATTGCTTCAATTTTCTCTCCATTTATTTTGATGTTGGCTACTGGCTTGCTGTATATCGCTTTTATTATATTTAGGTATGGGCTTTGAATTCCTGTTCTTTCCAGGACTTTTAGCATGAAAGGATGCTGAATTTTGTCAAATGCTTTTTCAGCATCTAATGAGATGACCATGTGGTTTTTTCTTTTATTTTGTTTATGTAGTAGATTACATTGATGGATTTCCATATATTGAACCATCCCTGCATCCCTGGGATGAAGCCTACTTGATCATGGTGAATGATCATTTTGATGTGTTCTTGGATTCGGTTGGCAAGAATTTTTGCATCAATATTCATAAGGGAAATTGGCCTGTAGTTCTCTTTCTTTGTAGGACCTTTGTGTGGTTTTGGTATCAGTGTAATTGAGGCTTTGTAGAACGAGTTGGGCAGTGTTCCTTCTGTTTCTATTTTGTGGAATAGTTTGAAGAGTATTGGTGATAGGTCTTCTTTGAATGTCTGATAGAATTCTGCACTAAAGCCATCTCGTCCCGTACTTTTGTTTGGTTGGGAGGCTTTCTATAACCCCTTTTATTTCTCTCGGGGTTATGGGGCTGTTTAGCTGATCTAATTGATCCTGATTTAATTTTGGTATTTGGTATCTGTCAAGGAAATTGTCCATTTCCTCCAGATTCTCCAGTATATGCTTTTGTAGTAGGATCTGATGATTTTTTGAATTTCCTCAGTTTCTGTTGTTATATCCCCCTTTTCATTTCTAATTTTGTTAATTTGGATACTGTTTCTGTGCCCTTTGGTTAGTCTGGCTAAGGGTTTATCTAGCTTGTTGATTTTCTCAAAGAACCAGCTCTTGGTTTTGTTGATTCTTTCTATGGTTCTCTTTGTTTCTATTTGCTTGATTTCAGCCCTTAGTTTGATGTTTTCCTGTCTTCTACTACTCCTGGGTGAATTAGCTTCTTTTTGTTCCAGGGCTTTCAGGCGTGCTGTTAAGCTGCTAGTGTATGCTCTCTCCAGTTCCTTTTTGGAGGCACTCAGGGCAATGAGTTTTCCTCTTAGCATTGCTTTCATCGTGTCCCATAGATTTGGGTAGGTTGTACCTTCATTTTTATTAAATTCTAAAAAGTCTTTGGTTTCTTTCTTTATTTCTTTCCTGACTAAGGTGTCATTGAGTAGAGTATTGTTCAGTTTCCATGTGTATGTAGGCTTTCTGTCGTTTTTGTTGCTATTGAAAACCACTCTTACTCCATAGTGATCTGATAGGAGGCATGGGAGTAGTTTGATCTTCTTGTATTTGTTGGCATCTGTCTTGTGACCAATTATATGATTGTTTTTGGAGAAGGTACCATGCGGTGCTGAGAAAAATGTATATTCTTTTGCTTTAGGATGAAATGTTCTATATATATCTGTGATCCAATTGGTCCAAAGTTTCTATTAGTTTCACTGTGTCCCTATTTAGTTTCTGCTTTCCTGATCGGTCCATTGAGGAGAGTGGGTTGTTGAAGTTGCCCACAATTATTGTATTAGGTGCAATGTGTGTTTAAGCTCTAGTAAAGTTTCTTTTATGAATGAGGGTGCCCTTGCATTTGGAGCATAGATGTTCATTATTGAGAGTTCTTCTTGGTGGATTTTCCCTTTGACCGGCAAGAAGTGACCTTCCATGTCTCTTATGATGATTTTAGGTTGAAAGTCAATTTTACCTGATATTAGAATGGCTACTTCGGCTTGTTTCCTGAGACCACTTGTTTGTAAAATTGTCTTCCAGCCTTTTATTCTAAGGTAATATTTGTCTTTGACATTGAGATGTGTTTCCTGTATGCTGCAAAATGTAGGGTCCTGTTTCCATATCCAGTCTGTTAGTCTATGTCTTTTTATTGGGGCATTGAGTCCATTGATGTTAAGAGATATTAAGGAATAGTAATTACCTCCCGACATTTTTGAAATTATTTTTTATATTTGAGAGCTTATCTTCTTTTGGATTTGATGAGAAGAGGTTTCTATCTTGCTTCTTCCTGGGTATAATTTCCTTCCTTGTGTTGGTGTTTTCCCCCTATTATCCTTTGTAGGGCTGGGTTTGTGGAAAGATATGGTGCAAATTTGGTTTAGTCATGGAATACCTTGGTTTTTCCATCTATGGCAATTGAGAGTTTTGCTGGGTATAGTAGTTTTGGCTGAAATTCGTGTTCTCTTAGAGTCTGCATGATATCTGCCCAGGATCTTCTAGCTTTCATGGTCTCAGGTGAGAAGTCTGGTGTAATTCTAATAGGTCTTCCTTTAAAGGTTACTTGGCCTTTTTCTCTTACTGCCCTTAATATTCTTTCTTTTTTTAGTACATTTGGGGTTTTGATATTATGTGATGGGAGGTATTTCTGTTCTGGTCCAGTCTGTTTGGAGTTCTGTAGGCTTCTTGTATATTCATGGGCATCTCTCTCTTTAGGTTGGGGAAGTTTTCTTCCATAATTTTGTAGACAATATTTGCTGGCCCTTTAAATTGTAAATCTTACTTTCATCTATACCTATAATCCTTAGGTTTGGTCTTCTCATTGTGTCTTGGATTTCCTGGATGTTTTGGGTTATAGGCTTTTTGCATTTAGCATTTTTGTTGACTCTTGAATTCATGGTTCCTATGGTATCTTCGGCATCTGAGATTCTTTCTTCTATCTCTTGTATTCTATTGTTGATATTTGCATCTATGGCCCCTGATTTCTTCCCAAGGTTTTCTATCTCCAAAGTTGCCTCCCTTTGTGATTTCATAGTTGTTTCTACTTCTGTTTTTAGATCCTGTTTGGTTTTGCTCAGATCTTTCGTTTCCTTGTTTGTGTTTTCATGTAATTCTTTAAGGGATTTTTGTGTTTCCTCTTTTATAACTTCTACTTGTTGGCCCACGTTCTCTTGTGTTTCTTTAAGTGATTTTTGTGCTTCCTCCTTATTGGCTTCCATTTTTTGATCCATATTCTCCTGAATTTCTTTAAGTATTTTTTGCATTTGCCTTGTAAGGGCCTCTACCTTTTCATCCATTTTCTCCTGTATTTCTTTAAGGGATTTATCCATGTGTTCAGCTATCAGCATCCTGACCAGTGATTTTAGATCCAAATCTTCTTTTTCTGGTGTGTTGGTGTATCCAGGACTTCTTGTTGTCGGTGAACTGGGTTCGGATGCTGGCATGCTGCCTTGATTTCTGTTAGCCACATTCCTACATTTGCCTTTTGCCATCTGGTTATCTCTGGCGTTAGTTGACCTTGTCACTGGCTGGTTTTTGAACCTCCCGTGGGCCTGGGCCTGCCTGTTAGTTCTCTACTGATGACCGGGCAGCAAGATGGAGACCGCTACTGAGAGTGCTAAGAGGACCTCAGAGTAGTCGGTTCCCAACCGAGTTGGTACAAGGCCCAGTAGCCGTGGAGATGACCCACTGGGTCGCCCAGGCTCTGGCCACTGGCAGAATTCCACCCGAGTTGATGGTAGTAATAAATTAAGTCTGCGTCTCTGGCCTTCTCTACTAGTGACCTAGTGACAAGATGGAGACTGTCGTTGTAGGGGCCTGGGAGAACCGCGGGGCAAGCAGCTCCCAGCCATGATGTGGAGATGATCCGCCAATCCGCCCCAACTCTGGCTCCTGGCCCAAGCCTAGAGGTTTCCCGCCGGAGCGATGGCAGGCCCCGATTAGGTCTGGGTACCTGCACCTCTCTGCCAGTGACTCGGGCGCAAAATGGAGACCTTTGGTGTATGGACCTGGGCGCGGGGCACGCAGCTGGCCCAAGCCTGGCGGTTTCCCACCCGAGCGATGGCAGGCCCCATCAGGTCTGGATACCTCCACCTCTCTGCCGGTGACTGGGGCGCAAAATCAGGACTCTGTTTCTTGTGCCGAATTTCTACTTGAAATGGCTCATGATGCTAAAATGGGTTTGCAGTCTGCACTAGTAGATGTTCAGATTTTTCTTTTCATTACCACTCTGCATGCAACTATTGCTATGTATTCACAATAAAAGTGATATCACTCATCAGCAGGATCAAGAGCAAGTCGTTTAACATTGTTCCAACAACTAGTGCATATTTGAATATATCCCCCCCCACACACAATTTTATTCACACCACCACAAGTGTCAACCGTGGGGAAATATTTTTATGGTTGACACGATATTCCATTTGATAGTTGACTATGATAATTAGAGCCAAGTATACAGGTGATATACAAAACTTATTGATTTATTGCATTTCTGAGGCCCCAGTGGTTTCTGGTCTTACCCTGATTCTCCTCAGTTTGGAGATACTAGGCTACCACACGGAAGCTTAAGCCTGTGCAATCATTACATTTCCATGAGGAATTTCAGTAATAGGAAAATAATGATAATTATGCATTCATAATTTTCATTTACTTCTGTTACATTTTAAAAATGACCGAGCATGGAGCCCTGTGCATTAAATCCAGTGGCACATTTCTGTTCCTGGCATTTGTTCTAGGTGATAGGCTTTGGGCATAAGTTTCACTTGATAACATAGTTCAAGGAATTCTCATTCTTCCTCAATAAGTTCAGACTTAACTAACTTGTTGCAGCCCTGGGACACCATGTTTAAGCCGAAGACATTTAGTAACCCATAACCCTCAAGCAATCTAGATAATATGGAAGTGTTACTGATTAGAATATGCCTTTTAACAAGTCCATTAGTTACACCTACTATACTGACTTTCTCCTTAACTGATTTTTTCTTAAGATTTATTTGTTAATTTTTATTTTATGTGCCTGAGTGTTTTGCCTGTATGTGGGTATATGTATCATGTGTATGACTGGTGCCCTTGGAGGCCATAGAAGCTGTCAGATCCTCTGGGACTAGACTTAAGGATGTCAGTGTGCTGCCAAGTAGATGCTGGGAACTAAGCCTGGGTCTTCTGCAAGGATAGCATGTGCTCTTAACCTCTGTAACATCATCTCTCCAACCCCATCTTAACTAAATTTTGATTATACAATTTCTATAATGTTATGTGTACTTATTGTTGCTATCATATATAAAATATTTATCATATTTGTATTATTTTTTATAGGTCACCAGTCTCTTCAGAAGATCATGGTAAGAACATGTCATTTCTATTCTAAATTCTGCACTCAAAATTTGTCCCTTGTCCTTACAGCTCAGTGTCATAGTTGATCATTGTTAAAGTGCCTCTAAGAGGTTGACCCTGTAGCATTTTAGTGTGAAATGTCAAAATGGTTTCTAAAAACACGAAGCTGTGGTTCATATCTGATATTATTTTCATATTGTTTGTAACCATTTTGGTTGGCAAGCAATATGAAGTTTAATATCTTCTACTGGGTTTCTGTCTGCCATCACAAATGTCTCATAACTTTTGAGGTGAGCATTATTTTCTGTGAGTCAGATTTTCATGTCTAAAATGAGGAGTTGTTATAGGGGAGATGATCCAAGTCCCATCCAGACTGGACTTTGCAAAGCCACATCTCTGTTTGGCAGAGTGCTTTAAATCTGAAAGGGAGCTGATCAGTGAGAAAGAGCTGTTTACTCAGTGTGGGATTTATTCTTAGACAGCTGTGTCACTCAAAGGACAAAACATCTGATTATGTCATTTCTAATGTTTGTTCACTTTTTCCATAGTCACTCAAATTTGTTTGTTTGATGTGGGTCATGGGTTCATTGGACCATAGAATGATGTTTCTCAAGCATCTATAATCAGCTTTATCTGTGGACTTGTTGATGTCTTTCTTGGACTTTTGAGATTGTCCCATTACTATAACCCACACTTATAGATTACCCCTTTCCAGTTTACCGTATGCACATAGCACTTTTCACATATAGGATGGCCACTTTGCAACAGATTAAAACTTGCTGTTGGCCTTTTGAGACTGTATTTTAAAGCAAGCGCTACTCGGTTCTAAGGATGGACTCTCCGTCTTCCTCTTCTGCTTACTGTTTGTCTGCCACCTTTCCCCGATCTTTTGTCAATAGCCTACACTCCAGGCACATGACTCTGTGTCTGATTTCTGGGTCACTTGCTTTTTTGCATTTCCTGCTTTCATTATTGCTGTCCAGAGGGAAATGACTCTTGCTTTTTGTCATGTGACAGTTTCTGCTCACCCTTTCTCATCCTCCCCGGAAGCTCTCTGATCCGGTTACTATGCCATATATTTTCCCAAGCTTAACACACTAATCTGATGCTTTCCTTAGCTGGCTCCTCAGACTGCCAATTTCTTTGATGTAGTGTCTGACAAAAAGCAAACATTAAAAATGTATTTATTAAGTGAGTGAATTAAGGAAATGGAGAGGGAGTTTTAGGCTGTCTCTCCTGCTGCTACATTATGAAATCTGTCCTAATATTGGAATGAGGTTGTATCCTGTTCTCTGTAGAATTGTGGGGAAAATTATGTTCAAGGCCCATTAAGTCAGAATTAGGTAATCAACCACCTAATGGTAAACCATTATTGCATGTTATTTTGCTGATTGTTGCTGGTATGAATAGGGTTTTGATTGTATATTCATAAGTCCTTCAGCTTCCATGTCCAAATGATAAATTAGAAATGTGTGTTTGTCTTTATTTTGAACTATTTTTACCCTTAATAACCTGTCGTTGCTTTTGTCTTTTTAAGCATAAGAGTAAATCCTCTGTTTACAAGTGGGAGGAGATTCTAAATTAAAATTCTGCTGTCTACTAGGACAGCTTAGGGGTCAGGAGAGATCTCTAGGCATATGTCAGAGTCCTTTAAAGCTTTTGAAGGTGATCCCTGCTCAAATAAGTTGCTCTTGGAATTAAGAGTATTTTAACAGCTATTATATGTGATTAGTTGAGGAACTGCTTTGCAAATTAGATGAATATTGTATTTTGGTGAACTAAAAAATGCACTCTATATTTATGCCTCTTTGTTTCCTGTAACTTTTCAAATTTAAACATGCATGCTAATTTACCCACACCCACTAACTATCCATCATCTACTAATCTGTGCCTCCTTAGGGAAATAGTTATGCATGTTTCTTTACTGCTATTATATTCTACCTGGAACACAGTGTGTTGCCTTACATCTATATATGCTAGGAATTAATATTTACTGTCATCATAAAACATCTTCAGTGTCATGCCATCATCCTTATATGACATCTGCATGTCGTCGTGATGCCTCTAGACGAGAGGTGAATCAAGTTCCTCTGGTTTAGTCTAAAAGAACTGAGGCACATTGGCAAATTGGTTGTGGAACCAGAATATGAAACTCCATGCCTCTCAGTTTTCTCTATTGTTCTCTTTCCACCAGCAATCCTATATCTTTTAGTAACAGCTGCTGCTGCCTTTGGCTATTTCTGAAACAAAAATTCATTCTTGCAGAAATCTAACTTAGGAAAGTCCCAAAGCCCTGCCGTTTCCCATCCGTACAGGTGCCCCTCGGTCTGCCTGTTTGTGCAGTGGGCTCCTCTGTGCTGCTCCGTGTGTCTCCTGGGTAGCTGTGAACTGAAACGGGGACTATCTGCAGAAACGGGCTTCCTGTTTGTTACAGGCATGCAGATAACATGTTCATATGTTCTTCCATCCAGGCAGGATTAGAGGACATATAGATTGACTGATGTTTGCTCCACATAGCACGGAGGTTGCGATGTTGGCATTTGCACATAACCCAAGCTATTCAGGAGGCAGAGGCAGGAAAGTCACAGGTTGGGGGCCAGTACAGAAAATGTAATGAGTCTTCTTGTCTAAGCAAAGGAATAAACAAACCAAAAAAACCAACCAACCAAATAAACAGACATAACTACGAAAAGCTAAGAGAAATGTGTCTCTTTTGACTTTATTTGCAAACAGTAACTTTTTACTGGAAACCTTTTATTTTTGCACCAGAGCCAAGAAAAAATAAAATGTTTAATACACAATTTGACTTGAAGTCCCCAGGTAAAGAATGTGATCAGGATTGAATGAATGGTCATGTAAGATTGCCAACATCAGGTGTAGATGGCACATACATTATTTTTTCTTATCGGAGATTTTATTTATTTACACTTCAAATGTTACCCCATTTCCCAGTTCCCCCTCCAGAAAGCCCCAATCCCATCCCTCCTCCCCCTGCTTCTATGAGGGTGCTCCCCATCCTCCCATCCACTCCTGCCTCCCCGCCCTGGCATTCCCCTACACTGGGGCATTGAATCTTCACAGGACCAGGGGGTCTCTCCTCCAACTGATGCCAGACAAGGCCATCCTCTGCTACATATGTGGCTGGAGCCATGGGTCCCTCCATGTATACTCTTTGGTTGATAGTTTAGTCCCTGGGAGCTCTGGGGGGTTTGGTTGACTGATGTTGTTCTTCCTATGGGGTTGCAAACCCCTTCAGCTCCTTCAGTCCTTTCTCTAACTCCTAAGTTTTGAGAATAGAAGATAAAGTGCCTTTAGTACTTACTCAGAACTATGCTGACACGCTGTAACTGCACTACTCAAGTTTGTTGTTAATAAGTAACAGCCTACAGGGCATGTTATAGCTTTATAGTTGGCGGAATAAGTCCTTAAATAAATGCCTCAATATCACATAGCTAGTAAATGGTCGAGTTAATTTAGTCCTAGATTCAATATTGAAACTATTCTCTTTTTAACTTCACCACATTATTAGGAAAACAAAGAAATGATTGTCAGCATTAAGGTAAAATTGACAGAGTTATTGAGAAGGGAAAAAAGTTTCTCCCCTCTAAGAAGAGCTTATTTACTTCTGTGTAAGTAATTTCTTTTTAATGACAAAAGAAAACTGAACAAAAAAAAAATAACAACTTCTCCCTCCTGCTGGGAATGATTTGTCCCTGTAGAAAAAGTGAAATACCGATGTCACATTTTCTCATAATTAGTTAGCTGAGTGAAACCGAAGCTTCGGGGAAGCCTGCCATGTGAGTCTCAGGGGGGACATTACGTTTTAATGCAACATCTGGAAGCTGGAGCCCCACTCCCTGTCAGGAGATAAGCTTGGCAGTGATTGATGGCCCTGCCCTCCAAGTTTCCTCTCCATTTAGGGCCTCACACTTCATCATTTCCATGGCTCCTGGAGTCGCCTCCTCCTGCCCAGGCAGCTCCTCCAGTGCTTAGCTCTTAGGCCCTTTGTGCTCTTGCCATGTTGCTTTTCCAGGCCTCTCAGGAAGCTGTTCTTACAGCCACCATCTGCTGAGCATGCAGAGGACAGTGTCCAGTGAGCATCTGTCTTGGTACAGAATGGGAAAGAGTCTTTGCCAGCTATATATCTGACAGAATTAGTACCCAGAACATATAAAGAACTAAACAACAACGGCAAAATCTTAAAGTGAGCCTGGGACCCAAACAGGATTTTCAAAAGAACGGTGTACCATTGAAAGCATCACTAAACACTTAAAATAACAACAAAAAAATATTATCTCAGCAGCATCTAAGTAGGACACACCCACACCCACACCCACACACTCATCAGTCATGTGTCTCATGCGTATGGTCATTTTTCTCTTGCCACAGTAACTAGCAGACAGGGATGGCAGTGGCCAGAGTGGAAAATGCAATGGCCATGGCCACAAACATCATGTCTGTGGGTCATCAGGCTTGGCGTTGGCTGTACTCTACAGTATCATCAATAACACGCCCTACGATCTGGTACGAAACTCTTTGGAATATCAAAACCTATCCCTTGCTAACTCAATGTTCTGGGTTTTGTTTTAATGTTTTCATTTGACATTTGTTATTTCCTGTGTGTGTGCATGTGCATGCATGTGTGCACATCTGCACGCCACAGTATAGAGTGGGGGCCTGAGGACAACTTGCAGGAGTCAGATCTTTTCCTCTGCTAGGTGGGTAACAGGCGCTGAGCTTAGTGTGTCAGGCTGGATTTTAGGCATCTCCTCCTGCTGGACCACCGCATCAGTCCTTAGCCCCGTTTCCTGGTCTTCCTTTGTGCACGCGACACTATGAATGAACACAGAGCCTCTGTGCATTCTGGGCAGGTGGCCTACCACTAAGCTATATTCGTCTTCCTCTTTGTTGCTTCTTGATTTGCCCAGGTTAGCCTTGGGCAAAGGCCAAACTGATTCTATAGCCCCGGTAGGCATGGAACTACAGTCCTCCTGTCTTAGTCTCCTGGGTAACTAGGATTCTGGGAATGGAATGTGCTATTAGGTTGATCATTGTTCTAATATAGACATTTATTTGTATGCTAAGATAGATAATATGTATACAATCTAGCTTTAGTTATACTTGAAAGTATAACTAAAACAACCATTGTAAATTATTTTCCAGTCAAAAAAATTATACATACATAAGTTGAGAGTTTCAGGTTGCCTGCTTTCGGACTATGTTAATCTCCCTATCTTTCAGAAGTAATTGCATTTGCCTTTGTCAGCCATGTCCTTGTTTCTTTATTTTACTACATACATGCTTACCCCTCATGTGAATTTATGTGTGATTGTACATACATGTGTATGTGTATGCAAACACTTTTACCCATTTTAAATGCATTTATACAATGTATTTTGAACATATACATTCACTAGTCCCTCCCACCAGCTCTTCCTGGAAATGAATGGATTTAAAAAGAAATATTGCCAGTCTGATGGTGGTGTGACATTGTGTCTTGTAATGGATCATATTTGTGTTCTGAATTTATACATTGGTGGAGCATTTTTCATGCATTTAAAGGCCACTTCCCCTTTAAATGCATCCATGAAGTGTTTTGTTTTGTTTTTGGCCCAACTGTTCTCCCTTTGAGTTATCTGTTTCTTAATGATTGCATAAACATAATTTTGTGTGTTGCAAATACACTTTTCTTTTCTCTGTTATAAATTTTCTTCAACATGTGGGTTACATTCTTAAAACTCCTTTCAGTTTCATCCTGATAACAGATGTTCATGATTTGAATATATTTCAAATTGTTAGTATTTTCCCAGAGTTGATGTCTTTGGGATGTTTAAAGGAATTTTGTATAAAACAAAGTTACAGCCCTGTGTTACATTCTCAAAAGCCACCTGAATTCTTAATTGATTTTTGTGGTTTGGTAAGAAATAAAGATACGATTTTGCTTTGTTTTTCATTATTTAACAATTCATATAAACATTTAATGTGTTTTGATCAAATCCATCCCATATCTCTACAATTCGTCCAACCCACCACCACTTTTATCTCCCAAATTCATGTACTCATCTTAAACTCACTCAGGGGAATCCACTTAGTGCTGTCAGTATAAGCATGTGTATCCATTGGAGCCTGAGAAGCCTACTGGGGGAGGGAGTGGTTCATGTACTATAACATCTGTTTTATTTATTATCTACTTCCTTTGCTGGCTTGTAAAGTTCTATCCTTTTGTATTGTCCTTTTTAACTTTTACTTTAGATTTTTCTTACCTGCTTCTAAAAAATAGAATAATTTTTACTAGATACAGATTTTCTAATTAAGTAGCAACATTACAAGTGCTCATACATACTTTAAATATGTGTGCAAAATAAAAACTATGAAAAACTCAAAGAGAAAATTTACAATCCAACCCACATAAATATAGGGTTGGTGAGATTACATAAAATTATATAAGAGAGCCAGGAGGTCAAGGAGAACCTGGTGCACATGATTAGCTAAGCAGAGCTCTTAGGGGCGCACAGAGGCAGAAACAGCAATCACAGAGTCAGCACAAAGCCCTCTGTATACATGCTGTGGTTGGTTGTTGGATGTTGGTGTTGACTCCCAACATTTGGAGTTGGGGTATTTCTGAGTCATTTGCCTGATCTTCTGATCCTTTTCCATATGAGGGTTTGTGCCTAGTTTATTTTAACTTCTTATGCCACGTTTGGATGATATTCCTGGGAGGACTACATTTTTCTGAAAGCAAAATGAAGGAGCAGTGGATCTTGGGAAAAGGGGAGTTGGGGGCCAAGTAAGAGAAGTCGAGGGAGTAGAGTTTGTATTACATGAGAGAAGAATAAAAGCGTTATATGAACAAAAAGTTATACATCATAGTAATCAAAGGGAGTGGCCATGGAATACTTTTCAACTGATCACAGAGAAATTAATTACTACCATAAATTTTTCATTCTATTGGGTATTTCATACATGTGTACTATATTTGTATCATTTTAATTCCTTCCTCCACCCATATAACTCCTCCTATATCTCCTTCTATTCTCTCTGAATTCATAACATCTTCTTTAATTGTTGTTTTTATATTTATATATATACACATATATGTGTATAAATAAACATGTATATATGTGTGCATAAATATACATATTGTACATATGTGCATATATGCATATACACATATATAATGAATAAAACCTGCTGAGTCTATTTACTTGTGTGTGTGTGTGTGTGTGTGTGTGTGTGTATGTGTATGTTTGTATGTTTAGAGCTGACCCCTTAGGGTGACATAACCTATGAAGAGACTCATTCTTTGAGAAAACCAATGTTCTTTCTCAGCATCTATTAATTGTCTGCAGATCCTCATTTAGGAGTAGGGCCTTGTGAGAGTTCCCCCATCAATGCTGGCATGTCAGTTAGTGCTGTCTTGTATGGGTTTTATTTAGGTGACTGTATGATTGAGATTTTATGGGTGCAGAGGGCATTGCATCTGTCAGCAGAGGCCTGGTACTCTGGCTCTTACAATCCTCTGTCCCTTCTGTGATTTCCCTTAGCCTTTATGCTGTGTTGTAGAAGTATCGATTGGGGTTGAGTATTACATGATCGACTATCTTCTCCATTTTGAATAGTTTGAGTTTTTTTATAATGGTCTCAATCTGTTGCAAAGAGAAGTTTCTGTGATGAGTAGTGAAGTCTAAACTTAACTGTGGGTATAAGGATAAATATTTAGAATGCATTTAGAAGTTATCCTGGTTTGGGAACATTTTAGTAGTAGGTTTTCCTCTATGGAGTAGGGTCCATGATCTCTCCAGCCACAGGTAGTTGGCTGTGTTTACAGTACCAGGCCTGAATTTCTTCCTGTTTATTAGATCCTAAGTCTAATTTAGATGGCTGATGGTTAGTCACAAGAGAAAAAATGTCAATATCATAATAGATTTTCTCATTTGTTTTATTGATCAATATGTCTGTTACTTTAAAAAGATTTATTTATATTATGTATATAAGTATTTTGTCTTTATGTATTTATGCACACCACATGCAAGCCCAATGCCTGTCAAAGGAGAACAGAGAGCATCTGATCCTGTGGATCTGGAGTTACAGATGGTTGTGAGTGTCCAGGTGGGTGCTGGGAACTGAACCTTGGTCTTCTGCAAGAAAGATACGTTCCTAATCCTGAGCTATTCCTCCAACCCAGCATGACTGGTCTTATAAAAAAACCACACTGCTTTAATTGTATTGACAATGGATTAGATTTTAATGCCTGATAGAGAATAAACTCATACATTTGTTCTTGTTCAGAGTAGCTTAGTCACAAGGGCCTTTTTGTTTAAATAACAATTAAAAGCAGTCTGTCATATTAAAATTAAGGAAGATTATTATTCAATAGTATTAAACTTTATGAGTAGTTTGGAGAGATGGCTTGGCTCAGTAGTTAAGAGTGAATGCTGCTCTTCCAGAGGACCTGAGGTAGGATCCCAGAGCCCAAATCACATAGATCACACTGCATGCAATCTCAGCTCCAAGAGATCCAGATGATCTGGTTTTCACAGTCATCTGCATACAAGTCTCTCTCTCTCTCTCTCTCTCTCTCTCTCTCTCTCTCTCTCTCATACACACACACATACACACACACATCTCTCTCACACACACATACACACACACAAGCCACACACAAATAAAAAAAAACTTCAATATTTTTTTATAACTATTCTATGAGTTTAGATATCAGTACAGACAAGATTAACATCTTTATGGCAAAAAGTCTTCAATACTAAGTTGTAGCTCTTTGTGTTTAAATGGGTATCAGCAGTATTTTGCAGTTCCATCATCTTCTATTCAGTGTATTCTTAGTTATTTTATATCATTAATGATACTCCATGTGTTGCGATTTTAAAGGTATGCCATGTAAGTATTCTTTGCTGGCATACGACAATGCAGTTGGCTTTTAAAAGCTTGTCTCTGCATCAAGAGTGTTATCAACCTTTAGCTGTATAAACTCTATGAAGGGCCTTCCTATGGGAAGAAAAGTCATCATTAACAAATGCTGAACATTGTACTTTGCTCACACCTCTCATGCTTTGCACGCTCTGTTCTGTTCCCCTCCACACTGGTGCAGAGCTCAGTAGGTGTCCACATGGTTAGCATCATTGCTAACTTCCTGATATCAAGGTGACTAAGGTGAGTCATTTTCATGCTCCACGACCTCAATGCAGGGGCTGTCAGTTGTTTGCAGATGTTCTAAGTCTATTTTTCACTTGTACTTTCAAATTTAAGATAAAATAAATGTAATTCTGCATTTTCACCCTGTTTTTTCCTTCACTTGTTAGCATACTTCATCTCATAATTGATTTCTCCAGTAGAAACCAGTATCATATTTATGAGATGAACTCATGTTGATTATTATATTAATCTCCTTTATATACAGCTAGGTCTCATTTTGGCAATACTTTATAAAGATTCTGACACCTGTGTTCATGGGTGTGACTGGCCTTTTCATTTCTTTTCTATTTTTATTTATTAGTGAATATATGCTGATACTTCCTCCATGAAATAAATGGAAAATATCCATTCTCTTTTTCCTAAGCTCTAAGATACTTCATCCAACCTTTGACCCATTTATTTCTAGAATATCCTACATGTCCTCCTATTTGTATACTAGACATAAACTAAACTAAGACACAGACCTACTGATTGACTTGTCCAAGAGCTCAGGCATAGTTAATGCACATTAGAACTTGGATGTAGACTCAGGCAACCAGGATCCAAAACCTATTCTGCATCAACTCGCTGCTCAGCGTCTCAGTTGCATGCCACCTCTCTTGAGCTTGTAGCATCTTGATTGTGTTTCTATAACTGAGTTTACGTTTGGCAGGAACTAATCTTTAAAGATGAAGAAATGCTCATTTTCATATAACTTGGCATTGAAGAAAGTCCATTTTGTCCCATTTCCATTCTTCAAAATTAGGGAAATAAGAGCCCCGCATCCTGCCAGTAGCCCACAGAATTGTTGACATGTAGCTTTTCCTTCTGGAACTGGCTCAATCAAGGAATCATCCTCGTGACCGGAAGACTGGAAGGTATTTTCCCTTTGCCCATGGCTGGTAAAGTGTAGTGAGTTGAGATACAGATGGAACAATCTGCGATCTTTAACTGACTGATAGGAATAGCTTACAATATTGGCCTCTGCCATATGCTACCTTGCAGTGACTTTGGGGTGGCTAATGACAAGTTGCTAGAGGATATTTTCCCCCAGATCCAGTTTCTTACCCTTTAATCCCCCATCTGTTTTCTAATTAGATTCAGACTTTTTAGAGCTTGTATTTAGGGCTGATCCCAGTTTAGTTTCTGTTGCTTTCATGAGTAATTTCTATGCCTTTGCTTCCAGACACCCACTGGATCCCAATCCCCTCGGGTTCATTCAGCCATACAACTCCCATGGCTTCCTACCGTCCCCCCTGGCAGACCACCGTCTTTGTCTTTTATTCTACACCCCGCTCTGTACTTACTAATTCCCCTGTGCTGGAGCCACCTCCAGGAGCCTAAGGACAAACAATGATGAATTTATCTGACAGCTTAAATGCTTGGACTTTCTCCTTCCTTATTCTTTTACCGATTTTTAAAAAAAATGTATTCCTTTAAAAAAATATTTTCTCTCAAGCAGTGTGGCTCTTATTTGACTCTAAACGTAATGAATAGAGACATTGCCCTGTTCTCCGCAATGCCCTGGCACAGAACTGAGCTCCTCTATTCAAGCTTTCCTGTTAAGTTTGCTGCCCTCCATGGTGTTGGCAAACAGAAACTTCCAGGGCACATCTTTGAATCCCACTGCACCCTCATTAATGCTGTTCCCTGTGGTAGAAGACAGGTCAGCCCTGGTCCTTTTCCAAAGAGGTCCAGTTACTAATGTACTGAGAAGATGGCCTTTCGCAGTAGTTTCCATGGGCACTCCCCAAAGACTGTGTGAAAAAGGAAGAAATAGAAACGACAGCACACCCACCCAGATTGGTCTTCCTTCCCAAATCCCTGGAAAATAGATTATCCATTGCTGTTTGAAAATAAAGCCAGGGAATGAAACAGCTCCCTGCCCCCTGGGGTTCCCAAAATCTGGTTTATGTTATTTTGTATGCATTCTGACCCTACTGTGCTCTCCCTGACCCCTTGATTGTAAGCATATGATCCTTTTGATCCTTTTGGTTTCTTTGGAAGGCTTTGTTGGTGATAATTATCTAACTCTCTGTGAAGGCCTGATTGTTGGGTGTGCTGTGGGAAGGGAGTTCTCTTTTCTAGGACTGTTTCACAACAGTACTTTAGATTGCCTTCTGCCTCAGAGAGGAGTTAAATGAATGATTTGAAAATACTGAAAAATAATCAAGTGACTGGAAAATGGAGAGTTTGGAAACACAAAGTTAACCTCCTGGATTGTGTTTAAATGGAAGGACAGGATCAAGACCATCAAATGAAATGACCTGTCTGGCAACAAATTGTTAATATAGAGTGTATTCCCAGTAGAAAACAGAATCTGGCTTTTCAAAAAGAAATGTGGGCGCTCTGAGCCTTGGACACTATCTATTCATTAGTGAAAACAAATGGAGAGTTAAAGTGTGGGGTTTTTATTGAAGCTAACTGCATTTATTTAAGTTTTCATTGTATGAAAACATGTGATCTGACATGTTAATACCCAGTATAGTCATGATGCAAGGTTGACATAATGGCAGTTGTTGTCATGTGATCCTCACATGAAGGAAATTGTCATTCCATTACTGTTCTTTATTGTAATTAAAATCCTAATACTCCATGAAAATTCCAGTGCGCTCTACCTAAAGTTGATATACTGATTCCTCATGCAAGGGCTAGGTTCCAAGAATCATTATGACAATCAGTTGCAACATATTAGAATCTATAACACTTTTCCAGTCAGTTCCTGGTAGGCCATTCTTACATGTGTAACTATAACCAGTATGCTCTACTATGTTGCAAGCCTTTGTTTTGTTTTGATACAGGTTTTATGTAGTCCAGGTTACCTTTGACTTGCTATGTAGCTAATGAGGGCCTTATACTTATGAGCCTCCTGCTTCTACCTCTAAAGTACAGGAATTATATGTATGTGCTCCCACATCCAGCCTTGAAAGCTGTGCAGGTTTTTTTGTTTGTTTGTTTGTTTGTTAATCAGTTTATGTTTTCGCTTGCCAATGTGACCCCATTTTAACTATTTAGGCTTGAACTGTTTTGCTTAGAGAAAGACTCATCTGTCCAGGCCCTATGCAAAATCATAATGTCTACTAAATGTTTCTTGAATGTTTTTCCACAATGTCCATGTAAGTCCTGTGGGTAGGTTTGGGTGCTCTGTATTTTAGGATGTCCTTTTCCTATTATCCTGAAGCACCCACTGGCCAGGCATTGTCACTGTATATATTACTTGTATGAGGTAATAGCAGTTCATCATTATGTCACTTCTTTAGCTGCAACAGGCAATTTGATTCTCCACATTTCCAGAGAACTGGTTTATGGGAACTTCTTGAACCAGTCACAAACTTGACTGTTTAGGAAGACCTGCTATCATCACTCAATGATATTATGGTGGTATTTCACAGTTTCTACAACCAGACAAAGGATGTTGTAGAATATTAACTTGCTAGAGAGCCAAGTTTTCTACTAAGCCTCTCCAATCCTGGATATACACCCTGGTTTTATTCCAAATTAACTACATGACCTTGAACATGTTGCTGAATATCATGGTTCCATCTTGGAAACTGGGAAGATAATAATCATACATATATCTGAGAGGCGTAGTGAGTCTTTGTTTAGGTAATAAAGGGGAAGCTTCTAAGTCTATGCCTAGCACATAAAATGTTTGCACATATAAAGAAATAGAGAAATTGAAGAAAGAACATCAATGTTCAATAGCCAAATTGGAATACACTATAGTAAGTATAGCTTCTATGTCCTATTTACATATGCTTTCAGCATTAACTAGTAAAGCATGTTACTTTACATATTTCCCAGGACTAGAGATTTTACCTGAGGTGACTGCCCAGTAGGATGACTTCTGTCATTGTAAGTTGGTGGCAAGGCTGATCAGGATAAGTAGCATGGTCTGGAGAGAGAAGAGACTTAGCAAATCCTTCGTCTTTGTTCTAGGTTACCCCATGGGTCAGGCTGTGTTGGCTGCCTTGAAATTCCTCTTTGGCTCTGTGTGTTTGCTTGTCTCTAAGAATATCAGTGATGTGACATGTGAGGGAAACAGACAGGATGCCTACACTTTTGAAGAAGTGTTGTGCAAACACCCGTGTGGTGACCTCTAAGCCATGCCTGTGTATTTCTGCACACAATGCCAGGCTGATGCCTGTGGTGGGGATGGCAAGGCATGATGCCACAGCAACACTTCAACTTGCAGAAGCTTTGCCAGTATGCCAGCTCTAGGGAGATTCCATACTGGACACTTCCCCCTGAAGGTTGACAATACCCAGTGCTTCTCTTGACAAAGCAAAGTCTGTTCATTTTTGTAATCAAATAGAGTCCACTCACTTCTCACCAGGCGACAGGCATTTCTGCTTCGTCTCACCCTAGCAAGTGAAGTCCTGTCTGGGCCATTGTTGTATCAGAGTGCACAAAGGATCTTAAAACATTGGCGTCTCCATTTCTGTTGTTTCCCATGTCTCTCCATTCACCGTGACTTCCTTAATTCACACCACTGCCTTCCCATCCTCAGAAAGGTTGTGCTTCCTCAGCATTCTGATTAACCAGGATCCTCTCAGACACATAGTTTAAATTTTATGTTGCATTTTTTAACTTTCAGGAAGGTGGTAGTCTTGACCAAGATTATATTATGAAAACGAAGGTCCTGGGAGCTTCACATGGTGGTGATGGGTGGGAGAGGTGACTCTGGGCTCTGGCCTCTGGCTGGGTGTGGTTAAGTGTTCTATCTGCATCCCTTGGACATTGTTGTCCTGGCTCAGTTTCTTCCTTGCTTCCAGCCCTGTTTCAAGCACCTCACTTTACCAGGTGATGGTATATATCCCCTCTTCTCCCAAGCCTCTTGGCTCGCTGCTCTTCTCCATCTCTTTTCCATCTTCTTTTTCATGTCTGCCTCTTTAATGGCCTCTGGACACACTTGGGGTTGTAGGCATCCAGGGGTTAACTTTTCTTTCTGAAGAGTGTTTGAATTCCTATGAAGAATGAAGGTTCAGTCTTTCTTTCACCTAATGACAGCTAGGCCATAAAACCCAGCCCTTCATGAGTGTCACTGATGCTCTCCCGCCACACTCAAATCTAGCTGATGTATGTCTTCTGAGCATGCTCAGAACTCACCATTTGTCTCACTGCTCTTGCTTCTTAAGCATATTGTTGCTTAGCCTGCTCGGTAAGATGTAATGAGAGTTAATAGTTACTTTTTAGTTTTTCAAATTAGATATCCTAAATCTTTTTGTTCTTCAGATGATTATGTATCATGTGCTTACGTGGGGGAAAATAAAAAATATTTTATTTTTATAAATAAATAAATTAAATAAAATTTATTAATACATAAAATAAAAATATTTTTAAATAAAAATGTTATAGCAATTGCAAACACAAATAACCTCCTTTGTCAATACACTACCGTTTTTCAAAATTTGTACATTTTCTCATACACATTTAGCTAACATCTGTTTCTGAAAATAACTTTTGCTGTATTTACTCCTCTTGGTTTCACCTCTGTTCCAGTAAGGGCGGTTTTAGCTAATACCTTGTTTTTTTATTATTAAAAATGTCTCATTTTAGAGAGAGTGTCCAGTTGTGTTAGGAACTGATAAGGTGCTTAGTGTTCAGCTGATAGCCATTTGACCCATAAATCTATAATCTCCCAGAACTCTAGAACACACTCTTAGATGAATCCTGGCCTCAAACCCCACTCCCCCTGTGGTGTTGATGTATGGCCAAAGCCAATAACTGTCTATCCTTTTCAGGCTCCATCAGCAGTTAGTTCTGAATTCACTGTGGGTATGCTTCTCCCAACTTGAATTCCTTTTAGAGGTCCTGAAGGGCACTGTTAAAATAGATCAAATAAACTCAAGGAGGCCATTCACAGAAGAAATGCCAGCCTGAGAGAATGGATGAAGCCAAAGTCCCAGCTCTACTCTTAGACTCTGTAAAAATCAAGAGGTATGGTGGGCCAGCACAGCCCACCCCCTCCCACCCCTGCTGCGGACCTTCCTCTCATTGGTGAGGCTGAAAAGGGCTCTACTCACACTCTCAGGATTATAGCTTTCTCATCCAAATGACTGAGAATAGAAAATAAACAAAGTGAGTCAACTTAAATTAAATTCCTTCAACATTATGGGAGGATATGGGAACCTCAGAGAATACTGACATTCCTTTTCCATTATCCTTTTCAGATCAGTTTGCAATATGCTAAGCATCTTAATTTGCATTACTTCATTCAAATGTTAAGAAAAGAAAAAAAAGAGTGTTATTGTCTACTGTAATGTCTTGGGGTTCGTGAGTTTAGTAAGGTATTATAATCATATTAAGTCCTTTATAAATACAACAAAAGAAAACCACCTCTGTGTCTGCACATGCTTAATATTTACTGAGAAAAGTAGTTAATGGGACTCTGTGATATCAATGCCATGGGTGAGTGTTCTCTTCTAGTTGAGAAATAGCTGGGCATTACATCAGATGGTGGCACAGGACAAAAAAAAAATGTAGTTACTACTACACCCAAGCACGATGCCATTAATTTAGCACTATAAAAAGTGTTCGATGCTCATGCGACTTGAGCTGTAGAGGTCAGACAGAGGGTATTTTCCAGAACCTCGCTGATCTCTCTTGTGATTGCTGTGACATATTTTACATGGCTGACTGAAGTCCACACACACTGAGTGATGAATGGTTTGGGCTCCCTTAACCTATGGTATTTTTCTGAATTCAATGCTCAAAGCAAATTATTTAACCTATGACTTTGGAGTTAATCCAGATCCTTACTACCTGTGTTCGAACAAAGTAACAGGCATCATGACTATATTGTATCTGGTTTGACTCCTAATATAGATTTTTTTCTAGACTTGAAATCTTTGGGTGCATGATAAAAGCACAAATAAATTTCCAAGGGATTCGAAACATCTCTGTGACTCAGAAATTGACTTGCAGGTAAAACAGATGCCAGTGGAGGCAGCTCCCTCTCTTGCCTCTCCCTCCCTCTGTTTTTTCTTTTCCTTTGTGGCACTGGGGATCAAACCCAGGGCTTTGAACATGGTAAGCATTCACACTAACACTGAATTAAATCCCCAGTCTAGGTGCCTTTCTTTTCCTCTCTACAACATCTTCCAAGTCCCTAATTAACAACCGAGAAAGTGTTAAGCAGGTGGACCACTGACTATAGGGTCAATCACACATACACTCAGTGCTTTACTAAGTTCTCATACCAGGAAGTTTTCAGAGACAGGGAGATCATCAAACTAAGGGGATATAAAAGTACATTGTGCATACCTTTGGTTTGACTGCAGTGCTGGAATCGAAGCACACAAAACAACACATTCTCAACAACAACAACAAAGCAAATGAGGTGCTGCTGGGAAACATCTGGTCACTGCACTGTTTACAGCTAATTCTAGTAGTGAATAAAAAGAGTGAATGGACTCGTGAATAAGGCACATTCTGGTCCCCTGGCAGTAAGGTAGAGTTTTTCTGCTGGAGGGAACTTGAGATGGCTGCATCTCTATTTTTCTCCAAACAGAAAACTTCTTTCATGCTACTAGGAGCTTCAGGAAGATTCTTACAGCAGATGGAAAGAGCCCATATACATCCGGGCATGCAATTATCAGGAGCTAATTGAATTTGAGGGTTAGCTCTATCATTAGAGGGAAATGAGGCCTATCAATGTCTCCCATATATGTCTATACACTCTGCAAAAGATATGGCACATGTTTGGATATAAGACCCCTGAAGTATTAGATGTTGCTACTCTTTAGTCCATAGAATGATGGTGACAATGCGTGCCCCAAAGTGGGTGTTCTACATCTTTCAGACAGTATTTCTGCAAGACACACTGGAAATGTAGCACAATGATCAAACCAGAGGTTCTCAACCTGTGGGTCACTTCCCTTGGAGTTGAACAATTCTTTCTTAGGTGGATATTTACAATATGATTCATAACAGTAACAAATTACAGTTATTAAGTTACAACAAAAATAACTATATGGTTAGGGGTCACCAAAACTGCATTAAAGGGTCACAGTCTTAGGAGGCTTGAGAACCATTGGACTATACTATAATGAATGGAAATTTTGCTGGAGGAAAAAGGAAGAAAATTAGAGAAGTCCTGCCTAACATGTGGGATTAAGAAGGGGAACAGAACATATATTGAACTGTATTTTTAATTCAACAAACAAGTACAAGAATAATTTATTCTGTCTTAAAGTTGGAAAACAAAATTCAGAAAAATTAATGTATAGGTGAGGGGCTCAATTCCTTTCGGTTCAATGAAAACACTGAATGATTGATAAATTCAAGACAAATGCTGTATTCACACTTGAACCAATATGATCACAAGTACACTTCACACTGTCCCATTAATTAATAAGTATGACATCATGCTTAGCCAATAGGAAGTTTGTACCATCATCTTCCACAAAGTCCACTTCTTCAGAGAGATATCTTCACATAGATTTCCCTATATTTTCTTGATCACAAACACTCTGTCCAATTTTTCTGTTTGCGAGCAGCCAGCCATGATACATGAGCAACAAATTACGGAAGCTTAGCTTGCAGAGATGGGATTTAGTGTAATCATCAAACACAGCAAAGGTAATCTAACACACAGTTAATGGTATGGACAGCCACTGTGAATTATGCTAATTAGGCATAGACGGGAAGCAGCTCAGGAAAGTGATTGCAATTAATATTATTTTACATGGGCAGAGAGAACAAGTCCAAGATGGGGTGAGGAAAAGGAGAAATCGGAGATTCCTAAAGACTTCTGCATTTAACCTGGTCCTAAGGGAATGTCTGTCAGTCAGAGCAGGATATGAGACAAGTCATTTTTATAATAAAAGCTAAAGTACAGGAGTGGCATTGAAAAAAGTTGATCTTTTAAAGCAGATGAATGTTTTATTTGTGTGTGTGTGTGTGTGTGTGTGTGTGTGTGTGTTGGGTTGTTTGTTTTTTACAATAATGCACAGGTCTGTATCAGTTTCTGTTGCACAGCAAGGTGAACTCTAGATCATCATAGTTGAAGTGTTCATTTGGCCAAAAAATATGTGCCAAAAAGAGAGGGTTTCCAGAGCAAGTTTGTCTCTGCTCTACTGGATGTTGAGCTGCCCACTGTCACTGTGGCCACACTCATGGCTGCGACTTGGAGCTGGCTTTATTGGAACCCATGGTTGCTCTTATTTGCCTTCCCATGGACGGTTCCAGCTTCCTCAGGAAATGGCGGCTGGTTCTAAAAAGCCACCATGGCAAGGAGCCCAAGCAAAGATAATCACCTTGTCATGGGGGTCATGAACCATCCCTCTAACTGAAGTCCCAGTTTACCCATATTCTGGGAGGGAAGACACAAGTTCACTGGACTTACTCACACCACAAGGTGAGTGTACCGGAGAAGGTGATGCTGAGACTGCTTGGTAAACCCAAACCTTACCTCACAGACTGGAATTGCGATGTGCTTTGAGTTGGAGTGTTGATTTCAACTTTTAGTTAGTATTGAGAAATGACTCTGACCAACAGCCTTTATTATCCATGTCATTTGTGGGACCATATTACACATCTTGTATCATGTGTTTTATCATGCATGTCTCCACAGAAATAAAATTTAATAGACTGAGAAATGCATGTTTGAAAGAAGACACTTAGGAGAGGGGAAAGAAAGGCATCCAGAATTGAGAGATTTACTTTTCAGAAATAGTATTGCAATAATTCTCTTCCTACACATCTTACACATCCATCTTGCAATGTGGTTTTTGACTCTTCCTGGTGAGATTTGGAGTTTGTATCACCCTTCTCTTGAATACGGGTAAACCAGAATTTCAATGAGAATGGTTCATGACTATGTATGGAGAGCATGCTTCCAAGGGCTGACAGCCATGGTGGCTTTTAGAATCAGCTACCATTTTCCAAGGAACCTAACATACCATGTAAAGCTAAGTAAGGTGGACCAAGGTTCTAATAAAGCCAGTTCCCGTCACAGCCATGTGTGTGGTCATGCTGATTGCGGGCAGCTCAACATCCAGTGGAGCAGAGACAAACTTGTTCTGAAAACCTCTGTCCAAAGCATATGTTCTTAGCCAAATGAATTGTGTCTTCAGTCATGATGTTGGGAGTTCACTTTGCTGTAAAACAATGACTGACCTGTGGGTTATTGTAAGAAAAACCAGGAATCTGTTTCAAAACATCAGCTTTTTTCAATGCCACTCCTGTACTTTAGCTTTTATTATAAAAATGATTTGTCTCATATCCTGCTCTGACTGACAGACATTCCCTTAGGATCAGGTTAAATGCAGAAGTCTTTAGAAATCTCTGATTTCTCCTTTTCCTCACCCCATCTTGGACTTGTTCTGTCTGCCCACGTAAAATAATATTAATTGTGATCACTTTCCTGAGCTGCTTCCCGTTTATGCCTAATTAGCATAATTCACAGTGGCTGTCCATACCATTAACTGTGTGTTAGATTACCTTTGCTGTGTTTGATGATTGCACTAAATCCCATCTCTGCAAGCTAAGCTTCCGTAATTTGTTGCTCATGTATCATGGCTGGCTGCTCGCAAACAGAAAAATTGGACAGAGTGTTTCTCAGTACAGGAAAAGCTCTGTGGAGAAATCTCTCTAGAGAGGTAGACTCCTGGTGCAGACGAAAACCAGGGAAAGTCTGAAAATTCCTCCTCACTGTATTGAACAAACCCTGAGCCTAGCCTCAATGTTGGGTCTGTTCATCATTTAGTGTTTCCATTTATAGAAATAGATATTGAGCTTAAAATTACATATTATCTTTACTGTTTAACAGGTCTTTTGTTTCAATTCGTTGGCATCATGGCCTAAGTAGAACAAACCAAGCAGAACATTATGGTGAAAAAGCACTTTACCTTAGGAGAGAGAAGGGCAGAAAATAACCAAAGCAAAGCTTTGTTTTGTATCTATGAAGAGTTTAGATTACAAAGTCATGTAGGGGGTATAGAAAGTGGCTACTGACTAGGAAATTGGGATTCTAGCTCTAGACAGGAAAATGTTGGCTTAAAAAGTAGAACTATCCAAATCTGTGATTATGACTCAGTCAGCCAGCTGACTATGAGATTTCCACACGTCACTCTTTGTTCACACTTTTTCCCTTTCATTTTTTTTCTCCCACACTTTTAAGCATCTGAGTGGTTGTTACCACGAGGAAATGGTGATGATCCAGGTGATTGTATGTGACATTTAAAACTGAACAGCCAGGCATTACGTATTAGTCTTTTAAAAATCTTCCTGTGTGGAGGGTTTTGGGTTTGTTTCATATATTATATAAAGTTCTTTTGTCCGATTTATTAAGAACTGTATCACGAGTGGGGAGATGGCTTAGAAGTTGAGAATATTTGCTGCTCTTCCAAAAGAACCAGATTTCGTTGTCAGCACCTATGTTTGATGTTTCATAACTACTTGTAACTCCAGTTATGGGGACCTAATTCTCTTTTCTGGTCACTGTTTGCACCGTGCTCATGTGCACATATCAACACCCACACATACATAAGCAAAAGTAAAAATATAAAAGAATTACAAGGATATTACATATGTGCCTTTGCCACATTGTTTATACTTTTTCTTCCTGTTCTTGTTGGCACATCAAGTCACAACATAAATGCTTCCTTCAGAAGTAACCATACACTAAATTGTTGGGCTATAATTGTCCTTTATCTAAGATGCTTTTCTCCACATCCACGTTGAAAAATTAAGAATAAGCCACTGCATTTTATGAACTAGATTCTCTGATCTTGAGTTTACTTCCGTTGTAGCTTCATTCTGTTGCTGTGGTAAATACTTTGACGAAAGACAGAAAAGGGGTGGATTAAGGGGTTTTCTCTGGTTTCAGATTCCATTTTTGTAGGATAGCCACACATGTGTGAGTGCTTTAGACATCTGGGCTCACCCTATTTACAGTCAAGAGAAGAGAGAACCAAGCTCCTATGGTTCACTTGCGCCCTGCCTTCATATGCTCAGCTAGCTTTTCTAGCTTTTATATCATTTAGGGTTCTGCTCACGAAGTGGTGCCACCCTAGTAGGCAGGGTCAGTTCACAGTCAGGCCAGTACCTCGCAGACACACCTACATGCCAGACTTGCATAGATACTTCCTCAACTGATATCCACACCCCCACCGTCCTGGTTCTAGTTTGTAGCAAGTTGAAGTTTGAAAGCATAAGGTAATAAGAAAAGTAAGCTCTTTCACATGGACAGATTCAACTTACCACATGTAAAAATGTCTTCCATTCTTTACTGTCTTACTAAGTAAGTTTATACATTTTATTTTTCCAGGAAACGTACTCATCTACTCAGTAGCCTTTGTAATGAATTAAAAATTGAAGCCATTTTTGCCTCTGGACATTTGAAGCATTCATTTTATTATGAAAGATCTATGTGAGAACCCCCCCCAGAAAAAACTGAATTCAAGAAATAATGAATAATACTGTAATCATAGCAGCTCATTATTTTGTTTTTAAACTTGATCTTCCACAAGGTTATTACCTAGAGTTGAATATTAATGGACTTGGGCTGTCTTTATGCAGAAGAGATCTTAAACAACAATGTTCATAAGGAAGGACATTAATCAGGGGGGAAAAAGCCTTGTTTCTAATAGTGTTTGCATAATAGCTACCCTTGGGTGTGTTGCTCGGCTTAAAAATAAGTATCCATGCTTTCTGTATCCAACACAATGAGAATTATTTGTGGTTATTATTCTGTTATACAATTTCCTATGTATTTATGGGGATATCAAACTGAGAAGCTGCTGGAAACTTGAAGACACAAATAGCCTTGCTCAGGAACGACGTAGGGTAGAAGGTGCAGAAGTTGAAAGGGAGTCTGCTTGGAGGATTGGTAGCAAAGGACCTAAGAGCAAGTCATAACTGACTTCGGAAGGGAAGAGGCAGGCGGGCCTGCTAAGGACATTCGGATTCTCCTCTGATCTGACTTTAACTCTCCACTTGCTCTCTACCCCTTGTAAGAAACAATGCAAGAATCTGATCCTGGCCTACAAACACGTGCTTCAGTGGACTGTGAAGCTACAGTACAGTGATGTGTGGCTGCCCTCCACACAGACCTCTGTAGCTTCTCTCAAGCACTGTGATTCCAAGTCCCACGCCTTCGTTGGGATTCTTCCCTCATCTTACCAGAACTTCCCAAACCTTCCTTGCCAGTTAATTCTACTTATCAGGCATAGGTTGGTTTAAATGCCCCATCCTCCACAAAACTTTCTTTGACTGTACTACTAGCCATAGGTCTTTATGTGGACTGTGCCCTGTGAGTTTCTTCTATTTCCTTGATTTAATTATTGTGTGCATGTGCCAAGTTTGATTTTTTTCATAAATGTTTTAAATAATGACCTCATCTCCTTGCAGATTTCTCCACATCCTCCCACTTTTTATGAGCACTTGCATTTGTGCCATAGTGAACACATTCCGTATGGCCTTGAAAACATAAACCGTGCTGCTGTTTCATCTTCTGAGTGGGTTACACAGGACTGTAGGAACAGCTCGTTCTCGCAGCCTCAGATGCCTTATTTCTTGTCAAGACGGTTCGCGCTGCCAAGGGAGCTTTCCATAGTGTGACAATCCCAACTCATTTGTTCCTCCAAACTGAAACTGCTGACCGTGTTTCTCATCCCTACTTTTTTGTGATTTGTTATACAGTTTCTGTCCTGGAGGAAAATACCTCCTCATGGCTCCTTGACCTCTCCTTCACATCTGAATATGTTATTTTAGCAGAGCTGCACATGTCCAGCTTCCCCTGACAAGGGAAGTTGTCAAGGGAAGGCCAGGATTATCCTTGTCAGACATTGCATTCTGAATGATCAGTTTGTTTGTGTGAGTGAGTGTGTGTGTGAGTGTGTGTGTGTGTGTGTGTGTGTGTGTGTGTGTGTGTGTTTGTATGTGTATGTGTGTGCATGTGTGTAGACTTAGGAGTGCTGAAAACTATCCCTTCTATCTATTTATAAAGCCTTTTAAAAACTTTAACCTTGAGGTGAGCATTACAGCTGTAATTTGCCAAGGAAGAAAAAAAAGGCTTAAACTGTTCATGTCCAGCAAATCACACAGAATTATGCCCTGATCTAGCCCTCTTTCCACAGCACTACAAACTTAACTCACAGTACCTTCTGCTACTTTCTGTGCGTGTCATAGTGCCTAGTCGGGCTCTCCCCACACTGAGTTCAGTGCAGCAGTGAACAGAGCCTTAGACCTAGGTTTATGGTGCTGGGGCTGTGATAAGCCCTGGGGCGCACGGGATTTTCATAGGCTCTTTGGACATATTAATTCCTTTTCTATCGCTCCCATTTTCTCCACTTCTTGCTTCTTTTTTTAAAATAAAATAGTGTTAAAATAATTGTTTGCGTGTTATGATGCATTCCTGTCACCTCCATGTTTCTCATCTCCCCCCCCCACGCCCCCCATCAGCACCCCCTGCACTCCCTACTAATCCATTCCATGGCCATGACCTCCTGTCTTGCTGTGCCGCCCACTGACTTGTGCCTTTTTTACTTGGCTCTATGAGCTGATGAGCCTGTGTTTTGCAGAGGGAGACTGTGTTCATCATAGATGCTTCAAAACCAAGTGCACATTGCTTATAGCTTCTTACAGAAGGGAACATTCCCTCTCCCCTTTCTGTTCTACAGTTTCCCCTCCTTCTTGCCTCCTGTTCCTCCCATGTTCAAGCAGCCATCCTCTTCTCTGTAGGTCTTCAAGGCTTCTGGCTAATAGATGGTGCTCAGCCCTGCGACACTGACTATATGGACTCTAGAACAGGACTCTCAAATGTGCAGTAGGAAGCCTGAGAGCCAAGTGGCAGCTGGGGTGCACTCTCTCTGTCTATGTCTGTCTGTCTGTCTGTCTGTCTGTCTGTCTGTCTCTCTCTCTCTTATTCTCTCCCTCCCTCCCTCTCTCCCCCTCCATCCCTCCTCCTCCCCTTTCCCTTCCCCTTCCCTCTCCCCTCTTCCCTCTCCCTTTCCCCTCTCTCTGTCTCTCCCTGTCTCTCCCTGTCTCTTCTCTCTCTCTCTCTCTCTCTCTCTCTCTCTCTCTCTCTCTCTCTCTCTCTCTCTGTGTGTGTGTGTGTGTGTATGTGTGTGTGTGTTGTCCATAGGTCAACCTCAGATTTGGTTCTACAGGAATCATCCACGTAGTTTTGAGACGTAGTCTCTGCGTCCTGGGGCTTCCAGGGTATGGTAGGCCTGCAAGACAACAAGACCCGGGAACCTGCTAATCTTCCTCCCTTACACTAGAATCCCACACTCACGCTGCCACATCTGACATTTTTTTGTGGGTCTTGCTGATCAGACTCAATTCCTCATGCTTGCACAGGAAGTGCTTTCATGAATGAACCATAGTTCCAGCTCTGTACTCCTTGTATTTTTGATCTGTGCTCCTAGACTTTAATTGATTTGAATTGAGACATTACTCAGATAAGAACAAAATAACACTTTGCAAAATAAAACTTAAGCATTTTTTTCTCTAAAGCTTTATGATTTGAAAGGCCGAGTCCATTGTTTGAATAGTTTCCAGATTGGCACGCCTCCTTTTCTGAAGGCATCACTTCTGCACACGCAGGTAGCTCCCTTTAGGAGCCACGATTGTCTTTAGATTGTTTCCCTCAATTTAACTCGATTTTCTCATCTACTTTCTACATACTACATGCATAAGCCTTTAGAAACTTCAGTTTTCCCTTATAAGTAACTTAAGTGACACAAGATTCTTAGTCTCATTTCCATCATGGGCACCTACTAATTTAAGGCCAGGCCTGTGACTATTCTCCAGAGAATACAACTGAAATAAGTTTCCTCTTCTTCTCCAATCCTCTTAACATCTGTGGCAGTGAGTGTTTCCCACTACAATATTCACATTCAAAAGAGCCAGAGATATGCTCAGTCTCTGGGGAACAAAGTACAGGGAAAGAAAGGAGGAACCACGGTGTTAACCCTTTCAGCTGGCCCACAGGGTCTAGACTTCTTCTTTTGAAGTTGTGACAACCAAGGCTCATGGAGTTAAATGGTTTTCCCAGTGTCGCACACCTCTTCAGGTCAGAGCTAAGATTTTAACCTAATGTGACTCCAGATTTCACACTACCTTTGCAGTACTAGGATGAGAAGGGGCTCAAGAAAGTGTTAGAATCGTGGGCATGGCTGGTGCTTGGGTAGGAAAGGGCTTGAAGAAGGGAATTTAATATGTTTGGCAGTTACTCTCTGTTCCCCTGGTAGAGATCACTTCTCATGGAACCAATCATTTGTAGCTTTCCAGTGAGAGGGTCTTCTACTAATGAGACATCTCTCTTTTGTCTTTCGCAGCAATTTTGCAGGCAGTCCTAACTGGTGACCTTATGAAGGTAAGCCAACCTGCTACCAACATGTTGGGGATTCTTTAAGAAGCTTAATTCAAGCATGCCTCGTGAAATTGTCACGATCCAGTCTATAAACTACTGTGGAGTAGATGAAGAGAGGAGGAAAGATCTGCTTTTGAGAAACGAGTAGAGAGAATGAGCGCTCACCACCCTGCTTCTCCTAACAGCAAAGGAGTATGGTAGATTCCCTGGAGTATAGTAGATTGCCTTTGGTTAGTTTTTAAAAAATAAAAAGACTGTATTTTCCCATGATACCATGGTCATAGTGCCTAGAATTCTGCTTTCTAAGACTCACATTTGAAGAATGTGTGTGAGGATATATATATATTTGTATATGCATGTATTTATATACGTATATGTATGTGTATATATACATATATATACATACATATATACATATGTATATATGTGTGTGTGTGTGTGTGTGTGTATATATATATATATATATATATATATATATATATATATATATATAATTTCTTACATATATATTTAAGAAATGCCTGGGTAATACCCAGAAATGCATGTACCAGCGAGAGCTTGCAACTGTTGATGTAGTTGTCTGCTTCAGATGTCACAGCCAACTGGGAAAAGGCTGTCTAGTCCGTTTGTATGTTTCAGCTTGTGCTTGTATCTTCTGGTAGATTGAGTTCACAAGGAGTTAGGTGTCAACACCACAGCTAGATTGCCTGATTTCAGATCTGGCCTTTGCCATTCACTCTATGTAAATGTTTTATACCATAAGTGCATTTTCATGATGCCTTAATTTCTTTGTCTGTGAAATGGGATCACAGTCTTATTTCTTCCTTGGTTTATCATAGGACTGGATGTAATCACATGATAAGACTGCCTATACTATTCATGTTGCATAGAGAAGTGCCTAAAATGTTAGTTGGTTTAGTTTTTCTATGTAGTACTAACCCATTTTCTTCTAACAACACAGCTATTAAAAATATTTGCCATGATGTAGCCTGTGAATTTTTGCTAGGGGGTCATGGCTGTCTGCAAGTCTCCATGTAACTAACTCCAGCAATGCTGGCATACTCTGCAGTGGTGCTGGCTGGCTCTGAATGGGGGATATTCCTTTCCCATCATGGACATACAGTACAGGCCAGGAAACCAAAGACCATAAAAGGAAGCTGAGAATTGTGTTTTCTCCTTTCTCCATATCATACTTTCCCCTTTCCCTTTCCTCTTCTTCCCCCCTCCTTCCCTCCCCTCCCCCTTCTCCTCTCTTCCCTTTCCATTGAAAAGCACATCTGATGGATAAACCAGAGAATGCCTGTTCTACACTTTCAGAACATCACTAACAGAAAGCAGAGAGAGGGAGGATTGCCTCTGGATTGGTCAACTGCAGCCTCAGTCCTAGGATACTGACCATGTTGCCTGTACAGGTTCCCACTTCACTGTCCCAGGGCATTGTTAGCCAGGAGAGAAGCCTCATCCTTAAACAGGTTTCCTGGGAGTTCATGGTCATTCCTCTTCAGTGGGCTAGCCAGTAGCAGTATACAGCTCTGAAAGGACTTACCTTGGAGTCTGTGGAAAGCAAGAACAGCTGGTGCCCTTGAACACTTCTGACTCAGTTTGTAATCTAAAGCTCTTTCCATATGCTGTTATTCTAGCACAACAACTCCCCATATCCTGGAGTGTATTGTTATTCATTTGAAAATATTTTACTGAGAATTGCTTAAAATACAAAACAGCACTATATCTAATTCGTTATCCTGGCACAATCTACATTATAATTATTCCCTGTCTGAGGAGTGACTCAATAATGCCTTATATACCATGAAATGAGATAGAGGGGGAAGAACTTTTCTTTTTCAGTCCTCTCTCTCTCTCTCTCTCTCTCTCTATATATATATATATATATATATATATATACAGACTCTGTATGAGAAATAGAAAGGGATTAGATGGGATAGAGAGAGAGGGGAGGTAGGGGGATGGCACAAGAAGGTAGAGCAGACTCCAGGAGATCCCTCCCATGCACATGTGTACATGACACACAGAGTACTGATAGGCTGACTTTACTTCTCTCTCTCTCTCTCTCTATATATATATATATATATATATATATATAGAGAGAGAGAGAGAGAGAGAGAGAATATACATACATATGCATGTATGTGTATATATACATATATACACATACATACATACATATGTATATATACATATATATGTGTGTATGTATGTATGTATGTATGTTAGGGATCCATTTATCATATATATTTCATTTTCTCAATTTTATTTTACTTCCCTCTTGTGTATAGAATGTACAGTCCATATTTAATATTAAACAGACTCTGTATGAGAAATAGAAAGGGATTAGATGGGATAGAGAGAGAGGGGAGGTAGGGGGATGGCACAAGAAGGTAGAGCAGACTCCAGGAGATCCCTCCCATGCACATGTGTACATGACACACAGAGTACTGATAGGCTGACTTTACTTCTCAAAAGGCACATCCAGGACAGCTGATCCAGACTTGGTCTGGCTACATCAGCATTGCCATTATCATTGGATCTTCCCACAAAGCAACAGTGTTGCTACAAGATGCTGTAGCTGAGCACAGAAGATTCTCCTTCAGATCTCTATGCTGCTCCTTCCTGTCTCTTCCCCCAGAGTTTGAGGATATGGATTCCCTCAGCTCCTGCGCCTCCAGTCCCTCTGATCAGCCGCTCTTCTTGGTTGGATTTCTAGTTACCTTTTCTTGGCTCTTTGCAAAGCTCTGCTCTCTCCCCTGTACCTTCTGTTGGCCATATACCGTCTCTCTCTGCAGTCAACACATTTGTTCTTCCTATCGGATTCAGAGGCCAATGAGGCTGGTGGCTGACTCATTTTATTATTGCTTATGTGTTAGCTTTGCTTATGTGTTAGTTCTTGAAACCGGCCCTGTTAGTAGGTTTGTCTTCAGATAATCTATGAGGAACTTCACCAAGTCTCCTCTTATGCTGGTATTCCAATCTGGAGAATGGTGAAACATTTGCATTTTGTAATATTCGATGCTTCAGGAACTCGTTGTTTATCTTCGTTTGTCCACTTTCTGGTGGCTAAATCCTTGGCCTTCCTTCTGGCTCTTCTCACACAGAAGCAATGACATTCACACCATTGCTTTGGTTCGCATTAGTTAATGATCTTCTCTAGCCCTGTTGGGTGTGCATTGCCTGATTCTCAGAAAGTCTCAGGATGGAGCAGAAAACCTCCCTCTGAGTGTGTGCATTAGAGTGTGTGCACATTGTATATGCATGAATACCATATACAGGAAAAAGAAGCATGTGTGTTCATGCCATATCAAAGAACAACAAGACACAGGAAAGGAGCCTAGAGGCTCAGAGCCACGTTCTTCCTGCTGCAACAAATGCTGGATGGATCTCAGGAAACCTTAGTTTTCTTCTGAGAGTCAGGGGCTCAGAAGAGGGGGGGTGGAAAGCCAAACATTTCTACTTCCTTGAGCTATTTGATGCAGACAGACCCTTTCCAGAGTTACATGACACTAACCATCCATGTCAGTGATGGAGGGATGGTCCTCTGTGTCCTCTGAGGCTACAAACATCTGTGGTTTACTAAGTGACTTTTCTGTGTGACCTGGCCTTGGGGCTCTGATTCCTGTTCTGGGTGCTGCTGATATTCTTTCCCTGTGTCTCTTTTTTCAGCTCATGGAAAGCTATAAGAATGGAGGGAGCTTACTAATTCAGGGACCAGGGCACTGTTCGCTCCTTCATTACGCAGCTAAGACGGGCAATGGGGAGATCGTGAAGTACATCCTCGACCACGGTGAGTAGGCAAGTCTCCAGGGGTCACCGTGAAATTCTAGGTAGCACCATCTGTACTGACACTCCACATAACAATAACACTCACCAATTGTTTCTCCAACACTCGCTGTTGGTACAGGTAAGACATCTTAACCAAGCAAAATAAATAATTTTTACATCCAAATTTATAAAGGGGAAGGATTTGGGAAAGAAATTAATTTAAAATTTAAAAGCTTTCTAAAATGTTATCAGTTGCTGGGTACTGTGGTGAATGTCTTCAATCTCAGCACACAGCAGGCAGAGTAAAGTGGATTACTGTGAGTGATTCACCTGGTGAGGACAACCTGGTTCACATAGTGAGTTCTAGGCCAGCCAAGGATACATAGTAAGACCCTGTCTCAAACATAAATAATTAAAAAAATTAAATTCTTTTTTAATTTCTATCGTCATTTATTTTTTATTGTATTAATTTTTTTCCCTGAATGTATGCCTCTTTACCATGTGTGTCTGGTCCCTGTGGAGGTCAGAAAAGGGAATCAGATCCCCTAAAACAGGAGTTAGAGATGGCTGTCAGCCACTGTATAGGTGCTGGGATTTGAACCTCCATCTTCTGCAGGAGAAGCCAGTGCTCTTAACCACTGAGCCATCTCTTCACTCCCTATTTTAATTTATAAAATTTAAGTTAAATTTTAATTAACAAAATAAGACCTGGCATAGTTGTCTTTATTTTGTAGAGGTTTTTTTTAATATAAATTATTTGTTTGGACTCAGCGGGGTAATCTATATTTGTGGTTGATTCTTCTGCAGATTCCTGTGTGTCCTACCCAGTTTTTCTAGTTTCTTAGTTTTTGTGGTTTCTTTTTTATTAGATATTTGCTTTATTTACATTTCAAATGGTATCCCCTTTCCTCATTACCCCTCATAAAACTCCTATCCCCTCTCCCCCCTGCTCACCAACCCTCCCCCATACTTTCCTGATTTGGCATTCCCCTACACTGGGGTATCCAGCCTTCATAGGACCCATGGCCTCTCCTCTCATTGACTCTCATTGATGTCTGAAATGGTCATCCTCTGCTACATATGTAGCTGGAGCTATAGGACCCTCTATGTGTACTCTTTGGTGGGTGGTTTAGTCCCTGGGAGCTCTGGGGGTAATGGTTGGTACATAATATTGTTCCTCGTATGGGGCTACAAACCCCTTCAGCTCCTTGGGTCCTTTCTCTAGCTACTCCATTGGGGACCCTATGCTCAGTCTATTGGTTGGCTGTGAGCCATGGGTATTTTGATCCACCTTCCCAGAAGGATCAAAGTATCCACACTTTGGTCTTCCTTCTTCTTGAGCTTCATGTGGCCTATGAGTTGTATCTTTGGTATTCTGAGCTTTTGGGCTAATATACTCTTAACAGCGAGTGCATACCATTTGTGTTCTTTTCTAATTGGGTTACCTCACTCAGGATGATATTTCTAGCTCCATCCATTTACCTAAGAATTTCATGAATTCATTGTTTTTAATAGCTGAGTAGTACTCCATTGTGTAAATGTACCACATTTTCTGTATCCATTCCTCTGTTGAGGGATATCTGAGTTCTTTCTAGCTTCTATCATAAATAAGGCTTCTATGAACATAGTGGATCATGTGTCCTTATTACATGTTGGAGCATCTTCTCGGTGTATGCTCAGTGTATGTATCACTGAATCCTCAGGTAGTACTATGTCCAATTTTCTGAGGAACTGCCAAACTGATTTCCAGAGTGGTTTTGCCAGCTTGCAATCCCACCAGTAATAGAAGAGTGTTCCTCTTTCTCCATATCCTCTCCAGCATCTGCTGTCCCCTGAGTTTTTGATCTTACCCATTCTGACTGGTGTGAGATGGAATCTTAGGGTTGTTTTGCTTTTCATTTCTCTGATGATTAAGGATGTTGAACATTTCCTTAGGTGTTTCTCAGCCATCTGGTATTCCTCAATTGAGAATACTTTGTTTAGCTCTGTACCCCATGTTTTAATAGGGTTTGTTGGTTCTCTGGAGTTTTGAGTTTTTTGTATACATTGGATATTAGCCCTCTATTGGATGTAGGATTGGTAAAGATCTTTTCCCAATCTGTTGGTTGCCATTTTGTCCTATTGACAGTGTCCTTTGCCTTACAGAAGCTTTGCAGTTTTATGAGGTCCCATTTGTCAATTCTTGATCTTAGAGCATAAGCTATTGGTGTTCAGGAAAATTTACCCTGTGCCCATGTGCTCCAGGTTCTTCCCTACTTTCTCTTCTATTAGATTAGATCCAGTGTATCTGGTTTTATGTGGAGGTCCTTGATCCACTTGGACTTGAGCTTTGTACATGGAGATAAGAATTGATCAGTTTGCATCCTTCTACATGTTGACTGCCAGTTGATCCAGCACCATTTGTTGAAAATGCTGTCTTTTTTGTCCACTGGATGGTTTTAGCTCCTTTATCAAAGATGTCAAGTGACCATAGGTGTGTGGGTTCATTTCTGGGTCTTCAATTCTATTCCATTGATCTATCTACCTGTCATTGTACCAATACCTTGCAGTTTTATCACTATTGCTCTGTAGTATAGCTTGAGGTCAGGGATGGTGATTCCACCAGAGGTTCTTTTATTGTTGATAATAGTTTTCTCTATCCTGGGATTTTTATTATTCCATGTAAATTTGGAAATTGCTCTTTCTAACTCTGAAGAATTGAGTTGGGATTTTGATGGAGATTGCATTGAATCTGTAGAGTGCTTTAGGCAAGATGGCCATTTTTACTATATTAACCTCAGCAATCCATGAATCCCCATTCTTCTGCAGATTCCTGTTTGTCCTACCCACTTTTGCTAATTTCTTAGTGTTTGTGGTTTGATTCTTATTTGTGTTTTTCCCAAGTCACACTTCATTCTCCTGAGAAAAGCCTGCTGCTGCCATGCCCCATGCGGCCCATCAACCTCACCTCCTAGAACGTGTACTAACTGGGTTTGCAGTTTGGTCTTAGGTCATTGCCAATATGGGGGCTATTGGTTTAGCATCTGCCTTCAGAAGCCCTTTGGAAATATAAAGGAACACCACTCAAGTTCTCATGCTTATAATGTGACTAGAAATAGAGAAAACCAGGGGTGTTGTGTAGAAGGGGGAAAGGGCTCACTTGGAGATGTTTAAGGGCAAATAAATGAGACTGTTTTTGAGACCTGGTTCCACAGAAAGCCTAGGTGACCCTCCTGGGTCACTGATGCTGAGACTGCTTACTTTACATAGGCAGTGTTCTTACCCGCCCAGCCATCTCTCCCACCATCCATGCTTACTTCCTTTGCACAGACATATAGGCCTCAGACAGAGGGCATATTAATGGGTACTCGTACCCTTTGCTTCTCCTTTTATGTACCTACGGACACTTGCATCCTTTCACTTAATCCTTCCCTCATTCATTCATTCATTCATTCGTTTTTCAGGGAATCTATGAGGAGTAACTAGTAGAAACTGTTTCCTATGGCTAACACATGCAAATCTGCACTGAGAGGAAAATGGATTTGATATTTTCAAGCATTAGCAGGCTGGGGAAAAATACAAAAATTGGGTGTACAAATAAATTCAACACAGTTGAATGGATGTTTCAGGTCCAACTATAAAACTACATACAGAGTACGCAGATACCATTTGTCAAGCTCACATAATAGATCAGATGCGTGTACAGAATACAACATATAATTAACCTCTGTACTGTCTTGTCCTGTCACATTCTGACTACCCAGTCTTTACTGACCATGGATCTGAGGAACTGCTGGGCCCTTCCAAGGTACCCAAGTCATCTTGTGTGTGGTTCTTTGAGTTGGTTTCGGCTCACAGCATCCCTCGTGCTCTGAGCTCCACTCTGTTTGGTCCCTTCATTGGATGTTTAGGGAGAGGAGTGTGATCTGTAGCCAGGAGGACACCTTCCGATCCAGATCCCCGAGAGATGAGCTATCTCAAGAGCCAGCAATCCCTTTCCTTCAGAGGCTCCTTTAAGATGACGGTGGGCTATGGGCTATGAGTGGGCTGTGGTGTGTTCTGAGAAAGCCATAGGAGGCATCTTCCTTTGGACTTCTCTGAGGCATGCAAAACACTGCTTTCTTTTATTGAAAAAGAAAAAGCTGGAATCTGGGCATTTCAAGACCTGAAAGCAAATAAGGAGGAGGCCGAGGGGGAGCAATTCCAGACAGGGCAGAGGCTGTGGACCCAGGGATTCCAGCAGCGAGGCTCTCAGTGGTTCCTGCCTTTCAGCTCCTTTCAACCATCATTTTTACTGCTGCCTCCCCCTAGTTCGCCCCTCTAAGACTTTTGTGTGCTTTTCTTCCTTTACTACCCAGCATTCTGGTTTTTTGTTTTTATTCTTGCTGTGCCCACCCCGCTGCCCCCTACTGTTTCCCCAGATAGAAACCCCACTCACGCATTTCCTCTTTATTTCAATAGAGTATTTTGTCTTCCCTCCTTTTCTGACTTCAGTCTTTTCTGTTTTTTTTCCACCCTCCTCCCATTTTTTTCTTCTGTACCCAGAGAGAAAGGACTCCCATCCTGCTGAGACAGGATGACAGTGCTGTTAGCATTCCCAGTGCCAGCTCCCTCCACATCTGTGCAGCCTTTGTCCTGTGACAGGGAAGGATTTGGAATGGTCTGTTGGCAGCATCAGGGAGACTCATGGGAAATGAGGTCCTGGGAGGGAGTCTGTGGGACAATGGAAGAAAGAGCAGAGGGGATTTGGATGCATCAGTAGGAGGCAAATTAAAGAATGCGTGTTATAAAAGGCCCATCATATAATACATATACACTGCAGATGATAAAGTCATGTGAACAGGATGTGGGGTGACTAAGTGAGAGTTCACAGATGTAGTGCAGAATAGCTCGACTTCAGAAAGTTTCAGTTGTGTGTGTGTGTGTGTGTGTGTGTGTGTGTGTGTATGTTTTACAGCTTGAATATATACAGTGTTCTTCACAGGCTCATGCATTTTTCCCATGTGTGAGCACGTGGATCCCCAGCTGGTAGTGGTATTTTGAGCTGCTGTAAACCTTAGGAGGCAGAGAGGTAGGTGGGGCTTGATGACACAAGGCCAACCAGTGCTCTCTGGCTGGTCCTATGGAGCAAGCATCCCACATGCCTATGTCATCATGACCGAGGCTATTCCCATGTCGTCCCTGTCATGATGCCCTGTTCTCTCTGAAACATGAGCCCAAATACATTCTCCCCTACTTTGCCTCTGCTGTATACTTTCCCACAGAGAAATGAAAAGAAACTAATACAAATTCCCGATTTCCAGACCTTTCCCTATATGCTACAGTGTTTTAAACCCATGTTTCTGCTGTGGGTCTTTCTCTGAAGGGAAAAACAAAAATATCCAATATTGACTGGGATCCAACGTTGTTTTAAAGCATCATTCTCAAGTGATATTTTTGTCCCAGACACTTCTGAAAGTTAAATATAGTAACCCATTGCTGCTAAAAAATGTATGGTTCTAGATATTAGATATAAATCATTACCACTCTACACAGTAAATTCTACTTATCTCCTTTGGATAGGGAGTAAAACCGGAGACACTTGAGGCTCCATTATCTGCCCAAACTCATGCAAGTGTATGATACAGTTTCTGTCTCTGTATTTAAGGTGAAACTCTCATAGAGGCGTTCTACCCTAGTCCTTCAATAAAGGCTTCACACTTATCTTCTGGTGCAGGATAGCTGTGAGACTGAAAAAAAAAAAAAAGAAAGAACAAACAAACAAAACAAAAGCCAACTTGGAGGGATAAAATGCAAGGATTCTCTGTCAGTTACTTTTCTGTTGCTGTGATGAAAACCACGACAAAGCAAATTCTAGAAGAACAGGTTACTGGTCTTACGATTCTAGGTTAGAGTCCATCATAGAAGTGAAATGCAGTCACATGCGGCAGGCACGGCAGCTGGAGCATGTAGCGATAGCTCATATGAGGGAGAGAGAACAAACCAAAAGAGGAAGAGGCTTTGGGAAGCTCCAGGTCTGCCCTCAGGGATGCTCTTTCTCCAGCAAATATGTAACACCTAAGCCTCCCCAAACAACATCACCAACTGACGACCAAGTCTGAAAATGCCTGAGATTGGGGGCACATTTTCATTTCTACCACCACAGATGCCTTTGTATAGGTAGAAAACTGAATTATCTGTTGATAGTTTAGTGTTCTTATTTCAGATTCCCTGCAGGAAAGTTCATAGAGCATCCATAATGGGAGATATATATAAAATAAATCCCAAGTCCAGCTCTCAACCATTGATAACACATTGGGAAAATACAGTTCTATTTATTTATTATCATTTTTCTCTGAGACTCAGATTAACGACAAAAAAAATTAGGTGCTGTTTCTTAAATGCATTTTGTCTTTCAAAAGAAAGTTGGTGTGGGTTTCATTGATTATTTTTATCTTTTTTGCCACCCATTTTTTGAGCTGCACATGAAGACTGCTGACTAGGTCAGCACGGTGTTAAAGCACAGGTCCCCACAGGTCAGGGCAGTTCAAACCAGGATGAAAGCCGGTAATCAGATGTTTCTGCTGTGGACACCTTTGCGGTTGTTGCCATCCAAAGATAACCCTTTAAGCTAGCAGTGGCTCTCAACTTCCCTAATGCTGCAACCCTTTAACGCATATACATCCAGGCCACAGCACCCTTTTCAGGTCTCTGTTAGAACCCCCATCCTCCCTGCTCTTCTCCGCTGAGAAGGGGGCGGGCCTGTCGGATACCATCCCACCCCCAGCATATCAAGTCATCACAAGACTAGGAGAATCCTCTCCCACTGAGGCCAGAGAAGTGGCCCGGTTACAGGAATGGGATCCATAGGCAGGTCCAGCTCTCTCAAGCACAGGTCTCTGCTCCCACCTGGAATGATCCGCCTGCCGCCCTTCCCCACTTGCATTGGCGATTTGCTTGCCAGTGTTTTGTTTTTGTTTTTGTTTTTTGACATATCAATATTTATTGAAATACTAGGGGAAAATCCATTTCATGGAGAAACTCATGGCAACAACCAACATGACAATGTGTATTTCACTGATACAGTAAGAGACATTAACAAGTGACCATGGCAACAACCAACATGACAATGTGTAGTTCACTGATACAGTAAGAGACATTAACAAGTGGCCAACTTCACACTCTGAACACTGCATGGGTTCAAGTCCAAGACAGACGCAGAAGAGCCACAATCCAAAGACTCAGACTTTACAGTCTGTCTCTTTACAGAGACCAACTACAGGAAACCCAGCTCAGTTGAAGACCTTTTTTCTTGAGTCTTCCTTTATTAGAACATCCTAGAATCAATAAGGCAATTGGCTAAGTCACAAACTGGCTTGCCAGTGTTTTAAGTGTTCTTTAACCCTCCTATGATCTATGTCATGGAGGATAATGGACGTTGGGTTAATTGTGCCTGTCATATCAGAGGCATTTCCTAAACACCGAAGTGGAGTGTTGTAAGAGCACAGTGCCAGCTTCCAGCATTGGTGGCTTTTTCTCTTACCTCTGCCAGCCACAGGGTATTAAAGAATAGGAGAGGAACCCTGGCAGGCCACAGGGGTGCCCAAGCCAGGGTGATCACTCAGAGCTGCAGTTGTGGGGATTCTGGTCAGCTACTATGAGGAAGGAAGCCCTTCTTTTCCTCATCTTCATCTTTAGATTGTTAAACTATTGCTGCGTTAGCCCAGTTAAAATGCTCTCTGGTCCCTTACCAGTACCAAAGCATAGACCCAGCAAGTCTTGGGACTCACCGTAATGAAGAGTAGAGGAAAAGGCGCTGCAAGGTCTTTGTTGCCTTGGTCACCGCGCAGAGGGCAGCAGGGGCGGGAAGTCAGCTGCCAGGTAGAGCCGTGATGCTGTGTTCCTGGAATTCTCTACATAAATGGCTTAAAGTGCTCTCTGAAGGCAGCCGGAGCTCTTTGGATGGAGCTGGAGGGCCTGTGATCCTCTCACTCCTCATCTTGTGGCTCTCCGACCAGAAATTGAACAAGCCTGGAGTGCGTATATCTCCAGAAATGGAGTCAACAAGTGGCTTCCGATTAAGTGAGAGTGAAGTGGCTCTTTTATGTCCCCTTCCTTCACAGATGGTTCAGTGTTTTGAGTTAATTTGGTCAGCTGTGGTGTGCCCCAAAGCACTACAGTTGTTGCACTAAAGTTTATGGAGCATTTAAGGGGTGCCAGACACTTCTACTCAGATGGTTATTGACTCTGAAAACTCAAGGTGAGGGGAAATGTTACCATTAAAGGATCCATAGAATATATAATTTAGAGGCAGATGGAAACAATAAAGTGATTCTTATCTTCCAGAGATTTAGAATAATTCAGTTAAGCAATCGAGACATATATTTTAAAAGAAATACATACCATAAGGTAGAACCTGTAGCAGCATAGGGCTCAGGGAAGGCTTAGAATTCATTTGTCAAATGTCTCTTTGGACATTTGCGAATGACCTTGCCACAGTTGGGCTTTGAGGAACATTTTAGTTTTAGGTACAGGGTTAGGAGAGGGAAGGCTATCATGGATAGGAAGATTGGGAGACAGGCTTAGTATCGGGGTAGGCCTGAGAAATACACAGGTAAGCCATTGCTAGTTTTTAGGCAAGAAGGTGGAACCTCATCAACACACTAAGGGGGGGGGGTCCATGAGGAAGGCCATGAACACCATCTAAACATTTGAGAGAATTGACAGGCAGGGTATATGGAAGCTTAGTGATGATATGTAGCTTTAATAGTCTCTTTAGCAATGGTTTCTGCATGCTAGCTGCATTCCATAGGAAGATTCAAGGTGACTTAGCTCTTACATAATCAGGAGAGTTACGGATTCTTGACTTTCTCAACCACTTCCCTGCCAGAAGCAGTCATGATAAGAAACTTATGACCTCTTCTTTATTTCTTTTTAGTTTATATATAATAATTTTCAATGATAATGCACTCTACCAACATGGCTCACAAACCTCAAGGGTCGTGTCTCTAACGACTAGACTGTCTTTGGTACCAGGACCATATTTGGAACTCTCAAGCAGATTTATTCATCAACTCAAACATTTACACATTTGGTTAGGACCAGAGTCAATGTTCAGTACCAAGGGAGGACACAGTACTGAGAAACAAAACAACAACAACAACAACAACAACAACAACAACAAAAACATAAGACAAAACTTCAAGAGGTTTATTATTAGAGCCTCAGTGTATAGAAAAACAGCTAAGCTGATGATTTTAAACAGTTGGATAAGTTTCATGTCAAATAATGTAATTATCAGCCTTGACTTGCCTTGAATGGTTTCAATATGTCTGATAACTTATCTTACTTCAGTATGACAAGTAGAACCTATACATAAAGAGTAGGTGCCATATTGGTAGAGAATGGTGTTAGCTCAGAGGGGCTTCCACGGAAGACATGTGTCTAACTGATACCTTCAGAGTAAACAGGTAAGGAATTTCAAAGAAGGAAGTAGTAATCAGACAGTAGACTGACAAAGATCCCAAAGATGTTTGCAGAAGGAGGGAATTAATTGCTGACCAGACACTGAGAAAGAGAAAGGCCAGCACATTATACATTTCCAGTCTGACACTTGGGAGACTTGTCATGCAATCACCTGAGATGTATCCATGACATTCCATTTTGAAAATGGAAATGTTCAAAAAGTAGACTTTTATCCTATTTCAAAAATATACCTATGAGACAATGTGTGTGTGTGTGTGTTTCACTTTTCTCATTACACTAATGGACGCCCTCTCCTGAAGCTGGAGAGTGAGAGACCCGAGTCCACTTGATTGCCTTTTCATCTACTGAAATGATGAATTTTCAGTTATTATTTTCCAATTAATTTCATTTCTTCAATTTCACAGTGTGTAGGTCCATGTGCTTGTGTGTGTGCCTGTGTTATGTGTGTCTGTGTGTCATGTGCACGGTGGCTCCACACATATACATGTGGGTGCATCCACCCATGAGGACATCAGGGGAGGATTTCCGCTGTCTTCCTCACAACTCCATCACTTCATTGAGACAGAGCCTCTCACTACTTGGGTAAGCTGACTGGCCACTAAGATCCTGGAATCTACCTTGCTTTCCCTACCATTGCTGTGGTTACAGGCATACAGGGTCATGCCCAGCTCTATAAACATTTTCTTAAATTTTCATGCTGGAGATTTGAACTCAGAACCTCTTGTTTTCATAGCAGGCTTTCCTATCCACTGCGCCATCTCTCCAGTCCTCCTGGAAAGAGTCTTGATAAGCAAGGCCACAGCATCCTTTCCCTCTCCAATTTTGTACATATTGACTGGTGTGGTTTGGGAAACTGGTTATAATCTTCTTACTCTCATGTTGTCTTATGATTAACCCTGTCACCAATTTTATTTTTTTCAGTTATTATTTTCCTCATCATGCAAATTATTCACATGCAGATTTTCCGCGAACAGTGTTTTGGGTTATATTTTTGACATCTCATTTTTTTTGTTATTGTTTAGGACCTGCGGAATTACTGGATATGGCAGACAGTGAAACGTGAGTGTTGCCTTCCCTTATATAGTCTAAGCAGTCGTGTTCAAAGTATATCTAGTCCATGAGGCATAGCAGATGGTTTTAATTTCACAGAATAAAATCCAACTTTAAACTGTTTAGATGTACAGGGGTAATCTGCTTTACAACAAAACCCAATAATTTCTATTGTGATGATTATATACATAGTCAGTGCTATCCCTTTCATAGCCTGGAGCATCCTACCAACAAAATTCTTTTACACGGACTGGGACTGGGACTTCTGACAATAAATATGCAACAGTTTTCTCACATACGATTTGTGAGAAAATGAAGCCCCGATGCCTTAAGACATTTGCTGCATGTAATGGCACAACTTCTCTTTGTCAGTCTGATAGACCAAGTCATATGCCACCCCTGGAGAGCTGGAAGCACAGTTATTCAAATAGTTATCAGCTCTGGGATGGTTCCTAAACTGACAACGGTTTTGCCTTTCTTTATTATTCCTATGACCTCCAAATAACTATTATTTCACTAACAAAAGAATAAGAAAGCCGGGCAGTGGTGGCACATGCCTGTAATCCCAGCACTCTGGGAGGCAGAGGCAGGCGGATTTCTGAGTTTGAGGTCAGCCTGGTCTACAGAGTGAGTTCCAGGACAGCCAGGGCTACACAGAGAAAGCCTGTCTTGGGGAAAAAAAAAAAAAAAAAAGAATAAGGAAAAGATCAACAATCAACTCTGAAAGCCAGAATGGGAACTACCAGAGAGTTTCAAAAAAGTTAGACCAGGGATAAAGATGAGTGGGTTTAGGGAGAAATGACCTGGTAACCAGGGAGCTGATTGCCAATAGGAATGGAGAGAAGGGAGAGCAAGTGGGACAGGATACAGCTATGAGCTGCTGCGCACAGAAAAACGAGCGGCTGGTCCCCAGAGATGGCGTGCTGGCGTGGCTGTACGCAGGGACACCATTCATCCCGCATTGGCTTCTCCATGGTCGACGTTTGATTTTTCATGAAGCTTATTGGCATTAAACACCTTTATACCCTGGAACTCAGAGTGGCGATCTCTTCTTCCTTAGCCCACTTGTGAGACAGATCTGTCTTTTCCTTTTGCCACTTCCCACATGCACTGGTCCCAGGCCTGTTGCATTCATAGGAGAATTTGAGCCTGTGAGTCCTGCTGGAGACTTCCAGAGCCTCTCAGATATTCCCTTATCACTTAGGAGCTGGTAGAGTAGGGAGAGAAGTCAGCCTGGCTCTTGAAGCTGAGTTCTCAGGATATACTTCTGAAAGTCATAATGGCTTCTTCCATGTTTGAAGAAGGAAGGGAGTGTGTGAACTACATAGAGCTCCCTTCATGCTCTCCCTTAAGCTTTTAGATGTATCTGCACAGTTTGCTTGCTAAGTATCACTGAGTGTATCCTAAGTATAATAGCTGTGATTTAAAAATTATCCCCAAGCCACATCCAGTTCGGACAAGAGGCTAAAGTTAGATGTTAGGTCTGTTAGTGAGTGACTTGAGGAATGTGCAGACATGCCTGGGTCACCTCCCTAGCATGTATATATTCTGCTGGTACAGGTCTCAGCTACTCACAAGGGAGGGGGCTAGAGAGCACACGGCATCAGGAACAGGGCAAGGTGGGCCCCTCAGCCTTCGGCTTTCTCTGTCACCTCATCTGTCTCCAACCCTTGCCTGGTTTCTTAATCTTTGATTTAGGGGTGAGACTGCACTGCACAAGGCCGCCTGCCAAAGGAACCGGGCTGTATGCCAGCTTCTGGTGGACGCAGGAGCATCTCTGAGACAGACAGACTCCAAGGTAACAGGATGACTGAGTGCAAACATCCTCCCACTGTGAGAGATTGCAGGCACAATGGCCTCCACTTGTGCCCACAGCACAGGCGTCCTTTCTGTGCTCATGGAAGGGCCTGGAGCTTTGGGAAAAAAAGGAGGAAAAAATAGAGTGCTTCACTTAGAGAAACTGCAGTTTAAATGTAGAAGCACAAAGGGAGAGTGTGTGTTTGCATGCGGTACTTTATAAACCCCACATGCTAAAGAGGGGGCATGGGACTAGAGGTGTTCCACTGAAACACCAGCCAGCAAGGAGTGGAAAAGTGAGACTCACGGCCAGAGAATGGGGATGAGGCTCAATGAATGCCCTAGCCTGGCTACCAAGAAGTCCCTTTAGCACCAAATTAATGTAATTTAAAAAGCTAATATAATTTATGATCATCTTCAACAAGAAACCCAACATAATTTAATATCCGTGATTTGCACTGCTCCATGCATGGCTGCCCAAGGGACTGCCCACCTGCTGACACCCCCCAGATGGTGGGAACTCACCTTGAGATGATAAACCTGATATATCCACACCACTCTGTATTCCCCCCCCAAAATTTATTTATTTAATTTTAGGTGTGTGTTTTTATGTGTGAGAGATCATATGGATATGTACCACATGTGTTCAAGAGTCTATGGAGGTCCAGAGAGATAGCATATTCCCTGGAACTGGAGTGACAAATGTCATCTACCATGTGAATGCTGGGAATCAAACCTGGAGCTTCTGCAAGAGCTCAAAATTGCTGAGCCTTCTTTCTAGCACCAGTTACCTTTAATTTTCAGAGTCTTTATATGTGTGTTTTCTTACATTATTCCATAACTGTAAATAGTAGAAGTTAGCATGAAGAACTCTTATTGACAGTAATGGAAGCAGGAAGCTGGAGGAAGGCCGACTGTTGCACTAATAACTCTGTTGACTTGTAGCCTGATAGTGTCTGAGCAGGTCAGTCCTCCTCATTTGGTGACAGAATGTCCCACTGCCTCAGAAGGACAAAGAGTGACAGAGTTCACTGTCTTATATCACTTCCATAGCCTGGGTTCCTGCCTCACAATGATACTTGTAGCAAGGAGTCTTGAAATGTGGTTACTTTCTTAGATGAGCTTTTACATTTTCAGAGTATGTGAACCTATTAAGATGGTCTTGAGGACAGAGACTGTTGGTAGAGTGTGTAAGCCACCTTGACCAGAAAGTGCTCATGAGTACAGGTAGGGCACCAGGAAAAGTCTAGGTCATCCAGATCTGTTGCCTTCCTCAGTAGATTTAACTGACAGAGAATCTCCAAGAGATGGAGCTGATACAGGGACAGTGGAGTTCTTGTAACTCAGTGGAGTTGAGCAAGGACAGAGACAGGACTAGAGACAGACAGACAGACAGACAGACACACACACACACACACAGAGAGAGAGAGAGAGAGAGAGAGAGAGAGAGAGAGAGAGAGAGAGAGAGAGAGAGAAGAGAGAATGAGAATCAGTTATAGGGGTCTATCATCTGTTCTGAGAAGCACAGAGTTTTGAAGGACTTTGAGTAAATAGCAAGTCACACACTAATTATATCTCTATAGTTCCAAAGAAGACTTTTAAGACATGGGTGAGTCTTTCATTAAACAGGACCAGATATTGAGCCAGTAACTCTAGCCATGGTATGCATATGTAGACTTTAGAAGCCTGATCATTGTTGTAAACTCCCATTAGATTTCATTAAATGATGAGAATCTATATCTATATATCTATATCTATATACATATATATACAGTGTGGGTTCTCTCAGAGAGTGGACCTCTCTCACTTCTGAACCAGTTATATTACATGGAATTCTCTCCTCCTCTGGCAACCCATTGGAATCCCGGCTCCCTGGCTGCCTCAGCTTCCCCCTAGGCTCACCAAAACCATCTTGGGGAGGACAGATACATGCTTAAGTGGCATTCCTCCCAGAGGCCATTACAGTGGAATGTTTCCGTGTTTAACTGAATCCAGAAACACACACCTTGCAGACAGGGTTAGTCTGGGCCACACAGGGAGGAGTGGCCTGGCAAAAGTAACTTGGACCACAGCAGAGCTGCTGTCCACTCATCACACAGTGGCTGGGCCTGTACACAGTTCAGAACCAGAAACCAGGGAGGAGACATAAGAACAAGAGGAACAACCTGGAACTCATGAGGTCGGGCCTGGGGCCTTTTATTTTTTACGTTTCTTAGATAAATGGACTTAAGGTATTTGAGACTTATATTTTGAATTATGAAAGTGTATTCATTTTTCGAAATATAAACATCTGATTAATTTTTATGATCATTCACAGAAAACTAGACATATAGAAAAGCACATAAAGGAAAACAAAAGTCACTTGAAATCCCCTCACTTAAAGCTAAACGTGATTAAACTTAATTTCTATTTACATATAGGTATGTTTGCTTGACTCTCAGTTTTTAAAACCAGGTAGAATCATATCATACATGTTACTGAACATTGTAACTTTCCATTCAAGCTAACGATCTCTAGACCTTCCCACACAGTCATGTAGCTGTGCATCACTCCTTTGTCAGAGTCCTGTAGTCTTACTGTTCTGTAACCCGGTGCTACATAAAAGCTGCATATGCTCGTGAATGGAACTTCTTTTGGAACCCTTAGGATAGAGGCAATGTCCTAAGGGATCTTTGTTCTTAGCAAAGGATTTACTACTACAAGTCCGCTTAGAGGTTCACTTCACCCCACTTTTCTGAATATGTGGAAGGTAGGAATGTCAGCCTTATCATTATCAAGTAAAGGTAAGATTGTGTAAGGCCTGTTATAAGAATCTTAAGTTGCTGATTCAGTACTGAGTGCAAACTAAGTTAGTGAACTCTTAGGGAGAGTTCTAGATGATCAGCCTTCCAGATGAGCTGTGGGTTGGCCCTCCTCCTCTTAGCTTCTAATGCTCAGTTCCCAGCATTCAGCGAAGAGTAACCCTGAACTAGAAACATGGCGCCATGTTCCGTGGTTTCATTCAGTGTTTCCTCTGTCCCCCTCTGAAAAGTACTTGACCCTCAAACTCACTGCACACAGTTTCTCCCCGCAGTCTCAGGGACACTCCATGACTTCTTGTTTATGGAGACATACCCTGTCCCATTACCCTTTAACTTACCACCACACATTGACACGGTTCTGATCCTACATGTAAATAGGTTTAAAAGCATCTCATACGCTCTGAAGCTTCCAACATGGAAGGGCTCTTTGTAGTGACTCATCTTCGGCTAATCTGTGTGTTATATAAGGACACCATCTCAATCCAGCTGTTTGTTTCTCTTCTGCTATCTATAGGGAAAGACACCCCAAGAACGAGCACAGCAGGCCGGGGACCCAGATTTGGCTGCTTACCTAGAAAGTCGACAGAACTATAAGATCCTCGGCCATGAGGACCTGGAAACTGCTGTTTGACTCTGGTAGCCAGGCAAGGAGAACTCGAGCCAGCGTATCACCTGCGCCCTCCCAGATACTGGGCAGCTCCGCTGGAAGAAGCTAATGGAGTCCATATCTGCCTCTCTCCCGCAAGGATCTATCTGAGAATACGCTACCAGATTTTAAGGGCTACGGGGATGTACAACAGGACATGATAGCCCACTGAGAAGGAGGCAGGCTGCCGGAGACTTGTGGAGCACACGCTCCACAAGATTTGATCCTTACTGCTTCTAGCAAGTAGCATGAACTTCTGTGTTCACTCATCTAATTTATTTTAAAGAGTCTGAGGATTTTCATGTAAATGGCACTGCTCTGTCCTCCCTCTAGGCGTCCACCCTTCCCCTGTGCCTCATAACTCTACTGTAATCACCCATCGATTTAGAAAATATGCTTTCGTCTCTTTATTTTCAGTCTTCCAACCACAACATTGTCTGACGGTCTTTGAAACCCTCCCGGATGTCTTACAGAAATATATCTATAAAACCACTTCCATTTGCAGACTAAATATACCAAGACTAACTAGTGGCTTTGCATGTCCCCCCACACCCACCCCCACCTCCACCCCCACCACCTGGTTTCATCACATAGGAGCTGGGAGGTGCCACAGGGCGAATGTCAACTTGCGTGCTCTGTCTCTGGGGTACAGTGACGTAGCGGGAGCTGTCTGAGCTTGAGGTACTTCAGAGATGTTACCTAGAGGTAGCCCAGACAGCTGGGCTCTTGGGGATAGGAAGGCCTGGTTCCGCTTGGGCTGTCTGGACAGCTCTCCACTGCCTGCGTGCAGCCATCTTTGCCTTCTGCTACAGCAGAGATGAGCCACGGAGTCAATGAAGCCCCATAACTAGTTTACAGAGCCGTGGGATTCTAAGTGCTGTTTCAACGACAGGATTGAACCTGTCCTGGACAGTGGTTGTAGGAAACGGAGCACTCAAATGTTCAATCCTAACCTTCATAAAACGATAAGAGAAAGCAGTCTAATTGACTGGGGAAAAATAACAAAAATAGAAGTAGCAATGTATGTTACAAAGAACAGCCTTTGGCATTTTGGGCTGAGGCTAATAACCACAGGCTCATCGATACAGTGGTGAAAGGGGGTTGGTGTGTTTTTCTGAGAGTTCAGTTTTCATGACATCAGGGAAGGCTTGACCCAAGGACAAAGCCTCATTTCACCAGTTCTACAGTCAGACTCTCGGATGCCTGGCCCTTCCTGGTCTGTGCTTGACCTTTTGGGTTCTGAGATCATGACTGATGACCCCATTTTCTGTGTATTGGGGGAGTCTATTTTGTTCCTTTTCCTACTTTATTTTCTCCTGGCACAAATTTCTTAATATAAGCCACGTGGCAGAAATGATCTGTAGAATTGTCACTTCTGTTTATGCCTGGGATCAGGTGGGACCTGGTAATAAGGAAGAGAAAGTATCCAACTTTCTATCCAAAATCTCTGTGACTTAGGGGGAATGTTGCAAATTCAAGTGGGATGTGTAATCTTTTCTTTCTGCTTTCTTCCCTCTTTCTCTTAAATACATCGAAATGCTTCCTCTGCATTTCTGCATGTGATCTTTACCCTCCCAGTCCAGTGGGGACAATTTACTTATCAGAATCACATATCATCGTTTGAAAGGACGGATATGAGGTACCATATTACGTGTAAGGAGTCTCTGAGTGCTAGGATCCCATTACTAGAGACTCCCGATAGTCATTTCAAGATCAAACTTGGCGTCACATCTAGCTGTGGGGAAATGGGTTGGCTAAGAGTAATGTGTTTCTAGGCATCCATTTCAGAACTGGAACTCTCTCTGGACTAGATCATTTCCAGGAGTTGAAGTCACTGGGTTTCAGTTAGGATTTTTTCAGTTGTTGGGGCTGTCAAGGAAATATGTGATGACAAACATAATCCTTAGAATGGACTGGAATCTGGCTTTGAGTGGAGCCTTCCACCCCCTAGATTGAGCCAAGCATTTGGCCAAGCAGTTGGTTACCCAGCTGGTCACTGCTGAGATGCAGGGCTATATTTTCATCAGCCACCATCTCATATTTCTCTGAGAAGGTTTCAAAACAGCCCAGAGAAAATTTAGGATAGAGGTGGTTATGGGCCAATTCCAATAACTCTAAGATAAGTAAATCAATCCCTAGAATGAAGGTAGATGTGGTACTGACTACTGTAAGGGTCCCAGTGTTGTAGAAATTTATTCTCAACCCCCTAAAAATAATTTAGATCGTGCATATCTGCCGAGGAGCAATATACTATACATGATCCAGGTCTGGAAAATATAGCACCTATAAAACTGGGGATGTCAAGAAGGTGTGAGCAAAGAAGCCACAGATTTCCTGATTTAGCAACTTTAAGTCTACCTCCTGTAGGATGTTGTGTTTTGTTTTGTTTCATTTTAGTTGTTTGTCATGTGTGATAGATAGTTCTGAGCATTAGAAAGAGCTAAAGCCACACGGTCCAGGAGTGCCTGTCTCTGCTTAGGTATATAATGTCACATGTAGTGAGCCAACAGGAGGTATGGAAGAAGATGGTACAGTCCTAGCCTCACATACTTTATCAGACACAAAATATATACATGTAAAAAACAATCTTTACACCCCCTGCTGGGGATGCTGTGCAGGGGGTAGGCAGCCTAGCCCATTCTCCGGTGTCCAGTCTCTTGAGTCTTCCCTGGAATTCTTCTTTAAATTAGGCTGGTGAGATCATGAAAAGTGAAGTGTCATTAAAAGAGAGCATTGTATAGCTGTAAAGGTGATACATTTTGTGACCTTGTATTACATAGACCAGGAACCATTAGCCCAATCCTTGACACTTGCACATTTGCCAACACAAGAGAGACAGGAGAGAATTAGTTACCCTAGAAGGATAAACAGCATGACTTGGAATCTTGCCTTGAGATTTCTGCTACCACCATAGAGGTGATGATTGAAACCCAGTGGGAGTTCTGAAGCAGAATTCAGCTGCAGCAAAATGAGTAAGAAATGGTAGAAGGCCCCTGTGCCCTGCTGCTTCCTGTTTTCCCAAGGAGCTGCCCAGGCACATTGGTCTGGGTTCTGAGATGCTCAACAGGGCAGTCCTTTCCGCTGGGACTTAGTAGAGACTCTTTTGCATAATAGATCTCTCAAATGAAATGTATTTGCTGGAATCTTTAGGATATTCATGTCTAAGAAAATAAGATATAGCAATTTCATTTTATCACATTAGTTTTATGAACACACAGTTTAGTTATGAAAGTAGCACATGCATTTTAGAAAAGTTCTAACTCTATGGGAAGTATCCCATGTAGAGTGAAGGAGTCCTCCATGCTGGTGTCCCATCTTAGTACCCAGCAAGAAACACGACCAACGTGGACAAACATGCTTGCTTGTATGTTATGTCAGAAATGCATCACTCATATACACATATCTGTACATGCAACATATAGCCACCCATACATAAATAGAAATGTATTTATTTGTACACATATATGGGCATATATGCCATACACACATATTGCATATGTTTAGAAAAGAAGACATTTTTAAAGCATGCAAATCATCTTTATGTGTATAGCTAACACACATCATAGGCAATGATTGGTAAAGAAACAGGATTTTCAGTTAATTGTTATTCCTCTATTCCTGAGCTTACTTCTCTCCCTGCATTGCTACAGTTGCACATGGATATTGTCAAAGTCATAAAGTCCATAATCAGTAAGTTCTGATTATTTATATGTTGCCTTCCATAATACATGAAACCACCCAGAGCCCTGTGGCTTCTTTATTCTATTTTTAAATATCAAGGCAGTAAAGGAGAATTGTTTCTTCTATGATCTCCTCACTGCCTTAAAGCTGAGTTTATAAGCCTAGCACCTGGTCAGCTTTCTAATGCTCTTTAACTAGGGCAAGCTGTTGTTGAGGAGAAGGGGTAGTTACTTGGGTTTGGTCTGAGGTTGGAGCAGCTTGTCTTCCAGTAGAAGCTAATTAAATCATTGAGCACAGCATGGTGTTTTATTCAGTTATGCTCTTTAAAGGTAAAAATAGATCATCGTTAAAAATGGATCACCATAACCACCAACTAAGACTGCTAATTGTTCTCTCCAACTAAATTATGTTCGTGTTAGGGAAAGAAAGACCATGCATTAAATTAGCTATCTGAACACACTGTAATATGTATTTAGTATAAACTCCCTCTGCCCACGTCTCAAAAAAGAAAATGCTGCCTTTGCAACTCTCGGTTCTTCTCAGGACTGAACTCTGCAATGAGCTGCTGAAATGTCTTCCTCCAGCGTCTTCACTCATGGCCTCACCCCCGCCCCCCCATACACACACTTCTCTGGCGGAGGCAACATTTCTGGCACCACTACCTATCCACTACCTATCACTTTGTTTCACAGCTGCCTAAATCTTCCCCAGATGTTATGATCAAAATATATCACGATAAAATTTCCCTTTGGGGGCAAGTACCAGTGTTGTCCAAAGGGGAAGCACATACTTGCTGGCCTTGGCTGCCTTATAGACTTATGACCAGCTAATTCTTAGAAGCAGGCTGAGATGTTTGTTTATTTTTTTGTTCTAGTGACCTTAGAGGTCACAGTCTTAGACACTCCTTCCACATCAGATGGTGTAAGCAACATGTGCTTTGACCATCACACAGAGAACTGGCTTATGTCTTGGTGATACCCTGGAGGGCAGCCTATGGATTTTAAGACTGTTAATGCAGCTTAACGAGAACCCTAAAACCAGAAATAAGAAAAGAATACTACCCTGGACAACCCGCTCATGAAGAACATTGAGATTTATCATTCTGAACCCAAAGAGGAAACAGAACAATCCTAAAGCTATTAAAGCAAATTCTTTATAGTAGAATCTGAATGTTGGATGCCGTGTTCCTCCAGAAGTACTGATTAGATATATATTCAATCAGGCCCATCCAATTATATGTTCAAAAACCTGTCTTATTTGTAAGTTTTTTTTTAAACTATTGCTTTCAAAATATTTATCACTTATTGTGATTCTCAGTGAATGAAGTGGGTAAACTACTTCTGCAGACAGGGAACAAAAAAAATCTAAATAATTTAAATTCTATAAGGTGTGTGTGTGTGTGTGTGTGTGTGTGTGTGTGTGTACTCTAGGGTACCTCAGGATGTCCTGAAAGTTCACCAGAGTCGTTGTCATGTTTGTTACTCATGTTTTAGTTCTGTACAAGCAAAGGTCGAATAGGAAAGCAATAGTATTATTTTGTATTTCCATTTCCTTGGAATCCTGGTAATGTTCTAAGAAATATCCTTGAAACTAAAGCTTTGAGATGAAAGTTAGAAACTCTACTTAAGCAAAGTCTAAGATTTATTTTTTTCCCAGCCTTCAGGAACTAAACCAGGAATAATAAGCAGATTTTTCAGTGGGTTTTGATTAAATATAAAGAAGATGAAGTAGGAGTTGCCAAATAGTGGAATGGGCATGCATACAGAGTTACAGGCTTTCGACATCTGGAAGCACTTAGGTGGGGGTTATTTGACCATCTTCAGGCATGTCACAGTAGAGACTCAAGATCCAAAGTGGCTGCAATTACATTGTTATTTTCTTTACATCGTTTTGAAAATGGCTTTGTCTGATGGCAACATTTGATCTTTATAAATTCATGAGAACCTTTATTTCTTAAAACCACTTTATACACAAGGAAGTTTAAAACCTTAGAGGAGGCAGTCTTTAGTTCTCATTTTTAAAAAAAAAAACTTTAAAACTAAGCACAGATTCAAGAACTCAGAAAAGGAGAACACATAAGGAGATAAAAATTCAAAATTCTTCTGGAAACATGTTGGGTGTTGATGAATATTTTTGGACAATCTCAAGAAAATCCTTATTGGAAATCTTACCACTTTTCCAATATAAAAAAATGCTGTGATTTGAGATTCTTAGAATTAACTGTAACCTAATCACAGAAGGAAATTCTGCTCAGGGATCTTTAGAAGCTAAGTAAATGTACATGAAAGGCATCATGGGAAATCCCTTGGCTTCTGGTACCAGCATGGTAATTGCATGAGAGGAAATTCAGAAAAAAACAGTGAGATAGGTTTTCTCTCTGTTTCCAGTGTTCCAGTACCTGGAGGCCAGTGGTGTCTGTGTTGGCTGCCATTGGTAATGGGAACCACTGGGACTCTCTTGTTTCTCAGCTCTTTGTTAGACACGCTTGTGGCTTACAATATGAAGTAATTTGAACAATTAAACTATTGTTTATTAACAACTCCCATGAGTTTTTTAAGTCAGTGTTTTGATAGTTTGATGCATTTTTGACAGTTCTGAGCTTTTATAGCTGAAACCATTCCATGCAGGGATAATACAGGTATGCTGTTCCAAATGAACAAACTGGGTCTCGGCATAGTGAATTCAACTTGCACAGAATCACACAGTCACAGGGTCCCCGCCAGATTAGAGAGCTCTTGAAATTTCAGACTAATGTATTCCAAATCAATGCTTTCTGGGATAATAATTGCCCACCTTTGCCTTCAATGGAGTTGGAGATCTGTTGTTCAAATTTCCATGATAGAAAGTTTCTCCATGAAAAGGAAATCCATCAGAGACACCACAGCCAAGTTGAGTGGAACCAAGAGACATCTTAAATTTAGAATTCCAGAGGATCCAGAGTCACGCCAGCATGAACAAATGTCAAACACAAAAAGTGTTCATGGTTTGGAAACTGTGGTAGATTTCATGCGAAGAAGCTAGTTCTAAGGTTTAATGACGTCTCTGTTTTGTTTGAGATTCTCTCTGTCTCTCTCCTCTCCCTTCCTTTTTGCCTCCCTCCCTCTCTGAATGAAAACACTATTTTGCCTTCTTTGAAGACTAATATTGTTTCAGAATACAATACCAAAAGGTGTTGAGAATGGCCCTGTCATTCAAAGAATGATTGATCTGTTTATGGGAGGGTGTAGGTTCAAAGTTCACCCTATACAATCACATGCAGAGACATTAAGACACATATGGGAAACCATGCTGAGCTCAAAGTGGAAAAATAGCTAATGTTCTCCCATTCTGATTGTATATTCTCCCAGGAGCGCCTATGGGCAGACTGGTGAATTTGTACAAGGATATCTGGTCCTGAAGAAAAAAAAAAGCAGTGCTAAGTTAGGAATAAGAATGTCCCAAGGAGATAGGTTGTTTAGTCCTGTCAGATCCAAGTTCTAAGGGATGAACAATGTGTGGACTCGAAACCAAGGGCAAAATAGATCAAGACAGGCATGAAAAGATGGTAGCTTTATTATGCACAGCTTTTCATTTCTAAACATTGCATCCAGAAAAATTCAGTTGGGCTTCCTTGAGAAACAAAGTGTTTTTCAACGGTTTCTTCCAGTGTGTAAGTGAAGATCAAAAATCAGCTCATTGATCACAGGAAAGTCAATCCTAATTTGTGAGGGACTTTGGAAAAAATTATACTATTTCCCAGATTTAGTTTTCTGTTATTTTAGACTGGAGTAAACCTTAGAGCCCATTTACTCCCAGGTTCCTGACAAATGGATGGCAACTTCTTAGGGGGAATTAAAGCCATTTTTGAAAAATATTATTCATTGCAATTATAGGCCAAATCCTTTAGAGGCAGAAATTCTCACTTCCTGTCTTTCTCTGTCTCTCTTTCACTATCTCTGTCTCTGTCTCCCCTCTACACACCTCTCTCTCTCTCTCTCTCTCTCTCTCTCTCTCTCTCTCTCTCTCACACACACACACACACACACACACACACACACACACACACTTCTTTTTCTGCTTGTCCTTTTGGTTGGGGCTGGGGTTTTGAGAAGAGACTGAAGACATCTATATTTTTCTGGTCATAAAAAGACTAGAGCTTTTCTATTCCCCTCTGTGACTAAATAAAACTTAAACTCATGACAATAGGCTAGTGTTTCTATATTTTTATTTAAGAAGATTACAGTCTTAATCTTCCCTTTGTCCATAATGGTGATGCCTGAGACCCAGTTTTCCGGCAGGGGTAGGGGGAAGAGTCAGTGTTCAGATACTGAGGAGATGTATCATATCCAGTGTTCTGCTCTGAGAGAATTTTAAAAACCACATTCTCTCTTCTCTCCTGGGTCACTCCTTGTCCTTGGCTTGGGAAATAAAAAATAAGAACAGAATTATAAGAAGAGACAAAAATTAAAGGAGGTATAGGCTCCCATGGCTATTCACAGTTGACACTCATATCTACACACTCAACAAACATTGGTCCTCATGTAAACCCAACATGAAGCAACTTTAGAGTGGCTTCCAGGAGTGTTAGCTGGGAAGTTTCAGTTTACACGGCTTAGTTTATCCTGTTTATTCGCATGACTGAATGTGAAACTTGGGGGAGGGGTTGGGGGGACCACTAATGGACAGATTTGTAGTAGAAATCCCAAAGGGTAGGATGTTGTCTCAGCTTTCTTCAACTGTACACAGATATTTTCATTTTGAGACAGGGTTTCTCCGTTTAGCCCTGTCTGTCCTGGAACTCTGTCTATAGACCAGGCTGGCTTCAAACTCACAGAAATCTGCCTGTCTCTGCCTCCTAAGTGCTGTTACTAAACTCAAACACTACCATGTGCGAGGCCTAGTTCACAGATTGCTGGCCCATAATAAAAGTTGAGAAAAGTAAGATCAACTTGAAGAATTTTACCTATAATGTTAAATGTATTTCCATCTAAACTATTCAGATAGCAGACCTTGTTATTTGAGGATATTAGCCTAGCTGGGGTTTTTTTTTTCTCTTTAAAATGGTAGATATGAGCTGTTTACAAGCAATCTCTACTTAAGTGAAAAATGCCCAAAGAAATGGCAGCCCTGCATTGTTTGGGGTTTTTGTTGGAGTTCATGAGCAGTTCTCACACATGCATTCTTCATATTTATAGTGTTTAAAGCATTTCCTCATCTGACACCTACTGCACCCTCTATAATGATCCAAATGGCTCCTGATCCTTCAGGTTTCCTATCAATGACATTTTTCATTTCCCACCCTATCCCACACATCTTACTGGTTGGACTGAGGCGCTAACCCGTGCACATAAAGGCTTAATTTGCAATGCATTTAGGATCTTGTTGCTTGCTGATATCCTGATTGTGAGTTGGGACCCAGCAGAATGTCTACCCCCAGGGGAGGGTGGGATGAATCTGGGGACCTTAAAGGACAAAATGTTGCAGTGCAGCAGAAAAACCATGTATGGAAAAGGTAATGTGCAAACCAGCCTCATATTTGTTAGCTCTTTTTCCAAATTACCAAGGACTAAGTGGACCACCAGGATTGCTTTGTGGCCCACAGCTGTTTGAAAGTGAGGAAGTGATTTCTATGAAGCATTCCATGGCTGATATGGCCATCAGAATGCAAACGTTTGGTGTAACGATTTTCCAGAGTGAAAAGGCTCCTCAGACATCCCGAGGACCACCAGCTTGAGGTGGGTCGCTCACAGAGGCTACTACCTGTATAGGAAGGAGGAAGGCCTGGGGTCATGCTGTAAAGGGCTTGTTTCTGCTTTCTGGTTCTGTCTGATTACATCCCACAGCGTGCCAGGCCGCTGCAAAGCTGCTGCAGGGTGGGGGTGCCCCCAGGAGCAGCAGCTATGGCAGTAGAAGAGGAAGTTTCATTTCCAGGAAAAGTGGAATCCAGATACTATGAAGTGGAGGGAGGGTGGGTGGGAAGGGTGGGTTGGGGAAAGGGAAGAAAGGAGGTTTTTTTTGTAATAAAGTCATAAAGTATTTTTCCCTAATTTTCTCGCATTTCCTATTTATATAAAAGAATCTTGATCACTGTGTTGCTCTACAGAGATTTTCAATGGAATTAATTTGGGAGACTGAATTAATCTCTGAAAAAGAAATTGACTAGTTATACTTACTTTTTGGACACTTTTTCTGTATTGTGAATTGTGTGGAAATGTACAGAATAAAAATGAAATATAATTGATTTGCTTCTTTTCTTTCTGATCCACCGTACAATAGAGGAGAATGCCAACTTTAGCTTTAGCTGAATTACTTCTTCTTTAGATCAAACAGTAAATGAAGAGTTGGCAGGCAACACTGGAAATGGATCCTAAATAAGGCATAAATGTTTTTGAAAAAAATCACATTTCTGCTTCTACAAAGAACTAATGAGGTCAGGTTTACCTTCCGGTCTTAATACAAATGGAGTATAAAAGGATCATTGTTAAAATGTTGAACCCTGGGTAATAAAGACATGTGTCCCCGGAAGATGAGAATTAAATGACACAAGGTCTAATTGTCCCTACCTCACAGACAGCCAATTATTCCGAGGTGGTGAGCACCAACAAGAGCAGAGCCTGGCAGACGTCAGACACAGGCTTGAGAGTTTAGGATATAAACCAAGCTAGGGCCTAGACAGAGGAGCTTTAGGAAAGAGCAAGTAAGACAGAGGCTCCCCTACACTATAGGGCTACACTATGTGTGTGTGGCGAAGCTACCTGGTCTTGAGAAATATAATAGTATTTAAACATCACGATGAATCTTCACATAAGGCTGGGAGTGTCCACTAGCCATAGTGGAAAATCTCAAGACTGTAGAAACCAGGGGGATGGCTCAGCAGGTCAAAGTGCTTGCAGCACAAGCTTGAGGGCCCGGCTTCAGATCCCCTGCCTGCATAGAAAGCTGCCTGTGACTGTACACAGATCTGTGTTCTCAGTTCTCGGGGACAAGAGAGTTCTGTGGCTTCCTGGGCCACCAGCCTAGCTCCAAGTCCAGTGAGAGAATAGTAGAGCCAACAGCCAGCCTCCTCCTCTGGCCTCACGGGGACCTGTAGGAGCATCCACTGCCTTGCAACATTTGCACATGCCCCCCCACCGCACCCCCCTACACACACACTCTCTCTTTCCAGACTGTTTTCTGGTAACCATAATTTGCATCATCTCTGAGATGGTTACAAAAGACACTTAGCACCCCCTAAAATGTCATGCTTCCATTTCTGGCACACCTGTGTATTAGGTGTTAGATGTGAATTTTATTTTCTCCCGCAGTGATGAAGTTCAAGTATTCAAAACTGATTTTCCATCTTTTAAGGTGCTATGTTCATGACTGGCCAAGCGGTATTAAACAACCGTAAGGCTACAGTACTTTCTTAGTGTGTAAGACAAAAAAGAAAAGCAGGACAAGATTTACATCCTCATGAATTTGGAGATTTCCCTAATTTTAACAAACGTTCACAGGAATGCTTTACAGCCACCTTAAAATTTTCTTTTCTTGCCAGTTTAATTAACTCTTGCATTTTCCTTGTTTTTAACTTGTCTACCCACAAATTGTTTCTTTAACTAAGGTCTGGTGAAATGAATAGTCCTCTTGCATGTCTGACAATGTTTTCTCTTTCCTTTCCTTGAACTTTATCTATCTTTAAATTTCGGTATTAGGCAGCATTTTTTTTTTCATTTTGGAATCCAGAGACCTGGACTAAGGAAAAGAAGGTCCTGCGTGCTCTGTGAAAAGTTGAAGCTAATTAATAAATACGACACACTGGAATGAGAGTCTCCTGCTAACAACTCAGGCTACACAATTTCATTTTTTCCCCCAAGGAGAAAACTGCAATAAAAAGAGTTTAAATTCTCAAAAAAGAAACAGCTACTGAGTGACTGGGAGATATCCCCAAAACCCAGGGAGTCACCTCTACTTGCATCCCAGTGCCAGGTGCACAGGCTTTGGATTCTCCTTCAGGCACCGCAGGGAAAGAGGAGGGCTGTAGGGCAGAGCAGATTGTTCTACACCAGAGCAGAACTAGAGACCAGCCTTGATGCAACGGCACCAGAAGTGTTTGTTCCTTCCAAGATCTGCTGAGGAAGACTGCAGGGGTGTGAGACAGTCTCAGGGGCCCTTTTCCAAAGGGCATCTTTGAACAGGAGATTGATATGAAGATGGGAAGAGCTTCAAAATGCTTATACTGGAAGCCCTCAGTCTGGAAGTCTCCACTAGCCTCAACCTTTAAGTGGGCCTTTTGAGTGGTGTTTGTTATATAGTCTTCATAATTGGTTGGTATATTTTTAATACTAATATCATTTAGATAAAATGTCTTTGCAATGAAGCATGGCTTTTTGTTGACTGCAAAATCCTTGAGGATTTTTTTTTTTAGCATGTGCTCATTTTCAGGGCCAAATGTTGCCAGGTTATTGGCACGACTAGCTATCAGTTCAGAGGCATGAAGATAATTTGCTGAGGCATATACAGATGGAAAGGACTGGAACTTACATAGGGCACAGATGTTCAATGGCTGCTATGTCTTACAACTACATTAAGGATATGATAATGATACAAGGAAGGATGTTTCTCCTTCAAGGATCAATCTGCTTACCTAGTGGGGTTTCTTCTCTCTTTGGCACTTAATGAATCAATATGGACAGCTCTGGGGTTGGCCCTTATGTTGCTGACTGCACACTGAGTGAACTTTGGCACGAGTCACTCTGCTCTCTGAGCCTCGGTTTCCTCATTTGGCAATTGGGGGAAAAATAGCATCAGTCAGCTTGAGTTGGTTTGCTCGAGAAATGATAATGGTAGAAAAAAAATTAGAACACAGCCTTGCCTTATTCTTTTGTAGTGCGTTTCCAATTAAACTTATAAATGGTGCTTATAAAAATAGTAGGTTTCCATGGCTTTTCAAACATTCTTACTATTAGCTATTCCCCCACCTCCTCATCCACCCTATCCTTGCATCCCCTCTCTCTGCTTAAGTTCCTGATTTATCACTCATCTTTGCCTTTAAATATGATCAGTGTCCTACGAGCATAGGTTGCCAAAATAAAACAACAGTGGTGCAAAGTGTGAGATATATCCCCTGAAGTTGTTGGCCAGAGGTGTTCTAGAGATCTCCCAAACAACACAGACTATGCCAGGGCTCTTTGCTGCTCGCCAGGGCTTGGTGCTAAGACTCTATTGCTAAAGGCATCACACACATTAGGCACAGGACAGAGACATGGGAAAATAGGTCAGTGCTGACCAGGAAGTTTCCTCTTCACTGGTTAGTTCTCATAGTGCTAGAAGTGACTACATAGGCTCCTGGGAGATGTAGGAGGGAGTCATCAATAGATTTGCCCAGCTATGGACACTGCCAGATATAATAATTGGCTTGGTATGATATGACCATGAGTGCATAATGACATAAGTGTTAGAGGGTAGCCGCTGTTTTCTGATTGGATTTTAATACTGCTTTACAGGCGGAAAAGGCATGTGTGGTATTGTAAATCTGGCCAAGATCAAATCCTAGTTGAGGAGCTCATAGACTAAATAGACTAGTATCTAACTGTTCTCTAAATTCATATCTCTATATCCATAAATAATCAAGCACTCAGACCTCATCAGAGAAGTTTCTCTGTGAACTGTACTGTAGTTAACTCAGAAACTCACAACTGGTTCAAGTTTGGAGAGCAAATATAAGTGAAATACTCAGTTACAAATAGGACATTATACCCCATCCCGTCCAGGCTCAGGGACCATTTTTTAAAGGGGGGGGATCCAAAAATGATAAGAGCCAGAAGTCAGAGAGGACTAGGGTCAACAGTGTCTTCTGGACTTAACAGAACCCCATGCACATATGAACCCACAGGATCTGTGGTCGCTTACACAGACCTATACAGATCTAAGCCAGTCGCCCCTGGTAGGTTCGCATGCTCTAGCGGTTGTCCCCACACCAATTGCTAACTGAGACACACAAATTGGATTTAATGTGTTAGTGTGTGTGTGTGTGTGTGTGTGTGTGTGTGTGTGTGTATGTGTGTGTGTGTGTGTGTGAGAGAGAGAGAGAGAAAGGGGAGAGAGAGAGAGATTAAATTGTGAGTGGGTGAGGGTGGTGGTGAGAATGAATTTGTGGGGAGGAGAAGGAATGGGAAGTGAATTATGATCAGTATACATTGTATGCACGTACGAAATTATCAATGAATTAATAAAACATTACTAAAGAATACAGCTTTTCATACTGTAAGTGCTTAAAATATTAGCTCTAAACTACCTTGGAGATGGTTATATTGGCAAACTGTTTATCCGGATCTGTAACCTTGTTCTTCTGAACTGTGAGGCAGAGGAGAGCTAAGGGAAAGGGATCTGACTGCTTCTCTCCTGGAGACACTTTACCTAGTCCTATGTATTTGAACATGAAAGCTGCAATCTGACTAAAACCCTCACTACTTAGGTTTCTCTATTGCTCTCTCTTAAAAGAAAAAAAACTTCTCTTTAAAAGTCATAGCCGTGCAAACTTTGGCAGCAACACTAAGGTTCCAATTCAGAAGACAGTGAGAGAAACTGTGGAATAAGCATCCCCCCAGTTTTGAAATGCAAATGGAAAGTTTTTAGCTCCTTCCAAGCCTATGTTCCTGTGCCATCAGTATGCCACTGTGATAGCCCTGGGGAGTGAACACACACAGAGCACACAAAACCCGACGTAAACGGCCGTGGTGAGTCTGCACGCCTGTCCTGTGCAGCGCTGCTTCAGTTCCATGTCTTGTTTTGCTGTTGCAAATTTTTCTCACCGCACATACTCAACTCTGAGAGACATTTGGTCTGATTCCTCGGGGCTTATAATCTTGGGGTACTTCTACAGAATTGGTGAGGGGAAAACTCTTCAACTAAAAGCTAAGGTTCACCATGATGACCATGGATATCCATATTAATTAAGCTCCGTGGATGTCACTGCTGATGGGTCTGAAAAACAGCTTATGGCTGGTTTCAATGATCTTCATAGAAAGTTCAGTGGCAAGCAGTTTGTCCTGATTTTTTTCCATTTGCTCTTCCAGTGACATACTCACCCCTGTGACACAGGCAATCAGGATGGAGAGCAGTAGCTACTCTCAGTAGTTCTGGTAAAAACTGCATACTTAGTCATCGGATGTAAAATGCCCATTTAAGTTTCCAGTGGAACGGTGAGACTGGAATAAGGGAATTTTCTAACTTTGATTTAAATGAGACTCAGAGTTTCCATTCAGCTTCTCTTGTCCAAAAACAGGTAGAGAGTAAATGCTGAGTGAGATAATTATTATCTGTGCAGTCAGAGAAGAGTGTATTATTTGATTTAATAGGTACACTCAAGAAAAGGGAGTTCTCAGAGATTTATTCTACATCTTATAAATTTTGTCTATGTTTAAAGTAATAAGCAGATGCTGTCGTAGTTTGGCCGATGAACAGGAGCGGGGTCCTCTGTGGCACAAATACTTTGAGTCTCAAGTTCCTCATGAGTGTTTCTGGTTGGTGGTCGTTTTACATTTCTGTTGCATGAGTTTCTTGGGAAGATCTAAACAAACACCTATCCACCCCAAACAGGGCACTAACGGCAAGCCAAAGGGTTGCACTCAAGCCCAGCTTAGTACACAGTGACTTTATTGGAGCTACTTGCAGGAGGATGGATAAAGTATTCCTTAGAGGACCGTGGTGCTTTAGTACTCTCTCCTGTTGCTGTGATAAAATACTGATGAAAGCAAGTTAAGGGAGAAAGAGGAAAGGCAAGGCAGTAGAGCTGGAAGCCTCTGTTAAAAGTCCCTCCCAAGCAGTGAGTGCAGACTGCTGCTCACCTCTCTTGCCACGGCATAGTGTGGGCTCCCATCCCAAGAATGGTATCACCCACAGTGGGCAGATCTTCCTGCCTCAGTTGCAATCAAGACACTCCCCCACATACATGTTCAGAGCTCTATCTCCAAGTTATAGAATCTTCCAAGTTGACATCACTGAATATCATGGTAGGTGACTCTAAAGCAACCAGCTGCATCACCTTCGAAGTCCATCCAGGCATAAGTGATGACGCCATAGAACCTCCAAAAATGGGAGTCCCATTATCCCATAACCTCATCTATAGGAGAATATAGACCCTAGGCATCTTCTAAGACTACATACAGGGTAGAGCAGGAGGAATTAATAGCTAGGATTATCTGTGAGATTCAAGTGATCCTCTCTCCTCTTCTCCTAGGCAGTATTACACAGTCCCACTTTCCATTACCATAGATTTAACTAGAACTACACTTTTTAAAACTTATTTCATTGTCATGACTATAGGCCTAGCTCCTATATAGGCTAGCACGGTAGTCCCTGCTCCATAGCGGTCATGGTCATGCTACCCACCCAGAGAAAACAGATCCCTATAACAGAAATTATTGAATCCTGATTTCCTGTTCCACCCCCAACTTTTTATTTATCCTCTTTTGGTGATGGGACTTGAGTTGGTATAAGGCTATTGATGTATCCTTTTGATATCCTGTTTGAAGGGGCCCAGTATCATTATGGGAAGATTTGAACCAGACTCATAGAGAGGCACACAAAGAGAGAGAGATGCCTGTCCAGCTTGTGTTTATTCCTGCCATCCTAGCCGTGGTGTCCACCACATGTGTGAGAAAAGAAGTTCTGGGATGTTCAGGTTCTACCATACAGCAGCTTGAAAATCACTTCGATGATCTCGTTCACTCTGCACAAGCACAAACAAATAGGTCAAACTTGTTAATTTTTCACTTTACATCATCATTCTTCGAAACATTGTGAAACTATGTAGACTATTGGCCTTGAAGTCATGATCTTCCTACTCCAACCTCCAGAGTGATGGATTGCCAGAGTTCCTGGTTTTGAAAGCCATCGAATTAGTCACCCAGGAACAGTTAATGGATCAACATCTCGGTGTCTGACAGGCCCACTGAGCCGACAGTTCGTGATTCATTCCCTTACGTTAGTGGGACAGGCTAAAGGCGTATTACACTCCTTAGCTCAACCAATAATTTAATTTGTGGTGTTGGAGAGACTCCAACTATGCTGTGTAATCATAGAATGATAGCACTGGAAAGTCCTCACTCAGCACTTATTCCGACTTCAAACTCCCTGGTTTAAAAAGTGAAGGAAAACAAAGCAGCCCCCTAAAGCCCAGGAATGCTAACCTGGGCATATGAGTCGTGTTCTGTGGGTCTCGACATGACATTATGTGGATAGCAGTGGTTTTCAGCACTGTTAGGGAAATAGGCCACTCTCAGCAACATCTGCACTACAGAGACTAGTAAATCAATATACAAACATGACTTTGTTGTGCTTTTGCTGCTAAGGTAAACCTAAACTTCTAGATCCATAGTTCTACCCACAGTGTGTGCTGATGACCAAGGTTTTGAGAGGAAAGGGGTGAGGTGAAAGAGAATTGATCTGTGTAGCATGTCTATATACTCTCTTCTCATCGAAGCAGCAGCTGTGTTGGGAGTTGCTCCCCCAGAACTTAAGTAACCTCTGACTTGAGGCCTTTGTTTGTGCCATGGTGATACAAGGGACTGGACTCTTATGCTTTCAGAGGACTCTCTCTCCCTCTCTCTCTCTCTCTCTGTGCCTGCCTGCCTGCCTGCTTGTCTGTGTGTCTGTGTGTCTGTTTGTCTGTTTCTGTCCATATTTTCCTTTCACATTAGAATAATTTTTATGATATACCATTGAGTTAAAAATGCAATTGAATGTGTATTTCATCAAAATGACTATAAGCTTGAGGCTGTAGGACAACAATATTGTAAGGCAACACTGCACAAGTCTATGTACTTGCAAAGAAGCATAGAATCAAGGTGAGAAGTTGCCATGGCATAGAACCATCCATTTTTGAGTATATCACTAATTGAATTAGTTTCCATTCAGGCCACTTCCTGTTTCCGACACTGCTGTCCATCCTTGCTCTCAGAGAGGTCTGCTGGCCAGTCTGTCACTGATACTCTTTAATGTGCTGTTATCCTACCAATATTTTGTATGAGGAAACTAAATTATGTAAACACATTACAGACATTTAAAAGATACAGAATCATGACCAGATACTCTCTGTAATGAAAGTGAGTTTAATAGCAATGACTAAGAAATAAGTTTGAAACTTATTGTTCATGTATTGTTGCAATATAATGATACAGAATCGAAATGTGAGATGAAATATATTTGCCTATGAAAAAATTTTGTGGACTAAACTATAAGTAAAATGTAAAATACAGACTCACATTTGATTTATTATTTGGGTTAATAGTAGGTGTATAGTTGCAATTAAAATTTAAATTTATTCAGCAGTATAAAATATTTGTTTTATCCTTTAATATATTTACCACTATTTGTTATGAAATTTTATCTCCTTTATAAATATGTATTTCTTGGTTACATCTGTCCATAGACAATTCCTTTGTGTTTTAGTTCCATTATGCCTTACATCTATATATTTGTACAAAAGACAGAAGGAGAAGGCCAGTTTCTGGGTGACCTTCTAATGTTTTTGACTATGTATACATTGTTTATTTAACTAATTAATTTACTATTTAATTATTTCTCAATGTGTGTTCACATTCATATGTGTGTGGTCACATGTATGTCATAGGATGTCAGAGGACAGTCGTGGGCGCCCATTCTTGCCTTTTACATTAATAGAATTTCTTGTTTACTGTTGCATATGTCAGGCTGGCTGACCCACAAGCCTATAGTCATTCTCCTCACTCTGCCTGCTAGCCCCCTGTAGGAGGGCTAGGGACATGAGCTACTGAGCCTGGATTTATACAGGTTCGGGTAGTCTGAACTCAAGTCCTCAGACTTGCGTGGTAAGCATTTTACCCACTGAGAGTTCTTCATCCTAGCATCTATGTTTACTCCGTTATGATTTCCCATTACAACTTTCTAAATGATTGTCTGTGGTTTTCACATATACATGATGAAGCAAGTAGAAGTTGAGTTACTTGTATGAAAGCTGTTGGAATTATAATCCTAAATTCATAATTGGATGAGGTTCAAGCGGTACCTAGGGAATAGTTTATCACTTTTTACTCAAAATTTCAGCTGCTTAAAAATTAAAGTTTAATAAATATAAATAAGTAAATGATTTGGAAATATAAATGGAAGTTTGAATTCTGCAGTTTATATCATCTGTAATAGCATGTGACCTCACGCACACTTTCAGCACCACAATTAGAGATTAAATATCTAGGTGAACAAAACATTAGTGCAATTTATTAGAATGATGTTATTCTTAGTATTTCCTCATTCTAAAAACAAAGATGGTGGAAAGGTATTTGAAATAACATATTTTTAATAAATTTTACCTTCTTTTCTTCAATCTTCAATGAAAAATAAAAACATATCATTTCCAAATACATAGTTAAGATCAGTGCATATGAATTTGCTAATAGATCTTGCTAGGAACTCTGGGTTTGTAAGATGAGGAAAACAAAGAAACAAACTTAACCACAATATAAGCAAAAAGTGAAGGAACCAAACTCTTGAGCGTGTTGGCACAGGAAAAAGTCAGTGAGTTAGTTGATAGGAAGCAGCCAGAGTAGTTGTGCTATGCTGTCACAGCTGCTTGTGAAGTCTTGAAGATGAAGGAAATGAGAATGCAGCTAACCATCTTCAATGAAACCTTTTTGAAGTCATCTTGACAAAGAGTAAGTCTTAGGCAGTGAGAGGATGTTTGGTCTGGGAGGAGAGCTTGGACGCTCACCATGCAGTCATCATTGGCAGGGGAAGCACAGATGTGCCATGCGCCAGTTGTAGCAGATAAGGGGTTTGGACCACAGAAGTCTTTAGCATCTATGTCATTTGCTCACTCCCCATGACAGAAGCTTTAAGAGTTCATCTTTAACATACTCAGTGTGCTAGAAGGCAAGATCACACATGACCCTTTGTTGTTCTGTACCATACCATATATGGAGAGATCTTCCAGAAAGTTCTGGAGTCGTTCTTTTATCCTGAAAAGGGTACACTGAAGTGTAAACCCTCCTCTGTCCCAGACACCTCACCATGACACAGAGTAGCAAACAAATCTTAGAGAAAGTGATCCAATGTGGTTTAAGCAAATCTACTCTGTTGTTCCTTCTATCAGACTGCTCAAGTGTTCCTTACTGTGTCTCCCTCCAAACATCAAGTGTTCTTTATTTTAAACCACTGAATCTAATTGGTGCTACTGATAGGTGCATGGGCACAGGTCTATCCACTGGAGCATGGACAATTTGTCCAAGGCTATATCCCTGAAAAATAGAAGCCAGTCATTCCTCATCTAGGGTTGTTCACTGGCTTGATATTGTGTAGGTCTTGTGTATACAGTCATAGCGACATTTCCTAGTAATCTTCTACCGCCTCTGACAGGAGCCTGATATAGCTGTCCCCTGAGAGGCTCTGCCAGTACCCAACAAATACAGAGGTGGGTGCTCCCAGCCAACCATTGGACTGAGCACAAGATCCCCAATGGAGGATCTAGAGAAAGGACCCAAGGGCTGAAGGAGCTGTCAGCCCCATAGGAAGAACAACATTTTGAATCAACCAGTACCCCCTAGAGTTCCCAGGACTAAACTACCAACCAAAGAATGCACATGAGGGACCCATGGCTCCAGCTGCATATGTAGCAGAGGATGGCCTTGTTGGACATCAAAGGGAGGAGAGGCCCCTGGCCCTGAGAAAGCTCAATTCCCCAGTATTGGGGAATATCAGGACAGGGAAGCTGGAGTCAGTGAGTTGGCAAGCAGGGGGTGGGGGGAAATGCAATTTCGGAGGGGAAACCAGAAAGCAGATAACATTTGAAATGTAAATAAAGAAAATATTTAATAAAAGACTTTTAAAAGATTAATTCTTCTCTCATATATTATATCTTGACCACAGTTTCCCCTCCTTCCTCCCCTCCAAGTCGCTCTCTCTCACCTCTTTCCACATCTACTCTTTCTCTATTTTGCTTCAGAATAGGGCGGCCATCCAACCAAACCGGTATATTAAGTTGCACTAAGACTAGACATCTCCCTCTCCTTGCATTAAGGCTGGACAAAGCAACCCAGAAGGAGGGAAAGGGTCCCAAAATCAGGCAAAAGAGTAAGAGACAGCTCCCACCCCCGCTCCTATTGTTAGGGGTACCACAAGAAGACCAAGCTACACAACTGTAACATCTATGCACAGGGCTTAGGTCAGACCCATGCAGGCTCCTTGGTTGTCCATTCCATCTCTGTGAGCCCCTATGAGCCCAGATACTGTAGGTTTTCTTGTGAGGTTCTTGACATCTCTGGCTCCTACAACCCGTCTTGCCTTTCTCTTCATAAGGATTCCTCAATCTCTGAATAATGTCTGACTGTGGATCTCTGTATCCATTTCCATCCATTGCTGAATGAAGTCTATCTGATGTCAATTGGGCTAGGCAGCAATCTATTAGTATAGCAGAATATCATTAGGAATCATTAGACTGAACCTGGTAGAAGGGAAAGTAGGGGATAGTCTTGAACATTCTGGCACAAGGGATGGCTTTCTGAACAGGATGCATTAGTACAGACACTAAAATAGACGATTAGTAAGTTGGACCTTATGAAACTGAAAAGCTTCTGCGAGGTAAATGATATCTTCAATAGGACAAAATAACAGTTTACAAAAGGGGAATGATTTTTACAAACACCACATCTGACAGAGGGTAATGTCCAAAATAATAAAAAACTCAAGAAACTAGACATCAAGCAACAAAATAATTCAAGTACTGAAATCATAAGCAGGGTGAGGAAAAAGTTAGGGAAATAGCGCCCTTCACAATAACCACAAACAATATAAAGTATCTTGGTGTGACTCTAACCAAACAAGTGAAAGATCTGTATGACAGGAACTTCAAGTCTTTGAAGAAAGAAATCAAAGAAGACCTCAGAAGATGGAAAAATCTTCCATACTCTTGGATTGGCAGTATTAATATAGTAAAAATGGCCATCTTGCTAAAAGCAATCTACAGATGAAATGCAATCCCCATCAAAATCCCAAATCAATTCTTCATAGACTTAGAAAGAGCAATTCTCAAATTAATCTGGAATAACAAAAAACCTAAGATAGCTAAAACTATTCTCAACTGTAAAAGAACCTCAGGGGGAATCAATATCCCCAACCTCAAGCAGTACTACAGAGCAATTGTGTTAAAAACTGCATGGTATTGGTACAGTGACAGGCAAGTAGATCAATGGAATAGAATTAAAGATCCAGAAATGAACCCACAGAATGATGGTCACTTGATTTTTGATAAAGGAGCTACAACCATCCAGTGGAAAAAAGAGGGCCTTTTCAACAAATGGTGCTGGTTCAATTGGAGGTCAGCATGCAGAAGAATGTGAATTGATCCACTCTTATCTCCTCATACTAAGCTCAACTCCAAGTGGATCAAGGACCTCCACATAAAACCAGACACACTGAAACTAGTAGAAAAGAAACTGGGGAAGACGCTTGAGGACATGGGCACAAGGGGAAAGTTCCTGAACAGAACACCAATAGTTTATGCTCTGAGATCAAGAATTGACAAATGGGACCTCATAAAATTACAAAGTTTCTGTAAGGCAAAGGACACTGTAAGAAGGACAAAACAGCAACCAACAAATTGTGAAAAGATCATCACCAACCCTACATCTGACAGAGGGCTAATATCCAATATATACAAAGAACTCAAGAAGTTAGACCCCTGAGAATGAAATAACCCTGTTAAAAATGGGGTACAGAGCTAAACAAAGAATTTTTACCTGAAGAAATTGTGATGGTTGAGAAGCACCTTAAGAAATGTTCAACATCATTAGTCATTAGGGAAATGCAAATTAAAACAACCCTGAGATTTCACCTTACACCAGTCAGAATGGCTAAGATTAAAAACTCAGAAGACATCAGGTATTGGCGAGGATGTGGAGAAAGAGGAACACTCCTCCACTGCTGGTGGGAATGCAAGCTGGTACAACCACTCTGGAAATCAGTATGGCGGTTCCTCAGAAAACTGGATGTGATACTTCCGGAGGACCCAGCCATACCACTCCTGGGAATATACCCAGAAGATTCCCCAGCATGCAATAAGGACACATGCTCCACTATGTTCATAGCAGCCTTATATATAATAGCCAGAAGCTGGAAAGAACCCAGATGTCCCTCAATAGAGGAATGGATACAAAAAATGTGGTATATATACACAATGGAGTACTATTCAGCCATTAGAAACAATGAATTCATGAAATTCTTAGAGAAATGGATGGAGCTGGAGAACGTCATACTAAGTGAGGTGACCCAGTCTCAAAAGAATACCCATGGTATACAGTCACTGATAAGTGGATATTAGCCTAGAAGCTTGGAATGCCAAAGACATAAATCACATATCAAGTGATGTCTCACAAGAAGAAAGGAGTGATGTCTTACAAGAAGAAAGGAGTGGACACTTGTGCTAGAATGGACCAAAACATCATTGTGGGGGAGTACAAGAACAGTGAGGTGGGAGGGGGTGGATGAGGGAGCAGGGGGAGGGAAAAGGGCATGTGGGACCTTTGGGGGTGGGGAACCAGAAAAAGGGAAATGAATTGTAAATATAGAATATATCCAATAAAACAATAAAAAAAAAGAAATGCTCAACATCATTAGTCATTAGGGAAATGAAAATCAAAACAACCCTGAGATTTTACTTCACACCAGTCAGGATGGCTAAGATTAAAAACTCAGGAGACAGCAGGTGTTGGCAAAGATGTGGAGAAAGAGGAACACTCCTCCACTGCTGGTGGGATTGCAAGATGGTACAACCACTCTGGAAATCAGTATGGCGGTTTCTCAGAAAACTGGGCATGACACTTCCAGAGGACCCCGTTAAACCACTCCTGGGTATATACCCAGAGGATTCCCCTGCATGCAACAAAGACACATGCTCCACTATGTTCATAGCAGCCTTGTTTATAATAGCCAGAAGCTGGAAAGAATCCAGATGTCCCTCAATGGAGAAATGGGTACAGAAAATGTGGTATATTTATACAATGGAATATTACTCAGCAATTAAAAACAATGAATTCATGAAATTTTTAGGGAAATGTTTGGAACTGGAAAATATCATCCTAAGTGAAATAACACAATCACAAAAGAATACACATGAAATGCAATCACTGATAAGTGGGTATTAATTAGCCCAGAAGCTCTGAATACTCAAGACACAATTAGCATATCAAATGATTCCCAAAAATAAGGAAGGAGAGGGTTCTGGTCCTGAAAAGGCTTGATCCAGTATTGTAGGGGAGTACAAGGAGAGAGAAATGGGAGGGGGGTGATTGGGGAATGGGAGGAGGGAGGAGGACTTATGAGTCATATGGTGAGGGGGGGAACGGGAAAGGGGAAAGCATTTGGAATGTAAACAAAGAATATAGAAAAATTTTTAAAAAAGGAAGTACAGATCTAAACAAAGCATACTCAACATAATATTCTCTAATGGCTGAGAAGCACTTATATAATGCTCAACATCCTTAGTCATCAGGGAAATGCTAATCAAAATGACTCTGAGATTCCATCTAACACCCATTATAATGGCTAAAATCAAAAATATAAGAGACAGCACATGCTGGAGAGGATGTGGATCAAAGGGAACACTGCCCCCTTGGTGGTGGGAGTACAAATTTGTACAGCCACTTTGAAAGTCAATATTTTGATGTCTCAGAAAATTGGTTATCAATCTACCTTAACAACCATCTATAATATTCCTGGGCATATAACCAAAGGACGTTCCATCCTATCATAAGGACACTTACTCAACTATGTCTAGAGCAGCTCTGTTCATCATAGACTCTGGAAACAGAAGCACCTTTGATTCTTACACTCTTTCTGCTTCCTCTTTCAAGTTGAACTTTGAGCATCCAGGGATATGAATGTGATACAGATCTCCCCTTTAGAGCCGAGCACTCCACAGTCTCTTGTTTTCTGCAAAATGAACAGATGCAGATCTCCGAATTAAGTGCCATCTACTTCAAAAGTAACTCCTCTATCTACGGTTAGAAAGATAAGTATCTGGAGATCAGGCTGCTGTTATGACCATCTATCAACATGGTTGTAGTAGGCTCTCCCCTAGGAGATGATCTTTATCATAAAAATGCTTCATGGTAAGGCAAAATTACAGTGGAAAAATTTGGGAAGAGATACATATCAGGGGCCAAAGTGCATTAGTGGTCAAGTCTGATTCAAACCCCCATTTGACCTCTTGGACGTTTGAGATTCAATCTGAAAAATTAGATCCATAATGCAGTTAACCTTCTAGGCCCACTGTGAGGGTGGTGTGAGGGATCTCTAAACTGGCTCCTTGGTTCCTCAAAGGTTAGAATATTTTCAACTTCTTGTTATGTATATCCCTGAGTTTATTGATGAAATTAACACTCTATAGTAATCCTGACATTAAGTTACAGTTTTCAAGCTTTTTTTTATTTTTAGATTTATTCAATCTTATGTGCCTTTTTTTAAACTGCCAATGTGTGTACCACTTGTATGCAATAATGCCCAATGAAGTCAAAAAAGGGCATTGGATCCCTTGAAAGTGAAATTATTGGTTGTGAGCTTCTGTAGGTGTTGGGAATCGAACCTTCGTCCTCTAGAAGAGTAGCTAGAGTTCTTTACCATGCACCATCTTTGCAGCCCTAGCTTTCAAACTTGTCGACTGACTTTATAATGTGTTTGCCTTACAGAAACTTACATCTGTTCCTTTCTTAACAAAAGTTTGGTGCTTTTTCTTCTGACTTGTTATTTAAATTAGGCAGAGAATATGTCAAAATCCTTATTATACCATTCTTTGAAAATGAAATCAAAATTAGTACACATAAGGTAATTTTGAAGCAAAGGCTGCAGGATATGAGCGTGAAATTAGAGGCAGACGCCAGAGGGTTTTTTGTTTGTTTTGTTTTTGTTTTTGGTGTTTGTTTGTTTTTGTTTTAACATTGGGTAAAACCAACAGAGAATAATTTTGCAAATAGCTGGGGGTAAGGAAGTAATTAAGACACCACTGACCTAGCGTCTTAGTGTTCTATTGCTGTGAAGAGATCCCAGGACCACAGCAACTGCAATAAAAGAAAGCATTTAATTGGTTGTTTGCTTATAGTTTCAGCAAGGCATGGCAGACATGGTGCTGGAGAGGCTACAGAGTTGTACATCTAGATTAGTGGGAAGATTCTGGGATTGGCTTGGACTTTTGAACCTCAAAACCCACACTCAGTCACATACCTCCTCTAACAAGGCCACACGCCTCCTGATCTGTCTCAAGTGGCATCCCTTCCTAATGGAGTATATGAAATATATGAAATATATGAGCCAATGGGAGGAGGGGAGTATTCCTACTCAAACCACCACAGCCTTTTACATATCCACAGAGAGGCAAAATCAAACAAAATCAGTTAATATTGCCAATGTATTATACACAGGAAAAGCCAAGGACATTGAAAATTCAGCACTTGAGCAGAAAAAAATCTCTCTAAACGTTATTTATTATAAAGATTATTGAGAGAAATGCCTGTGCAGTGAGATAGGGCAGAAAATTATTGTGCAAGACAGCATGAAGCTATTAACTTTGACCCTGAACTAGAAGATAGCCAAGATAGTTTGGCTAACACACATACAGTTCCTCCTCTTTCTTAGTTTACTTTGGTAAGAGGGATCACCAATATATGGTTCCTTCCCTGCATTGGCATGCTGGTTAGCATTTTGTCAATTTGACAGAAGTTAGAGTCATTTGGGAAAAGGGGACCTCCACTGAGAAAAGACTCCCTTCATTTTGACCTGGAAACAAGGCTGTGGGACATTTTAGTGGTTAAAGAATGGTGTAGGAGTGCCCAGTCCAGATACAGGTGGTGCCACTCCTGGGAAAGTGGTGCTGGGCTGTACAGAAAAAGCAGGCTGAATAAGCCGTGATGAGCAAGCCAGTAAGCAGTGATCCTCTACAGCTTCTGGATCAGCTCCTGTGCCAGATATCCTGCCTTGATATCCCGCCCTGACTTCCTTCATAATGGTTAACAAACCATAAACTGAAGTCAACCCTTTCCTGCCTTAAGTTGCTTTTGGTATGTGTTGTATCCCAGCAACAGAAAGACAACTAGGGCAGTAGAGAAGACATTACAAGTCTCTCCTTATGAACACTACTTGCTTTTACCCCATTTAGAATGGTGAACAGCAGTTAAAGATGCTTTTATTGCAGTGCTGAGAGCGTCTCACAGGAGTTGATTTAGACGCATTGTGAGTAGACTACTAATTGGCCCATAGGTTTTGAACCGTTCATTGAACATACACATAAGGTGGAATTTATAGATGCAATTTGTGCTGTGGTATATAGTTCTGCTAACTGTTGTTAATTGTTGTAACAATACATTCTCCACCTCTGGCATCTTTCACAAGTCTCCAAACTCAAGATTCCTGAGATGGACCTAAGTCCAGCGCTGTCCCTCAGTTCAAAGATCAGTGTTATCCCCTGTGAAGTTGGAGAGTTGGGGACTGTTCTTGGTCATTTTGTGTTTTCTCACTCAGCACATGGACCACACTCCTTCTAATCAGTTCTATGATCTCTAATCTATTGTCCCTCAGGTTTAACTCACTCAATTAGACTGCTTTCATGTCACACTGTAGTCACTTCAACTGGTACATACTTCAGCTTTCATTTTTTGAAGAGCACAACCAGAGTAGAATTTTTAAACTGTGTGTGTTTGTGTGTGTGTGTGTGTGTGTGTGTGTGTGTGTGTGTGTGTGTGTATACATCTTACAGTGCAGGTATGCTGGTTTCAGAGAGTCTAGCAGAATGCTTAAGTCTCTTATTATGTGGGTCCCTGATATGAAACTCAGGTCACCAGGCTGAGAAGTACATTTCTTTAGCCACTGAACCATCTTGCTAGACCAGAGTGGAGGTTTTTGTAAAAGAAAGGTTTTTGTAAAAGAAAAATTTGATGTATGGTGCTTCATAACTTAAACGTTATCGTGGCTATAACCGGACACTAGAGATTAACTTTCTCAAGGAAGTTGGCAAGGTTACAGACCTGACCTATGTTCATCTCTTCAAATCCATGCCCTACAATTTTTCTTCTAAGAATGCTATGCAAACAGTGGGAAAAAAATCTGTATGCATGCAGAGGCCTGGTTCATTGTTTCAGTTTTTATTTCTCCTTTGCATATATGCCGAGACATAAAGGAATACCTTTAAACATGTATATACACACATATTTGTTCTTTTATTATTTACTTTATTTTATTTGCATACACACATTCTCTCTCTCCCCCCCCCTCTCTCTCTCTCACACACACACACACACATTTTCTCTCTCACACATGCACATGCAGGAGTTGTGCTGTAGATGTATCTGTTGGGGCTGGCTACTCCACAACCACTCGCCCTCTGCACTTTGACCGGTCGTGGATTTTCTGGAATAGTCTGGCCTTTAGATCAATTAAAGAGCTGATGTGAGTGCCACTCCTGTAACTTAGCGTGTTATGCCTTAGCATGTTATGCCATGCTGGTGGTCATTGTGGTTCATGGGCGTTCTAACTGGCCAGGACTATTAGTTGCTTCCCTCCCTTGGAGGCTTGCATGGTGCTTTCTGGTACTATGGAAAGCATAGCATCAGGTACTATGGAAGTTAGCCCTCAGGGAGGAGGCTCCATCTTGTGTCCAAAGTATTCGGTATCTTCAGAAATAGGTATTTGCCCCTCATCTCTGGGAAGCAACCAAAGGAAACAACAATAGCCTATGTTGTTTGTTGTTTGTTGTTTGTGAAGTCTCTTGGTTATGGAGTTTTTGCTAGATAGTCTTTGATTCTTGGTGGAGCAGTAATCAACCCAAGCAGCAGAACTTCATTTAAGCTAGATATGTGTATACAGACATTTATGTATTATACCCAATTTTAGGTAACTAGTGATTTCTTGTGCTTTTCCAGACATGCACAGTGTTATTTCACCCTCCTCCCTTACCCACTTCCCTCTGCAAATCTCTTATCCTGCTGTTCTGCTCTATAGTGCTCTCAAGTTCTCCCTTTTACTTTTTTGGTTTCTGTTGGGTTGAGTAACTGTAATGCCATGAGGCACGATGATGACCAGCATGGCTCAGGAGCTCTAAGGTACAACAGTGGCACTCTTTTCACTCCCCAATTGGTATTACGGCCAGCTCATCAAGAGATAAGCCATTCCTGTACCGGGTTGTATACTCCAATCTGGAAGGTGTGGTGTAAGAACCACAGACACAGGAGGACACGTGGCCTAGGTCTTTCTAGGTTGGGGCTGCTTCATTCATCACCCAAGTTACCATCAGCATTAGTCAAAAATGTCATATATACCAGTTCATTAACAAACTGGCCTGAAATCTGAGTTCTGAAAGCAGTTAATATTCATTTATAGTCTGAGAGATGCAAAATCCAAACATTCTTTTTCCAGAATAAATTATGACAAGATCTGAAATCACAGAAGGTTATGATTAGATGAGGCCTTCACATTTTCTGGATTTTTAAAAATACTCTATGTATGCTTTATTTAAGCTAATTCTTGGAAAGTATGTTCCTCCCTCCAAATTACTCACAACTAAGATTAACAAGTTGTAAATTATATGTGCCTGTTTTTAAGGGAAGAATGTGGATGGACCCAAGGGGCCACCATTAAGCAGACAGCTGATTGGGGCTCTTGTTCCCACTAAATAATTCAGTGTCTCTAATGGAAGTCAGAGCCAATGTTTCCCCAATGGATGAGCGTTGCCTAATATTCAGCTAGCTGCTCATGGCTTGTATACTTTACAACAGTAAAGTATAAGGTAAAAAAAAAATATTTTAATGGTGCCATATTCTCCTGGGTGCTTTCTTGGCGTGAAGTTTCTAGCTTCCTGGCAGCTGCTGCCATTGTGAGGAGATTGGGAGAGTGAGAGAAGGAAGGAGAATCAATATTTAAACGTGAAACAGCCAGAAAGGTCAACAAGAGATGCCAGTATTAACGAGTTTGTGTATGTATTTAGCCTTTCAAAAGTCCCTGGTCTTAAGAGGACAGAATATGCCCTACGTAAACAACTCATTAGGAATCAAACAGCCAGGTTTGCAGAGCTCAAAATCAGCTCACTAAATCAGAGGAAGAAAATTCATGTGAGACTTTGCCTGGAGATGTCGTCGGCAGCAGAATGAACTGTTGCATAAAGTGCTGTGTTGTTCTCCCTCTCTCTCCTTCATTCAAAACAGGAAGAGAATATTGATTTCCTAGTCTTGGCTAGCAGCCCCACCTCCTCTCAGCATAAGTACTGAGATGAATGAGATCGAGTCTCTCAAAGCACTAAGCAATCTTCAAGAGAGTACTGCTTTATAAATTGAGGAGGAACAAAAAAGAGAGAGAGAGAGAGAGAGAGAGAGAGAGAGAGAGAGAGAGAGAGAGAGAGAAGCTGTATTATTATGGCATAGAAATGTTAGAGAGAAAGTTGGAGCTCTTATCAAAGGCTGTTGGTGCCCCAACATTTGCTGTCAGCTCTGAAAAGGTGGCTGTGAAACTCATTGTATCCAGTCCTGGTTGGCTTTGGGCCCAGCATACAGTGGGATTTCTGGCCAATGGCCCCGTACAGTGGAAAGGCTGGCGCCTGGCCCAGGGATTAGAGAACTTTCATTTCTTTGTCTCATTGATATTAGTCACAGAATCTCTCTTTTCATGCACAACCCAAACCCATGTGGGGCGGTGCGGGGGAGCGGTGGTAGAAGCAGAAATTACTGCAAACTGAGCTCTCGAGTTCCCTGGGACTAAGGAAAAAATGTCCATTTCTAACTTGCTTATCGAACATCTGTATCTGTTTTGTTATGCACATTCACCAAGAAATGAATAAGATGGTTCTTGAAAGAAAAACTGCTTTATAGATATAAGAAACTATAAATCAATCTTGAATAAACAAAGAAGTCAGTATGTTTGGCCTTCTCCTCTCCCTTCTGACTCCGCTTTCCAATTTTCTCTCTATCGCGTTCTCCTGCTTTAAGGAACTAATGACTACTCTGATTTTTTATGTCTAAGAATAATTTGGTGAGCATAATTTATGGGCACACTTCCTTCAACACCCCCTTTGTCTTTTCCTGTGTGTTTGCAGCCACATGGAACACATTGATTGGGAGAGTTCCCGATTCCTTGCATTGCAGACTCAGACCATGGAATGACATCCTGGAGCCTTGTTCTGTATGAAACTTGGAAAATGATGTGTTGAATATCATAGGGTAAAGTTTAGTTTCAAATAATAATATGGTCTTAAATATTCATGACTAGTGGAAACTGAAAATTGTTTCCAAAATCAAACTGGAACGATGAATCACCCACCAGCAACTAATTTGGCAGTAAACCATAGAGTCCCAGCAAACCATAATCAAATGACTACAGTTTGTATTTCTTTGCCTGATTCCTCTAAACATGTTTGGGTACATGAAAAAGATTAATGACTCAAAGAACATCAAAATTCAGTATACATCATAATCCTGCCTGTTTTTATTACGTTGCCATTAGTATGTAAAAACCAGTTTATGTGAGCATGACATTTTCTGGCATCAGTGGAGAGGCAGAAGAAATTGTGTAAGAACTCCCAAATTAAAAAAAAAAAGTCAATTACCTCCATGATAAGTTACCACTGTCCTCATTAGGAGATTTCACCTCTGGTTCCTGTGAAATGGGGACAATGACGGCCATCCTCTTACAGGTCATGGTGTGTGCTAAATGACACATACATGGGGAAAATCTGCAAACTTCCAGGACTCTGGGACACAGCATTGTTGCTGCACTTGCTCATCTAGCACAGCAGTCAGTTCCCAATGCTGACGCCCTTCAATACAGTTCCTCAGGTTGTGGTGACCCCCAACTGTAACAATTATCTTCCTTGTTACTTCACATCTGTAATTTTGCCAGTTATGAATCATAGTGTAAACATCTGACACTTCTGATGATCTTAGGTAACCCATGTGAAAGTGTTGTTTGGACCATCCAAAGGAGCCGTGACCCACAGGTTGAGAAACACTGATCTAGTATGTAGGGAGTGACAGTAAAAGGAAAAGATTTTTTTTGTGGACACATCTTCTTTAGGGGCGTCTAAATCCCTACAGTTATGAAATCTCAAATCCCCACGCTCAGTGGAAAGGTGAAAGCTGCTAGTCTCACCTGTCAGAGAAAAACGAAGGCCCAGAGTCATTGCTCTTTTACCCAAAGACAGAACATGTTCCAGCAGCAGAGCAAGGAAACCTGACTGCTCATTTTTGATCCTTCTTCCTATGTCTGCCGTCCTTCCAAATGACAAACATCGGTTTGACTCAATAAATAGTGATCTTGAGGAGAAGTAATGTTGGTTCTCAGGCTGCTCAATGGGCGTCGTTGTCCTGGAAGCATGCCATGGTGAATGAGGAACAGGGCTTGAAGGCAGTGAAATACTTATGAGCACAGAGAGCAGCAAGAGCCCAGGAGCCCTGAAAAAGCATGCTGTGTTCAGAGGCCACAGAGAAGTGTCACTGGCTTTGACAGGAACAGCACACTGGGCTCTATAAAGAAGTATGTGTATTAGGAAGGACCAGAGTTTTAGATGCTGTCTTCCAAGTACATTTTCCTGATGCTGTGGAGGATTAGATTCACAAATGGAAGCCTGACAGCATAGCAACCACTTCTTACATTTTCATCCATTTAGGCGGTTGTCTCCATGTTTTCTACATATGCCAACGTTGCCTTTCTACATATGATTTGCATTAAGTCAATCTGGAGCTTGGCGTGCTCCCATGTCTTTCTGTTATCAATAGCAAAGGCAATTTCAAGGCCCACTGCAAAGTGGACTTCATGATACTCCCATCTCCTCTGCTTGGGTGTATCCAGTCTCCTTTGGTTTATCCTAAGCTGTAGCAGCTTTTCTTTTAACTGATGGAACATTCTTTTGCTTTAAACTCAAAAGCATTTGTTAGTAATGTGATTTGTGTCATCTTTTGGCAGACTGGGTGAGCCAGTCCTGGGACACAACAGGCACCCCTGATAACTGTGCAGCTTAGGTTTTTTGTTTTGTTGTTGTTGTTTCGTTTTGTTTTGTCAACTTGACATAAAACAGAATAATTTTGGAAGAGGAAATTTCAATTGAGAAAATTCCCCCATCAGATTGGCCTGTGGCAATTCTGTAGAGAATTTTATTAATTAATGATCCATGTGGGAGGGTTGAGCCCACTACAGTCATTGATACCACTGTGTAGGTGCTGGTGAATGGTGTATGAATGCAGACTGGGTAAACAGCATTCCTCCGTTGACTCTGGTTCCTGACCAGGTATTCCTCTGCATCAGTTCCTGCCTCCAGGTTCCTGCCTTGAGTTCCTGTGCGGCTTCCCTCAGGGAAGAGCTATGATATACACACTGAAACAAATCCTTTCCCCTTCCAAGCTGGCTTTGGTCAGCATTTTATCACAGCAACAGAGACCTAAACTTTAGTAACATCCTTTCTTGGTTGACTGTCAACCTAGCTATTAATATTACACATTAAAATCTAGTTTTTGAAATGAATGAATGAATGAAGTGAATTGTTAAAGTGAATCTGCTACTTTTCAAAGTCATAGAACACAGTTTTGTTGTTGTTTTTTTTTTTGAAAGACAAAGTATGTCCTTAAAATGAATTAACTCCCAAACCAGAATGAATGAAAGAACACGAAGGCTTCATGCAATGTGACACGAGTATTTGCCTAGGCATGTCAACTGGAACTGAGGCGAAATGATTCAGAATTAGCAAATGGTCTGTTGAAATGGTAGCTACACAGGACATTTGTCAAAAGTCATTAAACTGTGAAGTTAAAATAGATTAATTTTAATCTTAAAGGACTTGTTACTTCATAGTGTATATATTTTTGTCTTTACACACAGTCTCTACTTAATGCAGTATTTGGCCCAGAATTTAATGTGATACTTAAAAAAACAAACAAACAAACAACCCACAACTCCTTATTGTAGTTAACCATGTACAATCAAATGAATCTATTTTAAATTTACAGCTTGATGACATTTTGAAAAATGTCCTATACAGCCACCACATTAACAGACTATTTGCTATTCTGATCATTTCTCCTGACTTCCAACTGTCAAGGCCAAGCAAACACTGATGTTTATTTTAGCCACATAGGTTCAAATTTCTTTTTGTAGAATATCAGATATTAGAGTCACAGTGCATGTGTTAAGTGTTGAAATTCTTCTCATTCATTATGCTTTGGGAATAATATTCAATAGCTGTACGACGTTTTAATGATACATTATCTGCCTCTTGTTCTGAGCTATGATGAATAAATATGCTGTGGACACTTATGCACAAATCTTTCTGTGTGACATATTTTTCTCTTGAACAGCTACCTAACAATGAAAAGTCTAATGCAAAAGCCTGACTATATGCTAGATTCATGCTTAATTTATAAGAAGCTGCCATACTGTCTCTCAGAGTGGTTATGTTCTTCCATGTCCCAATCAACTCTTAGGGTGGGCAGTCTTTAAATGGTACTTCTTTGCTGGTAAGTGCAGTTAAAAGCTCATTAGAGTTTTAGTTTGCATTTCTGAGATGGAGCAAATAAAATTAGGTCTTTTTCAGGTGCTTATGGGCATTCATCTATTTTTCCTTAAGAGTGTCCATCTGCCCAGTTTTCAGAGCATTGACTGGCTTCTGATTATCAAGTTTTATGAGCTATTTTAAAATCCCAAGTTACAGTGTTTCTGTAACACATGTATTCTGAGAATACTTCCAGAATTATTTTGCTGTTTTTAGTGGTCACTTAAAAAAAAAGATTTATTTATTTGTATTTAATATGTAAGGTTATTTTGCCTGTATGTATATCCATGTACTAGATACACTGATGATATCTACATATGTCAGAAGACATCTGATTCTCTGACATTGGAGTTACAAATGATGGTGAGCTACTATGTAGGGGCTGGGAAGTGAACCTGGATCTGCTGAAAGAAGAACAATTGCTATTAACCACTCAGTTTTCTCTTTAGTAACCCCCCTGCCATAATCTATTTTTAATGAAATTTTTACTTGATTATCAAATCATCTTTCTTTCCAGGTATGTATCCAGTTCTTCTTTTTGATTACATATATAAAGAAAGATAATTTGTGGACTTTGTGGGATATATATATATATCCCACAAAGTCCATCTGGTGCCACCCATATGTCCATAGGTATAGGGGTCATCCACCAGAGCATGGCATCCTGTTAGTGTCCATGCTGGGCTGGAGAGATGGCTCAGGGGTTAAGAGCATACACTGCTCTTCCGAAGGTCATGAGTTCAAATCCCAGCAACCACATGGTGGCTCACAACCATCTCTAATGAGATCTGATGCCCTCTTCTGGGGTGTTTGAAGACAGCTACAGTAAACTTTCATATAATAAATAAATAAATCTTTTAAAAAAAAAGAAGACTGAATTCTCTTCTCTAGGAACTACCAACTGCTACTAGCTCCTCAGACATTATCTGTTCCATCTGTATCAGAATTTTACCTGGCTTGATTTTGTGCAGATAATTATAGCTATCATGATTTTGAGTGCAAGAGCCATGCCATGGCTAGAAGATACATTTCACACCATTCCTAACCTTAGGACTCTTATATCTTATATATCCCACCTCTTCTGTGATGTTACCTGAACCTTTGTGGTATTTTTGATGATACAGATATCTCATTTAGGGCTGATTACCCAGTCTAGTGTTTTCTGCACTTTGAGGAATTGTGTCTCTGCTGACTGTTGCCTATTGCAAATAGATACTTCACTGTCCAAGGTTGAAAACATCCCAAGTCAGTGGGTACCAAACAAAAATGTTTAGAGATGGTTTTGACGGTATGATAATCTAGCACAACAGTAGAGGTTCTACCTTTAGGGTCTACAACTTCTGAAGCCATGAACTTTTGACTGGATTTACATAACCAGTTATGAAATTCCCTCCTGTAGATCAGGCCTCAAACCCAGTAAGAAAACAGTGACTGTCTCCTATGATGGTTCTACAATCACTATGCCAGTGGACATAACTTACCTGATACATTCGTGGAGCATACGCACAGTCCTGCAGTATATCAGACCACTGATGTGGTTTCTCCCCAAGTAACTTGCATTTTGCTCTGTAGTTGTGACAGGCAACCAAAGGCAATGACAATGGCATTTGTTGTTTTGGAGACTTCTGGGTCCTTCCTGACTTTGACCCATAGGCCTTGTATGACATACATAAGTACAAAGTGCTGCACCCAGAACGTTGTCTGCTTTCTGCCAACCATGAAATGTAGTGGCAGTTGTCTCACATTCCTGGTGACACACACTGAGCTGCTTGGCCCTGGTTTCCCTGACATGATGGATTAAAATCCCCCAAACCATAGGCCAAATAAACTTCTCCTCACTTAAGTTACTCTGGTCAGGCACTTGGCCATGCCGATGAGAAAAGCATTTGAATTTCACATAAATTCAAACTTTGCTATACAGTGTTAGTTTATAAATTGCCTACATTGATATGATAGTGTAGTTTGTTGTCTTATGATGTGGGTTCTTGGATGTGGAGAGATGACTCAGCTGGGAAAGTGCTTTCCTCAAGAGTACAAGGACATAAGCTTGAACCCCTAGAACCCACATCGGGGCTGAGGGTAGAAGTGCAGTCCTGTAACCTCAGCGTGGGGTGAGCAGAGAAAGATGGACCTGTGAAGCTCGTTGGCCAGAGGGCCTAGGTGAGCTGATGAGCTGATGAGCTTCAGGTTTGTTGAGAGGCCTTGTTTCTGAGACTAAAGGGGGAGCACGGTCAAGGACAAACCCCCAGCAGTGACCTTGGACCTTAACAGGAAAGCACATCTGCACATGCTCACATATTCATACTGACAGGAACATGTACCACACACAATGATAAGGACAACACACATGTATATTTCTGCAAGTGCATGCACACACACACACACACACACACACACACATACACACACACACACACACACTGAGTATTTTGGGCCTGATGTTTTCTATCAGTATGTGTGTTGTCCCTGATGACAATTGTTCTTCTGTGTTGCTTTGACAATGTGGAAGCTACTGTCCACAGTATTTTTGTCAAGAAGGGCCGAAATGCTTGAGGGACACTATCTCAAGCTACTTACATTCAGCAGTGACTGACTGGTATGGTTTTAATATATGGAACATAGAGACTTAATTTTTCTTAAGTAGTTAATTCTAGATAATTTTCACAGAGTGAAAGTCTGAGGAGTATAGTCTGCTAACCTGGTTGCTTAGCCACATAGACAATGCCTGCAATGAGAAGAAGCAGGATACAGGAAGCGACTAACCAAACTTGCTAAGAATCATTTCTCTAGATGTGTTCCTGGGACTGCCTTCCAGCTGCGGTAGCTTGATGAATTTCCTTTGCATTCCAGGGAGATGGGATAACTGGAAAGCGGTAACTGAGAATCCAAACACCCCAGTCAAGTGGAATGTCCAGGAGATCTGCTGGCTCCTGGTATCTGTCACTGAGGAATCAGTGACCTCATTTTTCCAAACATCTGTAAGCCATGACAGTTTCCCTGGTTTCAAATCGCCTTCCATTAATCATATGTTAGACTGGTAACGCGCATTCCTGGGGTCATTAATTTCACCTACAGAGGCAGAGCAAGGCAGAGAAACCCACGCCAGTAACTGCTGACAGGAGCTTTGAAGAGCAAGAGCTTTTGGAGTTGGTTTCTCCCAGGAGGAGGAGGGCAGGAGGAGACTTTAGTCCTGGAAGAATCCCAGGACCTCCTACTGGGGACTCTGGGTATATTCTTGCTCTCCTGTACTGTGTCTGCACCCCAGCTGAGGGACCCTGTGAAACCAGTCAGGGTTTGTCATTCTTAGTGGCACCTCTGCCGTTTGGAGTAAACTTCAGCTGCTTCCAGTGGGTGCTGGGGGTGGGTTCCCATGAGCTGAGCTTCTTGCTTGGAGTCTCTTCTTGGTTTTTACATGGCCATTTTCTTCAGTATTTTAGGCCACCACTCAAAATTTAATCTCTGAAGTTTACATCAGCGTATGTTTTCAAGTAGTTAATCACATTATTTTTCCCTGATTTTAATTTGTTAACATAGAACATACATAAGTTTTCTGCACATCGATATTTTTAACATTTTTCTTCAGGGTTCTATCCAGGCAAATACTTAAGTGCTTACCGCTGATAGTCAACTGAGAGAAATGAGTAGAAATCTGGAATCAATATTCCTATGACATATGGACTTGAGGTTGGGCATCTCAGGAGGCACTAATAGTGTTTTATTTAAGCTTTAGTGAAAATATTGTGTTGACTTAAAGTGTAACTTATTGCCTTGCTATAGATTTCTACTTATGAAAAGAAATGCTTTTTGTATTTTCCACATTTTCAAAATACCATGGAAAAAATTGTCATCAGTGCTTCTCAGTCTTGACACTATATTTTGGGACAACTAATTCGAGTGTGAGTGAGCATTGTTCATATGTTAAGGCAGGCTCACATGTGCATACCGCCACACGCATGCATGTGTGCATGCTTATGTGCACGTGAGGATAGAAGACGATATCACTTGTCTACTCCGTGCTTTATTTACTGAAACTAGAGCTTATGGATTTGGATCATCTAGCTAAACGTCTTCCAAGAAGCCCGTTTCTGCCTCCCAAATGCTGGAATTATAGGCTTACAAATTGACCTACCTTTTTTTTAGGTCCTAGGGATTCAAACTCCAGCCCTATTCTTGCACAGAAAGCACTGTATTCACTGGGCCATAGGGATGTGCCTGTAGGGTGTTTAAGTATCATTCTTTACCTCTCTTCACCAGAGGACTGATGTGATATGTCCTATCTTCCCTCAAGCGGTGATAACTGAAAATGTCTCCAGACGTTACCAACTGTCTCCTAGAGGATAAAACTGCTCCCATTTGAGAACCACAGATGTAATTAATTTTCACACAGACCCTTTTAATTAAAATGTGATATGTTAAAGCAGCAAATGAGATAGTTGACATCATGAGACTGTCCTGCGCCAAGCGCCAGGATAAAGCCAGCATGGTCCACTGAACCGACAGCAGCTCATGCTGAAGATGAAGATAAAATTAAGGGGCAAAAAGGGAAGGGACAGTCCTTCTGTCATGTCCTCAGAACGCCATCACCGTGGAACTGTAGGAAATGTGGAACTTTTCCTACAGTAAAGGGTCTGGCCAAAGAAGGCTTGTGACTAGTTCATGATGTACACAGATGAAACCATATGGACACACACATGGACTGCTTCATGGCAAAGGTGAACTTTCACACAGGGAAGAGCGTAGCCTGAGAATCGGTCTTGAGCATTCAGGCGTTCGTGTGATTTCTGTATGAAAGGTGGGTTGGGAGAAGAGACTGTAAGGAAGACAGATCAGGTGTGCAAATGAAGTTCTGTCCATTCTTTCTTTGGAGGGCTGGGGGTAGGGGGGACGAAGATTGGTGGACGAAAAGCTCTACTCCTGCAGGGTCACCTTTGTCCCTTGATGACTCTTGGACATTGGTACAGGTAACAGTCAATAGAACACCCATAGTCCTTAAAACCACTTGCTCTAACTAATGGCTCTAATTTTTAGGAAAGGAATGGTCTTAAGATGTGAGGGTATAAAATGCCCTATGGAATCCATAGGATCTGCAAGTTGAGTTGAAGAGATGCATCTTTGGTGAGAAATTGGAGCCAGTTGTATAATCTGGGGGTGTTTGGGTAGATTGGGGTTTTACTCCATCTTTTCTGGCTGGCGTCTATGTGAGACTCAATACTGGTGTGTCACTTTGCTGGTGTCTATGTGAGACTCAATACTGGTGTGTCACTTTATGCTCTCCCTGGCTAAAGGAGAGGCAGATCTCAGGAAGCCAGGAAGTCCACCCTCTGAGTCTTACACACCCCAGAGCTTGAGCCACACTGATTACACCCCCGTGCTCCTTGCCAAGAGCCTGTCACAAAATACGTGACCCTGGAGGCACCAAAGAAGCCAAGAATGGAAAAATCCCCTAAAGGGAAGTGACATTTAATTGGGAATTTTCAGAGATCTGTCACTCCTTGTGACAACCCAGGGGAAAAAAAAGTGCTTTGCAGCTTTGTGACTGTAGGTGAGCTGTGCCTGGCGGCTGAAGTTAGCCGGGACTCCCTGCAGGGCGGCCTTGAGGGGTGGGTGGAGAGCGAGGGACAACTAGCTGCCTTTGCACGTGGCACACGTCTCCTCCAACCCTAAATATGTTTTTTTTTTTTTTAAAGCACCTGACCAAAACTGTAGTCTAAAATGCCGTCAATTTTCCTATTAGGATATTCTGCTTGATAAGCTGAGGTTTGGACCCATGGGAGGGGGGAAAACGGCGCTTGGGAGTTTGTACAAGAAATACCTTGCTGGGTGGATGCTAAGAACAACCGGTCTTATATCCCCATGGTCTTTCTACAGCAAATCCGTTTGGGGAAAGACTGCCCCCGGAGTAGCCTGCTTTTCATAAAGCTTCCCAATCAGATTTCGGGGGCAAAGCACTCCCCCCTCCCTCGCACAGCCTGCTTCTTCTCCTGCCCGCTCTCCTCCCTCCCATTCTCTCTTTCCCTCCCCGGCAGGGTGTAATTGAGTGAAGGCAGGATCAGGTTCCCCGCCTTCCCGTCCAAAAATCCCGCCAAGGAAGCCCCAGAGCACAAGAAAATCCAAAGTGGAGAGAGGGGGAAGAAAGAAAGCACTGAGTCATCCATCCAGAAGGGGGGAGAGCGCAGCCGCCCAGGCAGGAGCAGCAGCCAGCGATACCTGGAGTCCGCTGCAGAAACCTCGCCCCGCACTTTGCAACAAAGGCAGCCTGCTAGTCAGCGAGGACGTCTGCAAGCCAAAGTAAGTGCACGGCACCCTGTGGATTTCCCCAAAGGGTTTCTGGTGGAGTGTGCCTACCCCAAAGCCACTTTCCTGGCAGCCTGCAGTACGTGGGGGTTGGAACCGGAGAGAAGCAGCCTAGAGTCAGCTAAATAGGACTGTTTTTTTTACAACGGACTTGCTCTAGAAGGCAAACCAGCCGAAAGGAGATTTTGGGGGGATGAGTTCAGTAACCTAGCGCGTGCTTGGATGGGAAGAAGGAAAGGAGCTTTTGTGCTGCGGAGAGTGCATGGGGATGGCATTCCTGCTACCTGCTGGAGCATGCAAAGCGCGGGAGAGGGCACATTTGTGCTCTTTGTAAAACCTGGAGCTTTGGTGGGTGTGTCTGGCCCAGTAAGCAAGAGAGAGAAGGGTGTTCCAACAGGCAGGTCTCATCTCCTACCTCCACGTCTCAGGTAGCCCTAGCGCTTGCCAACTGCCAACTGCTGCCCACCCTAGGTGTGGTACATGCCTGGCAGACTGCCCCTCCTGAATCTGCTGATGGAGAAGCATCTCTCCAGAGCAGCCTGCACTCTCTAGCCTGCCCGCCAGCCCAGAAATCCTTCTAGAAGCAGTTCAGTCCAAAGTTTCAAAGACATGCTTCGGATTCTAGGATTCCTTTGCTTGGTGGGGATGCCGACTGGGGCTGTCACAGAAGCACTTCCATTTTCAGTTTTATCCAAATAAACCAGGGATGTGGTAAGGACTAGTTTGGCAGACACCCAGAATTTTTGAGGGGATATTCCAGTTGTTTCCATAGTATATTTTGAGAAGAATAGTCACTTCTTTTGTGCATAAAATATAACCTTTCCTCTCTTCTAAAATGTGTTTGTGGGCGTCCTTCCCTCCAACACACACACACACACACACACACACACACACTTCTAGGCCTTTCCTCTTTTCTAAAATGTGTGTGCCCTTCCCTCCAACACACACACACACACACACACACACACACACACACACACGTGCACGCGCGTGCATGCACACACACTTCTATGGGATGCGATGTGGCACATAAATACAAGAGCACACATGTAATTCACATACTGATTGCTAACTAGTTCTTGTCTTCTTGGTAATAAGGACTTTGGAGCTGTAGGGGCAGAGTGAGACCTTGGAAGCAGAGCGGGTGCCTCGTGGAAGGAAGGAATGCACACTTCAGGGGAGAACAAAGTAATAGAGTTCTAGTGGCGCAGAATCTTTCCTCTTGAAACTACCAGGCATAGTTTTAAAAAGTGTGTGTGTGTGTGTGTGTGTGTGTGTGTGTGTGTGTGTTGGAGGGAAGGGCCTGGGAGGCACTTCAGGAACTACCAAAGAAAAGCTTTTGAACTAACAACATAATGGAGCAATTTCACGATCCCAGGCAAACGTGGAGCTGATGAAACGGTCCAGCCCATTTTGGCCCTTTGATCATCTGGGAATGAATTGTTCTGTGAGAATATTAAAAGATAATGAGAACGAAACAAAAGAGAGGTCGGACGACACAGAACAGAAGGCTGGTGGTTTCCGGATTCATTATGTCCCTTGTAAAGTAAATTATGTGCCTTCAAGGCCAAGTCATTAGGAACACTTATAGTCCAGTTAAATTCAAGGGAAACTAAGGGGTCCTCCCACTCCTCTTTTGGGGCCTGTGTTGTTTCAGACCACCAATAGTGGTTTTTTTTTTTTTTTAATCAAAATGAAATCATTTTATTTTAAAATTTTAAGATTTATTTTAAAATGCTTTTGAACTATAAGAAACTTTTTAAAATTTAAATTCTCTCATCATAATTAAAGTCTTTAGAAGAAGGCAATCTTCCTCCCTCTGCTCACAGGGCCAGGTCTTCCTCACTTATGTGCAAGGCCTTTCCCAGGCCCCAGCCCAGATGTATGTAAACTGTAGCCCCTCCAGAGTCTGGATCGAAGAACTGTTTGTTTGTGGCTCAAACACTTTATATTCTCAGGGGTAGGGCTGTGAGTGAGACAGACCTACTAACAGGATGCTTTGGTCTTCTGACTCCTAAGTGATATCCCACAGCGGGTGAGAATAGGGTGCATTTCACTGCATCTTGTATTGTGTTTATTTTACAGTATGTCATCGTCTGTATCCTAGAACCCCTTTCTAGAGCACTGGGAACCTGAACTTACCTGTTTAGGGAAAGTTTTGTATCTTTTTTCTCTTCCTTTGTTTCTTTCATTGTTTTCTTCCTTCCTTCCTTCCTTCCTTCCTTCCTTCCTTCCTTTCTTTCTTTCTTTCTTTCTTTCTTTCTTTCTTTCTTTCTTTCTCCTTTTTCATTTTATTATTGTTCAAGACAGAGTTTCTCTATGTAGCCTTGGCTGTCCTGGAACTCTCAATGTAGACTACGGTGGTCTCCAACTCACAGAGATCTGCCTGCCTCTGCTTCTCCTGTGCCAGGAAGAAAGGTATGCACCACCACCTCCGGATGGCTTTCATGTTTCTTGTTCGGTCTTTACATACAGCATTCTGAAGCAAGATCTGACTTTTTTTTTAAAATGGGCAATTTTTTTTCTTGCAAGTCAATGACCTAGTTTGCAATTTCACAACAACCTGGTCACTGAAGATAACACAAGACCCCTAATAGTTTGTTTCTATTATCAAAGTTGATCTTAGAAATCAAATATTTTAGGTTTTAAGTTTTTATTTTTCTCTTGGAGATGTTTCCGATTTCTCATTTTAGTAGCAATCCTATGGGGCATTCCTCCGTGTGAGTCCCTGGAACACTGAATTTGCCTGAGCTGTATGAAATGCTGTGGTGTTAGCGACAGGCTGCAGTCAGAAGGAAGGTTACAAATGGCAGTGCCCCCAAACATGTGTGCTCTTAGTATGGCAGCCTGGGGACAAGTCAAGCATCCTTGGCTCTTGTACTGATGAGAAGGTTCAATCGAGACTACTCAGGACAGTGGGACAGCAAGGGTTTCCCTGACTTACTTTGAAATCTGGTTTATACTGGATCGTCCAATAGGGCAGAGCCATGTACACCTTCTGACCCAAGCTTTGTAGGGAAAGCTGAGCAGGTGGGAGATGTTTTCTTCTCTGGATACCAGTCTCACGAACAAATGAAAGCACTTGAGTGTCCTCTGGTACAGGCCATGCCTTCTCTCCCGGAGTGAGAGGAAAGGAACACCTGGATACGGGACTTCTATTTTGGGAACTGGGCCTGCTTTCTCCATCCATCAACTGGCGTGAGGAGAATTTGGACCTTGGCTTTTCTTTGGGAAGTCTTTCCATTCGGTGTTTATGACCTGTCCAAGATACCATTTGTTGGACTATTTTTTTAGGCACTGTAAGACAGACTTGCAGATAGCAGTTTGCATGTTGCTATTACAATCTTTCTAGATCAATAACTACAACAGGCCCTTTTATGACAATGGAAGATACTTATGCTTAAAAGGATAGCAGTGAACAAACACCATTGAAGGCTTGCAGCTAGGGTAACACTTGAAAATTTGATCACACAGCTCACCTTTCCCCTAATTCCCCAAGATAGGCAGGGATAACGCAATCAACAGTTCATGCCTGAGACATTTTGAGCAATAAAGTTTAATTTTTCCCAGTGATGTTTGTGTTTAGAGTCATTTTATTATAGCAAGTTTAGATAAAGTCCCATCTCACATAGAAAAAGAAAGTGCAGATTTCCTAAGAGTAGAATTAGAATCTTAAACTCCACAAATATAATAGGAACAACAAAAATCAGCTACTTGGTATTAATCTTGAACAATGTGAGTCCTGGTAACTGACTATTGGGGACTTTGAGAAGTTCTCTTAATAAATACCAAATCACAAACAGACATGCCTCTCTACCCACCCCCCAGCCCCCTTTGCTCACACACTTGTTTGGAAAGCTATGCTAACTTGTGGGATTCCTTACTAGAAATTCACCTAAAATGAATTCTAGGAAGCCACAGTCCAGAGTACTCCCACCTGTGTGTGGGGAAAACAGTCCTTTAAAAGCCAGCGCCCTAGGTGACTCCATCTGGCGGCCAGCCATTGGTCCTTCGTCCTCTGTTCACCACACAGCAGCACTGCCTGCTAACCCTGCCTTCTCCTGACCATCACCTCTTGTGACTCCTGGGATGCACCGGTGTCTGGCCCCACCCCCAACCTCTGTGCACGCTCACCTTCTCATGCATTTGTTCACTTCTCCCCAAAGCTTCCAAATACGGACATTTGCTTTAAACCTCGCTCTCTCTTCTCTCCCTTCATCCCAGCTTCTAATTGCCCCAATGCTGCCACAGTCCTTTGTGATTCTATGGGAAAAAACTACAGTCTCTTTTATTTTTTCTCTAAATGGAGTTCTAGATTGCCATTTTTGAATCCCTTTTAAACTCTTCCCCCTTCCCTTCCTCCCTCCCTCTCTCCCTCCCTCCCTCCCTCCCTCCCTCCTTTCCTTTTTCCCTTCCTTCTTTCCCCTTCCATTCCCCATTTCTTCTTTCCTTTCTCCCTTTCATCCACGACTAAGAACTGAAGGGAATCATTTGTGGACCAATTTTATTTTGAAAAAAAAAATCTTGGTATAGACTTGATGCAGTTTTATTTCTAACAGACTTTTACAGCTTCTAAGTACCCCACTGTCATCATATAATATGCTGTGGTTACAAAGACAAATAAATGCAACTTCATGAAGTTTATTATCTATTTGATATATACATTAGGCAGTTAGCCCCAGCAGGCAATATAGCAGTTATGACTTTTAGCCTAAGTGGTTCCAGTGAGAGATAAAACACAGAGCCCATGGAGGGGTTTATCACATTAAACACGTATTTCAAAAGCATCTGTGATGTAGGATGGAAGATAAATTAAACTCTCAATTTCTTCATGTTTTCATTTCTCGTTTGCTGCATACCGCGGACCAGGAATAAAGAATGGATCTGATAGCTTACGAATTCAGTCCGAGTTTATTTAGAATAAATATAATTTTAAAACATGATGCCTCACATTGGGTGTCCACAGGAAGATTTATCTAAATCCAATATGGTTGTACTCTAACGAAATGCATATGTGGGGGAGAAGAAAGCAATCTTACTCTAGCTGTCACAAACTAAAGCCACAAAACTGGTCTAAGTCAGAATCCCCTCCCCGGGATGCTCAATTCTTCCCTTTCCTTCCGTGCCTCCATTGCCTTTGTCAGAGAATAGCTCCTTTCCCATTAGAGTAGCCAGTGGATTCAGCTAATGATTCCCAATCTGTAGTAGCTCCACTCAGCCACACCACTAGACCCCTTAAAGGGAAGGCTGGTCTTCCTCAGCTCCAGAACCTTACAGTATCTGATGGGCAAAAGCCCATCTGAGATGCAGCACAGAAGGCTGAGAAGTGAATAAAAGATGGACAACCCTGAAGACTATCCATCTTCTTTGCTAATCATGATCCAGTCCCACAATGTCCTTTACCCATTCCTCCCCCCTCCCAATAATCATGTATTATTACTAATCTTCTTAAGCTTGAGAGAAAATGTCTCCAAGTCTCACTTTCTTGCTTTCGTTTGAGGAATCCTGTTAACCTGCAGGGTCTAGTCTTCTAAACCCCACCTACCTTTATCCTTTACATTGCCATGGTTTCTGACTCTTGATTACTTCGAGAATAAAAAGAGAGAATTCATGCTCTTCTATAACCAACTCAGCATATTATTTTCTTCAAAAGTATAGTCTAGGCTTTGACTCTTAAAATTTAAGAAAATTAATTCCCCACTGTTATCCGTGCCAATTTATTCTTGTATGCTGAACAAGGAATACTCAGAGAAAGCACTGTGGCACCTTCCAAGAACAGCAACAGAACAAGTATCTTCATCCCTAGTTTGAAAATTTTCTTCTTCTGTATCAACCATCTTTCTTTTTGTTCAATTAATTGAATGTTTCTCCTACTAGGCTCTCAAATCAAACCAAAAATCCAAACTATATATAATGAGATGGAAAATAACCTAAAACAGTCCTATTCTTCAGTGTTTGTTGGATTAACTCAATGTGTGGGCATCTAATGAGGCCTGGGGCATGTCTTCAGAGTTTGTCTTCCTAGGAGGACTCACACCCCCCGGAGTGAATGATGGGGAGTCTGGAATGCACAGCATGGGATGCAGGTACTTCTCCTACTGACTCCTTCCATCTTCTCATCTTTCGTGCTCTGCTCTTCAACACTCCGCCGCCTCTTCAAAGAATACTCCCTTTTATTTTCCTCAATCATTTCTGCTTTTCCTTACTAAATATGGTTCAAAGCTGAGTACGGTCAAGGCCTTTGGCTGGTTAGATCTCCAAAGATCTTGACTTTTCCCATCAAGCTTTGGAGACCATTTTTCATATAGGGAACTCCTAATCAAAAGTAGAGCCCTTCAATCCCCCTGGCTGGCATTAGCCATATGCATAACTAATCCAACTCTGGGGACCTTCTTATGGAGGCTCTGGTGCAGATGAGAGACTAGAGGAGTAGCGTCAGAGACCAGCAAGCAGGTCAGTATGTGATAATGAGTGTGTTACCAGATCTTTTGAAATTGGGGGTTTATTTTTTGAAGCTCAGGTTTGGGAAAGCAATGACCTGATTCCACGGTGGGTACAATGCTCACAAACTGTAAGCCATCCTGCTAAACACAGGCTAAATTAAATCCCACCTAAGCAGATCCTGTTTTTCTCATTCCCCACCATCTGCAGCTGTCTTCCTCACTGTCACAGAATACCTAGAGATTGCTAAAGATGCCGGGAGGTACACTTGACCCAGTGAAGTGGGGAGGAGGAAGGATGTGTGGCAGGAAATAAGGAAAGGAAATCTGAATCACAGCTTTAAGAAAAGTGAGAAGACAATCCTAAAAAAGGCTAAACTGAAACCAGCATGGCTTCTTTTATTAAATACCAGTGTTCTAGTTAAACCTTTTAGAATCTTAAAGGATATCCACTACATTTTCAATTGGCTATTATTGCCACATTTAGGTCTTTGGAGTTCTTGGCACAATACATGTTCCAATGTGACTTTCAGGTTTAGATGAGTTGCCCAGGAATTTCCCCAAAATGAAGGTTCGGATCTCCCAGGTCTCCCTATGGACTGTACCTTCATGTCCAAGGATCCTGGGGTGATGGCAGTGTTCAGGGCTGGGGAACTCACTTCGAGTAACAAGACACCTAGTTTTGTGTGATAAGCTCTTCTTTTGTCATAACTAGCTACACATGACGGTAGCTTGACAAAAATCACGAGGATCCTTGGTGGAAAGCCTTCTTGCTACATGCAAAATATACCCATACCGCTCTTTTCATCTCCACATATTTCCAGCATCTGATTGCTTCTCAAAAACTCTTACATATCTACTGTTGACGTGGCCTGTATAGTCCAGGTAGCCTGGTGCTATGCACAGTGGTTCACTTGAGGATGAAAAGGATTCCAATTGTTGTCTCCTAAATTTTCCTTTAAAAACTTACTAAACGTGTTTGGTAGATTTTTTTCCCTCGTATTGAAAGTATATATAATAGCAGATTTTCTTTGTGTTATTTTATCTGTATTGTTACATCTACCATGCCACCCTCCTGTTTTCTTCAGTGTCATAATAAAAGAAGGGCAGAGGTCACCTTTCTGTATGGCATCCTAAGAGACTCTAGGATGTCCAGGGGAAAAAAAGGCAATCCAGATTTAGACCAATAGTGAATATAATTTGGTAATAATCCCAGAAAACAGAGAAAATATTTTTGGATAAAACAAATGGAAATTATGCAAAGATTTAGAACAATGTTTTTATAATAGCCTGCCTCATATGCTGAGAATTTGGATTTTGCTGTGTCCTTGTCATAGGATTTTTGCTTTTGATGGCAAGAACATTCTTGGGGTTTAACTTATCTGTAGATGTGAGTACCATGAACAGCTGACCAAGTGTGTCCTATAAGCAATGATTGGAATCTTTGGCTTAAAAATAAAATACCCTAAAGCTCTGGAGAATCTGATTTAAATATTAATGTTCTTTAAAACTAAAGGGAAAAAGAAAGAGAGGGGAGGGAGGGAGGAAGGAAGGGAGAGAGAGAGAGAGAGAGAGAGAGAGAGAGAGAGAGAGAGAGAAAGGAAAGAAACTTTATACAAACAACACAAACTTGTTTTCTATGGGCATCCTACTTTAGAAGTACTTCAGATGAGGAAGCCTCCTGGTCCTGTAGAAAACAGGGTAAGTAACTCATTAATTTTAACCCAAAATGCATGTTTAAATCTTGGAAGGATATCACAGTCTTCCTTCCCATCCTCTTTGCTTACCCTAGATATTTAATTATTCAAACTTGTCAGTTAACTTAAATCACCTGAAATATTTTTCATTATATTTCTTATCAGCAAAGCAGATATACTTGAAAAAACACGTTTTCCCTCTTCTAGAAAAACATGTTCATGGTACAGGTTAATCACCTTTTATGAGAAAAAATATATTCTTTGAATATACATGGTATATTATCACTCATAAACTTTTACAGTTTTTCTGGTATGACTTAAAACTGGTTCTATGCATAATTATGTTATGTGCATAGTTGTGTACCTTCCTTTTCTATAACACTATAATTGATTCACGCAATATTTTAATAGGTATGCATACATTAACATGTACATTTGTTTCCACCAAATGAGCTAATTAAGATGGAAATTCAATTTATTTAGCTTGATATGGGTAATTTGGTATCACAAAAATGCTTAGTAAGTTATGAATTCTTATTAAAATGATGGAAATTGGAAAATGCAAGCCAGCATCTTATGCGGTAACAAGAAGAGTCTCCGCTCAGCAAAGAATAACTTGTTTAGATGGGAACAAGTTATCTTGAAGAATTAGCGTGTACCAGTTCAAGGACAAGCTGCACAAACAATGTGATCTGTTTTTATCCAAAGGACCCTTTCCATGTAGTCAAGAGAGAAAGTCTCCCCAGGGAAGACACAGCTGCATGGTCTCTCCCAGGACCCATCTAATTCCTCAACCAGTCCCTGGGGCCTGGGAAAGTTCTGAGCTGTTCCAGGGTTCCAGGGTGCAGCTAGCTCACTGCAGGTGGGTAAGCTCCAAGGCTAGAAGACCTCTTTGATGCCTGTGGCTCCGGGGCCTGGCAGCCTTCAGGGGGCGTTATTTATTTGCTCTGTTATTATTTGGAGTGACTAATGTCCAATTGGCTCTAGTTGAAAGTGACTTGGATCAAATTGAGGTTTGACAACCACATCATTGATCACAGAGGAGGGGGGAAAGTCAAACGCCTTTCTTGTCTTTGCCAGTATCAGGATTCCCACCAACTTTAGCCTCAAGTGTTTTTCACCCTTATTAAGACTGTTCTTCCGATGGTGAGGAGACTTCTGATATGTGATATCTGGGGATTTGGAGATGTGCTTCAAGGCTATCATGAATGAATTTGGTTTGGAGATGTAGATCAAAAACAGTTCAGCAGAGTAAACGGAGAGATGTGGATTTCTACCGATTTCTTTTGAAACAGACGTTGCTCAAGTGTGGGCTGGCTCTGTGGGCCTCTAATGATTCATCCAGTGGTTCTCTTGCAAGAGGTTAAACGGGAGCCATTGACTTCAGACGCTGCACAAAAGACAGCGGAAAAAAGAAAGAAAGAAAAGTGAATTTGAGCAGAGGTCTTAGTGAAATATAAATGGGAGAAATAAAAATGGGAGAGAGCCCAGCTTTAAGCCTGTCTCTGTAGGAGCTTTAGACCTTAAAAAAGTCCATTTAAACAGTGTTGAAGGCTCTTCCTCCTCTGACTGGAGCATGACACTTTGGTGGTGTTTGTTGGGAAAATTTCTGGAAATTTCACTTTTTCAATCCCTTGACTCCAGATACCTCTTGCCATTACAATTCCAGGGAGCTAGACTCACACTGGGGAGCAGCCCAGTTCCTTCCTTGATCTTCACAGCGGGAGTCTCTAAGACAAGGTTGTGTCGGCTACAGCTGCCAATATCCCGTCTCAACCAGGGCATCCTGGATGCAGGGCCCGGAGCTGGATATCCCTGGTCCTTGAAGCTGTTCCTCTTTCATCCTGTTAATCCACCTTTGTAACCCAGCCCTCAGAAAAGGATAATTGAGGAAAGAGTGGGGTCTCCTTCCTGTGAAGGGGACACAGCAGGGTCCCCTTCAGCTCAGGGCTGTGCTATACACTGATCTATCATCTTCCTGACTTTGTTTAGTGCCTTGACTTATATATACCAAATGTAGTACACAATGCTAACTAACTTCTTTTTATGCTTGGACATTTTTATCAAAACTTCTCATATAAGTATGAAAAGCAAGCATGGCTCTCTTACCTTCTCATCTAAAGTGCCTCCTTTCTCATTTGATATTCAAATCTATATCAAGGTATAACCATTCTCATGATTACCATCATCTGGACCTTGAACACCAAGCAACTGGAGAGAGGTCCTTGAGAGATGGTGTGAGGGTGTTTTGTTTTTGTTTTTTTTTTGTTTTGTTTTTGTTTTTGTTTTAAATTAAAAAGTGTCGGCCTAAGAATTAGAGACAGTTCTTCTAAAACAGGAATGAATTGTTGGTCTTGAAACTTGACACAGGATGGCTTATCTTGCCTCTTGGTAGCATTTAAATAAAACTTTCTTGAGAATATTAGAATATTTGTATCTAGTCTGCATCATAACATGGCAGTTGTACTGGAGAATCTTTTAGATCTGAAACAAGCCCAAAATCCTTGATGCTGGAGACTGAGAGAAGCATACATATCTTAGGAAGGTTATAAAGACCAGTATAAAGTTCTTTCAGGGTATAAATGGAGGAAGGATGAGACTAATTTATCAAGTACACCCGAGTTTTACTGAAATGAGGAAAACCCAGAAAGGATGGTCACATATAAGTGAGAGTCATTCAAATTACACACTATAAAAACAGAGCACAAAAATTGTGAGTTAGCGTTTGATAAAGAAAATTCCATGATCTTGAAATATATTCCACAACACAGCATCTAACTGGAAGAGTTTCCTCTTGGAAGTTTCTATATGAAGCAGCTTCAATCATTAGAACATCTTGGAGACTGGGTATTTGTATTCAATGAGCAAGAGTTGTAACAGCTGTGCATTTTAAAGCTACATTTCTTTATGTCCACCACGTGATTAGCAACACATATGGACTACTCTTAGTACATCCCTGCCTGAACTAGACAGTCAACCCAGGCTCGTTATTGAAAGGTACATGGTTAACCTCTTTTGTAGCTTCTGTCTCTCCCAGTCACTCATCTCTAGGTCTCTATCCATTCTAACAAGTTAAAATATTAACTGGAGGCTCAAGCTGAAGATGGCGGCAAGCATACTCCTTTTCTTTGGCATCTACAAATTTTCTTTCCTGCCCTTTGCTCTTAAAGGACAGTTCTAGGGTGTATGCCACACTCACTCAGCAAAGCCTCCTGCTATTGAATAAAGACACATTTTGCATCTGGCCTTCACTCTGGCCATTGCCTCTCCTGCTTTCCTTTCACTGTTTGGAGTCAAGTGGTAGCAACTAGACATGTAAGGTCTGTCACTATCTTTGAGGCATCGCTCCTTAGCACTGCTAGGACAGTAATGGACTTTGTCCCTTACCACTAGATAATTCTTTCTTATTGCTCTATCTATCTATCTATCTATCTATCTATCTATCTATCTATCTATCTATCTACTATCAATCACTGTTTAGCAACAGTGATTACAGATAGTATTTACTGAGTGCTTTCTCTATAGTGACTGGCATGTTATTAGATCTTTGCATTAAGTTCTCTGTTAAATTCTTCTAATAACTCTGTAGGGTAAAGACCATTTCCTCCCAAATAAAGGAACTTAAATCTCAGGTTGGTCCCATCATAGAAGGTGGTAGGATGTGAAACTGACATTGTAGTCTAAATTTATACTTCCATCTCTCATTCAATGACAATGTTTGAAGTATTTTGGTTCAACATTCCCTTCAGCATAGCCAGATCCAGTAGCAGATTCTCACACTGCTAATCTATTTCTAACTCATCAATATTTGCAGAATATAGTTCTGGGTAATGAATGTTGCTGTTAGCTGAGACACAACCCACCCAATTGTGCTCACATCCTTTCTAGTTGTTTTCACAAGCATCCATTTACCTGGCCTGCTGGTTTCAACATGATTGTGCTGAGCAGAGGATTCCTCTGGGACTGAAGGCAGGAGCATGTCTACGAGCTACTGTCTGATCCTCAGGCCCGCCATCACCTGACTCAATTGTTGGACTGCTGTACTCCAGCCCTGGGGGAGGCCACAATGCTGTGTTTGTTTGTGTATGAGAGTCCCTGGCTTTGATTAGCAGCAAGCTACAGTGCAGCTGAACATACAATAGGGACCAAAGGATGGGGACAAAAAAAATCCTGCTACAGTTTCTCATTGGAAAGCATTCACTGTTGAGCTTGGACATCCAACAGTGGGGCACAGAGGAACAGAGGCTGGGAAAGGTTAGGTGATGGATTCTCCACGCCCTACAGCCTGTTCTGTGCAACAAGGTCACTCTGTTACAGGAAGCATTGAGCCTCTGCCCCTCATAATGTCTTTTATGGTTTGGCTTAGAGACTATTATTAATGAGCTTTGAAGAGGGGCAAAGCGTGGAGGGCTGGCAACTGTGAGGAAACCCCAGGATGACCGGAAAGAGGGCAAAGGCATTGAAAATGATATACCCGCCACAAAGGGCAGGTCTATGCAGTTAATGGCATCATTAGTCTGGCTGCATGGAAGAGCTGAAAATAGCCAGAGCCTTAGTTCAATCAATAGAACAAGGCAGTAGGAAGTATCAGTAGATTGAAATTTACTTTTTGACTGAAACATAATACATAAATATTGCACACACATGTATGTATGTATGTATATAGTATGTATATATGTACACACATAGACATATATGTGTGTGTGTGTGTGTGTGTGTGTATTGTGCCGTGTGATATAATGGTGCATGGGTGCATTATGTAATGTTGAAAACAGGTTAAACGTACATGGCTTTTCAAATATGCTCTCTTTATAGTAGAAACGCTCACGTCCCTTATTCCTCAATTTTTGAAATATCTAGTATATTGTTTTACTAGATCCTCACAGCACTGAGCAGGAACACATCAGAATGGAAGGTGAGAGTTTTTATTTCACATCATAGACAAAGTCAGTGGTTTCTAGTTCCAAATAACAATTGTATTTCCTCTCCTGCATGGGACTAAATCTTAAAGCTACTATGAGTACCCTTTTCTTTTAGAATGTATATAACAAAGTATCTGCTTGAAGGGCAGAACTCTGGAGGTATTCTAAGATAGGATCTCCAACATACAGACTAATTGTTCTTTGTTAGAGCAAGACCTCATCTGTTAGTGTGGGCTTTGGATTCCTAGTGGAAACCTCCAAAGACAAAACGAATATTTGCGGTTAGAAAATAAAATCAGATAGCCATTCAGTTAAGGTTTTTCAGAGGAAGAAGACCTACTTTCTCTGGGAGAAAAGAAAGCCAGGACATGGTTAAGGTTTAAAACAAAACCAGAGTTGGATTGCACAGAATAGAAAGGCAGCAGGAAAAGATGGAAATAGCACCAACTGTTATGATCTGGGTGTGAAATGTCCCCCACACTTGTTTATTTGAACACTTGGCCCTCAGCTGCTTATACTGTTTTGTGGGGTTGTGGAACCTTTGGGCTTAGGGCATCTGTGGAGGGTCTAGGGCACTAGAAATGGGCTTTCGTGAGTTATAATCTTGTCCCACTTCTAGTCTAGCCCTGTCCTTCCCGATCTGGAGTGGAGTAGGCCTCAGGTACGTGGTCCTCCTGCCTTGAGCTTCATTGTATCTTCCCATTGTGGTGGGCTACATCCCTGCAGCAAACCAAACATCCTCTTCTTCAGGTTGCTTTTGTCAGGTGCTTTGTCACAGCAACAAGGACAGTAACTAACAGACCAAAGCAGCGAGAGGTGTGGATGAGGAGGAACGTGCCTGGTTTGGATAAGACATCAAGGAAAGACATTAGAGTTGAAAATGATAGTATGGCCCTTTAGGTGCAGGCTAAGGTGCTTTGGTTGGACAGCAAGGAAGCACTGAATATCCTTTAAAAGGGAGGAGAAACTTGGTAAAGTATTGTATAGGAAAGATTATTTCTGAAGAAGTTACAACCGAGGTAGAGAAGGTAAGTTGGGTTATGAAGGGGAATGTATTGTGGACCACCCTCCCTCCAAATCTTTGATCTTTGCAAGTTTAGAAATATTGTTTAAACCTCATCACTTGCTTAATTACCATCTTTTCCATGAAAACTATATTTATTGCCCTGGTGAAAAGAATTATTTTCTATTTTGTTCTAAAACACTCTTTGTTTTTATGTTGTCTATTGAATATATATATATATATATATATATATATATATATATAATACACACACACACACACACACACACACATATATGTGTGTGTGTGTGTGTGTGTGTGTGTGTGTGTGTGTGTATGGCCAGGCCCTATGTTTAGTATCAGGAATACTAACATAAATATGTTTATGTCCAGTCTCCAGATTATACAATCTAGTCATAGGGTAGCAGGTTGGAATATCAATAGCTTATCAGTGCTGTGGTCGAGATATGCATATTGAAGGTATATTGAAAAAATATATAAATCAGCAACGTAGATCAAAGGAGGTTTCCAGGAGAGAGTGTCTTTTGATTTGTGCTTGAAGAATATTGAGAGGGAGCACACTTAAGGTAGATGTGATGGTGTGAGTGCTTAATTCATTCCTGTCTGAAAATAATTGCATTAATCGATCCTCCCTACTTAGCTTGTCTTTTAAGGTTAATGTATTTCATGATCAAAACTGGATGAATAAGTAAATGGATAATGGAGTGAATTTCCCAGCCTTGAGTGTAAGTGGGGAGTTGGGAAGGATCCTTTCACCAGACACTGTAAAACAAAAGAAAAAATCTGAGATGTAAGTACCCTGATGGAATATTAGTGAATTGAAGATGAGTCAAAGATAGATGAGGTGCTGAAATTAACCACTTGGGAATTCTATTGCTGTCATTAGAAAGGGGGAGCATATAGGGAGAGTTTATTTGGAGAAATCAGCGCTCCTGGTTTAAAGAAGTACGAAAGGCAGGATTATCACTGGATGGGAGCTGGGCACAGGCTTTCCAGGTGTTTCTGAGTTTCACTGGCATCCTTGATGCCTGGGAATTATGGGAGACGCCAGCCTCAGACTTGCGATCTATTGTTGGTGGTAACCTGGCTGCCACCTAGACTCTAATTTCCTAGACTCACAACTGCGTCTTCTTCTGTAGGAGCTTTTAAAACATAGTCTCCCTAAAATGTGATAAGACTATATGAATGATTTTACTTCCTAGAAGATGTGCTGTGTGATGTTGCTCCTATGTAGGGGTTCCTAAGATGCATGGACTTTTAGAAAAATGCCAAAGTCAGGTCTAGGTACTTCAGATAAATATGGAATCTTCCAGAAGAGGTCAATTGACAAAGGAGAGTCATCTATCATCCCAGAGTTGACACTTTTTATGCTCACCATGTCATTCATAGAGATGCCCATCATCCTGATATTGTTCATTTTCCTGTGCCAGAGGAATGTTCTTCTGCCGGTCCTCTCGGGAGTCATTACTCCCACAGATAGTGGGAGAAATAGATTCACTCGTGAAATTCAGCCCTGGAATAGCTGTGAAAGGCAAACTATAGGGCTCAATACATACTGACTACAATCCTCAGAATAGACATGGCTTAGGGCTATAGTCAGAGGCAGATGCAGCCCCAGTGCTCTTGGCGGAAGGGCTCCTGTCCTGGGACAATCTTCAGCAACACAGTTGGAGTTTTGTGGTAGACTTTTGCCCTTCCGTGTGCCCCGCAGGGAGTCTAAGATGTTCCCTTCCTTTCTCCCACTTTTCTTCATCCCATTCCAGGTTCTTCCCTCTCAGTGAGAACAGGAAGATGGGGACACAGATCAATTTTATTTTTTCTTCCTTAAAATTTATTTGTCCAGCTTGGTTGAATGGAAAGAAAGCCCAGGAAGTAAAAAATTGTCTGGGTTCCAAGCCTCAATTTAATCGTGATTCAGGAGGGGCAGGAAGCATCCTGGGGAGCCAGATTAGAAAAGGCATTTCAAAAAAGAAAGCCACTTACTTGGATTCTGTTGTATTTAGTGTGATTACAGATGAAAGCCTTTAGTCCACAATTTCTGGTGGGGAGGGGGGGTTCAAATAATAGATTTCATTGAAGGTTTGTATCCTTGGTTCCTTTGAATATGGCAGCTTCTGGCAATACAGGGTGAGTCACTGTAGTGACCCACTTGATATGTTAAAAAGAATCTTACATTTTGTTTAGACTTTTCTTTAATGATATTCATAACTAATAATAGTATATCATGTTTCTATTGGAAAACTTTACCCCCATCTTATCTCATTATCACCCTTAAAAGATTCTATAAAACTAGTTGGTTTATGATCATCTTCTCTATACATTAGAATAGTGAGATTCTGCTAGTGGAAGTCTACACAGGATTCCTATAAAATAGGAGCGTGGAAGTTACCTCACCTGCCTTATAGGCTCTTCCGGAGACATTGTTTATGATCCGTACAGAGAATGCAGTTTAAAACAGATTATCTGACTGACACAGTTCATTAATAGTCTTCTTATTTTTAAAGTTATTATTTATTTGTGTATATGTGTGTGTGTAGGTTGGAAGCCAACTTTGATGAGCTACTTTTCTCTGTCCTTACTTGGGTTCCAGGGACTGACCTTGGGTCAGGTTTGCATTACCTATTAGCAAGCATCTTTACTCACAGAGCCACCTTCTGATCCCAAAACACTGCTTTTAAAAGAGCAGTTTAGATGAGAATGGTGGTGCACACCTTTGATCCCAGCACTCAGGAGACAGAAGATAAGGCAGGCAGATTTCTGTGAGCTGTAGGCCAGTCCGGGCTACACAGTAAGTCCCAGAACAGCCAGGGCTATGTAGAGAGACCTCGTATCAAAATCACAAGCAAAAACAACAAGAACAAAGCAAACAAGCCAATAACACAAAACCCCAGATAGATAGATAGATAGATAGATAGATAGATAGATAGATAGATAGATAGCAGTTTGCCTACATTAATATTTTCTGGGGTATATTATTATGAAATCAAAATTTCTAAAGGTGAGAGCTTAAAAATATTCATTTAAAATTATTTATCTTATTTTTGAGATTGCAATATAATTTTATCATTTCTCTCTTCCCTTTCCTTCTCCAAATGTCCTATACCCCTCTCTGCCCTCTTTCATATTCATGGCCTCTTTTTTCATTAATTATTGCTACATTCAAACACTTGTTTTTAATGCTAAAAGACGATCCATCAACAGTAAGGTTTGGGGGTCTCATATATTATATATTCTACATATCTTTAAAATGGGGCTTATGACAATATGAACATTGTTCTAAAATAACTTGAAGTTGGTCTTCAGGTCTAGATTAGACTTCAGCTGGTACTAACTTTGTCTTTGAATTAAACTGCTTGACGTTTTCAAACCTCTCTGTGTTCTTTCATGGAATTCTGGGCCCAGGTAGAACACTCTCCAGGTCCCTTGGAACTTCGATTCCCAGCTCAAGCTCTGGCTTTAGGCAGGCCCTCTGATTCTTCCTTCTTTCCCTGGGAATTGATTTCTGCCTGTGTCTAAAACAGAAGGTCTCAAATATGGTCCCTGGTATGATGTTAGGTCACCTAGGAGCTCATTAGAAAGTTACACTCTCAGATAACACCTCGAACTCTGAAGGTGGGGTCAGAAAACTATGCTCTGGTAGTCCTGGTGGCTTTAATTTGTGAGAGTTAGAGAACTAATGCTTTGAGCACTTGAGCCTGCCTAGTCAATGCTAGGATACTATCCACAACTGCCCCCTTTGTCTTCCTAAATCTGTGAGAGAAGGTCTATTGATGTGTGTCTTATGGAAGGACACTAAGAAAGTTTATCCTTCTTTCCTAAAAGTCACTTTCAAGTCTAAGAACTGAATTTACTCATTTTCAAAATAGCTTATTCCACATATACAAAGTACAAAGGCCACTTGGAAATTTTGACAGAGAAGTGAAATTTTCAGTTACTGGCAATCTTTCCTTTGCTTGGATCCATTTCACATCTGAATTAATCTGGATACTAGGTGTCCAAACATAGACCATACATACTTTAGTGTATGAACCAAAAGTAGCATGTACATTTTAGCAAGACAAATGTCCTTTATGGTCCCTGGTCAGTCACATCCTTTCATTATCCATCCACAGCGGATCACTGCAGATCTGTTATTCACATTAGGCACAGAACATGAAGCATGTGATATGCGTGTCTCCTTATCTCCCAGGAGCAAACTCATAGTCCCGTGAGTTTTCAGAAATAGGTAATCCATAGAAATTGGCTAACAGAAATAGAAGTGCAGACAAGAAAGAAGGAATTTAATGGGAGGTGAAACTCAAATGTAAATGGCTTGAGACGAGTGTGAGAAACACAGACACTGTGTCTGTTTGAGAGAGCCTCTGTGTGCAGCAAACACTCCATCAAGACAGAAGGCAAACTAATCCACGTACATGGGGAACACAGGCCTGACAAAAGAGAAGAGGCTGTTCCCAATGGATTGAAGCTAGCCACAAAATCACTTTAATGGTACTCTAGGTTATATTGCAACACTGAAAGAGTAAAGAGCAGAATGTTGGATGCTAATCCAAACCTAGAAAGGTGTCTGACATTTTCCAAGGAAGGAAAAGGCAACTGTTCCATGCTACACATTTTCCACAAGGGTAAGAGTTAGCTGTTTGGGTCGATCCTGTTAAGTTTTTCCCCAAATCTCACTGTCTTTGTTTTGTGACAGCATAGTAAATAAATATTGCATATTTATATCTTTACAAACAGTAGTAAGAAGACCTTAGTGATTGGACACAATTTTTAATAGGTCCCAGATCAGTTGTAATTTCACCAATCCATTATTGGAATTGCTTTCCATGGTGTCTGGTTGAATGATCATGTCTGCTATCCCATAGATCCATGCAAATTAACAGCTCCCCTTAGTGAATCTGTCCACATGTCACTCCTGAAAAGTAACCAATTGAGTTAGGTTTTTATAGATTTAAAGTAGAGTTCAGAGGCTGGAGCAGAACATGTCCATCCATGTATCTATCTATCCTCTAACTATTTATGGGATGCTCTTCCATGGTTCAAGAACACATGGGTAGAGACACGGAAGGTACCTGCTTTCATTCTTTGTAGAACAAGGCAAGCCACAGAGTTAGTCAGCAGAAAGGACTGTGGAGAGAATGAAAGCGAACAGAGAGACAGAGGACCAGTGAGGGATGGAGGTGGGTGAGGAGAGAGCATGGAGAAGGTTCTGAGGCCCAGTCCTGTGTGTTTCCATTCCTGGGCTGACGTAAAACAAAACAAACAAACAAACAAACCACAGTTGTTAATCTCATATAATTTCAATGCTGAAGCCCAAACTTCTTATTCTGAATTTTTATTAATATATCTTTATAACAAATAAACATCCGTTACTCAACATAACATTTGAGTCCTCCTACTCACCCATGGCATATTTTGAGTAAAGCTTCAAGAAAACAATTAATTTATAGACGGCACCTTAAGTCTATGATGTCTTTTTCACAATTTAAGCATAAAACAATGCTTTATTTTGCTGTTTTCATATATTTAAATCTGGATCCCTGTGGTCTTTAACTGATGCCATGGTTGTAGTCCCACCAAGATGTCAATATTAAGTACAGCTGAAAGGAGAAGAGAATTATGCTTTGATGTTGACAAAGTAGACAAAGGTCAAATAGACAAAGGTCAAATAGAACAAAGGATTCTCGTACAATAGTCAATGTGCAAGAAAACAGCATTGGTACAGATAAATTATGATTTGTAGAGTGCAGACTATCTTCTAGCCCCTGCCATTGGAGAAGCTGGCACCCATACGTGATCACTAGCAATGTCAGCAGAAATTTCAACACGACTAATTCATTTTAAGGTTAGCAGCTGGATGTCAGGGAAGACAATGAAGCTAACATTTCGGACGATCATATATGTAATAGGACCTCCGAGGAAATAAAGCAGATGCATTCTGCAGAGAAAGAAAAGCAATAACAACAACAAAAACCAATTTTAAAGCCACAGAGGAATCCAATCCGTATTTGACTACAAAGATTTTATTCTAATAAAGCACATCTCTTTGACTCTTAACCAAGCTGTGAGTAGGTCAAAAGCCTGGCCTTAAGAGACCTTGATAAATGGTATTAACCTCCAAGTTTGAAGCTGACCGCAGGAGGTAACCTCAAAACTTCTTTGCTTGTTTAGCTGTGCTGAACTGTGCATGGGTTATATAATTCACTACCACCCAGAGCAGGAGAGCATAGCTGACAATAAAGCAAGTGAGTCCTGTCAGCTGTCGAGTCGGCGCCTTAACTGTCCACTAGCCTGGGTGCTCTGAATGGGACACCTGCGGGCACGGAATGTATTGTGGGAATACTCATTAGAGCCTGAGCACAAGCAGTCCACCTCAAAGCTCACTTTGAGCTTGTGAAACAGAGGCCGAGCTCACAACATACAGCGTTCCCCAAGCCCAGCTTGCTCTGTAAGGAGAGTGACAGTATCAGGGTGTGTGGGAAGGATAACAAGGTACCCCGTGGGCTGGCTCCACAGTGCGCTGCATGACCATAGAAGGCTGAGTGCTTGTTTGTGATTGGCAAGTGCTGTTAGGATTGCAATTCAACGGACAAGCGAATGTCAGAAACCAACAGAAGTTTATAATGGGAAGGTGAAAAAAAAGCGTACAGAGAAGTTTTTATCCCTGTGCAGTGCCAGGAGTTTTATTTCTCCATGTTAGTGCTCTTCTCTTATCTAAACACCTTTGAAGATACTTTTTACCTTTTAGATCATCTCTTGGCAATTTATTTACACTGATTCCGGTCATGCTGTTTCTAATCTGTAATCTAGAATACACTATGTATTAGCTGTATAAGGACAGATACGAATCTGCGGGAGAAACCCGCAGTGCGCAGTTCCCTGGGAGTGGGAAAAAGGTACAGTTGCTGCTGTAATATGGCAGATTGGGGAGTCAGAGCACATACTGCTCCTTCAGGACGTGACGCCGAAATGTGCTGTTTCATTTTACAATGTAGCCACGCTCCTTCTCCCTGTGGCGTTTACTGTGCCTAAATGAAATGGGAGAAGCATGTTTTTTTAGGGAAAGGATTTCATGGGAGTGGCTGGGCGAATTTCATTAAGAGATGAGGAGATGGAGAAGAGGTAAGAATGTTTTATCCCCTTATGGTATAAATCCTAGCAATAAAATTGAAGCTACTGAGTGTCTCTGTTTAAATACGAATGTATTACATTATGTTTTCCAAAATAGCAGGAGCATCATGAGCACATGAAGACTGTGGAAATGGATAGTAGAGCTAATGAAATAGAGGGCATTGGTTTGTTTTCTTTTGTTTTTTTAAAAGTTACGGGACACAGACATGAGGTCTCTTAGGTAACGGGATGTGTTTAGATTAGGTAGACCAGGGAGGTCAGTAGTTCTGAAGGGGGACTGAACAGTGACTAGAACCACTTAACTTTGTATGTGAGCCTTAGATGTCACAGGGCCAGCTATTGAGATGCTGCTGGGAATGTTGGCAGAGCAGGTGCCTGCACAGCTGGGGAGCAGGCCACACACCTGGCTTATCTCAGCAACTGTGCTCAGGTATTCTCTGTAGTCTTCCCCTCTCCTTAGACCCCGTTCATCAGCTCTTGGGAACATGTTCTTATTCTTGTCTTTACAGGTTTCAAAGCTCTTTGTAGACACCAAGAGAAAGAGAGAGCCTGAGAATCAGTAGGATTCTGATAAGATGAAAAAAAATCAAGGCCTAACAGGGGAGAAATCCTAGGTTTTCTAAAAATTTATTTGTTACATCCAGAGGGTAAAAGACCACACACACACACACACACACACACACACACACACACATACACACACACACACACACACACACACACACACACACACACGTCAAAGCAAACTTTTTGTAACATTGAACATCTAGGGGCAGAAACTAATAAATGTTTCATGTTTATTGAGTATATATCCGTATATTAACTGATTCAGTTAATCTTTACAGGAACTTAGAAAGGCATGGAGATTACTGAGCAGCACACCAGAGATGAGGACATTGACACGTAAGGGTATTAAGGAAACTGTAGGTCTTAAAAATACACAACCTACACCCAGATAGGAAATATTTATGCTACTCCAGAACACAAGAAGTTGCCTGTGATATCAAGTCAGAAGAAAAAGTGAGCTTAGCCATTATTGGGTTAAACTGGTGAGTGAAAAAAACAAAACCAAACAAAACAGTGTTTAGGGCTGAGAGAGCAAGTACATAGGAACATCAGAAGATGGCATAGGACATCAAAACCCAGAGAGCTAACTAGGAAATGTGGGTGCTCATGGGTGGGGCTTAATTCTCTTTGTTGTCATACTGACTGCTCTTGTGTACTTTATCTTACTTGAAACATAACTGTTCCATTTTACAAGGAATTCAAAGGTTTTGTTTCTGTTGTTGTTGTTTGCTTCTCAAAATCTTCAGCCAGTAGTTAGCAAAGACCAGAGTCCATCTCAAGTTGCCCTTCTCTAAAATCCATGCTACTCCTAACTGCATAACAAATGAAAGTCAACAGCTCTGGGGAGGGCCACGCTCCCACCACCCAGAAAAGCCTGTGACTGCTTCTCCTTGCTAACTCGCTACATGTGATTTCATCTCTGAAAAGCCTAGGGACAGAGGTAAAAGGAGATCTGAAGCCCACAATTTGTTGCCTTAAAATTATATAAGATGAGCTCAACGCAGTTACAAATGTCAGCATCTATAGACACAGAGATGAAATACTCCAGTATTGTATGTGACTTTCCTATTTTTTGGAAGATTCTGGAATTGCTACCTTACCATGGGGAGTAAAGGAAAGGTGTGTTGCTTAACCACATAGCCATTTTCTAGCTTCTCAGCCACGTGCTTCTGCTACTACAGGCTTTCTGTCCTTCTCCTCAGGGATAGTTTTAGATTCTCCTTCTCCTGTCACTATCTGAGATCCCAGGACACCGACTGATTCTTATCAACCTTTGTGCACACATCTGTGGTAACCAGGGTCTTAATTCAGTCATTTTCTTCCTTCAGAGGTTGTAATTTATTTAATGAAAAGATTTTATTTCTTAAAAATCATCTTGAAAACTTTACTTTAATCCCTTGCAAATAAAATAAACACCACACACAGATTAATCAGATGGAACGTCCGCATACATCTCAGTGACCTTCTGTGCGGTTAGGCCAGCCATTCTGAGACTGTAGAGTTTCACTGTGGAGTTTACCCTTTCAGAATGTTATTTCCTTAGCCCCATGGCACCCTTTGGAGATTGCCTTGTTGACATCTTGAATGCCCTACGTGTAATTATCTTTACTCTATTTAATTAATATTTTATTTCAAGAAGACTCCATGAAATCCACAAAGAGGAAAAAATGAAAGACCCAGCTCCCTCGTAATGCCTGTATTGATGTGGGACTGAGACATTCTGTGGTTTCTAAGATGAAAAGCAAGTGAGTCAAGTTTTTAGCTCTCCAGGACTTCCCCAGTATGGGCTCTGTAGGCCAATGATCTGAAGTCTGGGGCTTACAGTACATCCCACATGCTCACGCCCACTGCCCACCTAGGACACTTTAGAGAAGAAGTTTGGACGTAAAAGTACCTGAATATTTAAGAATTCTTGTTGTTCGAATTTAAGTCAGAAAGCACATAGGGGAGGAAAAAACTCCAAAATTCCCAACAAATCCAATTTTGATTCCTTTACTGGGAAAAGTGACAAATGGCTGGGGGCTAAAAGAGGGGGCAAGCGGAGCTAGAGCCTGCACACCTAGCTAGCTAGCCCTCCCTCCTGCTGCCCCAGGTCCACCCATCACGGCTCTCAGCCCTAGAGCATTCATCCTTAGATCAGCTATATGTGGTGCATGTGCTTCTGATTGAGATTGCCATGCATGTGTGGAAATGGGGAGAGAGAGAGAGAGAGAGAGAGAGAGAGAGAGAGAGAGAGAGAGAGAGAGAGAGTCAACCTGAGAGCAGTCCCACATCCAACAGAGGGGCTTGGCTTGGGGACAGACAAAGCAGCTAATTGTGAGCGGTTCCACTAAGGGGCCTGGGAAACTCGAGCACAGAGGGGTGGCTGTGACCCATTTGGCACGAGCAGGGCTGGCCTTGCATATTTCAGCACCCTAGATGCTCAGACACCTGGGGTTTCTCGTGAGTGCAGCCCTGTTCTTAGAGATTTATGACATTTACCAGATCTGGCAGCTGGCTAATCTGCAGGAAAGGTAATTCTTTAAGGGCCCCAGTCTGTAAGGCAGTGGCTCCCCAGGAGGGCTCTGGTTCCCTTCTTAGTTGCATTCACAGCTTGGACAGTTTGGCTGCAGTGGAAATGCTGTCTGAAGCTGGGGGGCGGGTTGGCTGTGTGGATAGAGTGTTTGCTCTCAAGCATGGGGCCCTGAGTTAGAGAAACCAGCTCCTAAGCATAAAGCCATTGCTGTGATCCCAGCGGTATGAGGTGGAGACAAGAGGATCCCTGGAACTTGCTGGCCTGCCATGGCAGTCCAGCTGAAATGACAAGCTCCAGACCTAATGACAGTGTCTCAAAAAAATGGTTAGGTAGTAGAAGCCACATGGCATCTACCTCTGGCCTCTACCCATATATTTATGGGCAAGTACATCTGCACAAACAGATACGCGCGCGCACACACACACACACACACACACACACACCTAAAGAATGCATTTGAGTTTCTGCATTCTTAGCCTGAAGTTACAAATGATGTAGAGTCCTCTATGATGACTATCTTTTTGTTTTTGTTTTTGTTTTTGTTTTTGGTTTTGGTTTTGGTTTTGGTTTTGGTTTTTTGAGACAGAGTTTCTCTGTATAGCCCTGGCTGTCCTGGAACTCACTTTGTAGACCAGGCTGGCCTCGAACTCAGAAATCCACCTGCCCCTGCCTCCCAAGTGCTGGGATTACAGGCGTGCACCACCATGCCCGGCTTATGATGACTATCTTGCTTTTCTTCTGTGGCTTGAGAGGACTTTAGCTTGGGCTTGTTACTCTCTCCTGTAAGGGTTCCATCTTTCTAATACCCATCATCCCGCCATAACGAATGGCCAAAGGCAGCTGCCCTCAAAACATGTCCTTCCTTCAGCTGGGAATCACAGTTACCCACAGGTGCCACTCTGTTTGACAGTGATGTCATTTCCTTGCATAATTGTTAGCATCCTCTTTTCCATTGGCAAATGGTCCTCCACTCAGTTTTCAAGTCAAAGGAACAGCAGAACTTTTCACTAACTCCCCTATCTGGGGGTCTAATTCCTTATCCATGCTACCAACTCTTCTATTAGTACCAGCCAGGAACTAAATCTTATCATTCTAACAAAGGATGAGCATACATTATAAATAGTGATGTGCAAAGTTTTCCATGGCATACACAATAAACATCACCACCACCACCACTAAAAACAATACCCTGCAAAGTAGCATAATATATAGGATGGGTTTGGACTTGAGATAATAACTTTAAAACTAGGAAATAAAGACTATATCCTACAGGTATTTTGCTTTGGTTTTTAAGCCTATTCAATATCCCAAGACAGAGGGAAGTCTTACAGCTCTTTTTACTTCACAATATATACCTTGAATTGTGCTATAAATATTTTATACATGCATACATTCTGTTGAACCTAGACTCGGCTCTGGAGATTCCTGTTCACCTCTGCCCAGTGCCCCAGGGCATATGAAAAAGTACCATAATACACACAGAAATCAGTAATGAGCCATGAATACTTTAATGCACAGTCTGCTCCAGGAAAGCTCGTCTTGGGCTTGTGTCACTTAGGGTATTATGCGGCCTCCTAAACATTTTGGTTATGATCCACGGCTTAAAGCTGAGCTTCATGGATATTTTCTTTCTTTCTTTTCTAATGAGATTCCTCCATCTTGCGCATCACTCAGCAGCTCAGCAATAGACTGTGGAACAACACGACACCGGATAAAAATAAAGTAACAGCTAAAATAAGCGATAATTTCCCTCCTGCTACCCAAATGCGATTCCTCAGCTTCTGTTCACAATCCAGCATCCAACTGAAAGAGGCTGAGTAGCAAGGAGCAGCTCAGGCGCAGTCCAGGGTGACCACACTGAGAACAGTAGTTATACCTGGGAGGGTGTAGCTTCCTCCTGGGTCCCAGTGAGGCTAAGCAAAGCTTTCACCCCAGCAAACACGCCATCTGTAGCAATCAGATCTTAACAACTTCATTGGAGATGGAGAAAACCATGTCTCAGCAATGATCAACACTTTTGATGTGGGATGTATTTCACCCTTTGACAATTATGAGAAATTTGGTTGAGAACTGAGTTTTATAAGGGAAAGAGTGAGTGCAGGCCAACTTTTAAAAGCTGCATCCCGAAAAGTCCCCGTATAGATAGTCCAATCCTTGAGCGACAGAGTAGGATGATGGAATAGTTCCTAGAATTATTGGCAGAGCTGAAGAAATGTCGTCTAGCCTGGATATCTGGGACAGCGCAAAGAGAACACAACGACGAGCTGGGCCGTACGGGAGTGGCTATGTGTGCCTCCGCCAGAAAGCCTCCTTTCAGGAAGACACACACGAAGCTGCTGGTTCCAGTGGGTTGGCGTTTTGTCAGGCACAGGAAGGAAGGCATCCCAGAGTGAATTACAAGGCCATGGACAGAACTGCTATCTACAGACCATTTAGCCCTGCCTCAGCCCCTATCAACCGCCTTCGTTCCCTCAGTACTGGGTTCTCCGAGTTATAGGGTCAACTGACTGGTGCTTGCCCCCACGATCACCTCCTAGGAAATACAGTCATTACAATTTATTGCTTTTGTTTTTTCTTGTTTTTTGCTCTCCTGCTGCTTTTTACATTTGCTTCTGGCTGGGAGAGAGTAGGAATGGCTGAGCGGCCACTGCCAGGCTCTGCAGGAACACAATCCCTTATGGAAGGTATTGTGGCTCAGGGTTTCACGGCACAGTCCGCCACGGTGGGGAAGTCAGTCACGGCTGCCGGAGCTCGAGTTGCGGGTCTCAGCCCATCAGCACTGTCCAGGAAGTAACGAGTGTTATCCTTTAGCTCTCCTCCTCCTTTTGAAGGAATGTTGTGGCCACATTCACTCTGGGTCTTTACAGTTCAGTTAACTAGATAGCTTATCATAGTTCTGTCCAGCGACTTGATTTTTGGATGGTTTTGGATCCTGACAAATTGGCAGTCGAGAGTAACCGTCGCACCAGGTTGGCTTAGGGAGGTGGCAGTCTGAGAGTTTTCAGAAAAATGTCTTTTAGGAGACATGTGGGGACTACCAGCTGCCAAGATGACTGGGTGTCTGCAAAATGGATGGGGTAGTAGGAGTCAAATGGAGGTTTGGTTTTTTTTAAGAGTTTTTTTTTTCCAAGTACAGCAGTGAAGCATCTCAAAGTATTCCTATGGTATACAGCTTATTAAACATCACTGCGAAACCACAGCAACCTCATGTAAGACGTTAAAAAGTAATTCATTAGCTTTAGTGTTAATGCCAGTGAATTCTTTCTCTAACCAATTCATGTATTTTATACCTTTGTCTTATAGTAAGTTGTTATAAACTAGAAAATAACTATTGCAAAATCGAGATTGATTTTTTTTTTAAAAAAATTCAACGAAGTGGATGTTTCTAGCCTTCTGCTTGAATATTTGGTCTTCGCTTAGACTGGATGTTAAAAATGTATTCCATGATTCATATCTTCTATTTTTTATTAAATATGTGGGTGGGAGTGGTGGAAGAAACCATAAAAAAAGAATAAACAGTAACAAATTTCCAAAAGGTGGGTATTTAAACGGAGATAAGGAAGCTTGGCTCAGCAACTTTACCACACGCCAGCATCAGGCAAGGAAGGCAGAGGGGTGCACGAGCCACCCAGGAAAATCATAGACGCAGTCAGACTCCTTTAGGCATCTCCTCCTTTCCATGGTGGTAAGAGTCCCATTTGCTTACCCTTATTTTTTAGCCTTGCTCTTCATCCTAGGAAGAAAAGCAAGCAAGACGCCTTCAAGCAAAACTCTACGCCATGTGTGCTCTAGAACCTCCCGAACACAGGGGCATGGAGTTATGTTGGCTACACACTGTAATTTACATATATTTTTATTGGCGAATGATTCAAACTGTTGACCACCAAAGAGACAATGTCTTATTCTGTAAAGTTAGTGTTTCCTATATTTGATGTCTGGAAGGGTTCATAGATCCCTTAGCCCTTCCTCCTACTGCCTGTGTCTGTTGTGTGGGTGGGTGGTGGACAATAGTTATAAATGTAAGTATTTAGAAGTCAGTTTGGCAGTATGGTTTAGTAAACAACAATAGCAGCTATCCCCTGGGGCCTATGATCTCTTCAGTTATGGGCTTTTGACCGGATTTACAGTACCACATATGAGTCCCTTCCACGGACTAGGCCTCCTATCTAATCAGAACACAGTTGTTTACCTATATAACCACAGCACCGCTAGCTATTCCTCCAGGGGACATACCTTGCCTGGTCTTGCCTGACAGGTTCATTCTGTAGCAGGTAGGATCTTGCACCGGATAAGATCATTGAAGCTTTTCTCCTTCAGTGGCAGTGCTATGTCAAAACAAAATACCTTCCCCTTTCTGGGACAATGACATCAAGCACTATCCCCAGGCATCCCATACCTCTAGGATGTGAGAAACTCCAGAGCATCTTCATCTTGTTCTCTGCTTCTGGCTCCATTTCGGTGTCTATTTTTGACTCCATCCTTCTTTTATCCTCCCTCAGTCAGACCCAGCTTCATGTGGGTTTTTAATGGACACGAGAAGGAAGCTTCCGGGCCTAACAGTGTTAGCCACGCTCTTCATTCGAGCTAGTCGGGTGTCAAATATCCATGTCAGGATGAGGCATTACATTTAGAGCCCTTCAATGGATCAAATCTTCTTGCGTTTTAAGTCCCACGGTATTTAGGACATTGTTTACGTGTCGGGACACTTACTGAGAGTCTGTGTACTGACTCACATAAGAGATGAGCCTGAGCCACCCTGTGCTTGGTTAACTCATGCTTGCCACAGAAGGCCTCACACTGACCTTTCCTTAGTGTGGTAGACTCCACGTCTGACCAGGTCAACCCAATGTGGTACATATCATGCTCTGCCTATAATTTCTTTTCTTTTTCCTTTTTTTTTTTTTTTAAACCTTATTGATCTTCAAATCCCAGCTCCTAGAAGTAGCCTGGCATAAGCCATCATGACAGACAGATGAAGCGGATGATGAATGCTTCATGAGGTTTTGGTGGGTCTAGGTTAGGTGATTTGAGAAAGGTCCCACTACTGGTAGGATGTATGCATGATACATACGTGTTTTGGTTTACACATTCAGTGATTCTATGATACATTAATGTGAAGCAGCAAGATTGGTTCTGAGCTGAGTTTTCTTCTTTTCAGTTGTCAGCAGTTTCTTTCACTTTTCTTGAGAAGCTAGGGGGAAAGATAATATAACCTTGAGAAGAAAGCAGTTATTGCCAAAGGAGAATGAAATTCATGACTTTTAAATAGTAATAAATTTTGGAGCTTCCAAAGCTATGAGGACTCGGGGCATAAAATCCATGACAATAAACAATGAATTGGCTCCGTGAGAGGTAGCTCTTCCTCCCAGTGGACGAGATAAAATTTTTATAGGCTGTAAGACAAGCAGGTCAGAGGGAGAAAAATTACAAAGGCATGGTTGGGGTCCCAGTGTAAGGTCCCTGCATATACCTCCTTGGGATAGGAAAGACTGGGGAAAGACTGTATAATCCTAGGGACTTTATATTCAACAGTCAGGTGAAGCTGCTCCCCTCCCCCCCCACCAAGCACACAGCAACAGCCGTGCACTCCAATACACAGTGATCTGCATAGAGCAGCCAGGTTAAAAGGAGTTAAGCAGAAGACTGGGAAGAGAAGCCCATGAATGTGTTCTGTCCCCAACTCTCCTGTTCCTCAGTGGCTTTGCCCTCTTTTTATTGGGAAATGTTGCTGTGCATGGGGCATATATCTGTGTACACTACGAGGACTATAGGAAGAGTGACAAGTTATGTTAGACACAGAAAACAAACTGGGCCACCACATTAAATACAAGTGTATTTAATATGGGCTCTAAATCAGGCAAGAGTGAATTTTAATTTGTTGCTTCTAGTCAGAAACATGAGAGAAAGAAAAAAAACCTTTGATAAAAAAAATATATCAGTATAATTAAGTCAACTTTCTATCCAGCTTTCTTGGAAAGGTTTCCCTCTTTATTTCGTGATTTACATGAACACAAAAATGCTCAATTACCCAGGTACGGAGTTTGAGAATCCAGTTAATGATACATTTACTACTACCTTATGGATAAAGGCCTTTCCAGTTCCCCAAAGAAATTTTAATTTGAGGAATTAGATGGCTCAGAAGCTTTACCCCAAAGCATTCAGTATGAGGCATGTCAGAGCAAAGAGATAAGATAAGGAATAAACTCTCACAGGGACTGAGACTCCCCACAAGGAAGATATTTAAAACATGAAACTCCATCAAAGTTCGACATTGAAGTCTGACATTCAAAATTGCTGGCTTATGTGCCATTGATTCTTAGACTGAATTTCGGGTTGTCATCTGTGAGCTGACTGCCTGTGGTGTGTATGGAAAACCAGAATCGGTTATTGTGGGTTTTCATTACTAGTGTTGGTCAAACCTATGTTTTCATTTGAGGAATTTAAGGCTTCAGAAAACAAGATGCCCATCCAAGCCATGGTGCTCGCGAGTGGGTGAACTGAGAAGTGCATCTTCCCACTTCTCAGTTTTGTGATTTTTCCCATCATGTCCAGCCCCGGACATCCAATAACTGCTCTTACTGTTAGGACATTCTGTTCACTAATACAGTTTCTGAAACCATAAGCCAGATTACATTTTGAGGATGCATTAAGATGTCTGAACGATCTATGAGTTGTGGAGCAAGAAAAGTAAATACACTGTGTATGCATTTCCAAAATCTTCTGAAAGATAAAAAGTCAGCTACTTTTGTTATCCTTGGTCCAGATTTTCCAGCTTCTATTAAAAAAATACAAAAGGAGAAGCTAAGCTGTATTGGCTTTGGCATTGTTTTCAAAGGGGCCCTTTCATTTCCTAGAAGACCTCATTTATCCCTAGCTCTCTTGCTGCTCCCAGAGGACTGGAAACTCAGCCAGGGCATCTGATTTATGTAATTAGCCTTTCCTGAGTACGGATGGCCTCTAGCTCCCACATGAAGAGAGGTGAACTTGAGGAAAAACACTCTGCCTTTATTTTGCATCCTACCCTCCCTCCCAACCCCAGTTCTCATTCTTAAGCAGAGTTAGCATGGGCAGCAATGGTTCTGAAGTCCAGCGCTTGCGATCTCACCCTGTCAGAGCGTTCAGGGAAGAAGACTTAGAGCCCATCAAGTTCATAATAATGAGCAGTGAGGGTGCCTCGGGTAGTGCTCCCACCCGAATCCCCATTTAAAGGCTGCAAGGGAAGGACAAAGCCTAGTGTTTCGGGGAAGGGCAGATTTAGGCTAGATCTGCTATGGAAATCAGCACTGGCTCACGCGTCCAGGACCTAATGAGAATCTGGCTGGGGCCCAAAAGGAACTGAGTCTACTTGGCTGTGCATTTGAGTCCCCATTTTGATGTTTTGCATGGGAATCTGTAGAGCAGAAGGAAAGAGCAAGGACGCAGTGCAGGGAGTGGGTGGGTAATCACAAGTCTTGGCTATATGTTCATCTCAGTTTCCTTGAGTGAAAAAAGGCAATGGTCAGAGCCTCTGATGGCTTCTTCTATCATGGATTCTCCTACACTCATGGCTCTGTCCCATTTTGTAATGTTTGGGGTATTCAATTTCCCTGGCCCTGACAGAGATAGGTAGATGCGTACCCTGGGATTCAATGAGGTCTCTACATGAGTCCAGCTTGTGTGAATTTGCAAAGTTGACTGTCAGCCTCTTTATTTTTTTTCCTCCAACCATAATCCATCACCTCCTTCATGTATATTCTTATGCTTGGAATCTGACAGTTCTAAAAAAATGTAGTCAGAAAAGTGTCAAGAGAGATGAAGGGGGGAAAGGGAAGTGCAAACAGACATTTAGGACCACTGCCAAATTTCCTGTGGAATAATTTTAGAATTCTATTTGAATGTGGCTGGAAGACGTCAGTGAGGAGGCAGGAGGACATGTCTTTTGCAAGCACAATCCCTCTCCACCCATCATGATGTAAGTGATGTCTTTTGGGTGTAAGAGAAATAGACTGAAAAATGGTAAAAAAAAAAAATACCTTCTTGCTGCAGCATATTTCATCTGAAGCCTGTGGTGGTTACACTGACGTCCATAGAAGAAAAACTCGTTAGAGTATTTAAGACTTTAGAGCTGGTGTTCATACCATAAACAAGACAAACAGACAAAGCCCAGGCTTTTAGATACATAATGAGTGCATTGGGGAATATTTATATCATGTACAGGAAGAGGAACTGTCGCCATATCTGCAATTATTGGACTTCCCCTAAATTTGAGTTTGAGCTGATTTCATGCTGGAGTCTTTATCCCCTAATGGACACTCTTAAACTGAAATGGCATGCTTTGTGTATTTATGTTCCTGTGCTGTCAGCTGGTCATTTATCTGGACAGCCAGATTCAGGTGACTTCATTGTTTGGTTCAAGGCATACTGACATGTTCATCTATGCTGGGTGGCAGTCAGATTGCTCTAGCTACCGTAATTCGCCTTTAGATTTATACAAGTCTAATATTGGGCTTTCTGTCCTGACTCTCCGATACTTCCACCAGTGTCTGCCAGTTCCCTGGCTTTGCCTTCAGAGTGTTCTTAAAATGTATTGTTTTTTCTTGCTTGCTTTTATTTTATTTTATTTTGTTTTTTTAAGAAAGGGTGCACCAAGCCACAAGCCTTCCTGTTTGAAACTGCCTTCTCCTGACTGAGACATCGCTCGGGGAGGTTTTGCTTTTGAGAATTTGCAACGTTCACTGCTCACTAACCTCCTTACTCCTCTGACTCTCTTTCCCTGACTTCTCTTTTCTCCTTCCCTGAGCTTGCTTTTCAGCCAATAGACCATTCTTCTTCATCTCCTGCTTATTGATGAATGGGATTCATTCATCTTTCTCTCTCTCTTTGGGGGGTGGGGTGAGGTGGTCTGTGAATAGCTATAGACTCTGCCTGCTCCCATTTTTCCACTTTGCTATTCACTTCCATGGAAACAGAACTGTGGGGTGGGAGGCACCAGGGTCAAAGGTCAAGAGTGATCACCTTTTGAATTCAAGCCTCTGATTTCCACTAGGGATAACATATTGTAACCCAAAGAAACTGGGCAAACACTTGTCCCTCCGAAAGCAAAATACAAAGGAAGGGAGGGGAAAAAGAGAAAAAGATCAGAGAAAAGGGGAGGACCGCAAATGCCGGGGTCAGGTCCCACTCTCTGTAGTGGTTTTCAGATGCTCTCTGGTGACTTTCTATGGGAGGCATTGTGCTTGAAACACGATGGACCTTCTCAAAGGTTGGGCTTGGCATACATTGTGCATCCCACACCCTCAAGTAAAGCTTTCCCACCTTAGAGACAACTTTAAAGCACTGCCCAGGGACAACTCTTCTTCAGTATTAACGCTGCTGGCAAGCTTGCGCTGTGTGAGAGTCTTCTCTTTCTCACTTTTTAGTGATTTTGCAAGACTCGGTGGCTTGTGTCCCCTGGGAACAATATATTTGCATTTAAGCTTACCGGTTTTATGTCTCCTGGTTAAAAATGCAAGAAATTCTATCAAAACAAGCAGAGAATGAAGCATACCTGCTTTTGACTTGTGTGTGCTGTTTTAATATAATTTTGGCAAGGAATGAATTAGCATTAAGACCAAACTACAGTTTTTCTAAAGACTTTTTAAATGCTTGGCATCCATTTCATTTTTCTTTCTATCCTTAGCACAATGGTCCACACTGTACATGTAGAAAGGTTGAATAATGAGCAGAATATATTGAAAACTTCTTTTCTAGGCATCTTGATACTTTCTCTATTGTAGGGAACTGTTTTATTCCTTACAAATAATCCCACTACAAATTGTTATTCAACTAGCTAAAGGGTAACCCCAAGTAAATGCTTGAACGGTCCAAAATGATGCTGCAAGACATTATCATGGGACTTCTTGTTTTGTTTAGAGAAAGATTTTCACATTAACAATAAAATAACAACCTAGTTCCTTTCTGAAAATTCAAAGACCAACCTGCGTCTATGATGAAATAGAAGGATGATAGATACACCAACAGCTGTTTTAAAGTTCAGTAGCTCATTAGAATTACCCAGGAAACAGAATTTCCCCTTCATGGACTAACCATAATATGATAACATTAATAATAATAATAATAATAATAATAATAATAATAGCTAACCAGAATATGAGTTATTAAAAAATTGTGGTCACAGAAAAGACAAAACCAAAGAAGGAATAAATCTTGCAAATACACTCTCCAAGTCAAAAGCATTTAAGAGAATAATAGCCACAAACAACAAAATTCCACTGTAGTAGAACAATAACATACATCGAGGGCGTTATGAAACAATGGTCTTTTCCATGCCCTGTGCAGCTGGCCCATAGAAACACTGCCTTATTGACATTATTACAATAAATACAATGCTGTGAACAGGCACAGACATCAAGCATTTTTCCACTGACGCCATACAAGCAATAGTTATTGTTTCACGAAGGATCTCAACGGCTTAGTTTACTTGAAGAACAGGGAAAGCAGAGCAGAGTGGATCCACTTTTGAGCTATTCTGGGCTATTTCTAAAAGTGTAGGCTACCATTAAATAACAGCTTATTTATCCTAAGCTCTGTCAAACAGAACAGTGAGATCTTTATAGTGGGCGTCTCTTAGAATTATAAAGGCACCAGCTAGATTAAGAACCAAGTTGGAGAATGATATTATATCCTACTTAATCAAGAGTCCTTATAGTGGCAGTGACAACATTGCTGGACACTCCCTTTAAGAAGTGTTAACCAGGAAACTGGATAACATTTGAAATGTAGATAAAGAAATGATCTAATAAGAGAAAAAAGAATTGTTAACCCAGGCTGGGCGGGACTGTGCTGATAGCCCAGGCAGGCCTCGGCAGGTGCTCAGTGTAGGTGAGCCGCGAGTTCAGCCCTTGTGCCTCCAATTCAGACTGCCTTGTTTGCTCCATCCACTCGATCTTTCTGTATTTTTCTCCCACTGAATTGCACCTGACTGTTCAACCTGTTCATTTTAACTTGAAAAGCAACAGATGTTTCCCTCTTTTGAGCAGTTAAATACCATGTTTCTATGTAGACAACATTCAAGCCGTCTGGTAATTAAGAATCAGAGGACGCGGATTCTCATTATCTGTGTCTACTTCCTGATGATATTCAGGTTCTTTGAGGACTAGAGTTTACCTCTCAAAAACAGGAATAATAAAAATCAGCTCATTTGTGTCACAGAATCGTTAGGGTCAAATATGGAAATATGCATAATTTATGGATATATTTGTGAACCACAATGTATAATTTCTTATATATAAACTCTTTTGTATCCATGAAATTTTTATTTTACAAACATAACTGGTTTTTAAGCTAGGTGCAGTGGTACATACATGTGATCCCAACACAAAAGGATCAATGGTTTATGGCCAGGCTCAGATATGTAGTGAATGTAAGGCCATACTGGTTTATATGAAAAACCAAAACAGAAGAAAACAGATAAAAACAATAGAATTCATTTCTTTCAATGAATGGTTTAAAGAATTAATTAAAAATGAAAACAGTAACACAACAAATTACTAGAACACACATACACACACACACTTAGAGGTTTTACTGTTATTTTCCTGAATTCCCTCTAATATGGACATATGGGAGTAAAGAGGTTTGAGGTTATCTCCTCATTGGTAGATCTTAGTTCTCACCTACCAACATGTATCTGTTCAGTATGACATATGACATGAAGTTTAAAACAAAGCCAAACGAAGCTTACCTCTGTTGAGTTGAAAGGACAAGAAATCTCTTAGCATCCTTTCTCTTTGTCTTAATTGGGTCTCTAGAGTCCAGCTCTCTCTGTAAAGAACCTCACTGGTTCTTTTCTGTAGACATTTAACATCTAACACCAATGTTTCCATTACATGTGGTGGTTGGCACCACATAGGCTGTCTGTATATTTTATTGTCATTATATATACAATTCTCAACCTGCTTTGACATCCTTGAGGGAAATATAACCTGTTGATGTTCATCATTAATTCTTTATCTGAATTAGCAAATATATACACTACTTATCTTCTTTTAAGTATCTGCTCCAGGCTTTACAAGTTGGTTCATTCTCTACTGTGTGACAATGCTCACTACACCTGCCTGTGTACTGGTAGGTTTGTGGTACTTAGAGAAGGCTTTGGACCACTCTCTTGTAGCTGCCACCGTGTGTGTGTGTGTGTGTGTGTGTGTGTGTGTGTGTGTGTGTATCTTCTCTAGGGAACTTGGGTCTTTCCTACCATAGTCTCTTCTTGAAGATATATCTAGTTTCCCCCCAAATTATATTAGGTTTTTTTTTTCTGTCTCTGATAAATACACAAATCTTCAAGGTACTGTTCAGAAGGTATGGAGATGCGAATTCCAAGAGCCTCATATTGGTAATTATTGTACCTTGCCCTTTGAACGTTTTCTGTCTGGAATTCAAACCTGACTTTTTTTCTAATTAACCAAGTTTTCTTTTAAGAGTCTGTTTGCATAGGCCAGACGGTGGCACACGCCTGTAATCCCAGCACTTGGGAGGCAGAGGCAGGCGGATTTCTGAGTTCAAGGCCAGCCTGGTCTACAAAGTGAGTTCCAGGACAGCCAGGGCTACACAGAGAAACCCTGTCTCGAAAAAACAAAAACAAAAAAAAGTCTGTTTGCATAACATTAAAAGTGGAGGAATAGGTGAGAATTCAGCTTGAAGGTATATAGACAGAAGAATTTTAAGCATCAAAGTCTGAACTCAAAGATGGCACAAGTAAGTTAAAATCTGTATCATATCCAGAGTGATATTTTCAGAGGAAGACTCTTCTCTGGTCAAAGTAACATTTAGGGATTGTAGACATGGTTTTGTGGGCTTCACTCAGGATGCAATGATAGCATAGCCAGATTAGACGCACAAAGAACTATGTTCACACTTTCGTTGCTACTCTCTTCTCCATACCACAGGGCTCTTCCTCCCTGATGAGAAGGCTCATGTCTAGTTTAATGATTGTTGAATTTTGGATTTTACATGGTAATACACACACACACACACACACACACACACACACACACAGAGAGAGAGAGAGAGAGAGAGAGAGAGAGAGAGAGAGAGAAAGAGAGAGAGAGAGAGAGAGACATAACTTTAAAATTTGAATTTTAATGTAACAATAATTATCTATCTCTCTGTCTGCCTATTTATATACTTGTCTATTATCTAATAAGAAGAGAGGGTTGCAGGACTCTAAAGGAGCTGGCACTTACCTCGTCTCTGACTTCCGCTCTTGGGTATGCAATCTATAAGCCTTGCAACAAGAAGCCATTGGTGCTCCATGACAGAGTCTTAAAACTTAGACTCATTGGAGGGGGTTTTGAGGATTTGGTGTATGGGGCACTAATTTGGGGTCTTCATGCTCTATTTCATAAGTAGTACACTTTACTCAAGGATCACTGTGGCTCTACATTCTTTGTATCATCTCTTGGAAATGTCAGCTGGACATTTCTGAAATGCCAGTGCTCAAGTGGAGAGTGAATTACAGGAGTGAGCTTTCATGATGGCTCTTCCTTCCTTAGGGGTAGTCATGGAAACCAGGAGTCAGAGCAGATCCTTCACTGAAGATAAAGGCTGCAGATGTGATGGGGTTATATCTATACACCAGGGTGTTCTGGTCACACTGACAAATTTCAGTTTCCACATTGAACATAATTGCTCATTATGTTTGGTGATGTCTTCAGCACTGATGTGTGTGTGTGTGTGTGTGTGTGTGTGTGTGTGTGTGTGTGAGAGAGAGAGAGAGAGAGAGAGAGAGAGAGAGAAGAGAGAGAGAGAGAGAGAGCACATGTGTTTGCCCATGCATGCATGCACCTGTTCATCCATCTGGAGAACACAGGTGGACTGAGTGACATCCTATGCTGTGCTACACTTTCATTTTTGACAGAGCCTCTCACTTAATCTGGAGGTCATTAGCCTGACTTGGCCAGGGAGCTCCAGGGATCGGTTCGCCTCTGCCCGCTCCCAGCCCTGCTACCCACGTGACTCAAGTCCTCACACTCCCAGAGAAGACGTGTTGCTGTGCATCTCTCCAGTTCAGGAATGCCTCCCGTTGTCCAGCACACTGCCTCTCAGCACCCTATGTGCCATGGACCACAGCATAACCTACTGTGGACAATCCTGGTGCTGTTTCTAATAGTCCTTCCATGATAGCATGATCTCTTAAACACTCCGCTCCACTGTTTGTGAGTGAGCTTTAGTCTTCATCTCTTAGTGGGCTTCTGATAAAGACTAGTTGAACTACATACAGGCATGCAAACAAAACATTGAATAGTATGGCTGCACCCAAGAGAAAAAGGAAATCCAAAACAATCACAGTGAAAATTCAGAGAATGGCAGCTAGTATTAAGAATGTAGTTAGAGGTGGGGGGGAACTGGGAAAGGGAAAAGCCTTTGGAATGTAAACATAGAATATAGAAAATAAAAATGAAAAACAAAACAAAACAAAAAAAGAATGTAGTTAGAGAGTTTGTAGCAGTTTAAAGGCATGTAGGGTGGGCATTGACTACCTACAGAGAATGGTGCTAAGGAACAGAGACTGGCTGTACACACAGCTGATGATCAGTGTCTGGCTGAGAGCCCTCACAGGGAGGTGATAGAGACCCACTGGAAGCATGCAGGAAAGCTCTCAAGAACTCTTCATTAACCCCAGGGCCAGGGAGTTCCCTTTTTGTTTTCAGAATTTAATGAGACACTGTTGAGACTTCCCTAATTTCTTCTAAGGCGTCTGAAGCACAAGCCTTCCCAAGAATTTGAACCTAGGAGGCTGCGTGCAGAAGAGATAGGGCTGCTGTACTGCCTCAGCTTGGGTGCCCCTAGCTGGGCTTGGAGCCATGTCATTTCCCTGAATTCCTGGATATATTCCTGACCCTGCCTTCTTTCTCTGCTCACAAGCTGAGTTCCAGATAATGGACAAAACCCGAAGGTTGTTTTGTTTTGTCCTTTTGTAAATTCTGCAAGGGAACTCAAGCCCCTGCAGGGAGGTGTTTGGAAAAGGCAGAGCAAGTTGAAGGAGTTGGAAGGAGTGAAGGAGTTGGGTGTATCCTGCTAAGCCAGGCAGGAAGGCCAGGAATAGTTCCTTCACAGCTGTGGGCCACAGGGCCAGCAATGAGATAGGGTCATTGTGCAATACTCTGTGCTTAATACAATGTCCTGAGCCACCCCCAGGCTTGTTCCTAATTCCATCCAGGGGCGCCATGTATCTTAAGGTCCAGCTGTGGATTTTGAAACTTAAGTTCCAGTACAAAGGGTATCACTGTTTAATTACTAACATTTTCATATCAAAAACTCTGGAAGCATCAGAAAATTTGGGGAAAAACAATCTCACATTTAAGAAACATTAACAGTAATCAGCTCGGACATATTCTTCTTGTTAGTGGATAATCAGAGATTCAGTAAGCTTTTGAACAATTCAGGTTACTGTATGGCTAAGGTAGAAAAAGAAACTCTAAAGCTTATTTTGACCAGCTAATAAATATAGAGCAGAGGATTAGTTCAATCAAAATTTAATAAAAAATTGGATTAGCCCAAATTGCAGGATTTTGGAAATTCAAATTTACTTTTCTTTTCTCTTCTCTTCTCTTCTCTTCTCTTCTCTTCTCTTCTCTTCTCTTCTCTTCTCTTCTCTTCTCTCTCACCTTTTTCTTCTTGGATTTTGTTTGTTTGTTTGTTTTTTGAGGCACTGTTTCACTGTGTACTCCCTGCTGTCCTGGAACTCATTGCCTAGACCAGGCTGGCCCCATAGAGACCCACCTGTGCCTGCTGGGATTAAAGGTGTGTGCCCTATCTGCTGGCTCTGCTGAGGAATTTTTATGTGCTCAAAGCTGCTTTTAGACTTTTGTCTTCTTTATCTCTGCTCCCAGCCTTTGCTTTATGTGTTTATTTGCAATTCCACCAGCCCAGAAGCTTGGACACAGTTCCCTGCCTCTACAGTGTGAGCTTTCCATACTGAGGCTATGGGAGGTAGAGTCTCGGAGTGTGCTGGGGGTGGGCACGGACGGCGTTTACCATCCCTGGCCCTTCTGGCTCATAGACCATCTTTCCATACAGCTTAGTTCTGCTCAGTGTATTCTGATGTGTCCCAAGATGTCTCTGTGCTGCTCTGAAAGCCAGGAGGTTGGTATTTACAGAAAACATGAAGGGGTTCCTTTGCTGTCTGGCTTCTGGGTTGGCTTTGGCCAGTGGCGGCGCTGCCAGGAGATGACAAAGGTTGGAAGTAGGTAATTCTGAGCTTCGCTTGCTTCCCTCAACATGTGTAGTTGTCCAAGGTTGTTCTAGAGGCTGCCCTCTCCTTGTGTCTCCTCTCCTCTGCTGGCTTCTAGCAATGCACTTACGAACCTTCTACTTTCCACCGGAGACTTAAAGGCCACCAGACATTTAGTTGTCTCTCAGCTCAGCCACTCACACATCTCTTCCCGTCGGCGCTTCATTCTCTACATACAGTTTTGAACAATACACCAGCCAAAAGCTCATCAGTTAATCCACTGCTCTCTGCCAGGGCCCTTCTCCCTAAGCTATCATCATCCAGGAAACTCCTAGCCAAGTCAGACCAGTGGATTCACCATTCTTAAAACATCTTGTGCCCTGGCCACCTTCACCCGTGCAACACTCATGACTTTGTGTCCCACCATGCCATATGGAAGCCAGGCTTGACCATGACGACTGAGGGATATGATGCTGGATTCTTGGGGTGTGAGGGCACTGGAAATTCCCTGTCTTGTAATATACTTTGTTTAAACAAGTATTTTTCCTGTTTGACATTTTTCTTTTTTTTTTATTAGATATTTTTCTTTATTTACATTTCAAATGTTATCCCCTTTCCTGGTTTCCCCTCTGAAAACACCCTATCCCATCCCACTTCCTCCTGTTTACTAACCCACCCACTCTCGCTTCCCTGTCCTGGAATTCCCCTACAATGGGGCATGGAGCCTTCTCAGGGTCAAGGGCCTCTCCTCCCATTGATGTTCAACAAGGCCATCCTCTGTTACATATGCAGCTGGAGTCATGGGTCCCTCCATGTGTACTCTTTGATTGGTGATTTACTCCCTGGGAGCTCTGGGGGGAGGGCATTTTTCTATATGGCTGTATCTTATGGAAACTTCTTGAAGTCGATTGATCACCTCTCCTTTCTATGTACTTTCCTGAGGTACGAACTGAACCTCTTTGTACATTGGGAAATATCTGTGTTGATAGATATGGTTGCTGCTTCGGGAACTTTCTGTTTCTTTGGTGCATTTTAGACAGAAAAGAAACTGCTCAGCTGTCTACCCTAGAGCAAACTTCCTAAAGGATGACAAGCAGAACCTAAGTAGCACATGAAAGGGACCTGATCTGCCTTGATTTCCACTGTCTGTGGAGGCCAGGAATGCCGGGATCAGCTTAGACGCTCAAGAGAATAATTGTGTCTCTATGATTCCATGGTGTGTCATTATGGGCTAAGTGGTGTGGTGTCTGGTATTACTTAGCCAGAGGCTGTACAGAAACCCTCTGTTCAAAATTGCCAATAGCCCTCCCACCCTCTGCCTCCATAGAACACGGAAACCATCAGCTACACCACAAGTGTGGTGGGGACTTCATTTTTAACAGTAGTGTTTTAACGACTCTTATATCAGATTGTTTTATTGGACAAGCAGGTGGTCTCAAAATAATGCCCAGTATCATACAATTGAGATAGTTGGGAGGTGCAAAGCCTAATTACCATCACTCTTTATTTTAAATTGCTTTTTAAAAAAAGATTTATTTACTTACTTTATGTATGTGAGTACACTGTTGCTATCTTCAAACACACCAGGAGAGGGCATCGGACATTACAGATGTATGTTGGAGTCTGTATGTTGGAGATGGTTGTGAGTCACCATGTGGTTGCTGGGAATTGAACTCAGCACCTCTGGAAGAGCAGTCAGTGCTCTTAGCTGCTGAGCCATCTCTCTAGCTCCAGCCCTGATTCTTTTGGACATTTCTACTACATGTCAAACTATCTAGAACTTTCTTTGTTAATTCCTTTCTTTGCCAGCCTTACAGTATTTTTTATTAATATTTAGTTTCCATTTCAGCCATTGTTGGTTTTGAAATGTCTCCAGAATCATGGAATTTTGATAACACTCACCACATTTTGGTTGCTTAAAGAAGTAGCTGTTGTGATGGTTATTATAAATGGTAATGGTGGCAAGGTTCACAGTATATCATGGCTGTACACAATCTTTTTACATTTACATCTAAGGAGTTAAGGAGTTAGCAATTCTGAATAGTTTTTTCTATTTTCTTTCTTTTTATTTTCTTTCTTCCTTCCTCCCCCCTCTCTCTCTTCTTTCTTCCTTCCTTCCTTTCTTTTTGCTCCTCATGCTTTGGCAAGTGGGGACTCTGTGACCAGAAGGATCTGGCTTTCTATTTAACCTCAGCTACCTTTGCATGACATCATGCTACCTATGCTTGGAGTGCAAATACAACTGACCTCTCTAGATCAGGAAAGAGGGGGATGAGAGGGGCTGAGATAGTTTATAATTCCTAGGTCCCTTCATCCATTTGCTTCATAGTTTCGTGTGTGTGTGTGTGTGTGTGTGTGTGTGTGTGTGTATGTGTGTATGCACACACACAACCTCCCCCACCAGTGTGGCTATAACAACAGTTGAATGAAAAAAATTACCCATACAATATAATTTACATATATAACATTGTTTTATTCTATAATCATATCCACCCCCCCAACAAGCAAAATTAACTTTAGTAATATTTGTAATATTTCACCATGGATTCAATATAAAAATAAAGCATTTAAAATATCACTCTAAAGTTAAATATTATTGAAGAAAACACAAATATTCATAATCCAGTGATACCATACAACTATTTCATCTTTGATTTGATTTCAGGCACTTAGAATTGCACTGATTGGCTCATTTCATGATCTTTTCCAAGTTTAAACTTCTTAAACACAAAAGAATACAACCAAGATATCATGCAATCATTTGCATATTACATCATCGTTGGAATTCAGGTTGATTATTCCAGGTCTCAGTTCGGACTTGGCACATTTCTAGTGTTGACAGTCACACAGGACTAATGGCTGTTTTATTACACAGTGAAGTTCTAAGCAATGAGTACTGGGAAGAATACTGCTAGCTCATATCATGTCATGTGCTTGGAATACTATATATATATACATATATATGTATATATATAGTACTCATGCAAAGGTCAAGTTTTATAGAGGAATAAAATTTGCATATTATCTATTTGTGTTGAAGTACAAACTGAATGTAGTCAACTCTTCACCACAGCTGACCCTTGAATAAATGAGTTCATTTATTGAATAAGTAACTACATTTGAAGACTTTCCCACATTCTCTTTTGCTCTCAGAGTCATTACGTTCAACTTGATCTTTGTTGCAGTTTTTAGTGCTCATTTTTGTACACTAAACACTTACAAGTGGCCAGTGACTACTACGTGAAGCAAGACTAGCATAAAAATCAGCATAAACCAACATGTAGCTGTCCCAGGGAGATTTCATTTCCATTGCTTGCCAAATTCTTGACAACATGTTGTAATTGTGTATTCTTACTTGCCACATATGCAAATGAATATTCCTATACCTGGAAGCCCCTGGAAGAAAGAGTCAAGACACACGATCAATAGTGGACTTTTCAGCAATGACAACTTGGCTAGCTTTCTGATGGCTGGGGTAGGTGACAGGGAAACTCACAAATAGGTCAAACTCTCTTGGTAGAGCATGAGATGTCCCAGTGGGAAAAAAGTTATTCTTAGTTGGCATTTGATGAAACACTTGACTGCCAAGTGAAGGAGCCAGCTATTAACTTTACAAAGCAAAGTTATTCTCAGGAACAACCCTGGTGGACACTGGGAATCAAAGACACTCTGTCCAAGCCAAGGGGAAAGGCCAAAGAACTTTACAGCCAGTGAACCTGGAAGTAAGCTTGGATTCCCCAGGGAGTGGCTCTCAAACTTTCTGATGCTGTTACCCTTTAAAACAGGTCCCCCAACCACAAAACTATTTTTATTGTTACTTTATAACTATAATTTGAGACAATGATGAATCATAATATGAACCTGTGTTTTCTAATGGTGTCAGGAGACCCTTGTGAAAGGGTCATTTGACTCCAAAGGGGTCACCACCCTCTTTTGGAGGAAGAGATACCACCTTAAATTCTGTACATGACATCTCTGTGGGACTCAACAGTTCTCCTTAGAACCTAAACAGATTGAGCTCAATTCCTCTGCTGAAGTGAAAAGGAACTCCCTTCCCTGAGCTGTGGGATCCAAAGCAACAACAATGAGAAGACAGATGTGCAGCTAATTTAAGAAGCCTTCATGCACTTCCATTAAATGCCTGCCTGAGTTAAATAAAACAAACCAAAGAAGGAAGTCAGTAGCACCTGCAAGTGCATAAATGTATATGCAGGAATGAGATTCTGATGTATGTGCAAGTGGATCAGCATACTTTACATGGTGCACCAAAACTTTTCCTTAGAGCAAAGTCTTAGAGCAAAGTTTAGGCATTTTATTGTTTCACTTGTCAATGCTGAAAGTTTTTGAACAATTATAGCCTAAGTACTATTGTTAGAATTAATTCAACAAGATTCAGTGTTTTACCTGTCCTCACCAATGTCTTGTATCTATAATAAATTGTTTCATTAAAAAGTCAGATCAGACAGAGCAAAAATATCTTCAGAGTGATGAAACCCTGCTATGTGAAAATATGATGGTGGATACATGCTACCATGAATTTGTGAATCCCACTGTAAACTGTGGACTCTGGGTGATAATGGTAGGCTCATTGTTTGCAGCAATGAACCTCCGTAGTGGAAGATGCAGATATGCTATGGGTAGCAAGAAGGAACATATGTGGAATTCCTATACTTCCTTGTCAGTTTTACTGTAGACTTGAACTTGTCTTAAAGAAATCATTAAAAGAATAATCAAGGACAGGCTATCACTCTACCAAATGCCTGACCTGGGTTTGGGAGAATCATCTAAAACTTTACCACCCAGTAGTATACATCTGTCTTTATTGACACCCCTCCAAAACTATTTCAACTCCCAAATATTAACACGTTAAATATTCCAGTTGGGAAACTTTTGTAGTTGCATGATGCTGGCTTATAAATGTATTTAGGGACGTTTACTCTCTGATTCCTTTTCAGTAGTTACACTGGTGGTGAGGGGAACTCACATATGAGTTCTCTTTTTCCACTCCATCTATTTATAAATGCTTTCCTTTCTCACTTGACCCTCAGTTCTACTCTTCTGCTGGGTCCATCACAATGCCTGTCTTGTGTTTAGCTACTTAAAAGCCCAGGTATAACTGTCATAAAAGAAAGCAGCCTTACCCAAAGTAGAAAGAGCTCTGGACATACTGGTAGAGACAGCAGGCTGCTGATAGTGGCAATGCCTCTGACAACTTGACTTAACCGCGAGGCTAGAATATTCATTTTCAGAAAGTTGGTGCAATGGGGAGACAAAACTGACCTATATAAAAAGGATGTAATGCCAGAGCACAGCTTATGCCAGAGGTCTGTAGTACCCTTAGTGAGGTCCTTCTTGCACAAAGACCCTGAGGGGGATACTTACCTTAACTTTAGGTCCCTGTTTGGGTGCCAAGATGCAGGAGTCCAGCTCCAGGTAGGGGCTGCTGACTGAAGCAGGTGGATGCAAGAGCTCCCATCCATACTAGTTCTGTGTTTCTAAGGCTGGATATATATAGAAAAACGTGACATGAAAACCTAATGATTCAGTTATGGTTTGTCAGCTTCTGGAATTTTCTGGAATTTTTCTTCTTTAAAATTTTCTTTTCTTAGATCCTGCGTCTCATGCTTATCAATACTATTTAGGTAATAGGTTCTATGGAAGACTCAATTTCTTGAACTACCAGTAGTTTTATTCTTATACACATCAGCTTTGCTAAAGAATTGTTACATTATCCCAGCCTTTCCCTTTAGTGAGGGGCTCTTAACCACAAGGAATTCAAATGATAAGCATGCCTGAAACAAGCAAAAATTGTGTAGCAAATTTCCACCAAAGGCAGTGATGGGTCAGTCCAGGTAGTCTGAGCACTGGAATTTTGTCAAACAGTGCCTACAGGATGCTTGGCATTGCCAATGTATCTGCTTGGTAGGAGTGTCCTAGAATATTAGCTGGCTGGTTGAGCCCTAGCAGTTCCATATTTCATAATGTGTCCGTAATTTACTGTTTGCTAGCCCACCTAATTGTGGATATTGGTGCTGGTGAATTTTATGAGAATTTCTTCCTTTTTCTTCTCAAGTCCATCTCCATATGTATTTTTGCATATTTATTCTCTGACTCGAGGATATTTGCAGGCATTTTTTTTGTCGAATGTTATTATCAACTGACTGCAATTACTCATGTTTCAGCTTCTTCGTTTTCTTTAGCTTTTTGAAATTCCATGTACATTTCAGAATCACCTTATGCTATTCCAAAGAAACAAACAAACTAGCTAACTATGGATTACATAAAATTACTAAATAGTTTTGAGAGGACTGTCACTCCCAGAACTGAACATGTTAACCTATGGGTATGAGGAGGGGTAAGGATAGCATTTGTCTTTTCTTGTTTTTTCCATGTTTTATTTATTTCTTTACAGAATGTTTGGATCATGTTCATTGACTTCATTACAAAGTATTAAAGCTTTGTGATGAATGGTTTAGGTGCTAATTTCATTTTAACTATTCATTAATGGAATATTAAACTTTTATACTTTATATGTTAATATCTTATTTAGCACACTTCAGAAGCTAAGTTATTGTTTCTAACAGGACTTCTATAAGATTTTGATATTTTTTATATAGAATATCATAGGTCTTCAAAAACTGCTACTTTATTTATACTTTTATTCTTGTTTATCATTTTATTTTTAATATTACTAAATTCAGTATAAACTAGTGTTCTAAATTAAATCTATGTAAGTGTACTTGTTTGTCATTTTTAATATCACCGAATTCAGTGTAAATTAGTGCTTTAAATTAAGACTATCAAGTGAACATTTATCTTTTCCCTCCTAGTATTTAGAATAAAGTGGTTTTATTTTATAGATGCCTCAGGTAAGTAAAATTCCAAAATACCCCAGGATTTCCTAATCTATATACACATATACCTTCTCCCATGTATCTTATTAGACACAAACCTTATTTAAAGCTTAGTATCACAAAAGATGCTTGCCATTACTGTCTATTAACATTTTTATATAATTTTTATTCTCCCCATTTCCATCAGTATAATAAAATAAATGTACGTTGTAAATCTTTGCACTATTGAAATAAACTTCACTTGACTATGAAAACACAAATTAAGACACAAAAGGAAATGTGGGAAGATATTTCATGGTTCGTTACACTTCGAGAAGAAGAATGGAAAGTGGAATTATAGATGACAGCTTTGTCAAAATGCATAAGTGTGCATGTAAATTAAATACTGAAGTAACTGAATCATTTTGACAGGGCTAGACCAAAGGACTACTTTCTTAATTTTTCAAACTTTAAGAAGATTGGTTTACTTCACATTTGAATGATCATTTTTTGTTGTTTTGGAAGACGATTACACTGTATCAAAATTACCCGCCCACAGGCTCTAAATAGAACAGTTTCTATCCATGACAACAGACATAAGTAATACTATTCATGCTTACTGAAACTGTTTTGGGCAGACCAAGGTTTCTCAGGTTGTTGGGAATCCCAGTTTTGGACTTTAGACCTCAAGGATTGTAGAGAGTGAAGGTCCTAGAGGTGGGTGCTGAAACACATGGTCCTAGTAAGGTGACCACCTTTGTAAGTATGTCAAAGGAGCCTGAAGCGGTTTTTGCCCCATTGCCTTTGGCTAGAAATTTAAAAGTACCAGTAACTGAGTGGACACTGGCAGTTTTATAGCCCTCAAGAGGAAATGAAGGGCAATCTGCCTTAGCTTTCTTCAGTTAGAATGTGGGGGAACATTTTTATTCTCCCCATTTCCATCAGTATAATAAAATAAATGTACTTTGTAAATAAGTACATCTACACTTACCATAGAGAAGACAAGAGTTTAGTTGGTCTTTCTCCAGCCCACAGCATACCTGATTAAGTCTGGGATGTTATTAGGCACATTAATTAACACTTGCTACTGAAGGCAAAGCAGGTGATTAGGAACACAGAGAGATGTAGCTTTCCTGAGGCTACAGCCGAGGATGCTCAGCAGAAAGTGCCCAGGTTCCCTCCTACTGTGAACACATATGTGATAATAAGATCCTTATAGTGAATCTAATCCTCAACCATCACAGAGACTCTTAGATGTTGAATAGTAGCCCTTGTCTTTTGTCTGAGACAGGACCTCGGGACAGTTTCAACCCTAGCATTCTACAAAATAAAACCAAGTTCAGGGTCATTTGCTTGATAATCCATGTTTTATAATAAAGAGTCAAACTTGGGCTGGAGAGACTGATTAAAGCACGTGCAGCTCTTCCAGATCACCTGGGTTCGTTTCTCAGCACCCACATGGCAGCTCACAAGTATCTGTGACTCTTTCTAGAAGATCCTACAGCCTTTTCAGGTCTTGGTGGGTCCTCAGCATGCATCATACAGTACACAGACAAAGAGCATCCACACCCATACAATTTTTAAAAAGTTAAATACAATAATAAAAATTAAAAACTAATTTTTTACATTGTTCATTAAAATGCAGAGAATTAGTAAAAGTATTCAAAGAAAAAAATGCCCCACATTCTATGGATGTCTGTACATACGTGTGCATGAACGAGTATACAAGTATGCGACTTTCTAACAACATGTGCATTCTTTACTCATGGAATTCATACATTGTCATCTTAATAAACATGAATTACAAGCATAATGTGAGCAACTGGAGATTGCATTTTAATGGTTATGTGGAATTCCATTTTAAAGATGTTTAAAACATTAACTTATTGCAGTAGGAAGTTCTCCATGATATACCTTCAATCATTTTTGGAGCTTGTTTCAAACTTTTACAACACCAGTTTAAATTTTTTAAAAGGCATCTTTAAAATGTTCTACATTATGTAAGAGGTAATAATGTTTGACATAGGAGGGAAATAATTATTCCAAGTGTTTTAATTATGTTTTCTATCATAGTATATATATATATATATATATATATATGATATATAACTATGTATATAACATATATATACTATGATAGAAAACATTATATATATATATACTATGATATATATGTGTGTATATATATATATATATATATATATATGTATATATATATGATATATATAATTCCATGTATTGCTAAAGTATTGTCAGGCTTGAAAGTAAAATGTGTTTTTAAAGAGAAATTAAAAGGTCTTGACTGTCATCTACCACTCACCCTGCAAATCCTGTGGCTGGTCTTGACTTAGCTGTTCACGCATTAGCCCTGCTCATTTCTTACATCATTATTAATCAGGGTATCATCATTTTCATAGACATCGTCAGATGACCAGAGCAATAGATCTTCCATTGATTGATACCTCATTAATATTATCTAGTAGTCCACTTGCAGAAACTTGATTAAATCCTAATTATGTCTTAACATTGTTGTTCAGAAAATGTATTTTGAAGCCCTCCCTTTCTGCTCTTACTGTATAATTATTTGCTATAAAGTTGATTGATTAAAACAATACTCCTTTATTAGCTTACATTTCTGTAGATTAGATGTTTGGGCAAGAGGTGGATGGGTTCTTGGTTTGGGGATTAGATTTTGGAGATTGTAGAGAATTATCTTTCCCTAGCTGATTTAGGTTTTCATTGCCACAACAAACACCTGAGAAAAATAAATTAAGGGCAAAGGGTTGATTTTGATTCAGTCTTTCAGAGTTTTTCTCTGTAACGATTTAGGTCTTAAGCCATGGGACTATAATGAGTTTGGCCATCATGGCAGTGTAGGAGCATGTGAAAGAGGAGGCTACCCACCTCAGGAGCAATGAAAGAGTAAAGAGAGAGACAGAGATAACAGGCAAGATACACCTCTCAGAGATTAATCCCAAGACTTACTTCCTTAAACTAGGCCTTACCTCTCAATAGGCCATTCAGCTATGAATTAATTGGATCAGTCTACTGATAGTTCACACCCTTTGGCCCCAGTCACCAGTCACTAGTGCCAGCTGTTCCGGGACCAGGTTGTAGCATGAACCTGTGGAGACAAGTCATGTACAAACAATAACACCAACATCTCAGATTGTCAGGTATTGAGTTTCTTAAGGTTGATTGAGGACCTTCCTTGCTTGCTGGCTCATCTAAAGCATGTCAACACACACACACACACACACACACACACACGTGTACACACACACACACACACACACACACAGAGAGAGAGAGAGAGAGAGAGAGAGAGAGAGAGAGAGAGAGAAAGAGAAGCACATATTCCTTGACCCTTCCATATCAGAGCCAGTGGCCTAATGACTCTTATATTTTGAAGTCTGAGTTACCCTGTTGTTGGCCACAAGACCCAGATTTAGTGGTGTCATGAGATTGAGTCAGGTCCTCTCAGATCTAACTATTTTAAAGTTAAGAGATTTGGGACCTGGACTGTGACTGTCTTAGCAGTTCTTTTGTTAGTGGTTTAGTAAACGATGAGAAGGTTAAATGTTTTGAACAACATTTTGGAATTCTGCACACTGTGCCTGGAAGTTGAGGAGTCATGGCCCTCTGAAGCAAAGAGACCATCTTGTATAAAATCCATTCAGATGTTCAAGATCTAAGGAGCTTGGAGAAAACAGTTCAGTTCAAAAATTCTCATTCTGTTATAATCACTCTGTCCCCTTCCTAACCAGTCTTTAGAGTTCAGGCTAAGGAACGAGCTAAACCAACTTTAGATCTTGATTTTACCACCCCTGTATGTATAAGCTGAGCAATAAGTATTACTTGCTTGAATCTTTTCTTTCTATGAAAAGGTCTCGATATTGCCTGATTTGTAAGCTATTTGTAGCTCTTTTAAAAATTATATACACTTAACCATAATACAACCCTGCCTATACTACAAATGTAAATGGTGATCTTAATATTGTTGCCATAGGGAGGTTCATATTATCAGTTTCACCTCATTTTTTTCTGCTGGCTTTTTAAATTAAACTCACAACTTAGGTGACAGGCAAATTTTGCTTTTAGTTCTTAGCTGAAAATGACATTAAAGAATATATTACGTATTAGTTTTAGTTTTCTTCAGGATTGATGGTTCTAAAGTTTCCAAAAGCTACAGGAAAGCTATGCTTTCCCCAAACAAGCAACACCTTCCATCTGGTGCAGACATGTGTCTTTGATTATTATTTAGTCCCAGCACTAAACTGTTAAATGAATCTGGCTTTAGATAAAATTAAAAGGATATATAGGATAAGGAAGGAATGCTCTGTAGATTCTATGCTGCTAGAACATGTTCGCTTATCTTTGAAAGCGGTAACTAATTATACATCATGTTTAACAATACCAAAAAATCCTGGCAGTACTACTGTGTTCCATGTCACCTGAAACACATTGGAAAATAATGGATTTGATGTCCATCAGAGATTCTCAGTTTCTTCTAGGAAATAGTCAGCTAGGAAGATAAACATTGAACTTTGTTATTTCACAAAATTGCTCAAAACCAATGTATCTAAGTAGATAGATTGCTTTCTCAATACAATAATCACTTTGTTATTATATGACATTTCAGTTATTAAATGATATCTCAGTACACATTTTAAAGCCTTCTTCTGAATCAATCACCAGACTCTGAATTTTACCAAGCTCTAATCTCTGTTTGACCTTAAAAGGTCCAATTTACATATTGAGATGAGAGTCCCCAACTATGTGAATATCCTCTAATGCATTCCTGACACAATTGTCAGGGAGGTCAGACTCTGACTACAATTATATTGAGAAGACATGGCTTTATAGAACAAATAGATTTTTCTACCTGACCTTCTAGAAAGGACCAACAGTTGACAATAATTGTAACCAACACCTTTAATAATGTGGAGATTATTTAAAAAGAGAAGCAACCTGACAGACCCTGTCTTTAAAATGTACTGCACTGTAAACCTTTTTTAGACATAAATCATATAAAACTTTTAATTCTATGCATTATTTTTGTCTCACTTAACCATCACTGCCTTTACAAGTTGTATAAAATATATTTGTGTGTTACATAAACATTTAATATGTACATAAAGGCTTTTGGATGACTTCATTAAACAACTAATTGATTGGTTAGAAGCTTAAGGATCAATTTAGGGCTACTTTTCTTTCTATACTCATCGGGGGAAAAACATACACATTCTTCTTGTTCTTAGATTAATTCTCAAATGATCCTAGGGAGAAAAAGGGTCATATCTATGTCATCCAGATAATCATTGGTAAGGTTTACATTAGTAATTAAACTTGGGCTAGGAGCTATATTGACTATGGCCTATGTATGAGTCAGATTTTAAAAGTCCTCTGGGAAAAGTCAGTTCAAAAAAGCACTGTAAGTAGAGAGGAATTCTGAATGCAGAATTCTAAGAGTATAGGTAGAAAAAATTTTACTACCAAAGTAACAGATTTTGCCCATCATTTAGGGGAAAAATTAACATATTCAATTTATTGCTGTGTAAACACATCACCAGATTAGGATTATAGTATATTAAGTGAGGTAGCTGATATTTTCTTGTCATGAAATATGACTATCAATACATAATAAATAATTATTAATTAGAACTCCAGAAAATTAACTCCCCATCTTCATTATTAATTAGCTATATGTTTTGAGGTTTTCAATTTATTACATCTTCGATCTTATAGTTAGTTGACTAAATATTAGGGGCGCCTGCCATGTTTATCTCAGTATGTGGATGAGCAGGTTAAAATAAGACCATTTAATAAATAGACATAGCTATTGGTCTTTTGTTTCTTTGAAGAATGGAAAAACAATTTTAAAAAGAAACAGAAAATCATATCTATGGGGTTTAAAATATATCAGTTCTTCTGATTTTTAACACATTAACAAACTATTCCTTCAAACACATGTGCGTCTATTTTCTCAAGAGAGTCACAATATATCTATATATTCATTACCCAGTGCACTAATTTAATAAGCATTTATACTGGGAAGTTTGCTGATTATAAATGTCTCTGTGGGAAAAAAAAAAGACATTTACTTTTGAAGGTTAGATGGCTCCCTTTTGCTTCCTCTGTGGGAATTTTATTTATTCACCTACACACTGAGCATGATATCATGTTACCACTCTACGTTGTCATGATCATTGACATGAGAATAAGGCTCTCTTCTAAAGATCTCCATGTAGGCTGCTGCCAGGTATCACAAAGCTACAGGATCCAAGGCTTCAGTAACCATAAATATTGGGGTGAGTGTAGTAGGCAAAGGGTTATGTCTTTGAGTACTAAGGTTTTCTTTCAACAAGTTTATTGTAGGTTTGGTTTTTATAAATGTAGAGTCTACATTCTTTCTTGTCTTGCCAGTTTTTTAGTGGCTTCTAAGTGTGTTTCTTGAGGATGTCAGCTGACATAAGGGATGTCAGTATAGTGAAGGTTGTAAGTACAGGACAAACTTCAGGACAAATTGTGTTATCAGGCATTATGCGTTTATCACTTTCAAGAATAATTACCCTTTAATTTTATGTAGATACCAGCATCCTTGGGTATAATATCTATTTTTCTTTAAATAAATTGCACACTTGAAAACTGGATAGCCAGACTACAGAATTTACATATGTAATTCAAAAGATAATGAATAAGAACCCAAGACTATCAGTAATGTTCTATTGTAGCATTGGGTTTAGCTGGTCAGTCTTTCAAATGTCAGTGTCCTCAGTGATTGCCAGTTGATTAGGTGCTTCCCTGGCAATGGGAGTAGAAAGATTGTACAGTTGCTTCATACCTACATGCAGTTGCAAGGTATATTAGCTACTATTTAAAAAAATCATCTTATGGTAGTAAGCAGTTACTAAGATCCAGGTTAGCAACTGTTACAGTTTAGAGCTGAGTTAGAATTACTACCTGCAGGGTGATAATCTCTAATCCATTAGCAGGTGGTTCCCTGCTCTCCTAGACATAGCAGACACATTGTAATCAGAGTTAATTCTCTAACTGACTGTCTTTCTGTGACTTGCCAATAAGTAAGACTTATTCCTCTCAGAAAAGTAGTAAATGAAAATTTTAGATTTCAGTTTGATATAAAGAACTTTCCAACACTTCATGCACCTCAAAAATGACAGGGGGTAAATTGTCAGTCCGTTTTGTTTTCCACTCACATTTTCATTTGCATATATTAAGTGTATGCTCAAGAAACTCTTCCCTGATCCTTAAGAGTGGCTGTAAATAAGTTGGTTGCAACATTTTATAGTTATCTTGTTAGCTTCTGATTCAATGTTATAAACCATTCAGAATATTATTATTATTGAATCTGTTGACAATGTGATTCCAGATTTATTCTAATTTCAATTACTTGCACATTGAACCTGAACTCTTTTAATGTTTTCATTCCAATTATTAATAGCATTTTATAGTATTATTACTTTCTATTAATCTCAAGGTTTTTTTTCTAGATTTTTTTTAGTCATCTAAGTTCAATTGCTTTATATTATAGTTATAAAATACAGAATTAACTATCACCCTCAGGTGCATATGTTAAGAACACTTGTCAAGAAATTTCTTCAAACTAAGGTACCCAGAAGCAATGATGTCATTGTTATTTGGACATTTTCTCATTAACTAAGCTTTGTTTGGTATGAGTGAACCCTTTTGATCCCTTTGTTGCTCTTCACTAATTTCCAATGGTCATTTTAGACCTAAGCCTGATTATTTCTTAGGAGGAAGGGGGGGGTCAGTGAATGGGAACATCTGATGCTCCCAAAGTAAGAAGGAAAGAGAGTCAGTCCCTTTCTTTAATGTGGCAATGGGCCTTCTTCAGAGTCGCTGACACAACCAGGAAGCAGCTGACTCTCCCATACCACATGAAGTTTAATGTTGATGCTCAAACTGGTTTTCCAGCTCTGCATGTAGAAGATCCTTTGGTGAAAGGAGACTGAGTAGAGCTATGCATGGAAGAGAGGAGGATGGTGGGAATGAGAGTCACGTGACCATGCATGCAGAAAGCAGTAATCGGGTTTCTAAAGAACAGTGTAATTATTAGACTCACCACTCTTTAATTGTTGTGTCTAATTTTTAATGGATCTCACTTCTATTCAGCATACTTTTTTTTTTTTTTTTTTTTTTTTTTTTAGTAACTACTTTTCTCTGCCATTGCTGAAAGGGTGAGAAGGAATGCGGGGAATGTGGTAGCGAAGGTGGGGGTGGGGTGGGGATCCTGCACCCCTACCTAACTACTGAGAAGACCCTGTTAAACTGACCCATTGTTCTCTCTGACTGCCGATGTCAGTAGGTCCCTAATGAAGTAAGTTTGCCAGGTTTCTAACAAGATTTTCCTCTTTCCCAAAGCAACACTGCATACTCAATGAAGCCTTTCCTTGAGTCCTGTTCTTCTTCTTCCAGTTCTTTATTTTTGTAGTCAATGAGCTCAGCCTTAAATGAAAGCTAGAGTTGTAGGAACTGAATCAGCTGGAAATAGCCGCTGAAAGGCGTGCAAATCAAGAATGGCAAGGCCCAGCTCTTCCGTTCCTGGAGCGGAGGCTAGCGCCAGTTCAAATGGCTCCCTGGGCAACTGCTCATTTATTCTAAGGTTTTGTTCCTGGTAAGGAACCAGACATTCATAACCCAGTGTTTGCCAGCTAAACCAAGGAAGTGCACATCTTCTCCTTACCTTATGGTGCCTCAGTACCCATCTGGAACCTTCTTAGTACTGTGGGAACTCTCTGGGAAGGGGTTTATGGCAACATAGCAACATAGAAGTCATTTTAGATGGTCTTGACAGGAAGCATCTGCTTTGGTACCAATGCTAAGAGTGTTCACAGACAGTACAAATATAAATTAAACTCTCTGTTTTGGTCACATCTTTACACACGCAAATACATACTTGGGGTTTATAAAATTATTTGTCATTTTTAACACTCGTTGCCTTATGTAAGAAAGAGTTACGTTGTACAGTTTGAAGAGCAAATATCGGTTTAATGAACCACTGTTATTTTATGATAGCATCTGTTTAGACGGGTGCTTCTTGGCTGTTGAGTACTCTGTTTGACACCACAGAGTTTTTGGTGATAGAGGAGCCTAAAGCATAATCAACTTGGCATTGGGGAGGCCTTTGCGAACTGAAAAGATGTAAGAGGAAAGATTACCCATGAGTCAAGAGGACCAAGTGCCAAGTAAGGGAGCTCATGTTACTAAAACTAAAAGAAATCTTCAAGCCAGTCTTCTAGGTTGTGACATTTGTCTAGGAGAATCACAGTTTTGTCTATGTACATTTTATACTGCATCTGGGAGTCCCCCAATGCTCACTTTAACTTCGGTCTCATAGACAACTGGACTGTTGAGGCTAATGTACTGCAGGGCCGTCTGTTCTAGGACAGATGGGACCAGATCCTGCCTCTTTTTGGTCAGTTCTTCCTTGTCTGAAGATGTATTACCAGCTCACTTTACATCTCTCCTAAAACTATGAATGAGAAAGAATAAGCGATGCTTCCAAAGCCATCCAGGGTCTCGAGGTCATACTTATTTACCTTTCTAAATTAATGGAATACTTTGTATCAATCAACACACTTAAATTCCTTTGTAAAATTCTTCCCAGGTGGAACGTTTTTTAGTAGTTATTGATCTTGCAGCAGATGCATAGGCGTCTTTGCTGTGTGCTGGAGCATGGTGCAGTCCTGAAAACTCCTTGCCTCACATACATCACTGAGATAAGATCCACAATGTGTATTCTTAATCTTTCCCCAAATGTGAGATAGTGTGTAGTGCTATTCCTTTGCTTAGTGGCACGCCAGTGAACTTGAAAATCTGCATGCTGTTTTGTTAATTATGTTTTTAATTGAGTCACTTCGCCTGAGTGAGCAAAGTCACCAGCAATTAGAAATGTCGCCTGAACACAGTAGTTCGTAAAGCTGTAGTGAATTGTTTTGGAATAAAACAAAAGCACAGTAGCACTCCTGGCAGTAATCTTTTCCATTTGTAGTTGTTACACAATTTGGACTATGCTCTCTTACTGAGCTGGGCTGCATGAGTACAAAGTCGGGTTTTCCACCAACCTGAAGCACTTATTCATGACTTGTTAATAAAAGCAGTTCTTGTGTCCAGATAATGATTCATCTTGTCAATACTTTCCCTTACTTTTCAATGCCCCAAATTAAGAAAGGTCATTCAAATTTCCCACAAAGAGATATTGCCAAGAACATTAAACTATATTTTCAAAGTCATGAACACATGATTTTTAAAAGCACTTTGATATCTTACAAACTGTATCAGTTTTAGTCATTGCCAGTCTCCCTGGGGTAGTTTCATCTATTGTGTGCTGCTAGCTACTCTGTATGGTAACCACATTTCATGGCTGAACGTATTGCAAATGCCATACCGACACATCGCTTATATGGCTCTTCAGCCTCAAGTTCCCTTCATGTCTTTTCTTCTTTACATAAAAAGTTGCAAAAAATTTGTAAAAAATAAATATTTAAGTATGTAAACCAGTAAATAAAACATTTTCCAACTTTCTCCCACCTTTTCTTTTACCAAGAAACATGACTATTTGGGCCTGTGTACTCAGAGAGGACTGTTCACTCATTTGCCACAGGGAAACATCAGAATCATCCATTTCTCCTTTTTCCACACCTTGCAGGACTATTTTTGAGGAATCTATTTCATATCTGCTGTTCGTATTCGCACTAGCACACACCTACTTTATATAAAAGCTATAAAAACTGGTAGACTACTGAAAGTGTCATAAAATATCACAATCTCTAGCAGGTGCATCTCTGGCATTGAAATAGTTCAGTTTGAGAGCTTTATGTTTTTAGGATATTGGTCACATCAAATTAAGTTACTGCATCGTGTTATCAGTCCAATCAATATGCACATAGTTACAGGGGGATCTGCCGCTGAACTCATCTCTATGCTGTGTGTCCTGTACTCATACCTGGGACACTTTCTTGCAAGACTTAGTTTTAAATAAGTGAGTTCAAGAAGGCTGGAGTAAGTGATGACTTAGCAATATCATAAGCCAATTTATAAGACAGTATGACTCCAGGAAAGTGGCCTGATCTTTTTACAATAGACCAATGTGAAGTTTATAAAAAAAAATATAAGAAAGGTGACCAAAGAATAAGGAAAACTACAATCAAAACAATAAAAATCTCCTTTAAGGAACAAACTCTCAAGTATAATATAGGAAGCAATAAAGATATAAGAAGGATATTTTATTTGTCTAGCAGACATTTAACTTAGAATAAACTAGTTTATTCTAGTTAAATAATAACTTGGGGTCTGTATGTCCCATGCACCATGGGGGCAATAGATTTAATAGGCTTTAAAAGTGAGAAATAAGATATGTTTTAGCTCCTCTTGCAGAAAAATGCTGTGCTCTGCACACCCCATGGGATGTGTCCTTGTGTGTCTGCATTCTACCTCCAGACTTCAGTATAACTTCCATGGCCAGCGTGTGTCATGATTCTACAAAGCTTGTCCTCTGGGCATAGACTTATAATTAGCAAACAAGAACAAAGCTTTAACATGTTTATTTCTGTGTTACAGAAAAGCAAACCCAGGTGAGCAAACAGGTGTGTGTGTGTGTGTGTGTGTGTGTGTGTGTGTGTGTGTGTGTGTGTGTATGCGCGCGTGCATGCTTTAGATGCATAGATGCAAAACTAATTGCCACAGTGGCTTTCAGGTTCTTTTTTTTTGCCTTATTTATTTTACCTATAAGCTTTATTCTGTTTGTCTAAATGTATTTCTTCCTAGACTGAACAGTCATTGGTGCTCATGCCTGTTTTGCCTGTTTCATTTCACAGACTTTGAAACATGTGACTATGGCATTCAGGGGTTGTATGTGATTAAAGTCTCTAGACTGGGCATGGACCAGTGAGTTCCAAAACAAAAGAACATAAGATGACTTAGGCAAAGGCTTCAGAGAGGGCAAAATTGTTGGACTTAACCGTGCTAGCTGATCAAGTTCTACACCAGGTAGACAGATTTGGGGAAGAATTTATTACATGGAACATCACAAACAAGCAGGTAGATTAAACAATTGTAGGATTAAAGAAGTATAATACTTCTTTCTGGCTAAAGATACATTGATGGAAAGAGGAGAGATGATAGTATTGGAGGGACACTCATGTGAGAAGAAGCTTTTGATTCGGTCTGAGCAGCTTGGCTTCAGAGGAGAACACTGTAAAAGAAAATCAGAGAGGGAAGATGATATATCAAGAGACAGGCTAACATTAACCAGTCATTATAGGGGCACACCACTGGCAAAGAAAGACCACTTTGTCTTTGGTTAAAGACAAAGGGATAAGAAGGATGCATTGTAACACCGAAGAATACAGAGAAGAGAGATACAGTGGATATGTTGTGCTAGATGTTGTTTGACTCTGTCTTTAGGGAGACATGACCAAATGTCTAGATAAAGAACCAAAAACAGAGCCAAATAAGAAACAAGAAAAGCTCAATTTGGTGAACCAATGGGTCTGACTGGGGTTACTTACAAGAATATAGAAGAGCCATCATTTTCAGGACCAAAAAGGATACTCAAAGATACCCACATAACCAAAAATTCTCTATGAAAACTGGATTGCACTGCATATCTTCCAGGCAGCTCAATGGGCTTGAGAGAGTCCTTTCCAGGTATTTAGGTTGATCTGAGCCTCTTCTAAGAAGCTTGGCTGATTTACCTTGTCTTCTAGACAGCTCTGCTGGTCTCTGTCTTTTTCAGGTGGCTTGGATGATCTCAAAGTGTCTCTCAGCAGTCCTTACTGCTTATAGTGACTCGGTGTGGGTGGAGCCTAGTGTGTCTGCTAGGTTTCAGGGACTTCCTGAAACTTTTGAGTTATTTACTGTCTGAGCTAAAGAATGTTCTCTGCATAATGAACTGTTTTATCTCCCTTTAGAACAGTGGTTCTCAATATATAGGTTGTGACCCATTTGGGAGATTCACATATCAGAGATCGTACATATTAGATATTTGCATTATGATTCAAAATAGTAGCAAAATTATAGTTATGAATTAACAATGAAATAACTTTATGGTTGGTGAGTTACCACAACATGAGGAACTATATTAAAGGCTCACAGTATTAAGGAGGTTGGAAACCATTGCTTTAAACCTTAATTGTTCCTCTACCCAATTATAGTAAATAGACATTAAAATGGTCATGAAGAAGCTAGAAAATTCTAAAAATTTAAAACTAAATCTCTACTTTTGGGAACACATAAGTTAAAAGTAGTAAAGGAATAGCAAAGACAGTTAAAGGTATTTGACTCATTTGATCCACCAGATAATTAACAAATACATCTAGATATCAGTCATATTATAAAATAAATATCAAACATTATTTATCAAATGCTCTCATTTATTTTCAGTTATTTTTATAGTTGACTTATTTTCCCTCCTTATTTTTCATGCTTCTGTGTACTTAGAGCTAAGTTTGACAGAGACAGATAGCAATTTTCAAAAAAATGTATATATACTTTGTAAAGACTGATAGGAGTCAGATCTGAAAGGCTACATTGTTTTACTCTAACTAAATTTCTCAGAATACCAAATCAGAACACATGACAGATTTTTCTGTGGTATTTTATCTAAATAAGTACATGGATGTCCTAATTTTTTTCTTTATAAAGGTAAACATTACTTAAATATATATGTTTATTTATTTTTATTTTTGAAGTGTTAAGTTTTTTATATTTGACTAGTTAGTTATTAGTGAACTAATTTGTGGATGTTAAACTTAGGGAAATTAAGTGATTCAAAGATTTCATTAGAATCAGGAGAACGAGGTCAAAAAGGAGGCATGGGTTAGGATAAGGGTTAGCATCAGAAATGGCAAATTGAAGAATCCTAGAAATCATTTTGGGAAGGCTTCTATATCCAGTTTTTAATTTTCTCCTGGATGGAAGAATATTGAATTGGACCTAAACCTATAATTACCAAAATTTGGAATCTGGGATACATTTACTGGATGGTATGTATTTTTTTTAAGAATGTAAGAAGCAAGAACTAGAAGTCAATAGCTGATATTCATGTACTTTAAAAATAAGCTGAAAGACATTCAGATTTTTTAAAATTAGGTAAGCATAGATTATATTTCAATAAAGTCCTCAAATAGTAAATGGAAATAATTTCTCTGTTAATTACTTCCTGAGAGATGAGCTGTATTTGAGACGAGGAACATGCAAAGTACTTGATGTTCCTGGAAAAGTGTTCTATTTTTTTATAAAGATTCACTCAGATATTCTGTGGTTTTGCATACTTTTCAATGCCTTTTATTTTTTTTATTTTATTTTATAATTTACAAGATTTCCTATTTCTTAAGAGTTAAGGCAGATTGACCACAAAATATCTAGTAGGCATATGGGTGCATTTTTAACCACTTGATGATCACTTTTATTTACAATACCTGTCTGGAGAGACCAATGATTGCTTCTATCACAGTGTCAATATAACATGTCTTATGATCCAAGGGGCTAAGATATTATTGTAGTTTAAAAATTCACTGGACCCCCGAGATCTCTCAAACACTGGACCACCAAACAGGCAGCATACACCAGCTAATGTGAGACCCCCAACACACAGACAGTAGAGGACTGCTGGGTCTGTGTTCATTAAGAGATGATGCACCTAACCCTCAAGAGACTGGAGGCCCCACGGAGTTTAGAGGTCAGGTAGGGTGGGGGGTGAGGACATCCACATGGAGATAGGGGGTGAGGAGGAGGGAAGGGAATAAAATATGAAGTGTAAAATAAATAAATTAAATTAAAAATTCAATCTGTTTTAAGCTACATTTCTGTGATTTTTTTCAAGATCAAAGTTTTAGGAACAACTTCTCAGCACTGGGGCTCTTTCTGTCTTAGATGCTTTATATAAAAAATGGAAGAGGAGTCTTTTTCTATGTGGCAAGGCATAGGATATAATTGCAAACAGAGGTACTTTCTTCACTTCACACAGGTTCAATTGCATTGTTATAGTTGCTAATTTTCAGCTCTGTGCTCTGAACGCAATGGATACACCATGAGTTAAGTTCCCTGAATTTTTATTATGTTTCCAAAAAGTAAAGCAGGATGTATTTGGGCCTCATGAAGGCTGAAGTAGCCATTAGCTGATTTTAATTAAATAATTTCTCTGTCTTGTGACATTTTGTTTGCTTTTGCTTTGATATAATACCCAAAATGCCAAGTTTGATGCTTATTATATTTTTTCAATAAAAAAACACATTTTGTATTAAACTTTTCAACACTGTGAAAGACATTTAAAATAGTTTAAAGAAGGAAGTATTTCTATCAGCTCACTGATACAAATGTTTTAGTCTGTGTTGGAAGACCCCCGTTGTTGGAAGACCCCCATTGTTTTGGGACCAAGGTGATTCAGAAACATGTCTGTTCATCTCATAGAGGTGGTCAAGAAGGGAGAATGTACTGGCTAGCTTTGTGTGTCAATTTGACACAGGCTGGAGTTATCACAGAGAAAGGAGTTTCAGTTGGGGAAATGCCTCCATGAGATCCATCTGTGGGGCATTTTCTCAATTAGTGATCAATGGGGGAGGGCCCCTTGTGGGTGGTACCATCTCTGGGCTGGTATTCTTGGGTTGTATAAGAGAGGAGGCTGAGCAAGCCAGGGGAAGCAAGCCAATAAGGAACATCCCTCCATGGCCTCTGCATCAGCTCCTGCTTCCTGACCTGCTTGAGTTCCAGTCCTGACTTCCTTTAGTGAAGAACAGCAGTGTGGAAGTATAAGCTCAATAAACCCTTTCCTCCCCAACTTGCTTCTTGGTTATGAGGTTTGTGCAGGAATAGAAACCCTAAGAGAGAGAAGAAGCACAAAGGGCCCGGGCCACTTTTCAAAGACATGTTTCCAGTGACCTGCCGCCTCAACAAGTCTCCAGCTTCTACAGCTCTACTGTCTCTTAATACTCTATCCAATCTTTTAATTTATCCATGTATTAGATTACTGATAAAGGCAGAATTATTCCAACAGTACACTCAGTTCTTCAATGCACTACTTGCTAGAGTTGGAGACCAAACCTCTAATTCACAAGGGATACTTTATATGCAAACCATAGAGCTGTAGAGTTAAGCCAGGCTGATAATGTGATTCTTAATATTCTGGATTATGGATTATCTCTATGCCTATCCTGCAGATTTTGTGGGATGTACCTCTAGCAGTTGTTTTATTAGCATCCCTACCACTTACTCTCAGTATTTTGATATCAAAATCATTCAATTGGTTGTGATATTCTGATTCGTTCAAAGACAATTTGCAAAAAAAAAAAAATACTGGTGAAATTAAATTTTGAGTAAAAGGTTCTGCCTCCAGATGCTATATTACCTTTTATAAACAAGTCACCAATGACAGTTCCTGGTATCCTTGTTTATATTTACACTAGATATTGGCATCTTCAAAATCCTGTATTCCACTATAATTCTTTTTTTTTTTTTGTTCTTGCCAGGTAGCTTTGCCAAGCCACCAGCCACCTCCTCACCCCACCCCACTCCTGCTTCTCTCTTTTCCCATCTTTGCTCTGCAGAATAAAAAATACTCACATAGTTTTACTACATTAGAATTTGCCTAGTGGCACAATTGTTGGGCACAGGATCTCCTGTCCTAAACTTATCAGTTAGCTTATATCAGCCAGCCTCCATTGTCCCTTTGGCTATATGCCAGTGGTAGAGGCCACTGGTTCTAGCTTCTCCAAGAAGCTTCTCTTGCCAAAGCCTGACCAAAAAGTCCATGTTCTTTCCCTGAGTCTCCTTTCCTTCTCCTAGGACCCAGAAGTAACACCTGTCGCTTTTGTCCAGCAATAAGGCTCCTGTCCTTCTCTATTGACTTAATCAAGATTCAATCCGTGAATCAGCACCTCCCCCAACACGCGGTGGCTTTATAAAATAGGTATATCCCATGAGCACATGAATAGGTTCAACTTTACATAAGAAAAAGATAAATTGTTATTAGAATAAAGATAATTTTTAACATTATTCTTTAGGAAGGAGGATCTCCTACATAGTCTAATCAGCCCTGTTTCAAAAGGAGAGGTAAAAAAGTCAATGCTTTTCCACCAATTCCTTTATTCATCATTGAGTTTCAGGATTCATTGAGATAACTCAACAGTATATTACTACATCCCAGCATGCATTTATGGTAGCCTTTCAATTTGTTAAGCAGAGTGAATTATGTCTGTCAGGTCAAATGTAATAAAGATGGCAGAAGGTGGTCAGAAAGAAATAAATTTCTCAAAAGAACTTGGCCAATTGAGTAAGTTTTATCCTTCCATTGTTTCTTTTTCTCAGTGTGAAATGTAATTATCCACTCCCTAATTGCTTTGAGTGTCTGAGGGGGACTTGTTTTTCCTTCTGCAGTCATCTGCTACCCAGCATGTTGGAGAATGAGCAGAGTAAAACTACACGCAGGGAAAGCTTTTGGTTTTATTTGATGCTGGTGATGAACAGTCAACCCTGCATATAGCACATTCAAGCTGCTATCTGCATAATTACACATGTATCTATGTACCAGGAAGGTGCCAAAAGTTAATTGAGTATTGTTTGAAGCACTCAAATGGTATTGCTATTAAGTACTGTTGGGTGCAATTTTAATCATTCCATTTCTTTTACTCTTCTTTTAAATCTTTATTCTTTTGACACTCCCATAAAAGCTAAGATAGTAAGATAGTGGCTTAGTCAGAATGACTTCTGACCTCTTCATCATCTACACTTATTAAGACTAGGGAAGATCATCACCCATTGCGTGGTTAGAAAGTTTTTTCCAGAGTTGTGTTTTCTCATTGCAAATTTTCAGATTCTCACAATAATCTACTTCATAATGCTATATTTCAGGTAGCTTTTAATCCACGAAAGTGAAATCTAATTGGAAATAAAATTGAAAAGCCATTAATGAAACAGTTAATTTGCCTTTTAAGTATTCTCAGAAGTTTCACCACAGTGCTTAGGTACTATAAGAAGGTGCCTTTGGGGGGCGGGGGAAACATATTTTCTGGTTGGTGTTACACCTAATCATCTTAATGTTTTTTTTAATATCATAAGAAAAATAGAGTATCATATAGGTGCACAGGGCATTCCTTTGTGAGCACTCTGATAAGCTTGCAAATCAGTGAGTCTGGGCTGGCTTTTTATGTGTAGTAATGAGATGAGGACTCAGTTCAGATTTTCTAGGAGCACTTCAGTGAGACTGTCATCCTCATGGGAAGAACAACATAGGCTGCTGGCCTGACCACCCATTTCTCCCACAATCTAGACCACCAACCAAGGAGTGTACCTGGAAGGATCCATGGCTCCAGATGCATATGTAGCAGAGGATGGCCTTACCTGACAGCAAAGGGAAGGGAGGTCATTGGCCCTGGGGTGGGTGGGGGAGAACCCTCATACAGGCAAAGGGAAAGGGGGAGGGCAGATGTGGGATGTAGTGGTGGTGGAGGGGTAACCAGGAAGTGGGATGTCATGGGATAAGGGGCTGGTGGAGGGGGAACCGGGAAGTAAGATATCATTTGAGATGTAAAAGAATGGAATGATTAATAAAAAAGTTGAAAAAAATAAAACTTTCCATATCATAAAAAAAATAAATCCAGCATTAGGAAGAGCAAAACTGCCAATACCAGATTGTAGATAGAGATGGGAATGGTGCTGAATAGCTAGGTGAGTTTCATGTTAGTTAATTTAGTTTCAGGTGAAATGGGATTATTCATATTATTGAATCCAGTCATTGATGGCAAAATGGAATATGATTCTATCACTGACAATTCTAAAATCATGGAAATTGATGCGAGCTTAGAAACCATGGTCACTCACACACACACACACACACACACACACACACACACACATAAACACATAGTTTTATTGTTCACTAAAGAGATTATAAAATAAAACTAGTCCATTGTCAGTCTTGGAAAAATGTCACATACTAATGATAACCAAAGATTATTTCTGCACTTTTATGTGATCTATGAAATATCCTTAACCCAGAAGATTGAAGTAAATGACTATCAAGCAAGTGTCTATAGTCAATTGCTTCCTTGGGGATGTTTTGGCAAGGTGATCATCTTGACAGATGGTTATCACACATGTCTTTAACAGGGATCTTCCTAGTGCTATCTAGGGATTTTGACGTACGTGAGATGAAGAGTATTTCATATTTTGAACAAGTGTAATCACTGTTCCCTAGATCTGAGGAATTACTGGGTCTTGAGTAAAGTCAGTTTATAAGTTGATAGTATCATAGCACGCTAGCTCTATTTTTGTGTTTCACTTTAATGAATAAAGGGTTAATGATGCTATGTTAGACACGATCGTGGAGAGATAAGGATCAGAGATACTGCTCATTGCTAAATGTACCTCAAAAACAGCCCATGCTATTGCAGGCCATCATTTGCCATCACCCTTCTGATGAACCCCATGACTGTAACACCATGAGTGTTTCTAGGAACTGCCAGACAACCTGAAGATGGTTGAAGCTGTTATTACCCAGGGATGCAACAGCAAGATCGGGTTCAGACTCTGCTTAAAATAGTCTTTGAAGTCCTCTTGCTTCCACAACTCCAGTGTCATATCTAGCAAATGGCTATGACATCTGGTATGATGAATGAGAGACTATGTGATTTATTGCTATTTACAGCTGTTGGTGAGCAATAATAAAATTATGCTTGCAGTAATTGATAGAGTGAGATCTTCATCTTGACTTCTGTAGATATCACCTTTTTTTTCTCTTTCTCTTCACTCCCAGAAATGTCACCCCAGCAATACCAGCAGCAGCGTCGAAAATTTGCAGCTGCCTTCCTGGCATTGATTTTCATCTTGGCAGCAGTGGACACTGCTGAGGCCGGGAAGAAAGAGAAACCTGGTAAGCAGTGGATTCGCAGAGAGGTGCTTCCCTGGGTGGTACCTGTGCAGCCCTGACTATATGGTACCTATGCAGACCAGCTCCCTGCTTAGCCCCTCCCACCATTTCTAACTTCCTTTTAATTATTTAGGGTAATGCTAAGTGAGACTTGTCTTATGTTATCCCGTTATATTTATGAGTGAATATGCCGCAGCATAGCTGTCTTAGTCTGTGACCTATACCACATTTCTATTATGCCACTTTATCCACCAGACAAAATCAGACCATCCACTTGCAATGAAATTGCTAGTCTGACAGCTGTTTAGTAGACATTACTCCCCTTTTTCATAAACTACTTAGAACTTTTTTACAGAAATATTTGTTTTTATAATATTTAATACTCTCACAGATTCCATGGGCGGCACACCAGTCTTCAGATTCCATCTGAGGAGTGTTACTCAATTGTTTGTTTCTGCATTCAAACACCTGAGGAGCGAACTTAAGAGGAAGAAGGCTTCATTTCCCTTAGGATTTCAGAGATGTCAGTCCATCATAGCTGTGATAGCATGAGCAGAACAGCTCATGTCATGGTGTCCAGAAATCACATAGAGAGACAATGCCTTCACTCAGAAATACTTGTTTCTAAAAGCAAATGTCAGGGAGTCGCTTTGAATAGTCTCTATCACATACATAATTTAGTAGCTTTAGTTCTGTCCCCAGCCCCTGCGTTTTCTTTCTCTCTCTTATTCATGCATTGACTTGACCATTAAGAAGACATCTATTGCTTACCCACTGTCTTATGTGAGAATGTAGGTAGAGGTAAAAAGCATGTATTCCACAATTGAAGTGCTGAGGAACAAACTTTGCCATGTCTAGGAGCTCAGAACAGTTCTGGATAGTGATGGCTTTTTGTTTCCTTCATTGCAGAAAAAAAGGTGAAAAAATCTGACTGTGGAGAATGGCAGTGGAGCGTGTGTGTGCCCACCAGCGGGGACTGCGGACTGGGCACCCGGGAGGGCACTCGCACTGGCGCTGAGTGCAAACAGACCATGAAGACTCAGAGATGTAAGATCCCTTGCAACTGGAAGAAGCAGTTTGGAGGTCAGTCTCACCCTGTGCTCCTATTGCTTTAATTGCTACTATAAAATAGTTTGGAAATTTTCTATCAAAAATTTTTCCAAGGCCAACTAATGTTTATATTAGATTAAATAAATGTATTTTCTTAGATGCCAGGTGACCAGACAGCTTGCCTCTCCAATTCAGCACTAATGATGTTAGGGGCTGGAAGTTTTTCTTGTGTTCACTTGTTTGTTTTTGTCTTCGGCATTGGAGGGTAATTAGTAACATCTTTGGCATCTACCATTTTTTTTAATCATAACACAACTCACTTTACCAGTCATAAAGACTGTCCTGATGTCATTTGGAGTCAAAACGGTTAGTCATTAAGGATCATGGCTTATACAGGTTTAAGATATGCACTGGTACTCACTCACCAGTGATGGCCCCGTCCTCGCCCATCGCATTCCCCGCTTCACTCTCTCCTTTCCCTTTTTGTGCTCACCCTCCTTCCTCGTGCCCCTTGTGATTATCCATTCTTCTGATCCCTTCCCATCCTCCACATATGTTTATAGATTCTCTCACTGACTCCAACAGGCCCTGTCAGAGCTAACATTAATAGACTTTTGATCCATTAATTCTAGTCACTTTCATGATGTTCTGATCTGTCTACTTGAGACAAGTTCTCTCAACACTTCCAACTTTAATTCAATAGTCAACATTTTCATCTTTAGCTTATTATTCAACATTTTCCATTTCTAACTATTTGCATTCATCTATATCAGTGGCTCTCAGTCTGTGGGTTGAACATCCCTTTCACAGAGGTTGCCTAAAATCATCAGAAAACACAACAATGGAAAATCATCAGAAAACACAACAATAGAAAAGTGACAGTTTTGAAGAAGTAACAAAAATAATTTTATGGTTGGTGGCGGGGGGCGGGGTGTCACCAAACATAAGGAACTATATGAAAGGGTTGCATCGTTACAAAGAATGATCTGCGTACACATGTGTGCTGTAAGCTTCGTAGTGATCATGTGCATTTGCATATTTGTGAGTGAACATAGGTTTAGGTACATGTGTGTGGGTATATGTGTAGCCAGCAGATGTTGGTGTTGGAGGTCCTATCTATGTTGCTCTCTTCTATTTCTGAAGTCTCTTGTTGAATCTGGAACTCAGTGATGGTACTAGTAAAGGTAGTAAGCCATCCCTGTCACTGCCTCCAGAACACTGGGTTCACAAAAGGTTACCATACCTGCTCAACATTTTAGACAAGTTCTGGTGACCAACCTTTGATTCATCATGTGCATGAGGCAAGCCTCTCATCCCACGAGCCATCTTCTCCTATCCCTTTGATACATTTAGTTCCTAATGTTGTGGTGACCACTAACAAATTATTTTTCTTGCTACTTCATAATTGTAAATTTTCTACTGTTATGAATCATAATGCAAATGTCTATGGTTTTTGGTGGTCTTAGGTGATCCTTCTGAAAGGGTTGTTCAACTCCCAAAGAGGTTAAGACCCACATGTTGAGAACCACTCATGCAACTGAATGTATAGGACAGTGCTTCTATCCCAATTTAAAAATCCCAAATGGCTTTCCTTTCTACATCACATACTTTGTGGTGTTTATCTTGGCCACCATGGAATATAATGGCCACAGTTTCCTACACATGGCCTGAATATGAGTGAAGATGGACAATGCCTATTCTACGTGTAGCCCGACATCCTCTGTAACTTGGGAGTACATTTTAATAAATTTCAATAACTGTCACAAAGGCCACAAAGTTCTTATAGATTAGACTTATAATAGTATGAGGCACCGTTAAGATTCACTTATAAAATTTTTTATAAGATGTATCTTAAAGGACTCATGCTTGAACATTTACAAAAGTCTCAAAAACCAATATAGAATCAAAGCAAACAAACAAAAACAAACAACCCCAACTATCCAGGAAGAGAGTTAGTAAGCTATATCAGTAGACATGTCTTTTGAGGAGAGTATGTAGTAACAAATAGATACTTGGAGATATACTCAATTCCTCTGTCCAATTAAGGAAACAGAGGTTGAAACTCCAGTGATATATTACTATTTGCCCATCAGAATGGGGGACTGAAAGTCTTATGATGCTGAAAGCCAGGGATGATGCAAAAATGCTACATCAGGGATTTACTGTCAGTGGAAACAGAAAATAGCAAGCCATATAAAGAAAGAACATTACTTTTGGGAAGGTTTGCTTGACTTCAGCATGTTACTCATTAGTTTCTTTGGCTTTTTAAAGAGAAAATAAAACATGTATTTTATAAAACCCTGTGCATGAGTCTATAGTATTTACATTTGTGTATATATTCTAGTCCAAAACTAGAAGCAATCTAAGCATCTTTAATCTGGTAAATGGTTAAATAAACATTGATCTATCTATATCATAGAATGTTGTTTATATGCATAAAAGCACATACTATTGATTTACACAGCTTAAATGGTTGCCAGAAATGTATGCTAAGCAAAGAAATAGCTAGTCTCAGAGCTAGAGAGATGGCTCAGTTGTGAGGAGCATCTGTTGTTCTTACAATGGATCTGAGTTTGGTTTTCACCACTTACAACTATTAGTACTCCAAATCAAAAGGATCACTTACCATCTCCTAAACTCCGTGGGTAACAGAGTAGACAGTCGCAAACTTTCACATAGTGTTACATTTTTTTTTATAGGATGAAAAGTGCTGGGGAAGAGATGTGTGGTTGTAAGGAATTTAGGCGATGAGAAGGCTATTCCTGTATAAGGCAACACCTGGGCCCCTTACACTGGGATTGGTGTATTAATGGTGTTCACATACATTCACACTGATAGAACTGTACATGTTCATGCATATAGAACTGAAAAAGTCTCACTACACTCTTGGAATGTCCTTTTCACATGATAGACCTACAGTTATTTAAGATACCCAAATTAGGGGAAGTTGGGTGAAGAGTGTATGGAATTTTTTTGTGTAATTTCTTATAACTTCATGTACAGTGGCTTAAATTCAGCCAGTTAACATGACAACTGTGTCCTTATTATCGTCATGATGAGCTTTCTTAAGGATTTTCCTTCCATTGTATTGTGCCTTCCAGCTGAGTGCAAGTACCAGTTCCAGGCTTGGGGAGAATGTGACCTTAATACCGCCTTGAAGACCAGAACTGGCAGTCTGAAACGAGCTCTGCACAATGCTGACTGTCAGAAAACTGTCACCATCTCCAAGCCCTGTGGCAAACTCACCAAGCCCAAGCCTCAAGGTAAGAAGCTGTCCTTCTGACAGTTTTAATAGACTGACAGGCTCAGGCAAACCCCAAAGAATCTCAAAGAGAAGGCAAAGTGAGTTACTTGAGGACAGTAATTAAATAATGCCCATTGGCTGAGTACACTTTCAGGAGGCAGTCTCTGAGCTCAAATGGAATACAATGGAATGTCTCAGCAAAACATGACAGTTAAGATGGCTGTTGCTTGGATAACTAACATCTGTTATCCTAAATTTTAAATTGGGACAAGATAAACAAACTTAAGTAGTTCATAATACAGAAAACTTCAAATCAAACCTCTCTCAGACCTATTTATAATATAATTTTCACAGAATCAGGAACAATACAGTTTATATTTCTTATCTCCACCACATAAAATGGTAAATTGTAATCATTTCAGAACCTTTACATGCTTGTATTTCAACTTTCCAAGCTCATTCATCACAGAAGTCTAAAACTTGATATATATATATATATATATATATATATATATATATATATATATATCCATGGTTTTATGCCAAGAGGTGGTAAAATCCTTTCATTTCATGGGTATGATGGACTGAATTCTGTGTCTCTGAAATCTCTATTTTCAAATCTAACCCAACCTGTATCTCAGAATGTGACTATATTTATAAGTATGGACTTTCAAGAGATAACTAAGTTCAAATGAGGTTGTAGGAGTGGGTCCAAATTCAATATGGTTGATTTTCTTATAAGAGGAGATTAGGAAACAGACACCCTCAGGGGGAGGGTCATCCAAGGACACAGGAGAAGTGCCAGCCTCAGAGAGAAGTCTCACGAGAAATCAGGTCAGTCCAACCCTTTGATCTCAGACTTACAGTCTCTCGGATTGTGAGGGAATGCGTGCCTATTATGTTAGCTTCTCGTGCTGTGGTTCTTTGTGCAGCTCCCCTTGACAATTCATGGCATAAGCTTCAATGAAATCCAAATTAAAATACCCCCTTGACCTCTCCTTGTACTTGATTCTCAAAATAAACTTGAAAATTCATCCTGTCAGATTCATTGTAAGGAGAAATTCAGATAAATGCTGCTGGTTAGCCAAAATAAGAAAAAGAACTCCCCCCAGAAACTGGGTATGGCTGGTGGTTTGTACTGATGACAAGAGGGGTTTCTTTCTATAGGCCAAGTTTTTCATCTTTTGATGGAGTTGGCAATGGAAAGGGCCACCTCCAATCTCAGGACGGCTGGGTACTATGAGACCTCAGATGCTGGATCTGTGGTTTTGGCTGCCTTCCCAGGGAGCTTTACCAACTTTCTAAGTGTTACATATCTAGCCACAACCAGCTAAAAAGCAGGAGCCATTTTCAAGAAATGGAAGAGTTCAGATATTCAGTCTTTAGATTGACTCATTCAAAGCAGCAATTGAACCAATGTCACACCAAGACAGAACTGAAAGGGAGAGAACTTGAATTCTCTTTGCTCTGGCACAGGCAGGGATTCTCTGCCTGGACTATGTTCTAGGACTTTCCATGGGAACATAGAAAATTCCCACTGCTCAGACTTTAATCAGACCCACCAGATCACCATTGGTTCTGTAAGAATGAATGATTCTTAGAAAATGTTGTGACACTGCTAAAATTGAAATGTTCTCATGTTCCAGTATGAAATACCCTGACAGATGGTGTGCACATATACTACAGTGGCAGATTAGGAGAGCAAATGCAGAGCGATAAAAGAGGAAGAACAGTAAGAAGGAGCCCAGGGGGATGGTGAGGTTGATGAATATAAAAACCGTCAAAAACACTTAAGAAACCATAACAGAAAAGAATCCTTATGGATATTCAAGAAACATGATAGAAGGAGCCTCCATTTTAGTTGTGCTATTAGATATTTTGGTTATTTTCCTTTTTATAACCTAGTGATAGTCGATGACGTAATGGTTTTTAATCACATTCAGTTTTAAATATGGTGGTGGAAATACCTCAAGTGGGTAGACGTTCTATAAAGTTTATTTATATTAAATAATGAAGGCTAGTAACTAATTTAAAATGAATTAGCCTGAGTGTATCTCATGTTCCAGAATTCCTTTTTAGTCATTTTTTAGATCATAGGACATCGAAATATAATCTTCTAATTGCCTTAACAGGCCCTTGTTAAAAGTAATCAATCTTTTTCATCTAAAACAGTGAACAATTTCATAAATGTCACTTTTGCACTACATAGTCTGCACAAATAATAAATGTCACTGTACAAGATGAGCTGGGGAGATGTGTCAGACTGGAGACTTTTTAAAATGGGATACACAAGCACATTTTTTGATGTGTTTTTTGTTTGTTTGTTTAAATAAAATGCAATCAGTGACACTTGGGAATTATCTATTTTTATATTGTTTCTCAAATAACAGTACATCAATACTGCATCTTCTTCTTTTCTGTATCTTCAGTCTTGAGAGAGCTCATTTTCTTTAGGTGTTGGAAAAGCAGATGCTACTAAATCAGACCATCCGTGGTCATTATCATGACTGTTCTCCCTCCTGCCCATTGCTCTAGGTACTGCACAGGTACCATCTCATAAGATCCTATGTAGCAGTATTAGAGAGGAGACAGACAGACACTAGTTAATATCCTTTCCCAGTGTATCTCTCAGGAATAACAGAATCAAGATTTGGCAAGCTTTACATATGTACTCCCTTTTTTAACCTGCTCATATATTACAGAAATCATAGTAATATGAGCCTAGCTCTGAAGCTTAATTTTTCTTTGATGTAAAAGAGAGCAAGCTTTGTGAGGCTCCATGCCAGTGGGCTGAATGGGAGAAAAATATGTGCACACACACAGACATTATTTGTAAGAGTTCTGGAAGACATCAGGTATAGGATGAAGGTCAGGAGAATCAGAGCCTGGTTTTTTTTCACCCAGTGTATCAATTGTGCCCTGAGCAAGAAATGTACATAGTAGATGATTAATAAATATTCACATGGTAAATAAATGCTAAAGTGGAGAAGGCTCTGCTCATGAAGCCCTCCAGAGTGTTGTGGAAATATCAATATTTCTTTACCAAAACATATTCTAAAATAGCATAATAATTGACTGTCTTCCTTCCCTCGACAAAGCATAAGTCATCAGTCCTTTCTTTTATTTTAATTCAGTCTGGCAAGAAGGCAGAGAGCAATAAGAGCTCCCTGGTTTCAACTGGGGACTCTGATAGGAGCCTCTTCCTCATTTAATTTGAATTGCACAGCAACTCTGAGCAACAGCGTTTGTCCATCCTAAGTGCTCTGAGGAAGCACATGCTCAGGGTGGTACACTGGCTGTGCAGAGGTTCCGCAGCTTGTAAACCACGGACCAGGCCCTCGGGGCGTCTTCAGCTGGTATGGGGGACACCACCCTCGCCCTCGCCTCTTCAGCTGCACGTTGCCAGTCCCCATTGTGTCAACGCATGGCATATTTATCATGGGAGGTCTTCTGTTTTCTGTCTACACTCATCAAATGGCAGAGGAGCTTCTGGGAAGTTGCCTATCATCTGATGTAGCCTCTGTGAATAAAGAGCCTCTGGCAAGCCAGCCTCTTAAAGTGAATAAAGCAAAATAAATAAATAAATAAATAAATAAATAAATAAATAAAGAAAGAAAGAAAAAGAAAAAGAAAAATGTCAGCTAAATCTGTCTAGAGTCTATCAGCAGGAGCCGGAGTTCCAAATTTTGTTTTTGTTCGTCTTCTGGACACGTTTTCTTTTCTTTTTTCATATGTGAGACCCACCTGAAAGGGACTTTTTTAATAACTTTCAGACTTTTCAAAATAAATGGCCAAAGATATTGTGGTTTTGTGGAGAACTGGTGATCATTTAAACACATTTAATTATTTCAAGTATTTGAACCTCTGAGCTTATAGCCTCTGCCCCATGTCCTCTGTCATCAGCTGTGTCATCGAAGGCAGAACACACAGTCAAGGTCCGTTTGGTCTTATTTTCTTTTCTTTGTCTAGAGATCTCTTTTGTTACTTTCTTACAGTTTAGCTCAGAAAATGCTCTTGGGTTGATATGAAGACTATGTAATTAAATTTCAAAATGGAACATGGTTGTTGATAGGACTTTGAACACTCACTGTTTGGTAGAGAAAAAACTGGACACTGTCTTTGAGACCTGACCATTGCTAATAAGGTAAAAGTTTAGAATAGCTGATTAGAAAAGAAAGGGACCTAGAATGTCTTGAGTTTCCATTTCCATCTGAACAATTGCAAAACTGCTAATTATCATATTCAGGCAAGAACTGCGTTAAAATTCATTCCAGCTCCTTCTGGCAAGCCAGCCTCTTAAAATGTAGAAAGGATACTTGCTGCTGCTCTGTCTACATTATGCAAATCCCATCCTTCAGGCTCAGCCCACAATTTCAATGACACAGGGTATCTTCTTGAATCTTATTATTTAAGAATTCCCACATTTGCATGTGGGGAACTCACTTAACCCAAGGAGAACTTCATTATGTCATGGTACATAAAATGGGTATCATTTTTCTAGGGATCCATCCAGGCAGTGTTGCTTTGAGAACCCATAGAGATAATCGGAACTTAGCTAATTATTACCAGCCTTGCAGTGAAGACCCAGAGAATGAATGCATTTGGAGACTACAACTTTAATTTGTTTAGGAAACAAAACCATTTTAATTAATGAAGTTTAATTTAATCAGGAAAACCCTGTATCTGCCAGTGATTTTAGGTGCTTCAAGATCCACACCAGTTGGCTAAGCAAAAGGGAGATTTTTCAAGGGTATTATATAGTTCAGAGACTCTCCAGGAGACCAAAGAATCTGGCTTGAATAATGCAAGTCCAGTAATAATGCAGCCAAAGGCAACAGATCCAGGAAAAAATATCTAGCCACCCCACATGGGGTTATTTTACCAAAAGCCTTCTGCTAATATTGACCCTTGCTTCGCACATGCAATGCAATAACTCCAAGCCTGAAAGCTCCTTCTTAGCTCTCTTACCCAATCATACCCTTCTACCTCCTTTTTTTTTTTTTGGGAATACCCAATATCTTTAAATTTGGTCCCTGTTGTGGGTTACTCATGTATACCTCCATATGCATTTAAATACACCTGCTTGATAGATTTTAAACTGAAATCAGAATCTTGCTGCAAGGGAGTCTGGGAAATATAGTTGTCTGTTCAGATTATACCTACAAACAGAGAATGACCTGCTGCAAGAGTCTTGGATTAGCATTTAGTGGGCTGATCTTTCAGAGTGCACAGGAGTGTCACAATGTGTTAGAGTCTAGCATCTTCTTCTCACAGCAGAGGAGGTATTGTTGCCATTTCATGGAGACAGCAGTGCCTAGAGAGGTTTTATGCAAGACAATGGATATATTTACAATAGAGTTAAGTCTCTCCTTGAAACAATCTTTGATTTTCTCTTACAGGACTAATTGAGCTGTATTAACAGTGAAAAAAATTGGAAATCAAAGTTTCCCCTTGCAGATGGCTCTGTAGAAAGAACCACAGAACAGAACTCTGGGGATTTTCTGTGTCTCCTTTCTCAAAGATCTCCTTAAATGTTTGAACCACTGTGGGATTAGAAAACAGCTGTCCCCTGAGAGGTCCTGCTAGAGCCTGATCAATACAGATGCGGATACTCTCAGCTAACTCTCAGACTGAGCATGGGAACCCCAATGAAAGAGTGAGAGGAAGGATTGAAGGAGCTGAAGGGGTTTGTAACCCATAGGAAGCTTGATTGAGATACAACAGTATCAATCAACCAGACCCCCTAGAGTGCCCAGGGACTAAATCACCAACAAAAGAGTACACATGGAAGCACCCATGGCTCCACCTTCATATGTAGCAGATTACCTTGTCTGGCATCAATGGGAGGGGAGGCCATTGGTCCTGTGTAGGCTCAATGCCCCAGCATAGGGGAACGCTAGGATGGTAAGGTGGGAGTGGGTGGATGGGTGGGGAAGCACCCTCTTAGAAGCAGGGGAGGGGACAGGATAGGGGGTTTGCAGAGTGAAAACCAGAAAGGGGGATAACATTTGAAATGTAAATAAATAAAATAACCAATAATTAAAAAAAGAAAATGACTTGGACAAGCAAGGGTTCTAGGAGGGATGATGGTCCTACCATTAGCCTTGTCTTTGTGAATGGCGCAGCCAGGAAACAGATGTGATCCTTCAGCTAGCACAGGCATGACTGGGACTAGCACTTGTGTGGGAGCTCCAGGAAGCTGTGGGTTTTCTGTAGGTTGCAAAGGACATCGATTATCATTCTAGACTATTCTAATACTTTGAATTATGCCATGTGTGGCAATTTCTTCTTTCTTGCTTTTTAGATTAGATGCATCAGTAGTATCTTGGAGTTCATTTAGGGCTTCCTTAGTTGGCAGGATGATCGCTGGCTTTCGAGTTTGTCTGGCATTATGGGCTTGTCCAAAATGTTCCTGGGATGCTCCATGGTGGGAGTATAAAAGTCAGATGTCTATCCTGCAGGTGGTTGAGGAGATGGATGGAAGTTGGTCTGCCAGCTCTGCTACGATCCACAATCTGCTGCCAGGTTCTTTTTGAATTTCTCTACTCAAAATAATGCCTATCTGCATCCCCTCCCCCACTTCCCTCATCAGCTTCCAGCTCTTTCTAAAAGTTTTCCATCACCTTGCTCTGTCTGGGACAGCTGCCTAGCTTTCTCTTAGGTTTGATAATTCATCTTTACAGATCAAACGGATAGCCGCTGTCTAAAAGCCAACCTCTGTTGTGCACAGTGTGTAGCTTTTGGCAGCTGACTATTGAATGGGGAAATGGGTCAGTAAAGTGATATTCCCAGCATCCTCCATGCTCTCTGCTCTAAATAGATTCTTTTAGTATGTTCTTTTGAAGATAAAAGAAGTTCCTCAACATCTTTTCCCATTTATTTATTTATTTATTTATTTATTTATTTATTTATTTATTTTGGAAGGGGATGCTGTCATCCAGCAGGAAGAGGAATAGCTTCCCTGAGCACAAAGACTTTCCTAGGTTCTGGGAGTTTTAACAGTGTAGAAAGAGTGTATAGCATAGAGTCTTCATGCAGAATGAATGACTCAGGACCTGCCGCTACCACCTACACTCTGACTGGAGAGCAAGGTGATAAGGACCACAGTCCTTCTACTTGGGCAGCAGAAGAGGCAGTATAGGGTATTGTAGGACTTCAGTTCTTTGTGATCAGAGAGAAGCCCACTTCCTCCGTTCAGTTCAGGCTCAGATCTTCATTTTGTTGCTATTCTTATTGAAATAAGATGTTCTTATTTCAAATGAAATGAAATATTCTTCTTATTGAAATCCTTGATGGCACCTATAGTTTCATTTCCTGCTTATAATATTATACCCAATGCAATACCTTGTTCTGTTCCTTTCATGTCAAAGTGATATGTTTTGTCCTCCAAATTCTGATAGTAAATACCACATAGCCTTGTTGTTAAGATGAAATGATGACATGTTGTACATAGATATGGAATTCTCAAAAAATAAGTGAAAATATTAGTTTAAAAGACAAAATGAAAATGCAGATCCTAGGTGATATGCTTGATAAATGTGCATCATTTTTTGAGATGATTTTCCTGTTTTCTGTTGATATAGACATTTTTGTATATGTATGTATGTATGTATGTATGTATGTATGTATTCTAAAGCAATATGACTGTGTGGGTCATACTGGCCTAGAACTCACTGTGTAGCTCAGTTTGGCCCTGAGTTTACAATCCTCTTGCTTTACCCTCCTTAATGGTAGAATTGTATGGCAGTGTACCACCATGGCCAACTCTAAGGTGGCTTTTTACCTCAAAATCTCTTATGCAAGAAGACCTGTGGTGAGCCGGGCATGGGGGCGCACGCCTGTAATCCTAGCACTTGGGAGGCAGAGGCAGGTGGATTTCTGAGTTCGAGGCCAGCCTGGTCTACAGAGTGAGTTCCAGGACAGCCAGGACTACACAGAGAAACCCTGTCTCGAAAAAAACAAAACAAAACAAAACAAACAAATAAACAAACAAAACAAAACAACAACAACAAAAAGACCTGTGGTGATTACAGTAGTAACTGTATCTATGAGTTATTTACTCATGCAGTTCAAGGCTTAGTTTAGTGTGTATACATGATACCCCCTGAAGAGGCATAAAGTCCTAAAGTACACCCTGCAACATCCAGTTGTACAGATAGGGAAGCCAAAGCTTTAGAGATGTTAGGTACTCAGGACAGCATAACAAGCAGAGCTGAGGACTTACACGTGTGGCAGTTTGAGTCTGGACCTCTTGTATTGCAAATGACCCTTTCCTGTGTATATTCAATACAGATTCCATGATTCCTATGCAAAAATGGTAATATATTCTAGAGATATCCTAAATCATGACCAGTTTTCATAAGAATCCTCCTGCCTGGACTTTTCTGATCTTTGCTCCACACATTGTCCATGTGCTCTGCACCAGTCAAGCCAGTCTTCCAGACTTCAGGGGATAGATAAATGGAGCTTGGCTAGAATGAATGGCTTGGCTCATATAGGCATGCTGTTGTTGCACTGACTTCCAGTCTCTGCTGAGATACCACTGCTCAAAGCTCACCAGGAAGAAGGGTCTCTTGAGTGTTTAGATCTAATCTTTATTCAAGAAAGTTTGGGCCTATTCATGAAGGGAGACCCAAGGAACTATAAATATTTGTGGTGTTTACTCCATCTATGTCTGCTTTCATCTCCTTGGATAAATTCCACACTTGGGAGGCTCACTAGCTGTGAACCCAGAACACTATATAATAATCAGTATTAAGGATGGCAGCATACTAAAACAATGTTCATAGTAAGAACTTATTGTGCTGAGGATCCTGGGGTTTTCCTCCCCTGAAGGTTTTTCATTTCTTTCTTCTAATTTCTGAATCAAGAATTAATTCTTGTGTTCTTTGTAGCTTATTGGCATTTCTCGAGTATCATAAAAGTAGTTTAATTCATTGGATATTTATATATGACAAGTCTAATTCATTGACATGGCTTGTCTCTTTTAATCCTTACAACAGCTCAAAGATGTTTTACCATATTTTACAGTCTAGGAGTTACAATTTGTTTAAGTTTACCCTGTCAGTGACTGGCTAAGCTTGAGACAAAGGTTGAGATTTCCAAACCAAAAACTCCCAGAAGAATTTTTTTTAAATATAAGATTTATAAAAGTAAAATAAATAATCTGTTTGGTTGTTGTTGTTTTGTTTTGTGATAATTCAAAACAGTCAGACACATATATTTGGAGTCATTTATGATTGAGTCTATTAAACAATTCCTGGCTTAAAGTTTCTCCTTGTATAGTAATTGCATTGAAACCAAATGACAACTTCCGGTTCTGTATTTATCCAACTGGGGGCCAAGAGTGAGAAATAGTGGATGAAGATGCTCTGCTGCGCCAGTGGCCTCCCAGGCAGAACCAGATCGTCTCTGCTCTGCTTCGAGATCTGTGCAGGCTCTGTTGCCTGTCCATGATGTGAGGCACAGCTGTCCTGGTAACAGCCGCTGTAAGGAGGGACTCATCCCTCCTCCCGGCAGTCCCACTCATCTCTGCACTGATGCAAGGCTGGCAGGAGCCTATGGGGAAATCAAAGCCGACTGGCTGGGGTTCAGCACACAGAGGCAGTGGAAAGGAAAGACACTAAACAAAGGCTTTTTTTTTCTAGAAGAGTAAGCATTATTCATAGAAAAGCTCGCCAGAAATTCCAAGGCTGGGAGCAGGTAAAAATGTTCCTGGGGTGTCCTGCTGAGACACACAGAACACATATTAAAGGGTTCATAATATTCACTCTGTAAGACAATCTAAACCTATTTTCATTCTGGACAAAGTAATAGAAGCTCCAATTTTTCAGACTTTCACCCAGACACGCGAGAAACATAAATTCAGTGGCTGTGAAGGGTGCTGTCAAGAGAATGTGAAAGATTCAGGGAGAGCCATCAAGGCCCAGTCTTCGCTGTGCTACTGATGGATACTGGAGTTTTTATCTTCTGGGAACCAGGGGTTCAGCATGGAGGTGGCTGAACAAGACAAGTGTCATGTGTTTGTGTGACTATTATCAAACGCAAAATCTGACATCTTCCAGTGTTAATATTGAAAGTTAAATACAAAATAATAGATTTGACTGTGATGTTTTCATACACACATGGCACTGTGATTTGCTTATTCTCTGTTGTCACCTTTCCTATCTCTTTCTTGTCACCTCCCACCCTCAAATAGTCTCCCTTGTTTTCATGTCATATATCATATGCCTACATATATAGATATGGATTCTACATATGGCAGAAAACATGCAGTAGTTCTTCTTATTCTCCCTTTCTGTATGTTTCTTTTTATTTTAATGTGTGTATGTGTGCACATACATACATGTATGTGTGCATATAATAAATGGGGATTGAGATTATGTGCCTTTTTCATTAGCTTCTCTACCTTGCCTGTTGAGACAGGATTTTTTGCTGAATCAGGATCACCAGTTAGGCTAGGATGGTTGGTCAGTGGGCCTCTATGTTTTGCCTGTGTCTCCATCATTACATATGCTGGGGCTACAGGCACACACTGCAGAGCCCACCCTTGCCAAGCTCATCCGAGCTCAAGTCTTCGTACTCTTGCAACAAGCCCTTTGCCTGGTGAGCCATCTTTCCAGCACCAGACTCTTGCTCACAATACCAATTAGATAACATCTACAATAAAATTTCTTCTGTAAGACAAATGAAATAAGCAAGAAACACATATTTCCACCTTCGATAGCAAATCTTAAGGATATACATAATGTCTTAGTAGGAGTTTCTATTCCTGCACAACCATCATGACCAAGAAACAAATTGAGGAGGAAAGGGCTTATTCAGCTTACACCTCCGTGTTCCTGTTCATCACAAAAGGAAGTCAGGACTGGAACTCAAGCAGGTCAGGAAGCAGGAGCTGCTGTAGATGCCATGGAGGGATGTTACTTACTGGTTTGCTTCCCCTGGCTTGCTCAGCTTGCTTTCTTACAGAACCCAAGACTACCAGCCCATGGATGGCACCACCAAAATGGGCCCTCCCCACCTTGATCACCAGTTGAGAAAATGCCCCACATCTGGATCTCATGGAAGCACTTCCTCAACTGAAGTTTCTTTCTCTGTGATAACTGCAGCCTGTGTCAAGTTGGCACACAAAACCAGCCAATACACATACATTAACTGGTCTGGCAGTAATTCAGTGGTGTATTAGTTTCTTAGAGGTACTATAAGAAAGCATTCCAGACTCAGAACCCTAAACAACATGCATGCATTACTTCATGTTTCTTCGGGCTAGGCTTAAAAGAGCAGAATTTTCATAGACTGGTGTCTTCTGACACCTCTGAATTTGCCTTGTAGATTGATATTATCCTCCTGTGTTCTTACTCTGCTTTTATTGTCTCTTCTAACACCACCAGTCACCAGATTCAGGTTACATTTTAATTGAATTAATCTTTCAAAGCCTCTGTCTCCAGATATATTGATCCCAAGAGATACACAGATTAAGATTTAAGCATAGATTTAGTGTAACACATTTAACCTATAATACTTCATTTCATCGATGTTTATAACTTTTTTAAAAAAATTATTAATATTTATTCTTCACTCATATATCCTGACCAGAGTTCCCCTCCTTCATCTGCTCCACGTCCCCCTCCACCTTCTGCCTCCCACACACTCCTTTTTTTTTTTCTATGCAGAAAAGGGAAGGCCTCCCTCGCATACCAACCAAGCATGGCCTATCAGGTTGCAGTAAAACTAGCCACCTCTCCTCAGATTAGAGCTGGACAAGGCAACTCAGTAGGAGGAAAATGGTCCCAAAAGGAGACAAAAGCCTGGGACACAGCCTCCACTCCTAATGTTAGGAGTCCCACAAGAACATCAAGACACACAACTGTAACATATACAGAGAACTCAGGTCAGCACCATGCAGGCCCCCTGGTTGTCAGCTCAGTCTCTGTGAGTCCCTATTGTCCCAGGTTAGTTGATCCTGTGGGTTTTCTTGTGGTGTCCTTTACCCCTCTGGCTCCTACAATCCTTCCTCTCCCTCTTCCTCAAGACTCCATGTCTACAAGTTTTTGAACCCCAAGAAAAATCCATATGGAAGCATACAAGGAACAATTATTCAGGTTCTGCTTCAGCATGCAAAAAATCCTCACATCCTAAAGTTTAAACTTCTCATTTTGTGACTCGTATTATTTTCTCCATTGGTCCTATGATATTAAAGTATTAGCAGGTATGGCAGTGGAAAACTGTGATGAGCTCATTGGAGATGTGGCATTTCTACCAGAACCAATCTATACAACCACCTATCACCTATAATATGGCAAATGTTCTACCTGAGTCATCATTTCAGAAATAGTATATTAAATATTGACATGTCTTCCCTATTGTCTCAAGGTGGAAGAAGTCAGTAGGGAAGCCACAGCTGAGTGTAAGTCCATGATGTTGGCCCACAGATTCAGGAAGGCATAAAGAGACTTTTGCTGAAAAGGAGCAAGCCAAATATTTATTTCTCATCTCTGTGAGTGATTAGGTATGGTTAAGATATGAGAATTATGCAAGTAAATTACTGAAATAATAATTGAATGTGTCCCTTTTCTACCTGGTATACACAAGGGTCAAGCCAGTCAGTGTCCCTGACACACCAGTGTTCAGCTGACTTGTCTCTTGTGTTGACTGTGCATAGAAAATGTATTCTACACAATCCCATATATATTACATTTAAAATGTATGGAGCAGAGATGTCCCTTAGGTATCACTGAAGAGATAGAACATGTCATTCATCTAGCGGGTAGCCCTTTGTCTCACATATTTCACCGTTGCTCATTTCCTAGCAAACATCTCTGCTTCACAATCTCAGTTTAGGTAGGGAAAAGTTCCAGTCTGGGATAGGAATTAACATTTTTCATGCCATGCCACTTGGTTCTGTTAATCTAGGTGCCCTACTGTTACACATCAGTGTCTGGATCCTTCTGGCTCTTAATGCTCTGCCAAGTGGCCACAGTATGACCATCATGAAGCAATGAGTGGTGACCCTCGTGCTCAAATCAAGCCTTCTTCTTACAGTGGTCACCTTGTAAGACTACTGAAATGAAATAGGCTTTACCTACAGAGTTTATTCGAGCCTTTCTCTAAAAAAACAGCATTAACCTTTCAAATGTGATCATTTTCTCATTATCAGGAAAAGAGAGACAATAAGAAGACTGAATAGAAAAAAAAAAAGAGTTATTTGGCACAAATCCTCATGGGTTAGTGGATCTAGTATAGAGCAGGTTGACACTTTCCAAGTGTTTTACCCAACTCTATATGACCCTCTAAACAAAGTTCCATCAGACTACACACTATATGGTCCATAGTTCTCCTATGAATAGCTGCCTGACTCTATTAACAGTGGGTGAGACTGAGACTGGAAACACTTTGAACTGTTTGCTCAGAAGGAAAAACACAAGTGAATGTGCGTGACTACTTCAGTTGGAGGGACTGTGAGAAGCAATGGGACTAAGCAGGGATCCTGAAGCTGACCATCAAGCAGAGGCCTGGTTTACCAAGTGAGGCCAGCCTGCTGCATATGTTTCTAAGAGGACCCTCACACGATGTTTGACATTCCAAACAGAGACAGCCAGCAAGATAACAAGCATGCTTAGCTTAGGTAGGCGGTGATCTTGCTTATTCTTGTAGATACTTCTCTAGTTTGTCTGTGTGCACATGCTCACACACACTGATTACTTATCAAGAGCAAACACCTTGTCTGCTGACCTTGGCCAATTATAAGAAAAATGCCTTTCTTATCATATTGATTAGTACCTTGATGCTATTTTCTTTTCTCTCTCTCTCTTTCTTTTAAATTGCAGCGGAATCAAAGAAGAAGAAAAAGGAAGGCAAGAAACAGGAGAAGATGCTGGATTAAAAGACGCCACCTTCTGTGGAACAGGAAAAGGACATCAGCAAACAGGATCAGTTAATTATTACATTTATACCTACTGTAGGCTTTTTATTCAACAGTTATCTGTAGCTTAAGTACACGGATAGGCAAAAACAAAGAGAAAAGAAATGTTTTTGTAGTAGCATTTTTTTTTAATGTATACCATAGTACCAGTAGGGATTTATAATAAAGGACTGTAATACTACTTAGGAAGTTGAGCTGTAGTACATGATAGGAGGTAGGATTGAGGTAAGTTTTTTTTTATTTTGTTTTATTTTGGTTTTGTTTTGTTTTTGAAGTTATGTGATATTTCACATTTAAATCTTTTTTTTTTACATTTTTTCTCCCTTGTGCATCAATTTAAATGTTCCAGCCATGTAAACTACTTCTCTTGTTAGATAGATTTTCACCTAGACTTTTTTCCCAATTCAAAAAAAATACACACTAAATAAAGCAGCAATAAAATATAAATCATTCTATTGGAGAGAAATGCATTGTTTTCTGCCAGTGGATGTTTTCTTTGAAAGTTAGCAAGTGGAGAGGAAAGAGGCGGAGCAAGGATGTAGGGAAATGTTGATCTTTGTTTTTTTTAAGGAAAGGATTGAAATCCTTTAACTTTGGCAGAAAAACATTTGTTTTCTTGATGAAATTATTTTTACATCAGAGGAAAAAATCTAGGAAAATAAATCAAAGTGATGCTGAATGAAATGTGTTTTGCGTGCAGTGATTTCATATTGTAATTTCTCTTTGCCAGCCGTATTGGGAAAGTCCATCATGTAGGCTAGTTAAATTCCTCATGGGCAGAAAGTGTTACTCAGATGTTTGCTCCTCTTTTTGCTTTTCTTCTTTCATGGTTTGGTGACTCATACAGCTCATGAACATCCCTAAACACCAAATCTGACATGCTCCAAAGCCCAGACAGTTTGTGCACAGACTTGACCTCATATGTGGAAGATTCCACCCTCGAGCCCAGGGATACTCAGAGTCAGAATGCAGGCATATTGAATCATAGTGCACAGATTTGCCTGGAATTGTATATTCAAGGTGTATAAGAATCAAATCTAGTCAATATTTAGTGTCAGATCCCATCCCTGAGACACCTCATTGTGTGCAGACAAATCAAAATAAAATAAAAATCCTGGAGCTCCTCTTTCCAAGCATTTTAGATAAGGACTCTAGACTTGAATTGGTATTGAGTGTTTCATTATGGAATTCAACACATTTCAATGAGTTTAGTGTCTAATTCAAGAGAAAAGAGTTCATCTGTTTGATGAGTTTGGCCTGGCATGATACAAAACAAATCAAGATGACAGGAACAAAGTACAAACTGATGATTTACACTTAGTTTCCAGAAATCAAGAATTTCCACTCTGTTATCTACCACAAACGCCGAGGAACTTAAGGGCTCCCTTCCTTGTCAGACCTTAAAGTGCAGTTTTGAGTAACAATCCATAGGTCTGTGTTTCAGAGAAACGAGGTCTCTGGAAAGTTCCTGAGTGTGGCTACAAAGTTGTGACAGAGTCACCATTGATTCTAAGGTAATAAGATTCAATGAGCAAATCCTCTATACCAAGATTATTACAGTCTCAGTTTCAGAGATCGTAGCACTGCACACCCACACTGTGCACAACGCACAGGGACACACACACACACACACACACACACACTCACACCATAGCTAATTACATGTGGCTGTGATGGTGCAGTCTAATATATCCACAGCTAAACTGTGCTGGCCATCTTGTCCTGAGCTAGAAATGCTGAAAGGTCCATTTCATCCCCCAAGTCAAGGCCAACTGCCAGAGGGGAATTTAAAAAGGATAAACTTGGAGGCATCTTAGGAATTGATGCTTAATAAAATCAGAGCACCTTTTAAAGTGCAACTGACAGAAACATGAATAGTAAATGCAGTCCTTTTATGTGCTGGCCTTAATAGGAAAAGGTACTCATGGGCATGGATGGGAGAGAGGGTAGAAAGGCAGTGTCTCAAGTGGGGATTTGACAGCAGCACTGTAGGATGATGAAAGAGTCTGCAACAAATTTGGTTAGACTCTAGACTAATACTGTCACTCATCATCATGTAAGCAAAAGCAACAGGCCATGAATCAATAATGAATTAAGGTGAACTAGAACAGAATTTCCCAAGAGAAAAGCATCCCTGTAAATAACCATGGAGTACTCCTTTAGCTGTAGGACAAGGCAGGATTCCAAGCAGACAGAGTTCTCTGTCATGTAACCCAGGACTCTCAGGATACCATACACCAGTTCCCTGACTCACTGCAAAAGATGAAACAATGGGGTTACAATGCTAATTACCCTCACACAGAATGTGATGTTCAAGGTTCCTTAAACTTTGAGAATTTTGCCTATTTTGTTAAGTTGCACAGAAGTGCTGAACTGGTGTAAGAAGCCATTTCACAAATCAACGTTGCTCACAGATAGGAAAGAAACAGGTGGCCACTAACTGCATATGGTGCCAAGAAAATGCCCTTTCTCCAAGTGTCCCCATTTATTTTTTATCAATGGTATTTCCAAAATCATAGTTATTGATAGATAGAGAAATGTAAGGAAACCATCTTCATTTCCTCAAACACTTAAACAAGTAATTTTTAATCCTATAATGAGGAAGACACAAAGCAGCTTTGCCAGAACCCTCATAAAAATACAACTTCCCATGGAACTATTGTACAGATCCTCCAACTCTCCAGTGATTCCCAATGTCAGATACTGTTACCCACAGGTGTGGAAAGAGTGATTATGAAAACATTGCAGCTCTATACAGTTCCAGAATGACCTCACATCTTGTAACAGTGAATTTATCTCTGAGGTTTTCCCATGGAAAGATTACTAAATAGGTAGGTGAAGAGTCATGAGCTTCAGCAGTACCAAGAATTAAGTTCTTGGCACTTTTAGGTTCTCTCTGTCTCTGTCTCTGTCTCTGTCTCTGTCTCTGTCTCTCTCTGTCTCTGTCTCTCTGTCTCTCTGTCTCTCTGTCTCTCTCTCTCTCTCTCTCTCTCAGTGTGTGTGATTTTTTATCACTGCCTTCTATCATTTCCTCCTTCTCTTTTCATGCATTGACATGCAAGTTGTCTTTGACTACAACATGACCCCTTGTGAAATGCCCTCTTGATACACTGCACCTTTGAGTATGCCAGCTCTTGTGTGATAAACCTATACCTGAGACAGAGAGAATACACTCAGACTCAAACACTTTACTTTCAATCTTCTATTGGGACTTCCCTCAAAGTCCCCACAATGCTCTTTTTTGGCCCCTACATCTCCAACCATCACTAAATCTGCCTAGTCATGACAATTATGAGATCTGCTTCTACCAGATGAGGCTCCACCTTTTAATGAGAAAACTATTTGAACTTTCATTAAAGACACAGGTAAATAGAAAAGATGGGGATCCCTAAGTGCTACACATGTTGGCATTAAAACATAAATGAGCTTGTTATATATCAAGCTACCTTTTTAATGTGAGTGATATAGAATATCTAATTTAGTATTTACTTAAGGGGGAATGTTGTCACAAATCCAAGGTCTTGAGGCTCAGAAAAACTAACAGTGAAAAATGAACACAAACTTGAACATATGAATAGTTGTTCATATATTGCCAGTTTTACCTACAAGAACTGTATTACTAGAAGGTAAGTGTACAGGATTCTTATCTTCAGGGGCTCAGAATTACTGGACCTTTAAAACTACTAGCATCACTAACTGAGTATTATGCCTAAGGACATAGCACTGGACATCATTCTAGAAGTCAGGTAGCACCTCATGGAACTATAATAACGGGGGCAGAGAGATGTACTCTGTGTATCATCTATCTATCTATCTATCTATCTATCTATCTATCTATCTATCCATTTATCATCATCTATCATGGTGCTCAAGTAACTTCTTCCTAATGATAATGAATCAGTATTCTTCAAAAACATTCTTTGGAAAGAATACTGTCAGTTTCTATATGAGGAGGGCATATCAGTGAAACATTGAGAGTTCATGTATAATAAAGATCTAATAAAGGATTATCTGTAGGATGTTTTTCTAGCTGGGCTGCTTTGTCTGGCTTTGGTGGAAGAGACTATACCTTGCTTTACAGAGACTTGATGTGTTGGAGTGGGGGATAGCAAAGGGGATCCCACCTACTCAGTGGAGAAGGCAAGGGGAGATGGTGGAAGGGACTGTGGAAAGGGGTGATGGGAGAAGGTGGTGAGCAGGATGTAAAATAATAAGTAAAATAATAATAATTTGAATCCAAATTAGAATTATCTAATTTGTCTTACAGAGGAACATTCTTTAGATCCCTTAACTTTTGGCACATGTGACAGATAAGTTCTAACAACTGCTGTCAGGCTACACCCTTTTCTCACATACTTCATTAGATTTGCACATTTGCTTCTCATGATGTACTATATGTTAGTAGTATGTGTTCTTTCCAAACTGTGAACTCATATCAATTTGTTTTTATAAATGTTTTAGACAACTATAGAATGTGGTAGTTGCAGACATTGGTGACCTCCTGAATGATACTATGACACTGTCACAGTGTTGACATTTTCTATGCCCTGTGAAATAAAGTGCGATATTTAACAAGTAAAAAGAAACTTTCCTCCTATGGTCTTTTTTTAGGGTTAGCAGGCCAGATAACTCAGCAAACAGCTTGCCTGCCCTTTGACCTGAGAAATGGATGCTCTTTTCCTGCTGAGCTGAAGATGATTACTTCAACCAAAGCTTCAATTGCAGTCTAGATTTCAAGTATTTTAAAGAGAGGACAGCCTACAATTGAATTTCTTACTAGTTTATATTACATGTTTACCAATCACTTAATAAAGAAACTTAACCTAAAATAGAAAGTTGAATTCACACATTCAAATAATCATATCCTAATCAAAAAATCTAACATTATACAAAATGAGATTATTTTCTTTTAAGAAGTATACTTCCAAAGTCTTTTTGAATGAAGAAGAGTCTTTAATTACAATACAGATTAATTTCTGAAAAATCTTGGGTGTATTTCTTCTACCAAGCATGAATCGTACATTTCTTAGCAGAAGTAGGCTATTTTAACTCAATTTCATTATGTAATCCATACATTCATCTACTCTGCAGGTGTATTAAATGTTAAGCACTCTTGAAGTTGTTGGGAGTTTAGCAGTAAACAAAATGACAAGCATGTTGATATTCAGGAAATCGATACTCCTATGGGGAAAAGACACACTGAGTGATCGCTATGCAACTTAACACTTGATGTACTAAAGAGAGGCCATTGTATAATGTAATGATTGTCCCCATTGATGAGACTTTTGTCCCATGGGATGCTAACTTGAAAGACGGAATGCCATCATTGCTCACTCATGTACTTCTCAGAGAATCGGATGAACACTCTGTAAGTGAAGTGCTGGGTGTGTAGCTACACTCAATACTTTATAATTTCCATACATCACTCCCTGCAAATGTAGATCCCTCAGGATAACTAGTCCTTATGCATGGCCTCATAGTGCACTCCAAAATTCAAAGCCAAATGCCACTGAGCCTTCAAAGGACTCAACCCAGGATGTGGCCACATTTTAAATTCACATCTAGTGGTTGAATGAGAGAAAGACTCAAAAGGGATGCTGATATTTTCATTTTAATGACAGAACTAGACAAGGAAGTTAGTCAAGAGTCATAGACTACTGGGGACACATTTGGGGATGAAGTAGAAATTCGTACATGTGCACACGCGCGCGCGCGCACACACACACACACACACACACACACACACACGACATGAAAGATGACTTCTAGAGATGAGAGATGCTAGAGAAGCAAACAGTTTAGAGCAGTGATCAAATCTCACCATAACCTTGGGAAAGAAAATACAGAGTAAGGGCAATCAGTGCAAAAATGCTTAGATGGCAGTTTTTAGAAAATTCCAGAAACAGTAAGGAATGAGTAGATAAAGCAATGTAAACCAGAGGAGAATGCTTAAGAGATTGTCAAAACTAATAATAATGAGTCTTGCACCAATGAGGGCCAAGGGATAAAAGAATCATTTGGTTTCTCTTGTGAGAGACACTACTTCCTCAAGCAAGGGAGACAGAAGATGACCATCGACAAGGGACTTCATGGTTAGAATTTGTTCAAGGGTTACAGAGCTCTGAAAACTGGTAAATATCTTGTGTTCTATTTTTTCCCCTCAAAGTTCATATAAGATGGGTGGCAAATACCCTCCGTTGACCCATTCTAGTTTAATAAGCTCCATTACACAATTCTCAATTTGATTCACTAATCAATGTTGTATGGTAACTAGTCAAAAGAGATCTTTAGGGTACAGTCCTAGGAAGGCTGTGGAGGTGAAAACATTAGCATTAAACACAGCATTTCCCCATATTCTTATGAATTTCAGCCTCACTCTCCCAGGCAACCCAGTCAATAATTTTGCCTCCAGATTCTCCAATATATATTACTAGTCTAATAGTAAAGTTGATCTCATTATCTTTTAAGACCTTAGTACAATAATAAATTCCCCATACTTCAGTGGTTCCCTGGAGGTTTGTAAGCCTCAGTTTCTGCAGAACTTAGTATTCATTAATCACAGGCAATGAAAACTACTGTTTTAAAGTGGTATGTGTGTGTGTGTGTGTGTGTGTGTGTGTGTGTAAATTTTTCTCATAAGTACATTTATCGGTTCTGGGGATTGAGTTATAAAAGCCCTGAGAAAAATGGAAGAATGAGAGAGTTGAAAGAAACAGGACTCTGGGCATCTTAACAGCTCTTCATACAATGCAGTTCTAATCAATTTAAGTCTCAGCATGAGACGTTCCCTTTGGGAAAGGGACTTTTGATGGGTCAAATGGTTCCCTTACTGCCAAAGCTCATGATCTTCTGATTGATTATCCTACCAGAATCACAGGGAAATAAAGTGGAAGAATTCTTCAAAGAAGGGCTCACTTCTCAGACACAAAAAGGGAATGTCACAATGATGTAAAGTAATATCCATTTTAATTAATGAATTGAAATATCAAAATGAAAATCATAATTGAAGTAAATAAATTTTAGAAATTTTTGCCTGAGTTCAAACTATATACAAATTGAATGCAGAGAAAGGAGGTTGTCGAGCAATGAAGTCATTTGTAGCTTCAGTAGATTCCAAAGGAAATGACAGTATCTACACACAGAAAAATTTTGTCTTTTACCTATATGATTAATACCATCAGTTTGACCAGTGAAATAGTTAAGGTGGGGAATTAATTTGGCAAATTATGAAATTTTTCCAACTGAGAAAAAAATGGTCATCTTGATATGCCTTATATTTGTGTCTGTCTGTCCAATTATTCTCTCTCTTGATTTTCCCACTTTTCTATTGTTACTGCAATACTGTTTTCTTGTGATCCCAAGAGATCTGACGTCACAATAACCTACTGCTTCATGCATTAGACAGATTCCTAGTGTCACAAAGAGTGACTACTTCCTCAACAGGGAAATGGATGTTCTGAGCTAACCGGTTATGATATTTTACGTTCTCTGCTTTCACATCCTCACATACCCCTAAACATATCAAGTCCCACCAGAGGCTTTGTAAACCATTCTCCACTCAGTTATTTAATATGACCTGGACCAATAATAAAGTTGGGAACAAATTTATTTTGTCTCACTCATGTACACATTAAACCCAAGACCATGAACCAGACCTGAGCTTTGATCCAGACATTAAGTATTAATTTACTTCAAAAGTTCCCCTATCCTCAACTAATTAGTTTGTGGTCATCTCATAATTGTACCCTCTTTAAGACAAGGTCTGTTTTCCTCTTTCTGACTGCTTTTGTCAGCATACCATCAGCACCATAAGTTCAGTCTTGTTCTGAATACCTTATGATAGCTGCACAGGCATAATCCCATTCTCCAGGCCAGGACTCCACTTTCTTCTTAGCTTAATAACTGTGGTTTTCTTGATCTCTGTGTTTCATATTAATTTCTTCTCCATGCAGTTACTGGTTCTTCCGACTGTGTTTGTCTTACCCTATGCATCTGTTTCCTTTTCAAATACCTTCCTTCCTTTAGACATCTCTCATGCATGGATAATCTTTGTTTCTAGATGCAATCTTCTAAAACCAGCATCCTTTATTTTCAAGTGGGCACTAAGAAATGGGAGTACATTTTTAAAGAATCAAAATGGACACAAGAGAGAGTGAAGGAACAGGGGTGGGGGTGGGGGTGGGGAAGGATGCAAAGTGTGAAATCCTATTCACTCATATAGTACTATCAATTGCTTTAGGTACCAAGGGCATGAGCATCCTAGAGACGGCTAATAGATGGGCCAATTAGAAGCTGTTGGGATATATAAAAGAATGGAGGATGCTACAAACAAAATCTTATACAGAAAAATATTCTTAGCATTTTTGTGTTCCATAAACCTTCTATCTTCTATCTTGGGAAACCTGTATCTTTAACAGAATACTGTCTATTAAACTCAAAATGTATGTTATTATAAGTGACTCCAATTATATTTAAATGTTATGGTTCTTATATTGAGAAAACAATGATTTTTGTTTCAAAATACTCTGCCTCATTATTAACAAATTAAATAAGACTTCCTATCGAGGAAGCAAAGCATGGTAATGGCCCTTGTGCATATCTACAGTGACTGTAATGTGGTAGGAGATTGTACTTACAGTCAGTGGCGAGTCCACATATATTGTGCATGCTACTGTGCTCTTATCGCTCTTTCTCACAATGGGAGAAAACACAAAAATATGAAAATATGAAAGTGGGCTTTTCCGTATCTAGGTCATAGATTTCTATATCAATGAAGAGACAAGAGCCTTGGAATTTTTGTTACATTAAATACCAATTTCTAGTGTTTTATTAGGTTAATGAGATAGTTTTAGCCAGAAGGACAAAGTAAACTATATACAGAGCTACAAACATGACTTAGTGTTACAGTGAGATGTCTCTTTGTATGAATTTAACAATATAAAAGCAGTTAAAGTGCTGGAGAGGATGTGGAGAAAGAGGAACACTCCTCCACTGTTGGTGGGATTGCAAGATGGTACAACTGCTCTGGAAATCAGTCTGGTGGTTCCGCAGAAAATTGGGCATGACACTTCCAAAGGACCCTGTCATACAACTCCTGGGCATATACCCAGAGGATTCCCCTGCATGCAATAAAGACACATGCTCCACTATGTTCATAGCAGCCTTATTTATAATAGTCAGAAACTGGAAGGAGCCCAGATGTCCCTCCAAGGAGGAATGGATACAGAAAATGTGGTATATTTATACAATGGAATACTACTCAGCAATTAAAAATAATGAATTCATGCAATTTGTAGCAAATGGTTGGATCTGGAAAATATCATCCTAAGTGAGGTAACCCAATCACAAAAGAATACACATGAAATGCATTCACTGATAAGTGCATATTAATGAGCCCAGAAGCTCTGAATACTCAAGGCACAATTAGCAAATCAAAAGATTCCCAAGAAGAAGGAATGAGAAGACACTGGTCCCGAAAAGACTGGATCCAGTTTTGCAGGAGAGTACCAGAGCAGAGAAAGGGTTGGGGGGTGATTGGGGAATGTGCAGGGGGAGGGTGGAAGGACTTATGGGACACATGGTGAGGGGGAAACTGGGAAAGGGGAAAGCCTTTGGAATGTAAACAAAGAATATAGAAAATAAAATTTAAAAATGCATGTTAAAATATTTAATAACTGTAAAATTTTCTTGAAATAGTTGCAATAATATTTTATGATTTCTTCCATGTATTCTTCACCATGAAAATATAGAGAAATGCTGAAGTGTAGTCTTTGATTGGAACTAAGTGGAATATTCTAGTGAATATAGCCAAGCCATTATTATGCACATTGTTTCCACACTCTAGATATGCATTTACCTTCTATGTTTCTCTTTTATATAAGGGCTCACAGTGTTAGATTTATTGATAAACTACAGACCATTCTTTCAAAAGTAGGATACATTACACAGCAAAACAAACAAACAACAAAACACATTGCATTTTAATAGACAACTTACTTACTGTACCTAACATCTGCAGTACAGCCTGGAGCTGGTTAGTTCATCTGAAAATGACAAAGCCCTTTTAAAGAGCAAAGCTAAAATATGAGAGCTTGGGGGACACATTTGTGCAGTGTCAGCACTGTATTCTATAGAGAATGTGTGAGGAACTAGAATTATCAATAAAAATACAGAATTCCCAGTTAAATTTTAATTCCAAGTAATGAGTTAACATTTCAGTATAAGCATGTCCCAGATGAAGTAGAGGGGATTCAGATACAAACATATTATTTGTAGAGAAACTGAAAGTTAAATTGTGTGCATCTTGCATTCTGTGTGCCAGACTTAGGGCACGTTATAGACGAAAACAATGGTCTTTTTATGGTGCTGTGCTTTGATGGTGGTTAAAAGAATTCACTGATAAGGTTTTCTGCTAGAGAGGACATAAAAGTTAACACCTGATTATCAAGGTTTTGCTGTTGTTGTTGCTGTTGTTCTTGTTGTTGTTGTTGTTGTGACACATGATTTAACACCTTGTCAAGAATCTGGAATGGAGGTCCCCTGTTGGAGGAGTATGAGAAGACCAGAGAAAGCAAAGATTCACAGAACAGTGAAGTATAAAAAGGCTGGAAAATTCAAATCAGAGGGAGAAGGAAAAGAAACAATCTTAAGAGGGCAAGCAATCTGGAGACCAAAACCTCCTCAGAGGACTTTGCTGTACTATGAGCCCTGGAGCACACCAGGGGCTAAGGCCATCAGGCCACCAGGAATACCAGCCTCACAAAGGAATTCAGTGTGTACTGATATTTAAACGTCAACACCCAGGAACTTCAATTACCTTTATAATCACAAGGTTTGAGGAATGGCCAAATAGACTAGAAAGTCAGAGAATTTAGGAGATGGCAATGGAGCCCTTAGATTGGATATCCTTTCTTGGTACAAAAACTGAGCAGTAGACAAGGCAGCCAGTAACTATGACACTGAATATTTATAACTAGGAAAGGCAGAAACAGAAGAGACTGGTGTTTGTTCCCTAAAATGGTTATAATTCACTGTTCAGGTTTTAATTCTAGGATATATATATATATATATATATATATATATATATATATATATATATATATGAATGAAAGTCCTTATCACAAGATGGCAATGAATTATGATGGTGGTTCCCATAGTCCTTCCCCAAGTGATCTCTGGACATTTCATGGTGACTTTTCATAGAGAAAGGAAAACATATAATGTTTAGAGAAAATACTGAATCACATTGTCTGTCTGACTATTAAGACCAGGAGATCTAAAGCACTGTGTGGTCCTCTGTTTAAGTGGAAGACTGCAGGAACATGTAAGAAATGTGCCCTAGATAGCATTCAGGTCACAGATGGCCAATTCCATCTGTAGACCCTGTTACTCCAAACAGTCTCAGTTCCAGAATGTTTAATTGGAATGGATGTGCTTAGCAATTTGCTTATCTGCCAGGCTGGGCTGTTGTCAGAAAGTAAAAGGTATCACAAGGAACCCCTGAAGCTGAAGGTCCAGTGAAATCTGCATATTTAATTAAAGAGAGAAGCACTCTTTGGAGTTGACTTGATGATGGAGATCATCAACACCTCTGTAAACCTAAGGAAGACTGCAAGAGGTTCCAGATGAAGAAGCTGGGCCAGTCCTAGCTCCCTTAATGCCAGGCTAATGATGCCTATGGAATGCTGTAGACAGCTATTGATTTGACGAATGTAGTTTTCATTCAATAAGAAAAAACCTACAGTTTATATCGATGGGTTATTTTTGTATTTTACCTCAATATTCACATTACATATACACATGTATACATATATACTTATACACACATACATCTATATCACATACTATACATTTATATATACCAACACTACACATTTACATATAATACACATTATGTATAATGCAGAATTACACATAACACATATTATATATGATACGTGTGATGGTTTGTATATGCTTTTCCCAGGGAGTGGCACTATTAGGAGGTGTGGCCTTGTTGGAGTAGGTGTGTCACTGTGGGTGTGGGGTTAAGACCTTCACCCTAGTCACCTGGAAGTCAGTCTTCTACTAGCAGTCTTCAGATGAAGATGTAGAACTCTCAGCTCCTCCTGTACCATGCCTGCCTGGATGCTGCCATGTTTCTGCCTTGATGACAATGGACTGAACCTCTGAACCTGTAAGCCAACCCGAATTAAATGTTATCTTTTATAAAACTTGCATTGGTCATGGTGTCTGGTCACAGCAGTAAAACCCTAACTAAGACAGAAGTTGGTATCAGGAGTGGGGTATTGCTGTGATAGGCCTGACCATGTTTTTGTTCAGAAGAATGTGGATTTTGGGACTTTGGATTTGGAAAGCCACAGAATTCTTTAAGTGGGGCTTAATGGGCCAGACTAGTAGGAATATGGAAGACAGTGGTGCTGAGGGCCATTTGAACTGTGTAGGCCTGATGGCCCAAGAGGTTTCAGTGGAGAAGAACTTTAATATGTGGCTGAGAGACTGTTTTTGTGATGTTTTGGTAAAGAACATGGCTGCTTTTTGCCACTGTCTGAAGAGACTGCCTAGGGCTAAGATAAAGAGATTTATATTAATTGCATCTGCAAAGGAAGTCTCAAAAAAGCCCAACAAAGACTTTGTTCTCTGGTTAAGTCTGATGAAGAGAATTTTGAACAAACATAGCAAGCTGAGAAAGGAAAAGTACAAAATATATAGTTTGAGTATTAAAGGGACTCCAGGAAGTGAAATGGAGCTGAATTCAAGGATATTAAATTGAATTAAAGGAGTGGTGGCTTTGGGGCAAGATTCACCCAGTTAACTTTAGGTCCAGGCATGGTCGTACAAGCCTTTAATCCCAGGAGGCAAAGAAAAGCAGATCTCTGAGTTCAAGGCCAGCCTAGAACAGAGCAAATTCTAGGTGAAGAAAAACTTAAATCCAGGCTTGGTGGACCACACCTTTAATCCCAGTGCTTAGGAGACAGGCATGCAGATCTCTAGGATCAAAGTCAGTCTATGGAGCAAGATTCAGGACGGCCAACTTAGGCAGTGAAGGAGCTGGGAAAAAGGAAGCTAGTGATAATGTAATAGAACAAGGGGGGCAATGTTTCAGCTCCTGCAAGCAGCAGAACTCAGCAGCTTCAGCCATGTGTCTCTGGCTTTATATTCAAGAGGAGAGGGAGACTACTGGGACAATTGATGCTGGTTAGCTGGAGCTAAGAAATTAGTGGTGATTAGGAAAATACCAGCATCACTGAGGTAAAATATGGGAAGTATTTTCTGAGAGCACAAAGAAGCTGTATTCCAGAGATAGCCAAGTGTTCCTCATGCTGCAGCTGTACTTGGTAACATGTAAGAATCATCCAGGTGGTACTGGTTTTGAAGGCATGAAGGCATGATGAAGAACAGCTGAGGCTTGGTTCTGTGAGAGGCCATGAAAGGCCATTGGTGAAAGTGTACCCTCAGTTGTAATTGACAGCCCAGGACTGAAGGGGTCATGCAAAGGAGTTGAGACTTGGTACCATGAAGAGAGCCTTTGAGAGGCTTTGGTGAAGTATAGTTGCAATGGAAGACCCTAGCATATTGGAGATGCCAGTACCATGGGATGACCACCAAGAACAGCAGTGGCAGTGGAGTGGATCAATCTGAACTTAGAGTGCTACAGAGGGCAGAGCTGGAGAAGTGACACCAGCTCTTTGGAGATACACAGAAGATCATGTGTGGATCTCAGACATTGGAACAAGAAGCTGTGAAGCTGAAATTGACTTGGGGTACCCAAGATGTTAAAGATGCCAGAGCCATAGGATGCCTGCCAAGGAAAGCTGCTAACAGGGAGTGGAACAAGCCCAGGAGAAAGAACCTCGTTGCAGTCAACAAAGATGAAAAAGGAGTTGGATATCTGAAGACTGCTTTGCCATCAGACATGGAGATGCAGAGTTTGGACTTTGCCCAGTTGGTTTCCAGTCTTGCTTGGAGGATTACAGTTAAGTGGTTGAATGAATCTCAGAAGAGACCTTGAACTTTGGACTTTTATTACTGTTGAGACTACTATAGACTACAGGGACTTTTGAAGTTGGACTAAATGCAGTTTGCATTATGCTATGTTTAAGTATGGCCCCCATAGACTCATGCTTGAACAAGCCTATGGGGGCCAGGGAGTGGAATGTGATGGTTTGTATATGCTTTTCCCAGGGGGTGGCACTATTAGGAGGTGTGGCCTTGTTGGAGTATATGTGTCACTGTGGGTATGGGGTTAAGACCTTCACCCTAGTCGCCTGGAAGTTAGTCTTCTACTAGCAGCCTTCAGATGAAGATGTAGAACTCTCAGCTCCTCCTGTACCATGCGTGCCTGGATGCTGCCATGTTTCTGCCTTGATGACAATGGACTTAACCTCTGAGCCTGTAAGCCAACCCCAATTAAATGTTGTCTTTTATAAAACTTGCATTGATCATGGTGTCTGGTCACAGCAGTAAAACCCTAACTAAGACAATATGTCTATTTTATATATAATTAATACATCGTGTTAAACTATAAACATTTAAAGATATATTAATAAATACATTTTAAGAAGAGAATGCTTCCTAAGATCATAAAATAAGTGCCCCTGGAAAGATCATTTAAAAATAAAAATGGCTCTTAGATTAAAACAAATGAGTGGATAAGACTCCCTTCACAAAGTTCAAATATGGATGAGCCAGTAAAGACTACAAGTTGGGAGATAAAAAGATGATGTGATGGTTAGTCATCCTCCTCTTACAAGAATTAAAGACACTTATGTCAAGGACTATCTCTTCAGGCTTCTAGAAAATTTTAACTGAAGAGGAAAGACTCACCCTGAATATGGGCATACCACCCAGTGGACTGAAGTACCAGACTGGAAAACAAAATAAAAGGTCTGAGAACTGAGAACCATTTACTCCCCAACAGTAGACCTAATGTGACAAGCTGCCTTAGCCTTCCACTCCTGTGAGACTCTACCCCTTATAAAACCATAAACCCAAACGATCCCGTTCTCCCAACAATTCCACTTGTCAGACATTTGGTCACAGTCACAGAGAGCTAAGAGATGAGAAAGGGTAGCTAGCACAGGGGAAGAAGACTTCAGCCACCCACATGGCAGTTCAAGTGTGAGTACACTCAAGCATATTCACACCATCGTGCTTAACATGACTGGCCTCAAGGCTACTGGTGTCATGTTTAGGTATCTGCATTGGAAGAAAATCAGTGATACGCATCAAATGAGACCCAAATGCAGTTACTTTCTTCTCCAAAAACTAATTCATGGTTACTGTGATTTTATATTTCAACACTTTAGCATGCTTAATGTGAGTCCACTCTGTCATAGTTGACAGAAATTATTATGCCGATCATTCACTCTTTGTGCCAACTGGGGCTCTCTGAGCCAAAGAATACTAGTCAGTGTCATACCACCCTGTTAGATAATTTTTGGTGTGCAGGCTGATCTTCCCAAGTGATACTTTTGTTATTTTGCAGCTATTTTCAAAATTCCTACAGTTGATATTGAGTCGTTAAAAACTCTCAGAGTAAAAAATGTTCTGAATTGAATAAAGTATGACCCACTGTGTAGTAACACTGCTCATTTTCATAGTAATATGTAGTTCTTCACTCTGATACCCATTGGGATGAATAGGATTAAACCTGAGTTAGGAAGTTCAGCAAAATTAAATCACCAGGAAACCTCATTCACAGCATAATAAGTCTCATAACTCTTGAATGCAGCAATTTCTTATATTTTATGAGGTTGGTGAGAAAAGAATGACATCAAGGAGATAAGTAAGGAAGGGTGAGTCTCTATACATCAAGACGCACCTTCAAGCCTGGAATGGCAGGTCTACCAATATTGCTGTGAGTGACAGAGTCCGCAGATACATGGACATGAAGCAAGTGCCATTTTGAAATACCCGACTATGCTCTTGCTGACTACAAAGTCATACTTGAGAAGACAAATTTAAGAGGACAGAGACAGATAACATGTAGAAGGAAAGATTTATTTTTTCTTTCATCTCTTCATATAGTAGAAACATTTTATACGGTCCTCTGATACATTTTAGCTGCAGTTTCTATTGCTAAGGAAGAAAATATCTGAGCAATGTAGAACATCCACAAGAGACACGATGCTTCTCTCAATATTTTGACTCCCTGGATAGAACTCACATAAAGCAAATTTATCCTCTGGATTTTCTAGGCAAACTCCTGACATTTGTTCCTATGCAAGAAATAAAATTGAGCTGTACTGCTTAAAATATATTTGCTTACATTCTGTTTGAATAGCATTCTGACATATTGTCAAGTGAAGTACCACCCCCATCCCACACACTTTTAGCTGTCTCAAAGAACAAATGGTGACCTATGTTGCTCAGGCAGATGCAATAAATTACCACAGTCTTGCTGGCTTAAACAACAGACATCCATTCCTGGCAGTTTTGAAAGTTGAGTAGTCTGCCACCAAGGTTCCAGGGAGTCCTGCTATGCTGTTATTCTTTCCTGCAACTGTTCTTTAATTCTTATTCCTGACCATTTTGAGCTCCATGACCCTGTTGTTATGAGACGTACTCCTTTAACCTCACACAGCTGGGCATTGGGCCACAGCAATCCTGGTTCACTTAACTCAACACTCCATTTGGTAATTGAATCATTTAAGTCAACCATGTGTTCACCAAACGGAGATCTTCCTACCTATACAAATTAAGTAGGACTTCATTAGGCAGTCCACCTATTAGAGGTCTAGGAGGTAAATAATCAATACCCCAAGTTTCTACCAGGAGAATGTTTCCACCACACCACTGATTTTGCTCTGACTCTCATAAGGGTGCACATGCTTTACTTGTGTTTGACACTTTAATGCATGACCCTCAGCACCCACTGAAATCAAGCTATCCAATTCTAGATGCCTAACCTGTCTAGAGAGAAAATGGATAGGAGGTCAAGCTTCTCTCCTGACTACATCCATGCATCCTTAAAGGTCTATGTATTGACCTAGTCCAAACCATGTATAGTAACTCTGAAGTCTAATTCTTAGAATCAAGACTTAAAGATCCATTTAATCTAATATTTATCATTTACTTATTTAATTTGGTTTACATGCTATATGACAGACACTCTTCTAAGTCTTGGGGAAAAGCAGTGAAGAAAGGAGACAAAGTGTCCTTGAAGAATTTATGTGTCAAGAGACACACAAAATTCACACTGTAAGTTAAACCACACGCAGTTTCTAAACCAGGATTCTTTCAAGTGGTGATAATTTATAATCACTCAGATGTTCAATCATTGTCATAGACTTTAATGTGAAATCATCTTGGGAGTGTTTCCAACAATCGATCATGTCCCCAGTCACAGTGATGCCAGCTCCACAAAAGAGGGCAGGATGCCTGGTCACAAAGTAAGGTGAACAGAAGTGTTACAGGAGGTGCTGGAGAGATGGGTACAGGAGGATACCTCTTGTATCTTCAGCTCCAGGAGATCCAAAGCCATCTTGTGGTGCCTGAAAGCACATAGACATAGGAGATATTCATGCATCAAAATAAATCTGTTTTTACAAAGAAGTTAAACATGTCATGGCCTTTTTTATGGAAATTAATCTCTTATTAGCAATAGTCAGGTGGAAATCATTGGCCAAAGAGCATTGTGCATGTGGAGGTAGTCTACTCACCGCCAGAGGAAAGGACTCTGTTTTCTGTTGCTTTATCCCTAGCAGACAGCAAATGTTAAGCACATATGAGGTGGGGTGGGCAGACATATATGAGTATTTAAATGAGGTGGTGACTGGATATCAACCCTGTTAAACTGTAATTATTTTTTCATCAATTGCAGAACCAGACTTCTCTAGGTATCCACCATGTGTGCCTCAGTGATCCCACCAAAGTCTGTGGGTTACTTCAAATTCCTGTATCTGTTCTCACCTCTAAATCAGTATGTTTAATTCAAACAAAGACTCACTACTACAAAAAGTTTAAAAAAATGATGCATCTAAGTAATCAAGGGAAGAACCTGCTGGCTCTCTGTCTAAAGTGCCTCACGTACATTTTGTAATTGCTTGCACAGCAAATGCCTCTAGAATAGTCAATTAATGCATAGAAATTCTACATCATTTAGAGAATTGTATATCCCTGCCTTATACCTCACATTAGGTTGCTGGCTTTCATGAGCTAATTGAAGCATTGTGTGTGCTGCACTCTGGTCCTTCAGGACAGTTCCATGACTGAGGGTGGTGGTCCTCCATCCATTCCCATGAAGCAGCCATCTAATAGTAACATCTTTCTTACATCCACATGCTACAAACATAATGAAATTGGATAGGAAAAGAAAAAGAAAAAATATATAAGTACAAAATATCAATCTATCATACTGTTTTAAAATCAA